>CM070534.1:47415683-49815683 GCA_036346415.1 Raddia guianensis | reverse complement strand
TGCCAGGCCTATTTAGAGCTCCTTTTAAAAAAAACATATTTAGAGTTTAGATTTGTCTGCCATGACTAATCATACATCCAGCCAAGCGCATGTGCCTTATTACGTAGAATTGAAACAATACCAGGTGTTATCCTACCATATTATCATCGCCGTATTTATTTCATACATTTAGCTCAGCTTTCAAGTTTAGCTGCGTGTATGATCAGCCCCATCTATTTTTCTTTGTTTATATATACTCCTTACGGTGACTATGGAGTACTATAAAATGTGCCTTACGGTGACTACGGAGTGGTGAGTCATGAAGTGTATAACCAATCCTGACTACAAGCATTGTAACAATACTTTTCTTCTGTTTATTTTGCTTTTCATACATTTACGTTGTACACTTGTACTTTCAAAAGCTTTTAATTGGCAAGGATACTTTCCTTCTAGAATTTAATGGTACTCACGAAGAAATTAATAGTTGAAGGCAAGGATATATTGAGCTGACGCAATCAAGCATGAATGTGTAGCTAAATTCTAAAAAAAAAACAAATATAGTTGAAACTGATGGCGTAGATATGACACAATATGTTCAAATGCAATCCTCTAGTTATCAGTCTCGCAATATTCTTTTCTATTATCTTCTTTCATTGTAACCAATTAACCATGTTTCCTTAACTTAGTACATAGTTGTCCAACAACATCCTAGAAGAGCGGCGAAAACTTATGGTTACACAATAGAAGGAGAAAAAAAAAGGCTTGATCGTCTCCCTCACTGATCGGTAGCCTCCGGGTCTACACAGGCCGAGGTGGGGAAGACGAGGATTCTGGTCAGGTTTAGAAAGAGGTATGTCAGATAGTAGGATAGGGTTTTGAAATAAGGAAACTTGGACAATCCGGTGTTTATCGGAAGTGAGCCAGCCTAACTTCTGTGATGATCTAGTGCCGACAAGTACGTCTTTTGCATATTTGTTCTAGCATTTGATGATCCCTGTTTGTTAGTTTGGTGATAAATCTAATACTAGATAAATAATATATAATAAAAATTAAATATCAAAATATAGTTTTTAAGACCATATAAAATCAGATCATGTCTTGTATATTAGCTCGGAGGGAGTATTTAAGTGAAACGTTTGCTGTCTTCACATGAAAAGAGCATATATGTGGAGACAATATTGCTTGCATTGTTGTACAACAATTTCTCAAAACACATGAACGAATTGTTTCGGGAATCAGATATTTTTTTGCCTGGTAAGACGACCGAAAGAGCGGATGAAATGACAAGATCGCGACACTTGGCTGCTCTCTCGCCTCGTGGGATGGATTGACGCCACCACCTAGCTCCAGAAAATAGCGACGTCTGACCCTAGTTTCTATATCATATGCGTCCGCAATCATACCTGCTCAGCTCCAACTGACGTACGTGGCTACGTGCCGACATGCCACAGTGGCAATTTTTTCTTTGGAAAAAGAAAACCGAAATTTTTTCTCCACATGAAAAAGCTGTACAATTTACAGATAGAACGGCATGACGTTGTACCCCATCACCACCGTGACGTTGTACCCCATCACCACATCCCATCTATTTATATTTGCAAAATTTGCCTCCAATCACATTCAGATAAAGATGTGGTCAGTGGCGCAAGATGGGTGCGCTTCTTCTAATAACAGCAGCTCATCTGCGATTTTTCCCCTGTCTTTGGCGCGATGCTAACACGTACTCGGAGACAACGGAAAGCTTTCCGCAACTCCGCGCGCAGATCTGTCCGTGGATTAAACGGGACGGTGGGCTTCTTAAAAAAACGGAACTCAGGGTGGGAGAGTGGGCCGGGCTATCTCAGGATATCCACGACACGTCAGTAGGATCCCCCCTCCAGGGCCCAGGGGGCCCACGGCTGACGACGGGGAGACGAGCCGCGCGCAACTCCAGGCCAGGTCCACTACTCCCGAAACACACGTGGCCCGATTTCCGCTGGCTTTTGTCGCGACGCTGGTCGCCGGGCGCTTTCCACGGGCCGGACGGCGGGCCCGTGCTGGCCCGGTTAGCGTGAGCTGATGACGAAGATGGGTGGCTTCGTTGACTGATTTTTTCCACCGATTGTTGACTGTTTTTCCTTTTATATTTTTCATTATTTATTTTAAAAATATATGTCGCTTAGGGAAATTTACATATTTAGACGTTCAAAAAAATTTCCATGGTAGAGACGATATGTGTCCCGACCATTAGCGTCTTTGAAGATTGTATCCTATCTAAGAGCCAGCCGGTCATCCCTCTTCCCATCCCACACAGCAAACCAGAGCGCAACAACACAATGGAGAAAGAGAGGAAAAGAAAGAAGAGAAAAAAGGTGGAACATGGAAAAAGTGTTATGGAGATCCTCTCACCCCTTAGGGATTTTATGAAGAACTGTCCCGAAGGCATTTAGTCACCCATATGTCTATACGGAGATTATTTCAATTTGGTGAGGCCATTTGATTTGTCTTACATTTACAGGAGGAGGTATTGAATGTGCGCAAACTGCGCCTATGGCTGAACCAATGAGACATGACCGGTATGCAGTGCTGGAAGGCATTGATGCAGGCACCGAATGCAAAAAAGCGTGCTGCAGCACTCAATTACCCGCATGGACACCACTTGTTGGGTATTGCTTGATGTTGTTTGCGGTTTCAAGGTTACTCGTTGCTATTGCCCTCATCATGTGAACAATGTTCTCGTACGTCCCTAGCCTTAACTCCAACATAGCTCATCTAATTGTATGTTCCTTTTATAGGAAACAAGTCTTAATGGAAACCTTTGTGGGCACGGATCACCATAAATCTAACTCTCAGGAGATAGGTCTGTATAACCAAGTTAAACAACCGACATAACCATTCTATTAATGCTCGGTATGTCCTCTCTGATGGTCTAGACAGTCCCATGTGACATAAGCAAATGGTGATAAAGCCAATCTGTACGGTCCTTCCGCTATCTCCCATCTCCATTAAATATTTAAAAATAAAATTTGTTTGACATTTTACCTATAAAATAGGACCAAGCACACTATTAATTATCGTTGTTTCAATATCTTCAAATACTTTGTAACATTTTATGTACAAACGCATTATTTTTTTAATAAGCATTATTTTTTTAATAATCTATTTTATCCTAATTAATATATGCCAATTATATTAATTATATATTTTTCCAACAAAAAATTATTGTTAAGATTTTTTCTAATTTTATACAGTCGAAAAAATATTATTTCGATCAACTATCCGCTCATGTGGCTACCCTACCATTTTTTCAATCAGCTTATCCTCCCATTTTATTTATCTGATTTTTCTATTTAATTCAAAAGATGTATATTAATTGACCATTTTTCATAACTTTATCGACCAAAATTTTCAAATTATTGACCAAAATTTTATTTCGAGCAACTATCTTTCTATTGGCTACCCTACCATGATATCAATCAACATGTCATCCAATTTTAATGTTCTTATTTTTCCTAATTATCATATAACAAGTATATTAATTATCTAATTTTCCTAAATTAACTCTACCATCGAGAACCTCATAATAATTTTATATCGTGTGGCTACCCTACCAAGTTATCATTCAACATGTCATTCAATTTTTTATTTTCTATTTTTTCCTAGTTAGCATATAATAAATATATTTCTATTTATTTTTTCCTAAATTAATTCCACCATCAAGATTCCCCAAATAATTTTATACCATGTGGCTAACCTACCATGTTTTCAATAAAAAAAATTAAGTTACACATATTTATATTTAACTAAATTTTATGAATCGTACGCTAACTACAAATTATATCTATTTAATTAATCACATAAACTAAAATAACATGGAGAAATTTAACTAACTGAATTATGATGTCATGCAGGGCGAAGAAAAATTGTACTATCTTTTGCCCCTTTTCAATCTCTTCCCCCCACTTTTATCTCTCTCTTTTCTCTCCTTTTTTTCTTCTTTTGTTTCCTTTCCTCCTCCTGCTTTGTATTGTGGTGCGTTGGGGCGGGTGGGTTTTGCATGTGTGGGATAGAAGGAGGGGTGGTTGGGGTAGGCTTTATATAGCTCACCCAATTGCTTATGGTGAGGAAGGGGACAATCTCGCCAAGCAACGGACGCCCCCTACCCAAACAGCTTCCAACGCCTAGCGGCAAAAGTTGGCACGGCGCTAATGTTTGGGACCAGTCACCCATGCTCTAGGCGATCTTCCCCTCCCATTCCCCTGACTAAAAATACGAAAAGGCCAACGCGACGTATATTTTTTAAATAAAGAACAAAATAAAAAATTTCATTGACCACCAGGCGGGCTAGTTTAATCACTAAAAATAAAAAATTCTTCTCTGACCACATGCCAGGCTAGTTTAATCACAAGCAGCCCATGATCCAAAAGAAAACCAAGAGATGATGGAATGAATTTCTTCGTAGCCTACGGCTTATTAACAAAACAATAATAATTGGTTTGTGCTTTACTCAATTGAGGAGCCGCTGCATCTCTTTATATAACACTTGAGTCAGACATTACAGAGGTGTAACATCCTAATTAATCCTTACGCTACAACACTCTAATTACATGAGTAACGCACACATGCAATCGCCGCACTAACTAGGAAACGACCGCTGTTGCACTAACTCAAACTAATTACTCAAGCATCATCTTAACATCCCCATCAATCTTAACGTTAGTAATGTTAAGATTGTCACGATCCGCTAACTCACCAGTAGATACGGCTTTAGTCAATCCATCAAGAACTTGATCCTTTGAAGGAATAAACCCGATGTCCGTAGTATTATTCGCAACTCTTTCTAACAAAATGAAAATCCACTTCGATATGCTTTGTCCTGGCATGGAACATAGGATTCGCTGACAGATATTTTGCAACCAGATTATCACACCATAATACAGGAGCTCGTCTCTGGTATATGCCTAATTCTCTCAACAGAGATTGTATCCAGAATACCTCAACTGCTGCATTTGCCAAAGACTTATATTCGCCTTCAGACTTGACCGTGATACGGTAGGTTGCTTCTTCAACTCCGTGAAACCAAGTTCTTCCCATAATAAATGGCAAACCCTCCAGCTTGATCGTCGATCATCGTGACATCCCGCCTAATCCGCATCGTAGAAGGCACTCACTAAGTCCGAACCACACTTGCTTATCCATAATCCCATGTCTTTGGTGTGCTTCAAATAACGCAGATCCTTTTAGCGCCTATCCAATGCTCTTCTCACAGGTGAGTGTAGATATTGACACACCTTATTCACATCAAGAAGATATCGTATGCGTAATTGTAACATACATAGTGCACCAACCAAGCTTCAGACTGTAGCATCTTCACGACAAAGGTTTTCCTCCTCGTGTCAATTTCTCCGATGTTGACAAAGGAGTAGCAATCGCTTACAATTCTTCATACCGCCGGGTCTAGGATGTCTGTCACATATCGAGCTTGGCTTAAAACTAAGCCTCCTTTCTTCTGTTGCACCTGGATCCCTAGGAAATGATGAAGATCTCCTAGATCCTTTATCGAAACTCTCTCGCAGCCTTGCACTAGCTTCTTTATCATGTCCATAGATGAGCCGGTGACTATAATATCATCCACATACACAAGAACATATACTATCACACCACCCTTGTTATACACAAAGAGCGATGTGTCAAGACGGACGGAGTAAAACCGAACTCTTGAAGCTTTTGACTAAGTCGAGAGTGCCATGCTCTTGGAGACCTGCTTGAGACCATATAAGGATTTATCCAATTTGCAAATTGCACTAGGATTCTTCTTATCGACATACCCTTCAGGCTGACGCATATAAACATCCTCTTCAAGAATTCCATGCAGGAAAGCATTCTGCACATCTAGTTGCTTGAGATCCCATCCTCTTGAAATAGCTAGGGAGAGAATCAAGCGTATCGTCACTGGCTTCACCACTGGACTGAAGGTGTCACCATAATCTATGCCACACCTTTGTTTATAACCCTTTGCCACCAATCTAGCTTTACGGCGATCAATAGAGCCATCACCTTCCTCTTTAACTTGAATACCCACTTCGAGTCGATCAAATTTATACCGATCGCGCGAACAAGGTGCCACGCCTTGTTTTTGATCAACGCTCAAACTCCCGATCCATAGCACTCTCCATTCACTTTCCTTTATCGCTTCCCTATAGGACACGTGCTCTCTTATAACATGGCTCGCGAAAGGAACAAAGCCATCGCTTCGATCTTTGGTCGCTTAATATTGTGCCGCAACCTGGTCCTCATCCCATGAGTTCGAATCGCAAAGATCATCACTTTGTATTGATGTCACATCATCATGAACAAAGACCATGCACGGCGACTCAGCGCCGTGGCGGGGCGCCAGTGACATAATAGTGCCATGCATCGGCGACGTATGCGTTGACGAGCTCAAGTCGAGCTAGCGTTGACGTTTGATCCTCCTACAACACTGGTGTCACAAGATTTTCCCTTGTGTCGCGCCACCATGCGAGCCGGAGTCCTCAAGAGATGCAAGAGAGAAAATGCATCCGATGACAGTCAAGATGCCCAAAATGCAAAAGATCACTGCCACAGACCACGAGAGGATAGGTGAAGCGGCAAGTGAGATGGTCATTGGAGGAGTGGCTTGGCTTTTAGACGACGATGCATGGAGATAGTATAAGGAAAAACAAACTCATCAAATACAACATCTCTTGATATATATATTCGCCGAGGAACGATGATAGCACTTATATCCTTTATGCATACCGCTATAACCCGTAAAACGCATTGCGCCGAACGGAATTGGAGTTTTCTAGAGTTATAAGGCCGAATTTGGCCAACACGCACAACCAAAAACCTTTAGGAAAGAATAATCGTGAACTTTGCCAAACAGTTTTTGAAGTGGAGAGATGGATCCAATTACGGATGAGGGAACCCTATTAATGAGAAAACATGCAGCGGCAAATGCCATGTCCTGTATGACAAAGGCAAGCCGACCGAGCGAGAAGTGTTAATCCAATTTCGACTACATGTCGACAGCTTACGTTCGGCGGTGCCATTTTGTTGGTGTGTGTGTGGACATGATACGCGATGAGATATACCGAGTGATTGGAAGAATGAATTGAGCTTTTGATATTCACCCCCAATCTGATTGGACAAGGATGATTTTAGCATTGAGCGACGCTCAACATGAGCTTTGAAATGTGGAAAGATTTTATATGCGCCGCTTTGGTTTTAATTGATAAACCCAAGTGAACTTGCTAAAGTGATCGATAAAACTCACATAAAATCGATAACCACCAAAAGAAGTGACCGCCGGTCCCCACACATCAGAACAAATAAGCTCCAAAGGTTTAGATGAAACAGTTCTTGACACAAAATATGGTAATTGATGACTCTTGGCCATTTGACAAGGATCACAAACATGGGTAAGAGCTTTATTACTACGACATGGAAGTTTATTTCTAGAAATGATCTGTTGAACTACTTTTGACGACGGATGACCCAACCGAGCATGCCACAATGCCACATCAGGGAGGGTGCTAACGGTGTTTATTTCCTTACGCTGAATATCACCAACAAATTTCAAAGGATAGAGTCCACCTTTATCGAACCGCAAGAAGAACTTTCGTGATGCGATCCTTAACAAAGAAATGATGGGGTGAAACTCAAAAATATATTATTATCTGTGGCAAGCTTATGAACGTAAAGTAAATTACGTTGGGTATGAGGAACATGAAGGACATTGTTTAATGTATGGTTTTGAGAGGGTCCTGATTTGAGAGTAACCTATATGCAAGATTGGCATACCGATCCATTTGCAAAGATGCACCGCTTCCTTGTCGTGTACTTCTCACGCATGGTGAGTTGATCTAGATTACTAGTTATGTGGTCAAGAGTCTCAGTCCGTGATACCGATAGGATCAACGGAGTTGCCCACGCTATGCGAGCGCCGCCGCCTTCCCCGGTTCTTCCTCCCGAAAAGCATGGTTGAACCGGTTCCAACAACGCAGAGCGGTATGGCTCGGTTTGTTGCGCATTTGGCGATCGCCGGTTCTCGTTCCCGCCGCCGTTGTTGTTGCCACGCCCACCTTGTCCTTCCACGCCATGCCACGCCCACGGAGTCTCCACCGCGCCTCGGCCTCCACCGCCCCTCCACGGAAGACGCATTGGTCGCTGCCCAGCAGGTGTCAATAGAGATGTGATGACTTCATAAACGTTGCTCATAGTTTAACATATGAGCATAGAGGTCGTTGAGGTTGAGCGCCCCAGGTTGTGTGGTGACCGAGGTCACCAAAGGATCATGGTCGGAGTCGAGTCCTGATAGCATGTAGATGGCGATGTCTTCCTCTTCAATTGGATGACCAGCTGCGGCAAGAGCATCAGCATAGCTCTTCACCTTGCTGAAGTAGTCCGCCATCGTTGAAGATCCCTTCCGGGCAGTAGAGAGTTGTCGCCGGAGTTGGATAACACATGCCCGGGACTGGGAGGAATACATACGTTCCAACGCATCCTGCATTTCGCCGCCGCTGTAAACACTACTCTTCCGAGCACATCCGTTCCAACAGAGAGTATGGTGCCAAGCACCATCTGGTCCTGTTGGACCCATTGACGATACTCCGGATTGGGAGCATCCACCTCTTCACCCTTAGCGTTGGTCTCTTGATGAAGATGGCGGCGCCTTGGTGGAGCCGCCGACGGCCAAGTAATCACGACTCAAGATAGGGCAATACCGCGCCTTCCACAGAGATGGTTTCCGTGAAAGCTTGATGGTCACAAGGTGATTAAAACCCGCCAACAGTGCAGACCGCCAGCAGCAGAGCTTCCACCATGGCGTCGGCGGATTCACGAGGTGTGGAGGTCCTGCTCGATACCATATTAACAAAACAATAATAATTGGTTTGTGCTTTACTCAATTGAGGAGCCGCTGCATCTCTTTATATAACACTTGAGCTGTACATTACAGGAGGTGTAACATCCTAATTAATCCTTACGTTACAACACTCTAATTACATGAGTAACGCACACATGCACTGCTGCACTAACTAGGAAACGCACTGCTGTTGCACTAACTCAAACTAATTACTCAAGCATCATCTTAACACGGCTGACGCAGTGACCACTGAAAATAAGGGATCAAGAGACCGATCGAGGGTCCGCGATACATTTTTACCGTCGAAGTGCCTGTGGTATGAACGCTCAAGACCTTTTTTTTTTTTTTATGAATGAACGCTCAGGACTTGCTAGTTGCTAGACTCAAGGATTTTTTAAGTAAAATGCACTCAAGGATTTCATAGCCGCATAGTGAGAAATATGACGTTCCGATTCGGTGCCCGGTTACCGGTTTCAAACCAAAACAGATTTAAACTAAAAATTGATGGTCCTTTATCAAAAGGTGAACATTTCGAGCAGGGCCTCCATTTGCACTATTAAAGCACTCAATTAAAAAGTTTATTATTCTGAGTTTATCCCTACACGGCTGCCCCGAACACTTTTGTTAGACTCAGACGTCTCACCTGAAGCAAACTCACCCACTGTTGAACCCCTTTGTTTGGCTCTAGGCTTCTAGGCTCCCCTCCATCGGGCCATCCTTCTTCACCGGTCTCTTCCCACATCGAGCTTTCCTGTGCTAGACTCCATGAAACTTCCCTGCAATTAACGGAAGCTCCACCCTTTGGGGGTTACCACATTAGAGACGAGCTGCTAGAGTGAATATGTACTCTGTATCTATAATAAAGCTATATAAAAGGGCAAAACCTTCCACCATTGTAGTTGCTCTCGATCCATAATCACCGCCATTCAAACTCTAGATTTTAGAACTTTATATACCATTTTGTTTTTACCGCTATGACTATTAGCCCTCGATTAGGACTTTCATTACGTATGGACTGATTAGTCTGAAATTAATCCTAACATCTGACTCTCTGCTATGTGTATGTCACTAAATCTCTGCTTTTATGATCAACTATGTTGTGATTTCATATCTTTTGGTTTGCAAAAAATTCAATTCAATTCAATTAAATCTATATCCGTATGTGATATTTCGATTGATAGCAAAGAATCATCATTTCCGGAATAAACTCCGCACTCATTGATCCGTAGTGGAAATAGTCTGGATGAGTCCGAAACCAAACATTTCCATGTCTGGCTAGCGTGTCTACACTCTACAGACGCAGGCCAGGTATTTGGTCTGGCCCAGCGCTGCGTGATGTAAGGGCGTAGCTATGCTTTTTGTTTGAAGCGTCTCGTGTTGTCCATCCCTCTCCTGTCTGTCATCTTATAATCTGACGTCAGTGATTTGCAAAGAGGCTAGAGAATCAGACCCTTAGGTGCGAATTGCGGTAAACACGTCTTTTAAATTGATTTCCTTTTAAATTGATTTCCTTTTCTTCTTTTGCTTGAACGCAGGAGTTTTCCTCTTTGTAGAAACATTTTCCCGCTGGCCTCAAAGAATGATTGTATTTGTATTTGTATTGTATTGTATTAAAGCAGAGTTAAATGAAGTCATCATATTAATCCTAAAATACTATAAATTTCTGCATTAATCGAAGAGAAAAAAAAAGCTCTACATCGTCAATTATAGTGTGACCACATTATAATAGCTCAGATTAAAAGAATAGTACATATCAACTGTAATACATAAGTAATAGAAGTAAACATCCACAAGAACTACAAACATATATGGAAAGAGAGTTTACATCATTGATAAAGATATACAAATTTAGAATAAAAACTAGATCTACCTAAATGCATGAAACACCATGGCTCCTTAGACTAATTAAATACGCATCCGGTTGTACGGTTGTAGGCTTGTAGCCCGCAGGATCGATGGAGTCCCTGCACGAAGAGCACAAACCGGACGACTATTGCTAACACACGATATTACACATGCCCCATTCTCATGCCTCCTCTTCCTCCTCCCTCTCTCTCTCTCCTCTTCTTCTCTCTCCTCTTCTTCCTCCTCTCTCTGCTGAGCTGGCCTGCTGAGGCCGGGCGCCTCGCCTCACTGGCTGAGGCCGCATGCAGGCGGGCGCGGCGCTTTCATGAGGTGAGGAGGCAGGGGCCACCAGCTTCTGAGAGCTCTGGAGAGAGATCGGGGAAGAGAGAGAGAGAGAGAGAGAGGGAGAGAGAGATCGGAGAGAGAGTGAGGAGGAAGAAGAGGATGAGAGATCGACATGGGCCCCATATGTCAAGGTGTATTTTAAACCGTATTTCGCCCAGATTCTCCCAAATTCCTCTCAAATTTCAAAATGGCATCTAAGACCATTGTTGTCGCCTATAATGGCGCCTCAGATATTTTGATCTCAAGCAGGATTTCGCCAAAGACGATTCTCTAGTGGCATGTATGCTTTTAACCCATTTTTAAATCGTCTCCGGATCCTTGCTGTCTTGCAAAGTGGTCTCAATTAGCCAAAAAACTAAAATAAAACGGGGCCCAAGACAAGCGAATAGGTATGTTCTCCATCGGCGGCAATACAATACAAGTTTATGCATGCATACACGCACGGTTTGACCGTCTCACTCTATCGACGATCGATCAGCTTGATCGACGTCAATGCATATAAATTACAGATTAAAACCCAAGAAGAGTACAAATTAAATACCAGAGAGAGAGAGAGGGGCAAGCGAGCGAACCAGATATGTATGAGCATATACACCGGTTGATACGTGAGCTGTTTCTAATTATTATTATATCACTTTTAAACAGCAAATATAATGACGAGGATGGCTGTATGTTTTTATATGCAGTTTAATTTATCACATAAATTTTTTTAATTTGCATACAGAACGGACTTTTACATTGAAAACTGTTTAAATATCCCTTTAATTATTATTAGTATATCACTTTTAAACAGCAAATATAATGACGAGATGGATGTATGTTTTATATGCAATTTAATTTATCACATAAAAAAAATTCATTTGTATACACAACGGACTTTTACATTGAAAGCTGTTTAAATATCCCTTCAATGCATCAGCACAAACATGAGTTATATGATACGGTCAGGGGTGGATCTAGCGGTAGGTCAGATAGAACTCTAACCCCACCTACACTGTGTATAACAGTTGAGGCTCACTTTAGATCTACTCGTAATTTTTAGTGCAAGATAGAAGAAAAGGAGTGGGTTCAGTGGAAAAAAAATATTCCTTTGTGGTCATCCCCTCCCATTATTTTTAGCCACGTCTGTCCCTGCCTACGGTTAACGTACTGGTCCAAACCGAGTGACGTCTTGGATTACGACGCTGCCGCTGATGGAGTACACGGCCGAGTGCTGGCGCCACCTCCGCCTGGAAAACGTTGGGCGGCCCACCCTGGACGACCAGCAAACTTTAATTGGCTCGCCACGATTAGGAGTATTGCGGTGGCGCGCGGTGTCTGGTGTGTGCATGTACGTACAGCGTGACACATGCAGTCCCTTGATGCTGGAGCAGTGGTCCAGTGGAGCTGTGCACGAGGACACGGCGAGTTTAGACGATTTTGGTGCGGCGGAAGAAGAGAGAGAGAGAGCTGGGGATGCGCTTCCATGCATGCATGCATGCATGATATGTTTCGCACATTCTGAAACGTTTCACAAGTCTAAAACATCTCCCCAATTTCGCTCTCTTCCCAGTTCCCACTGTGCCAAGCTTCTATCAGAATTCAGCTGTCTGGCTGTCTGCTGAACTCAGGGATCGACGTAGCTTGACTTCCGAGTGAAACATTACCTTAATTAAATTCTTCTATTATTTGTGAAACTTTCGAGTTTGTGTGGTGAAACATGCACTGCCTTTGTTTTTATGAGATATGGTGTCCGTTTCCATAAAACATCTTGTTTGTTAAGGGGTAGAACATATTTGAATAGCTACAGAAAATCGTTTTGACGATGTTTAATCAATTATTTTTCTTTTGGTACACTTCATCTGTACGTACTCTATGTTCCATAATGTTTCGTCGGTAATCAACTACTCCCTCCGTCCCCGAAAGAATGTCATTCTAACATTCAAATGGAGAGATTAATATCCAAACCAAATGACCTATGTGCCCCTGGTTTTTTGGGGAAAAGAAACATTATTAATGCACATGCAAGACTAACAATTAGTCATTGAGAGTGGTGGGTGCTTGGATGAAAGTGCAGTAATAAAAGAAGTGGGACCCATAACACAGGATGACATCTTTTGTGGGACAAATTTTGAATGCTAGAATGACATTCTTTTGGGGACGGAGGGAGTATGTTTCATCTGTGATATAAGCATATTTTATTAGATAGTATACTATCTATGTTTCAATAATAGTATACTACTATGCCAATATTAAGAATAAATGCCCTTTTTTATGCTAGGGGCAAGGCGTCCAATCTCTAGGACTAACATTAAAACTTTTGTATAAATACCAAAAAATATGGGTTCAAAGTATCAATTATCCAATGACATCGTGTTACTTTTTGTATAAATGCAAAAAATATAAATTCAATGTATTGCTTACCTGGTAACATCGTGCACCTTTTATGGTTTGAATAAAAAGACAATTTTTTAACAATTGCGTACATGATAATATTAGAGTAATTACGATGACAAATAAAAAGAGACAACAACGCACGTACGATGTTATTCAGCTATGCAATATTTAATTTAAGTTGTAAATAGGAATACACATAGCTCTACCTCTACCTTTTTTTTCTGTCTCTCTTTACTTGTATTCTTGTGGGAAAAGGACCGAATCTCTGACTTGATCGGCACGGTTGAGGATACCTGTTCTCAAGTCAACTCATCTATTCTATAGCGTTAGAATATACAATACTAAGTGCACATTGAGAAGAAGTGCACACGTGCAAACATTAAATCTGAATCGTCTAACTGGTGATGTGTTGGATTGAGTTTTTTTACATGGATTAGGAGTGGTTGGAGGGGCGAATTTAAAAAAACAGTGGCCGTTGGATGCATACTGGAGAGATGAGATTTAGGCTGTGTTTCTTTCAGCATAATAATCAAATTATAAGCTGTAGCTTAAAATTTGTCATTTTTGTACCGGTTATATTTTGAAATATTTTATAGTTATTTTTTCGAAACTTTGCACAATTTGTCTCAAAAATCTCAAAAATATTTTTTTCATAATTTTTTTAGCTCTTTAAATCTTCTATAAAAGCATCACAACCTTTTCAGATTATAATCTAACCGCCGAAAGAAACACAGCCTTAATGTTTGCACATGCACACTTCTTCTCTATATATGCAGGATGCGTTTTTAAATTTTAATGTCAACCCTAAACTTCACTATTATAAAGTCCCTAAATTTACTTTTCACGACTCTAAATTTAGAACAAAGATAGCATCCAGCAAGCCCCCGATCCTGTCCGCTGATCGCTCTCCGTGACAGCGTGACTCCGTGAGGCACCTCCTCCCGGGATCGGCCGCCCTGCCGCCCTGGTCGATCTCGATCCGTCCCAACTCTCCAACGGCCGCGTCCGTCCGTGTCGCAGCAGCTGTCGTCACGGATCCGGTGTCCCCGGCGCCCATCCCGCAACCGCGGCTGACGCCCCTCCACGTCACTCCGCCCTCGGGCTCGTGTGCGCTGTAGTCCGCGCGAAAGCTCCCCCGCGTCGCGCGGGCCCCACGCAACTACGAGCGCCCCCGCGCCAGCTGACGTCACCCTCCCCACCTCACCCTCACCTCCTCCCCCTGTGTGGTGTATATATCCATCCCCTTCGCCTCCCGACCCATTTGCACCAACCAATACCATCGAATCATCCATCGATCGATCGATCACGCGACCCACGCCCGCGCGACGAGAGAGAAGGAGGAGAGATTTGAGAAAAGGAGAGAGAAAAGGAGAGGACAAATTTGAGAAGAGGAGAAAAAAACGAAGCGTCGACGCGAAGGAGAAGCGGAGAACCCGCGCGCGTAGCGGCGAGCAATGTACCAGGCCATCCCCTACAGCAGCGCACGGCCGTGGCTCCAGCCCGCGCCGGCGCTGGCCGTGGAGGAGGAGGCGGACGTCGCCGTCGAGATGGGGGCGGCCACGGCGGCGCCCGCGGTGCGGGAGGAGGACGCGGCGGAGGTGGGGAGGGCGGTGGCGGAGAGCCCCGTGCTGGTGGTGGGGAGGCGCGGGTGCTGCCTCAGTCACGTGGTGAAGCGGCTGCTGCAGGGGCTCGGGGTCAACCCCGCCGTGCACGAGGTCGCCGACGAGGCCGCGCTCGCCGGGGTCGTCCCGGCCGGCGCGGAGGCCGCGCTCCCGGCGGTGTTCGTCGGGGGGAAGCTCCTCGGGGGGCTCGACCGTCTCATGGCCGTCCACATCTCCGGCGAGCTCGTGCCCATCCTCAAGAAGGCCGGCGCCCTCTGGCTCTAGTCAGCTCCCTCCGCTTTGTCCTCCCTTTCTTCCTGACCGTTGGATCTGCTTTTTACGTCGCGATGGATTCTTCTAGGATTTTGGTTTTCTTCTGCAGTGTGTGGGGAAAAAAGAAAAAGGAAACAGAAACCTAATATTTACTAATTAGTTATTTATTTAGTAATATTTACCTTACCTGGTCATGTCGTCGGTGATGGGTATTTACTTCCTCCATGTGAATACGGAAGACGAGCGAGAAGAAGAGAGAGGGAAATTTGCAGCATCTGTACAGTCACCCGTTTCCATTTCTGGATTAATGAGAACGAGCCGGATTTTCCCATGTTCGGATGTTCCTGTGGCCTGGATCTTTTTTATGCCGGGCAAATTAAGCGATTAATTGCCGTCGTACACGGCATTGCTTCACCGTCCATATCCATTCGGCTGGTTGTTGAGGTCTTGATGACGTCATGGCCGATTTTACTGTGGAATAAACGAATACTAACTTGAGTCTTCGAGCTGACACTGATCTGATGAGGAGAGCAAGGTACTCGTAGAAGGTACTACACACCCCCAGACGTGTTGGTGGTGATTGATGGTCCATCTATTTCAGTGTATGGTACTTCAGTCCTTGGTACTAAACGTCTAACGTCTAGACGCTATATATCTCTTTTCAGTGGAGACTCTCTACAGGAGTTGAACAGTATAGCATGAAATAAAATAGCTAAAATTGATAGATTTCGCAAGAGGCCTAGTAATATACTCCCTCTGTCCTACAAATAGTGCATTTTTAGTGTTCAAAAATTGTCTCACAAAGAGTGCATGTTTAGACGTGGGGCCCATCAAAGAAGACATAGCCCATTAACTCCCCACTCCCATCTCCTCTATATCCCTTCCCACCAAAGGAGACGGATTTGACGACATTTAATTATTTTGGGGCCAAAGCAGAAAGACGTTTATGCATGTAATTAATTAGGGGCAGATTAGTCATTTGCCCTTCACACTAATCTGTCTGAAAAAAAACCAGAAATGTGTTCTTTGTAGGACAGAGGGAGTAGGTACCAACATGGTTCTATATTTTGGCCCTATTTGATAGCTTGTTTAGTTTAGTTTAATTTTTGTTGAGAAAATTTGACCATCTTTGAAAGTGGTATGAAAAGGATAAATAAATTATTAAAAAATATTTCTGAGATCTTTGAGAAAACCCTACAAAGTTATGAAAAAAATTATTTTCAAAAAATAAAGTGAATGGTGTATATAAAAATAACAAAATTTGCAATCCCAACAAAAACTAAACTAAAACAAGGTATCAAAGAGGGCCTTTGTTTCAACCCTGAATACTGCTCCCAGTAAAGTTTAAAAAATCATAGAAAGATTTCAGCCAAAATTTGAACTCAAATTTTGATAATTTCGGGTGTTAGAAAACCAAAATTTCAGTAGGATTACCAAAATCCTGCATGAAATCATTAAAATTCCTAATGAAATCATCAAAATTCTGGCACGCTTGGAACATCAAAATTCTGAATGATTTTTAAAATTTTAAATTTACAACATTTCTTTAATATATTGATATACTTTGAAACAGGCCTAGTAAATAGCTATGTGCAGGGTTTATTTTTTTACTCTGTATATGTAAATCCCACAAAATCTCATAGAATTTCGGTCAAAATTTGAGGCCCAAATTCAAAGTTTGCTTTTTTAAGGGCTACTTGTGCAGGGTATACCGTTGAAACGGTATATATTTTTCACATTAAACACAAGTGAAACTCATGAAACACATATGGAACAATCATGAAACACCGCATTTAACATTCATGAAACGCAACATAGATGAACTATTATGAAACATGTGAAACACTGTATAAAACACGTATATCATTTCAAAGGTATACCATCCATTTGTGTTTCGCTTTTTAAATGCTATGATTGATAAGAGTCCTGCTCGAAATCTTTGAAACTTTGGCACTCTCAAAATATGAACTTTTTAATATTTTCTGAAAAATTAAATTTGAATTTACATTGCTTTCTATCGACGGATACGTATTACCCCCACTAAGCCTAGAAATCTCGATATCTCATAAGAATGGAAATCCATGCTAATTGTGCCTTAGGCATGACCATAGTATAAAACTTTCAGGTAGGGATGGAACCGGATCGGATATGGATCGGATAGTGTCTTTACCGTATTCGTATCCATATTTTTTTAAATGAATAGAATCCGAATATCTGTCGAATACGAATACATATCGGATAGTGTAACGAATACGAATACGAATCAAATATGTACCCAAGTTGGACCGGATACGGATATCCTTCAACTTTAACTACAAATTTTGGCATGATAAATTTGCAAAATACACAGATGGATATCATCAAAATATATATGACAAAATTAACAACTCTAATAGCATGTATAACCTTGAACCAACAATGATGAGAATAGGACGACATAGCATAGCTATCATTCTATCAACAAAGTTAATAAGTGATCAAATTCAACCTTTTATGGTTCATAGCTAGTACAATCACAAAATACTTAAATCTTAGAAAGTAATACAATCACAAAATGTTTAGATGACACTTGTTGTAGACATGTAGTAGGTCACAATGAGCTATGTGCTGTGTCAAGCAGTGTGTTTTGTGCGGTGATGTCTGAGGAGGTGAGTGCGTGTGCATCAGTGTGGCCGCGTGGGCTGTGGTGGGCCTGCCCGGCCGTAGGCTGTAGCACTAGCACAATAGTAGATTGGAGCGGAGTGTGGATATTATTTTTGTATCTAGATAGTATCCGTATTCGTATCCGTATTAGGTAAAAAAATTCGGATAGTATCCGTATTCGTATTCGTTTTTATTCGAATACGGATATTGCGGATACGGATATGCAATTTTTAGAATACAGTAACCGGATAATTCGGATTATCCGTTACCATATTCCACCCGTACTTTCAGGAGGTGGCACCACTTGGAAAACTACTTTGAAAGTTGTAGTGTCCTGCCTCTGCAAGACTGCGATAAGTATTAATTTCTCTGCGTTTGAGCAAAATTACAGGCAATTTTGCTTCACTTGGATCCGCCTAGGATGGCAACGGGATGAACCTACTGGGTATCACTGTCCCAAACCCATACCCGAGAAGAAAAAATATGCCCCCCCAAAAAAACCCATACCCATGATTGTACGAGTTTTTCCTTGTACCCATACCCGCGAACATCAACTCAACAACATTTTAACAATCAATACGCGTTGCGTGGGGTGCGCAAGTGGCAGGCGGCGACTACGTGGGCTAGCTTAGGGCGCTGGCAAGTGGTTGGCGGAAGCGGCTTCTGCGCAACTAGCACTAGTGACAAGCATGCGTAGCGGTGGTGGGATTAGCAGGCGGCGGGGCAAGTGGCGGCGGCAGTGTCTGGTGACAGAGGTCTTAAGAAAAACTGGTGGCAGCTGTGCGAGTGAAAATAGGGAAATAAGGCTGGGTGCTTGGGTGGCCATTGACCAGGCTCGGTGAAAGTTAGGGACTTAGGTTTGGAGCTTGGAAATGGGCTGAAACATGCAAATATTTTAGTTGGGCCTATTAGTATTTACTATGGATGGCTGGGTTTTTATTACTCATGGGTTTACGGGTTTGGGTAATACATGACCATACTCATACCAGCATACCCGCTGGATTTGTGTTTTAACCCATTAGCAAACCCATGAACAGAAAAATTAGCCCAAACTTGTACCCTAATAGAGCAGAAATCCATCAGGCTGCGGGTAATGGGTACCCATTGCCATCCCTAGATCCACCGAGCTGCTGCCATCTTCCTTGTTTCTAGCTGTCACCGCTATCTTATTCTTTGTTCAGGCCACAGCCACCGCAAGTTTAGGGTTTTGGTTAGGTTTTGGGATGGGCTCTTCGCGTCTCATGGGCTTAGAGGGAGGTTGGAGCAGTGGTGACGTAATGGTGGGGTAGGATTTGTGGGGGTGTGGCAAAGCGGCGGTGGCACCGCCGAAGCCGTGTGTGTGGACAAAGGCAACCAAAAAACGATGGAAGGCGTTTAGCACAAGTTGGCTAGATTAGGGTAGGCTAGGTTGGCTTGGCGACAAGAGGATGGGGGTCAGCGCGGCGAGGAGGCAAGAGCGCCATCGACAACGAGTAGGAGGTCTAGCAACGGCGATGGGGCGGAGACGTGCAGAGCAACCCAAGGAGGAGGAAGCGGTAACCGAAGAAAAAGAGAGAAAGGGTGTGGTGTCGCTTGTAGGGTGGCAACGGTGACATTCCCCGCCGAGGAGTGCCTCCCCATCTCCATGATCCAAAATTTCCCCTGTCCCCATTCCTCCCCGTCTCAGGGATAAAATTTCCCTGTACCCATCCCCATTCGGGTAACAGCCCCGTCGGGAACCCATCCTAGCAAAAATTCCACATAAAAGAAAAGCTACCATCACAATTTCTGCCCTATAATCATGCTAAGTGTGAAGAAAAAATAGGATGAGTTGATACATTGAAGGTCTGGTTGTTACATATCAAAAAATGTGGATACAATGGGTTAGATGAAATGTTTGGACTTATCAATTCTAATAGATAAAAGTAATTTGAGTCCCGCGGGGAAAAAAAAATTCCCGTCCCCACCCCCACCATTTCCGATGGGGATGGTTTTTTCCTGTTTATATCCCCATGGGGTAAATTTTTCTTCATACCTGTTTCCTAATAGAAGAATTTATTGACGGGATAGGGAAATAGGTCCCCATCGCCACTCCTAGTCGTATATGTCTTTTAGAAAACGCAGGCGACTACAACGCAGTCACTGCCTTACATACGGAATTGGCATGTGTCGCCGTGGCCGTGCTGCATGGGACAACCAAGTGCGTAAGCAGTGATGGGCGCTGGAGCTCGGAACGACCGCAACATTTCAGTCGCACGAAGCAGCATATACTAGGCGGTAGCACACTACAGTGTACGTACGTGTTCCCAAGGAAGAGGAGGAGAAGCCAGACTTGCACGGTTCGTGTGCCTCGCACGGGAACTAAACAATCTCCAGTTCTGCAGACCAATCATCCGTCGCCACCAATCCGGCGGCGAGGGGATCCGCAAAAATCTTCCTCCACCGAAGTACAAAGGTACGGCCTTTGCCTGCCCGCTACACGACTCTGGCCTGTATAATTCAGCTTTAGTTTTAGTTTGAAATTTGGGAGCGCTCAACACACGGTTTGACAAGATTAAAAAGTTTTTAAAATACTTAATAAAAAACTAAAAATCCTCAAATGACAATAAAATTACTACAGTGTATGGCATACACAAAAATAACAAAGTTTCGAACTGTAGAATTTGATGTAATTTAAACTAAATTAAATAGGACCTATTCGTTGGACAACCGCGGATGCGGAGGGCGAAGAAATGACATTATTTACCCTTTAAAATTCAGATGACATTATGTCTATCGTTATTTTTTAGGCTCATAATTGCTTCCTCCGTGTGAACTTTTTTATATGTCTCTTTCTTATTGTCTCGTTTTCGTCAAGTCAGCTCTAATATATCTTCTTTGCCTTTGCCCCCCTCATGTCCCTCTCTCTTGCCGCCTCACCCGTTGTCTGACACACCACATTTGCGCCCTAGTTCTATAACATCGTCAGATTGAGCAATACGATACTAGAACAAAAACCCAGGAGGGCAAAGTCGAGTGGGCTACGAGCTGAAGAGATCCTTTTCCCTCTTCTATTCCTTCCTCACCCTCTCCTATATCCATGAGTTTGATCCCTTCTCCTTTAGCCATGGCAGGATAAAGGTTCTACAATGGCTAAAGTTAGCATAGGGGTGGCTGCATGGGTTCAAGGGCGATACCAACGTGATGCAGAGGCAAATAACAATACTTGTACTTCGTTGGCTTTAATGGTTTGGTAGCAAGGTCTAGGTCCCAAAGTATGCACGTAGTGAAGGCGATCGGGCTCAGGCATGGGCATGGGATCTTGGGACAGTAAAACTCTCTAGCGGTAGGTCAAGCACACCATGCAGCGGAGCAGGAAGAGGGAAAAGAAGGGTATTTTGATCTCTAAAAAGTTTGCAATGGTATATCTGAAAATAGCTTGATTACTAGTCTATTAATTTGAGTATAGTTCTGCCACTTAGGGCTGGAACAAAAGCTCGTTTTCTGATTTTTTGGCTCGGTCTAAAATTTCATTCGATTCAATTTTGGATTGTTCCAACATTAAAATTAGCCAATTTTAGACAACCTTGAAATGCACTTTGGCTCGGCTCCGGCTCGGCTCGTGGGCTCGGTTGTAAATTTACCCTCAAAAAATAACTAAAATCATATAGAATCAATCTGCATCAATTTTAGAAGAAGCTCGGAAAAAAGCTCGGTTCCACCCCTACTGCCACTAATTATACACCGATGTAAATAAAAGTATGAGTCCACTCAAAGCAGCAAACTACTACCTAAGAAAGTCATTCCTACATGCATATATCTCTCCATTTATTTCTACGACCATAAATTTTGTGTCAAGGTTTGTGCTAAGAACACCTCTCTTTTCATATGCATAATTTGCAAAAAAAAAACTCAAAATTTTAGATTCAAAGTAATCGGATCGTTCTTCCTCCGTTACATTCTCTTTCCCTAGATCGAGTCCGCCGCCTTCTGTTGGGGCCAACGACCACGTCAAGCATGGTGCGTGACCACGCTGACACTCATTGGGGCTGTCGCGTCGAGCCACCACCACGTCAAGCTACCGTCGCGCCAACCCTCATTGATGTTGCGCTGGCAAGGTCGTGACCGCGTCCGACAGTGGTCGCTGGCAACCGCACATGCGCAGTAGTTAACGCGTTGGTCGACACCGCGTGCCAAGATGCCCCGCGTCGAGCCCACACTGAACCGTCCTTAATGTTCTGTCGCCCTGTTTCAAGACCACGGCGTATTCCTGTGCACACCCAATGGTGGTCGTCGGCATCGCCGCTGGCATGTGGTGGCCGGCTCAGGTTAGGAGAAGGAGAAGGTGAGAAGATAAAAAAAGAAGGATTATATTTTTAAAAAAAAATAGAAAACTTTCTGTAAAAATACTTTTGAAGGCCGAGTGAAGGGATACTAACATGACTGCAATGTACCAGTGGAAAATTCGGATCGCTAGATCGCTACTGCGTACTTTCTCCGTTCCAAATTGTAGTTCACTGTTGACTTTTAAACACGTCTTTGGACCATTCGTCTTATTCAAAAATTAGTACAAACTTGCAAAAATATAAGCCATGCTTAAAATATGTTTAATGATAAAACAAATCACAACAAAATAAATAATATTCATATATAATTTTTGAATTAGACGAATGGTCAAACAAAATATCTAAAAGTCAACAGTGAACTATACTCCCTCCGTCCCAAAATATAGGGCGTATAAAAACTTTCATCGAGACTAAGAAATGGTGTTTAAGAGAGTTAAATCATCTTAATTATCTCGTTACTCGAAGCATCACAAATTAATCTTTAATCTTTTGCTTCTGTGCATGCATGCATCTCCTTCCCATGCCCTTAATTAATAGCTTTAATAGCTAAAGCTAGCAAAAGCATACACTTCATAGTGTGAATAGCTTAACTATGAGTTAATTGCTCGTCTTTCTCAAAAAATAATAGGAAGATGTATTATATTATCGGACAATTCAAAAAAATTATGCGTCCTAAATATTAGGATGGAGGGAGTAATTTGTAACGGATGGAGTAGCTGTGCCGCCATTTCACAGCCTGCCTCGCTGGTGCCACAAACTTAAATTCGGCTCAAATGCCTATGCGGCTATGCTATGCAGAGCGCCGAGTGCGAGCGGCCAGCAGCAGGTCACGTCGTCTAACGCCAGGACGGAGGTCACTAGGGGTGGGCATTCGGTTATATCGGTTTATTCGGTTCGGTTAGTTCGGTTTCTACAAAATTCGGTTAGTGAAAAACGAAAACCGAAATCATCTCTAAAATATACTAACAAACCAAATTAACCAATTATTTGATTCGGTTAATTTGGTTTTCGTTATTAACCTAATTGAGCATTGATCTGTTGAAATTTGTAGTCATTAGCCAATCAATCAATTCTTTCAATTGAACAACAGTACAACACATGTAATCATCAAACTGAGTTATTAGTCAAATAATAAACATATGCACAACCATGCAGTTAACATCATTAACAGTCACAAAGATGCAATCATACAATCATAAATCATAAATAACAAATACAACCTCAGTCATAGCATGAACATGAATCATGAATGCATGAATACATGATAGCCAGTCGCACTCACAGCCTCACAGTTACAATCTGACCTTGGTTCCATTGCCTTCCTTTTCTTTACCACCTTCTCCTTCTTAGTGCCATCGTCTTGAACTTCATCTACTTTCGAAGGATTGGAGCTCTCAGTTGTCTGTGTTATCTTCGCAGCCTCACCCTCTTCCGACAACTACAATTACAAATCGAGTAAAACAAATGAGCTCAATCAACACAGCAAATCGAACAAGCAAAGAGTCAAAGAACAAAACGAAGCACATACGTTACACGAACGCTGGGATTCCATTGTTTTCAACCGGCGACAGAGACAGAGAGGGATGGGCGGCGATGGGAGGCGGCAAGGTGGCGATGGGAGGGGGCGAGGCGAGGCGGCGATGGGAGGGGGCGAGGCGGTTAAGCGGCGTCGCGGTGATGGGATGGGAGGCGCGGCGGCGGCGTTGGGAGGGCGGCGGCGATGGGAATCGCGAGGCGAGGCGGCGATGGATGAGGCGGGCGGCGGCATGCGATGGGATGGGGCGAGGCGGCGGCGGCGATGGAGAAGGCGGCGATGGGAAGGGCGGCGGCGAGCGAGGCGGCGGCCGGCGAGGCGAGGTGGCTGGCGACTAGGGTTTACCCACGGGAGAGGAGGCGGAGCCGCGGAGGGCAGGGGATCACTTCACTTGAATACTTGATCAGGGGAGTAGGAGGGGCCGAATGGGCGGCCGCTGGGCAGCGTCTGACGTCGCGAGTGAACCATCGGCTGGGCGATTCGGTACCTCGGTTTTTTCGTTAACACGCATTAAAAACCGAACCAAACCGATACACCGAATCAGCGTGAAACAAAATCGAATAGAACCGAAAAACCGAAAAAACCGAACTTTTCGGTTAATTCGGTTTGGTTCGGTTCGGTTCGGTTTCGGTTTTCGGTTTTCGGTTTAAATTGCCCACCCCTAGAGGTCACACACCATAGCGGCGGCGCAGTTCCATATCACCCCGGCCGCCGCACGCATTTTCCAGGACGGAGGCATCCACGTACGCGTGGCGCGATGGGCTACGCTTCTAACCGCGGCACGGCTGCACCAGCTGAGAGGCAGGGGCGCTCGCGAGGCGAGACAGTGAAGCCGGAGAGGCGACAAGACGGGGAGCAATCGGTTAATTTGTCGTGTGGCGCTAGCGCGGGCAGGACGAAGCGCGCCCACGGGTTGCCGGCTTGCCGCCAGATGGGTCGATGCGCCGCGCCCACCGCGCCAAATTATAGGCCATGTGCCCCGGCATCGTCAATCATCGATCACCGCACCTCACCTCACCCCGCGTCGCCACCGCACCCGCTGTGCTCGCGTAACCAGCTGCAGTGCTGCCTGCCTCGGAGTAGGAGTAGCATAGTATACTGGTGGCGTCACGTCGAAAGATTCTGCTTCTTTTTGTTCCTTGTGCAGTACGTGGGAGCCTGGCATGTGTGTTCATGCATCATTGCATGCTTGCTCGTCGATCGGCTCAGCGTGATTTGTTTTTTATCCTTTTTTTAAGCAAGATTTGCTTTCGACGCTGTTCTGAGCGAATACGTGTTTCCTTGCGGTACTTCAGATAAGCATGTTGAAAATAATTGCACATTTAAATTTAACTTAATCACTTGATAAATCATAAGACACATTTAATTAATCAGCTAAATATGAAGCACAAATATAAACTAGATATGCACGTAGGACGTAGGTACAACACATATCGTTCACGTATATACTTTTGCATAAAATCTATAAAGCGAGCACAAACTCAACAGAACAACCTGCACGGGAGGAAAATGACTTGCACGGTGAGAAATAGCACATACCTATCTACCTCGGGAGGATAGATGTTGATGATCCCGTTCTTATGTTAACATAAACGAGTAGATCGCAATTTATAGGAACTAGTCGATGTCATGTAAGTAGACAACAACGAGCAGTCGTGCTTGACTTTTTCTAAAAACCGTATTCGTCGTCTCGCGGTGCAAGATCTCAACGACGGCGGTTTTAAAGACACCGCTCTCCCCCTTCATGGTGCACGCTGCACAACGGAATGAAGATGCCTATCTCTGGGTAACATAACAGTAGGGAAGAAGGCAATTTGAAAAGAGATTGACGGCTGAAAGCACGACAATAGGCCTACAAAGCAGTTGAGCTAGAGCGAGCCTACCTTAATCCTATCAAGCTTGAGCTGCACAAGGCTAGAGCTTGCTCGAGCCTACCTCTAGTCTCAAAACAAAGCTCGAGTTCGGCTTGTCTAGGCTCGATAAAATATAAATCTTCTAAAAAAGAATAAAACTTCAGTACTGTCGAACAAAACTCGAGCTTAGGCTCGAGTAAATTCGATAAAATATTACTTTATCTAGAAAAATAATATTACTTTATCTAGAAAAATAAAGTTTGAATGAGTTCTATAAAGCTCAAGTATTCTCGGACAAAGCTCGTGTTTGAGAACACTTATAAAACATGGCTTTATATATAGAAAACCAAGGTTTGAAAAATCTCAATGAATCTCAACCTTGCCTCGACCAAGCTCATGAGCTCGAGGTTAGGCTCGGTTTGAGCTTGTTTGAAGCTCGAGTCGAGCTCAAATCAAACTTCCACCAAGACAATTCGAGTAATTTACAAGTTTTGAGCTTTTCTTGTAGCCATACATGGCACAACATAAAAAAACTCGGCCAGTGCCAGGCCAAGCACTACAGGAATCGAACTCAGTGTCGGCGGCCAAAACCGACGTCATTGGTACCCAAAACCGACGTCACAAGTTTATGTCGGCGGCTGGCCGACGACAAAGGTCCGCCGACACTGTTTGGACGACACTGCTCACTTTTATCGGCGACAAATAACTCCCGCGTCATTGCTCCTCTCCTCCCCCCTTGCCTTTCCCCTCCTTTTTGACGTCGGGCATCCATATGCCACCGACACTACCTCCACCTCGACGGCGTCGGCGGACGATCGGCCGACGCCACCGCCTCCCCGACCTCCCTCGCCCGTCCCCCCCTTTGCTATTTGGCGTCGGCCGGTAGAGGCCGCCGCCCTCGCCTCCCACTAAGTGTCGTCGGCCGAGATGCGCCCACGTCATCGCCATCCTCCTCCTCGCCTGCGTTACCTTTGGCGTCGGCCACCGCTACCGACGACAATGCCCTCCCCCTCCTCGCCTGGTGCCACCTTCGGCGTCGGCCACCGCCACCGACGACAATGCCCTCCCTCCCATCCTCCTCACCACCTTTGGCGCCGGCCACCACCCTACCGACGACACTGCCTCCCCAACATCCTCCTTGCCACTTTTGACGTCGGCCACACCTCTACCGACGACAAAACCCCCACTCCTCCCTGCCTACTGGTCACCACTAATGACGTCGGCATTCCAAATGCCGACGTCACTACTATTGCACCTGCAAAACAAATTTCAGAAAATCCATATGAAAACCCAATTTCAACCTGCAAATATTCATATTTCACAACATAATTGCAATCACAGAAATTCTCACAATATCCACACATAATCAACTTCTCGACACCACAATTTCGAGCACATACACATTCACACCATTTATAAACAAACAATTCACCGATAAGACTTCAAATTGTCCAATTACATCACATTAGGTCCATTGAGTCCAAAATACATCACAAATAAGCAGAATTGCGACGATATGGCTCGAAGAGTCTAGAATAGTGCAAAGTACATGTAGGAGTGAGTTTTGATACATATAGGAGTGAAAACTGAAGCTAATGATTATTCGAACCATCGTAGGTGGAAGGATTGAACGCGAAGAAACTTTACGCCATTCTCTCAAAGAACCTCATCACCACCGGCCAGAAAAGCCACTGGAATCGCCCCCTGCTTGAGATACATCGCCGGCGCGGCGGATCCGGAGACCTACAAGATTAGAGAACAACACAAATTTTCAATACATATGTGCAATTGAAGCGTAAATTGTGAAAGTTTGAAAAAGGAGTATTACCCGGAGAGAATCTGCGTGTGGAGTGGAGAAGTGTATCGAGGGATCTCTGCTTGGTACTGTGGGCGGGTGCGTAAAAGGCGTGTCGGGGTCTGCGTGAAATGCGGGGTGGAGTTGGCAATTCGATTGTTGCGGAGGCCTCCATGCCCCCAGCGAGCTCTGTGGACACACGAGAGTTAGCATGTGAAATAAAAGTGTAAATATACAACCTATCGGCCCCACCATCTTAATTACTCTTCTTTGAAACATATTGCACCTCTGCATTTGCTGGTACATCCAGTTGTATTGGGCTTCGAGTTGTGCGAACTTCTCCTCCCTTGCTTTCTCCTTCCGCTCCTCCTCCTGCCTCCGCTGCTCACGCTCCTCTTCTGCCTTCTTTTGCAGCTCGTTCTGTTGTGTCAGCTGCTCGATCAGCCGCTGCTGAGCTTGTAGCTGTGCTTGGGTCGAAGAGGAGCCCATCTTTCGACGCTCCCATGACCGCTCCCTGAAGACGTCGCGAGGCAGCACAGAGTCCAAAAAGCCCGGCCGACCGTGAGCCATCCCACCGAACCCGTCGTAGATGACGGCGGTGTCTGGCCCCATGGCCCTGGGGTCACATTGGTCACCGTGCTTCTCCCTCACGAGCGCATCATATGCATCCTGTGAAACAACCATGTTATAAAGCCGATTAGCTCGACAAAAGTCGTAGTGACTACGAACAAGTCAAAACCTAAACTTACCATTTTCGCCTGGGCAGCGGGATCCATCGGTCGCTGTGTGCCGTCGGGTAGAGGACGGGGCGTGTGCGCGCGCTGCCACAAGGTGAACGCATCGGGCGGCTCTCCCGTCTCCGCTTCCTGCAGTTTAATTCGAAGTCAATAATAAACATGTAGTAACTTGCTGCTAATAGAATATCTAACTAATGCTTGAAAATATACTTACTAGGTCACGCGCGAGGTGCCCCATACCGAGTCCCCCAAGGTGGGTCGTGCAGATCTCGGGGTTTTTATCCCTATTTTCCCTGTTCCTCATGGATTTGGCAATCCACGCCTCGAGGCCCACATCACAGGGACAGAGCCTTCGAGCGGATGGACACTTGTCCATCCACTCAGGTCGTCCACGCACGTACTGCCCTGTCTTGAGATACACCGAACTTGCCTCATTCCTCTTGATTTTCTTGCCCTTCCTCTTCTTGTACTTCATTACCGCCTCGACTCGGGCCATCCGTATCATGTCTGTGACAATGTGGGTCGCCATTGCATCGATCGCAGGGCGATGAGCCTCGTAATCGTCCATTGTCGCCTCCGGCCAAAGCATATACCTCTCGATAAAAAACAACACATGAAAGAACACGAGCTAAATATAATTTAGAAATAAAAACGACATGCAGCTAGTGTTATGAAGACAAACAATTAGAAATGAAAATAAGACATCTAACCTGAAGTCCTCGACCGGTCGATCGGCGAGAGTCTTTCCTTCATCGTCAACATCGTGGGAGTAGTCCAACCAACTCATCATGGCGCCGCTTCTTGCCACGGCCCACCTTCCTGGTACAAATTCTTTAAGAGTGGGCCCAACACCTTACCCGCTCTGTGGACCCTTGAAGGTGCAAATCAAGCCCTGACGCATATTTGTCCAAAAGACAAGAACATCATAAGTGGTTAGCAAGTTTGTAGTTAGCAATAATAAAAACATTGTAAATGGTACCACACACCTCTTATTGGCGGTAAGTCAGCCTGTGACGGCACGACTCGATCTCTGGGGCTTGTTGCAATTTGGTTCTCCCCACTGTTGAGGGTTGAGGAGGAATCGAGAGGACTCGGCACCTCCCATCGCAAGATCCTCCTCATCATGGCTAGAAGGCAGGCGTGCTCTAATGCCCGAAACCACCAAATACAAGCAAATAAAAGGAATTAATAGAAAGTAAATGACAGTCAATGTGAAAATTTTAATGGCTTAGATGACATTCGTCCTCCCACCAACCCGGTATGAAGTGCTCATCGTTGGCTTGCTCTACTCCACCTCGAGCCGGACTCACTACCATCGTCAAATTCAGGCTCTTCCTCCTGCTCCCCAGCCACCGAAAGTCCAACCTCCATGCACCATTTTGTAGATTCTCTCCACCGCCTCCGGATTCATCACACCTCGATCTCGACTCCACCACCTCATCCTCCTCGAGATCGGAGTCGGGGCCTCCAACAGCGTCTCAAAGTGCAGGAGGTCACCTCTCGAGGACTCCGCCGCTCCTCCTAGTCCTCGGCCGATCGCCACCACCCCCTCGCCCTCCTGGTAGCCCGTCGCCACCATCCCCTCGCCCTCCTGGTAGTCGGCGGCCACCACCCCCTCGCTCTCCTGGTAGTCGGCGGCCACCACCTCCTCGTGCGATCCGCTACCATCTCCTCTCTTCCTCCCATCTTGTGAGTCGTCTAACAACTTTCCTAGGCATCGCCCTTGTTGCATTGCATATCTGAAATTTGCATAAATATAAATGAAGTGAAATGAAATAACACAGATATGGATAAATAGAACGAAATGACTTAAATTAAACAAAGATTACACATACGAAATTTGCTGTTTTAAAATCCTCGACTTCCTCCTCGGGTTCCTCTTCCTCTTCCTCTTACATTTGCTCATCCTCTTGGTCCTTCTCATCATCCTCGTCCTCCCGACCTTGCTCTAGTTGGCGTTCTATATCACCGGGTATGCCGATCCCAATATATTATCTAGGTCGTCACCAATATCGGCGTGGAGCTCTCCGATCACCTCTTGTTCTTGGAATGGACCCTTGGTGGGAGATCCTCATAGTCTTCTTGGAGATCTCGGACAATCCACCGTATGGAAGATATTTATGAACAATCCACCAACTCTTGTAACTTGGGTGGGAATGCGGCGGATAGAAGACCAACTCGACTTGCTCGGGCAAGATGAACACGTCGGCCTTCGATAGAGTTTATTGTGATTGATTTCAACCAGTCCTAATTCAGTACGTCGCACCCCCTCGGTTGGGTCGAACCATCCGCACCGAACAGATTTAGCGAGAGATCGTTCTTGCCTTCAAATGATATTTCGACAATCTCCTCAATTATCCGTAATACTCTATGTCTTCACCCCGAGTCGTCGGTGACATAACTCACGACTCATTGTTCACCGTGGTTGCATTAGGGCGAGCCAACTCACCACCGATCGAAACCTATAACCATGACAATCGTAGCATCGATGGACCTTAATTCTCGGTTGCATCCCCGCGACATTTGTTTCAGATCGTTGTGGACGCTGAAATGTCTTTGACACTACAAAAGCGGCGCACAAGAATAGGTCAACAAATGAAAACGACCGTTGATGACTTAAGTGAGCGGGTATGAGTTGCGTAAATTTACATGGTAATGAAACCAGGTCGAAAAGGTCGATCGGTCCCGCCCACAACCTCGTCGTTTCATCTTATCAATTTCTTGACCAAGGCTCACCGAGTGTCCCCACTCTTCTTCAATGAATTGACTACAAGATTTTATATGTAGTTCAGTTATGAATTATATAAAGAATATTTTTAAGATTTATTTTAAAAGCTATTGACTCACTTGATGTACACCTTCATTTCATCCATGTTGTCGCATTACGCATGTTGAATCAAGTTTTTTCATCCGGATCCAATTCACGTGTGGTGCTTTTGCCAATCTTTGCGTCCGGCTTGGTCATGGAACACCTCAAGGTTAGAGCTACTTGTACGGCGGGCCTTCTTATACCTTGGTTGTGGCCCACGGACCTTGTTTTTGGAGCCAAAGTATTTATCCGTGAAGTACACGGTCTCCTGAATCAGCCAAGCTTCGGCAATACTTCCTTCAACCCGTGCTTTGTTCTTTACCTTCGTTCTAAGATTTTTCATCATGCGTTCCACGGGATACATCCACCTATACTGTACTGGGCCCCCAACTTTTGCTTCGAATGGCAGATGTATTGTTAGATGCTACATGCAATTGAAAAAACCTGAAACATATATCTTCTCGAGTTTCGTCACAAGCACAACAATCTCCTTCTCCAATTCCTCCATTCTAGATGCCGATATTTCCTTTGCACATAGCTCTCGATAGAAGAAACTAAGCTCTGCTAATGTGATCCAGATATCTTCTGGAACATATCCACGCCACACGGTTGGGAAAAGACGCTCTATAAAAACTTTGTAGTCGTGTGACTTCATTCCATTTAACTTGCATTGCTCTATGCTTACAGCATGTCGAAGGCTCGACGCGTACCCATCTGGGAATTTAACCTTATCCACAATCAATGCGAATCTCCCTTATTTATGCGCTGTGAGACAAGATGTTGCTCTAGGTTTCATCCCATTATGGTCAAGACTCATAGTTTGCCGATCACAAATTACAGCCGCAATCTAGTCGCGCTTTCTTGTTATCTCTTGTTTTGTGTTGGATATCGGTTTGTATTCACGATCGCCTCGCACATATTTTTCTCTTGGTGCATCGGTCGAGGTTATGTGGTCGCTTGGTCATTCGCATATGGAAGGTTGAGGATCTTTGCACTTATGAGTCAATTGTGGTCCACCCCATACTTCCTTCATATTCGACATTTTCGATCATCATGCCATATGATGATATCTTCCACCCGTGCCTTTCTGGTGGCCCACGCTTCCACGACCTCGCTTTTCTAAATGCATTTCTCTGCTTTGAATGGATGGTTCGGCAGAAACAACGATGACAATCGAACCAACAGATTTCATGCCCTCCTTCGGTTGAAATGCATCGGTGTTACTTAGGCATATAGGGCACGACACCTCCCATCGTGCTCGGCCGAGAACATTCCATACGCCGGAAAATCGTGTATGGACCACAGTGTCTGCGGCGCTTCCTAAAGTTTTGTCGATGAAACTATCATGTGTCAATGCTCCTTTCGTCCACGTGTCGTTCGGCTCTTCTACCGTGGATTGCATGAATAGGTCTAAGTTTTACCGGGAGACTTGGACGGGAATGATCCTGAAAGGAACATGTACTCTTCCTTCATGCGAGTTGAGGCGGCGTTGTAGGGGATAGCAAAGACCGCCAACACGAGTACGGGTCTTGCGGTCATGTTGAATGGTGTGAACCCATCATCGCAAGCCCGAGCCGCACATTTCTAAGCTCATGACAAAATCAGTCTTGTTGGTCCAAATGCCTCGGGCTTCGAATCGGAAGGATGGACCATCACGCCCTCCTTTCTCGTTTACCCTCCTTATGCCACCTCATATGTCTTGCGGTGGATTTGGACATGTACAAACGCCGGGGCGCCGAGTGATCGGAAAGAAAGCGGAAGGTCTTACGGGCCACCTTCGCTACATCTCTTCACACCATCTCTACCTTTCACTTCTCGTCGACTCTCGTTGCAATGCTTGCGGCGACTTCGACCAGAAATCGGCCTTCTGTAAAGCATCTGAACTTTGGACAATAGTCAATCCTCTCGCACGGCATGCCCAACACGCCGAGAAGTTTCTTGACTCGTAAAGATTCGAGTCATCCTATGTCCACTCGGGCGGGCTATCGAGCAAATTGCAAATGTCGTTGAAGCAATTGGTGAGAAGTTATATTTGGTCTTCAACGCCATGAGGCGCAAACAATGGAGAATACGGTCACATCGGTATGGTCATGAAGCGGCAACTTGGCGGACTCGAGGAGCCTCTCGAATCTGTTTCGTGAGTGGCTCGGACTCTTCCTCGGGAGAGATCGAAAGCCGAGCCACGTCCTCCGTGAGCTCCTCCAACCGGTCGACATCGACTTTGTCGAAACCCTCTTCAAAATCTGCAAAATCAAGATCGGCGCCGGCGGCGCTTCTCTCCATGAGCCACCCATATAAGATAGTTAAACTTTGAAGCCATATCTTAAGAGGTGCATACTAATTTCACTCTTGTTTCTCTTCACGGTGTTGAGCAACAAGCACAAGGACACCAAACCACCGCCGCGTTTGGGTGGGGACACTTCAAAGCATACTCCACGAATGCCCTTGCCTTCTCGATCCACTCGTTCGAGTGGCGTCGAGACCTACTCCATCCATCGTACATCCACCGCCGATCTTCCATCGCTAACTATATAACGTAAATGCATGCAATCCAACTTTAAGTTTAGGCGGTTCAGGTCTACCTAAATAGGAGGCTTACCCACTGCACGTGTAGCGTTTGAGCACGGTGGTCCCGGCACTATAGGGCACGGGTGAAATTCAGCGACATAACCCGCGGCTCCCGGTGCAGCGACGGAGTGCGGCGTACCGCTTATGTTATGCATTGGGAGAGCAGCGGGGTCATGCGGCAAATTTTAACCGTGCACCATAATCTGAGACCACCGTACTCAACAAAGATCCGCTGGCTATCAAGAACGTGGACAGCTCGGAAGCACACCCGCTTTCATAATGGAACCCAACGAATCACCGTCCGAGCTCCTTATGAAAATGTGCAGGTGTGCCCCCGAACGGGTTGACTTTGGCTCGGTTCATGTTACAAATGCATTGCAAATAATCGAAATCACGTAGGATCTAATTACATCTACAAATAACTAAATAAATATACCGGTCACTAGTTACATCTATCTACTCATTATAATAATATCTAAAATAACTAATTAAATACACCGGTCACTAGTTACATCTACTAATTACAAATCATCTATAAATAAATAATTAAATAACTGTACACAAGTTTCAATTACTAATTACATATACTAATCACTAACTAATAGCATCTACTAAAGTCGTCGGTTCCAAAAACACCGACGACATTGCATCCACATGTTGTTAAAAAAAAAAGTACACACGGGCGTACCTCGAATACGGGGGACGTCGATGTGTGAAGGGAGAAGGCGGCTCGGGGCGTCGGCGTGTGAAGGGGAAGGCGGCTCGGGCGGGCGGAGGCGAGATGGAGGGACGAGGCGAGCACGGCGTCCATGAGGCAGGCGTCGCGCCGGAAGCGGGCCGCAGAGGCCGATGGAGGCAGTCTGTGCGCGCGGCGGTGGAGGGAGGCGGCGGCGGCGGAGGGAGGCGGCGGCGCGGCGGAGGAGGCGGCGGAGGGAGGCGGCGGGCGCGGCGGAGGAGCGGCGGAGGGCGGCGGAGGCGAGGCGGAGGAGGCGCGCGGCGCGCCGATAAACACGGCAGCGAGGCGGCAGCGGAGGCGGCGGTGGAGGCGGCGCGCGGGCGCAGAGGGAGGCGGCGGAGGAGGCGGCACACGCGGCGGAGAGGCGGCGCGGCGGTGGATGGGCACAACACAGCAGAGCCTGGCGGCGGAAAGCGCCGGGGCGGATGGGCACGCAGCAGAGCGCGTGCGGCGGAGAAGCGGCGCGGATGGGCGCCTTGGTGGATGGGCGGAGGGAGGCGCGGGCGGCGGCGCAGCGCAGGCGGCGGCGGCGGGCAGCGACGAGCACGGCAGCGGGGAAGAATACCACTCGGGGCGGAGGAACTAATAACGGATGATCTGCAGGACTTAGCAATTATTGGGGGGTCCCAAGGAGGCTTTGACGTCGGCCAAGTCATCCCGACGTCAAAAGCCAACGTGTGCATGCATATTTGCCTGGTTTTGACGTCGGCGAGGATCTTCCCGACGTCAAAGCTCATGGCTGTGCCGTCCACGTGCTAGCTCTCACGTCAAGCCAAGGGCTAAGGGCCCCAAGCCAGGGGAAGGGGTTTTGTCGTCGGCCAAGATGAGGCCAACGTCAAAAACCTTACCTATCACGTCGGCCACGGAAAAGCCGACGACATATCCATCACCTGTGACGTCGGCCAACACGTAGCCGCCGACACGATCCTCCCCCCCCAAACGTCTTTTCTCTCGACCGGAAAATTAATTACCCTCCGTAAAGTTTTCCAATATAAAGTTTAGTAATATTTCTATTTATTAAAAGTTATCGTCTCACTACACTCCTCCTCGCCCGTTATTCGGCGTGAGTTCCTTTAAGATGTGCATGTCGTATCAAGTGATCACTTGCAATTCACACACTTCTAGCAAACACCGTGTCCCGAGTTCCGTGTGCGAAACGCACCTAGATCAGTCTTATCGCGGTGAAATGAGGGCGCGATATAATCTTTATTGCGTTACGTCGTTACCCTTTACAAGCCTAGAGAGACCCTCGAGGTTTGGGGCGGAGGGTTCGTCGACCGCCGTGAGGAGAAGGGATTTGGCGTCGGCCAAAAAAGCCGGCGTCATAAATCCCCTTGCGTCGGCCAAGCCCTCGGCGAGGCAATAGCCCCACTGTGGCGTCGGCCTCCACGGGCGGCGACCACGGGTCCTTCCCGCCGAACCTCGTCGCATGAAAGGGGAGGGGCTATGTCGTCGGTCAAAATGAAACCGGCGTCATAGACAATGAAATGGCGTCGGCTAAGCCTCGGCGAGCGTCATAGACGAAAACTAATGACGTCGGTCTTATATCGGCGACGAAAAAGAGCTTCCCGGGGCCCTGCTACCTCCTACTTGGCACGGCCTTGGCTTGGCTTTGGCTCGCTTTTTGCTTGCGCCTTCCTATGACGTCGGCCTCGTTATGCGCCGACCACAGATCCTCCCCTCGGCGCGGTTGTCTATCGCCGGGCAAAAGCTGTTTTGGCGGGAATTGAAATTGAAAAATCCAGCGTGCTTTGGCGAGCGGGAAGTGTCGTCGGTCCATTGTTGACCGGCGTCATTTGGTAACCACAGATCGTCGTTCGGTTAGAGCCGGCAATCTGATTTGTTCGACGCGAGACAAAACCTTTTCGCGGGAACAAAATTCATATATCGATATCGTGCTCTTGGCGAGCCGGTCGATGTCGTCGGCCCTCCCTTGGCGGCGTCACCGTGGTCGGATCTTGGTTATGTCGTCGGTACGAGTTATGGCGCCGACCACGACTGTCGTCGGGTGTCTGACCGCCGACATTGCTTTTTACGGCCGCCGACACAGAGATCATTTCCTGTAGTGAAGCCAAATGGTGTTTTGGGCTGTGCCGGTCTTGAAACTAGGCACTTTGATTCGTTATACTAGACTTTGTTATATGGGTCATGCTCGGGTCAACCCGACCCAAATTGCAGTTGAAAATAGTTGTTTGCATTTTTAGAGGTTTATTTTTACATGGATGATTTTGTGTTCTACGAAATTTTACGAAAATTTTGAGATACGTTATTTTTTATTAAGACGAAAATTTTATTTGAATAACATATGAATTTTAAATATTATTTACTATCTTGCAATTTTTTGGGCCCATGCCACCAATCCTCAGGCTAGCCTTACCTAACATGCCTATGGGTTGCTCCATGCCTTACGGATTATTGTTCATGCTGGTCCGGTTTTACACAGAGAAATGGTCAGATCATGTCAACATGTTTTTTGCATTGACTTGAGACACGACATGCCTGAGCCGTGCTAGTCCGATACGACTCAATTTTTAGAATTATTTCAGGATAAACTATTTATGTCATACATTATATGTCTCTTTCTATTTCTTAGCGTCTCGCGATGTCACATCCTCTCTCTTCTCTCTTAGCCATCCGGTACCATGCCACCTCGAACCTCCGCTCCATTCTCTGTCATCTCTCCTTCACCCTTGTTGGATTCCTCGCATACAACAGCCTCATCGACCACCAATTCGTAACAAGATTAATGAGGCAGGATTAGCACGATGATTAACGGTGGGGAGGCAGAATATTGGGAGCTCATCAGGCAGGATGAATGAGAGACGAGAGTGAGGAGTAGAATTTGAAAGGAGAGGACTGGGAATCGGGAATAAGGTCCCACATATGTAACAAGCTGCCACATGTACACTTTCGAGCACTTGTATCTTGCTTTCTTCCTTATCGATCCTTATGGACCTCGCTCCCCTCTCATGCATGCATGTTTTTTTAAAGCAAGATAAGATAAATATAATTCCTACGGTCACCTGTGCACGTATTTGGAAAAACCTTTTTGATTTTAAAACTTGTGTATGAACGCGAAATCCATGCTTTCCGAAAAACTCCATCCACATCCAAAAAAAAAAAGACGTTTTAGACTTGTTCTACGTCAAAGTTTTAAAACTTTATCTATAATTTTTTTTAAAACTATTTGGATTGGTTACATGAAAAGCATACGTATAGATATGTCTTAAAAACAATTCAAGATATTATATTTATGAATTTTAGAAATAAATTGCACTAGTAATGAATGATCAAAGTTGTATTTTGAAGACTATCTCTATGTCCAAAACATCAAGTTTTTTTTTTGTGATATACAGGGAGTAATGGATTAAGCTCGGAGTTAGGACCATAGTTTATCTCTTAGGCTTTTGTTCTGAATGGTTGAATGTCTGAACTCTGAAATGACTAAATTTCGAGAGCTTCTTGAGGTAGTCTTGAGATTCGAATCAATTTCGTTTGACTTACTTTTTCCTTCCAAGATACATAACCAAAGTTTTTCTAGTATACAATAAGCCTTTTCCACGAACGTGGAAAACGTTTCCACATGTCAAGCTCACACTCACTATCTCGGACGTACGACAATTAAGTACCCAGTTTCCACATGTCAAGCTCACACTCACTAACTCGGACGTACGATAATTAAGTACCCATCTTGGTACTACATTTTCTCCCTCCTAGGAACATGGTGCATCAGAAACTTAAAAATGAAACTCCCTCATGAAATGTCGCACGATTTATTCGACATGTTTGGTTGGGTGCATGCACCCAGATTCGGTACATGAATTTTTGCCTTTTCTCATGAGTCTGGTTCGCATGATACCTATGCATGGGAATGGGACGGAGACAAGAATAGACACGAGTGTGCTGAGATCTAATTCTGACTCATGCAACCAAACACATATAATCTTATGAGTCTGTCCCGTGCAATGCAAACAATTAGAGCATCTCTAATGGTAGAGACAACTGCTGGAAACAAGAGTGTACACATCAACATTAGAGATAGTGTGTCTAATGGATTGTCTATAAAGTTAGCTATAGAAGTGATAAATGGTTGAATAGAAAATAAAATACCAATGATCAATAGTGAAAATGATCTTTGTGACTAATCTATGAATGTTCTATATCATGAGCAAAGTGTTATATCACCGAGCGAATATCGTTCGTGCAGCAATGTATAATGTTAATAAACATGTGGGGATTTTTTTCAGATGCTCACGGATTGAAGCATTTGCGAAACAATATTTGGATAAGAAGCAATCGCTTAAGAAAAAAATCGAATCGTGCAAGACGATCGATGATGCGGCGCCGGCGATGGCGGCGAAGCGGAACCGTTCTACACGTTGATGGCGGCAGCGGCCGATGTAGTGGACTGCCCAAGCGGCCGAAGGAGGAGGCGCCACTCCAAGATCTCCACCCCTGCGACACCGGCGACACGCGGATTGGCAACCAGATTGATGCGGTTCTTCCCCATCCCGGCACGACGGCGGTGGCGGCGGCGGCAACTTCATCTCCTCCAAAGTCTGCCGCGCCCAAAGGAGCGATGGGCACGGCGGCGCCGGGGCGAGGCTGGAGCGCGCGCGCACGGAGTAGGGAGGCGCGGCGCCATGAGCAAGAGGCAGCGGGCGCATGGATTTGGGGACGAGGCGCGCACGTTAGAGGGAGTAGGCGTGCGAGGCAAAGAAAGAGGTGCACAACAGATCTTGTTGTGGCGGCAGTCTTGCTCTGACGATCGCTAAATTGTTGTTTTTACGGCGAGACCGACGCTGCATGTAGCGCCGGCCCCACTCTCTCTCTTGTTTCTCTTTCCTCTACCTAGGAAACTTACTGATGTGGCATCCTTATAGTTAGCTGACCTGGCTCCATTGGAGATGATTTTAGAGACACTCTTTAGAGCATCTCCAATGGTGCAGCTACCTGTTAGCTATAAACAAGTGCCATGTCATCTATAAATAACATATAGTTAGCTTCTCTAATGGGACTAGCTATAACATTGACTATAATATTGAATATGAGTCCACATGTAATAGATAGTAGATGCATTGGAATCAGCTATAGACTAGATGCAAATTAGTACTCCCTCCAGTTTGATAATTTCTGTCGTTTTAGACATGATCTCACATACCAAGGAAGTATTAAATATCTCGTAGTAGTAATATGGTCAAATAAATGCTTGTAGCTTAGTGATTGCTCTCATTTTCTCGTGAGTTGCATGTCTAGATTCGAATTTTGATGCTACACTTTATTTACATGCACACCCAACAAATGGTTCTAGAGCCACGAAAGTTCTAACTGCAATCAACGATCCTGTAATCCATAACGGCGTGAATTTTCTAACTAAACATAAAACGCTCTAGCGATATGAATTATCAAACTGGAGGGAGTAGTTAGCATATCCTCCTTCTCTCCTCCATATAAGCAAAAGGCTGAGTTCGAATCCTTATAGCTAATTGATACGGTATTATCGGAGATGCTCTTATCGGCTCAGGCTAGAAGACATCCAAACATCCGATTCGAGCCCGCGGTAACATGTAGCTCAAGCGACCCAATCATGGGCGCACGACGGCACGACGATGCGATTCCAGCGGCATCCGCGAGCCTCGCGCGCAGGAAGACACGCCCACGAGGCGAGGAGGTCGGCGAGCAGCACGGCAAGCAGACAGGCGGCAGCCGCGCGCACGGCTCCCGATCATTCTGTACGCGGCCACGCACTCTTCGTCTCCTCCCTTGCACCCGTACGCAGGCGGACTTGGCGTGAACGAGCAAGGCGGAGTCGTTTTTTAAAGCCTCGTGCCCTCGTGGCTGACGCCGCCCATCTCTTGCTATTACTCCTGTGCTCCAGCATTCGCGACCGACATGTATCGCGGATTGGTGCCTCCTCGTGGGTTTGATTGCTTGTTCACACCCGGATCTGCTGATCTCGGTGGCCATGAGTTTTTTGTCTCCTAATAACTGGGTTGTCCTCTCTGCTTCCCAAGGGCCGTGTACTTTGAAGTACCCTAACTCCTCAAGCCCTGTACGATGGTTCCCTACGTGCAAACATAAAACCGACCATGGCATCTCGGGCTGAGTATGCATGCTTCCGATCGCGCCACGTACATCTAAGCCATTTTTACTATACATTAAACTTTACTCCCTCCGTCCCTGAAAGAATGCTTTTCTAGGATTCAAATTTTTTCCAAAAAAGTCTTTTCTAGGCTACACAAGACCTGGATTCCTCCTCCACTATAAAGTATCCCTATATTCTCATCCCACCACTATAAAATACCCCTAGATTCTCTTCCCACCATTATAAATACTATAGATTTCCACCTACATACACTTATTCTTAATTTCTTCAAAACAACCTTAAAGGGCATTCTTTCCGGGACGGAGGGAGTACATACATTCTTCTTCATCCAATGGTTCAGATTAGTTAAAATCTTTTTAAACTTATCCTCGTTTGTCTCAATAGTATAATATAGGGAAAATACTCATTGCAATTCGTCATTATTGTCTTCTATGTGATCCATTAGTTAGTTGACATTGTTAGAACATATTATAATGTCCATATTACCCCTGTTAACAACAAAAGTTGATCAAAATTTTGGAATCTATCCAATTTTGCATCCGGTAAAAAAATTTAAAGATTTAGAATTAAAAAGTTTGGTAAGATTTCAGAATTTTAAAATTTGACCAAATTATATAATTTGGTTAGATTTATAAAAATATTTGTCAAATATCAAATTTTATATTTTGGTCAAGTTTCCAAAAAACAAATTTGGTAAATTATAAGGTTTAAAATTTGTACCGGGTTCAAAAAAATTCAAATTTGGTCAATTTCAATTTTAAATTTGATCGAGTTTTTTTAAAAATCAAATTCAGAAAATTTAAAGTTTTCGGTCAGATTTTGATTTTTTTTATTTCTGCCAAGTTTTTAATTTCTTAGATTTTGAATTTTAAAAATCGGTCATGTTTTAAATTTGTTGAATTTGATAATATTTTGAATTCCGAATTTTGGTACAGTTTATTTTTGGGATTTAAAAATGAAGGGCAAAAGGGTCATTTTATACATAAAAGGGATTTGACTAACGGATTTTGGTCAACAATGACATATAAGGAAGAGACAGACTTTATAATAACACATACAGATATATCTGACTTTGTAATGGCATAGAAGAAATTGACCTTATAATATGTAGGAACGAGATAGTAATTGATACTCCAATAATATAATTTATTCTAGAAGTTTAAAGAGATAGGTCAACCGACCCTAGGGCCACCTATGGTCCTCTCTAGTTCATTTGTTTATACTAAAAACTTGATTTCTAATCTATTTAGTACAAATAAATGAACTAAGGAGGGCCAAAGATGACCATAGATCCAACCCATTTGCATCCCTATCATGTACCAACATAATTTCCGTTCATTAGTGGCGGTTTTGATAGTATTTATCAAAGTATGCGGCACAACTTGGCAAGATGAACTCCGTCGCGTCAGCACTCCACCAATCTGGTGTCTCTCCTCTCGCCTCCCAGCATGAGGATCGAAGAACCTTTTAAAGTTCCGTTTAATATTTAGTTCAACCAACAAATTCATTCGTCCAACTCAGCGACTCCAAGCGTGTTTAAGTTTCTGGATGAAAAGATCGGGGACTGAACTCAACGTAAGCAACCAACGAGAATGGCAGTTCATTTGCAGTCTCGTTTCAGTTAGCATCGGCATGGGAAGGCTAATCAACGAGTATTAACCAGCAACATGGGACTAATTAATTAAAGCTCGTGATTTTTTGGAGTAAATATCCACATGCATACATGGCCACATGGGGCTTGATCATTCATGCCATTTTCCAACAGTGCCGGGCTTAGAAGGGTGACAACGACATATATGGCCATTAGTCTATGACATCCTTTCCCTAAACTGTATGCCTCCATGATGTGGGCTCTGGCCTCTGGCCCTTAAATACAGTGTGGGAAAACAGAGAAGAGTTTCGGAGTAATACACTAATACTGCTCGTAGAACAGGACTGGCTGCTAAGCACGCGCTCCGTACTAATTTTACATGTCGCGCTCATCGATCAGTCCTCAGTCCTTGCGTATACATGTCAAGATGAGCTCATGACAGGTTGAGGCGTGAGCACTGAGCAGGCCTCGACGACGAGGGGGAAAAAGCAAGGCAATTAGAAAATGAGAGGAACAGCAGAAACGAGACAAGGACAAGCAAGTGGCTGCAAGTTTCGGTAAGACTTTGCAAATCAGTAGCTGGGGCGGCCAAGAAAATGAACGTACGCATAGAGCTCCAGAGGATCGCCATTCTTCTTTGCTCTCTACTCTCTAGAAACTCAAACACATGGGCATGACTACTTCACTTTGACGCCGTCGTTAGAGACTAGTTTATGATTTCTGACCCAAGAGAAAACGTACCCTTTTTTTTAAAAAAGAGAAGAACTCGAGAGAGATGTGTAATTGTGTAAAGCTGTTCAGGACTTCAGGGATCAGATGAAATAATACAGACGCAAAACATACGAGTCTTTTCCTGTTGCAGAATAATATATAAAAGGTAAATCATGACATATATATGGGTGCCAATTTCGCTTGTTGAGTTTCTGGTTGAATTGAAGGTGGTTCTAGATCGATAGGTTGTTAGCCAGAATGAACTTAGTTGACACTAATTGCCCTCACAAGAAAATTTGAAAAGAATAAGCAGTGATTGTGCCAAGAAATAACATGCCTGACGATTAGACTTCAAATTTTTCAATAGTGGAATTTCGAGTAGCCTTTAGAGTTTAGATGCACCAGCTGACCAACAATCAGGAGAGAGGTTCAGAGAAATGACAAACTGAATTCTTGTTAAATATAAATCATTCAATTCAATGATCGTGTCGATAATCTGCTGATGGCCTCATATATGTTTAGCTGGTTTTCATTTTTTTTTTTAAAAAAAAAAAGGTACTCCCAAAAGTAGTAACAGTTGTGCTTAATCCTCGGTGATGAAAGAAAAGAAAATAAATTCATGTAGTATTGAACTAAAATTCGAACAAAATTGCATTCTAGAATGGAATAGTAGAAAAGGCCTGCCTGACGTCATACCGAAATCTCATAATAAGATCACATTGGATGTCCACTGTCAGCGTCTTGACGAACCGCTCGTCCATGACACCATACATGGTCAGTTCACGAATCTACTCCATGCTGACAACATGCATTCTTGCAGTGAACAGTTCTTCCATATGAAAAATGCCCACAGCAAAACATTTGCAAACCCCTCCTTAGTCTATCCAAGTTATTATATTCCGGTCTTTCTCCATTGCCAACCCGAGCTGCCTTAAGCCTTGCCTCTCCCACGCCACGACAAGCCGGCTCGTTTCTTCTACGTGTATACGACTATATACGTGCGGTCCATGCCATTGAATAAGAGGTGATGATCATATTGGACTTAAGCACTTAAGCCTAATCACAATCTTCGTTGTGGACTTGTGGAGGCATAGAAGATGATTTGCTTTTGCGTTCCAAAGGACAATCCGGCTAGCGACCAATGATCAAAAAGGAGAGGTTCCCTTGTACGATTGTTAAAAAAAAAAACTATTTTTCCCTCTAAAAATCTGATGGTGACGTCATCCAACGCCGATAGGTTCTAGAAGTTCTTTTCATTGCGGTCTGATTTAGGATGGTTTACCAATAATTATAATGCCATTGACCTGTTATAATTACCGTGTGCATCTCATCATGTGGACCGATTCACTAGCTGGGTTCTACGACTTTTTAGGTTTTCAGATAATGGAATTCCACCCTTCGTCAACCGGGGGGGTGCATACGAGCATTACAAAAACTTATTAAATACTTAAAAACAAAGCGAAATAATAAACGATTGCCACGCTAGGTCAATTACCAAAAAGAAATAACCAAACGACCCAAATATCTTACTATTGTGATTTTATTTTGAACGTCCTCACATATAAGATGATCATCAATCTTCATTAGATTCCTATGTGATTCCATAAAAACAGCCAATTCTAAAAAAAATTCACAATATCCAAAATAATTTAGTACAAAAGTTAACAACGTGTTATAATTGAATCAAACATTAGCTACAACCTACATGTTCTAATGAAACATATTTATACAAAATATTTGTGTTTATAGAATATGTTATTGGATATCTATTTTGCTAATTTACACAGTTGTCTTCCTAATATCTTGGATATGCGGATGCAAATCAGATGTGGATTGGATCTAAACCCACATATTTCTCGTAGAGGTGGATTCGAGTATGGATATAGCCGGATATTATTTTATTAGATTCGAACAGGGTTATAAACAAATCCATGATCGGGCTCGGACTCGGAGGAAATTTCTTATCTTGTTTGCACCCCTACAAATAGCATTTTAGTAGGAAGACTCATGCCCCTCAACGGCACCTATAGCAAGTAACGACACCATGGTCAACGTCGATGTTGAATCTGACTAAAAAAAGCTAGAAATAGAATTTCTCTCGATGTTGGCACTTTAACACACTTTTGCCCCTCAGTGTCATTGTAGGGCTCACTTTATAGGTCACCGTTTGATTGTCATTAAAGCCAACATCTAGCTTTAATTACTTTCGTTCACTATCGAGGGCGCCCTCATCAGACCTGGGCGCTTGGTTAGGATGACAACTCGCCCACACTAGGCGTCCATCAAGCTTCATGGCTGACCGACACTGATGTAGCACATCTCGTATGGATGAAACACTGCGTCAAAACCACAAATTAATGTCGGCTTACAATAACCAATAGTGGATAGAACAACTGTCACCCAACAAACGAGTCACTGATGAGCCAATATTTTCACCCGTCGCTAATTAACATAATACGTGATGGGTCTAAAATTTATAATCGATGGTGGAATTTATAATTTCTCATAATATAGCATGCGTATTTAGTTAGTAGAGATAACAGCTGTGACATAATTCCGAAGGCAAATTGTATACACTTCTTTTTTAATAATGGATTTAAATCTAGCCTCTATTTCTCACATGTTTATGATAAAAAAGAACTTACTACAATATTTGGTGCATACCAATAAAAGAAGGGTTAAATTCACCCATGCCATTGCATGATCCCCGTTTCTCACAAATGCCGTTTTTCAACTCAATTTTCCACTCATGCCACTACAAACAAACATTTTTTATTTCACGGAAAAATTGATTAAACAATACATGTTTAAATGAAAATTGCAAAAGTATATCGTATACACGGGGATTTACGAAAATGAGCTCGCTTTAGCCAGGGGCACGGCGGAACAGGGCTTCCGCCACCCAGCCAGCATAAGCACGGGCTTCCGCCACCAGACCACCTCGCCACCTGCCAGCTGCTCGTCCCTGACCCTGCAGCTCGTCCCAAGACGCTGCTGCTCTCTGCACACACAAGCACATCAAGCACATGCACACTGCATGCATGCATGCACTGCACTCACGCACACACACACATGCATCTGCATGCACACACACTTTCTTCTTTTCTTTTCTCTTTTCTTCCTCCTTTCTTCTTCCTATAAAATTATATATATATATATATATATATATATATATATATATATATATATATATATATATATATGCTAGCTAAGCGTGCACCCAGAGCACGGAGATCCGTGCTCCCAACTCGTTTTGAAATCGAGATGCCTAACAAGCGATCCGAACCGTTGATCTTGTTAGTCTCACTAAAATGTAACCCGATGACCAAGTTTAGTATTTTTTGAATTTATTTACTATTTGTTTCCTATTTTTAAAATCAGCCTTCCAATTAGTCACAGTGCGTCCAAAAAAGCTGATTTTAAAAATAGAAAACAAATAGTAAATAAATTCAAAAAATACGAAACTTGTTCACTGGCTACATTTCAAAGAGATTTAACAAGATCAACTGTTCGGATCGGTTGTTAGACATCTCGGATTTCAAAAGCGCTGGAGCACGGCCGTGATCCGTGCTCTAGGTGTATCGCTATATATATATATATATATATATATATATATATATATATATATAGAGAGAGAGATTGCTAGCGTAAACTGAGTCTTGCGGATCCTCAAGTGAACTTGACGGGTTTTGAAATCCGAGATGTCTAATGACCGATCCGAACCGTTGATCTTGTTCGTCATGTCGAAACGTAACCACTAACCAAGTTTCGTATTTTTTTGAATTTTTTTGATATTTGATTTCTAATTTTGAAAATCAGCTTTTTTGGACGCTCCACGACTATTTAGAAGGCTGATTTTCAAAATTAGAAAACAAATAGCAAAAAAATTCGAAAAAATACGAAACTTGGTTGGTGGCTACCTTTTGACATGACGAACAAGATCAACGGTTTGATCGATCACTAAAGTTCTTGGATTTCAAAACCCGTTGAAGTTCACTTGAGGCTCCGGCTGTCGGAGTTCACGCTAGCAAATCTCTCTCTCTCTCTCTCTCTCTCTCTCTCTCTATATATATATATATATATATATATATATATATATATATATATATATATATATATAAGTAAAAGTATCTGGGACTCTATGGAGCACGTGCTCTATGCCTTATTTGGAAACAATTAATTGCGCAGTTATTGCATTCACACCTTTGTATTGCAAATGATAATGTTGTTGTGCATGTATTTACTTTGTGTGCACGAATCTTGATGAAATCCGACGGCAACAAGGAATGGAGCACTGACTCCAATATATATATATAGAGATTAACTAGCGTACTCTCGGGAGTACGGATCTCTCCGTACTCCCGAGTGGTTTCGAAATTCAAGGCGCCGAACAACGATCGAACCGTTAATCTTATTAAATCTCATCGAAGCGTTGTCGGTGACCAAGTTTCATATTTTTTGAATTTGTTTACTATTTGTTTCATATTTTGAAAATCAACCATGCAATTAGTCGTAGTGCGTTCAAAAAGCTGATTTTCAAACATAAGAAATAAATAGTAAACAAATTTAAAAAATATGAAACTTGGTCATCGACAACGCTTCAATGAGACAACAAGATCAACGGTTCGGATCGGTTGTTAGGCGCCTCAAATTTCGAAAACCACTCGAGTACTGGAGAGATCCGTACTCTCTCTACGCTTAGCTAATCTCTCTCTCTCTCTCTCTATATATATATAGAGAGAGAATCTTAGCGATGCACCCCAGCAGACGGAGAGATCCGATGCTCGACTCGTTTTGAAATCCGAGATGCCTAACAACAGATCCGAACCGTTGATCTTGTTCGTCTCAACTGAAATGTAGCCCGATGACCAAGTTTAGTATTTTTTGAATTTATTTACTATTTGTTTCCTATTTTCAACAATCAGCCTTCCAATTAGTCCCAGTGCGTCCCAAAAAGCTGATTTTTCAAAATAGGAAAAATAGTAAATAAATTCAAAAAATACTAAACTTGGTCACTGGCTACATTTCAAATGAGACGAACAAGATCAATGGTTCTATCGCTTGTTAGACATCACGGATTTCAAAACGCTGGGAGCATATCCGTGCTCCGGGTGCACGCTATATATATATATATATATATATATATATATATATATATATATATATATATATATATATATATATATATATATATATATATATATATATATATATATATATATATATATATATATATATAGTGGAGCTAGTACTCTTAGGAGTACTTTAGTTAAAGTACTCCTAATTCCTAGTCAGTCAATTTGAAATCGAGTCTCCCCATGAACCGAGGCGCCTCCCCCCACCGACCCCTCCTCACCCGGCGCAGCCTCCCTCCTCCTCCTCCTCCTCCTCCGGGCCTCCTTCCCAGTGCTCCTCCTCCTCCTCCCCCCCAGCGCCTCCTCCCTCCCGTGCGTCTCCTCCTCCTCCTCCTCCAGCCCCCTCCTCCCCACAGCCTCCTCCCTCCCCCCAAGGCCTCCTCCTCCTCCTCCGTGGCCCTCCTTTCCCCCAAGGCCTCCTCTTCCCCAGCCCCTCCTCCTCCTCAGCCCAGCCCCCCGCCTCCCGCGTCGGAGTTCGAGGAGACGCCGGCCTTGCCGCCGCCGCCTCCACCAAAGCCACGCCTGGCTGAGGGTCGCCGCCTCCTCCCCAAGGCCGCGCCCATCTCCCTCTCCTCCCCTGCCGTGCCCTCCTTCCTCTCTCTCTCTCTCTCTTCCTCTCCCTATCTCTTCCTTGCGTGTGTGTGGCAGTGAGGGTGGAGCCTGCCATGCCCTCCTTCCTCTCTCCTCTCTCCCCCTCTCTCTTCCATACGTGTGTGGCAGTGAGGGTGGAGAAAGGGCATTTTTCCCCTTTTGATTCCATGGTTGGCAAAAACCCAAATCAACAATATACACAGTGAAGAGTATTACTTCGCAATTTTATTTCTCCAAAGTTTTGTAATAGAGACATGTGTGTTCATGTCTTCCAAGACACGTCACACAATGATAATTTTATAGTAAACAAAGTATCTGACTATTGTAAATCCATCTGCGTATTATAGTAAATACATTATGTACCAAGGTTTACTGTATATACGTTATGGTAAATAGGTTGTTGTCTTTACAATAATTACACCAGTGCTACTACTACAAAGAGCAATGCTGGTTGACAAAAAAAAGAATTCATATAGTTTTTATTTACAATGATAGATGACAGCGATTCCAAAAACAATACTCACCCATGCTTTATTTTGCTCAAAACGTTGTATGGATTTTATTACAACAAAGGTTTAATATATTTACTATAATACACAGATGGATTTACAGTAGCCACTAAGTGTTTCTATAAAATTATCATCACGTGCCAGATGCCTTAGAAAAACATGAACACACTTGTCTCTAGGAATAGCCGAAGAAGGCATTTACCATAATGTGCTTATCAATTTACAATAATGTGCTAACCAATTTACAATAATTTATGGAAGAGAAACCGAACCAGCTTGGTGGTAAATCAAAATCCACGCCCAAACAAGCTTGACCCATTTACAATAATGTGCGAATCAATTTACAATAATCCGAATAAGAGAATCAAGCCAACTCGGTAGTAAAACTGAGTCTATGACCGAACAAGCTTCACCTATTTTTAATAACGTGCTAATCAATTTACAATAATGTTCTAATAAATTTACAATAATCCAATCAAGAGAAAAGAAGCCAACTCGGTAGAAAAACTGAGTCCATGACCGAAGAAGCTTGACCCATTTACAATAATGTGATAATCAATTTACAATAATCTAAGCAACAAAATTCGTGCCAACTCGGTAGTAAAACTGAGCCCATGTCCGAACAAACTTGACCCATTTACAATAATGTGCTAGTCAATTTACAATAATCCGAGTAAGAGAAAAGAAGCCAAGTCGATAGTAAAAACTAAGTCCATGACTGAACAAGCTTGACCCATTTACAATAATGAGCTGATCAATTTACAATAATGTGCTAATCAATTTACAATAATTCAAGCAAGAGAAAACAAGCCAACTCAGTAGTAAAATTAAGTCCATGAACGAATATGCTTGACCCATTTACAATAATGTGATAACCAATTTACAATAATGTGTTAATCAATTTACAGTAATCCGAACAAGAAAAACCGAGCCAACTCGATAGTAAAGCATAGTCCATGCCCGAACAACCTGTGAGCATAGTTACAAACACCCTAAGTCGTCGGCGGCATTCACGTCAACCCGAAGCTCCTCGACTAGGTATATGCACACCGACATCATCTCCCGCGGTTGGCGTCATAGGATTCTAAAATACGTAAAATATACATAAAAACAAAAACTATAGTAAATGGTGCTACATAATTATAGTAAAGAGGAAAAACACAAAAATGCATAGTAAGCTATAGTAAATGATGCTACCTAATTGTAGTAAATGTCGGATATTGCAATTAGCACAGACACAAGCTTATGGTGCTGTCTCAAGAAACATGGGAGTACTTTATATAAAATGATAACATAAATAGTAAACACACATATCTTTACTATAGAAAACATAGTTCACACATATTACAGATTTACAGTAAACACCTATGATATATTATAGTAAACACATGTGGCGTCTTGTAGTAAACACACATGTTCACACATATTACAGTAAACACCTAAAGCATATTATAGTGAACACATATGTCGCACATATTACAGTAAACGTCTATGACATATTATAGTAAACACATTTGGCATCTTCTAATAAACACACATGTTCACACATATTACAGTAAACACCTAAGCATATTACAGTAAACACATATGGTATTTTGTAGTAACACACACATATGATCTCATGGACTAAGTTTCTGGGCAATCGGGTCACATTATTGTATTTGCATTTGCCCAGGTCATAGCAAATTTTTTAGAAAGGAAAAAATAGCATCTAAACCATAGAAATTTATAAAGATACTACTACTAATCAGATTGTGCCTAGAACAAAATAAATAGAAGTAATACTTATATGTATAGAAAAAAAATACAGTAAATAGAAGTAAGACTTCTATGTATTGAATAAAAACTTTTACAGCATGTTTACTATAATTTATAAAGTGATTTACATTTAGGTAGAAAAAGGAAAAAGGCAAAAATTCACAAGACGCAGAGAAGCATTCTGAATAGACAAGCATCAAGGCACCATCCAAAAATAAATTAGTGTGAAGCATGAGAAAGAAAACATAGCACTAAGGATGACCAATTTGCTAAAATGATCCAATTACAACTAGTGTCCATAGTCATCGTGGCAAAGAACAAAGAAAGATCACCAACTTCAATGATTTTACTCGACCAGGGGATCATGCACCGCAAAGAACAAACTTGGTAATATAGTTCTGCGCACCATCCTGGAATCCTAGTAATGCATATGCATATTTATTGAATATAATGTTTAGCTACAATGCATAGACTCACTAATCAGCTCACCAACCATTCAAATCCAATTGAATCAAAGAAGTAACGATGCTGCTAACAATTGAATCTGATTGAATCACTAACATTGCACCTTTGATTCACAAGCATGTCAAGGATCTTGAGGAACTTGTGGCGATCTGCGTTAAAGGTACGCGATGGCATGGATCGTGCACCTCTGCAATGGGCAATGGCGAGCAAGGGCCTCGGCGGCGTCGTGGTGAGGCTCTAGCGTCTTCAGATTTGCGGTCTCGTGAAAGCACTGCAATGAGGCGACCAACACCGCCAGATCGCTTGTCGGGAGCACGCCGTCGCAGATCGGCGACGCTGCACGGGCGCTTTGCAAAGTGAGCTCAAGGGTCTCCCAAACGCCATGGCGTCAAGAACCTAGTCACTCCGTCGCTTTGTCGGGTTAGTGGGGACGGCTTGTCGCGACGGAATCCCGATCGAACGGTGGTGTGGGTCCGACTCGGAGAAGCGAGGCGGTGGTGGGGGCGCGCGGCGGCAATGGGGGAGCGAACGGCGGCGAGGGATGGGAGCAATGACGTGGAAGGGCACAAGCGACGGCATGTGGAGGGCTATGAGAGGTCGTCTGGGAAGCGAAACAGTGGCGGCGGAAGCAAAGTGGTGAGGCGGCGGAAGCGCCTAGCAGCGTGTGGAGGACACAAGCAGCATGGTCTTGAGGCGAAGCGAAGCGGCAACGCCGGAGGCAGCAGGCGGCGGCCTGAGCGAGCGGCGTGGGGAGCGGAGAGGCGCTAGCGGTGGCGCCGAGAGGAGCGAGCCGAGGCGAAGAATTTTGGAATTTGGAATCCCGCCTGTGATTTTTGGGATGGAGAATGGATCGGACGGATGTGCATAAGCAAATCCAAGGACCGAGAACGTGGGAGTATTTTTAGTTAGAGTACTCCTAAGAGTATCAGTAGTCTTTATATATATATATATATATATATATATATATATATATATATATATATATATATATATATATATAGAGAGAGAGAGAGTTGAGTTGCGGTCAGCTTGGGCCTCCGTCGATTCAAGGGCCGCAGTTGGACGTGTTCTACAAAATCTATGATAAAATTCTTCCATCCAAATCATACATTTGTTCATCTCGATAAACTCTCCTAATGTACCAAATTTTACAATTTTTTGATTTTTTTTGCTATTTGTACTCTGAGGTTTTTGCATATATGCCCCAAAGTTGAGAGGCCATGGCATATATGTCCCATAGTTGGTTGCCCTTGCAGAAATGCCCCAAAGTTCCTTTGACATCTAGCAATTATGCCACATTTTGAAATTTTGAGCAAATTTCATTGGTTTGGCTACGTAAAATGACCATTGTGCCCTCCCTTCTTGTTCTACATGAGTCGTATATGTTATATATTGTCCACATTTGAAGGAGAATAGAATCAAAGAACATCTATCAGATTTTTTAATGAAAATTCTGAAGGTTTTCTATGCCTTTTGACAAAATTAACGGTGAGTAAAACCTGATTCCTGCCTTCTAATCTGAAAGGAAAACTAGATTGCTGAAATCTGGACATCGCCATATATATATCATATATAAGACAGTATAAATCCTAGCCAAACCAGTGAAATTTGCTCAAAATTTCAAAATGTGGCATAATTGCTAGATGTCAAAGGAACTTTGGGGCATTTCTGCAAGGGCAACCAACTATGGGGCATATATGTCATGGCCTCTCAACTTTGGGGCATATATGCAAAAACCTCTTGTACTCTTAGGAGTACTTTAACTAGAGTGCTTCCACCTTTTCTACCGTCGGATCTTTATATGCCCTCCATCCGATTCCCCCGCCCTCCCCTTCCCAATCCCCCAAATCACGGCGCGGGATTCAAAAAATCGGCGCCCTACGCCAGCTGTCGCTCGTTCCCCTCCACCGCCGCCTCTTGCTCCCCTCCACCGCCGCCGCTCGCGCGCCGCGCGCCGCATGCCGCCCGCCGCCGCTCGTGCCCCTCCTCGCCATCCCCTCGCGCCCCTCCGCCATGGGGACCTCGATCCATCCACTACCTGCCACCACCGCCAAGGGAGATGGAGGAAGGGGCAGCTAGGGTTGGCGATGGGGATGGCTGCATCGGCCTCCGGCGATGGCGGCGTCTGCTCCGGACGCGAAGCTCCGGCTCGCCGCGGCGCTGTCCCGCGAGGAGGTTGTCCGCCGGCGGCGGCGCCGGCGCCGCCTCCGCCTCCTGCAGCTCTACTCCCTCTATCGCGCCCAGCTCTGGACCCTCGCGGATGAGCTCCCCGCGAAGCTCGGAGAGTACTGGTGGGAGCACGGGGCCAGCCCCGTCATCGAACAGCGCCCGCCTGCTCTGCCTCTGCCGAGGAATTTTGGCGGCGGAGGAGCTGATCCCGTCGCCCATGGCGCCGCGGGCGGGGCCATGGCGTTCGCTGCCTCCAAGACCTCTGTCGCTCAGGGAGGTAGGGCGGCCTGCTCTTCGGAGAATTGCAAGGCCAAGGCGATGCCCTTCATGCTGTTATGCTTTGATCGCATCCTCCAGGATCCCACATTGGGCCTGCTAAGCTTAGATCGGGTGGTATAATACCACATTGCCGTCTTCTAATTTTGGTCTGATTCTTCAACCATTTTCTATATGGATGTGTTGTAAAATTGGATGGGAGGACAGTGGTTGCTTGGTCGAGATAATTGTGTACATGGATGTAAAATTCGATCTGAGGACTAGGTTTGGTATTTATTTTGCAGGGGAAAAGGGTTTAGGTTTGAGGTGAACTTGAGGATAATTGCAGTCAGGATTAGGGATTTTTTTGGGGGATTTGGGGGCAGAGAAGAACAGGGCCTCGACTGCTGTTTGTTGTTTGCAGCTGCTTCTTCTGCGTCCCTCTGTTTCACCAATGGTCACTACTAGTTTAGATGCTGATATGACTCTTGGACAGTAGCCACACCACCAATTTCTATTTGGACAATTACCTTACCTGATGCATACTTGCTTTATTTTTGCGAATGTTCTCTGCGATAATCACTCATTGCTTGTAGCAAAACAAATTGCCTCTCATTACTATTGTTTCAAAATTCTAGTATTTTGATATGCGAATGCTCTGATTTGAAATTCTAGTATTTTAATCGTGTGGACATTGGGAAGCCGTGGCGACTTGCCTGATTTGATCCTATGTGTTGTTACTTAATTGAGCTTATCTCAGTTAACTAGTTAACTAGGACCGTAGTTTACTAGTGGAGATTTTTAGTAAAGTTTATTTGCAAATTATTGTAAATTGTTTAGCACATTATTGTAAAGCCGTAATTTTTACTATAATTTGAACTCACCAAAATCCTTGTAAATACATTACTTATGGGCTATAGTACACATTTGCTTCCCAATATAGTAAATCATTCTACAGAAAATATTTTTTACTTCAACAAATCTAATTTTTATTTTACAAATTGGTTTTACTAATAGTAAACAAAGGCTTTGACTCCTGTAAATCCATGTGCTCATTATAGTAAATATTCTTTTCAAGTTCTGTAGTATATAAATCCTTACATGCTATCCTTTTTTCAGCGCCTCCGTAGGTAGAGGAGGAAGGCGAGGAGGCCAAGCAGTAGGGCGAGGCTGCAGATAAGTAAACATTGTTGTAAGTACATATCTACATGTGTTCTTGTCTTTTTAAGACATCTGTCACGTGATGACAATTTTATAGTAAACGAAGACTCTGACTATTGTAAATCCTTCTCTGTATTATAGTAAACAAGGACTTTGACTACTGTAGTCTTTTCAGGCTCCAGCTGATTCACCTTTTTAGGTTTCTACAAGTCAACGTTTATAATTTTTTCAGTTTACTATAGTGGGAAACAACGTTTACGATAGATTACTAGATTCCTTAACTAGAATCCGAGCTATAACGGATATATTTTTTGGTTTACTGTAATTATGAAGCAATGTTTACAATAGCTTACTAGTAGCTTTTACTAGAATCCAATCCAAGTCATAATAAAATAGTAATGTAGATTCCATATCCTTCGGGTTGTGGCCTCTTATTTTTCATGTATTGTTAATATGTTATATGTAGCAAACAGTACTATGATATTATTGTAAATGGCCTTTACCAATTGTAAACGCATCTTTATTCATGTATTGTTCTTCAATTGTCCTTACCTAGTAAACAACCATGTCTTATTATCGTAAATGGTCTTTTTTATGGTAGTAAACATTGTTGTAAGTACATATCTACATGTGTTTTTGTATTCTCAAGACTCTGTCACGTGATGACAATTTTATAGTAAACGAAGACTCTGACTATTGTAAATCCTTCTGTGCATTATAGTAAAGAAGGACTCTGACTACTGTAGTCTTTTCTGCATTTTTGGTTATATGCAAGGCTGCATGAATGTGGTGTTGATTTCAAAATATTTCGACGTCATCTGGCCAATGACTGGTTGAGGCGACGAGAGAAGACAAGGGGACTTGCATGTTGATGCTTTGCCGTCGAAATTTGTAGGCTGGTAAGTCCTCTGTGCCGATCAGACAGAGGTGTTAGTGTCGTACGGTGGCCATGGAAGCATTGATGGGTTACATAAGTTTGCGCGGGAAGAGGTGGTGTTGTGGGGATGGCAACATGATGATGTGGTTGCCACAACAACAATGCCCATGACGATTGTAAATTGATTGACACATTATTGTAAATTGATTGACACACGTGGTGTCCTTATCACATTATTGTAAATTGATTGACACATTATTGTAAAGTGATGAGCACACTATTATAAAGCTCGGTATTGCAAATTTATTATAATTTGAACTCAACAATATCCTTGTAATACATTCTTTGTGAGCTATAGTAAACGTTGCTTCCCAATTATAGTAAACTAATTTGTAGAAAATATTTTTTACTTCCCAGTTATAGTAAACCAATTGTACTTTTATCGTAAACATAAGAATCCATTACAGTAATCCTAGTTCCATCGCAAATTTCATATGCAATTTCGTACGGGATGTAGCTTTTATCGTAAATACATTCCTTCTAAATTATAGTAAACGTTGCTTTCCAACTATAGTAAACATTTTACAGGAAATATTTTTTTACTCTGAAAAATAGATCTTACTGTTTTTACAATAATATGTTAATCCATTTACAATAATGTGTTAATCCATTTACAATAATATGTTAAACATTTTACAGGAAAAGCAACGTTTACTGTACCCCAAATGAAATATATTTACTAGGATGTTGCTTAGTTCAAACTATAGTAAACCTACTCTCTGGAAACATTTACTGAACAGCTCCTTCCAGTGCTCCTTCATGTCCACCTCGCTCATCTCCCCCAAATCCTTACTCAGCTTCCTCAGCTCTTTGCTCAGCACGACGTGGAGCCTCTACCGGCAGTAGCTGGCCACCTACACGAACCCAACGAATCATCAAATGGTGTGCTACGCTGCGCCGGCGAGCAGCCAGAAGCCTCTACATCGTTCGAACTTCGAAGCCCGCGTACCTCGGCGCCCCCGTGGCCGTCGAACACGCCGAACAGATGCGCCGACAGCCGGAGCGCGTCGGGGCGGAGCACGGCGAGCAGGCCGGGGCAGAGGACGGGCGAGCGCGTCGGGGCGGAGGTCGGCCAACTCGCCGGGCCGAAGGACGGGAAGGGCGTCGGGGCGGAGCACGGCGAGCGCATCGGGGCGGAGGACGGCGAGCGCGTCGGGGCGGAGGTCTGCGAGCTCGCCGGGGCGGAGAACGATGAGCGCGCCGGAGCCGAGCTCGCCGGGGCGGAGGACGGGCGAGCGCTCCGGGGCGGCCGTGGGGAGGAGGCGCCGTCTAGAGGGGAGGCGTCGCGCCGGCCGTGGGGAGGAGACGCCAACCGCCTGGAGGAGGAGGAGGAGGAGGAGAGGCGCTGGATCTGGTGGGAGAGAGAGAGAAGGGGGGAAGGGATTGGGAAAAATTGAAATGAGATGGGGAGGGGAGGGCGCGGGGGTGGATGGGAGGGACACGTGGTGCTCTACGAAGGTGGGAGTACTTTAGTTAAAGTATTCTAGCTCTACTATATATATATATATATATATATATATATATATATATATATATTAAATCTCATTGAAATGTGGCATAAGTTTAGTATTTTTTGAATTTATTCTTATTTGTTTCCTATTTTTAAAAATCACCTTCCAATTAGTCCCATGGTCCAAAAAGTTTAATTTTCAAAATAGAAACAAATAAGAATAAATTCAAAAAATACTAAACTCTGGTCACCTGCACATTTCAAATGAGATTTAACAAGATCAACGATTCGGATCAGTTGTTAGACATCTCGGATTTCAAAACGCGTTGGGAGCACTGGTAGTGATCTGTGCTCCCAAGACGCTAGCATTCCTATATATATATATATATATATATATATATATATATATATATATATATATATATATATATATATATATGAAGACTAAAATACTCCTAGGAGTATTATAACTAAAGTGCTCCTATATTTAAAACGCGACACGTGTCCCTCTCACTTTCCTCACTTCCCACACGGCTGCGCACGCCCTGCCCGCTGCACCTTCCTCTCTCCTCCGTTGCATGCATGCATGCATACATATAAATTTTTATTTTTTTCGTATTTTTTCACTGGAAGCTCCAATCGAAAAACCGTTTGTGCCATCGTGTTCCTGACATTTTTTTGAACAAAACTAGACCGGTCTCACTTTTAAATTTTTGCTTTACTACAATCATTAATAATGCTTTACTATTCGGTGTTTAATACTTTACGGTATGTGTACAGCACTCCGCCTGTACAATTCTATTACTACTTTACGTGTGTACAACGTTATAGTAAAGTGTTTCATAAGAGTACTAATATGAGGAGGTTTCAGTACTCTTCTTTTTGTAAAAAACAAATAAATGTGAAAGAGAAACATGTTATGATAGTATGGAATGTTTTTGTTATCGCAAAAACCAATGCCTATCATATTTTGTCATGCAGTGTGTTTTTATCCATCTTTTTTGTTGTAATTGACATAGACATGATCGCTGTAGAAAATTCTATAGCTTATGTTGTAAAACTCATGTGGCAAGCGTAGTAAAGCATCATATATTGTTGTAAACGGCATGGCCATTACCACTACAGAAAAATTCCGTAAAATATAGTAAAATCCATGTGTCCTATGTAGTAAAAGCATCATACATAGTTTATAATGGTATTTGTTTTCTTGTATGAAAATATCAAAATACATATGATCACTGCGGAAAAATTCTGTAGCCCATGTAGAAAAACCCAGGCAGCCTGTGTAGTCAAACATCATATAATTTTAATGGTACACAGTTCAAACATAAGTATAACATCATTGGGTCACTGCAGAAAAATATTGGAGGTTATGTAGTAAAACACATACAGTCTATGTAGTAAAGCGTTCAAGCATAAGCATAATAACACTAGATACATCATTATATCTCTTTGCAAAAATACTCCAGTAAAACACCTTCACAAATGATAGTAAAGTTTTACTTTAATCTTTTTCCAGATATTTTCTTACATCGGTACCAAAATATGTCTCCACACATTCATGATTCATGGTTAGTAAAGAAACATTACAAGTACCGGTAAAAAGAGTGTCATCCTTGTATTAAAGTATTTCTACAGCAATACTAAGTATTAGTAAAAATGTATTTCCATTTTTTCTATACAGCATGGGTGTCTGTAAACTAGTACATACCTTTGTAGTAAAGTTCTAAATGCATACAACTTTTAGGACAACAGCAAGAGAAAAACTACTCATAGCTATGTAGTAAAATACTTCATGGTATTCTGCAAACTACAACAAACTACTGTAGTAAAGTTCTAAATGCATTCACCTTTAGGCATATATTGGTACACATGCAGCACTGTGATACTGAGATACTATTTTGTGCAGTACATTTGGTGCTCTGTAGTAAATAATTTCAATTATGTCTATAAACTACCACATACTATTGTAGTAAAGCCCTAAATGCATACAACTTTTAGGCGACAATAGCAAGGGCAAAAACTACTCATACCAATGTAGTAAACAATTATACATACTGTAGTAAAGCACATTAAATATATGCACAAACTACTGCATAGTATATGTAATCAATCATATTTAGTACATATGCAACATAATTAAAAAACATGTAGTAAAACACATCAGGCATGTGTGAAAAACATCCACATACTATTGTAGTAAAGATATATGCTCATTCAAATTTGATAGCATAGCATACAGGAGGGTGGAATTGAGGAAATTTTGCGAGTAAACTGTTCTTCATCAAGCTAGCCCTTCGAAAGGCAAGCTTTAATTACCATACAACAAAAAAAAATAGTATACGATCTCTGCATATAGATCTATGTACCCCACCTAAAAAAAATTCAGCATGTACAGCACAATCGAAGTGAAAACAAAATAATAGTAGTATATGAAACAAAAAGCCTTGAATAATTAACCAGCTAACTAATTAACCCGCCCTAGCTACCAATTAATATCAGCTCGATCCTTTTCCAAGCTTAGACCATGGTGATGCATGCGTGCATTCTGCTGGATCGATCTATCGCAGGAACGGCCGCAGATCCACGGCCTTGACCGTGATGTCGTCCCTGCTCCCCCGGCTGCGCGCCATGGCCACCGGTTCCTTGCGCGACTCCATGGACACGCCGCCGCCGCCGCTCCGGGAGAAGACGACGTCGATGGCCTCCTGGTTGGAGACCTTGCTCCAGAGGCCGTCGGAGCGCGAGGACGAGGAAGCGGCAGTTGCCGGTGAACCTGTGCCCGGGGACAAATGACGGACGGGTGAGTTGTGGGGAAGGGGAGATGGGATGGTGGAAAAAGTGGGTGTATTATAGTTATAATACTCCTAGGAGTAACGTATCCGTACTCTCTCTCTCTATATATATAAAATTAATTAATTTTATAGGAAGAAGAAAGGAGGGAGAAAAAGAGAAAAAGAAAAAGAAGAAAGTGTGTGTGCATGCAGATGCATATGTGTGTGTGCGTGAGTGCAGTGCATGCATGCATGCAGTGTGCATGTGCGGTGCGTGTGTGCAGGCAGAGCAGCGCGTGCGGGACGAGCTGCGGGGCAGGCGGGGCAAGGTGGCTTCCGCCACCGCGCGTGGCCGAAGCCAGCCTTCCGCCGGCTGGGGTGGCGGAAGTCCCGTTTCCGCCGTGCCCCCTGGCTAAAGCGAGCTCATTTTCGTAAATCCCCGTGTATACGATATACTTTTGCAATTTTCATTTAAACATGTATTATTTAATCAATTTTTCCTTATTTCACCCATGCCATTGTCCCCCCTAAAAAGATACAATTGCCCCAATCTCTTCCTTTTCCTCCCCTTCTCCTCCATCCCCTTCTCCTTCCCCAACAAGCGGCCATGCGTGGCGGCACATGACGATGAGCGAGCAAAGCAGAGGCGATGGCGAAATAGCAGCGGTGGCGCCCAATCTCTTTTTCTTCCTCCTCTCCCCTTCTCCTCCTCCGGCAAGCAACAGTGGTGGCATTGCGTGGCCAGCGGGGAGCGGCGGTGGAGGTGCGACGTGGTGAGGAGCGACGAACGCACCATGGTCTTGTGACCAGTGATGGCAGCAGCAATGAGGCGCATGGCGATGATTGGAGCAATGGTCTGCTGAGGCGGTGGTGGCCATGGCGCGGGGTAGCCCGCGGCGGCGGCGACACAAGCCAACGGCGAGCGGAGAGAGAGAGGAGAGGAGAGGAGGAAGATGACCGAGGGGCATTTTGACCGTAATTTTGAAGGGGTGAAATGCCCCTAAAAGTCCATAATGACATGTTTGGAAAGGGAGATGTCGAGAAATGACAGAGTTACAAATAGTGATTGAAAGAGACATTTGTGAGAAACAGAGATTCTGCAATGAAACGGATGGTTTTAGCCCATTAAAGAATCCTTAACAAAACAAATGAAATAAAATCAGTCTAGACAAAAACTATTATTGAATCTCCATTTGTGGCTATTGAAAATCTGAATATCATATACCTCCATAAAACGGTATACACTTCTAGAAGGTCCCCTTTTTTTTCACCCGTCGGTTCGGTACAAAAGAAGGTGTTCAGCATCATTTGTGCCTCTCCATAAACAAAAATCCTTCCTTTTAGACAAAAATCCCACAGTTTTCAGTACTTTCAGTGCGTGAGTGACACATATGTCTGAACCTACCGAATCACCGATGTGACAGCGGTATCAATCAGAGCGAAAATATCTCGGTTGACGATTTGTGCGAGGGCTAGCTTTCAGCTGAGAGATTTCGAAGTCATTCGAAGATTGGAATGTCTACCTCGCTAACTCGCTTTAGCCTGAATTATGCAAGGTAAAACCGATCTTCACATCTCTCCCGATTTTCTGATAGCAAGTACTGTCGAACCATATATGACAGAAGTAACCATTCAACATTTCAACATACAGATGCGTAAAAAGACAGGGACCGAAAGCAAACCATTACAATATGTCCTTGGACTAACTAGCCAAGTGTACGTGAGTTGCTACCAAATTATATATGCTTCACGTCCTAACCATCTAGTGCATAGAAATTCATGCTCAGACCTAATTTCATCCACTCACCCAAGCCCTTGTCCTTCCAACCCTATCATCTCCTCTATTCCTCACATATACCCCCCTCTCTCTCTCTCTCTCTCTCTCTCTCCCTCCCTCCCCCCTCTCTCTCAACCATCACAAGCCACAATTGAGAGTCAATGAGTCACCACAGTCCATAATTACCAACCTGATCCGCTACCGACGGTAACTAATTTTGCCAAACTCAGTCATTTCCCCTTTGCCGATGTAACTACCAGGAGCTCTATGTCGTGTGCCATCCTTTAACTGACCTTGTATAGACGTTTATTTTATAGTCGACAATTGATTGATATTCTGGATTGACGATTGTATCAAGCTTGTTAGCTATACGAACCAACCGAATTCCTAAAAATAGTGTTGCTTTGTTAAAAATTTTGGCTTGAATTTTTCTAAAACAAAATTTTCAGACATTGATTTGGAATAACTAACCTCCTACTATCTAACAACATGTAAGGGTGGAAATGTGCCAAGCTTGAGTGAGCTAGGCTAGGGCTAGCTTGACTTAGGCTTGTTCGTGTTACTGAGCCAACTTGGCTTATCTTGGACTCGGCCAAAGCTCGGGCTAGCTTTTGAAGCATCCCAAGCCAAGTAGGAGGATATATGATTTGGTCTCTAGTGAGCTAGGAAGGGAAAAGGGTACCCGAGCTCGCATTTTTTCGCTAGGCATAGACTGGACGCCCCTTCACCATCTTGACTGGAGCATTGGATAAGAGTTTGGCACTGCTCGTCATTGTTTTAGCTATCCTTGTCCCACCATCCCACTTGGAGGCTTGGAGTAGGGACGGCAATCGGGTCTGGTACCTCCGGGTCCAGCTGTCGTGGACCTGCACCGAGACCCAACACTATACCTGACATAGACCCGGTTACTCTCGGGTCTAAACCTATACCCGGACCAGTGGTACCGGACCAAAACGGGTACTGCTCGGTCCAACTCGAGAGTGGGAGAGAAGAAGAGAGGAGGAGGAGGCATCGCTTTCATTCACGCCGCCGCCGCCGCCTCTCGTGACGCCTTGCCACATGCCGCCCCTCAGAAACCGCCACAGTGCTCCTGCGTCCCCAGCCCGCCTCAGACTGCCGCCTCCCGCATCGTCAAGAGGCGCCACTTCCCAGACGCTGTGCAGCGCTGCCGGCTTCCTCTGCCGCTGCCGCCATGCTGCCCTCCAAGGCCACGGCCGCCGCCGGGGAAAGAGGAAGGAAGGAGAGGGGCGGCGTTTGAGGGGAGAGTGGAGACCGAGTGGGGGCGACGGCTGATGAGGAGTGAGGAGAGATGCGGATGAGGAGTTGGGAGAGGAGTTAGGGTTAAATGAAGGGAGATGAGATGAGAGGCAATGACAACATGGGACCACATGTCAGTATATCTTTTCGGGTCCCGGTACCCATGGGTCTAATTTGAGGCCCGGACCCGGACCCAGACCCGGCATCTCATACCCATGGGTCCAGGATTAGACCCAGACCCGGACCCATAGGGTCGGGTACCCGGATCCATGGGTATTTTTGCCATCCCTAGGTTGGAGCATAGAAGAAGGGAGAAGGTTGTGTGGTCAGTAGGAGGGATAGAGGTGATAGGAATAGCGGTGGAGTTCAACAACGTTCCTAAAAACATGATGTTTTGGACATTGACAAGGCATTAGAAATACATGTTTGACCACAAATTGCCAAGGCAAATTATTTATAGAATCTTTAAAAACATTGATATTATAGAATCTTTAAAATTAAATAAATAGACGTCCATCGCCGTTCCATCGGGCGGGATATGAATCTCGTCCATTTAGTTGGCGAGATTTATATTTTTTGCCAAATAGTCAGGAAGAATGAGAATAAAGGCAGTCGGGGATGATACGGAGACAAAACCCACCATTTGATTTGGCAGGATTTAAATTTGGATGGTGAGAGATCGCAAAGCTACAAGTACCAACACAACATAGAGCCATTGCATGAGATGGTGTAGATGTGTAACTACCATTGGCATCTTATAGAATTACAGGCCCAGCTTGTCCTTTCGATCTCATGCATATGTGCACAAAAAGGATTTTTTGTGCATTGTCTCTTGCAGTTTGGCACGTTCTGGAGTCTTTTAAAATCTTTTGTTGTTCTTACCACATTGTTGGCCTGAGACATTCTTTTGCTTTTGGGATTGATGTTTGGTTGTGCTTGCAAATGTCTGGTTTTGTCTCTATATAGCCTACAATAGTCTTGATGCCCATTCCGTATAACCGTTTGGCAAAAAATGTAAATCCTGTGAGTTGAATGGACGAGAATATCCGTCTGATGGACCAACGATCGGCGTCTATTTATTTAATTTTATTAAAATAATTATCATTTACTTATTTCTAAAAGTACTAAAATATAAATATTAAAAAATTCGAGAGGGGCCATTGTTGGTATTTTTCTCCATTGGGCCAGGTTTTCTGCTTGACCCGCAGGTACCTACGAAAAGCCCACAAAAGATGAGACGAGAACTTTGATGCTGGGCCCTCTCTTGTCCCTTGTGGTCTTGTTCCCGTGTCGTCGTATCGGAGGAAATAAGCGGCCCATAGACACTCCCTCTCTATAATGAGTAAAGCGTAGAAACCAGCCTCTCCCCTTGAGCTCTCTACCTGCTTTAAGCCGCCGCCCGCCGGCCGGCTGGTGCGCCCATCTCTCTCGCTCTCTGGCGCCGTCGCCTTGGTACGCTTGTTTGCGCGCGAGCGCAGTTGTCGATATCCTCCGTCCGTTCCGTCGGCCCCAAGGTGCGTGCTTCCTCTCCTGAAAAACCCTAGCTTTTCTCCGGCTTTACCGGATTCGATGGCCTTTGTCTGGTCCGGTCCGCCCGCATGTAAATCTGCCGCGGTTTAGATTGGCGTGGAGTAATCTATCACAGCCATAAATTTGACGCCCGAATCATTGCGCGCTTCGGCTGATTTCGCAATTTCGCCCGCCGAAATCTTTCGAGAAAATTTTCACGCTCATACCTTTGCACCTGGTGAAAGTTGCTACTGGAAACCGTAGGAAGAGGGCTACATTCGTTTTGGGTAGAGAAAATTCCATATAGAGGGAATGACCTGTGCTGTTGACTGGTAGAAGTTCGATGAGGATGATTGTTTTTGCCGGACTGGTAACAATCTACTGAGTTAGTGGTTAGTATTGCATATCGAATGCCATGTGATATATGCAGCTGCTATGGACAAGTTAGTCAAGACTAGCAGACTAAGCACTTAAGCAGAGCATCATATTCACACCTGCTTACCACTACCAGTGACTACTTTTGTTCACCTGGATCAATTGTTTACATGGCTATTTCTTTCCTTAGTCTCTGCTCATTATTAGCAAAAACAACAGATTTTTTATTGTTGTACATACTAAGTGCCTAATAGCCTAATATCTCTGGCTATCTCACAAAGCGTCAACTTGTTGTTTCCTTTGTCCTTGCCAATTTTATATAATTCTTTTCACTGTGCTGCCAAGAAAAAAAAATGTTAATCATGTTATCAAATTCATTTAATATGTTTTATTCTAACTAGTTTTCAAGCGCTACTGTAACATGCTAATAATTGAATCAGTCACATAGCCGGTTTGATATATGTGACTGCATATTGCAAGTTTATGGCTGTGATATATGATGCAATGCTAGAATTTTAAAATGACCAGAACTGTTAAGTGTTTTTTTAGGGAACCAGAACTGTATGTCATAAGTTACTTAATATATCAAATTTTCATTTTTGCACAGCAAGCATTTACTTTAATGTAGCTATACATACTGGAGAAGTGATCTGTTTCTTATTTTGGGTACTAGTTCTTTTTCATGTTTGGTTTACTTGATTGGATTTTAATGATCTATAATGGTGTGCAGATTAGGTTTTTTAAATGGATGAATTAAATTCTTTATCGGACGGATATAGCAAGGCCTACCTTTGAAGGAAGTGTTCTTGTGCGAGGCGCAAAGTTGCTTTGTTTGTGTGTGTTTTGGGGCTTCTTGCTCTCTTTTGCAGTTGCAGGGGCATTAAACACTTTAGTGGGAGAACTATATCATCTTTATGCAGTTGCAGCCTTGAATGGTTGTTACTTTTGATGTTAACTATATGAACACGGCATGCAGATTTAGGTTGAATAGCAGACTTGGGGTATAGATAATTCTCTTCAGTCCTTGTAACTCTATATGATTCATTCTATATTTTATATGTTCTTATATTAACAGTTTGATTCTGTGCAGAATAGGTAATAAGAAGCGGTTGAGATTAGTTTTGTCTTGCAAGTATACGAGATCTATTACATCTTGCGCTGCATGCCTTAGTGGTTGCTCTTTTTCTGGAGCAAATAGCCTGAATGCTCAATCAAATGGGGGTAAAACTACTGGATGCCAATCTGTTGGCATTTTAAGACAAATGAAAATTGTGAATAAATTTCTTGAGTTTCTTTGTAGTTTTGTACATGTGTTGTCACAGAAACTTGGAAAATTGTGCCATATATGTCCTGCAAATTTTGTAATAAACACACTGTGTCAATTAGTAAGGAATCCTTGCACCTGTTCAAAACTGTTTGTGTTCAAGGCATACTTCTTGCATGACATTACAGGGCATTAGAACCAGGTATGAGCGTGGTATGAGCATTTGCCACTTTTCTTTGTACAACCCTGAATAGGTTTGCTGCACCAACAAGCAGCTCTTTCAACATCACAAATTTTGAGCACTGTTTCATACAGGTACTGCTTCTAAGTTTTAACACCGTCTTGGTTCCATTAATGTGTTTTTAAACAAGGAATCTAAAAAAAAGACACTTCTTGATAAATTCTGATTCTGATAGCCCTTGTGCTAAATATTGAGAGCTCCATGTGTATGGAACTTTCCAATTTGAGAGATATTAATCTCTTAATATTCTCTGCAGCCTTCTGGTCAGCGGAACTGATTTTTAAATCATGGCAGAACACTTGGCATCAATATTTGGTACAGAGAAAGATAGGGTTAACTGCCCATTTTACTTCAAGATTGGGGCATGCCGTCATGGGGATCGCTGCTCTCGACTCCATAATAGGCCTACAATATCACCAACTCTTGTTCTTGTGAACATGTACCATCGCCCTGATATGATCACTACTGGGGTTGATGCTCAAGGCCAACCAATAGATCCCCAAAAGATGCAGGAGCATTTTGAGGATTTTTATGAAGATATCTTTGAGGAACTGAATAAGTTTGGTGAAATTGAGAACCTAAACGTGTGCGACAACCTTGCTGATTACATGATAGGCAATGTTTATGTCCAGTTTAGGGAGGAAGATCAAGCAGCTGCAGCTCATGCTGCCCTTCACGGCCGCTATTACTCTGGTCGACCAATAATTGTTGACTTCTCTCCTGTGACTGACTTCCGTGAAGCAACCTGCAGGCAGTATGAGGAGAATAGCTGCAATCGTGGTGGATACTGCAATTTCATGCATGTGAAGCAGATAGGCAGGGATCTGAGGAAAAAGCTCTTTGGCCGTTACAGGAGGCCACACAGGGGAAGGAGTCGCAGCCCAAGTCCGCACCATAGGAGGGAGCGTCGTGAACTTGATGACTACCGTGGACGTGATGCCTACCGTGGTGGTGGCGGCGGTGGCGGTGAAGGCAGGGTGGAAGCAGCAGGCATGACAACCGTGGTGGCAGCGGTGATGATGGAGGGAGGTGAAGGTATGGTGGCAGCCCTCCTAGGCGTGCAAGAAGCCCAGTCAGGGAGAGCAGCGAGGAGCGCAGGGCCAAGATTGAACAGTGGAACCGTGAAAGAGAGGAAAAGCAAGGGTGAACCCCCTGGAAAGGGGAGCATGTCAGAAGCGATGCCCGTTGAAGTTGTCAGGGCGTTCACTGTACCTTTCAATCATATATCTGTTGGGAGTTTGTTATGTAGTTTCGGTGCTATGCTTATTTTGCCTTTAGTTTCAGTAATTTCCAGGGCGATGACCCTATTTTGAATTTTTAATTCGCCGTTTGAGAGTGAAACTATCATTGGTGTGCTGCCAGGAACCATTTGTCAGAGTATCCCCATCACACTCCCCAAAATGGTCTCTACTTCAAAATTTTTCAAATGCATTAGGAGGGAATTTGGTCCACGCGAGAAGTTTGCCAGACCGTAGTAGCGATTCGTAATGATTCATCGCAGATGACGGGAAAAATTTGAAGGCCTCTTGACGCTGCTCGGCTACTACTTAACATGATTAATGCTCTATATTTTTCGAACTAGGAGTATTTGTCATGTCGCTGATGCTGATTGTTCCATATGCGCGGGTACTCTGGTATTCCATTTGTTCTTTATGCCATTTGTTCTTTGTTGCTTTGAGTGAAATCGGTTTTGATGAAAGTAGGTTAGTAGGTTCTAGCGACTAACTGGCTAAGCTGCGTATGTTTCTAAACCGAAACTTTTGCAATGGCCGTTAGTTTCGACTAAAGAGAGTTTTATTAAGGCCTGTTCTTCTTAGTTAAAATTAAATTAAATTAAAATTTGTTATTTTGTATGAGTCAAATGATGTGGTTTGTAGTTATTTTATAGGGTTTTAAATAGTTTTTTTAGAGTAGCTAATTTTTTCATAATTTTTTAAATTCTCGAAGATCACAATTTTTTTATGTTAAAACTAAAACTTTAAGCTGAATAAAACAAGATCTAACTTACGATAGTTCATCTACTATTCACGCCTTCTTTTCATTGTTCTTGTATATTTTTACTTTCTTTTAACTTCTTTTTTCTTGCAAATTGTTAATGTCATTTCTCTAAACCGCGGTTCGCTGTGTTTTTAATGCGTACAACAGTGGAGAAAATAGATTCCCAAGTCGACTCGTAGACGAGAATGCAAATTTGCTTGTTTCTTTTAATGCGTACAACAATGGGCGCGTTGCTCCCTGTTTTACCTTCGACAATTTTTTGCTCTGTTCGTTGAAGTTATCTTGTAGCATTTTTCTATTTAAAACTATATCACGTGCGCACAAAATGTACACAGACTCTTCGTTTTCATGACACAATAATCTGATAGCGCAGCTTGCAATATTCTTATTCCACATGCATGCTATGGAGCTAAAAGGAGATGGCGTGGCCAATACACAAGGTTTACAGATTAATAAATAGGCATTGATGCATCATGCATGTATGCAATGCAATGAATCTAGAGTTGAGAATTCGTTGAATACCAATGTACTAATGTTAAAACATTTATCAATCATGTAATCATTTACATTTGTAGCAGCGTGTAAAGCATTTACATTTGGTGTTAGCATCAACTATTAAAAAAAAATATCTAGGGCACAAAATGCTCACACAGAAGATAAAAAACTATTCATATTTATACCAATAAAAAGCGCGATTTTGAATTGATGGTTGATGCAAACTATCCTGGCTATTGGTTGTGCTTCATTCAATTGTTCATATCGCGAATTGGATTAACCCTTAATAAAAAGCAAAAGTTTTAATTGACAGGTTATGCAAACCATCCTAGCGCTTGGTTGTGCTTCATTTGATGGCTCATATCACGAGTTGGATCAACTCTTAATTTTCTCAACAAATCTAATATAGTCTCCCTATTATTTAGATAGAATGACCAGTAGGATAACCTCTTTCCTTTCTTTTCTTTTTTTTTCTTTTTTTCTTTTTGGGACTCCTTTACAAATGTTGCATCGTTTGCAATCTAGAGTGTGAGCCTAAACAAGCTTGTGTTATGCAAATGCAAAAGAATAATTTTAAATTTTATATAGTTTATTAGAGAAGCCTCATTGTCAATTATGAAAATATACTAGTTAGCGTGCACGTGCAAAGCACGTTTGGTAATATATGGTAGGATAGAGATTGTAAACTATGAAAGTTGGTGTCGATGGCGAGGGCATGAGAGGTAAGTCCACCGTTATACTGGTAAGTCAGCTCGAGACAACGACTTTGGGAGCTCAAGGTAAGTCCACCGTCATACTTCCTAGGGTTAGGGTTTGGGGAATTTGAAAAAAAATTCAGAATCTCATGATCTAGTATTTTGGTTCCTAGGGATTCACTTGTGTGTTTGGTTGTTTGTACCAGGTTGAACCCGTATGAGATTGTACAAGTTGAATGGGATGATTCTGTACGGTATGATTCAAGTGAGATCGATGTTTGATTGGTTGAATAAGATTATACATGATTTTGTTTGGTTGTCGTATGGGATGATGTATAATGGTTCAAGAATTAAAATACCATCAAATAACACTTTATATCTTCAGAAAATTTTAACTTACACGTGATTTTATTTTGGATGGTTTAAACTAAATTTAATTTAAACTTCAAAATTCGAACCAAATTTTAAATTTAACATTCAAATAGGATTTTAAATTCAAACCACATTTAACATTTGAATTTTTAAGTCAAATTTAAATTGAAATCAAGTTTTGAATTTAAAATTCCAACCAAATTTAAGTTTGATTTAAATTTTAGATTCAAAACTCAAGTCGTATTTTCAATTCAGAATTCAAGCAAGTTACAAAAAATGATTTGAAATTTAAATTCAACCAAATTCATAAAATAAATTCAAATTTTAGTTTGAAAACTCAAATCAAATTTTAAATTCAATATTCAAGGTGTATTGAAAATTTAAATCATTTTTTTAAATTCAAACATATTTTAAATTCAAAATCTAAAAATTAAAAATAGATTTAAAATTTAAAACGAATTTCAAATCTAAACCGAATTCAAAACTGAAATAAATTTGAAATTTGGTATGCTATAAAATAAAAATATGAATTAAAAAGAAGTAAAAGTTTGCGAGAGAAAGTTGTACAATCTCGTTCGACCAAATCGAGCGAACGAAATCATACAACATACTGAGAGAATATTCCATTTTTCTATATCCCACCGTTTAGGATGATTTGGCACAGTTTATCCAATCAAACACAGGATGGACACAAAATTCTGTACCATCTCATACAGGAACCGGCTCATTCAGGTAACTAAACACACCCGGGTGAGGAGCGCCATCCTTCGTCGCCTCATTTGAGCTACACCACATTCCCCTGTTTTTTGGGGGTACTTGCTGTTGGGATGCGCTGTCCTTGGAACAGCGAATGCACATCTATTTTGTATCGACATACTTTTATTCTTCATGCCATTTCCATCTGCTTGGGATTGTTAAATGTTGTCCATGAATCTATTTAGTGAATCTGTCGGTGTGCCCATGAAACAGATTAGTACTCATGTATCATGTATTAGAACCGAAATGTAACAATTGAAGGGTGAATTAATTGGCATCCATGCACATATGTTCTTCTAGAAGGGTTTATGCTCTATTTCATCAGTTGGTCTCAAATTGACCATGCTGGTCTCAATGACTGATGTAAAAGTTATATGTTCCAGTTCAGATATGCATGCAGATCGGAGGAAAATTTATAATCCTACTTGCTCTTATGAATGAGCTTGTTCTTTTTTACAGAGCCTTGTAATTTCAATTCTTGTCTTGCAGTTGCAGCAGCAAAAACGTTCCTCCAGCAACTGACGTTCTCGTGAGTTTATCTATTTGTCAGACTTGCTATGAAAGAGTAATTCTTGTCCAAATGATTTTTTTGATGCTGCATTGCTGATTTCATTAGTGTTGAACATTGTCAATTGTACAAAATCCGAAAGACTCATGTCTCTCCCTGTTTTCTAGTGTAGAAGAGACTCGTCTCTCTGTTTTCATTGTAAAAGAGAGCATATTTCAGCAAATGCACTAAGATTTCAGCATGTGGTGGGTTCTATTGCAAAACCAAGTGGACGGTCCACATCAAATGCAACAAGATTTCAAATAGTAAGTGCTGCTCCTAATGTAAAAGCTACAGGCCACGTGCTCACATTCTTCCATTCAACCAAGGTATCATCCTAAAAGGTTCCCATTCATTCATTCAAGCATCGTATTCATTCACGGAGAAAATGAAACATTCATGTCCTTCGTTCATTCAAATACAATACTGTGGTATGCAGAAAATTTCATCCAAACACAACTTATGCAAGAAGAATCTGGCATCAATTTCCTTCCAAAAAAGAATTTGGCATCCAAAACACAGGTATTTCTTTTAAAAAACATGGTTATTGATGCTAACCTAATATAAAATTAGAAGTTGTTGCTACTGACGATGAGCCCTGCACTACAAAAATTCGGTCGCTTATACAAAAATCAGGTCCTCCTTCCCAAGAACCCTCGCTGGAGCAGCTGCCTCCCCATCCCGTGGATTTTAGATTCATGAGCAATACTTCATCAATACAGCGGAGACCAGACGACCATAGCTTCCTCTACTACCCTGCTTCTCAGCGGCAACCTTTACAGCGACAAATAAGGAACAACACAGTGACGATTCAAATATAGAATGTGTGCTTTAAAAGGCAAATTATCAATGCTTTCACTAAAATAGTTCTGGGTTCAACATTTCTCAGAAAAAATTAAAACTTGCACACATTTTCCCACAAGAAAACTATATTCCCACTAGAAAAAAGTACGAAGAAATGAAGTGAGCCAGGAGGCAGATGGGTTGGTTGAATCAGTCCAGCAGGCAGCAGCCCAGTGCTTTTGACATGTCCATTGCAGCCAACTAAACTGGTGAGGTCCAGTAAGGGGGCATCAATGCATTTTACACAAAAGAATTTTGTTCAGTCACCGGAGGTTTTGTTGTGAACTTTGAGTGTGCAGGCAAACAATTTTAAATTCATCTATCATAAATGCTATAATTAAATTAGTGATCCAATTAGCCCAGATATGAAATATGAAATGATAATACGATAATATGGCATACTGCTCCTACACACTAATTAAATTAGTGATCAATCCAGTTATTGATCCAATTAGCCTAGATATAAAGCATTCCTTTCTTCCTGTGCTTGAATTTAACAACAAACAAAATATGCGTTTGTTCATTGGGGATGTTTTGATAATTAGCCCAGTTATGAAATAATATATGAAGCATTCCTTTCTTCCTGTGCTTGAATTTAACTACAAACAAAATATGCATTTGTTCATTGGGGATGTTTCAGTAATTACCCCAGTTATGTGATATGTGATGAAATGATATTGGAGACAATTCAATCTGTTCGTGTCTACCAAAAGACATCTGTTTTTTACAGTTTATGTGTAATCTGTCATCTTTCTAGGCTTGGAGCTATTTATATTGTTCAGAACAACATTATAGTACCATTTGATTCATGGTTTGGTTTGGTTTACTTTTGTTAAGCTAAAAATTAACACAGCTTTTCTAATTGGCCGTACACATATTGCTTGTCATGTCTGCATATACAGTCAGATTGTCCTATCGCCTTAGAATGTTTCAAGCTCAGCACATAAATAGACGGTAAAAATAATTAAAAAAGGTCCTTTAGTTAATTTTCCATCTGACAATCTGTGTGACTAAAGATTTCAGTTCCAGTTTCACAGGATTAGTGCGATCGAGCAGCAGTACCTAGAAAAGGTTGAGCAGGTCTCAATTTCCATATGAAAATATGTGTGACTAAAGATTTCATTTCCAGTTTCACAGGATTAGTGCAATCGAGCAGCAGTACCTAGAGAAGTTTGCGCAGGGTCTATTATAAATATAATGTTTAAAACCAATATAATTTAGATCATGCTTAAATTATAACCACTAACTACACAATGCCCCATTATAATTTAGACAACAGAAACTCGGCAAGCAACATTTACTGACCTGACAAAGTTGCTATGCCATTTTCTGATGTTTGGTAGCAATATCTATATGCCAAGCTTTACATGTTTGAGCAATCTCTCGGAAGATTTTGCCCACCATCAGTTAGTTCAGAGCAAGAGTTGTCAACATATAACAATTTGAAGGGGGGGCGGCGCTAGGAGGAGGCCGTTGCGGTAGGAGGCAGTGGTGCGGGATGGAGGCGTGCGGGCGACGGCGACAGATGCAGCAGGTCGAGGCGACGCGATGCGAGGGAGTGGGACTGTGGGAGAAGGTGGGAGATGGGAGGCAACGTGAGTGGGGTTGCGGTTGGGGGCTGAGGCACTCAGGCAGCATCGCAGCAGATCGCGATTGCAAGCGCAAGGATCCAATCGCAAAATTGAGCCGTTGGATGTAAACCATGTGTGGTTGAGATGAAGTGTGTCTGTCAGGCAATTAGAGAACGGATGCTTTTAAAGGAAGTAGAGATAGAGATAGAGATAGAGATAGAGATTATCCACGTATTATATAGATAGCACCATCTTCACTTTGAGAAGAACCTTACCTAGGTTTTTCTCACATAAAATTTGTATTGTGATCTCTTGATTATAGCAAAATACTAGGCGTAGGATTGTTATTTCTTATCTAGGAGGCTTGAACTAGGATCTTGTGTCTCATTTTTTTTGTTTCATGCCAATATCTCTTCGACATCTTGGAAGTAGAGATCGCGGCAAAAAGAAAACTCTTTAATTCCACAATCCAGAAGTAAGCTCGACTCAGAAAGCTCATCCTAATCGTCGACACTAACAAATCATTGTTTTGATTTTGTCCAGGCATCGATTCCTTCAAAATGATAAGGTAAACCTTCGTTAGGATGTTAACACATGTTCACATGCTTAAGCTTATCATTCAAACAATTTATTTATTTAGCACCACACACAACTAATTTTAGCTCAGTCAGCTTATTCATTCATATCATCCACTTTGGACATGCCTTAGATATCAAAGAGATATTTTTTTCATTTTCCACCATAGAGACATGTAACCACTACATGCCATCACCAAAGCAGCCAACTATTGGATCATTATGCCCAATGGGAGGCCCAAGAGGCCATGATACTTAAAATATAGATATTGTTGCTCCTCTTGCTCCAACGGATGGGGTATATCATAATATTTTAGCTTTCTTCTTATAGGATAATTACATTTGATATTCCATTGTAGAAGCAAGAAATATTTGGGGTACAATTATTGGGAAATATATAACCCATCCTTATGAAATATATGAAATATATAACCCATTCTTTCACGGTACAAAACATCGGTACCAAATGTAAGTAACATTTGATTTGTTCTTATGAAACATTACGATGTTCTATTCTTGTAAAACATTCGATTTTTTAAGTAAACATTACTTTTGTTATTATAAAACATGATGCTTATCCTAGAAAATATTTGGTGTGTATATGGTGAAACATCTTGAATAATTAGAGAGCATTGTTTAGACGTTTTCTCGGTTCATTTGTTATATTTCATCATTTTTTTTTGTCAAGTTTCAATAGTAATTTATCTATGTTCCATATCCACACTTGACCATGTCTCATCAATGATTTGATCTTGTTTTATCAATACACCATTCATATTTTAGTAGTATTTTGCTATTATTTTTAAAGTAAAAAGTCTGTTTTGCATTCTGAACTATCGCTCTTCGTGTATTAACCCCCGACCTTTGAATTAGGTATTCTAACCAGCAAAACCATGAAAAGGAGAAAATAACACCTTGTGTTGATTTTGGGGTTGGTTTTGCCCACGTAGCAGATGGAATAGAAATGCAACTAAAAAAAATACAAATAAAACTAAAATATAGTGGGTCCGACTATTGACCTCTCCTCTATCTCACACACATCTCATCTTCTTTCTCCTTGATCTCTCTATTACTTTCCCTCTCTCGGCATCCTCCACCATGAGATGCGGTCCCCATCTCTTTCGTGGTGGAAACCCTTCAACTCCCTGCTAGCAGTGCACCATCCCAACCTAGCGTCGCCGCGCCCAGTTGCTGCGTTGCACCATACCGTCCAAACGCTCTCGCCGTCGGTGTCATTCCACTCAATCGAACGCTATTGCACCCTGACTTGACATGTCACTACCCTGGCCCAGCAATTTCCTCCTCCCCGAGCACCGATGGCCTCCTCGCGCACGTGCAGGCCATGCACCGGCCGCCACCTCCTTGTCATGGCCACGACGCCGACTATCTCCTCATTCTCGACACTACTTGGAGGGATAAATGTTGTGTGGGGATCTAAGATAAGGGGCAAAGTGGGAGGTGGGACGAGTGGAGGAGGATGACGGGGTAGCTGGAGGAGGCGGGACAACGTGGTAGTTGAAAGTAGCAGGATGGTAGGGCAACTACGCCCGAGCGGCTAGGGCGGCTCGTGACCATGGCAAGGCGGCGACATTTGACCATGGTAAGGAGGTGGGGCGGTAAGGCGCGTGGCGTTGGCTATAAGCTCGTGTGGCTCTCGTGCTCCACAGTCTCCACGTTGTCCTCACCTCCGCACCGTGGAGAATCTCAAGGGTGACAACTTGCTGCTTGTGGCTAGGCAGTGAGTGGTTGAGGCGGTCGAGTGGAGGGTTGGTGCCGTAGAATCCAAGATGAAGAGAGAGTGAGAGATGAAGAAGGCAGGGTCGCTTACACGTGGCCCCAAGTCACGTTGTATCCCGTCAAGCACCATGTCGCCGCCACTTGGGCAAACCCACATCCAAATCCGCCTCGGAGATTATTTGCATCTTTTCTCTAATTTTACATGATAGAACACCTAGTTTCGTAGTTCAGAGGTTAAATACACGGACCACCATAGTACATGTAAAAAAGTTTTTTTTCTATTTCAAATAATATTTTTTAAAGAGTTGAACATACGTCCCAATATACTAGCATACACAATCTCTTTGGACCACATCAAACAACACACAAAATATCAACAGAAACTCACCCATAGAAGATCGAAAATGACCTAACACAGCCTCTCGGCTCTCGCCCTTTCTCTCTTACAGAAAAATATAATTTTAAAATCGATAAAGGATAAAAAAGGTCACGACAAAGTGATATACCCTTGTGCCCGAAAAATGGTACTCGTAGAAACCAGAGCCGCTGCTTGCTCCCCCCTTCTCCTCTGTGTCCTCCCCCCACTCTTCCTCTTCCTTCTCTCTAAAAAAAGCTCCTCGAGCTTATAAATACGATCCCCTCTCTCCCGTGCCGGTTCCTCCCCGATCCCCTTCCTCCCCCCTCCCCCGACGATCGCCCTCCGCTCGTCGCCACCGCGGCGGGCGATCGCTCCTCTCCCCCCGTGCGCGCGCGATTCCTGAGGCGAGGCCGCCCACACCAGCAGCTGGCTACCCCCGTCCGGCTCCCCCTCCCCGCTTCGCCGATCGGATCGCGTGCTCCCCGAGGTGACGATCTGCCGAATTCCGGCATTTACGGCCCTGGATTTTCTGTTTCCCCTCACCGGGACTTGCCCCGCGAGCGATTGCGTTCGGTGCGCGCGAAGGAAGGCATCTGCGCGGCGGCTGCTGCTGCAGCGAGTGGGTGGGTGTGGGGAGGAATTGGATTCGGGTGGCGCGCGGTTTGATTGCGCCGTACGGCGTAGCTTGTCGCTAATTTTGGTGGTAATTTTGTGGGGATGGTGCGGCCGTGGGAGCATGAACTGCACGAAGTGTGTGGGCATTTTCGTCAGTTTCGCTCGGGATTCGTGGATGATTTTTCCCGTACATGGTTAGTGGCTCTGCTGTAGAAAGTATTGGGTATGCCTAATACGTTCTGCTTGATCTGCATGTGGGTTTGGTTGGCGCGGGGAATTTCGCTTAGAGTTGTTGCATTTTTGGAAGGTTTGGTAGGCATTGGCGGACTAAAGGGTTGTCGTCGGTTATGTTTAGGTGGAATTTCGTGGCTCCTTTCTCTTGTGTAATTTCATGATATTTTAAAATGGAACTGCTTGTCTGCGTGTGCATGTGATTATCTGAGAATGTGGAACTCCTATTAGTTGAAGGTTGGGTGGGATCAAAAGATTATCATGACAAACTGGACAATGAATATTTTCCAGTGAAGTGTTCATGTGGTCGAGTTATTGGTGTAGTATGGGATGCTGCACTTGTGAACTTTATGCCTTGTTGGTAGTTGTTTGGTTGGTTGTTTGGAATTCTGTTGCTTTTTTTTTTTTTCAAAATTGAGAAAGTTGTGTTAGCTGTCTCATGACTAAAGATTACAATTAACAGGTTAGGAAATGATTTTGTATACCCACATAATAATTGATTAATAGGATTGCATTGTTGTTCTAAAGATTATTTTCATTTCTTTTCTGTGTTTGGTTGTTTGCTGAAATACAGCTTCAAGCATGAGAACTAGTGTTTAAGAATATCTGTTGAGGATTGGTTTCACTAATGTGCAATCATTGTAATTCTCATGTAAATGACAATCATGGCTTAGAGCATATGGTATGTCAACAGTTTTTTTTAGACAAAAAAACTTGAAACAATTTCTTTTGTTTCATAAATGCCAAGCGTGATTTTGTTTTTTTATTTCAGTCCAGTGGTTAGCATACGTTACTTGAACATTTTATTTAGACAAAGTGGTGGATTCTGATGGTGCCATGTGCAGTGCAGTATATCCAAATGTACGAATTATTTTACTTTCCTTGTTGGCCCATGATTTTGCATTACTTTTTTTTTGGCCCATTGCTACATTTGCAATTATATATAAGCTCGTGGCTTAGCATAGCTATATTTTTTCCTGAACTGTCGGTGCATCTTTTTGTCGTGCTTTTCTTGATTACCATGCTGCATTTCCAATTTCCAATTATATGTAAGCTGGTAGCTTGGCATAACTATGTTTTTTTAAAAAAATTCTAAACTGTCGGCGCATCTCTTTGTCGTGTTTTTCTTGATTACTTTACTTTATTGCATCTATAGTTATGCAATTTTTTATTTCAGGACTTATCAACTTCGGCCAATGATGTTTCATCAAACTTGTATAAATAAATAATTACTCATGTTTACTGTTTGAAGATACACTTTTGGTGATATCACCTATATGTTTGGAACAATTGAACTAGCATTGCTGCTGTACATTGATAAATATATGGAAAACAATAAAAAACAAATAACATTAAGGAATTTGGTTTCTTACATGAAGAGGTTGGCATGACTAGAAATGTAGCACTGATTTCTGTCGGAGTGGTGGCTATAAGTGAAGTTTGGTGATTGTGGAGAAAGTTAGTGAAGAACATTTGTGTGACTGGTTGAAAGTTCGTGTAACCCCTTAAAGAGCACATTACTAAACTAGTTAAAATTCTACTGAAAATTATGTTAGCACCGCATTTGTCATGGTGATGCCTACACCTGCTAGCCATTCCAGTGGAAAGTAGGAATTCCAAAGGCCCACATGAAGCCATTAGTTTGAGAGCAAGAGAGCAACAGGCAGGGTGAAAGCAAGATTCACATGGGAGAGTAAGAGAATTACCCTAGCCATGATGGGTGCCTCGCCTCCTCTGTTATCATCTGGAAGCTTGCCATCGCTCCTTCCACTTTCTTGGCGGAAATGTTCGCTAGATCTGGGTAGCCAAGGGGTATACAGTGTTGGTATGGGGAGGCTTTGGAAGAGGCATGTGACGGTTGGTGATGTTGGGAATGCTGCCTACTTATGTTAAGGGAGAGAAGAGGAGCGGAACCGATGCTATGTTAGGTAGACGTTGGGAACTATAACTTGGGAAGATAGGAAAAGTGGAAGCAAACGGCAGGTGAGAGAAGAGATAAGGAGTTGGATCTGTGGCATGGGGTTCACGGAGAGGCTGGATTGGTGGCATACGCTTGGTGGGTACTCTTGTGGCCATAAGTGCCTTGTCTCATGCCCTTGGATTGCGACAATTAATTTAAGTATTGTGAAAACTATGGTTATCACTGACACTTTTATCCACCCCTGTTTATCTGTCTCGATTTGGCTCGCCCTCGTCGGATATGCATAGGATGCTGCCACTTGCTACAATGCTACCGAGATTTCATTTACTTACCGCTGGCCTTGATTCGATTGCTCCCTATCGATTGTCCTCCTTGTGAATGCTACCGTTGTGCACATGGGCTTATCTCTGTTTCGGCTGCCTCCTTTGAGAGCTGGCTGGGCTAGGATTGAGCTATTTTACTCTGATGGTCTGTTTCAGATATGAGTTATGCATATCACTAAGTATGTTGTGCCTTTGGGTGCTACTACTTTGGATTCAGGCCAAGCCCATCAATTGTATTGCTTCTACATCGAATCCATCCCAAGTGCAAGCTCAATGTCTCTGACTCGGTCGCAGTTGCTGGGACACAAGCTGTTGTAGCTAAGCTTTCTAACGCCTCGACAGTCGCTGCTGGACCTCCAGCCACCGCTGTATCTGGCAATAGTTAGTGACACCATCACATATGGCATTCGTGCTACCGCTGCCAATTCTCTCTTAGCTCCTCCATGATATGACCTTGATGCTCATGCCTCTTTGGCATGCCAACCCTCTTTCACCTTGGTTCCTCATCGACCTTTTAGTTAGCTCCTATTTGAGCTCGCTCTTCCTGCTTAGGTCCTTGTTGCAGTTGATCCTGGCTTGTATCGTGAGGCTGCTTCTTGTTCAGATTGGCAGATTGCCATGGAAGAGGAGCTTGATGCTCAAGTGGACTGGTACTACAATAACCACATGGTTAAGCTTATGCCACCTTTCTTTCAACATGACCATCTTCTGACTGTATGTGATTCCTTGGTTCACCTAAATGCTATGCAGTGGTTTTATATTTGGAAGTGAAATCATTAACAAAGAAATCGTCATAAAAATTGAAGCCTAATTTCGTTTGTGTATATGTCTTCTGCAATGCCATATAACTACTAGTGGGAGTATGATCAAATAATGTCCGTTGAAATTTTTATGGCATGGGAAATTGAAGACAGCCCAAAGGTCTAGTTCATTTTATATTATCTGATGGACTGTATAAGACCTGGAGTAGCAATAGAATGGGGAAAGTATATAGAAAAGGCAGTTCTTTCCAATTGTATACAGTGTCAGAGCCCTTTACCCCTTGGAGGTACTTGAAGTTGTAAATAGCCGCCACTTTCGTTGGAATTCAATCTGTTGAAGTGTTGCCTTCCTGAATTGTATTCAAGATCTTCCACTGCCTTTGGCAATTGATTAAGGGTTCATTTCATATGCTGCCATAATCAGGTCTTGACTATAGAATCTGTTGTAAACAACCCTTAGTATAATGAATTGCCAATGCTGGAACCATAGGTAGTGGTGCCCATTTTGAACAGCATGTAGGATCAGATCGCGTAGATGTACATTCCTATTCCTACTTATCAAATTCTTGCTAATAACAGGCTGACAGTTCTTTCTGCATGTATTAATTAAAGTAGAGAACCACCAGCAGACCTTCGCATTACTTTGTGGTTCTTCTTAAATTATGTACTGTGGGAGCTAAGCAGCCTATAGCCAGTGTGTGTGCGTGCGTGCGTGCGCGTCATCTCTCTTATACTGTTATACGATGTTACCTCCACAAGTTCATACTAAAATTCTGAAACTATGCATGCTAGTTATGTTTGATCAATTGGTGGGAAGCATCATGACACAAAACTTTGCATGTTAAGCATTCTTTGGTAAATTATATGTATAACATGATTAGGTTTCCATGGTTATTCAGGTGTTTGACTTGGAAAATGGAAAATGTCATTTTATTATCCCCCCTTTCCTAAAATAACTATATTCAATTCACCGCACCTCATTATTTGCCTCAACCTGATCATTAAATATGTCTGCAAGCAACACAGTAGTGGGTGTTTAGTACCCTTTTCTAGACCTTGCTTGGCCTCGCCCAACAAGGTTAGGTATCTGGTAACAACTAAAAAATTTGCTTTGCTCAGCAAACTAGCTTTGCCTTGGCAAGGAAAACTTGCCAGGCTAGGAGAGCATAACTGGCTCTCTTGCACCAGCAAGGTTCTCATGAACGCATGAGAGGAACTGCATGGGAGGGGAAATCCTAAATTTTCACTTGAAACTTGTGTTTCGAATTTTCCAAAAAAAAAGTAAATTCATTTTTTCTTTTCTTAAAAAAAAAAATCAAATTTGCCTTTTTTAAAAGGAAATTTGACAAGGTTTTTGTGCAAAAAAAATCAAATTTTGGCAAAATTTGCTGTAAAACACATTCCCCCCGAATCAAAATTTACTGAAAAAACACAATTCAGATTTTAGTGAAAATTTTCTATCCCCAGTCAAATTTAAAATTTCAGTTAAAAAAGTTCAAATCCTTGTTTAAAAAGGGCTATAATTTTCAAAAAAAAAAATCCACAATTCAAAGTGGCAACAAAACATCAGTCTTCAATAAAATCTAAATTTTTGACTAAACAAAAGACCAAGATTTCCTAAATGACGCAAACACGGTATGATTTCAAATTTGGTTTTTTAAACCTTATAAAAGGGGAGGACCAAACAATATATTTTTCCTTACGTTGCCCTGCCTTGCTCGGCGAGGCAAGCGGAGCAATGCAAGGCAGAGTGAGCAAAGGAACCAAATATGCCCAAAGTCTTGATGATTATGGCTCTGTTTGGAATGGACACGAGCACGTGGATGCATGGCTGTGGCTAAATTGCTTGGATTCGAGAAGATGGAGTACTTGATTCCCTAGGCTTCAAGAGCTTTGAGAAGTTGCACCAATTCGTCTTTTTACTGCACAAATGCCAGAAGTGGCTGAATTTAAGGCATTCCAAACAGGATTATGGCTATATCTCATACTTAATTTTGCTGATAAGAATTGAAGAGTTGGGGTTATGTCTGGCTGTGTGCTTTATAGGGACCTCACCTTGTTCCCACCTGTCATATAGTCTTGTTTCTGTTTAACAAGGAAGAATATGTTACAATCATCTAAAAGCATTGTGGTCCTGCTGTGTATAATGCTAGTAGCATTGTCTGCACAATGTCTATACCATATCAATATGGTTATCACACTCTTCTGGTCAGCAATAGGTGGAGAATGCTTTATCTCCAGTTGGTTACCTGCAGTTAGCAGGCTGGTGCTGGACTTACACTGCTAGGCCTCCTTGTTCCATTCTAAAAGGGCAAACGATTTGCTGTTGCAATCGCTTATAGGTATTATATTCTTGATTCCTAATTGTGCTAATAGGATTGTCTCCATACGGTTTAGTAAATATCTGTCTTCTCCTTCGTCCTCCTCATTGGTGTTCCATTCTTTTGCTCCACTTTGCACTTGTATGTTGACTTTTTTCAAAGTCAATACTATAATAGTCAGCAGAAGCTGGTAATCGCTTCTTTTCTTTCTGGCTTGTTTTCAACAGTGGCCAGACTGGTGTTGGGCTGAACACTACTCAAAAGTTAGCAACTGACTGGGAACTAGATTTACACCATTTTCTTCAGTAAATAATAAATAGTTACGAAATAATGCTTCTTAATTAGTCTATTTGCTAGAATTTGAAACAGCTTGGCTAAGGTAGCCCAAAACCTAAGACCTAAACTGGTCAATACATCAACTGTTGGTTCCAACTGGGCAAGCTAATCACATAAGTGGGTGGTAGCCAGCAGTTTTAGAATATTTTGCATCTCTTGTGCATTTCCTTGAATAATCTTGGCTGCTACAGATCCTCCTTCTTTGATGATTTTACAGTTGGCGATTGTTCTTCGTTCGCCCTCACAGCCTCCTAAATGCATCATCTTCTTGCCTTTATGATAGCATTAGAGCAGATATTTCTGTTAATTTTAACTCGGAACTATTGTGTATGCTATGAATCCTGCACTTGGAAAGAGTGATGATTCACTAACCTACTATAATTTCTGTCATTTTAATTACCCATTTCTTTCTGTTTGATGCATAAATAATTGGCATTTAATAATGTTCTTTGGTTGTAAATCATTTCGTTTCTCTAATGGGTTTTCCACTGGCTGAATTCAATTGCAAACTTACAATACACTGTTATGTTTATTATGCCTAAAAAATGGCCACTTTGATTGAAGGCTTTTGTATTTGTGGGGAGTGACTGGAAACACTACTTTACAAGGGGGTATGTCAAGAAATGTAACATTGTGTAATAAAATGGGCAATAGATAATTGTGAAATTGTTGGGATATATATAAATATGCATGTACATATGCATATGTGCTGTTCTTTGTGAAGAGGTTGCTGCAGGTAAAACAATAATAATTTGATTTGAAAATTTTACAGTATATTTATACCTTGATGGTGAACTTAAATCACGTATTGCCTAGTGCTTGAATAGTTGCATGACTTGCATCAGAGAAGTTGGATAGTTTACATGTTGGAATTTTGGTAAACCACACCAGGTGCTGGCTGAAACATGTGCAGTTGACCTAAACAGCTTAGTGCTTGAGGGACACCTGCTCATGACTTTTTGCTTGTTGCTAGTGGGAGATTTTCAGAATTTAACACTTAAAATTCGTATACCGGGATATACTACCCTTGCTCACCGTCATAGACACATGTCCTACATATCAGTGTCACATGGCGCGAGGCATATGAATTGATTGTCAAATTCTGAAATTTCTCACTGGCTGTTAGACTTAACTTTTTCTTTTTGCTGTGTAGCGAATTGAGCTTTTTAGATATTTGTTTTTCCAATTGTTCACAATATATTTTGTCCTTTGTAATAGTCATTTATATTTTCACTTGAAATTATGAGTCAGTGGCGGAGCTCGTGAATTTTCACACCTAGGGCCACTATACCAAGCGCCTAAACAAGTCATAGTATGACATCATGACATGTACAGACATACGGTGTACCGATAGTTTATAGAAGCAAAGAATTTAATGCATAATTTAGAGGATATCACAATTCGATGCTTAATTCTAAAACAAACTTGATAAAAATAAGTACCTAATTAAAGACGACTTGGTCCATCCCCACCTCTCATATTTTCATCCTATGATTCAACCAATCATTCCTGATGAGTGATTGAGTTTTCTATTAACCAATGCTAATTTGAGTTTTTTGTTAACCAATGCTAATTTGAGTTAACCAATCCTATGATCAGGGCCTAAATCCAGAGAAAACCAATGCTAATTTGAGTTTTCTGTTGTACTTATAACTACTAACTAGTAACTAGTACCTTCTTGTTCTTGATGAGTGCTTGAGTGGCACCTCTGGTCTCTGGACTGTGCTCTTGCTTGTGCTTCTACTCGTCAGGCTGCAGCCGTCGACCCGTCGTGCCGTCGCCGCCGCCGCCCGCCGTGCCGCCGCTGCTGCGCCGTGCTGTCTTGGGCGGGCGGCGCAGGAGCCGAGCCGCCCACCTCGCTGCCACACCCCTCGTCGCGCGCGCCCCGCCGCCGCCGCCCGTGCACATCGCCACGCCGCCGCCGCCGCCACCGGCCCACGCTCGGCTGCGTCGCCGCCGCCGCCGCCCGCCGCTGCCCGCTAGGGTTTGAGAGCCGGGGCGCGTGGCTTGGCTGCGTGCCTCAGTGCCCGCGTCTGCGTACTGTCTGCGTGGGTGGCCGGGTGGGGGAAGAGGCAATGGGCGTCTGCGTACTGTCTGCGTGGGTGGCCGGGTGGGTGGAGAGGCAATGGGCTGAGGGGAATCGGGTTATCGGGGTGCTCTGCTGACTGCTGGCCTGCTGGGCTGTGGACTGGGCTGAGGATTGGGCCAAATAAATTTAAGGGGGGTATAATAGCTTTGTTTTCGGCCCACGCCTAGGGCGGTGGCCCTAGGCCCAAATCCGCCCCTGATTATGAGAATGTGCATGCCTTGTGTAAATTGCGTAGCTTCACACATGTCAAATTGCAAGTATTCATTGTAGAGCCACTAACTTCATTCTAATAGTTTGTTAGTTTGTTTTTGCCTAATTTCAGGTAGAGGTGATGATAAGGCATAGTTATTGACTTAGCTTGCAGTAGTTCTTTCTTGAAGCTAAGGCAAATAATAATTTGCGTTATGGCATATAGAAATATGGTATGCACTCCCCAAGTCATTGATCTTGAATCTGAGCGAGGGCATCCTCCCGTTCATTCTGAAAGTTTTAACCGTAATGGTAATGATTTGCCCGTCCAAGGTGCACAACATACTGTGAGAGTTGTAGGAAATGCTATGAGCGTTGGTCTATCAGATATGCGGAGTTACTATGATATGAGCATGAATCATCCACAGCAGCCTGTTCATAATTCACCCCCAAATGTAGGTGTTGATTCTGGTTGTGTTTTCCCATCAAGTATGTACAACCCCTGCATGTCAACAACATCTATGAACAGATATGTCTCTCATGGTCAGAGTTTTGTATTACCGTTAAACCAAGCTGGGTCAGGAAGTATGGTTGACAGTAGCAGAAATGAGCATGTTGGTGAAAGTACTAGAGGATTAATGAAAAGGAAAAATGCCGCAGTTGCAGGAAGTTATCATTTTGTAAATGGATCTGCAAGTTCAAGCTCGTCCTCTCATGCATCTCAGAATCCTACACATAGGTCATGGGATCCTTCTTTTGAATCAAATATTATGCCTAACATTATGCCACATAACCCATCAGAATATCATAGCCACAGCAATTGGCCATCATTAGAAGGATCTTCTGTCACTGGAACTAACGGATTCAACTCGATACCTGCTCACCCAGAATCAGCACAGCATGGCAATTATACATTTCCAACAAGTCACATCGGCCAGTGCTTTCAGCCTACCAGCAATTCATGGATTTCCCAAGCTGCAAATGGCATTGCTGATGGAGTACCACAGTGGGAATACATCAATGCTATGACTAATGTTCCAGGTACGCAAGCTAATAACTAATCCAATTTCTGTGATCATGAAGATATCATCGGTTCATTTTTCTTCTGCATTACAATGATGATTCATTGTTCAATGCATCTTTTGATTGTTGGCATTGTACGTTGATTGAATCAGTGTTTTGGTTTTACCTTTGAAAAATGGTTCCACTTGCAAACGATTTCTTGTGGGTGTGTGTACGACTGAGGAAATATAATTGGAAACCTTTTGCTTTCAGCAGGCAGGTTTCCCCATTCAGGGACCCCAGAAATAGTGAATGGAGGTTTTCGTGAATATCAGACTGGTCCTTCAACCATTTGTCGAGGACCTTTACCTTATTATCATCAGCATGCTGTGCATAGCATGCATTCTCATAATCTCCTTGATCATACGCAAATGCAAGTTCCTTACCAACAATGCCCCAATAATGGTGTCTTGCATGGTGGTGTAAATTATTCTGGCAACCGGCTACACTTGGGACCAAGAATTCCAGTTCTCTTCTCTAATGTGGAACGCACGTTTGGACCTCCACAGCATCCCTTCCTGGCAAATCCAGTTAATCATAGGAACATACGAATTCTGCCACCTGAGGTTAGCTCAAACATCACTTTATTTTGTACCATTTATGATATGCAAGCAGTTCAATACTTATAAGGATTGTGTCGGGCATTTTCCGATCCTTTCTTTAACTTGATATGGTAATATGTCTAATATGTTTTGTCCCTTTTTTGGGGAAATATTGGGAACTCTTCTAGCAGTTCTTCATATCTTGGACCTTTCTGCCTTGAACCCTTAATGCATTTGAAATGTTGAATTTTAGATACTGGAAAGGTGATCCGATTGTCAAATGGAAGATGTCCCTCAAAGGATAACTGGCAGTGATCAGTCTTGTAATTATCTTGTTCTGGAAATATTTTCCACTGAGTTGTTAATTTTAATATTCTTTAAGATTCCTTGTTGACATGCTTTAAATTATATGTTTGCTACTAGATTACAGACAGCTGAATTCTTTGATGCTTGTTCTTCTTTATGAAACAATGAATGCTTGAGGCCTACTGAAACTTTTGCTGGGATAACTGTTTTCAGCATTTGCAGTCCCATCATATTTTGTTAATTTATGTCCCACCAATGGAAACAAGACTACCATATTTCTCTCTCTTTTTCTTTGCATTTTGAATTCACGATTTCTTCCTTGCTGCTATTTGTTGGGAATGTGCCCTCTCTTAACAAGTTTTCCCTCACACCCTTGCTAATTTACATTTACGTTTTATAATTGACCGTTGTATTTGATCGTATATTGTAGAGCTGAACCTGTGTCTTGGTCACCTGCATGCTCGTAGATAACCTTAATGGTTATGATTGGCTTGGTTCTTTTTAATATAGATGTCTTAATTTTTAATGCAGTCAGCAAAGACTATGTTATAATGTACAGTGCATGTAATACCCTGCTCCTTTTCTGTTAAGGATGCACATGCACATCTAGTTCAGATAATTACTTGTCTGGCTTTGCAGCATGGTACAATAATGGATTTTTCGAGATTTTATGAAGTGTCAAATGCTGTAGATGAGCATAGAGATATGCGGTTAGATATAGACAGCATGACATATGAGGTATGGAATGCCAGCATTCAAGCAACCCTTTGCGGTTTCACGTGACACAGTAGGTTTTATCTAATTTTTTTAATTTCCATTACAGGAGCTTTTAGCATTAGAAGAGCAGATCGGAGATGTTAATACTGGTCTGGCAAAAAGCCACATTGTGGAGAAATTGAATACTAGCTTATATGTGCCAGTAACATCCTGCATGCCTGATCAGTCATCTAAATCTTCCATGGAGAATGATTCTTGCATAATATGCCAGGTCCTTTTCTTTCACTACAATTTGTTACATTGCGTTCTTGAAAATCAAATCTTCAGCTGCTCAAAACCATGAAGCATCAACCTGCTATCAGTTCTATGTTAACATCACAGCTCTTGCGAATGTATGAGCTTGATCATTTGAACTTAGGGCCTGTTTGGATACATGGTTTTGTAGTACATAGAGTTTGCAATTGTGTATATATGAAAATCATGGTGTCATCAAACTCCATCAAAATCCCTGGTATTTATTGGAACTATCATCTGTTTGGATACATGGTTAGGATGATAAAACTTGACTAAACACAATTGGTAGCGAGAGAGAACCCATGGATACTTTAGCTAGGAGTGGAGTTTCAAATACTTCAAAAATACCATAGTTTCTACTAAACCATGGTTTTGTAATGGCGTATTTTTGATCGTTTAAACACCTGATGGTTTTGAATCATGGTAGTTTCAGAAACCACATGGTCTTGTCTGAGAACTATGAAAATACTTTGTTGCCAAACTGCCCCTTAGCGTTTTCCATGGTTCTGAACCGCACACTTTTGGATCCAAAATTACATCTAGGGCTTGTGGTATAATTAATTACACATCATGCGAATCTCGGATGCTACATCGGGGAAGAGGTAATACAAATATTATATAAATATGAAATGTATCATGGTCACCATTAAATTGGCCGAGGTTCCTTACGACAATCTTATGCCTATGTTGAGAGATGAAAGTTTTTTTTGCCTCTTGTGGTATTATAATGTTATCAGTTTTTTATGTGTTCCACAAAGAGACCTGGTCTATGTAAGATGTACTACTAGGGCCTCGTTTGTTTCAATTATTATAATGTTATCAGTTTTTTATGTGTTCCACAAAGAGACCTGGTCTATGTAAGATGTACTACTAGGGCCTCGTTTGTTTCAGATTAACTAGAGTTGCGTTTTACTGTAGCAAATTTTACTATAGTAGATGTATTGTGAAATTAGCATTAGCAACAGTGGTTGGCCAATCGTTTACGATGTTTGCAAAGAACAAAGTTTGCTCAAGAACTGATCTTTGCCTAGCATTGCAAGTGTGGTTGGTTAAAATAAGTCATAAATATGTTTTGGGCCCAAATCTTCCCATGGTTCATTTTATATATTATTAATTTTTTCATCGATGGACATCCAGTCAACTCCAATTTCTAGTTCTAAGAAGCGTCTCCCTTGATATATCTTGCAGGAGGAGTACCGGGTTAAAGATTGCATTGGAACTCTTGATTGTGGTCATCGGTACCATGCAAACTGCATAAAACAGTGGCTGATGGTAAAAAATTTATGCCCCATCTGCAAGACAACCGCTCTGTCTGCCGGTGGAAGTGGGTGATGAACAGGAATGTCTTAGTTATTTACTTCGGACAAACATTCAGCTCAATTTTGTATATAAGGAAAGGGTAGACCATTGTGCTACTTGTATTTGTTGTTCACCTTGTTGTGATCGGGAGTAACTCAGCTTCCTAAAACTGTACAGCCATAACATTGATCATTTTCCTCAAATGTAGAATATTTTCAAATTACTCGGTTCGCGCCCCATGTGTATCATAAGGCGGACTAAAGCTCTCACGACGGCATGTCCAGGCAACCCCCTGTATCTACCATGAAGCTACTCTGAAAACAAATAGAACATGTGTACCTGTGTACATCTCTAAAAAAAACTAAGGATTCTTTTGTTTTGTTGAGGTGATCATGGGTTTGACAGTTTTTCTGTTCGAGAAGAAGCCAGCCAGCCGTTCAATGCTGCATATTCGCGGTTTGGGTGTTCGTGTTGCATTGTCTGCCGCTTCGAAGTTGGACCCGATCAATTTGGCACAGCACAACTTTGCGCAGCGCTGATCGTAATCTTACATGTGTAGCTGTTAATCCCTCGCTCGTTCGCAAATCGCAATACTAAAAAATTTCCATAATATCAACCAACACTGTGATTCACCTTCCAAGAGGATCTCGCGGGTCAGCCTCTCATCCCATCCCATCCGAGATCCTCAGCAGAGACGTGATCAGTCGTGCCGAACGAACACATGCAGTGAAGAAAAAAACAGAGAGAGAAGCAAGCAACAGGAGAAGGTGAAGACATGAAGACCAGCCAGCCTGACATGCGTACACCGAGTCACCGAGCCGAAGCGCCGAGACAACTGGTCAGATGCTCGTCATCTGTCACTTCACCTTATCGTGCCAATCTCCTCCCCCGCACCGCGGCCACGACCGCGATTCAAGAGAGAGAAAAAAAAAAACCGGCGCAATCCAGAGCAGCAGCCGCAGTCCGCAGCACCAACCCTGCAACCGCGGCGACCTCTTCCAATCTTCTTCTCCCCCCGAAGCAACCAACCGAGAAAGCAGCGAACGCGCCGCGCCGCACCGCGTGCCGTCCGTGCGGTCATTAACCCCACCACGAATCGATCGAGGAGGAGGAGGAGATCGAGCGCGCCCTGTTTAGCGACCAGGCCCGGAGCGACCGATCAGGGGGCGCGGCTGCGGCGGCGGCGGGGGGATGGCGGCGGCGTACCGCGCGGAGGAGGAGTACGACTACCTGTTCAAGGTGGTGCTGATCGGGGACAGCGGCGTGGGCAAGTCCAACCTGCTGTCGCGGTTCGCGCGGGACGAGTTCAGCCTCGACACCCGCTCCACCATCGGCGTCGAGTTCGCCACCAAGACCGTCCGTGTCGACGGCAAGCTCGTCAAGGCGCAGATCTGGGACACCGCCGGCCAAGAAAGGTATCCTCCAAGCCTTCGATTCGACCCCTCCCCCTGACCCCCTCCCATCCCGTGCGATGCTAGCATGTAGCATCTCATCTTTCTGATGCTCCCACCGCCACGATCCTTCCTCTCTGTCCTTGTAGCTCTATGCACTCCTTGCAGAGCCGACGATTGGTAATTGCTAGCGTTAGCGAAGCATTGTTTCCGAGGTGTTCTTGCCCCTCCGCCCTATGACGTATGCGATCGATCAATGTCAATCTGAGTTCTTGTGTTCATTCTTACAATCTAATCTAACGCGCAATCAAAACGGCTCCTTTTCTTGCTTGCTCGCTTGCTGCATCTCTACCACTACAAATCAATGGCGACCTTTGCTTGCTCGTGCTCGTGCTTGTCGTCTCACCGTGCGTGGCGTCGGGGCTCCCCCTCCCACAGGTACCGGGCCATCACGAGCGCCTACTACCGGGGCGCGGTGGGCGCGCTGGTGGTGTACGACGTGACGCGGCGCGTCACGCTGGAGAACGCGGCGCGGTGGGTGCGGGAGCTGCGGGAGCACACGGACGCCAACATCGTGGTGATGCTGGTGGGGAACAAGGCCGACCTGCGCCACCTGCGTGCCGTCCCCGCGGAGGACGCCAAGGCCTTCGCGGAGGCGCACGGCACCTTCTTCATGGAGACGTCGGCGCTGGAGGCCACCAACGTGGAGGCCGCCTTCACGGAGGTGCTCGGCCAGATCTACCACGTCGTCAGCCGCAACGCGCTGGACATCGGCGACGACCCCGCCGCGCCGCCCCGTGGCCGGACCATCGACGTGGGCGCCAAGGACGAGGTCTCCCCCATCAACAAGGACGGCTGCTGCTCGGCGTAGCTCGGGTCAAGCGCTCCCTCCGCGGCGCGGGGCGGCGGCTGCGGTGGTTGACGACACCACGTTGTCGCATGTTGCACCGTGGTGGTTAACGATTATTGTTGCTTATTTGCTTCTCGGGACCGTGTGTCAGGAGAGGCCAGCATGTTCTTGTGGTCGAAGGCTTGGCAGCTTTTGATGTGAGATCTTTTGGTAAAGGAACTGCTTTGGGTTCGATCTTGCCCCCTGCGTTGGATTGGATTTGGAATTTATCGTTTGCAGGTCGCAGCAGCGAAGGTGCATAAAAAAGAATTAACTAAATTTCACCCGAGGGTACGCGAAGTTGTGTGACCTTCTCATTTTAGGGCATGGTTAATGTGTTTTAAATTAAGACGTTTCAATACTGTACCGAGTAAAAATGTAAAAAGAGAGAAATGTTTTTCTTTTTTTTGAAAGAGGGGCAGGAGAACTGCCGGCTTGGTGAATAGTAAAAATGGTGTGTGAATGATGATTGGACCACTCTGTTGAACCTAGAACGTCATTGGTGATGGCTTTAGGTCCAAATTTTTTGAAAACATATATTTTTATAAATGAAATTCTTTTATTATTTCAATGGGACCGACTTAACGTTAGGTGATTGATTTATCTAACTCTTAATCGATTTTCTGAACCATAAATTAGACACCTGCATAGAACACGTAAAAGATTCAACGGAAGCATCTAGATATGTAAAAAAATCGATTTAGACTTCTTTAAAAATCAGTCGCCTAATGATTAATAAGATGTCATTCTTAATTGTCACTTGTTAGACTTCTCTCAAAATATCATATGTTCCAAAATATAAGGCAGATAAGTTTTTTACGTGGTGTTTAACATAAAACTTTGATCATTATTTTCTCTTGCAATACATTATCAATAACTATAAAATTAACATCGTATGAAAGTACTTTCAAATATAAATCCAACTAGAGATGTTAAGACCAGGAAAATTAACATCATATTATCACCTAGGAAAATATGTTAAGACTTCTCTTGAAATATCATGATTCAAATAGTTCACTTCGACGATATCACAAGACTTACTTTGGATCTTCCCTTTATTAATGCAAAGACATTGCATATATCCTATATTTGAGGGAGTGTTAAGAGTATTGTAGTAGTCTATGTGTATTGTAATTGTAGTTAGGTCGTTTTTCTTTCTACGGCTGTCCCACTTGTACTCTATATATTGCCCTATTGGTCTATTCAATACATAACCATTGCACACACTTTTCCCTCTCTAAACTTTAACACTTTTTGCATAGGTACAATTAGCCTAACTATGTATTATGGTTGCCTCATCGATGATTGCTTTTGCATATTGTTTGTTTGCAATGTTCCTAAAAATTATGCTCCGTGTCTCTCTTCACTTGCCGGTTTCTCAGTGGTTTGACCATCCTTTACACTCTTCAGTTCAGACTTATTGATATTTTTAATTTATTTATATGTGTGAATAGGAGCTCTATTTATTTGTGTGTCCAGACTCTTTTGGGTTTCATTTCTTGCCTATCCCATCTTGCTTGGAACTAAAAGGCTTTGTTGGTGGTGGTGGTGTCGTTGATATGGTGGTTGTTGTGTGAATAGGAGCTCTGTATATTTTTCAGTGTCTCAGCGGTGAACTGCACCTTGGTTGTTTTTCCCTTATGGTACTGCTTCCTTTCTAAACCATATTGCTTCCTTTCCCTTATGGCTCTGTAATGTTTCTATATAGTCATCTTGGTTCATCCTTTTCTAAGAGGTATCAGCTGCTGCGAAGAAAGGCTAAAGCCAAAATGGATAAGAAATTAAGAACGAGCAGAGTAATGTGCTAATTCTTGCTTTGTGTCTGCATTGCTGGTTTTTTTTTTCCTTCCTTTTGCGAGGGTGTTTTATGTTTTTGGGTGCTAGCACCTGCCAACCAAATTGGTAAATATGCTAAAATAAAATTATGTGTAGATGTCATTCCACAATTCATTCATGCTCTGTCCGGGAGTTTTGCTCGCATGAATTGTGCTCTTCTTAAGGAGTTGTTTCTTTGCCGAGATTAACATTCGTTATTTTCAGGAAAAAAACTGCAGGCATTTGTGTTTTACCTGGGAATTTAGCCTGCATACATTTTGCTCCGCCTATGAGTTTTGAAAAGTAAAAAAAATCCATTTCACACCCTGAATTATTGCGATTCGTGTACTTAAACTCATAAATGTATCATATGAAAGTAGAAAAAAAAGATTAAAATAACCCCACCAGGCAGATGAGGTGGAAATCTAGTCACCATAACAAAATAAAAGACATTAAATCACATATAGACCCTGTTGTGATCATTTCTCTCACTCCTCACTCCCTCTACCTGCCCCTGTTCTCACTCCCCCTCTCTAATCCATCTCTCCTTCGCACTCCCTCTTTATTCAGATAGGCGTATTCGAGAGTTTGTATTGGTGAATATGTAAAGTTGATCACATGGTTCCTAATTTTAAGAAAAACTTTCACCAATTGCTTTAAAATAAATTAAAATTGGGATCAACATGAGTCAAATAATTTAGTTTTTAAACATCCTGTCTGACTAATATACGTAGATATTCAAATACCTATTCAAGAAGCTTCGCAAAGAAAAACCTATTCAAGAACAGCCTCTAAAATAGATACCCATGGCACGCTTATTATCAAGTAGATCGTATATTTGTGGAATAGATGTGATGAGCAGGTATAAGATAAGGCACAAATTTTCCAAATAGATACCTTGGGCCTGTTTGGTTTGATGTCAAATTTGTCACGACTAAGATTAGGCACCTAGAGTTTTTATGGTTTGGTTCGTGCCATAACTATGCTTTGCCACACATTTTAGCCATCGGACCCCCTCATTATATATTATTTTTTTGCTACACTTTGCCACAAGTGTGGCGCTGATTTTTTCCGTCATAAAAATATCTAGTGTCAGGTTAGATAAAAAGTGTGGCATTTCCGAACAGACGCTCTCACCTTGTGATGATCGTGGTCGAAGGGATTCACATCCTCAAACATTACGTTGGAATGTCACAGGTGCACAGTGTGAAGGGTGCGAGGAGCAATGTTACGGTACTGTAGCAATTTACTGTAGCGACGCGCCACTGTATCTCTTTCACTGTACAGTGTATTTTATTGTGTACCGTATCAACAAATCTTGACCATCCATTCATGATCCAACGTTTTAGATTGTAACAATTTTATGGTATTGTAGCATCATAAAATTATCAATGCAGTGTTAGAGGATCTCGTTCCTGGTCGGAGTCAAAGCCATGATGACAGCATTGAAATCTTACCCCTAGCGGCCTAGCTCCGGCGGGACAACAGGGAAATGTAGCAATATGTGGGTGGACTATCGTACACTAGAAAGATAGTGGGATGCAGCAGGTAGTGGAGAGTGGAGGTTATCGTTACTTGCATCACATCACTGGCAGCACAGCTTGCGGTGCGCCGTGCTTGAGTCTCACCGCATTCGCGCTCCCTCCTCCTCCTCCTCCTGCTGCCGCCACTGATCGTTCGTGCAGTGCAGAAATTGAGGCGATGGTTGATCCTGCATCCGCATGGCTGCTGCTTCTGCTGCTGCTAGGCGCCATCAGCTGCCACCTTGTCCTCCGTGCAGCAGCTGCTTTCAGTTTCAGTTCCTCCTCGCCCTCGGAGGAGGAGGAGCGACCAGTTGGTGCAGTAGTAGCAAGTGGCGGTGGTCGGGGGTGGCGGTGGCGCATCCATGGCGTGATGGAGACGCTGTCCTTCCTGCGCGCCAACGGCAGCGGGCGTGGCCTGTACCAGCAATTCGTGGAGGCGCGGCGCCTCCAGTACGGGCCCTGCTTCCGCACCGCCCTCTTCGGCCACACCCACGTCTTCCTGCTCTCCTCGCCAGCCGCCGCCCGCCGCCTCCTCGCCGCCGACCCGCCCCACTTCGCCAAGCGCTACGTCCGCACCGTCTCTGACCTGCTCGGCCAGCACAGCCTCCTCTGCTCCTCCCACGCCGCGCACCGCTCCCTGCGCCGCGCCCTCGCGCCCCTCTTCGCCTCCTCCGCCGCCGCCGACGAATTCGCCGCCGCCTTCGACCGCCTCGTCGCCGGCCTCCTCGCCGGCGAGTACGGCGCGGCCGCCCGGGAGCGCCGCCCCGTGGTGGTGCTGGACGGCGCGCTCAGGGTGAGCTTCGCGGCCATCTGCGAGATGCTCATAGGCGAGCAGCGCGAGGCGGAGCTCGAGCCGCTGCGGCGCGACGTGGCGGAGGTGACGCGGGCCATGCTGGCGCTCCCGCTCAGGCTGCCGGGCACCAGGTTCCACCGCGGCCTCCAGGCGAGGAAGAGGATCATGGCGGCGCTCGCCGACCGCATCCACTCCCGGCGGCGAACCCTCCATGCCCGGCATCCTCTTCCTCCCCGCCACGACTTCCTCCACTCCCTCCTCCTCAGATCGTCCCAGGGAGATGCAGAGGCGCTCACGGATCAGCAGATCCTCGACAACATCGTCACGCTCATAATTGCCGGTGAGCTCAAGTAACATTCAGCTTGCTTCATCGATTGGTGAAGTGATTTCGTTTCGTTGTAATCCATCGGCTTGATTTGCAGGACAAGTTACGACGGCAGCAGCGATTACATGGATGGTCAAGCATTTGGATGAGAACAGAGACTTCCAAGAGACCTTAAGAGTGCGTATATGGATAGTTTAACTCCAGTCTCATGTTCTCATCATAAACCATATATATATGAGCAACATACATCATCCCAATTGCATACATACATGGATGCCGTGCAGTCCGTTCAATTGGAGTTTGCAGCCAAGCACCGCGATTCGCCTCTTACGCTTCAACATCTCAATAACATGGAGTTTGCATACAAGGTAAAATATGTACTGCCTCTATCTAAATCTCCATACAGCAACATACTCTCCGTTTTTTTTTATTTGACGCTTTTGATTTTTTGGTACGTCTTTGATCATTCGTCTTATTCAAAAATTTTGTAGAAAGATGTAAAAAAATAAGACATATTTAAAGTACCTTTATTGATAAAACATATCACAACAAAATAAATGATATTTACAAAAATTATTTAAAAGTGAAAGTCAAAATAAATGGTCAAAGACATGTCAAAATAAATGGTCAAAGACATGTCAAAAAGTCAAAGGCGTCAAATAAAAAAAACGAAGATAATACATAGGTCTCAACAGTAGTTCGTTGGAGAAGATGATGGAAGCTCTTGTCCTTGTGTGCTCCTGCATTCCTAGTCATCTTCATCAACGCTAGCTAGCTACTCACACAGTTAACTTCGATTCCTGATATACAGGCAGTGAAAGAATCCTTGAGGATGGCCACTATAGTTTCTTGGTTTCCGAGGGTGGCTCTCAAGGATTGCCAGGTTGCTGGTACGTACGTAACTCATTATTTCCAATCTTTCTTGATTCTTTCAACTATTAACAAAGAGAAACAAAATATCGTCCTTTCGTTACAACAGGGTTTCGTATTGAGAAGGATTGGATTGTAAATGTTGACGCAACATCGATACACTATGATCCCACAATTTACAGCAATCCAACGGTGTTTGATCCTTCAAGATTCAATGTAAGCTTATCACCTGGCAACAAATCAAATTTATTTTGATATCTCCCCCTGAAAAGCATAAAACCGGTTTGGCATCAGGGCTCATACGACTGTGAGTTATTTAACTCTAAGTTGATTTTTAGATTGTAGATTAAACACTTATAAAAGATTCAACGGAAGTATATAGGTATGTAAGAAAATCTACTAAGTCTTATATAAAAATCAGTTGACTGATGATTAGCAAAAGCGGCAAATTATTACCAGCGGTTACAATCAACCAAAGTATTAAGCAAGCAATTAGCTAGTTGTAGCTGGTTAAATTATCCCTTTTTCTGAAGATTCTTAGCTACAAATATTGAACAGGAAGACGTCAAGCCATACAGCTTCTTGGTGTTTGGAGCGGGCGGGAGAACATGCCTGGGAATGAATCTCGCCAAAATCATGATGCTAATATTTCTGCATCGGCTTGTTACAACTTTCAGGTTTGTCACGTCCGTCCTACCAACTACTTCTCTACTCGATCACAGTTATAAAAATTAATTCTGATTTGTTTGTGTTTTTAGATGGGAGATGGCAGACCAAGACACGAGCCTTGAGAGATGGGCAATGTTCCCTAGGTTAAAGAACGGGTGCCCGATTCAGCTTACACCGATACACAAGGAGATATAAGAGCATCCGTAGTGCTATAGAGGCAATTTTGTCTCTATGCTGAACCCACATTGCCCTCTAAGGCTTCCAAAAATTGAATAAATTAACATATGTTTTGACTTGCACGTGCAGCCATATGATCGTCGTGAGCTTGGAGGTTGTCTCTCTGTGATGGGAGTTGTGGTAGGAAGCTCACGATGGTTCGAGGCATAGTGTTATGGAAATGATGCGACATTCCAAATTTTAATATAAAAATTTTAACGATTTGAATAAGCGATGTTGAAGGACCTCTCGGGGTAGTCTTGGTGTTTTATAATGACGTCGTCAATAGACTCTAAGGGCAGCATCAAGATGCACTTGTTTGTGGTGACCCTAGAGTTGGGTTGGGTTTACATGCAGTGGAGGATCCAGGATTTTAAGTTGGGGGTGCACACTTACTGATTTATGTCTTATGTTGAATGATTAAAATGTCGTAAATTTACAATTATGTTTCCAGAATAGTGAAAGTTACTAAAATATTCAACCGATAGTCACATAATGCAAAATATGAATATAAAACAACAATGCATCAAGAAAAATAGAAAATTACCTTATAATAGTACTTTGCGAGTCTTCATAGTTTGAAAACGCTCTATCAAATCATCATCCGGTATCTTGGAGAAGATATCTCGTTCAATGTAAGCCACCAAACAATCATTAAGAAATTGATTACCCATGCTATTTCTCAACTTGCTCTTCACAAAATTCATTGCAGAAAATACTCTTTCAACACTCGCCGTTGCCACCGACAATATTAATACCAACTTAAGAAGCAAATACACCAACCTACAATATATAAATATTATGTTGTTTGTTATCATCTCACATAAAAGATAGAGCAAGAGTAATGCTAAATTAACTATTGAGAAGCAAATGGACAAACCTATAAGTGTTATGCTTCTTTGTCTCAACAAGCTTAAGAGAAAGATCAACAAGACCCTTAGGATTTTTGAACCTATCATCTCTTCGCATATCATCAATAAAGAGTTCAATTTGAAAAGGAAGCCTCATCAAATTCGTACTTGAGAACTCACAAAGATAAAATTCAACAAGCTTAAGTACTTTGTCCTTATCAAATGCTTCAAATGAGTTGGCAGGATTTAAGGCAAACATACAAACAAGAAGCTCTATATAACTTTATCAAATCTGTTATCAAGTTCTTAAAGAATACTATCAATGATAGCAAGGAACACCTCTCTTCTGAAATGGTCATCATTTGTTTGCTTTTGAAAAAATCGCTTTGATCTTTCAAAAGGCACATACCTTTCATCCGGCTTAGACACTTTAACACGGTGTGTTGCACAAAATGGTGTAATTTTTTCTTCAAAAAATTCTTCTCACCCATGATTCTTTATATGCTGCAATTTTTCCTTAGTCAAATCAACAAGTGACAAAGCATTAACAATGTCTTGATCCTTCCTTTGCAAAGCTTGACACAAATCATCCATGTAACCAAGTATCACTAACATAACATAAACCATAAAAACAAAATCAAAAGACTCAAATGCAGCCAACATGACATGACCTTTTTCCCATTTATTCTTAAAAGATGGATCCTTTCCAATCTTTATAAGTACTTTGCAAATGAAAGAATGCATACTAACAATGTGCAAAACAGTTTTATAATGAGAACTTGAACGTGTATCGCCAGGCCTAGCCAACCCCATTTCTTGATTCATTCCCTGCCCACTTTCAATTTCACCAAGTTCTAATGCTTCCACAATTTCTTGAGCTCTAGTGTTTCGAAGCATATCATGACGTTTGCAAGATGTTCCAATAACATTCAACAAATGTGACACTTGCTCAAAAAACCAAATGCAATCAGCATTGCCCTTAGCAACAACAACAAGAACCAATTGAAATTGATGTACAAAGCAATATATGTAATAAGCAGAAGGAGACTCTCTCATAATCAATGTCTTCAACCCATTTAGCTCACCTTTCATGTTACTAGCTCCATCATATCCTTGACCACGAACTTGAGATAAACTCAATGAATGTTCTATTAGTAAGGACTCAATTGCATTCTTAAGTGACAAGGAAGTAGTATCGGGCACATGAATCACTCCAAAAAATCTCTCACATACCCTTCCAAGGTTATCAACATAACGCAAACAAAGAACAAGTTGTTCTTTTTGGAAAACATCACTAGATTCATCGGCTACAACTTCATCTTCTTGTCCATCTGCTGCAGGTGCTAGTTTACGAAAATATGAACCAATGTCTCTTGACCCTCTTCCTCTCTTCATCACAATTCACCGACAAGGCGACAATCTGTAAATTATAATCGTGGTGTGTAAATTAGATTTCCATCATAAGTTCCTTTCACAATGGAATTTTATCATTGAACTATTGCTACAATTCTACCCTTTGCAAACATATAACGAAATGCAACATATGATATGTTCTGAAAAATATTGAATAATGCAATCATCCAACAAGTGAAGAATCACCTTTGCTGATTGTGACTGGCGATGGCCAGTGGAGGCGCCGAGGTGGAGCAGGCCGGGGCGGGGCTGGGCCGAGGGGCGAGGGCCGAGAGGAGAGCAGGCAGGCGCGGCGCCGTGTGAGCAGCAGACGGGCGGGGTGGGGCCGAGGCAATCAAAGTGAGGCAGTGAGGCGGCGCAGCTGGCCAGTGGTGGCCGGCGGCCTACCGCCTGCCGACGAAGCGGCGCCATGGCGGGGCGGCCCGTGGGTGGAGGCGGCGGACTGGGGTGGAGGCGGCGACGGGAGAGCTAGGGTTGGGACTGGGAGAATGGGGAATTTGAGGGATTTCCCCCCAAATTTTGCTGAGATGGGCCGAATGGCCGGGGGCAGGTGGGTAGTTGCAAATGTTATTGGGTCATTTTAGTGGGCTGCTCAAGTGAAAAGGCCAGAATATCTTATGAAATAGTCTTTTTCTTTTAATATAAGACCCAATAGGCATATATGGGGTTAAAATTTTCTAAAAAATTGAAGGGGTGCCCGTGCATACCGGGCACCCCCTAAATCCGCCCCTGTTTACATGTACTTTCATCTTTGTTTCTTTGCCTTGTGTATATCTGAGAGGAATGGAGATGCGATTGTCTTGGTGTGGTCTTCTCACCCATGGAGCACTTAGCCCTTGAGTGGTCATGTTGTCGAGGTGTTGGTTGTTGCTTAGTTTGTCTCTGTTGGTGGTGGTTTCATGTGCGTTGGACAGTCTAACGCACCGTCCAGCGTATCGGACCTTTAGGTCCAGGGAGATTTTTGGGTGGGCTTTTTATGTGTGCTCCAAGTGTGTTGCATGGTCGGAGAACCAGATGTAAGATGTTATGGTCTAGGGGATGAATTTTTGTCATTTGCGCGTGCTAGACGGCTTGGTGCATCGTCTGGAACGGTGGATGTTTTGGTCCAGAGGGTATGTTCTTTAGCGCTCCACAAGTTGGACGATCCGATGAGTCGCCCGACGTGCTGGATGTTCAGGTCCGAGGGGTGTGTCGTGGCAGCCTTCTCTTGCATCGAATGGTCCGACGTATCATCCGACGCAGTAGAATGTTGTGTACGATGTGGTGTGTTCTTGTGGTCTCCACACGTCGGACAGTCCTGTAGTTACCGTCCTGCATGTCGAAGGGGGTTCTCGTTCGAAGCACTGGATGATCCAGCGTGACCTTCTCGGTGCATCTGACGTTTTTGTCCAAGGGTGGTGTTTCTCTCTAACGGATCGTCCGCTGGGCTGTATGGTCTAGCAAGGCTGTGTTCGTTGGACTGTCCGACGGTGTCATGTCGTTCAGCATACACTGTCATGTTGCCCAACGGCTAGTTTTTTGGTGGCATCTATTAAAGCCCCAAGGGAATTCAAATATTCAATTGCATATGTTGTAGAGAGGGAACACCCATCCCCTATAAATCACCACGCGAATCGCTGAAGTTCTCGACAGATAGCAAAACCGTCGAGACAGAGTAATATCGACGGCCGGCCGTCGAGATTTGGCCGTCGAGACAGACCGGTCGAGAGAGACAATCTTTCTCGACGGCTCGGCCGTCGTTATTAGTATATCTCGACGGCCGTACTAAAGCCGTCGAGATACCAGCACCGGGCAGGCACGACGTGATGGGGGAACCTTTCTCGACGGCCACAAGCCGTCGAGATTGTTCTTAAGCAGGCCGTAGGCCGACCCAGCCCACCAGTTAGTCACGACGACCAGATGCCGTCGAGATAGCTGCTACGCAGGAAAGGACGGCGCTGGTACGTGGGCCAGGTATGTTATTCACGACGACTTAAGGCCGTCGAGATAGATCCTCCTCTGTCCCGGCAGAGCTCGATTTGTCATGTGGGCCCTGTGATCTTTCTCGACGGCCAGGATGTAGCCGTCGAGAATAGATAAAAACAGCAAAAAAATTTTTAAAATTTGTAAAAATCACAATAATTTTGCAGCCGCTACTACACCCAGCAGCAGCTGCTGCTGCAACCTGCAAACCCAAAATAGTTCCCGCATTCAAATTTCCCACAATTTCACAAATACAGATATCACAAACATCGCATCACATACAACGTATCACATAGCTCACAAACATCAAATCCACAATCACAAACATCTAATAAGCATTCACAAAATCGTAATGATAGTATCAACATCATGAACACAAAACAAACATCGATCATGGCTGTCGTGGTGGCGTCCCGAAGAGCTACTCCGCGAGGTTGGCGGCCATGTTCCCTAAGCCGTCGTCGCCCTGCTGCGCGTCGTCCTGAGGAGGTGGCACAAAGGACGGAGACGTAGACATCGCAGAACCCGAACCCTTCGAGATTTTTCAATTAGTAAGTTGACATATATGTACTATGCGATAGTGTATTGATTTTGCATATAAAACTTACCGCTGGATCACGGAACCAGGGACGCTCGACGTTCGGGTAGTTGGGCGTGGGGGCGTGGGCGGCGGGTCCCGTGAGGTCCCGGTGGTGCCGTCTGTACAGGGTAGCCGCCCTGCCCAACATAGGAGCCTGGAGGGGCTGGGTGGCTACCGTACACGGCGGCCCCACCTGTGTAGGGACCCGCAGTCCCCACCTGGCTCGAGGAGCTACCCGCAAGTCCCGCGTGACCACTTGGACCGGCCTACACATATATTTGATTTCGTTAGAACAAATGATAAGATTTGCATCTATAAAAAGAACTGAAGTGTGAATGCGTTACCCAGCTGACGAGCAACGTCGAAATGTCAAAGCCTTCTGTCGTAGTCCTCCTGCGCAGCTCTCAGACTCTCTTGCATCGCCCTTAGCATTTCTCTATCATGAGCCCGCTCCTCCTCGTGTCTCTTCTGCTGCTGCTCCCTCTCCCTCTACAGGCACTCCTCGAACTGGCGACTGGTCTCACCGCCGTTCTGGCTAGCTCGTACATCATGCACATACTCTGAAGACCTGCAACATGTATAATATAGCAGTCAGTTCTGCAATCATAATATACGAGTGTACTAAAGAAATCTTACCGTAGGTGGTCGCCACCGATCGCCAGGCGCCCGTGAGCCTTGCTCCCTATGTGCTTATGAATCACATGAGGATCGAGGGGAGCCTCCTCTGGATTGCTCTCCTCCCCGTGCTCATCTCTATAAGCGTCCTTATAACGCTCCTACATGTCGTTGTGATAGTCAAAACCAATAAAATAACCAAACAGAGATAGTTGTATTGACTAATGCTGTCGAGACTTACCAAACGGAGATAAGCATGGGGATCCAAGGTCGGTTGTCCACCAGGCGGCGCCTTTTTTGTGTGGGCCTGCTTCCACACGTCCATCGGGCTGGGCCTAACCCCCGTCTTCGCTAACTAAATTGTAATATGACCGACATGTGTTAGTTAGAAAATCTAAAGTGAAGACAAGTAAAAACTTTTTATTACCAGTTTCTTCCCCAACCGTGCGATCGACCACCTCCCAGTGTTTGATTTGTAGTCCTTCACGCCCCTGTTCTTCTTTGCCTTCTCGGGCTTTCCCTTCCACTCGGGGGCTGTCCCACTTCCTACCTATAGCCTCCCAGGCGTCCTCCTGACACCACTCAGACGGACTCAGTTATCTTGTTGGCGATCAAGTACAATGACAGAGCACTGGGTCATGAGGTTTTCTTCGCTCTGTCTCCTACAAAAACAGAAAAATATGAAAATTAGAAACAAACACATAAAACTTAAATGTATTGTGAGGTTAGGCTACTCACCTGTGATACTCCTGAAGGGCCGAAACACGGGCATTGGACATCATGTCCTGTATCCTCTGCTTCGCTATCCTCTCGATAACAGGAGCGAAGTCAGTCTGCTGAAGTCCCTCCTGCGGAGCGAACCTGAGCTGAAGTAGGATATAACAACAGATATAGTTAGAAGCTAAAATAAATAAATGAACCTAAGTTATTGTGCATCTTACCCAAAACTTGCGGATAACCTGATCCGCGGCAGTGCTATCCCCATGCGGGGCTAGCCTGTAGTCATCCCAACTGTACGCTGGTCTTGCTGTCCCATTCTGGGTTATTAGCCCAGGATAGTACTGCCGCGCCAGGGTGCCAAGCGCAGTCCCGGGCTGATGCCTCTCATTGACATCAATCGTGAACATGTTGCTGCACATTAAACAATAAATGTGACATGTTTATATAATTAAAATCGAAAATAATACAGAAGTAATTTGCTACAAAAAAAATGTACCTGTCACCGTCAATCTGGATCGCAGGTTGTCCAGACTGCTGAGCCGGTGCGGCCCTCACCCTGTTTGGGCCCCTCTTCCTCCTACTTCCCTGAGAGGACGATCCTCCCTGGCTATCTCCAGCCCGGACGCACTAGCTCCACTCTCCCGAGTCGAGTGAGCTCTGCCTGCTCTCGAGGCCTCCTCCTCCTCCTCCGCATGTCATGCGGAGGGTTGATAACTAGCGCGGCATATCCTGCATTTAAAAATTAAAGAATAGTTAGTCAAATAAATAATAAAAATCTTGATAAATAATTAAAATTAAGATATTTTAGTACGCACATATAACCTCGGATATTTATAATATCTAGCCGTAATTATCGTCGACATCCATAATATCTTCGTTTAACGATCCCACGGCATCCGGGTCTTCTTCAACCTCATGTTCTTCTTCTTCTTCGACATCCGGGTCTTCAATTGCTTGTAATTCGTCAAGTCCCGACCCAATATCGACTACCATTGTGGTATTCAGTCGGTGATCCTGTGTTGGACCATCATAATCATCGGTTGTTGGGTCTAACAATCTGTCTGGCCGACGAACCTTAAACACAAACCACCACGACTTTAAATCTTCCTTAACACTGCCTTTAATAGGTTTTTGGCATGGATAGGGGAGATAATACACCTGTTCTGTCTGGTTTGCGAGAATGAATGGATCGTATCCTTTAAGTCTGGAAGTGTGCTTTACCTCAACTAAACCAATGTCATGTTTACGTCGGACGCCATCATATGGATCAAAACATAAACAACGAAATAGAACTACTGAGAGCTCTTTACTTCCTTCGAATACCAGTTTGATTATCTCTTCGATTATACCGTAATAATCAACCCCATCCTCCCCCTGACATAAGACACCACTGTTTACTGATCGCAAATCAGGTTGGAGGAACGGAATCGAAAACCGTTTATATCATAACGGTTATGAACTTTCACAGATCTCATGCATCTACGTGACATTTGACGAAGATCATTATGTAAACTAGCATCAATAGCAGCTTGTTGCCAAAACTATGCTAAGAAATTCGGCCGCCCATGTCCAGCACCCGTTCGCAAGAGTTGGGTTCTATCACCAGCAGTTGGCTGTCGACTTCCTTTCCATTCGACTAGGATAAATTCGTCTCGTACATCTGCCAACTCTTCGATGTTGTCAAATATATATAACAATGCGACAACTTCTTTCATCCCCAGATAAGTCTCGGGTCAGATGCTTACCTACGTCCGGCCTTGCACCTGAAAAATTCTTAACTCAGACTGAACTCTTCGGTCAACTGGGCGGTACCTCTGTATCTGAATATTCACATTTTTATCTATTGCCAAGTATTTGTTGGTAAAATTAGTAATCTCCTGGACATGGTATGCCTCGGCTATTGAGCCTTCAACTCGTGCTTTGTTTTTCACACTTGCTCTAACATTTTTTAGTCGCCGTTCTATAGGATACATCCATCTATATTGTACTGGTCCCCCAAGTTGAGCTTCATAAGGTAGATGCACGAGGAGATGTTGCATTGGATTGAAAAACCCGGGAACATAAATCTTTTCTAACTTGCATACGAGCACGACGATATCATCCCCAAGCTTTATCATATCATCTTTATTGATCTCCTTAGCACATAACTTTATGTAAAAAGAAACTCAGTACACTAAGAGCTCTCCAAACATCTTCAGGTACGTAACCTCGAAACACCACAGGTACGAGATCTCGCATGAATATGTGAAAGTCGTGGCTTTTTATCGACGGTTGAGATAACGATCTCAAGTCGCTAAGGTTCTTTAGAAGTGAGATGGGAGACACGCCGAACAACCACGAACAGCAACGAACAGGAGACAGGGGTTTTTATCCTGGTTCAGGCCTCTCGGGAGAGATAATAGCCCTACGTCCAGCCTTTCTCATATATCAGAGATGAATACAAGAGGTGGCTCAACGAGACGAACAAGTCTCGGCGAGATTATGGGTGTACAAGCGAAGATCAGGTGTCTACGAGATGCTAATGCATAAACTCAAAGTCAGATGCCCCCTAAACGCCGTAGGGGCATGGTTTATATAGTACAGATAAGGCATACTCCTAGTCTTGGGGATCACGACGTCCGCTCCAATCCGGGAAACCAACGTCCGGGTCTTCACGTAGCCGTGCAGAACTTCTGTTCGAGTCGGACTCAAACACGAATCATAGGCCATTACGCACCGCGCTAGCCATGGGCTGTTCGGCAGGATGCGCATGGGCCTGATAGAACCTTCCAGGGAGCTGGGCCCTGGTAGGCAGTTCGATTGGGCCGTCAGGGAGTGGGCCATGGCAATGGGCCGTGATTTTATCCCCGACACTTTTCATTCCATTTATCTTTCCTTGAGTGATGTTCACGCCACGCCCAAAGTTCGACGCATAAGCATCGGGAAACTTTAAACAATTTTGAAACAAAAGTAATACCTCCTTCTTCTGTGAGACTGTTAAGAAATACACGCATAGCCGCTTAGGCGTGTCCATTATGGCATCGATAGGGCGAGACAAAATTTCGGCGACATGGTATGTGCCAAATTTTGTCTCGCCCCTATCGATGCCACATACTGGACACGCCTAAGCTTACATTGTGAGTCAGCCCACGGGCGCCACACATTGGCTGTCCATTTGGACAATTGGGTCATTTACACAAAGCGTAATAGAAATGAACGAATCAACGTCCAATTTCTTTACGCGTTGTGTTTTACCCGAAACGGGTAACGTACGGCTAGGTTACTAGTTGGTTCGATGTAATACAAATTAATTACTGCAAATTAGGCAAAGCACATGGCAAATCAAAAATACATATAGGATCATATGACAAATCATTACAATTGCATTACCTAATTTCACTATTTTATAAATTTTGTAATTTTTTTAATTATCACTAATTACAAAACTAATTAACTCAATATTATATTAAAATCTATATATAAATTGCACCTAAAATTAAATGGTAAAACAAAACACTTGCATTATCTATTTTTTAATTTTCTAAATTTTATTAATTTTTAAATTATTACTAATTACAAGACTAATTAAATTTTCGACAGTTTAAGACCGTCGAGACTACACAATGGTAATTTTAAAAAAAGGCGCGAAGAAACAACACGTACCTTCGATGGCGAAGCGGCTGTCGAAAGCTACGGCTAGACGCGACGGCGGCGGCGCGGGAAGACGGCGGCTCGGACGGCCTTGAGGGCACGGTGTGGCGGGGGCTCATGGCGTGAGGCGAGGGCATCGGGCGTTGGCGGGTGCGGCGGCGGCGGCGGCCAGGCGGGGCGGGCCCGGCGATCACGCTGGCGTGGCGCGAGGATGCAAAGGCGGCGGCGGCGCGAGACTACGGCGGACGCGAGCGGGCGCGGGACTGAGGCGAAAATTGCCTAAGTCCCAGCGCGAGTTTCTTTATAAACCCCAATCTCGACGGCTGGAAGCCGTCGAGACAGATCCCGACCAAACAATTAACGAACCAAACAAAGGCACGTGTCCAGCGAATCTCTCTCGGCGGCCCTAAGCCTTCGAGATATCAGGCCGCCACGCGTGACCGTTGTGTCGCCATTGTCTCGACGGCTAACAGCCGTCGAGATAGCTGTCTCAGTCAGCGTCAAGCCGGCCACGTGTCACATTTTCACAGGACGCACTTTATCTCGACGGCCCAAAGCCGTCGAGAATTAAAGAATGCGAAACGTCGCGAACCTCGCCGGCACGATGTTAACTTTTCTCGATGGTTTATGACCGTCGAGAAACATCAAAGGATGACGTGGCCCGTTCGTTCCGTCTATATCGACGGCCAAAAGCCGTCGAGATAGATATGTGTCCGTCGGCTCTTGGCTTGGCTCTATCTCGACGGCTGGTTATGTGTAGCCGTCGAGACAAGTCTATTTCGACGGCTTGCGTTGACTACCGTCGTCAATTATGCTCTGTCTCGACGGCTTTTTCTCATGCCGTCGAGAATGCGTTCTATCTCGACGGCCAGTGCAGCGCCCCCTTTCGATGGTTAACATAGCTTAGTTAATTTTTTTATAAAAATTTAAAAAATCTTTGGTGCTTCTTAATGGCTAATATTGTTTACGACATGATAATGTACTATCAAGAAAATTCGTATGGTCAAATTAAATTTACAAACGGAGTTTCCTATGTAAGGCATTATATCGAGCAGAGTATTAGTGAGCTTTCTATAGAGATTTATGAATTATGGCTCACAGGGATATCAAAATTTTCAAATAATGCACGGAAAACCATTGTACATAGATCATTGCATTTGGAATGTAACAAAATATTCCATTTTAAAAACATTTAAATACAATTTGTTAGTTTTAAATATATATACATATATTATACCTAACATTAATTACAAATAAAAATTATTTTAAGAATTAGTATGCAAAAAAATAACACCTTGTACCATTATATATTTTTCCCAAAATTTGGGACTGCATCAAATTTTATTTTGATTTAAGTTCTTTTTACTTAAATTGCTAAATAAGCAAATCTACAAATTATGACAAATATTTACAAAATAAAAAAATTCAATGGGCCAGCCCACCAGTGGAGCATGAACTATTCTCGACGGCCAAACTCTGGCCGTCTAGATTGTTTCATTCTTCTAGATCGGCCCAGAAACTATTCACGACGGCTGATTGCGAGCCGTCGAGATAGAGTCTTCCCGCCTTCCCGAAAAGCTGAAAAAACGAGCGCGCGGGCCTCAAGGACCTTATCTCGACGGCTTTAGTGTGGCCGTCGAGATTACTCTCACTGTATCGACGGCATGTCCTTGGCCGTCGATATTAAGGACACTGTGTCGACGGCAGTTATTTGGCCGTCGAGAATATTTTTAGTCGTCGAGATTTCGAGCGTTTCCTGTAGTGAATCCGGAGCAGGCAAACCAAGCAATGGCCCAGAGGGCTTGGCCTCCCGCTGGCGAAGCAGAGGCGAACCATAGGAGCAATGACCCAGAGGGACCTTCACCTCGCGCTGGCAAAGTGGAAGCGAACCAAAGGAGCGATAGCCCGGAGGGACCCTTGCCTCCCGCTGGCGAAGCGTATGCAAACTAGAAGGCCAATGGCCCAGAGGGAACATTGCCTCCCGTTGGCCAAGCGACGGCAAACCAAGGTACAATGGCAATCTCGGAGGAAGCCAGCTGCCCAACGAAGCAAACACGAAGGGACCATGAAGGGGCGGAGTTTCCTTGACCACCAAGAAGCTCAGGGACATCCAGTACCATGGCCCCGCAAGTGCCAAGATAATTCATATCGTTTGGCTGCATGATGTCAGAAAGGATTGTAACAACCTTATCCTCCCCCTGCAATCCCCCATGTAACCCTACTTTAACCAATGTGATCGAGGCATTTATGTCATAGCTCCTGACCATGCGGGACTTACCTCTTCGGCCCCCGCGTGAGGGAGCAGGTGAAGGACCAAGAAATCTTTTCCTAAAATACTTCTTGGCCTTCACTTTATCCGTTGTCGGAAAGGCTATGCAACGAAATTGTAAGAAGCTTCTCTACTACAAATAGAGGGCACCGTACCACTGTAAAGAGGGAGAAAAAATCCTTTAATACTAGACACTTTTTTCTGTTTTGCTTCCCTTAAGTTGCTTCGCAGGTGTCACAGCTCACTCTCGTGGAGCTGTCCCACATACGGAGTAAATAACAACAGCGTATACGATGGATCGATCATGCATGTGCACGCATGGTAGACATCCAAATTATTACGAGTCAATAACTGAGGCTATCTGCAGAGTTTGTTTAATCGATCATAACCAGTCGGTCGGCCCACCAATTTGGAGGCCAAAAATCAATCCTCGTTTAAGCATCGCTACGGGACAAACCAGGTTTTCCGTGCCGTGGATCCATGGACGGACGCAAACAAACACTCGTAAACGAACGGACTTAAATAATGATGTGAAATTTATTTTAAAAAATGTTGGTTCCGAGTAAAGAAGCCATAAAAGTAATGTTTATTTTAAAAAATTTATTTTAAATAAGATTGTTTGATTTGGTAAGCTGAGTCGTTGAGAGAGTCGAAGAAAGTGCTACTGCTGAAAAAAAATCTTGTTGCATTAAAAAAAATTACTGATGCCACAAATTGAGAAGATGCAATAGAACATTTATATTGAATATTTGCAAAAAAAAATAAACTGTTGCATCAATTAGAAGATTCAATGTAATTTTTGCAATAACTATTTGCAATAAAAAATAATAACTGATGCATAAATCGAGAATATATATGCAAATGACACATTTTGTACGTTGAAATGGGAGCAAAACAATCAGATGCTCCATTGCAATGTTTCACGATACCGTATGTAACAAAGAAAGAGAGAGAGATATAACGCGTGAAATAAAAAATATTATAGTATTAAAAAAGATGAGCTGCAACATTTGGAGTGAGCTTGCATAAAAGTAATGTTTGGAATAAAACAAGTTGGTTGGTTTACAATAATATATTAATAAACTGCTTGTTTCAACAAATTAAACACTCAAAATGAAAAAAAGCTCCTAGCTTGTTACAACCATCGTGACCTATGTCCACTCCTTGCCACCGGTCACTACGAACTTGTGTTTGGTAGTGACCGGAGTGCTCTTGGGCTTGGTGGCTGAGGCAAAGAGGACGCCATACAAAAGTGGCGGAGGGAGGCTGATCACGATGATGGTGCTAGAGGGTGGTGCGTGACCTAGGGTTGGGGAAGACTGGAGAACAAATTGACGAAGTTAAGCAGTGAGGATTGAGGAGAGATGTGCCCCTTATCCTCTTATATGTATTGCCTCCTCTTTGGAGAGAGAATGAACATACAAACAAAGGCTGTAATAGATGGAAATGGGGGTGAGTGTCCCTGTGAGCTAAGCACGGGATCGTCGTAGTGTCATGTGTATCGTATGTATCACTTTTTGTGTAATGCTCTGACCAAACCTAGCCAACGGGCCGAGGTTCGGGTCCGGTTACTGTACGAACTGGGTCAACGAGGCTACGGTTTTGGCCCAGGTTCGGTTAGCACAGTGAAGCGAACCGTATCGGGTCGGCCTGATTTTGTATTAGTCGGTTTATTTAATTTTAAAAAATATATAAAAATTTTAAAAACCATTATATTTCTTAATTATAAATTATAAATTAAATAAATATATTATTTATCATAAGAAAATATATATGGAAATATATATATTTAATTAATTAAATATACTACAATAGTGAACCGAACCGAACCAAACTGGGCCATCACTATGCGAACCAAACCAAGATGGCCCGATGGGCCGAGGTGCTTGCCCAGATTCGGTTCTGTTCATCGAACCGGGCCGGCCTAGTTCGATGAACAGTGTAGACTGTGGAAAGGTGATTAGCGATGAGTTGGCCTATGGTGTTTGATTTGTAAGATGTATGAGGCAGAGAGCAATATTTTTGGAATTTTTTTAATGCCATTGTATAACACTTTAGTATCTTATGTGCCATCGGTTAATCGGATTGTCTTTCATGCCATTGCAATCACTCAAATATGATCTTGTATGCCATAGTTGACTGTTTTTTTGTTAGTCATGCCGTCGAGGCAATGGAAAAGGACCATTTTGCTCTAGAGTTCACCAATTTTGAAATTTAGAAATAAGACCGAACTTAAAAAATCAAATCTGGCAAATTTTTCTAAAAACTAAATCTGACCAAATTTCAAAATCTTGAAATCTGCCTGAAATTGAAAATTTTTGAAATCAGATAGATTTTGAAATTTCGAAATTAGGTTAAATTTGAACATTTTGAAATACAACCAATTTTGTAAATTTCAAATCTGACTGTTTGTAAATTTTGAATTTGAGAAAATCTCAAATTTTGAAATCTTGCTAAATTTGAACATTTCAAATTTGACCAAAATTGAATTCTTTGATATCTTACTGAATTTAAAAGTTAATCTAAACCAATTTTAAATTATGAAATTTATTCAAATTTAGTTTTTTAGTTTGGTAGAATTCAAATATTTGAATCTTGCCAAATTTTAAATTTTGAAATTGCCATGTGGACCATATTGTCGCACAAATGATGCCATGGGTTTATATTCTGGGCTTTATAAATGTTGGTAGCGATGAAAAATAACGGAGCATGATGGCGATGGCATGGAAGATAATATTATGCTAACTACGATGGCACATAGGATGATGCGTGATGACATATATCACAGAAATCATCTCTACAATGGCATACATAATATTTTCTCAATTTTTTACGACGGAAAACCTAGAACTGGAAACAAGCTATACAAAATTGTGTACACGTTATTTTTCTGAATGGAACAAATAGTTTTGAGCAATGAAGTTCTACTGTCAAGACATTCAACCCTGATAAGCAAGAAGGTAAGAGGGAGTACTAACAATTACTACCTCCGTTCCAAAATAACTGTAGTTCTAGCTATGCATCTGGACACAAATAAGTTTAGATGTATAGCCAAAACTGCACATATTTTGGGACAGAGGGAGTATGTGACACACAAAACATCGCCGTTATTGTGTGTGATTGAAGCGGTTGATATGAAATTTGAATTTGTAGGTCTGGCCCTACCCGAAAAAATAGCTCTTCTAGCTTTTGCCCTTCTCGAGTCACTAGCAGGGCCATCTTAAGCCCTGTGTAGACTGTGCGACTCACAAAAACCCCATCACTAGAGTCCCAATTAATTTCAAATAGCCCAACAATTATACATATACAAAATATTGTCATGCACCAATAATAAATCACATATTGTGAGTAGTCTACCTAGTGGTAGGAAATGATGCATGTAATCGGTAGGCCTTGCATTCAAATCCCATAATAAGCATTTTTAACATTTTATTCCCTATTAACAATAGGTTTTTTTTAAAAAAAATTGCTATACTTTTACACCGGGTTCTTATTTTTTTTGACATTTTTTCCCTACTCACGATAGGTTCTATTTGAAACTTTATTATACTTTTGCACTGGCTCTCAAAATCCATATTTTCAAACATTGCTATATTTTTGGACCAGGGTCTTAAAATCGTATAGCTGTTCCTGGTCACTAAAATGTCATTTTTATTGTAACGCTAATATGTCAGGGAGATGCAATAGGAAAAGTTGCAAACATTGAGAGGACAAATTATCAAAAATTTCTGTTTGGTCTGACATCGTAATTATGACGTGCCACATTTTTCTAATTCCTACATTAAAAGTTCCGCCATCGTAACTATGCCCAACAACATGCATGTCAGCCATCCCACGTAAACTACACCGTGCCATATACTTCAGCGAGAAAAGGAGGGGAAAAAAATCGGTTGCTCCAGTAAACTGAAGTAGCAACAATAAACTGAAGTAGCAACAATAAATGGAGCATAGCGAAGAATTAATAACTGTGGCACGGAGTAGTAATAAAGCGACCGAAGCCATCACCCATCAGTGCCGGCCGCGAGAGCGGCGGAGGCGAAGCACGAGACGGGAATGGATGAGCCCTGCAGCTGCAGAGGAGGGGCGGGGGACTCGCTGCTGCGAGAAGAAGCATCGCCCCGAACGGGTGAAAGAAAGAGAAGCAAGCGCGCGCCCACACACACACAGTATACACGCACGCGTCGACGTCGTCCTCTTCGCATTCACTCCTGCAGCACGTCGCCCCCCTCTCCTCTGCCACCAGCGATGGGATTATTGCCCTCCGCACTTTCTGCTGCACCGCACCCGTGCATGCAGCATGCACCGCGTTGCTCAGAGCTCTCTCTCTCTCTCTTCCCATGTTGATGTTTCTGTAGGCAGGTGTCAGAGTCGACCCCCACGAGGGGACACACGAGTTGTGCAGACCTGCGCAAGCGCGCACGCATGCACCGTTGAGCTCTCCCGCCTCCCGGCATCAGCCCATCAGTCACCGACCACTTCAGGTCCGTTTGGGTGTTTAATTAGCATAACTAATCGAGTGTAACTGTGTAGGTCACGAGGAGCATTGCGTCCGCACACTCGTCGTGGTGCGAGACACCATCGACTATCGATCGACCATTCGACCGTACTTGTTCGATCGATATATACTACACATGACAGTGATGGCACATGTTTATTTACAAATAAGTGACGGCCAAAATATCCGTTTGGCTATTTCAAAGCTGCGTTGCATTTTTAAAAGTTTAAATTCTTTTTTTTTACTTTACGTTTGCATATGTAAGTGGATTGTTGAAGTTTAAACATCTAAATTTCCAGCGAACGTAGGGTAAAGTGTTAGCAAATAAAATAGAAAAACACTGATGAATAGTATCGAACACTTTATACTCCCTCCAGTTTGATAATTCATGTCGCTGGAACGTTTTGTGTTTAGTTGAAAAATTCCTGTCGTTCTAGGATGCATTGATTGCAAGCAGAACTTTACGTGGCCCTAGAGCCATTTGTTGGGTGTGCATGTAAATAAAGTGTAGTATCAAAATTCGAACCTAGACATGCAACTCATGGGAAAGTGGGAGCAACCACTAAACTACAAGTATTTATTTAACCATATTACTACTACGAGATATTTAATACTTCCTTGGTATGTGAGATTATGTCTAAAACGACAGGAATTATCAAACTGGAGGGACTACTATATATCGCACATGCCCTGGTACCCTCCGCTACGAGCCCTGGGTACTTGCTAGCTAGGAGCCTAGGACGCTGGGGGTTGCTTGTGTGGACGCAGCAGGCAGCACCATGGATCAGTGATCACCCTGCCTGCAGCATGCAGAGGTGCACTTCCCTCGAGTCAATCCATTCCATCCATCACAGAAGCAGACCTCACGTCCCACGGCAAATGGCAATAGGCCCCCGATGGAAGGCTGCCATTTACTACTGCCTTGGACCAGAATTTTTTCCCCGGCCATTTCTCTCTCCCTCTCGTTTTCTGAAACTACTACTTCTTTCCCGGTCTTCTTGACCATCCACAGCAATCCCACACATGCACACGCACACGCCCGTTGCGTGGGTGCGTGCGTGCGTGCATGCACACGGTACACAGGACACGCGCCTCCCCCCTCTAGGCTCGCCATTTACTCCATGCAACGACTTGTCACGCATGCCCCCGACCTCATTAGAATAATCCCCTTCTATTCTATTCAATGCCCATTCACAAGTAGCCAAGCAAACGGGACGCAGGCAAAACCATCTCTTTCTCTCCCTCTAGATCTCGAAAGGGAGAGAGAGCGGAAACGTTTCCAATGATCACACGGTCCACGTCCACCGGCATTCATCCATTATAACCTGAATTTGACTGGATAAGGCGAGGAGTAAATTTCTTGCCTCCAAAAACGGCCACGAAAACCCGGGGGCAAACGCCAGGGCGCTTCTAATATTTGGCACATCGTGAGTGGGATAGTGGTAGAGAGTGAGTGAGAGGATGTAGCCACGCTCGCGGAGGGAAAATGCACTTGAAAATTCGTGAAGATCCATCGCGAGACAGTCACAGGCTCGCTGCTAGATGGAATCGTGTGAGACATAGATGGAAATACGATGGGATCATCGGGCACTAGATGCAATTTCTAGTGCAAGAGTTTGGCTGACTAGATATGGGCTCGTACGTACATTTCAGCTTAACGTAGCGTAGCGTTCCAGTATTTTTTTTATATATATAGCCTATTTGGTGCAATAATTTATAATGATTTTTCTCAAGTTTTTAGTAGTCCTATTAAAGATCCTAAAGCTATTTTTAAATTATTTTTTTGCAACATCTAAATCTCTTTTTAAAAACTCTCAAATTTTACTACAGTGAAACACTACGCTACGCTAAGCTGAAATATACAAGGCCATAGAGGGTAGGATAATCGATGTGGTACCATGTGTGATCGTTGCTCATGCACAACATAGCGTATTTAATTACTGTAACATACTCTAAGTCATTTTAGATTTTTTTCTAAGTTTTTTAGCCCAAAAAAGTTTAAGTTTTGAAACTTCATCAATATTTTTTTAACTATTTTAATTGGACGCATGTAAATTATACATATATATTCACCTCAAAAGTACCTCCACAATATATAGATTTATGAATTTTAAAATAAATATAGATACGAATGCAGATAATTAGATTTAGATACAAATATATATATGAAAGTAATTAGATTCAGATATGGATTTAGATGTTGAATAATTCGTATATTTCAGATGCTTTTGACAACCTTAATTAGTCGAGGGGGCAAAACTAGAGGTTTCACCGTCTAGGGCGAAGGTGGCACCCACCTCTAGGAAGGAGACGACTCCCATTGACAGCTTGACAGAGTTGCGGTGAAGGTGAAGTTTGGTCCATGGAAGTCAACGGACATGACAAAAACAACCTAGTAAGTAGAGCTTACGGGCGAAAAGGAAGCTGGGTGGGACGAAGGCGCCGATGTTCGCAATAGAGGCAACACAATTAAAGAACAGGTGGGACATCATTAGTTCACAGGGGCAAAGAGGTTGTAGCGTTGTTGGCGATCAAGGGAGGAACTAGTGTTGTCAAGGGGAAAGGAGGAAGTAATATCATGTAGGGGAGAAGGCTCACTCCCTCAAGTGACATCGCTATAACAAAGAAAGGAAAGTTGCCCATGATGAGTATGGGTATAGCTACCAAATCGTGCCTATATATCGTCTTGTCTTTACCTAACTCATACTAGTCACTCCCAAGTGCACAATATGCCTATCAACAACGAGTTTGTTGCATCGTTGTCCCTAGGATCATCATGGAAGGGAGATGGACGAGGAGGAGGTTGGCATCATCTATAGTGTGGTAGGGAGGGTAGGGAGGGGAGTGGAAGGAACTCGACAAGGTTGAATGGTTTGGCATGTGAGGAAGGAGTTGGTGGAGAAGGAAGCAACAATGACAATGTAAGGTGGTTGCCTATGAGAAATAGAGGTGGCGTACGAACAGAGAATGGGGAAATGGAGGATGACACCATATTGCTCCATTCTTGCCTGGTTGAGTGCTCCAATTGTAGACTCCACAGAGGAGTAGAAAGAGAGGAAGGTAAGGAGAGAGAGGGAGTAGTAGTCAACCATGAAGTAAGTATATTTTTTAAAATAAATAAATATAATAATAATAATAATAATAATAATAATAATAATAATAATAATAATAATAATAATAATAATAATAATAATAATATTTCTGTTGACCGATGCGAAGTTGTCCCCAGTTACCAATTCATTCCTAGGTTCATCGCCATCACCATCAAGGCATGTCCAATGTTAACCTTATCCTAGTATTATCCACCTACTATTCACCATGGCCCTACTTCCCCTACACCCCTACATTCCCTCTCTAAGGATGACGATACCAATGAGCATACTCTCATGCTAGCCTCGACACTGACGCGAAACGACACCAAACACCGGGGCCGAACTGCAAGAGTTCGGCTAACCTGGGCTTGCTTGTCGGTTTCCCAGGAGATAATTTCTTGTATGCCATTGTGAGTTTGAATTCCCAGTTTTATCACTTAGAATCCTCTTTTCCCGCCAATGCCACTGGTTCAAATTTTACTCCCAACACTGCCACTCTAACGTTATAGAGAGCTACATAAAGATGATTATTCCCTTGTCTTTTTAATACGTTATAAAACAAGGAAATTTAAAAAAGTATAAAATTCTAAAAGCATGAGAACAATTTAAATAGGTTGAAAAACTATTTGAACTCAAATTTAAAGATGAGAATTAATTTTTTGGGATGCAAATTAGATTTAAAAACTAATCTTACCTACCCTATCTCATGGGAAAAAGATAAAAATTAGAAAATTACAAATATTTGAACAACAAAATAGAACATGAATTTGCATGGAATCTGAATTACTCAATTTATAGTCAAAATATAGGAGGTGTGATTTTTCTGATGCAACGCATGCAAAGCCGGCCCATCGACCCCTCGGCCCTCATCACAGATCACACCACACGCATCTCAAAGCAGAGCTACGATCGACTGAGCATCGATCTCGCGCGGCGAGAAGCCGGCATTCATTCACTGCGCGGCAAGGCAACCTTGCAACACGGAGGGGTAGGTGAGGCCATTATAAGATGGGGGGCAGCAATACGCAGGAATGAGATTGAGCAGTGCAGATACAGCAGCCTAGCTAGGTTGGTAGTAGGCAGCGGCCGAGCTAGCTAGCTCGTCGTCCCCACCACTGTTCCTCCACAGCGTCGAGCTGCGCTTCTACACCGCGGATCGAATCGAATCCCGCGAGGATACAGCTCGTGTGTTGGCGAGGGGGATCGATCGGTCGAGCTCGCAAGAACACAGGGGGGAATTAATCGTCTCAAATTAAGCCAGATCGTCAGGTCGATCGATCGAGGGCAGCAGTAGCAGTAGGGGTGTCTAGAGATATGGCTTCGTCCTCCTCGAACAGGCACTGGCCGAGCATGTTCAGGTCGAAGCAAGCCGTGAGCCAGCCGTGGCAGCCGCAGCCTGACATGAGCAACTCGCCGCCGTCCCTCGTCTCCGGCTCCTCCACCACCACCGGCTGCTCCCTCAAGTCCTCGCCCTTCTCAGGTCAGTAGCACGCGCGTGCCTGCATGCTACTGTTGCGCTCATGGGGGATAGGGTTTGATTTGATGCGTGGGATCGAGATGGAGAGGGGGATTGATTGGTGCTTGTGCTTGTTTGCAGGGGTGTCAGAGGAGAGGAACCCGGATCCGAAGCCGCGGTGGAACCCGCGGCCGGAGCAGATCCGGATCCTGGAGGCCATCTTCAACTCCGGCATGGTGAACCCGCCGCGCGATGAGATCCCCCGCATCCGCATGCAGCTGCAGGAGTACGGTCAAGTCGGCGACGCCAACGTCTTCTACTGGTTCCAGAACCGCAAGTCGCGCTCCAAGAACAAGCTGCGCGCCGGAGCTGGCCGCGTCGCGCCCGCCCGCCGCGAGCCCGCCGCGCCGCCGCCGCCGCTCGTCTCGCCGGTGGCGGCACCCACGTCGTCCAATTCCTCCTCCTCCGACCGCTCGTCCGGGTCCAGCAAGCCGGTAAACCCCGCGGCTGCGCCGCCGGCCATGTCCGCGACGGCGGTCATGGACTTGCTCGCGCCGCTTGCCGCGGCGAGCCACGAGCAGCAGATGCACTACAGCCAAGCAGCACCAGTGGCGGTGCCACCCCCGGCGACCACTCCTACTACCAAGGCCCAGGAGTTCGTCCCCGCCGACGAGCCGATCTTCCTGCAGTGGCCGCAAGGCCACTGCCTGTCGGCGGCGGAGCTCGCCGCCATCCTCGGCGCGCAGTACACGGCGCACGTGCCCTTGCAGGTGCAGCCGCCGCCGCCGGCGTCGGTGTCGCCGACGGGGATGTTCCTGGGGCTTTGCAACGACGTGGCTGCAGGGCAGGGCGTCGTTGGCCACAGGAGCGGCACCTGGGGCGCCGGGCTCGGCCACTACGGGCCTAGCGGAGCCGATCAGCTCGTGCTCGGCCGGAGTAGCGCGCTGTCGACGAACACCGCCACGGTTAGGCAGCCGGCGGCGCACGAGTACGCCACGAAGCTGGGGCTGCTGCAATACGGCTTCGGCGTCAGCGCGGCGCCAGCGCTGGACGCCCTGCTCCCGGCGCCCGCTTCTCCGGACGCCGCCGTCACCGTTGCAAGCTTGGCAGCAAGCACTGCTGTCAATGATGCCGTCGCCAACAATCAGTTGCAAGGTACGTACGTGAACAGTTATTAAACTGATTAATCATCCTCGCCGTTATTACTATACTTTTTGCTTGGTATCATATACCATATTTATCCATGTGTCCATCCATCCATGCTTGCTTGTATTCATTAGAACTGCCACCTCGATCGATCACGGAGTCATTTCTTTTTTAGTGTTGCGTCTCCGTTTCAGTTCCGTTTGGATTTACCTATAGCTAGGAGCCTTTGCAAGGAGTACTAATTCATGTCAAGGCATTTATCTTGCGAGTACCATATATCTTGCATTCCCTTGGCATGTTTTGTGGTACTCGCAAAAGCGCCCAATCTATGTATGCTAGTATGCATGCATGCATGCATGGGGTTGTACAAATTTCCTCTAGTTCTCTCCAATCACATCGAGGGAAGTATGCATGGCAGCAAGGCCAATGAGACAAGGCTAGGCCATGTAAAATCTCTTTCTTCAACATGCACAACCTTGTCACTGGACATGCTGTTCATCCATGATTTTTTTTCCATGCATCATAAAGATGTGGGGGAGTTTGTCAGTTTGTAAGCACACAAAAATTTAGATAAGACCAAAATTTCTTAGCTGTTCTCCATCAGGGGGAAAGATTTTGAAGAGTACATAGATTTCATGATGGGATGTCACAAACATGTCAACTATTTCATGGTGACAAAAAACCTCACATCATCATATGTAAGATAGATGTATGCATGCATGCTATCTACTCAAGCAAGTAATGAATCCATCCACGCGTTGATGCATATGCATGGAGCTATTCCACACCATGTTCATGAAAAGACCAAAGTTGGAGGAATGGAAGCATAAGATTCCATATAGGATTCCAAAATGGGGTTTTGGAAGTGATTCGTAACTCTTGATTATGTGAGGAGATAAGTTGCATCCTGCATGACGTACACACATATACGTACATATATAGGGCTCGTTGTTTTCGACTTGAATTAAAAGTAACTATTGCAGCTCGGAATTTAACAACTATACTGATTTTTTTAAAAGTTTTCAATTCTTTTTTTTTTGAATTGCTGAGCTCTTCAAACCCACCATGAGTGTCCACGTTTTTCAGATTATATTAATCCCATATGTATGCACAAATGCGGTAACAGTAACGTATGTAGAAGTAGATGCACCACACAAACGTTTGAAAAGATGAATTGGCTGGGCTTTCACCTGACAGATTAGAGACGAAACAAAGCTCAGGATTAGGAACCCCAAAAGGAGCCTTTTGGACCGAGAAGAACTGCACAAGTCACAACACATAAATTGTGCCCGTTTTGTATGGTCTTGTCACGGCTTCAATTTTCTCTCGCAAAAAGGTTGAGGAAACTAGCTGTAGGGGTGTTAATGTTTTTGTATGCGTACGCATATAGCAGGAGAGCACGTACGTTGGTGAAAAGACTGAGGCGATGGCAGTCAAATTTCTCCCCTGCAGCTAGCGCTCGGCGCCCAAGCAAAACTCAACACTCCAAAGTTTCTTTCTTCACAGTTCACACCGTAGCTAGCAACTAGCTCGGGCGTTTTTACCCAGAGTGACCGTGCGCGTGGCGAATCCGAGACGCCCGCGCGAGCTCGCTCTTCATTTCCCGTCCTCACAGTAGTGCATGCTTGCATGACTGTCACTTAATTGTTGCTCTCATCACTACTTGGATTTCATCGTAGTCTTTGGTTTCTCAATTCACGGGCCACAATAACTCCCCCTCCCTGCGATGCAGTTATTACCACTACCACTCCAGTGGCTGTTGTGTTTTGTTTTGACTGTGTCTGTGTCTGCTGCAACAACGACGCGCGCATGCATGCAGGGCTTGCGGATCTTGTTGGCTTCACCGGCGCCGCGGCCGCGCCGGCGCCTCCGGCTCCGGCGGCCGCGCCCACGGGAGGCGCCGCCGCGAGGGCGCCCGGCGGTGTGCGTCGCGGGCTCCAGCGCCGTGTACAGCCTCCCGGCCACGCGCCTCGACGTGGTGCGCACGTTCGGCGACGCCGCCGTGCTGTTCCGCTGCAACGGCGAGCAGGTCCTCGTCGACGAGTTCGGCCTCACCGTCGAGCCGCTCCAGCAGGGCGCTGTCTACTGCGTGCTGATATGAGCTGATCCATGCAGCGCACGTCGTACCAGAGCGGCCGGCTGATGCCTGATACATGCATTATCGGTCGTATCGATGGATTAATCTAGGGTTTTACTCGTTTCTGTCAGCTATCTGTCATTTCTGTGCGCGTGCATGACCGTCCCGTACGTGCATGTACTGATTAGTAAACGGGCATGTACTCCGTCCATCGAGCTAGCTCCTTTTCTTAATTTTTAGCTCGTCTGTCTAGCTTAATCAATCGTCTTATCCTAATGTTGTCTGTAGAATCTAATTAGCATGTTGCTACATATGAACATGAAGCTAGATTCGGTTGATGATTTATTGTTACTTGTACTGGCCAGTTAGTAGAAATATGATGGTGCGATGTTATATGGCGTACGTGCAAGTGGACGAATGCAATGCTCTTAGTAATTCTGATTGATCTTACCATCACGACAGTCGACGAACGCCTACACACCTCTTTGGCACTTTGCGCATCTTTGGCTCTGCACGTACGTATGATCACATCTACTGTTTTGTGTTAAATGTGGCCAATAGCAATAGGACTGCATGTTAGCACATACATGTACAGACTGCCTTCAAGGTGTACAGGAACATGACATAAAAAGACTATATATACCAAACCATACGGACGCCGCTAGCTGTACACCTGCTTCTGTATAGTGCATCGATCCTAGCTAGGAAGTATTAATTGCGAAATATATTGTTCCATTTCACCAGAGGGAAAACAGTTTCTCATCGAAAAACAACTGAAGGGGGTAATCAGCAATTCAGCATGCAACATACAGATCGAGCAAGAAACCGTATACATCAGTGGTGCGTGGAGGTTCATCAAAAAATTTATTGGGCCAAATACACTATGTCAAGACTAAATGGGACCAAAATACATTTACATATAAAATCCTCATTACATACATAAACTAAGATAAAATAATATAAGACGCCATGTCCCCCACATTGGCTACACTATGCAAAGACCAACAGGTCCATTCAGTATAAGTATAATTTTTTCAATACATACTAATACATAAAGTAAACAAAAAAATTTGTAAGGATGCTGCGTTTTTAATGCGAGGATGACTACACGCTTGATTACTCGTATCAAGCGGGTCGGGTGCATGGTGAAAACACTAGCAACTAGTGATTGTGTTCTTGCCTCTTGTGGATTGCCTAGCTGTGGGGAGGGATATCATGTTGGCACTCTTGAAATAATATGATGATTCCGCTACTATTTTATGCCACTTGTTTTATTTCCATTGCCACTATGATATTATCATTGTTATTGTATATATATTTGTATGTCTTGTGGTATCATTTGAACATCAGATTTGTGCATGACAACTGCTGATCTTGGGAGTTATCATGGGACATAAATCCAGACACCCTATATTTATTTTTGTAGGGTACACATGAAGGAAAAAACGTGATGCTAGATAGGCAGAACGGTAGGAAGGAAAAAACAATATATGCACCACTGCTAGGAATCGGGAAGGCACAAGCAATCAAAGGGAGTGAAGCTCAGGCGAAGTTAAGAGATCGGAGGTGTACCGTTCAAATGGATTTGAACGGTATTGGGTATACTATTGTGACAGCTACGTCCTGGGTTAAAAACGAATCTTGAGATGAATAAGATGTCATTTGTTAGTAGTGGATTGGTTTTGGTTAAGTTGGGTTGGCCGTGTGTCTCTTTTGAGCACAAGGTTGCTCACGGTGGATATGATCGGATAGATGTCAAGGATGATTAGAGCCTCAAGAATGGTGAAAATCAGGAATTCATGGTTGATGATAAAATTATGATAATTTTGACCATGTTATAGTTGCATTTTTAAAATGTTTACTCAAATGCAATTCACATTTTACTTATGCTTACATTTTGCAAATGCTCATTTGTGACGAAATTAACCCTTTAAGACTTTGTTTATTCATGCCATTTAGTGAGGATCGATATATAACCTCCTGTGAGGAAGACTAGAGATCCAATTGGCATCAAAGAGGAGGGGCAAAAGAATGCCCAGGTGAATCATGGGAAAGGAAAGCTTTTGATAGTAAAGGGGCTGAGAAAAGAGAAATTGTTTTTGACATCAGTTAGTGGATAGGGATGAGGGAGGCATCCAATTTGATGGATCTTAGGAGGAGGATAGCGATGAAGATTTTATTTTTCAAGACGCTGTTGATATGTATCCGAGAGACATGACTGGTGGACAACAAAGAATGTGGACCAGCGAGTTGGAGCTAACCAACAGAAACTTTGGTTAGCAAGGTGTGACAATGTGCAAGCACAAAAGAACCCTGCCAAGAGTTTCTATACAAAAAGGCTAGGGGCTCAGAAGAAAAGGAGAATCTTGCTGAAGGTGTGTCAAGAAAAACTTAGATGGATCCTGCCCTGAGAAAACAAGGGAATGAGATGGAAGTGGATCCTTAAAATGTGCAAGGTGGTCCTACCAGAAGGAGTTCAAGGATACAAAACAAGAATGCCCCGGCTCCGGAGAAGGCAGACCTACTCCAAAAAATAAAGAACCTAAAAGGTACTCTTCCTAACAATTTTTTGTTCTTCGTAATGATGAAATGACCTTTGTAGAGACCTATAGACCAGAATGTCCTCCCATTGTCATACTAACATGATGGTATCCTTGTAATTTTTGATCTTCATGAGAGTATGGCCATTAATGTGCTTATCCTGACATGGGTGTAGACCCCTGTCGGTGTATTCTACACCGGGGTGTGCCCCTGTGTCGCTGCCGTAAAAGCTAGGTTAGTTATCTACTTTGTCCACGTGTTAATCCAATGACCAGCGGCGGCGAGCTCTCGGCGCCAATGATCGAGCTATGTGTCGATCTGGCGATGGCGGGTGGCGAGCCCGGTGTTGGGCGATCAGGACTCGTGGCGTGGTGGCGGGCAGAGGGCGAGCCGACCTAAGAGCCGGGTGCCCAGTACGAGTGTCGATCCAGCGAGTAGTTGGGCGAGCGGCGCACTTAGGACAGATGTGTTCAAGACTAGCCAGAGGGCATAGGGCCCCGCTATTAGAGGGTGTAGAGCGAAAGAGGGAGGAAGCTTTCCCCTAAGGACGAGCGTGGATCGTCCTTGATTTGGTGCATTAAATACGATGGAACCAATCTGACAGAGTGGGGGTTTGACGGAATGATTGCCCCCGCCACTGCATGGCGTCAACTACGCAATATCTTCTATAGGCGCGTGTGACGAGGTGCGGTGGCAGGGAAGCGGGGGTAGGTGCCTGCCCTGTCACTTCCTCCTTGCCCCTCAAACGCTGCGGGAGCGCTACAAGGTGGCAACTTCGACATACGATCAGTGACGGGATGGTTACAGTGGCCAGGATCATTTAATGTACACTGTTTAGTACTTTGTGACCTAGGCCAGCCTGAGTATATAAGAGCTGAGGGGTTCATCTGTAAAGGGGTTGATTATTTTCTGGATTGAACTCCTGATCGAAGCTATCAAGTACTCACTTAGCAAGGAGTTTGAGCAGGACTAGGGCTGTTACCCTATCAGGGGGGCCTGAACCTGGGTAAATTTGTTGTTTGATCTTGCGTTCTTGCGCGGGAGAGAAGAGAGGAGCGAGCTAACTGCGCATACCCCCACTGCCGAACAGCCGGAGTAGTACCCGAAAAACCTATCAGCTGAAATACGTCGACAACCCCCTTGTATTGTTTGCCTTCCTAGTTGTCTTGGTCGTCAAGTTGTTTGCTCTTTTCTTCTAGGCCTCTTTGGTTTGGACAATGCAAAGCTCAGGGTCACTTCCTCAAAGGCCAAGGGCGAAGCTCCAATGAAACCACTTCTTTTGTTTGTCTAATAGACTCACTTGGGAGTTGGGACCTTCTTGACATGCTGCAGTGCCTCTGGCAAAGCATGCAAGTGCAAAGATAGGGCGAAGCTCCCACTTTGACTACTCCTTGGCAATGATCTTCGGTTCTTCAGCTTGCCTTTGTTGACCCTTTACCAAGCAATATTGAGGGTACAACGAAGCCTTTTCTTTTCTTCATCTCGTCTTGTGTTTGCCAAGTCACAACGTGGGTGTACTGTCCCACAACACACGCCTTTGTGCAAAGTGTTAAGCTTCAACCAAATTTGTGATTTTTCATTTGTTGCTTGGAGACATGTGCTATTATTCGGAGGGATTGGATGAAAGTACACATTAAATGGCTGAAATAAAAAAATAATTTTGCTAATTATCAACCAACTTATTTGAGATTAATTTTATTCATCCGAATTTGCACTTTGTAAGTATAAAATTGCACTATGTAAAAAGTATAATCTTAGGTGCATGTTTCTTATTTTAGCTACGTGTTTATACTTCTATCCGGTTGCACCATCACTAGCAAGTTTGTCGGGTGACAGCAGCGGGGAGTATAGTTCGAGATGGGCCGGTTCGGGGGCGGGTCACGCCTCGCCCCACCCTAACCCGGCCTCAATCGGGCGTCCCAAAAATTTGCCACGCCCCGATCCGCCCCCGATCCACCGGGTACCTGGCGTGCCGCGAACCCGACGAAAGTGAGGAGGTGAGATGGAGAGGAGAGGAGAACCTGGGGTCGTCGTCGTCATCGATGTTACGCCACGCCACCACCTGTCTCATTCCACACCTTGCCACTGACCTCCTCCACACAGAGCAGCGTCGCCAACCTCCACATCGCTAGATCCAAGGGACAGTACCGCACAATGCCCCTTTGCTAGATCCAAGGGACAACACCGGTGGCCTCATTCGCACGCGTGGACAACACCCCGTTATCGGCCTCCTCCACCGCAATGCCACCAAGAGAGGGAGGGAGAGAATCGGAGGGGGGAGAGAGCCGGAGAGGGAGAGACCGGAATGAGGGGCTGAGGGCAGCGGGAATTCATAGGATTGAAATTTGATGGCTAATAGGACGAGGCGGGGTGGGGCGGGGTAGAGCTTGCCCTGAACCCTCGCGCGGCTGTAACCAGGGCCCCAACCAGGTGTGACCCGGTTACCGAGTCGGGTCGGGACTCGGCGAGGCGGGTGAGGATCTTGAACTCTAACGGGGAGCGTGGTGGTGATGTGGATGAGCCACTTGATGGCTTTAGTGGGCTAGTTGATGACTCGACGCGGAGGTAATTGGTGCTAGTTTTTTTTTTTATTGAAAAAAATGATTGGTGAATGTTAGTTAGTGGTAGGTGAATGTGCGAGACAGAGCGATACAGCGAGTTTTGCTTCATACGGACGTGTCCAACCGCGGCTGCTGCATGTGCTGCAAGTGACTACTCCCTCCGGTTTGAAAAATACTGTCGCTGGAGCGTTCCGCTGAGTGTTCGATAATTTCTGTCGCTGAGCAAGTTCGGGACGAAGTTAGGCCTTGCATTCAATGACAAATACGTTCCCAAAGCAAGTTCCTTTATCGCTGGATTAATGCTACGGCTATTCAACGCTGCATGCTCGTCCCTTGAGTTCTCTGCATGCACGCATGTGTGATACATGCACTCCAGCTAAAGTTGCATGTGCGATAGCTAGCAGGACTCCGATGTATTTATTATGGGCACAAAGGAAAACTAACCCTCTAATTAATCACTCCTTGGTATGTGAGATCATGTCTAAAACGATATGAATTATCAAACCGAAGAGAGTAGCTGGTCCAATAAAAAAAAATTCAGTCAACCGTGGAACAGACTACCCTCCGCTATTTACCGGTTCTCCTACTCAGGCCTGCCTATGTACTAGGTAGAGCGCGCGACACACAGTATATGCAAGCTCTGCAGCGCCGTGTTTCGCGGTGAACCCCTCCACGCGCGCCTGCAGAAAGCTCTGCTCGATCGGCAGCAAACAGCAGCCGAACAGGGAGCCGAGCCGAAGACGACGACGCCGAATCCACGGATGGCACGCCGGCACGGGGGAGACAGAGAGCCTTGATGCATGATCGCGCCCTGCGCGGCCTGTGAAAACCTCCTGAGATGGCTGGCCATGGCGAGCGAGCGAGCACCTGCTCTCGATCCGCGACCCATCCATCCCACCGGTCGCCACCGTGCACGCACCCCGTAGCTCGGCTCTCTGTCGCGGCGCCGGATAGGGCAGGCAGGCAGGGGGGCATACGTTACGTGTAGGCAGCCGTCTCCCGTGCGGCAGGAAGAAAGCAGGGAGGAGAGGCCCCTCCCCTCCCTGGCAAATCAGCTGCAGCTAGAGTGTGTGTGTGAGAGAGAACTGCGTTGCATATAAACAGACTGTAAAAATCTGTAAGAGCATGGCTAGGAGAAGCTCCAAATGGCGTTTTAAATTTGCAGCAGATATAGAGTGTCTGGTAGGTGAGAGAATCTTTTAGAGTGTAGTGTAAAGAAATCGAAAGGGCGCTTTACAATGGCCCCAGAAATTTGCAGCATGGGAATTTGCAGCAGCTTTAAAAGCTGCTGCTAGCTTTGCTCTAAAATGCAGTGGATGGAACAAGCTAAAGGCCCGTCCTTGTCGTCAACAAAACAGACTGGGGGTCGATGTGCTCGTGGGGACAAAACGTAGGATCTGGCGATGGGACTTGACACCCAGGGGCTCCGTGTAGCAGCAGCCGGCCTCTAGCCTGCCTGCCTAAGCTACCTGCACAGGATGGATGTTCTCTTCTCTACTCGCTCGGCACCTATCTCCATTTAACTCACCTGGAAGACCTCTTCACCTGATTTGCCCTGTGACCATTGGTGGGACATCGTCGGGCCAGTTCCCATCCCGTCGCTTTTTTTTTTTTTCTGGATCAAGAGTTCATGACGCCAAAACGCGACACCACACTGGTGGGCATTTGACTGGCGCCAGACAGTCTTCGGCACATGGTTCAAGTTCAACATCGTCAGAGGACGACCATTACGATTTTACGACACAGAGAGAGAGAGAGAGAGAGAGGCAGACAATATTTTCTGCGGAGACGACAGACACGGGCAAGAAATAGTTACACGAAGCCACTGATCTCTCCGATGATTGGCTGGTTACCGGTAGATCACAGCAAAAGATAGCTCTTGTAAACTCTGAACATGCATCTACGTTCGTGTGAGCGACGAGTCTGACCATGAGTCACAGAGCTATGTTTCCCTGACCGACGAACAGTACGTACATGGATGGAGACCAGCTAGCAATAGCACCGATGAGCTAGAGAGATGCATCAGTTCAGTTCAGAGCAGGTGGTGGCTGCAGACTCTGCGGACCTCCCCCTTGCGGCCCTTCTTGACCCGGACGGAGCCCATACGGTCCATGCCGGCGGCGAAGGCCTGGAAGAATCGCTCCTCGCCGTCGCCGGCGGCGAGCTCCTCCACGAGCGGCCGGGTGCGCGCGTCGAGGAACAGCACCTGGTCGGAGGCAAGGAGCCCCAGCCCGGCCCGCAGGTTGGCGTAGTAGGCGCGGTCGAACCGGAAGGGCGTGCTGACGTCGAAGGGCGCCACCACGCGGGCGCTGCCGCCGGTGGCCGGGCACGCCATGCGCAGCGCCTTCACCAGCCGCGCGTCCATCACCGGGTCCGGCCGCTGCGTGCCGCGGAAGTCGTAGAGCCGGCCGACGAAGTGGGCGCAGTGCGCGAACCCCACCGTGTGGGCGCCCGACAGCGCCACCAGGTCCGCCGCGCCGAGCCCCTTGGCGGCGAACAGGCGGAGGAGGTCGTCCACCGTCGAGTTGGCGCGCGGCAGGCTGCCCCGCACCTTCCCCGCCAGCGACACCTTGCTGTCCTTCCTCCCCTTCTTCACCGCGTAGTACGGCCCACCAGCCTGCACCCGCAAACATTTCCACTGCTTTAGCCCATCTACGTAAATGGGCCTTGGGGTATCCGGGCCAGTCTTCATGTATGATAGGCTTTTTCACAAGTAGTTCAGGCAGGTCATTTCTGGAATATTTGTCAAACACTGTCAATTTTATTTTTCTATTATATTTTTTATATAATAAAAATTAGTTATTTTTCTATTATATGTTTTCTATAATAAAATTAGTTAGCCCAACCCTCTACCCCCAAAAAAATGACAAACTGAATTTCTAGCAAAATCGATCAACATGAAACTACTCCATCAATGAAATTTTAGAAAAATAAAAAATGATGTCAGTTTATACACATGTAAATATTTCACACTAAATAGAAAATTAGTGTAGATAAACTGAATATTTAATGCACCTAACTCGTAATGGGTAAATTTGTAGGTACATTTTCTTTTTCTTTTTTTGAGAGCAGGTTCATTTTCTGTCGGGTGCAAGCTAACGGGGATCTCTTTTTTTTTTTTTCATTTTTTTTCGCTGTGAGTCTTGTGACCTGCATAAGCCAAAGTGGTCCGGAAAGATGCACAAACAGATTCCAAAGACGAGCGACCGTGCTATGCAACAAAGTAGCAAGGGGCCGGCCTTAAAAAGAGGCCGTGAGAGAGAGGTAGGAACCGGACACTTGACCTGCTCAGAGGCTCTGCAGGCTGCCCCGGACAAAGCCAAAGACAACTTATCATTTGGTCATCTAGCATTCTAGCTCCCTGCGTCAACCATCCACACAGGCCCATCCACGTGCACCTAAATTGCAAGCGCCAGTTCTGCTGATCTTGACACGTTCTCGCCTCATCCTGACCTCTGGTAACCTTGTACTGGCCGTAAGGTCCAAGAGATCGTCGAATCCCCAAGCCTAATTACCCGTTGATGCTGGGACGCTGTCCGCATATATAGCTAGTTACCTCTGCAGCAATCAATCAGCCAGGCAAATCAACCGCCAGATCGTTCTGTCAGCTGTGGCTTGCATTAAGAACCGCCCCTCCACTGAGACTCTGAGAGGCAGGAGATCATCACTACCAGTCTTAATCACCAACAAAACCGTAAACCGAGCTAACATTAATTTACGCAAGCACCACGGCCACAAGCCCAAGCTAGCTGGAGCAGCAGCAGGTAGAGAGTGGCAGCATTTACTAGCAATAGATCACCGGCCGAGCTACACTGCTACTGCACTTGGCTATAAGCCGCTAAGCTAAACACGCGCGGGCACGGGGCCACGGCGGCGTACACGTACGACGTTGGCACATGCCGCCCATTGGCGCGCGCGGGCCGCGGGGCGGGGTGCTTTGCCCGCGCCTTTAGCAGAGCAAAGCAGGGGGAGAGGAATGGGGATGGCCACGGGCCGCGGCTCGCTCTGGTCCTGACGTGCGCACCAACTTTGAAAGTTGGGAGTTGCATGCAAGTCTCTGCACTCTTGCATGGCCTTTTTCCCTTTCCCTGCCGCTGAATTCCGCTGGGCAGTTTGCTCGTGCTTTCGGTTGCATAGTTCTGTACTTGTACAGTGCTTGCCCTTCGATGATGAATGCAAATAGTAGCCTCGACCGCGTCACGCTTTCTAGGATAACATGGATTCCATGCACAACGCAATTTGTTTGCAAAAGAAAATAAAAACAACCACCCCTCCCCCTAATTCCTATTTGTCACAACCAAGTCCTCCCTTCCCATTTCTCTCCCCTTTTTTTCTCCCTTTTGTCCAACAGCTTCTCTGCTCATGACCACCGGTGTCTCGATCAACGACCACCATGATCCTCATCTCCCTCTCCATGGTGCCAGGCACAAATGCACGATGGTCACAGTACGCTGAGGGTGGAGGTACGCGAAGGTGGGATCGCAATGGTTGTAAGTCCAGCTAGAGTTGATCAATGATGAGAGACTACATGGATAAGGAAGAAGATTGAGTAGGAGGGAGAGAGAGAGAGAGAGAGAGATAGAGAGAGAGAGAGAGAGAGAGAGAGAGAGAGAGGAAGGGGAGATGGAGCTAGGCGGGCGCCCATCTCCTACCATGGTACCACGGCATGAAGACTATAGCAGGAGGCAAGGCTAGTTGGTTAGTGGTCGGATCAAATTTGGTTAACGACGAGAGACCAGCCAGAGTGGGTGGGACTGTGGAAGAGAGAGGAAGTAAGAAAAGAAGGAATCAGGCTCATGATATCAAAGAAGATGAAGGGTTCTTTTGCATATTGCATACAAATATGGGAGGCATGGACTATGGAACATAAATCTTAGTGCACAATGGACGGTTAAGCTAGTTCAAATAAGTTTTTCTATAAGCACAAAAGATTTTCGGAATGCAAATCCATGAGTATGAGTTGATCCATATACTTTCTCATCTTCTAAGTACTACCTCTGTTTTTTCTTATTTGACGTCTTTGACTTTTGAGCACGCTTTTAACCATTCGTCTTATTCAAAAAATTAGGGCAAACATGCAAAAAAATAAGTCATGTTTAAAGTATCTTTATTGATAAAACAAATCAAAACAAAATAAATGATATTTGTATTTTTTTTAATAAGACGAATGGTCAAAGATGTGTCCAAAAGTCAAAAGCGTCAAATAAAAAAGAACGGAGGGAGTACGTCATTTGCTCTTGTATAAGGAAATCATACGCTTATTATTGCCATTGGTCAAGGTGTAAAGATGTGTACGCACGACCGACTGCGCCTCGCCGAGCGCTTGTCGACAAATGGGCCCGAGGGGCGCGCACGTGGGCAATCGTCTGGGTTGAAAGCGCTTCCTTAGAGAGTTGCTAAAATGTCCCGATGTGAAACTAAATAGTCCTTTATAACATATTGGCAAACAGTCAGAAATTTCCTTGTACATTTCTCCAGTTGCCTTTGAATTACGCTCTTAGTTCCCGAAGAGAAGTACACCGAAAAAAAAAAAGGTGTACTTGTGCAGTTGTGCTCTTGTGGTAAAAAATTGGCGGAGGAATTCGGGATTCGGGAAGGGGAAAGGGGGAGAGGATTAACGGGAGGGGGAAAGAGGTGCGGAACGAGTATGGTTGCGTACCAGCTGCACGAAGTCCCGGGCGGCGAGGGCGAGGACGTCGGCGCAGGAGACGACGCCCGGGCACCTGCTCTCCACGGCGGCCTTGGCCATCTCCACCGTGTCGAACGCATCCTGCGGCAGGTTCCTGTTCTCCTCCATGTCCCTCTCCACCTTCGGCACCGCCGCCGCGTCGCCGTCGGCACTGGGCGTCGGCGCGATCAGTATGGACGCATCGCAGCCCTGCACGCACATCCACGGTTGGTCAGACACCAATGCCACAATGTACCTATACAATAAACAGACATACAAGTATGCAACGATGTACATGTACTTGGAAAAAACATTGGAAAGTATTTGCATGAGAGAATTGCACAATGTACGTGCGTGCATGCTATACTAGATTCGCTCCCGTACCTCAACAAAGCAGTCGTGGTAGAAGAGGCGGAGCACGGCGGGGCCAGCGGCCGGGGAGTCGCGGAACCGCGCGGCGGTGACGTTGGCGACGATCTGGTCGACCGCGGGGCACGTCTGGGCGTAGAAGTCCAGCGACAGGCCGTGCCGCACCGGCGTCGGCCTCCCGCCGCCGCCGGCCGCGGCGGCGCTCCGGCCCGGCGACGCCTGCACCGACAGCGGCAGCGGCGCCTCCCGGGCAAGGCATGCGCCGACGAGGGACGCGACGAGCCAGAAGAACAAGAGGGAGCGGGAGCGCGAGGGCAAGCGGATGCCCCTGAAGGATTCCATTGCGACGGCGGCGAGCAAGAAGGAGCTGGAAGAAGCTAGCTTGGCCTATCTCCCAGTCTGTAGCACGCAGGCGGCGATCGAGAGTGCGAGACAAGTGAGGGAAAGGAGGGCGTTGTTTGCAGGTATATAGACAAAACAGTGGAAGCCGAGCTGCATGTGTCGTCTAACTTGGCGGATCGAATCCGGCCGATGCTGCGCCCCCGTGAAGAGAGAGAGAGAGATGAATGCATATGCCACTGTGTCAAATGGCTATGTATGCACAGTACAGTTAAAACCAGCCTAAATTGTTACTACTGTGCTCAGGGATTATGTACTCAGTCTGTCTGCTTGCATTGGACAATGGGAGTATCATATGCAATGGCTTGATACAATGCATTTGTGATTTGTCTATGATCAAACAGCTCTTGTTCATCCGATAGACTGGTAGTATTCCTTTTATGTTCTAATATTCGACATTATTGACTTCGATCGATGAATCCTCGTAAAACAAGGCAGATTCTAGAGGGTGGTCGAGTAAAATTAAGACCGACTTGCAGCACAAAACTCGGAGCTTGGGAACAAAGCTCCCGATTCTCGAATCTCGACTAGAGTTGCCCAGAGTCTGATGTGGCACCGGAGCTAAAAAGAACGTGCCAAAATTGCCTGTTGTAAATTATAGGTGACAAATATATTTCGAAATGATTTACGAACATATATACTGGTCTACAATAGCAAAGTATATCCTTGATCAACAGTGACGAGTATTCGTACGAAATACTGCTTTGAGCTGTGTCCGTGAATTAAAACAGAGAAACTGTGGGCGTAGCCGGAGAGGTAAACTACGGGGTATCTGGCCCTGGCCCTGGGGCATGCTGATGCAGCAATGGGCGCAGTCAATAGCTACAGCCGTGGCTACGACCAGATCCTCTGATTGTACCCTCGGCCGTGCAGGTCAAATCCGGCATCCATGCATGTGTGTTGATATATCGAGGGCAGGCTGAGGTGGGTATAATCCCTTGGTCTAAAAGAATTACACGGGGTGTTATATCTATCACCATCGGTTATTATATGTACTACAACTTTATCTAAACTAGTATAATGCCCGTGCTCTGCCACAGATCATAAAGGGATGAAAGGAAAACATAATTCATAGAAAAAATATAAACATGAAGGGTGATTTGCAGGAAAGACATTATATGTGAGATTATTTCAGATCGAGAGTATATAGCACGTGACGTGATGTATCTTGGATTGTTTAGGTCGGATCCAAACATGGGGAATAATCTATCCATCAACCCATGCTTTGCTACGGACGTTTAAAGAAAGGGGGTAATACATGAATTATAAACAAAAACATAAATCTATTATCTATTATATAATTAAAGGAGAGGAAAACGGAGCCACCACGTTCGTCCACATCACCCAAATTATCTCAGTCGTCGGATCAACGGTGGGACCAGATTATAACGGCTCAGATTAAATCTACCTAATATAGGATAATCTATCTACTATTAGGGCCTATGTCCACAGTACCCAAATTATCTCAGCAGTCGGATCAACGGTGGAACCATATTATAACGATCTAGATTGAATCTATCTATTTATCTACTATATACTATATATGATTTAGAATAAAAAAAGATCCACCACGTTCGTCCACATCACCCAAATTATCTCAGTCGTCGGATCAACGGTGGGACCAGATTGTAACGGCTCAGATTAAATCTACCTAATATAGGATAGTCTATCTACTATTAGGGCCTATGTCCACAAAGACCCAAATTATCTCGTGATCGGATCAACGGTGGGACCATATTATAACGATCTAGATTGAATCTATCTATTTGTCTACTATATACTATATATGATTTAGAATAAAAAAAGATCAAACGTGATTGAATCAATCAAGGAATTCGCAAATAACATGTTTTGCAGATGTCATCGAAATTAACATCAAACAACAAATCGGAACCAAAGCAGAATGTGTACCGACAAAAAGGACGGTTTACAAAAACAAATGGTTGTCACAGTGATTACAAAACTTTCGTCAATGATCTGCCCGGATGAAGCATAATACGCAAACAAACAAAACAATCCCACCCATACTAAAACTACGCAAATTTCAACCGGTCAATCTCTTGATCCCGAAAGACAACAGCCTAATCTAAGCAACGATTTCGCCCAGTCCACATTTTGACTAGATATTGAAGTCATTGCAAAGATAATGAGTGTGATATGTCCTAGCTGTATTATGTGCACTCTACAGTATTATGTCAAAAAACAGAACACTGTCCATTTTTATATAAGAAAATGTTGTCATATTATCCGGTGCTGTGGCATGGGAAAATGTAGTAGCTCTACCTTACTGTCCATATATTGTTTTAGCCAGCAGTTCCATGCAGTAAATAATTACATATTTTATTTGAGTTCACAGAAATTCAAAACAAGCTCATGTTACTACCCATATAATGCTTTAAACTGCAATCACGCAAAATATAAAAAATATATTGTAATGAAATTGATGTTTTTAAAAGTTAGTATGGATGTAAAGAATGTCAATGAAATATGAGGGTTTATTTAGAAGAAAAAGGCAACCATGCTACCTTCTCGCCGTATATATGCCCCACGTTATCATTGCAGACCCCAAAATCTACAAGTTCAAACCATGGGGCTTCCAAGGTATGTGAATATGCTCTCAATCATGAATTAATGATGGAACTCATGTCTAATATATGCATGCATATCATAGATCATATCTTGATTAGCCTTAGATTTTCTCAACGATAGAAAAGTTGAAATTTCATAGCACTATATGTTTAACTGGATTTTACGAATATATATCTACATGCTTCTAATTAAATTGGTCTAAATTCTCTTATTATAAATTACAAGTTGAAAACAATCAAATGTAAATCGAGCGCACTTGACAATGCATAGCTCCCAACCCTTGCAGATATTAGAATTTAGAGGTGCCACCGCATGCTCACTACTAGAGAGTGGATTTTCTGACCGGTTCCAAACCCCTTTACTACTGGGTTTTTGGACCGATTGTAACCAAACCAACTGGGAGTGATACTCACGGGTATCACTATTCACTACCAACAAACTAGGAGTGATACTCACGAGTATCACTACTGGGTGCCGGGTTCACGAATCGGTTATTGCCGGGTTCACGAACCGGTTGTAGTGTTGCCAAAAGTTGGAAATATATTGCTAGAAGTGGGATTTGAACCCCAAGACCTCATCCAGCCTAGATTAAAAACATACATCTGTCTACTATCTATAAATAAAAAAATACTAAAAATTCTCACATTAATCATAATAAAAAAAATCTACAGTTAACTATGGTGGGTCCAGATTATAACGGTGCATCTACACAATTAACTATGGTGGGTTTAGATTATAACGACGAAGATCTAACAAGATTATATATAAACATATTGTGATTAGATTATATCATAATCTTGGCCAAATTATGATATGTTAACTAAATCAACTATGATAAGTCAACTTATAAGAAAAAGATCTACTCCGTGAGCCAAATTATATTGGTGTAGATTTTAAAAGTTCATGTTGGCTACAGTAAAATAGATGTTAATATAAAAAATATAAACTATTAATCATCTTGAGTCTAAATTATAATTTCCTAGATTTTTAAAGGAGAGTTTACGTTGACTACAATAATAAAATAGAAAAAACATTGAAATTCAATCCAGTTGCCACGCAGTCCAACGGACATATCAATCGTACTATGTTTCTTCCTTGCATGAACAAATTGTATGTCCTCTTGCCATCAACTATAAAGTTATTTGTTGTATTGCATCTTAATATCAATTGTATATGAGATATTAGTTTTTATGTATTTATCTTTTTCCCTTTTTCACTAAAGCTCTCGGCCTGCATGTATGATGTATACACAAATATTTTTTGAGGTGTGCGAATGTAGCTAAATGCCAAATAAACATGCATGGCTTTCAATGTTAAAAGATTGTCGTCGATTTAAAATCCTAAGGATGGGATGAGACATCTATATATATGTTAGGTCAAAATTCTAGAAGGCGATGTCTATGTGCTACTCCTAATTGAAATGATTTTAATATTAAAATATAGAGAGTAGATGAATCTAAGGTCATGAGGAAAAACATTAGGCACCTTGTAAAGAAAATGACTACGCATGGCTACAAATCAAAACATCATGGAAATTAGAACCTAGAGAGAGGCACGAGGAGAAGATAGCATTCAAAAGCCTGCAAAGCAAACATCTACATGTTGCATACATATCAAAGGGTTTGAAGATTACAACTCAAATGGTAGGAAAATCGTTGATGGCAAGGAGTTGTCGACGGTCTGATTGTTGCATACTAAAAATTTAGAAGGAGACATCTACTTGCTGCTATAGATCAAAATAAGGCATGGTTATGCAATTATGGAAATCAAAACACTGCATGATTAGAAACCCGAATAGTAGATGACTAACTTGGATGGACACATTGTTGCATATATCAAAAGACTAAGGAGACATCTATTATTGAGGACCAAAAGTATTAGATGGAGACAACTTACAATGGTGCAAATCAAAACACTTAATGATTAGAAGTTTTATAGCATCCAATAGAGACTACAATAAGAAAACCTAAATTTACAGATACCTGTGCATACTTTGTTATTCTGCATCTAATCAAGGAAAAGTTGTAAAGAAAAAATACATGTTCTAAAGCTTGGTTGCCAAATCTAATATAAAATATAATCTATTGATTTAATATTTCTAATTTCTATATTTTCGGGATGTTGCATGGCTGCCATGCTCTAAGAAATCAAAAGTTTCCGTATTATCAAAGTAAAAAAAATATAATTTTATACAATTAAGGTGTAGATTTCAAATATAGTTTTAGTAACTTTAAATAGATGGCTCCAAATCTACATACAAACTAAGTAATCTAGCCGCGCAAATGCGCGGGTCATCATGCTAGTTGAAACATTATTTGACATAAATATTGTTTGTCACCAACTAGCACAGTAACCACATTTAGGAACCAACAAAAAAAATAAAAATACTAAATCACCTAAGACTATGACCAAATTTAGGAGCCATCAGAAAAAATAAAAATACTAAATCACCTAAGCATTCTGACATGAGTCACAAAATGCAAGCATGTGGCTGTGAATACCAATCACAAATACAAAAGGTCTGATCAAGCATGTCCATTTGAGTATTAAATATATGAATTGTGAACCAACAAATAAAGTGCTTTACTAATAAGCATCAACGGTTAGTTATGCTTCAAAATAAAACATGATCCAAAATATGTCGTCTTTACATATAAACAAGCTTTCATCGTACTAGTTCATCCACATATGCTTAAATGAATAATCGTCACTTCCAGAGGTCACTGATACCCACAGATCATTGAACAAAGAAGCTCCACAATCAGGAGACATTAGGTACCGCAAAATAGAAAAAATGAGATGCTATGGGAGACACTACCAGAAAAAATGTCATTGAATCAACTAACGTTTTTAATAATGAACTATTTATTCTCAGTCATCCCAGTCTTCTTATTACAACCATCTAGAAAATTATATTGCTCCCTATGTGAAGAGAACACAAACATGTTTATTTAGAACATACTCACAGCTAATTATATGATACACACCTCCCAGGATACCTGAAATAGAAAATGCTCACTGCCGATGCTGCTACTGCTCCGACTCGCCAGCTTCGACCGCCACTCCGCCCGCGGCGACACCGCCTCCATGATCAGCGCCTCGTCTGCCGCCTCCGTCACCGCCATGATCCATGCACCGGCTCAACTCAGATCCGTGGCTCCGCGTAATCGGGGTGATCGTTACACGTGTATCCCTCTCCAATGGCTCCGCGTAATCACAGGGAACTCTTTAGGATAGGATTAATCACTTCCATCTCATTTTTTTATTCCATATTTTGTTTATCGGATCTGAATCCCTGGCCTTGTTCTTTATGTTTAAATTAAAATCAAAAGACACGCTACAAATTTGCATTTTATACGAGTATTTTGTAGTTGTTTTTTTAGTATTTTAAATAGTTTTACTAAGAGCGATTTTAAAATATTTTTTAAAAACTATCTGGGACTTATTTTACTATAATTTTTAGCTGGTTTTACTATAATTTTTAGCTGGTTTTAGCTGAAAAGAACGAAGCCAATGGACACAGATCAAGATCATATTTTGTTCTTTGTGTGCTAGCCAGATATTGAAAATATCCTCTCTCAAAAAAAAAGAAAAGAAGAAAATTTCTAAACCAAAAGCAAAAAAACTAATTAACGGAAGGGATCAGCTTATGCTTTCAACAAAAATACGTTAAGTGTCAAGAAAAATACCGAAAGAAAATACCAAAAAATTAAGAGATCAGCATCCGACAATGTCATTGGCAAGAACAGCACAAGGCTCACGGCAAAATCATGTTGATCACAAGGTAATTAACAGAGAGAACACGAGTAATATATGTTCAACATCAAGAATGGAATGCAAGAGCATCAAGGTTACACGGGAGTCGGAAATCTGATTTGCCAAGGGCTTGCTACAGTTCCATTGGTTCAAAATGCGCTTTTGGGTACATTATTGAGAACTAAAATGACCAAAGCAAAGGTGAAGAACACTGGCAGCAAGACACAACTTGAGCATCCCAGGGACACTCTTGATGGCACCCCCATGGCCGCAACTTCCTTTGCCTCGTCTCTTCGGAGACATCCGATAAAAAAAAAACTTCCTTTGCCTCAAACAGGGCATACAAATCTGCCTCAAACAGGGCATACAAATTTGGCAAAGGGTCTAATCCTACACCTATTGTTCATACCGCCTAGTGGCAAGTTAAGACAACTTAAGAAAAAATGCAGATGCCGCCAGAAATCATCAACACAATCTATTCAAGCAAATGGCCTAGCAGTAAAACACATTTGATCAGCAATATCATGGGAGAGAATAAGGCAGAAAACTGCTCATTAATTAAATTTGTAATTTCTGAGACATTACAGTATTATGACTTAAAGGCTATGTAATGAATAATGATTTGCTAACTACAAGAATTCATAATACTAAGGACATGGAATGAAGATAATTTTTTCTGCTTGAAAAAGAAGCAATACCTGACAGATAGCATCACAATGAGATGGTCTTATCACTGTTTTAGCAGACGAGTTAACAGCTCCGAACATAATGTTTCCTGTTGCAAATTTAGCAAAGTGAGCAAGATAACAATGTGATTCAAATAAAGTATAGCTGCACAAATAAGCAAGCCAATAATACTATAAATCATGTATTCTCCAGATATGACAAGACTGACATATAAATACATGATCAACTCAAATATCATTGCTGCCATAAAGTTAAACCCAGCAACAAAACTCAAGGTTTGTCTTTTATTAGTGCTCTCAGATTGCAAACTGGGGTTGCTAAAGATTTAGCCGTCCAACTACAGTTTGGACAATATATCACTGGTTATTAATTCTGTAAATCAGGTTTAAACCCTAGAACAGCACTGTTCATGCACCAAAATGGATAAACCAATAATCAATATGTATGACAATGAGCAGCTAGATAAACCAGGAGATAACAGATCATATCTACACTGCGGCCTGACTGAAACAGCCCAAAAAAAGGCTTGAACAGCAGTGCTACTTTGGTCACAGGCCAATCACAGATCAATTATTAACTGACCTAAACAGCAGCACTTATATTCCAATTAACAGAGACAGGACAGCAGTAAAAAGATCATGCAAATCAACACCAAGTGCTATGTCATACACATTGATCCAGCAAAGAAATAAACCAATGAACAGTGCTACTCTAGGTCTAGCAATTATACCTAACAAACAGATTAATAAGCCTCAGAACAATGCAATCATCATCGAGCAGCACTCGTAGCCCACAAGAACAGTGCGTCCAAATTTGATTAAACGGCCTCTAGCTCGAAGGCTAGTCCCCCAGAAGTAACCAAATCGGTCCACTGTACAGAGAAGGATTAAGCAAATACTTACGAAGCGTTGGGATCGAACCAACAAGCCGAGGCAAAGCGTGCACAAGCACTGTCCCAGAAAACAATTCGCCGTGCTATCAAGCACCACCGACGAAAAGGTTCGGAGATACGAAGCCGTCACTCCCCCACGGCAAGCAGCCACGGAAAGGAGCCCGAGATGCAGAGAGAACGCAGCAGCAAGATCACGGCGACCACCCCGTGGCCTCGGGAACCAGAGTCGAGAGGACCAACACAGCAGCAGCTGGCACCGGCCGGCGCCGGCGCCGAGGCACCGGAGAAACAGCAGCGATGCGCAGCCAAAAGTGAGAGGGGAAAAACCGAGAGAGTCTAGAGAGTGCAGAGTGAGAGGAGCACGGGACTTCCCCATATAGGCGGGGTGAACCACCTCCCCGAAGTCTCCGGCCAGCTCTCCACGCCACCACGCGCCCGCGCAAGGCGGAGGTCAGGGAACAGCCACCGCCGCCACCAAACAGCCGGGTTTGAGAAACCCTCGCGAGCGCAGCTAGCTGGGGGCAGCGATGCTGCCCCTTCCCCTTTTCTCTCTCGCAGTGGGCCAAGACCCACCGGCCCATATAAGGGCAAAAGCCCAACATTTCCAAGGTTTCCCATCAAAGTACGTCCAACTACATAGATGAAGAAGCAAAAACATGTGACCTAGAACAGCATTACAGCACAGCACCATAAACAAATACAGAATGCTACAGGAAAAATGTAGAAGGAAACTGAACCACTCAAAAGATTGAAACAGAAACATGAGTTTATCATTTTCGCATAGCTTGAGCATTGGTTGGGTCAGCACAGAACTAACAACCCTAGTTCTGTAAGGATTTAAATGATAGGACATGATCATCATTTACCACGAGACGGTAGCCCTATAAGATCGACTAATAGTCATAAACTCATAATCATAAATTAAACTAAACTGGTTAAGGTTCAGCTAGCGGTTAAGATTTTTCTCTCCAAGGTCAAGTATATTGTTTCCTCCTTGTACCAATAGCACTAGCTACAGCTACACATTAGCGATCTTGAATTTCAGACAGGCATCAAACAAAACAACAAGCCCATCACTTCATCGAGCCTGATATAAACAAAATCTTCTTTACTAATCTGAAGGCAGGTGCTAATGTGCCAACGAAGCAAGACACTTAAATATTCTGAACACTCTCATGTTGCTCAGACTGGTACCTGATGAACATTTTGACCTCAGAAAAGACGCCATTTCCTGCTACACAGACATTCTCCCAACCAATTTCAGCATTCGCGACACAGACATTCTCCAAGACGGATAGTGTCCTGCCTGCGGAATCAGACCTGCTCGTGTAGGCACTGACATAGCACATCGTCAGATGAATAGAGAGGAAGTAACTGGCAACATCAGCGATGTAGTTCGGGCTGCCCCCAAGAAAAGGCAGCTCCAGTGCACTGCTCCTCAAGGCCTCGCACCATAACTGTGGAAGATAAGATAGGTAAACATCATCCTCACCAATCTGTTATAAAGAAATGATATATTGACAAAAAAATTTAAAAGATAGCTTAGGCAACATAAAGTACAATCGGATATGAATAGCTTACCTGCTCATTTGCATTGCCAATGAACTCATCTACTGCTGAAACCATGGTAATAATGCTCCTGTTAGAGCTTAGAACTCCCATAGGATCACCGGTTGTGAAAGATGAGGGATGCCATCTTACTAAAATCAGCTTGCATGGAGGTACATTTGAGCTGATCATCATCCTCGTCCACTATGAGACGTCCTCTCTTCTGACCAACCTGTTATATAAGCTTGCAGCAATTCAACCAAGCATTAAGCAGCTAAGTTGCCATTACATAAATGGAAAAGGAGGTGGCTCATAAATTATAATAAAGGGTGACTTAATAATATGTGAACCATGGGTTCAGCATGCAACATGTTCAGTCATTGTTTTACTCTCGCTATCTCCCATGGAAGAAAATGTAGTAAAATGACCAGGCATACAGTACAAGTTTGCTCTTCATTCCACAGTTCTTTGTAAAATTCGATCCCAGTACTGCAAATCAGGTAGGCGAGCGTCTTCCCGGAGTGTGTGAGCCCAGCACAACGCTGGTGCCAGCCAACACGGCGGACACATCCATGATCTGCGATGGGGAAGACAAACTAATAATGCATACCACAATGGTATTGACGAGTAATATATACGCACTCAATCACAATGACACCTAATAACATAATAGCTAGTATTGAATCTGGAAAGTGCAAATGAGATCAACGAACAAAAACTACTCCATAAACTCCTCCAAAAGATTTTCTCCATGATTGTTGGAAAGGATCATTTGAGCTTCCAGAAATAGAGTCTTACAACTAAAGAAATACATATACATATAGCCCTGCATCGGTAAAACTAAAAGGTTAAATCCGAAACTTGTAAACAATGATCTCGCTGGGTGCTGCAATAAACATGACCATGAATTATCTAAATCGTCCATGGACTTGGTCACAGACGAATTTCTCACTGAGCCCTTGACCGAGGGGTGACGCGATCGATGATGATGGCCATCGGGATAGGGGCAGCAAGCGGCTGGTGAGGCGAGTTAGGCGGCGGATGAGGGAGATGGTGGGGCGGCGTCGGCGCGGGGGGGAGATGGAGGGCGGCGTGCGGCGGGTGAGGTGAGGAGGCGGCGCGGGTGAGGGAGACGAAGGAGAGCCACGGCAGCGGGGAGGAGGCTGGCTGGCGGCTGGGAGGGTGGCGTGGGAGGGGCGGCTGGGAGGAGGCAGCGGCGCCGAGGTGGGGCGGAGGCGACGGTGGAGAGGAGGCAGCGGGAAGAAGAGAGAGAGGGAAGCGGCGGAGGAGAGAGGGAGCATGGGAGGTGGGAGGTGGAGGAGAGATGGAGCAGGCGCGGTTATGCGGGCGAGGCGGTGGGCACAAATGAGATCATGGGAGGCGGGAGCAGGGGAAACCCTAAGGCGGCGGCGGGGTGAGAATGGAATCGGGGTGGAGATCCAACGGTGCGCAGAGACCAGTCCTGGTTGGATGGTCTGGATTGAAAGTTCGAACTAACACCACCACGACCATAAGGTGCTTTAAGATAGTAAAGACTAGCAAGTTTGTACCACTCCATCGTAGCTACATGGGGCTCACTCTCGAGTATTACACTCACCACCCCTTAATAGGCTAGTGTACACCATCATCTGCACACCACGTATGCGGCAAATATCTAAAATCTCACTTGGTATGTGACCATGTGTCCCGTGCCGGTTCATATGCCATACTGTGTGACCACTCCAACGCTACACGCACCACTAAGCCCACACACCCGCATAATGAAGTTTGATACTATGATACCATCTACCTACGAGGCTGGCCCACACCCTTACAGCACCACTTTTAAACTTTTCGTCTTGTTTTGTTCAAAAGAATTAACTCGGAAGGCTGAGATGCCATATTTGGCTCTATCGGACATTATATACTATTATTACAATTCTGTTTAGACTTTAGGTAACACTATTTTACCATAACCAATCGCATGGACTAAATAAGCCTCATATCTTAATGGACACCAAAGTATTATGTAGGGCCAGTCTTTCTATGTGTAATTGCAATGCACTGTCAATCAGGTAAGCTGATCGCTGGACTAACTTCGTTATCCTCGAGCCTTTCCACTGCTGGTATCAACCTGCGGAAGTGCGCGATTACACGGCTGGTTTGTCTCGACAAGCTAGTGCGCTCTAGCGAGACTCCCCCACTGAGCACGCTGTCGCCTATCAGTTTGATAGTCTGCATCAAATTAAGGCACTGAAACATGCACTGATCAGCTATCAACTTGGTCTTAAGGCGTGCACTGGAGACAAACATGATAGTACGTATCAGGATCACAGGATGTATACCACCAAATTAATTATTGTGAGCTCCAGAACTGCAACTTTAAAACGTTATTTGTATGCAAAAGACGAAAAGCGTTTATTTGATTTCATGTTTAGTTTTAGTTTTAATTTTACTTAAAAAAATGATTACCTTTAAAAGTGGTACGAAAAGTTTAAATAATTTATTTTAAAAATATTTTTTAAAGGAAATTATAGAAAGTTTTGAAAAAATTATTTCAAAATATTAGAGTGAATGGTCTATACAAAAAATTTAAATCCAACAAAAACTAAACTAAAACGAGATATAAAAAAGAGGTCGTAGCCAGTGCGGTTGGCGTTCTAACCAGATGCTCACTGTTTTGGTACCAAGCAAGGTTGCCCAACCCGGCAGGCGGCAGCTCCTGTTTCTTTTTTTCTTTTTTTCTTGAAAAAAAAAGGTCAATTAAATCCAAATTAAACAGCAGTGGGCTAGCTCTACATCTGGCTAACTGGCTTCTACTTTCCTACGCACTAAACATTTTGGACAAAATGCACACACGCTACCAGGCATGCATGATGCATAAATCACCGATACAAAAATAATGCCCGTTAAGTCAATGAATTTGTTTGTAACATAATAGATAGATTAGTTGAATAAAAAATGAGCTAGATAACTTAAGCTAGATAAGACAAAGAGAATGAGGTCTAGAGAGAAATGTGTGGAAAAATTAGGTCATGTTCTTTTGAGTTGATGAGTTTCGAGAGCTTCTCGAGGTAGTCTCGAAATTCGGATCGTTTTCGTTTGACTTTCTTCTTAAAGGGTTAGGATCCACCTTCAAAATAGCGAAAAAAGAACTAAAAAACTAAAAGCATTTATCTTTTCAAAACGTAAATAAGTCGTTAAGCTGTTAAGCCCTGTTAAGATGAAAAGAACAGGTTTTTAATTAAGAATAGAGTGACACTATTTACCTCTCCAATCAAACATGAAGACTACACGACAAAAATTGATATAACAACGAGGGACCTCTTCCATTTTGTCATTCTTGATCACTCTTGTGCTCCTCAAAACTAAGCAAATGTTAGGGTTTTGTCTATGTGACCATCTCGCTCAAGACGTGATCTCTACCATCTCTACTACTATAAAGGCCTTGTTTGTTTCAACTTAAAGTTGTTGAAACTTTTAATCTAAAAAAAGTTGTAACTCATTGAGAGAGGTCTTGAAGAGTTCAAAATATATTAAAACAATATTTTTGTAACTATAAGAAAAACTATTTAAAACTCCACAAAAATAACTAAAAAATACTACATCGTTTAGTTTGTAAAAAAATTCATTTATTTTCATTTTTTAAAATTTGAACTAAAAAGAACAAAGCCAAAGCCTCTGACAATGGCGGCAAACTATGGTTCATCATCCATCACCACCACCTCTCATCTTTCATCCAATGGTTTAGATGTTTAGACACTATAAGGATATTTTCGATTAAAAAAGTTACACCGTAGCTTCTTGAACATGTAGCACTTTGTACTTATCCCTTCAAACTTGCATTTTATTTTGTTGGCACCAGAACCGTTGTTGTTTGCACAGTGGACTCAAAAACTATTAGGGTAACCGTGAAACGCTAACATGGTTGTCTCTGTGGCTGTTAACGGCCGAGGTGGACGCCACGTGGCCACTAAACGCTAATATAACTAACCACATGTGTAATAAATATAAAGATGATGTAAAATCCACTTCTAAAAAAATTGGAAAATCATTTTCTGAAAAGGGCAACTTTGTTTTTTATTTAAAAATCATGATTTCAAGATTTCAAAAATTTCAAAACTAAAATTTTAAATTATAAAAGGAAATAATTTAAATTGATGGTAATTAAAAAATGGATTTGGGATTTTAACATTCAAAAATTTACATTTTGATGATTTCAAAACTGGGTCGAGGTGACTGCCGAAGGGTCGGTTCCCATAGAGCAAAACTGCCAATCATGCAGGGCAGCGAGCATAAACAACTATCCGACCATCCGGTATCCTCGGGGTCAATACGACACTCAATTCGGCTGCCTGGATCAATATGACATTAAATTGGATGGCCTTGACGTGTATGACACTGTGCACATGAATTTTTCCCATCAGTGACATTCTGGGCATTTTTTTATCATTTTCCCTTCTTATCCTCTATTTTCCCGTTCTTTTTTATATTTTCTCTCTCCTCCTGACATCATGGACCCATAAGATTTAAATCTAATTTTAGTTTTTGAATTTTGAATTGGAAGACAGTCTTAAATTTTGAAAATTGATTTGAATTTTTAATATGCTTGAATCTTGAATTTAAAATCTAACTTTGCTTTTGAAATTAAAGTTTACATTTAATTTTGAATTGGGTTGATTTTGAATATAAAATCACTTTAAATTTTCAAACTAGATTGAATCCAAAATTGAAAATACAATTTGAATTTGAATTTCAAAATTTGGTTTAAATTTTGAATTTTATTTTTGTTTGTGTTCGATATAAATTTCAAATGTCAACTCCAGTTTGAGTTTTAAATGTAATTTGATTGTTGAATTTAAAATTCAGTTTGAATGTTAAACTTAAAACTAAATATTCATTGTATGACTACAATTTCATGTGCTGTAGGCTAACTTGTGGGTCCACGGTGTCAGGAGAGAGAAAATGCAAAAAGAATGAAAAATTAGAGATAAAGGAGAAAAATGATTAAAAAAATGTCCGAAAAGATAAATTCGTGTACACCATGTGATACATGGCTATCCAATTGGGTGTCGGTTAAATTGGGTGTCCGAGAACCCTATATGTGAAAAAGGCCCTCGCGTCGCTCTCACGGGGCGGCTCGGGCGACATCTTCACCCCGTCCAACCCTCCCAAACCCTAAGCGCCCATGCCGCGCCATGCGGCCGGCCTCCTCCCCTCTTCTCCTCCTCCCTCGTCCTCTCTCCTCCACTTTGCGCCTTCCTCCTCCCTTCGACCTCGCCGGCGTCAACGCGATTGTCGAGACCGTGACAGCGCTGCCCGGCCGGATCCGGCGGCTAGGTGGCCGGATCCGGCGGCCGGCGCAGCCGTGTGTGGCAAGGCAGGCAAATGGCAAGCGGCCAGCCGGCAGCCTGCGGCGCGACGACGACAATGGTGGCCTTCCTCCTCCCTTCGACCTCGCCAACGACAACGCGTGGCGACATGCAGCAGCGGCACCGGCCGGCGGATCCGGCGACTAGGTCTTTGGATTCGGCGGCGGCGCTGCTGGTAAGCGCGCCTAAGCGGGTCGGGTGGCCTAATTCTTCGGCTTCGTGGTGTCCTCGTTGCCCCCGCTCATCGACTTTGGCTGTCGTCCTCTCCGGGAGTGTCTGCGGTTCTTCGTTGCTTGGCTTGGTCCTGCCCTCGTCGTCTTGGACCTCCTTCTGCCACGGGGTGCTTGTTGGTGTGGACGGCGTCTCCCATGTCAAGTGGCGGTGCTTCGTGTGTGTTCTTCGGTCCTGCGGCTTCAGTCTGCGACTCGGTTGGTGGTCTTCTGTGGCAGCCGCTTTGTGTATTGGTGGGGGAGGGCTTGGTAAGCCTGCCCATTCCTAGGCGGATGGTGGCGTCACCTTTGGTGATGTTCCTCGTTGGAGCATCATCTTCTGACCCTTCCCTTATTTGGTGAAAACCTTGGTGGTCGCCGACGGCGGCGGGTCTTACTCGTCGTTACCTTGTTGGAGGCGTCGTGTTAGTCACTGCTGCACTTCTTGGTTGTCTACTAGGTCTGCTAATTCGGTGTCGTCCGTCGTTATGTGCGTTGGTAGTACGTCCGGCGTGACCGGTGTTGTTTCCTTCCTCTTCCCTTCTTGTTGTGTGTCGCCGCAAGGTCTTGATCTTGCGCGTGTGGGCGCGGCCGTTTGGTCGGGGTGTCGCGTGATCTTCTTTGCGTTATAATCTTATAAGCTTTGGTCGTCGCGACCGATTCTTCTATCAATGAATGGACGGTAGCTCTCCTGTCTTTTTCTTTTAAAAAAAATAAAAAATAAAAATTGGGTGTCCTTCATGGTGTACGCATCTCGCGGTCCGCCTCCATCTGATGCCGGCGGCACCTTCCGCGCCGGCGGCCTCGCCGACCGCGTCGTCCCGTCGCACCCATCGCCTCGGGGCAATTCTTTATTGACCCCCAATCCGAACCACCGCGAGCCCCACGACCCCGTCCCTACCGCCAAATCCACGCGGCAACAACCAAGCTTCTACCTTGCTGCCGCTTCTTCCTTCCGCTCTTGTTCCACCACCCCCCGCCTCCGCCGCCGTCTCCGTCTCCGTCTTATATAAATATATAATAGCGAGCAGCGCCAATGGTGCCACTTCGCTTGTGCCGCCACCTGATCCCGCGCCTGCCCGCCGCCGCCGGGTCAACGCCGCTCGCGCCTGCCGCCTCGCGTGCCCCCCGGCCGATCTTGCGGCTGCTGCCGGCCCCCGCAATGGCGGCGTACAGCTCCGGTTCTTGCGCCGGCAGGAGGCTGCTCTTCAGGCAGCTGTTCGAGAAGGAGAGCTCCACGTACACCTACCTCCTCGCCGACGTCTGTGACCCCGAGAAGCCCGCCGTGGTGAGCGCAGGTTCTTGGCTTGGCTTGGGTCGGGTTCAGGCTAATGATTTGGTTGGTGGATTGGGTGGCTCGATTTGACGCGAATGGGGTTTGCTCTGTGGGTTGGTTTGCATTTAGATGTTAGTCAGACAGGAAGAAGCCTCCTTCTATGGGTACAGTGGCAGCAGCCAGCGGTATGTGTTGAATTTAGTGTAGAATTTAGATGTTATTGAGGTATATTCAGCTTGATTTTTTTCAGACATCAGTATTGTTAAATCGGTGAAATTAATTGAATTTGTCAAATTTGTTAATTGGATTTGTCGAATTTGTTATGAAAACCCATCAAGTTAACGTTTTGAAAAAAACCGTCAAGTTACTTGTTAGTTTTCTGATGGATTACATGGATTCAGCAAGTTTGGGCTTAATTGTTACGTTACATCAATGTTGGATTTCGGTCATTTCACTGCTTGGTTTTTAAGTTCAACATTTTCATATCTGATTGACCTAAAGGCTTGTTGGATTTCCACGGTTAGGCTTATGTGTTCTTAATAAATCATATTGATTCAATAAATATGAATGCAAATTTAAAACTTTCTTCCTTATATTATGTGCAGTACATGTAATTTATCTGGGGGCTTATATATTGAATAGTGTAAAGAGCAAACTTTAGCGGTAGGCTTTGAACTTAGACCAAATGAGATTACTGACTTCAATTTCAGCTATACTATTGTTATGGGTTTGTTTTTTAGCTGTAGTTTACATTTTGTTGGTGCCCTCCTAACTATTTAATTTTGTGTTATCAGTTGATTGACCCTGTTGACAGAACAGTTGATAGAGATCTCAATCTTATCAATGAATTGGGATTGAAGCTCGTCTATGCTATGAATACTCATGTGCATGCTGATCACGTCACTGGAACAGGATTAATAAAGGTCAGTGTACCTTCAGATGTTTTCATCGCTATTCCTTTTCATGATTTCAACTCATTGTTCTCTTTGGTAATACATCATCGCTAGTCCTTTTCATGATTTCAACTCATTGTCCTCTTTGATAATACATGGTCAGCTGTTGGGATGTACTTGCAGGCTAAACTACCAGGAGTGAAGTCTGTCATTTCAAAAGTTAGTGGAGCAAATGCAGATCATTTTATTGAGCATGGGGACAGAATATACTTTGGCAACCTTTTCCTTGAGGTAGAAATCTCATTTTAATGAAGCTTTCTGACCACTTGTTGATCCTTTCAATCTAGTAATAGTATATAAACCGACAATTTCCAAACTTCTAAATATCAGCTACAAGTTATCAAAGTGATCAAGGCTAACCTAGAATTATAATAAATACATAAGGTAGTTCATTTGTGTTATGCTTGATTGCATTTATTAAATTGCTGATATTGAAACTCAGATCGATAATTTTTAAAATTGTTCTCCCTATGTTAAAGAAAGCGTTGCAATTTGCAGCTGCCTTTTCAATCGAAGTTCTCTCTTAGTTTAATGTCTTTGAATATGAAAACCCTAAACTGTTCTTTCTCGATTAAACTGTGCACTATCAAGTATCAATTATGAAACTCTTTTAATTTATATGGTCAATCTGTGTGGTCGGGTTATTGATGTTATCAACATTATTATTGTATACATGCTTACTGTACTATATTACTTATCAGCAAGATGACCTGCAGTTCTGCACACGATTCAAATGAAATGTGTTATAGACACATTTTGCAGTTGGTTTGTACATGTGAAATGAGGTAGTGGGAAGATATATGGGTTTGATGTGATGTACATATTATTAAATTTATTCCTTTTTGCATTTTTTGTATTACTTGCAGTTATATTACTTACTGAAACTCAATTTTTTTCTATTAAAATATAACGTAATTCTGTCATATCCACAGCTGTTTGATTGTATATAAAAATTTTCTATTCGCGCGTCTAAATGATGAAAAAGGCAGCATACAAATTATTTATCTTTCATGTAATTTATCTCATAGTTATGGTGGAGAAATGATTTCTAATGTCAGTAATGGGGACAAATTTCAGGTGCGAGCTACTCCTGGCCATACTGCAGGCTGTGTGACTTATGTAACAGGTGATAGTGACGACCAACCTTTACCAAGGATGGCTTTCACTGGTGATGCCTTAATTATCCGTGCATGTGGAAGGACAGACTTCCAGGTAACATTGTGACCACTGTCACGTTTTCCTGGTCTAGCACATAGAAAAAGCACAATCTTATGCAAACAGTGTTCTGATGTTTGAAAACTAAGCTAATATAGCTAATTATCGAAGAATGATGTCATTCAATATAGAGGATATATACTGGAAGTTATGCTCTACAGTAGTATCAGTCTGTCAGTCAAATATAATTCTGCTTCATGGATAAGTTGAGGATTCATGTTATAAATTTCAAATAACAGATTTTTTTATATCTTACTTTTTGTTCCATGGTATTGCAGGGAGGAAGTGCTGAGGAATTGTATCAATCTGTCCATTCACAGGCAAGTATATTAAATTTTGTATCATACCATGCAGAATGTAAGCGAACTATAAAGTATAACAAACTGAAACTTTCAATTTCTTGATCAGATTTTCACATTGCCAAAGGATACCCTGCTTTATCCTGCTCATGACTACAAAGGTTTCACAGTAAGTGGAATACTCAATAAGTCAATGTCTAGTTCGCCGGCCAAGATGTCAGGCGCTTGACTTGTATTGTTTGTAGGTGACCACTGTGGAAGAGGAGGTTGCCTATAATGCCCGGCTAACAAAGGATAAGGTACTTGCTAACTACATGGGAAATTCATCATTTGCACTTAATAACAACTATCTGTTTCCCTAACGATATATTGCTTGTTACTTTTGTAGGAAACGTTCAAGACAATTATGGAAAGTAAGTTCTCACAAGTCACAATGGATACATGTCATCTATGTATATCAGTATAACTTACCCAAGATGGCATGATCTCTTTGATTATTTACTCTCTTCTTGTGCAGGTTTGAACTTGTCTTATCCAAAGATGATTGACATTGCTGTGCCCGCAAATATGGTCTGCGGTATCCAGGATCCACCATCGAAGGTATGAGCTGTTCCAGTTGAAGGCTTGAAACTTGCAAGTTGAGTTGTGAACCCACGATCAGCGCCAGAGGCTCGCAGCTATGTTGTATATTAATATTGTTTTCTGCAGCATTGAGAGCGAATAATTAAACATTGGCTGATGTGGCCTCTGACGGTAACGTGTAAGGGACCATGTTTGATGAGATCAACGAGAATAATAAAAGCCATATTGCTTAGGATCGTTGCTAGCCTGGATCTGTATTTCCCCAAGGTGTGATCCCAGTGGTTTTCTCTGTTGCAGTAACTTGCAAAATTCAGGCCTTGTACAATTCAGCTTATTGTAGTGTAGCGTAGCGTTTCAGTGAAATTTGAAAATTTTAAAGAGATGTTTAAATGTTATTAAAAAATAATTGAAAGATATTTTCAGAATCTTTAAGAGGACTACTAAACCACATGCTTCATTCTTCATCTTCATCTTCTGCAAAGCAGCTGTGTTGCTGTTCCTATGTAGGACAGAGCGTCCATTTTTTCATGTCATATGTAGGAAACGAATAAAAGTATATCTCAGTGCTCTGAAAATTATAGTTCAGCGTCTCATTCTCAAAACGACGCTTATCAAAAGAAAAATATTAATGGAAATTACCATCCTTACGACATGGACTCCCATGTGGAAAAGACGAATGCTGTTATTTTTCAGAGGGAACAACATAATCAGCAAAATTGGCAATGTTTATTTAAAGAAGAATTTGCAATGGTTATCCATTGCGCAAAATCAAAATGTTCACCCTATATTGATATTTGGTATAGATTTTTTTAGGCTGAAATTTAAATTTTCTTTTTTCTTTTCCTTTGAGGACAACCCTCCTGACTAAATAGGACCAACTTGTCAACTGTACATATTCATTATAAAAAAAGCAGTGGGCAACTTGCCAGCTGTTTTTCCTAAAGAAAATAGGACCAAAACATGGTCGATCATAAACGAAACATTATGAAACATGAATGAAATACTAATAAGACATAGAGGTGGCCAACGAACGAACTAGGTTGTTTGGCCCGGTTTACTTTTAGCTGGTCAATGGGCTACGGTCTTGGCCTAGGCACCGTTTGTATGGCGAGCCGGTCCGATTTTAATTGGGTTGACCCATTTTTATCAAAAAATATTTTCAACAAATTAAGAAAATAGTTATATTTAGTAAATATGTGTTATAAAATGAAGAAATAAATTATATATCATAGAAAAATAGGCATATAAAACATATATTTTAATTAAATATGCTTGCCACACAAGAATAAACCGGACCGGACCATCTCATGGGCCTTAGGTCTCGACACAAGTTTGGTTTGATGAAGCGAACGGGGTCAACCCGGTTTGTTGAACAGTACAGGCCAGCCTAGTTGGTGAGACTCGGTTTGGTCCATTTGGCCACTTCTATCAAGACATTGCAAAAGAATTGATGAATAACGCTTAGTTATTTAAATATGTTTCACCATATACAAGTAGAATGTTTCATGAGAGCAAACATCATAATTCACAAAAACAATGTTTAATTGGCTAAAACCGGATGTTTCACAAGAACAAAACATATTACTCCCTCCGTCCCAATATATAGGGCGCATAAGTTTTTTTGAGTTGTCCCATAATATAAGGCGTCTTCCCATTATTTCCTTGGAAAAGACGAGCAATTAACTCATAGTTAAGCTATTCACACTATAAAGTGCATGTTTTTGCTAGCTTTAGCTATTAAAGCTATTAATTAAGTGCATGGGAAGAAGATGCATGTTTCGAGTAACGAGATAATTAAAGATGATTTACTCTCTTAAACACCATTTTTTGGTCTTGATGAAAATTTGTATACGCCCTATATTTTGGGACAGAGGGAGTAATAATTTGCAATAGTAAATTAAATGTTCTATACATTTGCTATTGATGTTTCATACATATACGAATTATGTTTCATAGCGAAAAATGAGATGCATCTTCTCTTGAATGTCTTCTCCAAATCCATTGAGCCCCCACGTTGTGTTCGTCGGATCCAGCTGCCAAGCTCGCTCACCGTCCTTATGGAGGGAAAGGTAGAGAAAAGTTATAGGGGAAATAGAGAGATAAAGTGAGATGGGGAAGTAGAGAGAAAGCGAGATGCGAAAAGAAGGGACATCCGAAAGAGGGGAGGAGCGTGGCTGATTGTCTAGCAACTGATTAGCGACAAAGATTGGCAAGGAGGGGCGCTGGGTATGAATGTTGTAGAAGAGAAAAGAAGTAACACAAAACCCACAAGGAAATAGAGAGTTCTAAAAACCTCCATAGTTTTGGTCTATATTAGCCCCCTGAACTTGTAAAACTGGATCAAAACATATCACAAAGCGGTTTTACTTAGTGGTTTTGCGGACATGATTGCCATATGGTTGCAAATCGAGCTAAAAAAAAGAAGATAAAAAGTAGACGATGTGGCATCCACGATAGCAAAAAATGTTCCAACGTGGCAGCCATGTCAATAAAATAGACAGAGAAAACCATTTTGTTGTGTGTTTTAACCTAGTTTTACACGTTCAAAGAGTGAAGTAGACCGAATCATAGTTCCGAGGTATTCTGAATTTTGCGGTAGTTTAGTTACCTAAAATTGATTTATTTAAAAAAAAACATTAGTGTCTTTTACGTTAAAGGTAAAAGTTGTTTTTAAAATCTTTCGAAACCAATTTTTAATCATTTATTCAACCTGAAACTGCCTAACGAAATTCTATAATTTTTTCAGATTAAACTCCGTCCCTACATTTAATCCGTAGAAAAGACATTAGCAAGAACACGTTTTCCTTGAACAATCAATAATCAGCTAAAAACAAATAATAAAATTTCCGGATTTTCCACCAAAGAGATACATTTTTGCTGAGAAAGAAAAGAAGGAAATTTATAGCACAAGCTTCGCCAGACTTGCTTCTCGATGTGCTCCATCAAAGAAAAGAAAAATCGAGCAACAGCTGCGCTCGACCAAAAAGTCATGGTTTTAGCCGGAAAAAAAAAACTTTGCACGTGTTTCTAACATGCGATAGCGGCTGTGCGGAAGGAGAAAATCACACGCGGTGGATCTAATTATCTAAACCATGTTAAATTAAAGTAAAATTAACCCCTGCCCTCTGGCGATCCGGCTATTACAGGTAAAATTATCACGATTGTTTTGAGAAAAATACTGTCGAGGACAGTGTGTTGACCGCATTCGCTTGATTTAGCGCATTTAGCTGTAAATCCATTTTCAACGCGTAGCAGTAAAACAATTTTGATCTGATCCCACGATTTTTCAACAAAGCCGCACCTGACAAGCTGGGCCTTCACGCCATTAACAAAGCGAGCCCCACAAGGTCATAAACTCGTCCTCTCCCGCCGCGCGTCCCAAACTCCCACCAATTCCCCAGCCCGGGCAAACCCTACCACGCCGCGCGTCCGCGCCATGGCCGGCGAGATGCCTGACGCCGACGGCAAGGCCCGGTCCGCCACCTCCGCCGCCGCAGGGTTCTCGCCGTCCGCGCCCCCGCAGCAGCAGCACCACCAGTACGGCACCTTCGGGCCCCCGTCCGCCTCCGGCGAGTTCCCGCATCCGGCGGTCGGTTTCCCGCAGCCGGCTCCGCCACCCGGGCTCCAACACTACCCGCCGCCGCCGCCGGCTTCGTACGCGGTATACCCTCCTCTGCAGCCCTACTCGGCCGCCGCGCCGTACTACGCTCATGGCTACCAGGCTGTACAAGGTACGGGGAACCCTAGTCGTGCGATGCCGCTCTTTGCTGATCAGTTATGATGATCCGCGGTTTCTCTTTTTGTGTTGGAGAATTTGTCCCCTTTTTGCGTAAAATAGAAGCATTTATTTCGCCCATGCCATTACGAAGTTATCAAAATGTCACCGGTGGCATGTTTGAAAAACTACCATGATATTTCCGCAACTTTATAATGGCATGGATGAAATTTGCCCAAAGAGAAACTTCTTCTCGTGTAATTAGTGCTTACTGCAAGCCTGTAGCTGTTGTGGGAAGTTAGGACTTTTTTTTTTTTTGAGGAAAAGGCAGGAGAGCTGCCTTGTATTAATTCAATAGAAAAGTCAGGACTTAAGAAACCAAGGGCAACAACATGTTTTATTTAGCAGCAGCAATAACAACAAAGAATTTAGGTCCCAAACAAATTGGGGCAGGCTAAAAATGAAACCATAGAAGTCACCAGCTAAGCTAGGTTATGGTATAGTGGATTGCTCATTTCCATGCACTCCTATCTAAGGCAAAAGTCTATAGGTATGTTCCAATCTTGTAAGTATTTCCTTATTTCCTCCTCTCACGTCATGTTAGGTTGGCCATTATCTCTCCTTACATTATAACTTCATCTAAGGATTTCACTATGCAGTATGCACTGATTCTTATGGAGACTTTCGTTGAATGTGTCCAAACCATCCAAACCGATGTTGGGTAAACTTCTCTTCAATTGGTGCCACCCTAACCCTATCACGTATAACTTCATTACGAACATGTTTTATTTAGGACTTGAAGAAATTGTGTAGCTACAGTGAGCCCTGCAATTTGCAAATGAACCAAAGTAAACCAACTGCAGGTATCTCATTTGGGATTTATTTACATATATGCAAACATGGTTGCATGGGGCTGGAATGCATGTTGACATTTGGGCGGAGGCATCCTGAGAGCACTTGTCGCATTGAGGTCCTTAGTTGTTTGAATTCTGGTCCCTACATTGCCCTGGTGTCTTCCTGCGTATCTGAACCTGTTGGTTGCATTTATCATTCAGTTGTGAGTTGGCAATTGCTAACGAATGGCAGCTTGAGTGCCAAGTTAATGAATTGTAGGCCTCACTCCATTGGCAGTCTGCTGGTGCATGACACGCAGATTACCGCAGATTCAGGATCAAATTTTAAATGGTCCTTAGTCTTTTTCTGTTGCATGTTTAAAAATCACTTCCTTTCAGATTGCATCAATGGCACTTAAAATTCAATAGGGAAATGTTTGATTCTGTTGGTACTTTTTTTGGCTGTTCCAATGTTGTCGTAAATGAACAAAATTTAATATACTGCTATCTTTAGATCAAATATAGTCCAATTCTCCAGCGGAATACATAAGAACGATAGTGATTTTAAAAAATGCAGTTAAATACTCAAATTAATCTAATCAATTGAACATTTTATCTTATATGCAGTTTCATTTAAGAAATAAAATGAGATTTATTTTTTTAATTTAGCTTGCTATATTTGCCTTATTTGTTTTTTTAGGTTATATACCTGTTGTTGAAGGAAGGCCTGTGAGGATGCGACGACTTCCATGCTGTGGGCTTGGCATGGGTTGGTTTCTGTAAGTTTCTTTGAATATTTATCATCTTGCATTACATTTCAGAAATTTGGGTTGGACACACTGAGGAACTGCTGTTTGTACTATTTTTAAAAGGTTCATTATTGGCTTCTTCCTTGCTGCCATTCCATGGTATGTTGGAGCTTTTGTTCTGATCTGCGTCCGAGTACATGATTACAGGGAGAAACCAGGATATGTTGCTTGTACTATTGCTGTAAGTTCTTTCCACCAATGCAGTCTGTTATTTCCAAATCATTTCCAGCTTTCAACATCTTCATTTTAAAAAACAGTTTGTGCACAGCTTAAGCCACAAAGACAATAGCAGCACCCTGTTTCTTTACAATGCTGGCGCTATTACAGTTGAATAGGGATATCCAAATCAAATGTGTGAATGTATTGTTGTGCATCTTCTTTATGTTTTCCCACAAGCTAAGTTTACTGAGGAAAAGGATTTTGATATTGCGCACGGCCCTAAGTTTGGCAGGAACTTAATGATAGGTTGCAAACATTTATAAGATAATTGACAATGCACCCCAAAGTTCATAGGCCATTGATGATATGCCCCTAAACTCATTGGCATAGATGAAATGTCCCAAAGTTGATGCGCCAATTGACAATTTGCCCTGTTTCAAACTTCTAGCCATCTTTTTGTCATCTGGCTAAGGACAAATAACTATTCTACCCCTGCATGGTTCCTTAGTTCCGTATAACATTGGTCAAGAGAAGAAAAATGCATCAAGTTCCTTACCAGCAAACCTTTCCAGGTGTAGAACAGATAGATTCTACATGCTCCAGACGTTTTTTTCCTTTTTTGTCGAAACAATATAATCGGCATGGCTAGTAGTATCAAATTCTATTCTATTTAATAGCAATAGACTCTTGTACTTGCGAGCAATATATTCTAAGCACCCTGCGAGGAATTGATTGATAAGACTTCAAATCTCAATCTGCACAGGATCTTAAATTCTCAAATCATGGCGTGCAACCTAAGCAGCTCTATTCCCAAGCAAATATGCAAGGGTAGGATAGTCATATCCCCTCATTCACATTAAAAAAAGATGATTAAAAGTTTGAAACATGGCAAATCGTCAATTGGTGCATCCTTGGGGTATTTCATATTTGTCAGTTGTATTTAGGGACATATCAACAATGGCCTGTGAACTTTGAGGTATATCATCAATTATCTCAACATTATATGGCTGTTGAAATAACATTTATATGGCTGCACAACTTTGGCTAGTCACTGCAGAGAAATGATAAAAGTAATTGTTGATCCTGTAATGTTACTATTCTTATCAGTTTGTGCTGTAAATATGCTGTAATGATGTCCGGAAGGTTGAGCTAACTTTGATTTCAACATTTTTGTTGCCACCGACAGGCTTCACTTGCTGCAATTGCCGTTCTGCTTGGTGTCACAAAAGGAGAAGAGGTATGGTGAACCGCCTTGGGTTATCAGTGGTTTGCTCAATTCATACATTTGTAAATTCTCCTCCTACTTTGTTGTGTCCTTGATTGTACATGTATGCGAATTTAAGATAGAGTTGAAGGGGAGCGATGATCTCAAAGGAACACATTCTGATGACTCTGGTATACATATATTTGTGTAAATTGCCTCGGTATTTGTGTTGGCAGTTTTGCATTTAACAGATAGAAAACATCATGCACCGAGAGACAAAAAGGAGACTGAAACACACCATGTCAAACTTGCCAAATGATTTATGATCTCTCTAATGGTATCGTTATTTATAATATCTCTAATTAGTATCGTTGATTGCTGCTTAAGGGATTTCTAGGTATAGAACTGATGCACAGGCATGCGTGTCCTCTATATAAGCCTTGCCCCAGTATGGATGCACGACTTCCTACCGAACGCGCACGTATGTGCCGATAAATTTTGTAGGATTGGTAGACAGTTTTGACGTGTTTGGCCCAAGAAGATTCACTCGCGGCCAGGGCTGTCGGATGCAGGCGTTCAACGTTTTTGGTTCCCTACATGCCGGCTGGAGCCGGGCACCCGTAGGCGAAACCATTGTTTTTAGCGGACCAGGCCTGGACTGGACGGCCGCAAGCGAGCGAGGCCGATGCTAGCGGCGCATGGAGCTCCGTCATAGGGCATGGCGGAGCAGTGCAAAACAATTATGTCTACCTTAACAGATAATACGCGAAAACATATGCTAGAGAAATAAAAATATAAAAACACACATAGTAATCACTCATGAGCATCAACTTCATGGCTCATAGTCATGACAATGGTGGTATGTAAGTATCGTACCCGATAAAGAAAAAAGATTTATAAAACCATATACATCTTGCAGATATGTGCGCTAGTCAGACTCTATAGGCTATGTTGGCAACTTAGCGTAACTATGTGTTCTTGGTATTTTGTACCTGATATATTTAGTTTTTCAGTATTTTTCTTGTTTATCAGAATGGCAAAACTCGTTGTATTGTTTAAAAATCATTCGAATACTCACAACATTATCTAAATCACTATCCAAGTTGTGTCGGATGGTCATAAATTATCCGTACTATTTTCATCCGTACTCATTGGGTAGTAGGGAATGGCGGAGACCCTTGGCGAGGTGCCGACAAGCTTGAGGTGAGTTTCGTGGTACTGAGATGGTGGAAGACATACGAGCGTAGTTGAGCTCGGAGGCATGAGGGCCGGCAATGCACTGACACAACTATAGTTCCCTAGGCGGTGCCTAGAAGCTAGGTGGTAGCTTCCGGCATGCCCCGCTTAGGGCCTAGACAATGATTACGCAGTTCAACATGGTCCTAGGGAACGTCTAGATTATGATCGGACAATTTTTTATGATGATAACTTAAATATGGTATATAGATACATTTCAAAATGTCAATACACATACTCCAGGATCATTTAATGCGAGTGTGTTTGGTTTCTCGGGGCCAAGCATGGATCATTTAGTCGAGCACATGTCATGCGTCTGTGGCACGTGTTATTGCATTGTCAACCACCTGGTATGGAGGATCCATGCCTTCTTGTCGATGTTAGCCGCATCTATGTCTTCTTGTCAATGTTAGCCACATCTATGTCTTCTTGTCGATGTTAGCCACATCCACATGCCACCAGATCTACGACGTCGCGGAGAGCAGCATGAATTCTGGTGTTGCAATCATGCTGAATCTCCGAAGAGATGGGAGAAACAACTTGTCCTCATTGCACTGTAGCGACCCCCGAGCTTGTCCTTACATCATCTCATTGCAACTTTAAATTTGTCCTCAATATTCGTTCTTGCATCCCCGAGCTTGTGCTTGCCACAGGAGGGCTTGGCGGAGCTTGTCGTTGCCTCGTCGAGCTTTGTTGTGTCCAAGGTTATCTAATGTGCTAGGCGGGGGGCTAGGCACTGCCTATCCAAATTGATTTACACGTTGACATCAACCAAACACAAAGTGCAATTGCATGGATTCTTGCTTCCACGGACCAGCATTCCTCATATAGATCAAGCTAAGGTCATCCAACCAACCAAAAAACCCCTTTGTGTAGCTATTTAACGATAACTTAGATGCATAAGGAAGTTCCAAACTACCCAACAAAAAATGACTCTCCTCAAGTAGAGAGAACTGAAGTGCAGGGAGCAGCGTCATAAGACTTCAGTTGTTGGCGTTACCGGGTTACTGAATATGTTAGAGTTGGCATTTGGAGGTATGTCCGACTATAGGCTAGGTTAGCAAGAATAGTATTACGGTGTGCAATTGGTGTTTTCTGCCGGGTGTATTTTGTTTTTTTTTTTTGTATTTTATTCTTGTCTATTATGATGTCAAAGCTCGTTTTTAGTTGTGAGGAATGGAAACCCGACATCTACTCGGGCTCAAACTCGCTTGCAGACATCGACTAAGGCCGGGCTCAAACTCGCTGGGCCTTTGCCCGCCGAAATAACCTCTCAAGTCGAGGCGGATTCGAACCCAAAGGAAGCAGCAATATAGCGCGGCCGCCCGCCGCTCGGCTCCACGCCTCCCCTCTACTTCATCGCATCCTTGATCCTCCATCCAGCCATGGCTGCCCTTGGCCCCCGCCGCTGCAACGCGCCAGCGCTGCCTTACCCGGACTTCGACGCCCACCCATCCGAGCAAGACCTCATCACGTCGTTCCTCCGCCCTCGGGTCGCCTTGGGCGACGCGCCGGGCGCCTTCATCCACGACGCCGACGTCTACTCCGCCCACCCCGCTCGCCTCACGGAGGCGTACGCCCCGGCGCTCGGCAGCAACGGCGACAAGGCGTGGTACTTCTTCTCCGCCGTGCGGCCCAAGGGCGGCGGCCGCAAGGCGCGCACGGTGGACTCCGGCGACGGGTGCTGGCACTCCGAGGCCGGCGCGAAGCCCATCTTCGCCGCCCCCGCCGGCGGCCGCCACTGTGTCGGGTACCGCCAGAGCTTCTCTTTTGCGACGAAGGAGGAGGGCCGGGTAGTCCGGTCGGGGTGGCTCATGGTCGAGCTCGGCCTCGACGGCGACGGCCAGGGAAAGTTGTCCCTGTGCAAGGTGTACTGGAGCCCGCGAGCCAACAAGCAGCAACCCCCGGCGGCGGCCGGGCGCAAGAGGAAGGCCGCCGCCGCAGCCGACGACGACGATGACGCTCCGGCAGACGAGACGCGCCACCGCCGCCGCCGCCGTGCCTGCCCCTCCCCGAGCCCGATCGACGCAGCTGAGCCGCCGGAGAGCGAGACGACGACGGGCGACGCGGCGGCGGAAGAAAAGACGGCGGTCTTCGCCGGCGCCGTCCCAATGGGCTATTTCACCTACCTGATGATGGCAGACGAGCTGACACCGACAGAGCTCGACCTCGCCGCCGATGACTGGTCGGAGCTTGCCGCCGAGAAGTACCCCATGGAAGAGGAGGACGCGCTGTCCGATCAGTGGATACTGCGGCACAAGAGCTGGCTGATGGAGAAGCTGGGCATCAAGGAGGAGGAGTTCGAGCGCGCGCGTCTTGAAAAGTCGAGGCTCCTTTACCCTGACAGACCGGGGTTCCACGGCCTGAGTTCTCTTTGCAGATTCATCGTAACTAGATACGAAAGGTATATGGGCATTAGCATTTTCTGATCCGTGGGACGGCACTACGATCGATCGGTTTGTTAATTAGTTAGTCATTTATGTGTGTATCCACTACAGGAAATGATCTCTGTGACGACGGCCGAAAAAAGCAATGTCGACGGTACTCATCCCGACGACAGCATGTGTCGGCGGCCAAAATCAGTACCGACGACAAAACAAGCATCAGGCAAGCAATGACGTCGGCCAAAGGATGGCCGACGACAATACCTGCCCAGCCGAGAGCGCGAGTTCAGATTTTTGAATTTTTGTTCCCCCTAAAATGGTTTTGTCCGCGGCCGAACGAGCTGTATCGTCGGCTCTCACCCAGACGACAATCTGTGGCAAGCAATGACGTCGGCCAAGAGTCCGCCGACGACAATACCTGCCCAGCCGAGAGCGCGAGTTCAGATTTCTGAATTTTTGTTCCCGCCAAAATGGTTTTGTCCGCGCCCGACGAATCAGTATCGTCGGCTCTAACCTGAACGACGATCAGGCCACCGATGGCGTCGGCCAAGAGTCGGCCGACGACACTTCTCCCTCGCGGAGCACGGTGTCCGCGGCCGGGGTGGGGTAGGTGCGGGCTGTGTCGTCGTCCAACCGATAGCCGACGTCAAAGGGCACTCAAACCTCGTAGGGTGGAGAGGAGCGTGTAGCGATATGATAGATTTTAATAATTCGATATGCGACCAAACTTCTTATTTGAAAATTTGTACGGAGGGGTAATTATCGGGCGAGAGAACCGATGTTTGGTTGGGGCCCGTGAAGGACCAGTGTCGTCGGCCGTTGGAAGCCCGACGTGACAGGTGTCATCTATGTCGTCGGCCTAGCCCTTGGCCGACGTCAAAGGTCGGTCTTTGACGTGGGCCTCCTTCTGGCCGACGTCATATCCCTTCTCCCCGTCGGCTAGTCAATATTTTTTCGGGACCTCCGCCCCAAACCTCACAGGGTCTCTTTAGAGTTCTAAAGGGTACGTAACACAAGAAAAGTCATATCGCGCTTGTTGTTTCCGTCGGTGAAAAGTTTGAGCTAGGTGCGTGTTGGTATATGATACTCCGACATGTGTTGGTAGAAGTAGGGTGTGAAATGCAAGCCGATCGAACACGATATGCTATGCACATTTCAAAGGAGCCCACGCAGATAATCGAATGACTGGTGGGGTGGAGCATGTAGCGAGATGATAGATTTAAATAATTTGAAATACGACAAAATTTCTTAATTGAATCTGTTGTACGGAGGAGTAATATATCAGATGAGAGAGAACCGGTGTTTTGGGAGGGGTGGAGAACCCGTTTCGTCGGCCAGAGCGTAGGCCGACGTCATAGGATGGGGCTCTGTCGTCGGTACAAGCTATAACCGACGTCAAAGGTCAGCTGTGACGTCAGCCTCATGTTACCCGACGTCAAAACCCTTGCCCCCCTCCCGTGAGCTCAACCGGCCGGTCTGTTTGGCTGTGACGTCGGTAAAGCGGAGGCCGACGGCAAAGGGGCTAGCCCGGATGGCTGTGATGTCGGGAGGGAGTGCACCGACGTCAAAGACCTTGCCCACGTCCCGTGAGCTCAATCGGTGGCTGTGACGTCGGGATGGCCTAGGCTGACGGCAAAAGTGCTTGGCCGGACGGCTGTTACGTCGGGACGGAGTGGGCCGACGTCAAAGCGCTTGCCCCTGTGACGTCGGGAGAAATGTGGCCGACGGCATTGGGGTAGCCCGGATGGTTTTCACGTCGGTCTTGGAGAGGCCGACGTGAAAGGGCCGTGCGCACAGCCCAATTATTGCTCCTTTGTCTGTTGTCTTCTCCCAATCCCTTCGCCCAGCCTCCCACCGCCCAACGTGCGCACGGTCCGCCTCCTCCCACCGCCCAGCGCCGCCGCCTCCTCCTCCGGCCGCCCAGCCTGCCGCCTCCCGCCCCAGCCCGCCTCCTCCCCCTCCTCGCGCGCCGCCTCGTCCCACCGGCCGCCGCCGCCTCCTCCCACCGCCCAGCGCCGCCGCCTCCTCCCTGCCTCCTCGCGCGCCGCCTCGTCCCACTGCCCAGCCCGCCGCCTCCTCCCACCGCCCGCCTGCCCTCCTCTCCCCTGCCTCCTCGCCCCGCCTCGTCCCACCGCCTGCCGCCCTCCTCCCACCGCCAGCCTGCCTCCCTCCCCTGCCTCCTCGCCGCCGCCTTCGTCCCACCGCCAGGCCGCCTCCTCCCCGCCCAGGCAGCCTCCTCCCCTGCCTCCCTCGGCCGAGAGGTGACCTCCCACTTTGAGACGCTGTTGAGGCCCCGACTCCGATCTCGAGGAGGATGAGGTGGTGGAGCCAGAGATCGAGGTGTGATGAATCCGGAGGCGGTGGAGAGAATCTACAAATGGTGCACAGGAGGTTGGACTTTCAAGGGCTGGGGAGGCGGGAGGAAGAGCCTGAATTTGACGATGGTAGTGAGTCCGGCTCTGAGGCTGGAGTAGAGCAAGCCAACGATGAGCACTTCATACCGGGTTGGTGGGAGGAGGTAATGTCATCTAAGCCATTAAAATTTTCACATTGACTGTCATTTACTTTCTATTAATTCCTTTTATTTGCTTGTATTTGGTGGTTTCAGGCATTAGAGCACGCCGCGTCTTCTAGCCATGATGAGGAGGATGCGCAGTGGGAGGTGCCGGAGTCCTCTGATTCCTCCTCGACCCTCAACAGGCGGGGGAGAACCAAATTGCAACAAGCCCCCAGAGATCAGAGTCAGCGGCCGTTGGTACAGCTTACCGCCAATAAGAGGTGTGTGGTACCATTTACAATGTTTTTATTATTGCTAACTACAAACTTGCTAACCACTTATGATGTTCTTGTCTTTTGGACAAATATGCGTGCAGGGGCTTGATTTGCACCTTCAAGGGTCCACAGGAGCCGGGTAAGGTGTTGGGCCCACTCTTAAAGAATTTGTACCCTGGGAAGGTGGGCCGTGGCAAGAAGCGGCGGCCGGCGATGAGTTGGTTGGACTACTCCCACGATGTTGACGATGAAGGAAAGACTCTCGCGATCGATCGGTCGAGGACTTCAGGTTAGATGTCTTATTTTCATTTCTAATTGTTTGTCTTCATAACACTAGCTGCATGTCGTTTTTTATTTCTAAATTATATTTAGCTCGTGTTCTTTCATGTGTTGTTTTTTTATCAGGAGAGGTATATGCTTTGGCCGGAGGCGACAATGGACGATTACGAGGCTCATCGCCCTGCGATCGATGCAATGGCGACCCACATTGTCACAGACATGATACGGATGGCCCGAGTCGAGGCGGATTAGTACAAGAAGAGGAAGGGCAAGAAAATCAAGAGGAATGAGGCAAGTTCGGTGTATCTTAAGACAGGGCAGTACGTGCGTGGACGACCTGAGTGGATGGACAAGTGTCCATCCGCCTGGAAGGCTCTGTCCAGGATGTGGGCCTCCGAGGCGTGGATTGCCAAATCCATGAGGAACAGGGAAAATAGGGATAAAAACCTCGAGATCTGCACGACCCACCTTGGGGGACTCGGTATGGGGCACCTCGCGCGTGACCTAGTAAGTATATTTGCAAGCATTAGTTAGATATTCTATTAACAGCAAGTTACTACATGTTTATTATTGACTTTGAATTAAACTGCAGGAAGCGGAGACGGGAGAGCCGCCCGATGCGTTCACCTTGTGGCAGCGCGCGCACACGCCCCGTCCTCTACCCGACGGCACACAGCGACCGATGGATCCCGCTGCCCAGGCGAAAATGGTAAGTTTAGGTTTTGACTTGTTCGTAGTCACTACGACTTTTGTCGAGCTAATCGGCTTTATAACATGGTTGTTTCACAGGATGCATATGATGCGCTCGTGAGGGAGAAGCACGGTGACCAATGTGACCCCAGGACCATGGGGCGAGACACCGCCGTCATCTGACGGGTTCGTGGGATGGCTCACGGTCGGCCGGGCTTTGGACTCTGTCTTGCCTCGCGACGTCTTGAGGCGGTCATGGGGCGTCGAAGATGGGCTCCTCTTGACCCAAGCACGACTACAAGCTCAAGAATGCTGATCGAAAGCGGTGACACAATGAAACGAGCTGCAAAAGAAGGCGAAGAGGAGCGTGGCGGGAGGCGGGAGGAGGAGGCGGAAGGAGAAAGCAAGGGAGGAGAAGTTCGCACAACTCGAAGCCCAATACAACTGGATGTACCAAAGAAATGCAGAGGTGCAATATGTTTCAAAGACAGCAGTAATTAAGATGGTGGGGCCGTATAGGTTGTATATTTACACTTTTATTTCACATGCTAACTTCTCGTGTGTCCACAGAGCTCATGGGCATGGAGGCCTCCGCGGATCGATCGCATTGCCAACTCCACCCCGTACTTCACGCAGACCCCGACACGCCTTTACGCACCCGCCCACAGTACCAGCAGAGATCCACGGATACACTTCTCCACTCCACACGCGCATTCTCCTGGGTAATACTCCTTTTCAAACTTTCACAATTTACGCTTCAATTGCACATATGTATTGAAAATTTGTGTTGTTCTCTAATCTTGTAGGTCTCCGGATCCGCCACGGCCGGCGTGTATCTTCTTGGGGCGATTCGATGGCACTTTCGGTCTATGGTGATGAGGTTCTTGAGAGAATGGCAGAAAGTTTCTTCGCGTTCAATCCTTCCACCTACGATGGTTCGAATAATCATTAGCTTCAGTTTTCACTCCTATATGTATCAAAACTCACTCCTACATGTACTTTGCACTATTCTAGACTCTTGAGCCATATCGTCATGATTTCGCTTATTTGTGATGTATTTTGGACTCAATGGACCTAATGTGATGTAATTGGACAATTTGAAGTCTTATCGGTGAATTGTTTGTTTATAAATGGTGTGAATGTGTATGTGCTCGAAATTGTGGTGTCGAGAAGTTGATTATGTGTGGATATTGTGAGAATTTCTGTGATTGCAATTATGTTGTGAAATATGAATATTTGCAGGTTGAAATTGGGTTTTCATATGGATTTTCTGAAATTTGTTTTGCAGGTGCAATAGTAGTGACGTCGGCATTTGGAATGCCGACGTCATTAGTGGTGACCAGTAGGCGGGGAGGAGGGGGTTTTGTCGTCGGTAGAGGTGTGGCCGACGTCAAAAGTGGCAGGAGGAGGATGTTGGGGAGGCGGTGTCGTCGGTAGGGTGGTGGCCGACGTCAAAGGTGGCGGGAGGATGGGAGGGAGGGCATTGTCGTCGGTAGCGGCTGGCCGACGTCGAAGGTGGCACCAGGCGAGGAGGGAGGGAGGGCATTGTCGCTCGGTGGCGGTGGCCGACGTCAAAGGTGGCACCAGGCGAGGAGGAGGATGGCGATGGCGTGGGCGCATCTCGGCCGACGACACTTAGTGGGAGGCGATGCGGCGCCTCTACCGGCCGACGTCAAATAGCAGGGGCAGGGGGACGGGCGAGGGAGGTCAGGGGAGGGCAGTGACGTCGGCCGTATCGTCTGCCGACGTCACTGAGGTGGAGGTAGTGTCGGTGGCATATGGATGCCCGACGTCAAAAAGGAGGGGCTGGGGGGCAGGGGGCAGGGAGGGGGGAGAGGAGCAATGACGTCGGGAGTTCGCTGTGCCGCCGATAAAAGTGAGCAGTGTCGTCCAAACAGTGTCGGCGGACCTTTGTCGTCGGCCAGCCGCCGACATAAACTTGTGACGTCGGTTTTGGGTACCAATGACATCGGTTTTGGCCGCCGACACTGAGTTCGATTCCTGTAGTGATCATAGGAAAAAGAATAGATCAAGACATTCAATTCTGTTGTTTTATGTCTTTTATAGCAAGAAATAGATTGAATACAAAGGACTACCGCATTTGGCTGCCGACTTGGATGGTTTTCATTATTAGGCAATAGACAGTAGATTATTGTGTTGCAGGACAGCTAGCCCGCAAGACTGCATACCTTTCTCTTTGTTTGTTTTGAATTAAGAGGATTTTTTTAAATAGCAGCTTTTGTAATAGTAACAGAGGCGATTGAAATGTATAAATCTACGGCATCGTATCAATATCGCTATGTTTATCTTTTGCTTAAAAAAAAATATCGTGGTGGTCGGCGCCACACTACACACGATGCCATCTGATCCATAAAATTAATCACCATAACACAACACTGTAGCAAATTTATTTTTATCTATATGCCATCAGACTTGACATGTATACAGTAAAGAAGACACGTGGTCGCTTTACAAAGGGTTGCATAGTGAAAGTTGATGACACGTGACATGCTCTATTATCATCTCCACAATAGAATTTAAATTTCTTGTAGTAAAGTACGCGGTAACAAAATAAAGAAGATTTAAGGACCAAACAATTAGATAAAGGTATACTATTTTGGGAGAGTCTCCAGCGTAGCCGACCGTGTTTTTCCTAAAACATAGTCACCTCGCTGTGACCCTTCCTTCTCCCTTCTTCCCTAGCAGTGCCACCCTCCTCTCCCCCTCTTCTCCGACGCCGACCTTCCTCTGCTTTCCCGGTCTGCTTCATGCACCTCCACCGCCGCCGTTGGCCCACCAACTCGTGCCTAGCCGCGTCCTCGCCGCTCTGCCCCTGTCCTTGCGCCGCTTCCTCGACCCTGCCAACCCTAATCTCGCCACCCCATGCCAAATCCTCCTCACCATCGCCCGATCACCTTCAACCTTTTTACGGCCTTGCCATTCCATCATGATCCCCTCCCCACCATCGGGTCACCGCCTTCCTGATCTCCCTCTAGCCTCTAGGCATGATCGGCACAAAGAACCCACCCCCAAATCTAAACCCCAACTCTAAAGCGGCAAATGCCGACGATGGAGAAAATAACGCACCACGGATCCAAGTAAGTTGCCTAAGTTTGAGAAAAACCACAGTACTTTATCTAATTGTTTGGACATACGTACAGCATCACTCTGCGCTAGCAGTAATAAGGAGGTTTCTGTAAAACTAGAGCCAGAAAAGAAGGGGGAAAAATGAAAGCTAAATGGAAGGACATGAACACATGGCCCGTACTAAGAAAAACATCATGGGCCAACTTACATCTAAGAAAGCCCAAACTTACACTGCACTATGCAGGAAGAAAGCCCATTAGGGTTTACTACCAATTGAGCAAACTCGCCACCTACAAACGCTACTCTCCCCCACCTGCGCCACTGACGCCGCCACCCCGACTCTCATCGTCTCCTGAGACTAGGCTAGGTTAGTGGTTTCGAAGAGCTCGCGGAACGCCGGAAATGGTGGCCTTCAGGGTGAGACTCGCCCCGCGCCGTCGCTTCGGTGGTGGAGGCGTTCGCCTCCATGCATTTGATCCGTGTGTTTGATCGCTCTCCCTGCGTGCGCGTGTGCTTTTCTGTGCAGTTCCATCAGTACCAGGTGGTGGGTCGCGCGCTGCCGACCCCCGGCGACGAGCACCCGAAGATCTACCGCATGAAGCTCTGGGCCACCAACGAGGTGCGCGCCAAGAGCAAATTTTGGTGAGCCCTCTCCCTCTGTCTCCACGTTTCTTGCGTTTTTTTAGATTCAAGGCTTCTTTCGTCTTCGATGCGGTTTCCCTTCCCTAATAATGGCGTCGTGTGTGCAGGTACTTCCTGAGGAAGCTGAAGAAGGTCAAGAAGAGCAACGGCCAGATGCTCGCCATCAACGAGGTACTCAGCTTTTGTCGTCTTGGCTATTGCCTTGGGCACAACTTTTCTTGCGTTCTAAGATTGTTATCTGTAGCCATTGCCAACCTAGAATACTTAGATGCTCTGTTAGTGTGATCTGTGTTCTGTAGCGATGTTATTAGCAGCTGCTTCAATGTAGATTGTAAGTCATGTTTCGTTATTTGCATTGCCTAATTATGGTGTTTCTTCATTTTGTTGAGATCACTGGCTAGCCATTCCTTCCCCCAAAATATGGATATATAATTAAATAACATGTCTGTATGATAGAATGCTTGTTTTCATGTGCTAATGGCTTGCGGTTTGGATCTCTAATTTATGTCTTCCAGAAAGGCGATGGGACAGTTTGCCTATTTTGCAACAATTAAGTTTAGTTTGGGTCTTGTTCTGTAGCACTTTACCTGAAGGTAGTTATGCCTTTAGAAACAAATCAGTTGTCTTTATTATTGCAAAGTGTAAGGAAAGTAGCATTAGTCATTTAGCAGTTATTTTTCATTGTCCTCAGTTGTTTTTATCTTTGTGGCTTGTCATGGTAGTGTTAAGACTGTTAGCCATAGTTTATACTGGATTAGGGAACTGATCATGCTCCTGGCCCTGAATTAGTTTATACTGGATTAGTATATAGATGAAGTCCTAGAATGATTAGTGACTTGTTTTTTTAGAAATTCTACTCAATGTTTACTGTTGATTATTTTCACCGTGGAAAGTTTTATGTACATGCATCACATGACATTTTGCATGTATTGTACTTGTTCCTGTATTGCTCACAAAATTTATATATCAGATCTTTGAGCGTAACCCAACCAAGATCAAGAACTATGGCATCTGGCTGCGCTACCAGAGCAGAACCGGCTACCACAACATGTACAAGGAGTACCGTGACACAACACTCAATGGTGCTGTAGAGCAGATGTACACCGAGATGGCCTCTCGCCACCGTGTTAGATTCCCTTGCATTCAGATCATCAAGACTGCCACTGTCGATTTCAAGCTTTGCAAGAGGGACAACACCAAGCAGTTCCACAAGTCGGATATCAAGTTCCCCCTTGTGTACCGGAAGGTGAGGCCACCAACCAGAAAGCTGAAGACCACATTCAAAGCGTCAAGGCCAAACTTGTTCATGTGATTGGGTTGTGGTGAATGTTATGATCAGTGTTCTCTTGTTCCAGGTCAGAAGAGTTAAAGATGATTTTTCGTCTGTTGGATGTTTTGATGCGCTAAGACTTGAGCGGTTTGGTGCTCATTTATTTTTTTTTAAACATGCTTGACGAACCATTTTAGTATGATCTTATTATCTTTTTATCAATTGGCGTTCGCTTGGTGCTTTTGTTAGATGTCTTGAAGTGATTGTGCCTCTGCAATTTCTTGGAAATATGCCATTTAAAACATGTCTTAAGTCAAAAGTTTAAAAACTTTATTTAAAACTATTTGGATTGGACAGTCCTGTTAAAAAGCGCTTTCACAATATTTTAATTTTTTTATATTCTATAAATAAATTTTATGATGATTAGTGTCAAAGATGAAAATGACATGTTTTCAACAACTAGGTGTTAAGCTGAGTTCAATCATTGTTCCGATGTCAATATTTCATAGCGCCGGAAGCGGAGCAGCCCAGAAGCGGAGCAGCACTGGTGCTTTTTACACAACTATCCGTGGACATGTCCTTTGAAATCCTATTTTCCAGTGTATACATGGTTATAAAAAAAAAGAATGTATTCTGATTTCTGATTCTGCAGGATATTGACACCACATTCGCATTCACACTTGAAAAACCTCGTGTGTCAAGCTTGCTACAAACATTTTCCATCGCTGGGATGCTCTATTTCTATGGAGGTCATTCACAGTGGGGATGATACACAACGAAATATATCGACCTATTTGCATCTAACAGGGTGTACAGTCCAGACTCATGGACCTTAAACACAAAGGTTGCTCAATTAATATGCTCCTTGGAATGATAGCCGATCCCGTAATGTATCAAAAATGGAAGCTGCAGCTGTATTCTGAGCCAGTGTGAACTTTAGGCGGCCAAACAGTTCGTCACTATCTTTGGCCTGTGAAGCTGCTTCTGCAGCTTCCTTTGCCATGTTGAGCCGTGCATATGCCTGGATAAGAACAAAGCCATGATCATGTACGTGGCGTGGACAAACGCCTCCAAGCAATTCAGCAGATCTTATATCTTTTTGTTTCTTACATGTTATTTAGTGCTACCAAATGGCTACAACTTTTGTGCCTACGTTATAGATTGCAGTATTGCACTAAACACAAGCGCCATACTGCAATTGCTCTATATCATACAAAAGCAATTAGTGTTTTATTGGCCAAACATGTAAAGTAGGGATTCAGTGTGGAATTAAAATTTCTACATGTTAGCCATTAGCCCATCTTCTACTTGATCTGTTTGCATCAAAATTTCATCCTAAGTCCTCAACTTTTGTTTAAATTGAGAAATCTTCTACAGAGATATATAAATAGCTCAATATACTCAATGACACAAACTTTTCTTAGGCATATCTTTCTTCTGTTTTTATGCAGTATCCAATGGTCATGGAATCCCTAATGCTCACCATTAACTAAAAGCTTGATCCAGCAAACTAGATGAACCAAACGCAATATAAATAATGCAGCAAGTGGTTTTCTCTGGTATGCATAAAGTACTACTAATCTACTATATACTCCCACTTACGTGTTACAACCAATATCTGAACTATATCTAAAACATACCTCAGATCTTTCACGAGGATCTGTCAATTTTGGAATATATTTGAGAGCTTCAGTTTTTTTAACAGCATCAATACATGCTTCCACAAAAGGTCTATAGCCTGTAAGTCCAAGAAAAATAGAAATTCAAAACTATCACAGTCAAACCAGCAAAATGACCCCGTGAAGTATTTTTACTGCAAACAATATTATTAAGTAAAAATTCATCATTCACGTAGAAGCATTTGATATTTCAACATAACTTCTCATGTAAACCTACCTCCTGGTGGCCTCTTCTCTTTCGAAAATTTTTCAAGAGCATCCCAGTTCCCAACTGTAGCTAAAGCACAAGATTTCAGCCAGTACCACCTCTTATCAGGTACCTAAGCACTGCAGGCATTAGAAAGGCCAAAACATGAAATTCATCAGCCAAGTTTTTAAGTTCCATACCTTGAACTCTGACTTCACTTTGAGTGCAGCTCGTTCATTTCCCATTGCAATACAAGTTTTGATTGTATCACTAATGCTAGAACCCACAAATATTGCTTGCTTTGTGGAGACTTCTAGGTCACGCTGTGATCTGTAAGTAAAAAAGACAGAGAATGATTTAAGTCATAGCATTCTTAAGCACAACCAAAATCATACCCATAGTTTCCCTCTAAAATTGGCCACAAAGCATGCAAGTCTGTAGAAGACATAGGTCAGCGCCTCTCCAAGAACCAAGATTGATACAATAAAGTTCTACCACAGCTGATGCTAGAACCAAATTTGACTGACTAAAAGTACAGGGAACATAAAATGCCAGTAAACACAATACCATAAAATGCCAGTAAACACAATACCAAGATGTAGTTATAACATTTGGCAGTGTACAGTAGACTACTGAAAAGGCCAATAATATACATTCAGTTGCTTCATATGCCTCATCACGTGGAGTCTTCAACAGATTTTAACTACAAATTACCAAGGATTGTGAGCAGAAAGACGAGTCAGCATATCCTACAAGCTGTGTAGCAAATGGAGGATCATCATGATTGATTGGACAAACACCACATCAATGGTTAAACTGTCATCTGCAATTTAAATGTGCCACGTTTTCCTTGGTATCCCAAAACTAGTTTCACAAATCTATTCATAGGAACCAGGCACAGGCACACAGAACAAAGCCTAGAGAGTACAGATCTTTTATAGACACTGTATGGTCTGATTTAGATTTTCTTTCTTATGTTCATCAGTCATTGCTAACCTTGCCAATATGTTAATCACCATATTTCATAGTCTTCTCATTGCAAGATAGGGAATGATATTTAAAAAATCATCACATACCTGAGCAATTTGGCATGTTCTTCAGCAGCTTTGGATTCAAAAAGATGTTCCTTGGTCTCAGAAAAAAGCTTCTGGGCCTGCTCAATGAGCTTCACTTGTGGACCATGGAGAGGTGGCCCCTTGCTTGCTATTGAATTCTTCTCCAATTCCCTCGACTCCTTCAACAAAAGAAAGGCTGCATCCTGCAATTTCTCTCAATAGTTTAGGCAAGTAAATTGTGGCTAGTCGAGTGCTTGTGCTTTGCTACGAGAAAATACAAATTCCACCATTAGATTATGAGAGAGTGAGTCATACATCTTCGGCTTTGTCATGGCCACGACACGATGCGTCGCAACTAGTGGGTAATTTTAGTGGATAAGATTGATTTGATATAACAGATCACATGGTGGGTAATTTCACTAAAGTGTGAGGCCGACCACCGTAGACTTTTTAATAGTAGAGATGTAAACAAGTAACACATGCTATGGGATACTAATTATAGTATGTTAAATCTGTCTAGTATGGTACCCTTTCCAGCAAATCTTAATAACTACTCTATCCAGTCAAAATATTTGTTGTTTGAAATATGAGCAAATTAAAGTTTTAAAAAATTCAGCTATAAATATCTTTTGAACTATTTAGATTGACTACATGAAAATCATGTCTAGATTACTTTCAAAGAGTACTTCTATACTAATATAATTTCAGTGGCTTTTATAAATAAATTGAAATAATAATTAGTAGTCAAAGGTGCATTTTGGAGGCCATATTGATGTCCATCCAATAAGACACTTATTTATGACTTGAGTATATAATAATATAAGATGAACTACTTGTTTATTTCATTATAAAAGCAAAAAAAATCGCTAACTTATTTAAAAGAGATTCGACTGAAATAATATGAAAGACAATGTACGTAGCATCATACAGGGCCTCTTAGATAGCTTGTTTTAGTTTAGTTTTTGTTAGGATTGCAACTTTTGTTATTTTTATATACACCATTCACTTTATTTTTTAAAATTATTTTTTTATAACTTTGTAGGGTTTTTCTCAAAGATCTCAAAAATATTTTTTAAATAATTTATTTAGCCTTTTCATACCACTTTCAAAGGTGGTCAAATTTTCCCAACAAAAACTAAACTAAAACTAAACAAGCTATCAAAGAGGGCCACAGTGATTAGACATATCATCGCATATGAAACCTACTTGCAGTCTTCCTGTTGATAGAAAGAAGTCCTTCAAAGCTTCATGCTTAGAATGTCTGTGAGCATAACAGAGACATGAAACCATGTTCAACCAAAGCTATAAATGTAGTGGAACAACAAGAATAAGGATAGATGTGTCACCTTGCATATGCTATAAACAAATCTCGAGCCAAAGGCCTTGCATTGATTACACCAAAAAAATCCAATGGGGCATTCTATAAAATAAGATTGTTTTAAAGAATATTCACAATGCACAATGAGACGAACCACTTTCAGTTACAGTTCCCAGAAATTACTGTTTCATTAGTTAGAAGAACAGAGTCACCACATTGTCAATCATGGCATGTTCAATACTCGAGTATTGGTTATTACTAATTACTATTTCCAAGCAAGTGTACCTCATCTGGAAATGTCACTTCAGAGAAGAAGGGGATTTACTAACCTTTTCTACAGCTACCTTTTGCCAGATATGAAAAAGCACAAGGTACACCAGATCAGTATCACCGCTTTCAACTGCCTTCGATAATGCCTTGTCCTGTTCATCAATGCTCAGCAACAAGGGAATCTGTTAAGGTGAAATAAATGTCAGCTGATTTTTATGCGGGCAGCCAGGCAGTTTGTCTAGACATATACAACTGTTTACTCCCTTTGACTTATGCATGCAAATTAGTTAGAGAAAATGGCTAACTGAAGCCGTAAAAGGTTCACAGCTCACCGAATGAAACTACTATATACAATGCAGCATGATTGTACTAAAAAGATCCAAATTTTATTAGAAAAATAAATTTAATGACTACATTCTAACCATCTTGTCCATTTGCACCTGACAAGCAGGGAGGTCACACTGTGTCATTTGGTTGTACACTTCAATCTTCAGAATTTTGGAAGTCCTGAATCCTGCATGACTAGCTAACTTATTTGGGTAGACTTTTACTTAAGGTCATCATTTTGTTCCATTCTTTTAATATTTTTTTTCCTAGTACATTTGTAGGAGACAGCCATATTCATGCCCAGATTTTGGTTCATATGCATTAATAAAAATACTCTGTGTCATAAGATCTTTAGCTCCTGCTGCCTACATGGCATACTTTAATTTTAAAACATTACTGATATAATCTAAGGCCTAAGATGTCCGTATAGTGCCCACAAATGGTAAAGAAGCATGGCCGGAAGTGCATCATCATAAAGAAGAAAGTAGGGTCCAATCTCTGGAGCAAAAAAGTGAAGATAACCAAGGTTCAAGGAATATTTTGCGTGCACCATCGAAGCTGTTTCGTAAAGACCTAATCGCCTAAACCATTCAAGACCCAAGACAATGCTCAAAACCCAAAAAGGCACAACTGCTAAAATCAATCATTTGCAACATATACATCTTAGTAACTAGCCCAAAAGAAAACTTGCCTGCTTTGAGGATTGGGACTCATGGTCAACAAGCATTGCAGCCAACCTTCGCCGTCCACTGTTATCTGCATGAGCTGCGACCGCAGCATATGATATGCCTTTGCATAAACTGAGCTGGAACAGAACGAATATGTAAAGCAGAGGAACACAAATGTACATGTATTTATTTATTAGGTAACACTATCAAACCTTATCGAGCAAACCCTCAAGAAGGACTGTATCTGGAATTGCAGCTGATGCTGTTATCTTCTCACATGCCCAATGCATAATCACAACCTCCTATAAAAGATGTAAGGCTGTCAATGAACTAAATAAATTTATCGCAACTAGTGCAAGAAATTTACAACATTGAACCCTCTTTTAAAACCTAGAAATTTTTCACAGTGGTTCAATTAAGATCTCAAAAGACTGTTGGTTGATTGGCAAAAGTTAAATTTAGACCAAACTACTGTTAAATGATCCATAAAACCCCAAACAAGTAAAAAATACATAGTTAATATTTACTTCATAAAGGAAGTAGAAAGAATCTTCATTGTGCATAAAAATCAATAAGATGGTGTAATGCTTAGATTTTTTTCCCATGAAGCCTTGAAGGTATAGTACTAATCCATGGCAAAGCAATGTCAGATAAAAGGGTGAAGGAAAAGAAAAACAGAGGTTACCGGGCTCAGGTTAAGGTACTCGGAGATGCGGAGTGCCAAAAGGTGTTGATTAGCATTAATCAGACGTCCAATGAGCACTGGTGCAGTAAGCAACTAGGAAAACAGAAGAGCAAGCAGATTAAATAAGCAGAGAAAATGTCCGTCACATATCTGAAAGCAATACATACCTTGTACTGCTGAATGGTAAGTGGCATCCCAATCTCAGGATCACGAACAGCATTTAGAACTCTTAACATTTTGCACATTTCTTGAAAGCGTTCATGTGGAAATCGACTGCCAAAGCCAACTGGGTATCAATGCCAAGTTCAAATATCAGTAATAAAGTATTCTAGAAAAAGGAACACCAGTACCTAAAGAAGTTTTCCAAATGAGGTAATGATCAAAGGTAGTAAGGCTAGGTTTGGTTCATGGCCCTCAATGGCCTTGCCAATGAATGGTCATGACCAATCAAAGGCATGACCATTCATTAAATTTTTTTTGTTGTTTGGATCAAAGCCAATTGAAGGTTGCCAAATTTTGGTAACATAGGTGGTATGTTTGGTTTGTTGCCAATTGAATGACAAATGTTCCCATAGATAAATGAAAAATATAAAACTCAAATTAAAATTAAATAAATTTTATAAATACCAAAAAAATTTGAATTTAAATATTTAAAACATATTAGAACAAAAAAATTAAAACCAACAAATGAATTAAAAAATGCAAAAAACCAGAAAGATTACAAAAAAAAAGGAAATAAAAAGTTTTAAAAATGGGTTTCTTAGAATTTTAGATGAATTGTGTTTGGACACTGTATGAAATATATATAAAAATCACAAGTTTGAAATTAAGTGATGCTAGCTAGTTAGCCACTGCTTGGTTTGTGTGGTTGAGTGGGTCCAGTGCACACTGTCCGCTTGGCCAATGGCTCGCCGATGAAAGGCGGTCGATTTTGGCGCCGTTGCCCTGCTTTCGGGGTACATGGAAAAATAACGGCACGGCGAGCTTTTTTTATGGCGTGCCAACGAAAGTTTGTAATCCAAACTCCAACCAAATATGAAGGCATGACCTTGGCATGGCCAACCAAGGCTGCAATCCAAACACGCCCTAAATAAAATGTCGCAAGTTTTTGGAATAAAACAGTAGCTCATGACATTATGTATTCATGCAAGATACATGAGGTTGGTACGACCCCGGCTGCAAAGGGCGTAGTTGTGCTCAACCTTGGGCCAACGCCAGCGATACGCTAGCAGTGCTGGAAGATGATGGCAGCGGCGGCCAGGGAAGGGCTGCTGACGCTAGGAGATTAGGAGATGGAGATGAGAAGCAATAGATAGGATCTATTATTGCTTAATTAGAAAGTATCACCACGTACATTTATATAATGTGTACAATTTACAATTTAGGAAGCTAGGAATTATAATCAGAAAGAAATAACTATCTTAACTAATTAGGAGATATCGTCCATATCCATCTTGATCTTGACTTGCTGCCTACTTCAATCTGCGGCTTGGGCTGGGCCTGCTGGATGGCGGCGCCTATAGGGCTGGCCGACCATGACAGTGTGGTGTGATTGTAGCAGTAAGGTATAGCATTATTGTCCAAGTTAGAAGATGTGACATATACCATCACAGCACTTGGTACTGACAACAAGACATACAAGACATGTAAGGAGATAATGTTATCGACTTATTATGACATTTTTAGACAAACTTTTCAACTGTCCTGTTGATTAGAGAATCAGGCCTTCCTAAATACTAAGAGCATTCCCAATATCATGTGTGTATGAATAGTATTTTAAGGGGTGTGATAGAGGGGTTGTTGGGGATGCTCTAAGGCCTCATTTTCTTCACCTTATCTAATTTAACTTATCTAACTTATCTTTGACTTTACAGAAGTAAAAAATAAGATAGATAAGTTAAGTCATATAAGATGAAGAGAATGGGGCCTAAGAAAACTTCCAGGTAGGCTCCTAGAACTAGAACTCTAGAAGACCTTAAGCCAAGTTGAGAAGCTTTTATTGTAGTGGAAAAAGTTAGGAGCTTCTCTCAAATAGACTGCTTTTTGTTCAACCACAGGTGCATATCTGCAAAAACATGCTTTCAATTCTTTTTCTTGAAATTTATAACAGTTGGAACGAATATACCATTGAGCATAACTGCACTCATTAACCCTTCAGAGTCATAGACGAGTTCTAGGACCTTCCTATGGTTTGAAACTGGGAATGCAATTGATTCCAGTCATGTTTGGAAGAAACTACATAATTTTTTATGCCAGGTGATAGTTGACAACTTGACATAACTGGTGATGAATACTAGTGTCTAATCTCAGACTCACAGTAGTAGTTAGGTAACACCACAACAGTTTCTGCTCCATTTGAGAAGCACAGGGTAGTTCAGATAGTTGGACAACCTATAAGCTTAAGGACGCAGCTTCTTGTGTAAGCTTAGCTAAATTTTAAGTAATACCCCAAAATAATAATATTGGAGAACATGTTTACCCATAACTTTCACTTGCATTGGTTTCATCAAATGACCCTGTCAAGTGTCAACCAAGACAAACATGGGGGGAGCCCAAGACACTTGCAAGAATGAAACTATTTGCACAAATAATGATCGGCTTTATGCTATAAGAAACTGGACATTTTTATTTGTATGCAGTTGCTTCAGGAGTATTGCTTCTATTTGTATGTGGTTACTTCAAGAGTCCAAGCATAATAACATATCTAGTTTTTACAGTTAACTCTCTGTTTGCAGTTACTTAGGGAGTCTTGGAATAATATGGGTTCTATTTTGACGGTTCGTCTGGTGATAATTAGTAGTCTGACCACCCTGACATTCTACGAACCTTTTAGTTGGATGTGTTTATCTCTATGAAAGTATAAACAAGAATTCGCTCGATAAAATGATGTCACCAATACCATGGTAGAAGTAGAACCAATTGAAAATCAGAGATGCACAATAACAGCCTGGTTCAAGTGCAAACTAGGGTATGGTCTATATCGGTCTTAAATAGGACCAGGGGCGTACGTTAAAATTTTCTTGGGACTAATGGATTATATTAGATGGCATAACGTGTCAATTAAGCATAAAACAACCAACTGTCCTGACCTGCCACACCTATATTAAATATCAGTTGATTTTAATAGTACTCATAAAAACTCAGTCTTGATACATATAAATTCCACAACAGTAATGTTAAGCACATGATGACTTGCAACTAAGGAAACATAAATATGTCAAACAACACCACCTAAAGAAGAAAAAAAATAACCTGCAGAAAGCCAGGCCATAAGTAGCAGCTCTCAATAATGTATGTTGGCGCGATATATCAAACTCATGGCCAGCAGCGTCAATACACGCCTCAATTGCCTCGGGCAAGGAAGAAGATATTAGCTGATAGTTATCATAAGCCTGCATGCGGGGATTATGGTTAATCATCTTTGATTTGAGAGAGAAATAATTTATGAGATTATTTTCAGCTGAAAGCTGCTATGGATTGTAATCTGAACTCTGAAGAAGCTGTGGGACCTCTATAGGGCGCTTGGAAAGGCCAAAAAAAAAGTAAAAAAAAATAGTTTTGTAAACTTTCATAAGAGACACTAAGATCTTCAAGAAAATGGCTACAAAGCCACAATGTGTTTTTCTTGTAAAAAAAAATCAAGCTGTCGATTATAACCTTGATTAAAGCTGTAAAGAACAATATACTTGATATTTTGAAAAACCCAGATATAATTTGCAAACTGCACAAAGGAAATGCCATAAAGTGCGGAAATGTGTTACCACTCCATGCATTAATTATGTACGTAACCACATACGGAAAGGAATTAAACATTACCTTAGAGCTTTGTTTGTCGTAGTGATCTCTAGCATCATACAGTAATGCTGCTGGAGACATGCTTCCAATGCCAAAAATTAATGTAGTAGAATCTGGGACACGGTGTAGAAATTCCATACTTGAATTTGAAAGGATTCTTACACCATCACACTCTGGAATGAGTATTATGGGTTCGTCATAATTATACTGCACTGGATCTCCATTTGGACCAACCATCAAAAGCACTTCAGACCAGTAAAGGAGCACACTGTCCAACCCACACCACACTATTTGATCTGGTGGCAACGCAGACTTCAAGGGGGAAAAAGAACTTATGAATAGCTGTTCCAAAGAGTATGTTACTTTAAACTACAAAATGACCAAATGAGAATGGCATGATTGGGGGAAAGTGCATCTAACCTAGGGCACAAATACTGAAAACCTTTCCAAAAACACAATTAAAATTGTATGCAAGAACCAAAAGACCATAGAATTCAAAGAAATAATTGAATGGAAAACAGTCCTTTCCAGGTGCTTGTGCCATAGATGTCAGTAGAAGTAATTTGTATTGTAATAAAAACTTCAATTCATTAAAAACTCACCAAATTTGGCCTGATTTAAAACTCATAAATTTTGACCTGATTTTTCCTTCCACTATGCACACTATTATTACCCAAACAATAATCACCAGCCAAGACACTGCAGCTATTTACCCATAAAAAACTTGGACTTGTTCTTTTCAGCTGAAAGTAGCTGAAAATTTTAATTTGAAAAGGTTGTGACCCCTCAAAAGAGGCCTTGGAAAGCCCAAAAAATTATAAAAAATATTTTAAAAACTCTATGAAGAACCATTAAAACTCCACAAAAATGACTACAAAGTACTATATCATTTGACTTGTACAAAAAGACAGATATCAAGCATTAGTTTTTAATTTTAGTTCAAGCTGAAAAAACAAGGTCTAATTCAGAACTTGCATTTTTTTCATGTTATGTTGTCCTCCCATGAGATACGGGATCGACTAGGGGTAGCCCCAATTGAAGAAAAGCTTGTGCAACATCGACTAAGATGGTTTGGCCATGTGCAACGAAGACCTCCAGAGGCACCAGTGCATAGCGGAATCATGAGGTGGAATAATGATGTGAAGAGAGGTAGGGGTCGGCCAAACTTGACCTGGGAGGAGACGGTTAAGAGGGACCTAAAAGATTGGAATATAGCAAGAGAGTTAGCCTTGGATAGAAGTGCTTGGAAAGCAGCTATCCACGTGTCTGAGCCCTGACTAGGCTCTTCCTTGTGCTTCTTTTCAAAAAACTTTTTAAACCCTTGTCCTTGTTTCTTTTCCCCTTCCCCTTTTTAGCGGTTTGTTTTGGGTTTCAACTCTAGCCTACCCCAACTTGCTTGGGATTTAAAGGCTTTGTTGTTGTTGTTGTTGTTGTTGTATGTTGTCCTCCCATGATTAGTCCAAATGATGGAATCAACAACAATCTGAAAATAACTATAACAACTACGGGTAAGATTGCCGTCCTTACTGAAAGTAAACAAAACTAGCGATCATAAAGCTACTGTTACAGATCAGCATGATGAATCAGTTCAAATAGTACATTTCCTCAACAAACACATCTTAGTTCAACCTTGCATATTTGCAATGCATACACCACCAAAAAAAACTACAGTACTTGCATAAATGTATCCCAGGTCAAACCGATACATTATCAATCATGGAACATAGCAATCTGTTCAAAAGATGTCTGTTGATGACAAGTCAATAGGGCAGTATGCTTCGCAGACACAAGGCAGTGTGATATCAACTAGCAAAAGAAAAAAACATTGAGTGCCATTTCCATATAGTAGAACTGTAGAATTAGAAATATATCAAGAGTTTCCTCATTATCAATTCAATTAGCTCCAATGAAAATCAATTTACATATCACTTCATGATTTATCTGTTTTCAGTTTCATAGCTACACCGGCCAATCCATTCCTAGATAACGAATGTCGTCAAAGTTAACCCAGAACAAAGATACGTATCACGAAGTAAACAGTGTGGTTCAAGTAGACAACTTACATCACACTCGTATTCAAAGATGATTCGGGAGAAATCAGTGGAGATTACGAGCAGGCGCCCACCGTGTGCATACGCTGCAAGCAGCTTCCCGTTAGGTGACACTGCCATCTTCTGCACTGGTCCAATCTCCAGCTCCATTCCAAGCGTCTGCACGCCATCCTCATCAACTGCCACTACCCGATCGCCAACGGCAAGAAGCACCTCTGTGTTCCCGGACATGACAAACTGCGACTCTACCACCGCCATACACAGCACCTCTTCGTCCTTGCCGATGCCTGGGTCCGCGAGCTCTCGCTGGTGCGGGTCGGCGGCCTCGATGTCGGTGGTTAACACAACACGGTTGTCCTCGGTGCGGACGGCCACGCCACCTCCCCAAAAAACAGCATCGGCAACGCCGCCGGAAGCGGGCTGGAGCAGGGGCACGGGGCTGGAGCTAGGGCTGGGCTTGAGATCGGGAAGGCGGAAGCGGAGGAGGGAGCCGTCGGAGAGGAGTGCGAGGAGGCTGAGGGAGCTGGAGAAGGCGAGGGAGTGGAGGCGTGGGAGGTGGGGAGGCCAGGGGGAGGAGGCGACGGGGTGGCCGGCGGAGGAGAAGAGGAGGAGGCGGCGGCGAGAGGGCTCGGAGTGGAGCTGCACGATCTTGGAGTCATCGCGGACGGCGGCGATAGGGCCGCCGAAGGGCGCGGCGGCGACTATGTGGGTGGAGAGGTCGAGGCGGCCGACCCCGCCGCCGCTGCCACCGCCAGAGGTGGAGGACGCGGCGGTGGCCGGGGAGGACCAGGGGAGCGGGGAGTAGAGGGTGATGCGGCGGTAGAAGCGGTCGGAGAGGAGATCCCACTCCGCCGCGACGGAGATGGAGGAGGACATCGCCGGATCACGCGCGAGCGGGACTGCGAGGGGAAGATGGAGCCTCGGCGGACGGATCCGGCGCTGACATGGGGGTACGGAATGTGCCTGCCTGTCAGGCTAGGCTCCGCTTAGGGCTGGCCAAATAGGCCGGTCCACCGAGTCAGCCCAGTTCGGTTTGCATAATAGCGGCTTGGTTCGATTCGATATGATTCGGTTCACTATTGTTGTATATTTATTTAATTCAATATGCGTATTTATATATATATATATATTCTTAAATTTATAATATATATTTATGAAATATAATGGTTTTTTAAAATTTATATATATATTTAAATAAAATAAACCAACTACCAAACACCTGCCGGTCCGGTTCGGTCGGTTCATTATGCGAACCAAACTTGGGCCAAGACCCCGGCTGGTTGGCCTGGTTCATATAGTAGCCGAACCAACCGGGCTCGAACCGAACCGAGCCGACCCGTTGGCCAGGTTTGGCTTCGCTCAATCTTCAATTTTTTAAAATTTAATGTTTTTCCTAAAATAAAAATATATTATTATTTTTATTAAATTTAAATAATAGAGATCCGTCGCCATTCCATCGAACAGGATATAAATCCCACCAATTCAACTAGCGAGATTTAGATTCTATTCTTTTTTAGCTGACCTGAACGGCTGAACTGCTGAAAAAACTAAATTTCGAGAATTTCTCGACAGTCTTGATATTCAAATCCATTTTGTTTGATTTGCTTTTTAAATCGGTAGAACCCATCTTCTAAACAGCGAAAAATGGAGCTAAAAAATTCAAAGCATATCTAAACTAAGCAGTTGGCCTATATCCAACTACAGATCACATCCATCTATTCCCTTCATCCATCATTCATTTTTTAGGAGTTTGCTATTAACTCGATATGTAGATGCCACAGACTCTTGACTCGCTACGTATAGACCACGGGCTCTTACCCATAACTCGATACATATAGACCACAGACTCTTGCCCATATATACATATACACGAGATTAATTTTTATTCTCCTATTATAAATTTTTCTAAAATTTCTATACTGGAACTAACATACTAGCACCCGTACAGACCACAGACTATTGCCCATATACAAGGGATTGAATTTTATTCTCTCGTTATAAATCTTCCTATTAATTTTTCCTAATTCTTTCTAGACTAAAACTAACAAACTAGCACAATAAAACTATAGTAGGGCGAGGGCAAGCACGTACGTCCTAATCATACATACTCATATATACGAAATGTCTACCCGGGCCGGCGGTGAAATAAATTTAGAACTCCGTGTAGAAGTAAGAGTATTACGTAGCTTTGTTAAGAATACGCTTCAGTATCCTCCCCTCCATATCGATGCGTGTGAATGTATACAACCCATTAATTAAGCTTGCAGCGCAGTAAATAACAATTGTGATGCACATATATAGTTACAATTTACAACCTGACCAGCCCATCGAGAGAACGCATCGCTACTTTTAATTAAATGAGTAAGTGTCATGTGTATTTATGCGTACATCCATATATAGAATTGATCTGTTAATTAAAAACACTTATTTGCATGTTATTGCACCCGTTATTTAATCTATATCTATATCTTGATTCTCTATTATTTAATTTTGTTTGTTTAGTTGTTTTATGAGATGATCCAAATCAATGTCAACCGAATGAGACAACCAATGCAATAAAGAATGATGCTACACCTGCTCCATATATACATAGATAAATAAACAAAATTGCATGTGTCCTAAATGTTACTTTTTTGGTAATTGTTGATATCAACATTGCTCCAACATGCACGCTTGCTAGCGTCTTTTCAAAACATAGAAAAACCTTTAACCTGTCAGGCTGTTAAGTAGAAAAATAGAGCCTTATATTGTTTTGCCAATCAGTCAGGCAGAATGGACATAAGGCCAGCCGAGAGCTATACAGAGATAAAACTTGTCATTTGGTTAGGCGGGATTTAAATCTCACACCAATGGAACCAGAAATTTAGGGCCTGTTTGGTTTGTGATTAAAATTGCCACGTCTAAGGTTAGCAGTCTGCCACAATTGTGGCATGACTAACTCGACTATTGTTAGGTGGTGTTTGGTTCATAGTCACAACTAACCATAGGCCAGGCAAAATTTTGAGCAGGCTTTTGCTTTATAGAAGTAAAAATTGCCTAAGCCTACGCTATCTCTGGCTCCAGCCTCCCTCCTCCCCCACTCCGCCTCCCTCCCCCACAACAGTCCCCCTCCTCGCCGCCACCTCCCTTCTCCCCCCACGCTGGCCTCCCTTCGCCTTCCCCGTGCCGCCTCCCCTCCCCGGTCGCTCCGCCTCCCCCACCCGCGTCGGTCTCCTCCCTTCCCATCCACAGCCTCCACCGCGCCACCTCCCTCCCGGGCGACGCTGCCTCTCCCACCCGCGCCGGTCTCCTCCCTCCCCATCCACATCCTCCACCACAGCGCATCCCTCCCCTACCGCGCCCGTCTCCACGCAGCCGTCAATCCTCGTCATCGCCGGGGAGCCTCACCACCGCCTGAAGCCTCACCGCTGGCCTTCTCCACCGCGCCGCCGTGAATCCTCGTCATCGCCGGGAGCCTCACTGCTGCAGGGGCCTCACCGCCAGTCTCCTCCACCGTGCCGCCTCCATCCTGTCGAGCGCAAACTGTCGAATAGGTTGTGGAAGCAGTGCAAACTGTCGAGCGCCGCCGCTGATGGGTCCATCCTGGCCTCTCCCACCATTTGTAGCGTGTTTGGTTTGCTGGATTGAGAGGTAATCGGGCTATCCGATCCAACAACCGAGCCTAGAATTGGTGTTTGGTTTGAGTTACGGAATCAACTCACTCCAGTCTGTCTCGCTCCTCAGGGCTAATCAGCAAGCTAAATTGTGTCGCCGACTCGTTCCATTCAAAACACCAGACGACACAGTCCTCCGTTTGTTCGTGGACTGGGTAGTCTAGACAGAGGCACGTCTTCAACCAAACACGCCATTGGTCGGCAACTTCGATCTCCGGCTCTCCGCTGATAGGCCTTCCTACTTCCCCTTCGGTGCTCGAGCTTTGCCACCGCCTTTCGACACTACACCTTGATCCCTGCACGCACCGAGCATTCACCCCTTAATAAAGCAGCCCAATATGTAAGCCACAATGCAACGATGAAGACGAAGCCAAAGCCCATCAACGGGCAGCAACCCGAAGCAAAAGCGAATGGCAGAAGAAAACGGAACCGTGAACTTCTCTAGTCTCTACTGCACTCAACGTCTCCAACTTGATGCCTATATTAGCACGGCATGCCAGGCAACTAGCTAGCTAGATAGCTAGCAATCATGCATCAACCGGTGAAACTCATCCCCGCCCTGTCCCTTAACTCTGGCACAATACAAGTCCTGCTCTACACTTGGGCAGAATTGAAATATCGTCGCTCCATTTGACAGGATTTATCCATACACTTCGGCTCGCCCCATTTCGTCCAAGGCAAAAAATATAAATCTTATCAGTTGAATGGGATAACAACTGGCGTCTATTTATTTAGTTTTAATAAAATTAATATTATTAATTTATTTTAGAAATAAAATAGGAAAAAACCCTCTCTTCTTTCCAGTTTCGACAGGCAGGTGGGCCTTGTCTGGCCACTATATGTCATCCATGAGACCATGAAGGCCCAAACGCAGCCCAATCATAGCCGTACCGTATCAATGCAGGCTTTATCTTCTTTCATCGACTAGAAACTTTGCTTCCTCAAGTACTAGATAAATTTACAATTTGGAACGTGGAGTTTTGGTTAGACGCGCGGGCAGGCACGAACGTCACGAAGGGCATCATGCCATCAAGATTTTACGATGAAGATTTTACTGCTCAAGACTCAAGTGCTCGTTATCTCACTCTCTCCGGGCATACATATGGACTAGTGCAGCAAATATTTGGTTGGTGATCCCCACTTGTTATGTCAATGATTTTTTGCTGCCAATAAATTGATCCCGGCTAATTTGTAGTGGTTGGATTAAAGGCAATGGCTACGATCGAAATTTTGCAAGGCTTGTGTTTGGTTTGATAATTCTTGTGACCAATTTTTTTTAGAAGCCAATAGCTAAAATTCAAAGTAATATATTTGTGACAGTTAGGCCAAAAAAAATGAAGTGCATTTTCTTAGTTCCAAAATTTAAAATAGTATTTTATGAACTTTAAAAGAGAAATCACAAAAAACGAAATCAATTTTTTTTAAAAAAAAGCATCCAAACAAATATATAAAATCAAACAAGTTATAAAAATTATAAAAAAATACAAAGAGATAGACTATGATTTTAGATGAATTTACTACCTTTATTTGGTGCAATTTGAACTTCGGATGTTGTAGATATGAAAATTACAAAGTATTCGCTACAAAATAAACAAGCACCCAGGATTGCTTTTCGCATGCCAGACATGCAGGATGCACTTCAATCATTCAATGCAGTGGGAGATTTCGGTCGGTAACACTCTCCAAGATTTGCACTTTGACTCGTGACATCTCGGCTAGTCCTGAAAATTGGGCCATACTTTTTTGGGTCAGTCCGAGCACGGTTCGATTTTGAAGACTCAAAGCACGGCACGGCACGAAATAATTTGGACCGTACCAGCTCGGTCCAAATGGCGTGCCGTGCTGGGCCTGAGAAGCCGGCATGATAGGCCACCTAACATGGTCCGAACTGAGGCACAAACCAGTAATTTATGTTTTTTATAGCTTTTCGTTGCTTGGATGAATTTTGGTCTCGAAAAAGATGCGTCACACATATTTGAAATTATAAAAAAAGATATTTATTGCGCTCAAATGATATTTTGAAATATTTTTTATAATTTCATGCATTGCTCAAATGATATTTCATGCATTGCCAAATTTTTTTATAATTTCAAATTGATATTTTTTGGCTGTCGAGCTTCTGGGGGGTGTTGTGCCTAGCTTTTGGCAGTTCGTGCCGGCCCGAAGTGTTGATCAGGCTATGTCGGCCCGTTACACAAAGGCCCAAGGCACACGACAGCCTGAGACACAACGGGCCTATAACGTGCCGGCCCGGCACGGTGCAATTCACAGGACTAATCTAGGCCCCATTTTATCGACTCACGGTGACCCATATGCTATGCACATGGTCAAAGAGGCATGCAAATTGAGTGTTAGGTCTGAGATATTCCCAGCTAGGTCCCACCTTCGGTTTTACTTTTTGCATGCAAAACATGTTGTTAGTTCCCACCAAGGTTTTAAATAGTGTGCGGCTGAAATGTAGTGGTTGAATAATTTTATAGCGGATAGCGTATGTCGACAATATAGCTGATACTACATGCCCAACTATATAATAATAATTCGTAAAGATGTACTTAACCCTAAAACTAAATGTTGGGTATAATTTGTACAAAGCGTCATAGTTATCAATAACAAATATTTACACTAGGATAACGTCGATATAATAAAATCAATACGCTTTTAGCTTTATCAAATATTTTTCCTTGCATAGCACCGTCTTCAACGTGGAGCTTTGATTCACACTCAACCCCTTTTATCGGTCATGAGAGGGAAAATCTCTTACTACTATTAATTAGTATATACTATATAGTGATTCTAGCGGCAAGGAACGTTGATAGATATGATTGGTTTGATAGCTGATTCTAGGCGGGCGGTTAAATGTAAATTTGCCGCAGCCTGCGCACCTCGCGCACGATCTTGATTGAAGGGTGCAAAGAGACGAGATGCATGGTTGCACCGGTTGCTCGGTTGCACTGGACACATTCTCTACTAATTTAGATGTAATTTAGGTGCTTTGTGCGATAGCGGTAATATAGCATGCAATATATATTCGGTGTTTATTAGTGATATCGGACAAAACATTAGAGCAGTTGATACATACCGGTGAATGTGTTCTAAATGGAAAGGAAATTTTGTGGCATAGGATGCCACGGTGGCATCCGAAGAGAGATAAAAAGAGGGAAGAGAGAGGAGATAGAGAGAGAAAGAACGGAGATAGAGAGAGAGGAGGAGAGAGAGAAAAAGGGGTGTCAGAGTTTTTTGCGTTCCTTGGGCCTATAGTGATGCTACGTGCGATATTTAGAACAGAGGATTCCACCTACTACATGGCCATCAACCAACCATAATGGCTGCAGTTGGGTCCCACGCCACCCTTTTCACGGTTGCGAGCACCAAATTCGTCGGCAACAAATTACCGTGCACACACCGCATGAAGGATCTACGTTAAAAAATATTGGTAGGCCAAGTTTATCGTGCAGGCGAGCCAAAACTTGGCTGTCAACCATATTCACACCTAGGAAAGTCATATGCACACTACGAATCAAACACATCCTAATAATGACCTCAGCTCATACGATTATGAGCCTCAGCTCTCTCCACCAAATTATAGCCTAGATCGATGTGAGTATGTGACCAACCACTAGTGTCCAGTCATGATTCCTGTTGATTCAGCCTACCTTCGCTCTAGAATTGTGTCGGGGATAAAATTACGGCCCATTGCCATGACCCACTCTCTGACGGCCCAATCGAATAGCCTGCCAGGGCACAGCTCCCTGGAAGGTTCTCTAAGGCCCATGTGCATCGTGCCGAACAGCATCCTAGTCGGTACGATTGCGTGGCACCCAAGACTTCGTGTTTGAGTCCGATTCGAATAAGAGTTCTGCACGGATACGTGAAGACCCGGACGTTGGTTTTCCGGATTGGAGCAGACGTCGTGATCCCCAAGACTAGGAGTATGTCTTATCTGTCTCGGGATATATTTGGCATGTCGAGTTCGTTACAATCTCGTGGTTAGCCCGGCCCGATATTCTCTCGGTAGGTCGGTTTGCTCTGCACTATATAAACAGGGGCTCTATGGCGTTTAGAGGGACCCTGGCCAAGAGCTTAGCACCTCGTAGACATCAAATCATTGCGCTATCGCACTTGTACACACATAATCTCGCCGAGACTTGTTCGTCTCGTCGAGCCACCTCTTGTATTCATCTCTGATATAAGAAAGGCTGGACGTAGGGCTATTATCTCTTTCGAGAGGTCTGAACCAGAATAAAAACTCCTGTCTCCCTGTTCGTTGTTGTTCGTTCTGTTCGGCGTGTCTCCTATCTCCTTCTTGAAGAACCTTAGTTGACTTGGGTCAATATCCCAACCGTCGACAGTTGGCGCCGTCCGTGGGGACACGCAGATCGAGCATGTCGAACTCCATCAGCGATACGGAGATTCTCCCTGAGGATTACGACTCAGAAGGGCAGGATGTCTCTTCCCCTGCCAGCTCGAATCGATCTTATCGACTTAGATCGATGTCTGTATCTGAGACAGAGCCTTCTGAATACGTTTCGGAAGTAGTCTCGGGTCGGACTCCCGTCATCGACGACGAATACGGAACCGACGATCTTTACGCTGGTTTAGATCTATCGGATTCCAAAGCAATGTCGGTTGATTCCTCCTGTGGCGACACAGTGATGACACCGTCTAGCGCACCAACGTATGGTCACCGCGGCGTCAACATGGCCGGTGCAGGAACCTCAGGGGATCCTGCACGGGTCACGGCGACCGAAGAGATCGAGCAAATCAATTCTGCCCGGCACCAAGATGGAGCCACACAATCTGCTCGTGAGCAAGATTTGTTCGCTGCACTTTCGACGAGTCCATCAACCAAACCTTGGCGCAGATCCGCGATCAGCGCAAGCGTCAACGACGCGATCCGCCTCGCGCACCTACGCCAAGACCCCGAAGTTCACCGCCGGCGAGTCCCCGCGTGCCTGCATCTAATCGGGCAAGACGCGGATGCCTCAGGAATCCTATGACCAATTGAGCAGAGCCGGGAACGGCTCCGATCCTGGCGATCAGAATCGATCCGCCACCAGACAATCTCGCCCTTGTGGGCGATCGCCAGGCTACTCACCTCGAGAAACTGACCGAGGGCCTTAAGTCTATAGGTGAAGCCTCATCCGGGCAGCGTGGTGAGCCTGTCCGGGTGGATTCGGACAGCGAGCAATCCGATCGATCGCGTGACCGCCGTCACCATCGAAGGATCACTGTCCACGAGCAAGCTACCCGTGGTCGCCGCCGCTCACCAAGTCCCCGTAGTCATCACGACCACAGGGGCAAGCGTGCGCGCGACGATCACGGACGGTCCCCTCGCGAGGAGCGCGCTGTCGCGACCACGAGGAAGGAGCGTGGAGGCTTATCACGGAGAGAGTTCCTCCAGACAGAAACCTCCCGCTAAGCTAGAGTTCCCCCGGCCAACAGGACCAACGTCTTTTCAAGGCTAGATTCTGCTGGGGAAGGTGGCCGGTCTTTTGCTTTGGGCTGCAGGGCCTTTTCTGACGAGCTTCGCTCTGTCCGATGGCCCTCAAAGTTCAAACCCAGACACATGGAGAGGTACAATAGGACCCAAAACCCAGAGGAGTTCCTTTCCATCTACGCAACGGCCATCATGGCTGCCGGGGGTGACGGGCTTGTCATGGCTAATTACCTCCCGACTGTCCTAGAGGGCGCTGCACGGACGTGGCCATTCAATCAGTAAGAGGGTTCCATCAGCTCTTGGAACCAGCTTTGTGACGCTCTGATTGCCAATTTCCAGAGCTGTTACGTGCGTCTGGGCAAGGAGGATGATCTGCACCAGATGATCTAGATGAACGGGGAGACCCTCCGCAACTTCGTGAAGCGTTTCATCAAGATTCGCAACACGATCCCGAACATCTCGGACGAATCTGTTGTCCGCGCTTTTAAAAACGGTGTCCGCGACGAGCGGCTCACCCAGGATCTCGAGATCAATGAGACCTAGACCGCCAACGACCTGTTCAAGGCGGCTGATCGCTATGCCAATGCGGCAGAACGCGTTTAGTATAAGAAGGCGTTCGACAAGGGCGAGCTGCCCGCCCAGCCTGGTGTGGAGGAAAAGAAGAAGAGCAGCAACAATCCTGGAGACAAAAAGTCCCATTAGAAAAAGAAGGGTGATACGAACAACACCGTCACCGGTATAGATCGCACACCTCCTCCCAAGGATAGGCAGAAAAAGCCCAACAATAGCTATAAGGGCAAGAAGCCCTCCCAGGGAGGCAACCAAGGCAAGAAAGGTCCGAGTGACCGATATTGCAAGTTCCACCAAAACTACGGGCATGATACACGCCACTGCAGGACCTGGGCTGCAAAGCTCGAGGATTTCTACAACGGCAAGGGCCCAATGCCCACCCTGCCCGAAAAAGATGATGCCGGTAAGACCAAACGCCAAACCGATGATGGTGATCGGGACGACGATGAGTATCAAGAGCCCGTGAACCATATCGTCGTCATCTTCGGCGGCTCCTCGGCTTATACCTCTCGACGCAGCCTCAAGGAAGCTGCCCGGGAGGTCCACAACGTTGAAAAGGACAAGCCTCAGTCCGAATCGATGAAGTGGACCGAGGTTCTCATCTCCTTCTCTCAGGAGAATTGCCCCACTGAGATGACCAAGCCTCAGCGGCTCCCACTGGTGGTCGCCCCGACCATCAGCAACACCAGAGTTGGCCGCGTCTTGATCGACGGTGGGAGCGCTTTGGACTTGCTTTCTGTTAAGGTCTTGGACGAGATGCAGATTCCTCGCTCCAAGCTTAAAGAGGTCGCGATGCCTTTCTATGGTATTGTCCCGAGAGAAACTGTTCGGCCGTTGGGGCAAATTGTTCTGCCTGTTACCTTTGGCAGTCCAAGCAACTTCCGGACGTAATTGATCACGTTTGACGTGGTTGATTTTCCATCTGCGTACAACGCAATCTTGAGCCGGCCATCTCTTGGCAAGTTCATGGCCGTGTCCCACCATGCTTACCACTGCGTGAAGATACCGGGTCCTAACGGTGTGATTACGGTCAAGGGCAATTACAAAGCTGCTCTGGATTACGACGAGCAGTCCCTTGCCCTGGTCGACCAGCTTCCGCCGCGTGGTCCCGACGTTCCGCAAACCAAGTCTGCACGCCCTAGGGTTTCCCTTCAGCCAGGAGGAGAGACCAAGGAGATTCCGCTGTCTCTGGATGACTCCTCCAAGACAGTTCATTTGGGGGCCAATCTGGACCCCAAATAGGAAAGCGAGCTCATTGCCTTCCTCCGAGCCAATGCAGACGTGTTTGCCTAGGAACCGTCTGACATGCCCGGAGTCCCAAGAGAGGTTATCGAGCACAAGCTGGCCGTCCAGCCGGACAAGAAGCCTGTTTGCCAGAAGTTTCGACGCTTTTCGGACTTCAAGCAGGGGATCATCAAGGATCGACTTGCAAGTCGCCATTCGCTGGTTTCATCCGCGAGGTTGATCACACCGAGTGGCTAGCCAACCCCGTGATTGTAAAGAAGAAAGGCGGCAAGTGGAGGATGTGTCGATCACACGATCCGACGCCGCTTGTCCTAAGGACAACTTCCGCCGCCTCGCATAGACCAGCTTGGTCGACGCCATCATGGATGCCCAACTCTTGAGTTTTTGGATACTTACTCCGGTTATCACCAAATAAGCATCTCCCCCGAGGATGAAGAGAAGATCGCCTTCATCACCCCTTCGCACTTTCTCGCTATATGATCATGTCTTTCGGTCTCACAAGAATGTCGGGTGCCACGCTCCAGTAACAATGGAGAAGACTTTCCCGAGCAATGTGGAAGAAACTCGGAGATCTATGTCGACGACATAGTTGTAAAGAGCAAGTATGTTCCAGATCATGTAAAAGACCTGGCTGAGACTTTTCAAAATCTCAACAGGCATCGAATAAAATTAAACTCAGAGAAGTGTACCTTTGGTGTTCGATCTGGATTGTTGCTCGGTTATGTAATTGGCTCGCAAGGAATATCTGCTAACCCCAAAAAAATCGAGGCCATTGAAAATATGCAGGCTCCAACTACCGTCAAGGAAGTTCAGAGCCTCACCGGACGGATGGCTGCCTTGAGCAAGTTTATTTTCCGTCAGGGTGATCGCGGGCTGCCCTTCTTTAAGGCCCTACGCAAGCACAATGGTTTCGAGTGGATAGAGGAGGATGATCGATCTTTCCAAAATCTGAAGCAATACCTGTCCAACCCACCTGTCTTGACTACCCCGCGCTACGGCGAGCAGCTTTTATTGTATCTTGGCTGCACGCCGCAAGCGTTGAGCGCGGTCTTGACGGTGGAAAGAGAAGACATCCAGCGGCCAATCTATTACGTGAGCGAGGTACTTGACTGATCAAAGGAGCGTTACCCTGAGGTCCAAAAGCTGCTCTACGCCTTGCTCATGTCCTCCAGGAAGCTTCGGCACTACTTTCAGGCGCATCAAATACTGGTCCTAACCAAGTTTCCTCTTGGAGAAATCCTAAGGGATAAGGAAGCCGGCGGACGTACAGCTAAATGGGCAATGGAACTGGCAGAATTCGACATTCTGTTTACTGCCCGAACTGCTATTAAATCACAGGTCCTGGCTAACTTTGTCGCTGGACCTGCCCGCCCAAATCACAGGAAGCTTCCGAGCAACCTGATGCCCCCCTTGACCATGTTTTTTAATGGCTCGCGCACTGGAAACTCGGGGGGGCTGGTTTTGTTCTCATCGCCCCTCAAGGAGAGCAACTCCAGTATTCTATACAGCTACACTTTGCGGTGACTAACGGTCTTGCTGAGTACGAGGCCTCCTCGCGGACTAAGAGCGTAAGTCGCTTTCGGCGTCCAACGGCCGACCGTGAAAGGAGATTCACACCGGTCATCAACCGTGTTAACAAGGAGTATCGCCTTTGCGATGACTCAATGGCGCGATACCGTTGAAGTGAGGAAGTTGGAGCGGCACTTTCGATTTTCGAGGTGCTCTACGTGCCCGTGAAGGACAACTTCGGCCGACCACCGTCCAAGTTTGATCCTCACGCGCACTGCTCGGCAGGGTGCTCGTCGAGCACCTATATAAGCCCTCTATCACGTCTCCGAACGAGGCAACAGAGACAGGTGGTGCTGTCTCGCTATCGAAAGCAGTGCCGGATCGACAACGCCATTTGTCCGGTACCTTGCGGATGGGACCACCTGACGACGGCCGAGCGTTCCCGCTTATAAGGCGTCTTTGGTCCATACAAGCTTGTGGACGACATCCTTTACCGTCAAGGTGCGCTAGGAGTCCTCTCCAAGTGCATCTCTCAATAGGAGGGTGTGTTCCTTCTTAGAGACATACACGAGGGTGCCTGCGTCAACCACGCCTCCTTCAGGACTCTGGTCTGCAAAGCGTTTCGCATGGGCTATTACTGGCCAACTGCGTTGCAAGATGCCCGGGATATCGTGACTAAGTGCAAAGCTTGCCAATTTCACGCCCGGAAGGCACATAAGCCCGCCCAAGAGCTACAAACGATCCCCCTATCTTGGCCTTTCTTTACATGGGGTCTGGATCTGCTCGGCCCATTCCCTAAAGGGTATAAGGGCTACACACACTTGCTCGTCGCCATCAACACTTTTACAAAGTGGATTGAGGCAGAGCATGTGTCATCGCTTCACGCCAAAACGGCTGTGCGCTTCTTCAAGAGCAACGTGGTCACGCCGCCGGATTCCCCACAAGTCGATCACGATAACGGTACCGAGTTGAGGCGAGCTATTCCGTGAATATCGTGAATAATTTGGGCACCAAGGTTCGTTTACGCCTCGTGGCACATCCACGAGCAATGGAGCAATCGAGCGAGCTAATGGACGATCGTCCGAGGGTATCAATGGGCGGCGTGTTCGCGGCACTCATGAAAGCACAATAAGGATCGGGTTGACGGTTCCTTCCGTCCTCTCGCGATTCAGACTGACGGCCACCGCAACCGGAAACTCCTTTTCAATTGGTCTACGGTGCAGAAGCCATCACTTCCTGTCTTCTCAGACTATCCCCTCTCTGGTAACACTTGATGGCTGCCCGGTCTTGCGAACCTTTGCCTACTACTTTCTTCAGGGTTTCCCTGCCCGTATCTAGTTTCAACAAGTTCCTCAACTCAGGGTTGCGTAAAACGGCTTTTCGCCTCGCGGCTAAGTCTGCTCTCGTAAGCCCTCCGCGGCAGAGGCACTTACCGTTAATGGCACAACCACTTGGTAAAGTCTGCTCTTGCAAGCCCCCCACGGCAGAGGCACTTTCCTTATTCGGTTAAACCATGGATCGCCTAACTTACGTCGACGAGCAGTTTTTGGAATAAGTCGATCAGGATGCGGGTGTCGCTCTATCTCTTTACGCACGTGCTTGATTTCGCAAACTTAGGACTTCAAGCAGCGTCCGTACCGGGGGCTAGGGTGTCGCTCTTTCTCTTGTGCACCTGTTCGAGTTCGCAAACTCAGGTTTTCGAGCAGCTGCACAACGGGGGTTGGGAGTTAGGCTAAGCGTTCTACCGGTTTTTCTTAAAACTTTCTAGCGCTGTTGTGCCTCCGCTCTTAGTTTTCTGTTTGTTCTTGTCTTTTTGCTGCTCTTTTTTACAGGGAAAAGGTAAGTCTCATCGTGCAAAAGTTAAGTCTTTATTGCATGGTTAAAAGTTTACAGGTACAAGAAGTACAACACTACTTCTACTTCTAACCAAGCTGCTCCTTCAGTGCCTTATTTTCTATCTTTAGGCGCAGGACTTCTCCTTGTGCCTTAAAGCCTTCTCTGGCCTCAGCTCGGAGACGATCGGTTTTCTCCTTGCTAAGCCGAGCCCGCTCCACTGCCTCTGCACGGAGAGCCTCGACCTCTTCGGTCTTGGCACGTAGCTCCTCGGACAGAGTCTCGCTCTGACTGGCTCGCTGCTCGGCGGTCTTGAGCTGCTCGTCCAGCTCCTTGACCCTTCTTTCCGCGGTACTCGCCCTCGCAGCCAGCCCGCGCATCTCCTCGGCCTCCTCTTCCGAAACCCGCAGGGTCGAGATCTTCTCGTGGAGTGCCGTGAAAGTCAGCCTATCTTCGGCGAGCTGGGCCTTGAGGTTCTTCATCTCCGCCGCGAGCAGGCTCCGCCACTGGGACACGTCGTCGAGTTGTTCCTCGAGCCATTTCGTGCGGCCCTGCTTTTCCTCCGCGACGTTCGCCCTCGCGGCCTGCGCGCGAAGCTCCTCGGCCTCTTCACGGAGAGCCCCGGAGGATTGCCTCTCCTCGGTCAGCTGGGCCTTGAGCTTTCTCACCTTTGCCTTCAAAGAAGCTCGGCATTTGGTGGGCGCAGAGCTCTCCCCGAGTCCCTCGTCCGGAGATGCTCCTCGAAGCCCGCTATAATGGCGCCGCCAACAATGGACGCCTCCACGAGGTCCTCCATAGTGCCCTCGATTTAACCGAAAAGATGAAGACCAAGTCAAGCCTTGGGCGCCATAGCCCGAGCCGATAAAGTTTGGTTTTGAGGATTATCTTTCCGAGCCGCCGCTCGCACTTGGCGCAGCGATCTTCAAGACCATGGGTCACGGCCTCGCTTCGTCGGGATAAGGCTGTCGGTGACCTTTCCGCTTCGTCCTTCCGTGCGGGCACGTGCTCGCCATAGGGCGATCGCGGCGCAGCGAGCTATCGCCCAGCGCTCTCCTCTCCTCTTCTTCTTCCGCCTGCTCGTCTTGAGCGAGATCGGTGCCGCTCATTGGCGACACCGGCCTCCATCGCGGGTAGCTTGTACGCCCCGCCGTGGGCTTTTTTTCTTACTCCTTGACTATGGGATCTTCACCCTGCTCGCCAGTGACCTCCGTCGCCATAGGGACGGGCTGCCTCTCCGAAGAAGTGCCCGGTAGGACCGCTTGCTCGATCCTACCTCGGCGGTTAAGCGAGCCAACACCTTGGCCCCGCTTATCCATGGCGTCATCGCGCCTCCTCCTCCGCCTCGATCGCTCCACCGCGCTTTTCAACAGATCGAGTCGCTTCGCTAGAGCTCGGCGGAGCAAGCTCCACGCCGCCGGCTTTTGTTCTTGAGGTCGGCTAACCAGATCGCTCGCGACGCACCGCAGGTGCTCGGCGGCAAGGATCGCCGACGCCGCGTCCACGTTGTCCGTGGCGATCTCCTCCTGAATAGCTGATGTAAAAAGGGGTGAATTAAGTTCTACGCGGTTAGGTAAGTCATAGGGTCGTAAGATTCGTTTCTACATACCTGCCGCGGAGGGCTTGATCTTCCTCCTTGTCGTGACAACTGTCCGCCTTTTCCTGGGGGGCTCCATGGCTTCTTGCGCGCCTTGGCCTCCAGGTGCTCGTGGCGACGAGCTCAGCTCCCTGCTGAGCTGAGCGCTCTTCTCGCGCAACGCAAGAAGTTTTTCCTTGCGCGCGACTTCCTCTTCAAGCCTCCTCTGTTCGGCGACCTGTTGCAGCCGTACCATATGGCCCGGGTAAGCCTGCGCATAGCGCTTAAGCCGGAGGGTCATGATCCTTACCTCTTCGTCGCTTTGCTCGCTGAGGAGGGAGGGGCTTGGTCGTTTCCCGCTTGGCTGACCGCGCGCTTGCTTGGCTTGCTTGGCGCGCTTTGTTGCCGCATGGGGCTTCTTCGAGGGCTGGCGGCCGCCATGGCGAGGTGAGCTCCTCGTCGGCTCAGCCGTCACCTTGGGCTTCGCGGCCACCTTGGCCTTGCCCTTTCTCGCTTTCTCCTTTTCGGATCTGGAGAGTTCCTCCACGATCCCTCCAAGGATCAGTTGATCCTCCTGATCATTTGAAGCGAACGTTAGCATATTCAACAGTAAGAGTCTAGTAACACAGGTTGGGTCTAAATGACTTACCTCGTCTGTGCGGACGAGTACGTTGAGTGGGCAGGTGAATGCCATCTCGCCGGGACTTCGCCGTCCTTCTTCGCTGGCTGCAGCACGGAGTCGACCTGTTCGGTCACCCATGCGTCGGTCGGCATCACTGCCCGAGCAGGAGAATCTGTTAGTTCCTGTTCGGATGAGTCATCAAAGAAAGGTTGAGTCTTAAAGGCACTTACCCGTGCTCTCCCTGGAGATGTCTTCCCATCCCTCTATCTTATAGAAGGGATAGGGTCTTCTCCGCATCGGACAGATCCTGTTCGCTTTGTAGTCTCGAATGATCTCCCTGCCCGTGAGCCCGAGGCCCACGAGGGAGGCGATCTTCCTTGTCAGGTACCAGTTCTCGGCAGACATCTCCGGCCGAGGCATTGGGGTAGACGAGCTTGCTGTCGCCGCTCCGCTTGGTGTAGAACCACCTCATCCACCACGCGCCCATCGAGTCGAGCAGCGGTGGACGGGGGTACGGCGCGTCGTCGGTGGTGGCCCGGAGCTTGAGGTAGTAGCACCCAAGCGCCGAAGCGGCGGAGCTACTCCTCGTTACTGTGTAGTAATGGGGGAACAGCCCCACCGGAGGATCGATTCACAGATAGCCCTCGCACAAGTGTGCGAAGACGGCCATCTGGATGATGGAGTTCGGATTGAGGTTCGTCACCTCTAATATGCTGATATTGAAGAAGGCCTCCACGAAGTCGTTTTCGGGAGACCTCAACCCAACAAAGGCGAATCGCTCGGTTGATGAACTCGCCTCGAGCGGCTCCGAGTTTCCTCCTCCCGGCGACCTCCGATTGTTTGGCGTCGATGTGGCCCTCCTCCTCCCAGACCTTCAAGTCCTCCTCGGTCATACTAGTGCTCGCGAACTTGGCCATAGTAGTTCTCGTATCGGACGAATGTGATTGAGGTGGAGTTTGGCTCTTTGATGCTGAGCGCGGTTGGAATTAGGGCTTGGGAAGAAAAGGCGTGAGAGCAGAAGTGGCTAGCCGCGGACGGCTTGGTTGCTTTTATAGGTCCAAATGAGCAGCCTTGCAACGGTTTTTCGCCACTAAACGGCTAGTTTTTACCGCAACGGCTAGTAAAAACGGTCGTCTGTTTTCACTGTGCAGCGCAAGTTACCGTTGAGATTTTTCAACGGCTACTTTTTCTAGCGTCCACGCTGAGGGCTGGGTGCTCTGCTCGGATGGATGTGTTTTCCTGTTCGACGCAACAGAGTTGCTCGGCACTGATTGGGTTTGTTCAATCCCGGACAAGTTCTGTTCGGTAGAACCATAACCTGTTCGGTTATTTGTTATTCGTCCTTGTAACAGCATAATTTCCCTCTTCTTGACTTTGAGTCTCAAGAGAAAGACCCCACTCTAGTGAGTCCTTCCACTTGAGTCTCGGGGGCTAGCTGTCGGGGATAAAATCACGCCCCATTGCCATGGCCCACTCCCTGACGGCCCAATCGAACAGCCTGCCAGGGCCCAGCTCCCTGAAAGGTTCTCTAAGGCCCATGTGCATCGTGCCGAACAGCCTCCTAGTCGGTACGATTGCGTGGCGCCCAAGACTTCGTGTTTGAGTCCGATTCGAACAAGAGTTCTGCACGGCTACGTGAAGACCCGGACGTTGGTTTCTCGGATTGGAGCAGACGTCGTGATCCCCAAGACTAGGAGTATGCCTTATCTGCCTCGGGATATATTTGGCATGTCGAGTTCGTTACAATCTCGTGGTTAGCCCGGTCCGATATTCTCTCGGTAGGTCGGTTTGCTCTGCACTATATAAACAGGGGCCCTATGGCGTTTAAAGGGACCCTGGCCAAGAGGTTTTGCATCTTAGCACCTCGTAGACATCAGATCATTGCGCTATCGCACTTGTACACGCATAATCTCGCCGAGACTTGTTCGTCTCGTCGAGCCACCTCTTGTATTCATCTCTGATATAAGAAAGGCTGGACGTAGGGCTATTATCTCTCGAGAGGCTGAACCAGATAAAACCCCCGCCTCCCCTGCTCGTTATTGTTCGCTTACTCAACAGTGTCTCCTATCTCCTTCTTGAAGAACCTTAGTTGACTTGGGTCAATATCCCAACCGTCGACAAATTGATTAACTGAATTTTTTTTGAGGGAGATTAGCTACATCCTATCATACCAAGATGTAAGAATTTTATGAGCCGTTGCAATGTTTAGATAATATTAGATCATTGGATTGAGAAAAATTAACTGCTCACGGTAAATTTTACATGTTTTAAAATATGGGAGGTGCTCGCTCACAGGCGCCTGCACCCAGCCGATAAAATAGAAACAAAAATAAATCTATAATAAACAGAAAACAAAAATAAAATCTATAATAATAGAAAACAAAAATAAATCTGTAATAAACATAAACAAAATATATCTATGCAAAAATCGACCTCGCGACAAAAATTCTACTATCGCGAAACATTTCTTCCATAAATACAAATGTGGAAAAACAGTAGAAAAAAGTAGATTTTTTTTGCAAAAAATTCCACTATCGTGAAGCGTTTCTTCCATAAATACAAATGTGGAAAAATAGTAGAAACAAGTGAAATTTCCTACGCCTGCACGATTTCGCAAATTATACGACCAAAAAATCTCTCAACATGAAAAATAGAAAACAAAATAAGATTTATAATAAATAGAAAACAAAATAATCTATAATAAACGAAAAACAAAATAAATCTACAATAGATCATACCTCGCGCAAAAAATTCCACTATCGCAAAACATTTTTTCCAATAAATGAAAATGTGGAAAAACAGTGGAAAATTAGTGGAATTTTCACTAATTGAGTGCTAATTAAATAAAAAATAGCAAAAAATAAAAAAATAGAAAATATTTAAAATAGGTTGATTATGATTTTAGAAGAATTATGAAAAATTTTCTACGCAATTTGGACTCCAGATAGAAAAGAAATGAAAAAAAATTAAATGGAAAAAGCATGAACCTGTACAAGGCGCCTGCATGGGAGGGCAACGTGCAGGCATCAGAGGGCAACGCGCAGGCGCCTGCGCGATTTCGCCACGCGCAGGCGCCTGCAAAATAGCCAAAGCATTAAAATATCAATTAAAATTATTCATAGTTTTGGTGGCAATTACCATCTGCCCTGGCCCCTGGCCTCATCATACAGAGGCAACGTGTCCCCTTCCAATGGTATGAGCCTTTTGACACGAGTAGCAAACTAGCAATCAGACTGATGGCATGAAATCAGCGAATGGGGAAGGAAAACAGTAGTCTGATTTGTAGAGCATCTAGTTAAGGGACCATGCATATGCAACTATGCAAGGGGCGATAACTTTCGTAGGTACTACTCCCTTTTTGTCTCCGGCTTTAGTAAAGCTATCTCTTTTTTCTAATACAAACCTATAATTACATATAATCGTTTTCATTCTACGGTATTAATTTAACAGAAAGGATGGCGTCAAAGACACAAACTTAACTAAGCTTGGGATCATATTCTTTTTTAACTGCAACTCTCTTTTGATAAGCTAAAGCATGAAAGGTTTAAAACCTTAAAGAGGAGACAAGGGAATCCACCGGCCAAAAGCTTCCTAGCTCTCTTGCTCCCCGACCTCATGCAAAGTAGAGGAGGTCATGAGAATTCTCTTCTCGTCTTAAAACTTTATGATTTTAGTATATGTAGTATTTTAGGATTATATTTTGTAGTCTGATATGTTCTTTATGATAACGTCGGTGGCGGAATAGTCTGATATGGAATAAGTTCTCTTTTAAGATTTATCGACATCGTGTTTGCCTTTGGCGTCCTGCTCGACGATGTCTTTCGTAGGGTTGATATTTGTAGTCCTGGACCCTTTGTTCAGAGAAAATTGGCGGTGGTGGTTAGCATATCAAATCACTTCAACATCTTCGGATATGCAGAACAAAAGGTCAACTGACGCAATGACAAAAGGCAATACTCATCAGCAACTGAACGTCTGTATCGATTGTGACTTGCAAGCAAGCATCTAGGCTAAGTGAAGAGTCGAAGTTGTTGCTGCAGTATATTACTGGCAGGTTGGAAGCATTTACAGTTTACAACTTAAGTTCACTTGAGCATTTGACTTCAAAGGCTCACTGGTATGAGGTTTCAACAACAAATAATCCTCTCCAAACGGTATAATCTAGCTTCTAGAAACCATGGTTGGTACGATTATTTTTCAAAGTAATAGCAGAAATGTTTATAAAGGAAACTCAAACACCTCGTCCTCTAACAATTGTTTGTATGCTCTTTTTTTTTTTTTCCTTTTTCTTTGTGTAGGGATAAAGCTAAATTGGTAGCTCCTCTTTTAAAACGGATCTCTTGTCACTTCGTGCAAAAGATACACTAAACATTGCATTTTGTGTTTATCTTATCTAACAAAAAGAGAACACTGAGGATTAAAAGACACATTTTTTATTACACTAACACTCTTTGTCTGCGCAACTTGGAGCCTACTAGCCACCTTTTCGTGGACTGTGGTTTCAGTCATGCTATCTGGAAGGGTGTGGCCGATAGCCTCGATATATCCACACTCAACCCTCGTCTTTGGGCTCACACAGACGATCTCCTACGCTGGTGATCTCTAAACATTTAACGTCCAACACAATCAGGGACCAACTCAGTCATCATGGCGCATATCTGGTTTGAGACGTAACTTCAGAACTTTTTAGCAATCTGACCGCCTGCAGGGGATGTCAGGTACTAAGCTTGCAAATTAGTCCCGGTTGTTTTTTTTACTAGGGGTTTTCACCCCTCTTTGTATCTTTTTTTTTCTCTAATCAATGATAGTTCTTATCTTACTTAAAAAAAAATCAGCATCATTGTCAAAAATAACTAATTATACGGGGACTAATCGCTAATTAATCAAGGTGCACTCATGCTTTTAAGCGTTTGATTCTTGAGCAGTCTGTTCAAAGCTTCTAGCGCAGGACCCAGCCTGAAGCCATCCAATTCCGGTAGCGAGGCGACCATTGGTGAACTGCGGTTGTTGGAAAAGGAGATCGCGGGCATGATTACGCTTCGTGCAAAACTACTGATTCTCCCTTATATCCCAAGAAAGTAAGTAGGTATCAAGCGGCTGCTGCTGCAACCGTTTGCATACGATCAGTGCTATAGCAACAACATGCTGGGCGCAGCTCAACTGTATCAGGTTTTGCAACAGCATGTCTCAACCGCCCTAGTTTGTGTGTACCATACTGACTGCAAACGCATATTTTATTCTAAAAGTTGGAACAATGCGTGCTGATCTCAACTCTCAATTTGTAGCTGTGGCCTGATGCATCAGTGTTTGTGATCACTATGTAGTATTAATGAGCAACGTTGAAGCCCCTGTCTGGTATCTGAAGAATGAGTGCCCGAGTGGTGTTGCTAGAAGCGATGAATATATAGATTTTCGATACAACATCAAAGATTATCCCAGAAACTGCATCAGAAAGGAAAATGCAGGAGCAAGTGACAGAGTGAGATGATGATCATTCGTCAAACCTTGACTTCTGAAGTGCCAACATTTTTACCAAAAGACACAACCATTGCGAGAGTAGCAGCAGAAGCTGCAGAACCAGACAATGGGGCCTTATTCGGGGGAAGAACCATGATGATAGAAGCATGGAGACTGCAACTGCTGCCTTGCCTGCATTACTCCACAGAGTTGTATGGGCTCGCATGGGAAGATCGGTCCAGGATCTAATGAGTGACACTGCAAAGTATGGAACTCATAGCATCTTCCGATCTGCTTGTGACTTGTGAGCACATAATTTCACCAACGTGTCTGCGTGCGAGTGACAGAGGGGATCAGCTTGGAGATTTGTAGAACATTATCTCTCTCTAATTAAGTAATTATCGATATTGTCTCAAAAAAAATTTATCGATATCCCCATGTCGGATTATGTCTTGGCTAATTTTCTCAATAGGCAGAGACACAGGTTTGATAGAAATTCGTATACTAATTATTATGTGTGTATGACATGTGAGATCACCCGAGTCACTGAATATGAGTCCGAGTGGCATAGGAGAAAATGCGAATTTTAAAGAGTGGCATAGGAGAAAAAGCTCCGCTGCTATATCATTAAAGCATGGGCAAAACAAACTATACGAGAGAGAAATCCAAAAGATACGCTGATTCTGTTTGTTCCAGATGTTCCAAGCGGTGTATATGACTAGGCCATTGAAGTTGCACTTGTTTGAAGAAGGTTGCGCCTTCGCACTAGCACTCCACCAGTCTTTGAATCTTGTCTCTGGTTGACTAACGAACCAGCGGATAAGAGCAACAAAGGACTTCCCGCCAAATAAAGAGCGAGAGCGGACAGTGGGCACGGAGGTGGTCCGTGTTCTCAGGCTCATTACTGCAAAGGGGATAGAATGGGGTTCAAGTGTGGGCATTCCGTATATACAATATTTTCGGTATTTATAAACTTCGGTATTGGAGATTTGGGTAACAAAATTTACAGAAAAATCTTTTATCGAAATCGAAATACCGAAATAATTCATTTTAGGTATTTCGGTATCAACAGGGAAAAGGTCGTGGAGGCATTGACCATGGCGGGCACGAAGGTCTCGGCGAGGACAGAGCCCAAGATGATGCCCTCCGGTGCGCAGGCCTAGCCTGCCACCTCCACGTAGGACCCCTGCCGCCCCCGCAGCAGAGCGCACACGCGACCGAGGTCCGAGGAGGTGGCGCGACGGCATGGAGGTGGTCAGGCGGAGCGGAGGAGAGGGGCGTGCAGCCAGGCGGCGCCGTGAGGAGAGACTGAGAGAGAGGAGAGACTGAGAGAGGGAGCAGGCGAGCGGTGGCTGCGCGCCAAGATGGGGATTGGAGATGGGGAGTTTAGGGTTTGCCTTTACGTGGGATGGCTGGCTGGAGAAGGGATATTGCATACGAGCGGGAGTTTGGTTTTTTCGGTTTTCTGACGCTCCATACCAAAACCGAATCGAACCATTTTGGTTTTTTGCAGATTAAAACCGAACCAAATACCAAATACCGAAAAAACCAATTTTTTTTGGTATTTTCGGTTCGCGGTTCGGCTTGTCGGTACCGGTATTTTTTTTGCCCACCCCTAATATGGTTGACACAATTCTTCTTGGCAAGGACATCTTTCGTATTATGTCTATCTTGACAAAGGGACCTGGTGAATAATTTGCACTTATTCTTTGAGCTGGCTCTCCAGATGAGAGAGGTTGGTTCAAAGGAAATGTTGCCTCGAAACTGGATAAGCCGATCTAGAAGAGTACCATCGATTGTTGGGTCCAGACTATATCGTCCTCAACAAGTGGGCCGAGGTGAAGGTCACAGATGAGGCGCCATAGATGGATAAATTCAAATAGTTGCAGGGTTTGAAGGTCCTTGGTTGTTAGAATCCACCGTTGTCCATAGCATTGCTTGGCAACGGTTCGATGCTTGTGACGAGCTAGGTCGTAGAGTCTCGGAGCAAGGAAGCAAGGGGCGCTACCTTGTAACCAATAGTCGTGCCAGAAATCTGCTTTGTGTCTATTACTGATGGAGGTGATTGTCGTCGTCTAGAAGAGTGCATGGTCTTTGTCATCACAGGGCAAAGGTGTGCCAACCAAAGGCTTATTAGGGCATTTCCAGTCGAGCCATAGCCATCTAAGCCTCGGCGCACATCCAAACTTGGAGATATATGGAGTCCCTAAGTTGCCTAATCGCTCTAGGAGACACACCAGGTTCTAGTTGGTTAGGGACTAATGTTGGTCCCAGTCTCCTCCATGCCTTTTTCGGAGGAAAGATCTCCTTGTCTTATCGATTGATTACCCACTTGGCATATGAAAGGTGGACATCAAGTACGTGGGGTGTGCTGAGAGCATGGAGTTGACTAGCACTAGGTTACCAACTTTATTAAGAAGGCATCCGTTCCAAGTGAGAAGTTGTCGGCGATTGGAAACCTGCCCCCTCTCGCAGATATGACACGAAATCGTGAAAACGGTGGGGTAATCTCCAAGCCGAGCTTAACTATGTTGTTTGTGATGGCCAACGTACCCCTTTCCTTACCGGCGCAACTTTGAAGATGGCATCACGTCGTAGGAGTATGATACGGTTTTACCCAAGTTTGGGCCCCTCACCATTGAGATAATAGCCTTACTCCTACCGTAATTGACTATGATGAATATGGTATACAAGGGTGCATTCCAAGGCGGAGGAGGAGATCATCGAGCCTTGAAGCGCTATGAGATTGGACATGATGTGATGAGATGATACACCCTATTAGGAGGTATTTATTCACGAAACCTAATATGGATAGATACACCTAGACCTAATCACGGGAAAGCCCGACCCGACAACCAGGCTCGACCGGTGCATCGGGCCGGGCTCGGGCCTCAATCCGGAGCCTGGTCGTCGGGCCGGCCCGGGCCCGGTTGTTTTGCGATTTTAGCCGTGGTCGGGCTTTGGGCCATGCTTTCGGGCTTCGGGATGGGCTCGGGGCCAATGTAAGAGCAAGCTCCCTAGGGTCTTATTTGGTTTTGGTAATTGATGGCTGTAATATCAAGCCTCCCATACGCTGAATGATTTTGTAATTGATGGCAACTGGGCTGTAGAGCTGGATCACGACAAGATTAATGACATTTCTTTTCCTAGTTCTTTTGATTTCTTGCGCTTGTGTAGTCTAGGGGCAACATGCCTGCCGATCGTCATATCTCTGGCTGCAGGGTCCCACAGAGCACATCTCTGGTCTCTTATCCTCATTCCTCTTCGAGAGAGTTCGGAATAGATCCAAGGGACTCCAGGGGGTAGCCAGTTGTCCAAAGTTTTGTAGCCGCTAAGTCTCAAAGCCAGATATTTACTGTGGGCGCAAAACTTCCCGCTTAAGTGTTCAAATGTTCCCGCCGAGTTCACAAGTCGATAAACTTGGCACAAACCCTAGGCGAGACATCAAAGGAGAAATGGATAGCCAAAACGATGTGGGCTGCCAAAAACTAGCCCCATCGGACTAGGTTCGACGGCCATCGGACTGGGTTCGACGGCTGTCGGACTGTGGCTAAGTCCCGAAAATGCAACCTCATCGTCGGACCGGGTCTGGCCAGGCCATCGACTCCTGGCGACTAAGTCCCTAAATGCAACCCTTATGTCGGACTGGGTTCGACCAGGCTACTCTCAAAGTGAAACAGTTCATCGGATTGGGTTCGACGGATTAGGCTGAATCACGAGAAATTCAATCTGGGCCGTCCATTCTTAGGGTTTTCGTCTTGTACCTATGAATAGGAGCCACTAGAGTGAGAGCCTCCTTTTGCAGCCACCCCAAGCCCTAGCCCTTGTGAGAGAGCTCCTCCCATGGTGTTCTTCATTCCCAAAATCCAAATCCACCATGAGGGCTTAAGAGATTGAGAGAGTGAGTGAGGGAGAAGAAGAGAAGAAGAATAAGGTGCTCCCCTCATCCTCCTCCATCCATCCCCAAGGTTTGCCCTCTCCCATGGTTGTCTTGCCATCCTCCATGGTGGGATGAGGGTTGGGTGAGTTGCGGTGTCTCCAGTCTTGGGATTCATGCCACCGGGAGACGTCGTCACCGCCAAGCTCCGTCAAGCATACTACAATCAAACCCTTCTCTGTGAAGGTCATCGTGCTTCCTACGGTGCTTCCTCTCCGTCCGTCGGAGTGTGTAAAGCCCACCATCATGTCGGCAGCCACCTTGCTTCCCAAGGTGCTCTTCTCCATTGCGTCGGATATGTGCTAAATCCTCGATGTGCTCGAGCTCGGCTTCGCGTGTGAAGTCGGTGTTTCAGGGTCTTTCGCGTGTGGAGACTGCTGATTCGTGTGAAGGTTTGGAGCTCGCTGACCATGTGTTGATGAAGAGCTACCACCGACTGGATTGAGGGCTAGGGACGATAGAGTTCTGGCTTCCTTGATCGAAAGCTTCCTCAACGTGAGTAGATGCTTGCATCGAACACGGTAAAAAGATCAGTTTGCACCTTTCTGTCTTATTTACTAACCGCATCTTAATATCTACTGCCTGCGAGTGCCTTCGTGCCTCCTACACTTATGCTTTGATTGCTTCCACCTACTAGACTTGTGTAGGAATCCACGCGCTAGCTGTGTGCCTTAACTTGCCTAAGTGACTAAGTGCAACAAAAGCAAAAATTGAAAAAGTCCGATTCACCCCTCTCGGCCTTAGATTCTGTCGGGGATAAAATCACGGCCCATTGCCATGGCCCACTCCCTAACGGCCCAATCGAACAGCCTACCAGGGCACAGCTCCTTGAAAGGTTCTATCAGACCCATGTGCATCCTGCCGAACAGCTTCTTGGTCGGCACGGTGCGTAACGGCCTAGGATTTCGTGTTTGAGTCCGACTCGAATAGAGTTCTGCACGGCTACGTGAAGACCCGGACGTTGGTTTCCCGGATTGGAATAGAAGTCGTGGTCCCCAAGAATTGGAGTATGCCTTATCTATCTCGGGATGTATTTGGCACGTCGAGTTCGTTACAATCTCGTAGTTAGCCCGGCCCGATTATCCCTTGATAGGTCGGTTTGCTCTACACTATATAAGCAGAGCCTCTACGGCATGTAGAGGACATGAGTTTACGTCTTAGCATCCGAGACTTGTTCGTCTCGTCGAGCCACCTCTTGCAATCATCTTTGATATATAAGAAAGGCTGGACGTAGGGCTATTATCTCTCCTGAGAGGTCTGAACCAGGATAAAAACCCTTGTCTCTCTGTTCGTCGTTGATTGCTGTTCGTTCTGTTCGGCGTGTCTCCTATCTCCCTTTATCAAGAACCTTAGTTGACTTGGGTCAATATCCCAACCGTCGACAGATTCCTTCACCCAGTATTTGAGCCCGACGCACCAGGTCGGGCTGGGCTCGGGCCTGGTCCCACGGGGTCGGGCTTTTCCAAGCCCGGCCCAGCCCAATATTTGATCAGGTCTAGCTACACCTGGCGAGTCAGCTGAAACCTAACCCTAATACCAGAGTCTATCCCAAATCGCACAAAGCTTCATCCGAGCCTTGCGTAGCACGCTAGGTCCCTTCCTTATCAGACGAACATCGTGAGCAGATCGAGTCCTACGACGCGTGGCACCCCGGACTCAACCTTGAGCTGGGTCCAAGGCTCACCGGCCCTAGTTATGCAAATCGGGCCTATCTGCATGTCCCTGATGGCCCACCAAGCCGGTCTAGTAAGTTGTCAAGGTGAGGGCACTCTTTCGAGTCTGTGACATAAGCCGATCCCGACGGTAGGATTCTTACGCGTTGATTTTTTTTTTGTGAGAGGTAGGAAGTGGATGCACTTCAGCTTATAAGGCCAGGTAGCGGCAAGGAAGAGGGTCCCTGCGTCTCGGGAAGGCCTCCAACGTGTCGTATAGGCCGATGCCCTGGTAGTTGATTGGGTGCGTTGAGAGCACTTGCGAAGGTGAATGTCTATAGCCCGGAGGTCTCTCCGAACAATTGAAGTGTCGACATCGTCACCGCGATTTCAAGCTTGTCGGGTTTGACGAAAGTCGTATAATTCATCTGCGAAGGGAGAGGACTTAGGGTTTGTTTGGCAACAAAGTTTTTTAAAACCATGGTTTTGTAATACTATGATTTGTGTTTTGCTATGACCATGAAATACTATGGTTTTTCAATACCATGGTTTGCTAGCACAAGTGAGAAAACTTTGGGTTGGAGTTGGAGTCTACAATACTTCAAAAATACTATGGTATTGCCAATACCATGGTTTTCAAAACAGAGTTTTTGAGGTTACTTCCAAACACCTCATTGCCAAAATACCATGGTATTCTCCAAAACCATGGTTTTGCCTCGAAACTATGAAAATACTTTGTTGCCAAATAGGCCCTTAGAGGTTCACAGAGACAGGGTGTGGAGTTGAAAGTGCGTTGCCTAATTGCTGTGGTTAGCGCTTTATCTAGCTCTCTGAAAACTCATCATTGCCAATTCAACGATTTTATTGGAGGAAAAGGCGGCCTGGGGCCAGCTCGGTACACAAGGTATAAACATATGTAACTTAGCATTATCTTCAGGTTCCCTTATTCTTCGTATAGTGTTGTTGCAAGCATAATGAAGCCTTTCCCTTTCACTCGCTGAACTGCATACATACACCAACTTGTTTTACAGTGTACCTGCCAATCTGCCATCGAGCTGAACGTGCAGAATGAGCTGCCTACGGCTCTGGATTTGCCTACCATGAGTGACCGTTACGAACAATCACTCAATCAGTTATCCATAAACGATAAGAGCTTGATTCAGACATCAATACATCATTACACCTATGACGGTAGTCATCTTTGATGAATGATACGGCTACCACTTACCACGGTAGAACTCATAATACTCGCCCATTGCTGCATCAAGAAACGTAACCGACTAACCGGCAAATCAATGTGTCTAATGTTTTCTTAAAACAGAGCGGATAGACGTTCTATCATTTCACTAAGAAAAAAAGATAGAGACCGTACATTGTATAAAGGTTCTAGCCACGATTAGTTCTAATAATCAGTTCTACAAGTAGAAACATGCATGGTAGCGCCCAAACAACGATTAGTTGGTACGTAGAATTCTCCAGGTAGATCATATCAGAGTAAGGTAGCAGGCCAGTTAGGTAGGGAAGATGGACAGGGACTTGTTAACCGATCGTCCCATTAGCAACGACTGCTCGCTTTGCGGCCTCTTACGCCATGCAAATCCGATCCCCCAGCCCCCCCCCGGCATGCCAATCTTTTCACCTGATCGCCTCGTCCCCTAATCGCGAGAATCAAAGTGTGCAACTCCTAATCAGACTTGTAGGTAGCCAGGAGAGGGGTATTTTTAGACAATGACAACCTGACGTGCATGGATTAACTGGGAGCATCAATCTGCAGGCATGGAGTTGGTGAGAGGACAGATGACAGTTGACACGTATATTAGATCAAAGTTAAGCTTTTGCAGTTTTCTTTTCAAAACAAATGTAGCAGATTTGCTAATTCTTTGATGCATGATTTTAAAGTTACATTCTAGTAACACAAATTGCGCCGCTAATCAAGGTGCAATTATAGTTACAAAATTTTTATAAATTAATTATCTATTTTATTCGTTGTTTTTTATATATTATTATTGTGTAGATTTGCTAAACACATGTGATGACATATTTTTCTCTTTCTATGTTTCAAGTCATCATGTTTATTTTAGTCAATCTAAAATTACACGTTGGTAATATTGAAATTATATTTGTTAGTAATGTGCAACTTTAGTATAGTTATAGAGTAATTATATAAAAAAAAATTAGACACTTATTTTATTTTCAGACAATCCCCAAATAAAAACACCAGCCAGAAGGCTATGCGAAAATAACAGAAAAAATGAGACAGCTAAAAGAACATAGAAGAAACAAAAGGTTCGAAACTTGTCTGCTGATTTTGTCAAATGTAGGTAGCCTAATTAATCCTTTGGTGGTAAAATAATGATCATTTAACTCCCTCTATGGTTGGGATGCAAGTGAAAGTTTCCAAGAACTTTTTTTTAAAACAAAGGGCAGGAGAAAAAAACAAAGGGCAGGAGAACTGCCATCTATTGATCAATAAAGAAGGGGGTTACAAATGGTGGGGGGAACAAAGGCCCCTCCCCCTAATGGGGCACGACCCAGAGATTAACTAATTACAAAAGGCGCGTCTGCGGCAGCTCAGAGCCGCAGGTCGTCGAGAAGATGGTGTAGAAGGATAAGGCGCGGGCTACTCTCTGAACGGAAAATCCTAAAGTTGCGCTCTAGCCAAAGCGACCAGACTGCTGCCAAAATAACAGATAGCGTACCACGATCAGGCGCGGCGCACAAAATGTCACTTTCCCACTAGGCAATTAAAGCGTGAGTGTTTCGCTAGCGGGCAGGGTTGAGCAGCCCCATATCGAGATGGTCTGTAGTTGGCGCCAGATGAAGGTACTAAATTCACACTGTAGAAAAAGATGACCTGGTGTTTCCAAATTGCGATTGCAGATGGGACAAAAGTAGTCGTTCGGGATGTGCAACCTCAAGAGGGCATCAGCTGTCAAGACTCTATTGCGAAGCAGGAGCCAGAGGAAGAATCTGCACTTAGATGGCGCCCAAGATTTCCAAACCTGGTGGTAAAAGAACTTGAAAACCATTTTTTATGATGCGAAGGTATTACAGGACAGAATTTCGAAACTTTAGTTATAAATACCTTTTAATTACTAGCCGAGTAGTACTGGTTTGCTACAAACAAATCTATATATAGAGAGAGTGGACAAAACTAATACGAAAGCAAACCAATCGAGCGTCATGAATCATGACCCATAGTATTCGCTTCATGTTCAACAACCTCCCATTGCCGGAATAGAGTTGGCACACCTCAGAATTTAGATTATATAAGAGATCATCGTGATGGGTAGAGTGATTTATGGTCTACGGATAAGTTCTTTTAGGTAACACCAATGAAAAATCAAGTTCTTTTATGTGACACCAATGAATATCAGGAACCGGCTGGCGGGGTGGCGAGGACCGCTCCTCTCTAAAGGTGGTAGACTAACGCTCCTCAAGGCGGTCCTCACAGCGTTGCTCGGTCACTAAGAAATTGACCAGCTCAAGAAGGCCTGGCTGTGGAACGGCTCCTCCACTCGTGGACCTCCCCCTCGAGTAAATTGGGAAACAGTGTGCTCGCCCGTCCAGCTAGGGGGCCTAGGGGTCCTCGACCTTCAACGCTTCGCTCGCGCTCTGCGACTGCAGTGGCTTTGGCTGAGTAAAACCTCGCCATCCCGCCTTTGGGTTGATACCCTAGACCCCCCCTGACGTGGAAACCGCCCTGTTTCGCTTGGGTTCCTCAGTTACCCAACAAGATGGCGCCTCCACCTCCTTCTGGGAGGACCGTTGACTAAATGGAGCATCACCTAAAGAGCTCGCGCCTCTACTTTTCACAGCTTCATCCAGAAAGGGAAGATCATTTCGAGACGCGCTCGAAAACAACAATTGGCTCACCGATCTGCGTCGCAGCCTAACACCCTCCCTGGTACCGAGCCTCATCCATTTGCTCACCCAACTCACCAGTTGCGTTAACTCCCTAGGTCGTAGATGTGGTCTCTGGCGCTTCTCCGCGACGGAAGCTTCTCGCTTAAATCACCACAACCTGCAATTGTGGGCGGTGTCGACGCCGCCCTAAGCCGGTCTGAAGCTTTGGGCTCCCTCCAAGTGTAAGTTCTTCACTTGGCTTCTCCTCTGACAATGAGCTCGATACGATAACGCTCTCTCTGCGCAGCGCTACCGAACAACTATTTCTGCCGACTCTGTCAAAGAAGCCTAGAAACCCCGGAACACCTTTTTCTTCAATGCAGCTACAACTCCTTCGTCTGGTCGCACCTGGCCACAACTCTTGGGATCCAGACTCTTCACCCAGCTCGGTGGCGCGAGAGCACCTGCCTTCGTGATTGGTGGGAATTTGACATGGCGTCTCCCGCCGTCCCCAGGGAGACGACCCCTATCGTCCTAGCTACCATCTGGCACCTTTGGCTAGAGCGAAACAACCGCATTTTCCAGGCGAGAGATCGTCCGCGCGAGGCCTTTCCTGCAACAAATTCTCGATCAACTGCGGCTCTGGCTGCCGTAGGAGCCCGTTTTGTAGTACCCTAATTTTGTAAATGCCCTCTGGGGGGGAGGGCTTTCAAACATCCCCCCCTCCCCCTAGTTTTGTAACCCCTTCTCCTTATTGAGCAATAGAAGACAGTTCTCCTGTCCTTTACTAAAAAAAAAACCAATGAAAAATCATTTGGACCTCTGCACCAGCACCACATATGTTTGCAGTCACATGTGGATGAATTTGAAACGACCATTCCCACCATTTTGTTTTTTAAAATATTACCAAGTGCATCTAATATTTTTCCAACAAAAACCACAATTTTTTTTTAAAGTTTTTAACCAAAAACGATGTCAGGACAGGAACCGGTCTGTTACCAGAGGCAGCGCAGACTCGAGCACCGAAGCTTTGGCCTGGCCGCTTGGGAGCCTGCTTCTGCGTTATCAGCTGGAGCCTGGAGGCGCACACACAGCAGAGCAGACAGTACAGTTTCTCTTGCCGCGTCCGTCCTTCAGCACCGGCGCACCGCCCCCACACAGCAAAAGCCTCTCCTCCTCCTCCTCCTCCTCCCCGTCCCACCACCACCACACCGTCATCATCATGCCACGGAGCTGTAAAAGCTCCGCCAAAATGCGCTCAAAAGGCCTCGCATTGGCTTGATCATTCCGCCCCGTCCCACACGCAGCGCAAAGTCCACCATAATATATTGCAAAGAGGGAGAGAGCCTAGCCTAGCCGCTCGTATCGAAACCTCCCACACCGGCCACAGGGACGACCTACCGCGCCATTGCTGCAATGTGCATGCTCATCGTGCCCTGGGATTAGCACCGCTGTTGCTGCTGCTGCTGATGCCCCTCGCTGCCATTGTGCACAGAGAGGTAGAACTTGGAAGGCATCCAAGCTTGCTGTTCATTCGTTAGCCCAGAGGGTTTCTCTCTCTTAATTCTGTTCTCTTGAGATTCCGGTGTGCTCGTATAGCAAGGGGCATCGAAGGAGAGAGAGAGAGAGGGAGAGAAATTATCCCTGTAGTAAGCCTAAGGTAGCTTGAGGTGAGTGTGGGAGGGAGAAATTCATACGGTTTCGTTCCTTGTATTCTTTTTTCTGTCAGTGTTCGGTGTGGGCATAGAGTTTTGTCCTTCTTGTTGGTCCTTCTCCAGTTTAGGAACCCCACTTCTTGTTGGTTTGTTTCTTGTGGCTTCTTAAGGAGTGAAGGGTGATTAAGTTGACTGGTACAAATGCTGTTATCTGGAAGAAAACGACTATTACTTTTGTTCACAAGTTTTGTGATTCTTGCCCTTCTTACACCGTCTGATGGTTCATCAAGCTCCACACAGAATCTTAATCAGACCCACAACAAGACTGGGCACTCTTTGGAGGTAAGCAGAGTGGTTTTCTTGCATGCTGCTTGAGTATTTTTTTCCTTCTTATTTGGTATCACCCTGTAATATGTTTGTTCTGAATTATATTCAGCGAACATTGTTGTATAAGATGTATTTTGGGCACAAGAAGTGTCACACTGCTTTCTGATAACAAATTTTTATTTTCAGTTGACGCCCAAAGTATTATTTCAACTCAAGCTACATGCGTTGTTCCACTGGTCTTCTTTCGGTTTCTTGATGCCTCTAGGGATACTACTAGTCAGACTGTCAAGCAAATCTAAAAGCGGGAGATGCATCAGGGTCCTCTTCTATTGTCATGTCATTTCTCAGGTTTGCACCTTCCGCAGGACATTACATTAGCTAGAAAATGTCTCTATTTTCTTGTTGTTTCATAGAGCATCAGAAACACATTCCATGCTCAATTGAGTTTGCAGATCGCAGCAGTTCTTCTTGCTACCGGCGGGGCTACTCTGTCGCTGATGAACTTTGACAACTCCTTCAGTAACAGTCACCAAAGAGTAGGATTGGCACTGTATGGAGTCATGTGGCTTCAGCCGATCATCGGGTTCTTCAGACCAGAAAGGTAGACAAAATTAACTTTCCATTGCTGATTGGTGCCATCGCAACCTTTTCGTGTCAGCTACAACTACAAGTTTGTGCCTAGACCTCCTCACTCCTTTCAATTTGCGCAGAGGTGTCAAGGTCAGGAGTTCATGGTACTTCTTCCACTGGCTCCTCGGCATCGCCATTTGCGCTACCGGCATTGTAAACGTCTACATTGGCCTTCGCACATACCACGAGAAGACGACCAAGAGCGTGAAGCTCTGGACTGGCCTCCTCACCGTTGAGGTCTCCTTCCTAGCCTTCTTTTACCTCCTAATAGACAGATGGGGCTACATGATGAAACAAGGTCATGCCCCCGTGGAGCAGCTAATGCCTACAGACAATCGCAAGACGTATCCGACTACTCTTCGGAAGGAGCTGGGTATGGTGCAGGAGTGAGATCTTCAAAAGTTGTACACAAGAAGATCTTCAAATGTTGTACAGTGAAGGAAGGCAGATGCTGTGAAGATCATGCTGCCAGATGGTTTGGTACCTTATTTGGTTTGAGAGGTGTGCCTTGAAGAGCATTGTACAGTTTTTATACCATTTTTTGGTGAGATTGTAGAGGACCGGAGCCTCTGTATCTGATGCTGTGTTCTTCTGAAAATTTACTTCATGGTAGAATCTGGACTGTCTGTGGGAAGTAGAAAGATGCAACGTTTGTATCAACTTCAGGAAGAAACGATCGGAATTCGGAACTGTGTTTGATGCTCATTTCTAGTCCTCGGGATCACCGTTTACACTTTTTTCAGGCTGGCTTGACATCAGACCACTGAGGGTTATTTAACTCTCAGTTGATTTTCTGAGCCGTAGATAACACACCTTCGTAGGCCATATAAAAAATCTAACGGGAGCATCTAGTTTGTGAGAAAATTGACTGAGACTTCTCTGAAAAATAGTCACCTTATGATTAGCAAAAGCCTTATTTTTCAGGTCTGTTAGGATAGGCAGATTCAGCATTTGTCGGTGCCCGTTATACCAGTGTGTTTTAGATAATGAAAAAGTTCTGACCTCTATCATGGATCCATGATGTATATGGATCATACAATTATATCAGAGATTGATCATCTCAACATGTAACACGTATGACTTTGTTCATATGTGCACGGTTATTTATGCCATTAGTAGTACTAGAATAGTAGAATTATTATATCAATTCTATTGATTTTCCTTTGTGCGAACTCTGTCATCATGTGCTAGCCTTGCATGTAGCATACCAAGAAGACCAAAAAAGGATCAATACCGGCTTAATCACCCCATATACAAATTCACTGCTATAAACATAGAAATCCTATTGCAAGGCAAGAGTACCTCCTACAATAAGTCTGAAGATGTCTGCTTCAAAACCTGCACCACCTCCTCGCTCATGGCAAGAACTGGACATAGCCGGTCAGGACGGCAATGGCCAGGATGGCGAAAGGCGGCACGAGGACGAACGCCCCGACGGTGGCGAAGAACGCCGAGTCGTTCCGGTCGCCGACCTTGGTGAGCAGCGTCTGCCTCTTGATGTTCCTCCGCTGCGAGACGGTCAGGGAGTTGAGGCTCTTGAGCCCCTCCTTGAGCTTCTTCCCCAGCGGCAGCGTGAACTCGTCCTCCCTGTCGCCGATCAGCGCCGCCAGCTGCTCCCGGATAGTAGCGGCCACGGCCTGCCGCTGGCGGGGCTCTGCGGGGGCGCCATTCTCAAGGCCTGATGTGGCTGCCACAGATGCCAGAATGGCAGAATTGGGTTCAGGAACGAGAAGCGAAGACGATGATGGCTCATGGTTCTGTATTGGATTTGGAGACATGAGTGACATGACATACCAATGCCATCTGAAGAAGGGGATGTCAGCTGTTCCAGGAGATCCAGCTGGGTACGTGCTGATGAAACTTGAGAAAAAGAAGATAGCGATGTCAGTCGTGATCTAATTGCATCATGGGAACAAGCATTGGAATTTCAGGACGGCCCAGATCTACGCAGATAAAATGTGCATCGAAATTGAGGATTTTGGTTTTTTAATGTTTTTAAAAAAGTCTTGCAAAAACCCAATTTTGCAAAAACGAAAGCAGGCCACTATTTATGCAAATTTGTTTTTTTACAAATAAAACCCAAAAAATTCCAGTGAAATTCCTGCGCATTGGAATTTCGTTCTCAACATAGTCCACGAGGCCCATTGGCCTATTAAAATTTCATGTCGGCCCAGATCGAAAATGCTACGCCAATGCTGCTGGCAGCAGGCAGCCGACTTGCGCTTAGTTTACGATAGTACCACCTCGGCTACGGAGGGAGAGGCTCGGCAAGGGAGGAGGCGATAAGAAGGGGCACTAGCAGCACGGCGAAAACCATCTTTGCGCTTGGGGCAATGACGCAGCTAGTGAGGTCATACCGAGGCGCGTCAATTGCTGGTTGAAAACTATTTCCAAACCCCCTCTTTGGCCCCACCCGGGCCATTGAGAATTTCTGGAAGGGTTCCCTCGCTTCGGTGAGGGTAAAGCCCTACAATTCGCAAACCAAAATTGAAATTTCGTTCTGCTGACATGAAAGGCATGTTTTGCTTACAGTTTTTGAACGCTCGAAATCCTAGAAACAGAATATTAAAATGAACGGCATGCTAGTAAGGAAAGATATAAACATGTGATTCTTGGAAACATAAAACGTTATAAAACTGTGAATTCCTAGAAACAAGAAATTAACTAATGCTAAGAAGCAGGCAAGACAAGCAGTGTACCTGACACAGTGGGATCCTGCGTTGCGCCTTCCTGCCGGGCAGCCCTGCAGGCGCCGGCGAGCGGTCTCTGTGCGGGGGACACGGGGGCAGCCTTGAGGTGCTGGTGCACCCCCCTGGCGTTCTTCATGGCGTCCACGGCCTGGAGCCTCGTCGCCGAGGAAGGAGAGAAGCTGCAAGCCATGGGATCCACGCACAGCGGCACAGGCGAAGAAGGAAGCACGAGCGAAAGGTGTTCGTTCCTCGGTTACTCGGCGTGGCCGCGTGGGCTAAATGGCCTACGGCAAGAGACTCTGGCGCCGCCGGTCTCCACCACAAGAAGGCCGAGGCGGCAAGCGCTCGGCGCGCGAGGCACCACATGTTCGGAGGCAGCCGCGCGCGCGGACGGGCCCACCCAACAACAACGTTCTGGAACTGGGACGAAACGGAACGAAACGAGCCTACTTGAGGTGTTTGGTGCCTCGTCCAGAGTCCAGAATCCCGAGCCCAGCCCATACAAATTTCCCTTCCCAAAGCCCAAAGCCCACGGCCTACGACCAACCCAGCCAACCAACCCCTACAGCCCTACTGCTGTCGATTTTCCCCGATCGACGAACTTCCAACATCTATCCCATCCCGAATCCTTCCGCCGCCGCCGCCGCCGTCGCGATGTCGTCGCCGGCAGGGAACGCGCCGTCCACCTCTTCGACGTCCGAGCCGCGGCCGCCGGCGCAGCAGGGTGGCACGAGGGAGCGGCGGATGGAGTCGCTGGGGTGGCTGACGGAGTCGGCGGTGATGCCGAAGAAGCACAAGGCCATCGAGGGCGTCGGCGCCGCGTCCATCCTCGAGCTCAAGGCCCAGCTCTACCGCACCCAGGAGGAGGTCCGCAAGCCCACCGCGCCCGACGCAGCCGAAGTCTCCGGCGAGTTCCGACGCGCCAGGAAGCGCTCCGCCCCCGGTGACCCCCTAGGCGCGAAGAACTACGGCGTCGACGACCGTGCCCACAAGTACGTCGCAATTCGACCCATCCTTATGCAATTGATCCGGTGTGATTACTGCGTGCCTTGTTGATGTTAAGGAGAATCGATTAGTCAATCACTCCTATTGCGTGCGTTAGTTTAGGTATTAGATTCCATACTATTATTGTTATTCTATATATGCTCTAGTAAGAAAAGTAGGGAATGAAGTAGTCCTAACCTTTATCTGTGAAGGCATGTGTGATGTGATTACTGATATTTGGCTGTGTGATTTGTATCAGATAATTAAGAATTTTCCTTTATATATGTACTAGGTTACTATGTTCTTGTTGTGTTGTCAATTTACCTGCTCTAGTAGGAGGATGGAGTCATAACTTCGTAGGATTCAAGCTCCCTTTTTAATATGCAAATGCATGGTTCATCTTTTGAGTCATTTGCAGCAGCAGCCACCCGCTAGAGGATGATTACTGGTTCTTTCACTTCCCAAGACTAGGTTGTGCAATTAATTTTGCCATACCAGGTGGCAAGCAATGGACTTTTGGAAAAATATTGAATACTTGCTTACTGCTTCATATTGAAGATCAAATTTTATGCATCTAACTATCTATGTATTGGATATCACCAAAATTGATTTATATTATTTCTTGAATGAAAAGAAAGCACTTGAATTTGGATTTGAACAGTAAAACTGGCAACAAAAGGAACTGTTGCCAGTGCTTCAGCTACATTTGGGTACTCACTTCGTCCATAGTGACACCTTTCATCAAGCATCATACGATGTGGATCAGTAGTTATCAAGTGAAAGAGCGACTTCACCTGTTGTTCTTGTACTGTTGTTTTCTCTTGTCACATGTCAGTTTCAATTAACTGATGTCCTGGCTAGTATTGCTCTGGTACTTTGTAGCCACAACATTTTCACCCAACACCACATATTTCTTCTCATTCAGCTTGTCATAGCCTCATAGGCTCATAGTGGCATATGTGAGCATCTTGATTCCATACTTATGTACATGCGGTATTTCCAACCAAAACCAGCTAACTGCTCTTATTCTGCTTGCCATGTGGCTAAGCATCTTTATTCTTGTTTTTTTTTTCTTATCCTATCATAACCATAACTAATGTCTCCTTTATCATTTGATTTTGCACAGAGATAAGTTGGAACTGAAAGCTGTGAAAGATGGTTCTGCAAGTTATGCTGCCCTAGAAAAGAAGGCAGAGTTGTATGAAAAGTTATCTAGAGGCGTGCTGCCTGATGAAGAAGACAGAGAGAAGTATTGTGTTGATTTCTTCCAAAAGAGTTTCGGTCATGTCTACGAGCCTCAGCAGCCAGAGAGCTATGGTAATACTGACAATGCTGAACCAGAAAACAATGATGATGATGATTCCATACCTAGTGTCAAACCAACGCCCCTTGGCCGAACTGGTATTACTATGGACCGAGATGAGCACAAGCGCTTTGTAAGGTATTGTTTTCTTTGAATGATGTGCATTGACACAACTGAACTTCTGTTCTATTTATATTTGTGTGACATGCTTTTGTTCACTCTAGTTACTGCTGCTGTAAGACGGACAAAGACCAAATTTGAAACTGGCATTTGTGACACTTGTATTTATGCAATGTTTAGGTTGACCACGGGACATGAATCAGGCTACCAAACAATTGTTATTTTGTTCCTTTTAGTGTTGGCTACTTGTGTACTTGCACCTTTTTAGGTCATATCAGGTCACTTGTTCCAACCTTTTTGTAGACAATGGAAAATTGTTCTGGCCTCTACATTGTAGATGTATACGGGTCACTTGAGAGTTGTACCCCTAAAACTGAGCATATCTTTAGCTCATGATCACTTCATGCAGCCATGCTAGTTAGCCCATTCGCAAATCTGTACATGTATGTTCAGGAGCTTCATGTACAGCAGTTTATTGGACACCTTTAGTGTTCAAATGTGTGTGGGAGGATTCACTTATATCTTTTTATTGCCCGACTCCAATTAGATGGGCAACATTATCATTGAACTTATGAAGCCTGAAATCTTTGTTTCTCTCTGACAGTAAGCTGTCTCAGGTATTTGACTAAACATTGAACATGGCTTATCTGCAGGGAGGTTCACGAAGAAGCAAGTGAGGCTAGGCAGAAGGCTTCAACAATGAAATACCGACGACAAGAGCAGGAGACGGCTCGTCGAGAGAAACTCAGGCAAGCTTACCTCAAGAAACGGTTGGAGAAGTTGACGGCTGAAAAGCAGGCATCTTCAGCCAATGATGCCCAACCAACTGGCTAATTTAGATCTGTATGTCTCCACTCGTGTCCAAGTAGCAGCTGTTGTAGTTCATGCAATCATGTAACTGATAGATCAGGGGAATATTTTTTTGCAAGTAATTCCTTTGATGTACAGTTGATTCTGCGGTGTATTGTTGTACAAAGTAACCTACATAATGAAAATGCATCTTGATTCTCGAGTGATTTGCTAGTCCTTCCTACGGCCTTATTTTCATCATCTGACTTTGTATGCCGAGGCACACCATCGTGGCTTCTCATTTTAGAGAAGTTCCGCGTAGAGCAAATATTTCTTGTGAAACTGCAATTCAGACGATAAATCATGAATGCCTACAGACTAATGGGCGCTGGTCACTGCTGAGAGTTGTTCTGACTTTCAATATTTTTCTTTCGGAAAATCTTAATTTTCCATAAGTTCAGAAATAACCTTCTCGGAAAAGAAGAAAAAAGAAAGCATGGTAAAGCACAGGCGAGAGGTGAGGGAAGAAAGAAGCAGGTTCCATATCCCTTTTGATCTGCAAAAGGAGGCGATGGCCGGAAAGAAAACCAAGGATAAAACGCCTTTGTGGCGCTTTCTGTGATTCTTCTCAACTTGGAACACTGCCGAGCTGCACATCATCATCCCCGCATCACTCCCGGGCAAGCTCACGTCTACGCGAGGGAAAGCATGGCCAAGACTGTGCCTGCGCCTGCGCCGGTGCCGGGCCAGAACGGCAGCCGCCCAGCGGCGGCGGCGCCGCCCGCGGCAAGTCCGTTCGAGTACCATGTGTACGGCCCCCGCAACCTGTCGTCGACGAGCTGGAGGGATCTGCTTCGCTCGAGCTGGTCAGGCACCCTTGCATAGTTGCATGCATCGGTAACGCAAAGACGCAAGCTTTTTTTTCTGATTCCTATTTCTGATGCGTGGATGCAGGAGGGATCCGAGCTACCGGCGTATGGTGATGGCGTGCTTCATCCAGGGGGTGTACCTGCTGGAGCTGGACCGGCAGGAGGGGCGCGGCGAGCATGCCGCCGGCGGCGCCGGCGCCGGCCTCGCGCCGCAGTGGTGGCGGCCGTTCAAGTACAGGCTCGCGGAGGCGCTCGTCGACGCGCGCGATGGCTCCGTCTACGGCGCCGTCCTGGAGTGGGACCGCCCGGCGGCGCTCTCCGGCGGCGTGGTGTTCCGCCCGCCGGCGCCCCGGCCGCCGTGGTGGCGCTGCGCGGCACGCTGCTCACGGCGGCCACGCTCCGGCGCGATGCCGAGGACGACCTCCGGTTCCTGGCCTGGGAGAGCCTCAGGGGCTCCGTGCGCTTCGCCGGCGCGCTCGCGGCGGCGCGGGGCGCCGCGCGGCGGCTCGGCGCCGGTGACGTGTGCGTCGCCGGGCACTCATTGGGCGCCGGGTTCGCGCTGCAGGTGGGCAAGGCGCTCGCCAAGGAGCACGTCTTCGTGGAGTGCCACGTCTTTAATCCGCCGTCCGTGTCGTTGGCCATGAGCCTCAGGGGGCTGGCTGACGCCGCCGGCGAGCTCTGGGGCCGCGTGCGCGCGTGGATTCCCTACGTGCGCGGCGGCGGCGGAGGTGAGAGCGAGGCGAAGGCGGCGGCGGCGGGGATGGGGCGGTGGGTGCCGCACCTGTACATCAACACCAACGACTACATCTGCTGCTACTACAACGACGCGGCGGCGGTGACGGGCGAGGCGGCGGCGGCGGCGAGGGGGCGCGTGGCGAGGATGGTGGTGGCGTCCAAGGGGCCGAGCAACTTCCTGGACGCGCATGGGCTGCAGCAGTGGTGGGCGAACGACGTGGAGCTGCAGGTGGCGCTCAACCACAGCAAGCTCATCAACCGCCAGCTCAGGTCGCTCTACGCCGCGCCGCCGCCAGCCGCGGGGAGCTAGGCTACTCTGTTCCACTGCTTGCGCTGCGGTTGTTTGGTCTTTGGGCGGGAAGCTAAACTGAATTGGGAGATTTCTCTAAATGACACTCTCTAAAATTAAAATTTGCGTTTTACCCAAGAACACCTTAGCCAACCATCATTGATTTAGGCTCCGTTTGTTTGAGCTGCAGCTTCTCTAAAAGCTGCTTATGGGAAAAGTCAGAAAAAACTAGCTTATGTGAAAAGCTCAGATCACAGTACAAATTGGGCTTTTGGTGGCTTTTGACTTTTATGAAGAGGGTTCAAAAAGCTGACTGTTTGTTTGAGCTTCTGGCTTCTGAGACTAAAAGCTGGCTAGAAGCCGAAACAAACAGGGCCTTAGATGATCCCACATGTGATGCTTAAAGACATACAAATTTAACATCGTTCTCCAAATTTTCCTAAACTGAAACATCCTCTCCGGATAGAGCATCCCCAACAACCCACTATAGCACTATTCATTCACTCGCATATTGATCTGCAGCAACACAGAGCCACCTATAAATCGCTGAATGAACTACCATCATGATGGAGAATCTCAGTAGCTTTGTAAATTTGGGGTAATAATGCCATGCATATCAGCAATGACACCGAGTATGTAGGTAGAGTTCCAAGTTAATATGGTCGTTTTGGTTTTACGAGCATCTCCAAGGATGTAATCAATCTTTGGTTATAAGAAATAGACATGTCCATATGTAATAATATGCATGCATCTTGTATTACACTATAGACTCGATATAAGTTAGTAGCTAGTTTTTATTTCTTCCATTGTCTCCACATAAACAAAATGTGAGTTAAAATATTGTTAATTGACTTAACACCATTGGAGATGCTAAGGTGTGCGAAAACTCACAATTTAATTTCAGTGATGATCGGGAGAGTTCTATAGAAAAGAGACAGGCTTTTAAATGCAAGGGATGAGCGGGCTCGCGGACATCTGACAAAACACCATCCTGATCGGGGATCTGAAACGGAAATCTCAAAGAGTTCAACGGAAATCAAAATGACAAAACACACCAGTCTGATCGGGCTGGCGGACATCTGACAAATCACACCCTACCAATTACAAAATGGAAATCAACATGGAATGCCGATTTCAACGGGGATTGATCGATCCGAGAATCGCTGTTCTGTAGACCGGCGCCTTATCCGTTGGGCCATAAAAGTCCCTAAGTGCTACATTGCAGTATCGCACTTAGGTCTTGTTTGTTTCAGATTAATGTAGAGTTATGTTTTACTGTAGCAAAGTTGTGACCCTCTCAAAATACGTTTTAACGAGTTTAAAAAATTATGAAAAAAATATTTTACAAACTTTAAGAAGTACTATTTGAAACCCCACAAGAATGATTACAAAACATTACATCATTTGGCTCATTTGGCTTATACAAAAATAACAAATTTTCATTTAATTTAATTTAATTTAATTTAATTTAATATGAAACAAATAAGGTCTTAATAAGTCTAAAAAAGAACAATGCACACGACCATTGCAAATCAGGCTGCATCTCATAGAGTCTGGCTCAAATTCTCAAAAGCAAATAATGTCCCGGTGAATACCACCAGTACAACACTTGGTGTTAGGGATATACTAACTACCAGTTTACCTGACAAGATGCTACAATCTCGCATGAGAACTTAAGGACATTCCAAATTGCCAACTATCTATAAATTCCACTACAAAGTTCAGTTCTGTAATATACAATTGATTGTTCATCCAGGATACCTGGTGAATCATCAGAATAGCCCCATGTTCATTCTAGTCATAATCCGATTCCTCAGACAACTCACCCCTTTCCTGCAAAAGGAAAACAAAATAATACGAGCACATATTACTATATTAGAGGTTTCACTGTTTTCCTGCATGGGAAAATGCGACAACCAACTAACCATGATCTTATGCAAGAGAAAATAAGAAAAACATAAACAGATACATAATATACATGTAAAAAAGCAACCTGTTTCTTGTTATATTCAGCCATTGCCTTCTCATACTCTGCACGCCTCTCGGTAGCTAGATCGTAATACTTCACCTTTTCCTGGTGCAATGAAGAAAGCGAAATTGTTAGCAGCTGTGGGAGTAAAGCATTGTCTCTTGTTGAGGAAAATAATCTGCTTCTTTGTAAGAACATTTAGAAGGCTGGTGTGCAAGGTTTTCAATAAGATCAAGTAAGGAAGTCTTACACAAATCAAACGGAAGTCAGAATCGCTACATTATTATGTGACAGCTTATATTTTCAAAAACAAAAAAAAAGTCACAACTATAAAGAATATTCAAGGTTTAAAATAATCCATAGTTAATCTTGAGACGGTTATAACAATGCTTTGTGCTTCTGTTTTCCCTATGGTTTATTGGTATACATGAAATGAGAATAGCGTTATTGGATCATTGGCACTGTAAATCAATTTTAAGTAATTTCACATGTCCAAAACTGAGGTGAGGAGATCAAATATTGTGATTGTAACTAATAAATATAAAGTATTAACGATATACCAACAGACCAACAGTGAAAAAAAGAGCAAACGGGCGACAATGGCGTACCATCAAATTCCAACTAAATTTTAGCTGCAATGACTACAAAGTTCTTTCTGAGCATATGGGCCATGAAGCTCCCACATATACACAAACCATGTCAGTGCATCCCTTTGGCTGCTTCCCTGGAAAGGGCTACTCTCGAGACTCTGAGACCATCTCCAACAGTATCTCTTCGTGGGTCATTTTCCCTTCGCGAAGCGATTCTTGTCCCATAAGATGCTCCAACAGATTCTCTTCGTAGTTCTCTTTAGAAGAAATTTTTTAGTACATTCCCTTCATAATAAAATTCTCTCTCCATTCTCTACACGAATTTATTTGAAGTGATGTTGCTAGAGATGGTAGGGAATGAAGGGAAAGAATGTGGGGAATGGAATGGAATGAAGAGATAATGGTTGGAGATGATCTAACAATGATTTTCTCAATATAGCGCCGATTAATTAAAGGAGTTGTATAAATAAATAGGTTTATATCTACCGGTAGGCACATAGATAAGACAGGAGACAGGCGAAAAAGGAAAATCTTTCCGGTTTTAAACTTGAATAATGAAACTAATAAACATTATATCAAAGCTTCTACTTGATGCACAAAAAAGGGGGATCTCTTTTATTGCCACAGATTGTTTACAAAAGAATTGTTCTTTTTTAAAAAAATATATAAGCCACTCTACATCTTCACTCTATATGCATATATCTCATCATCATGTTATTAACAATTTTACTTTACCAGGCAGCATAATTGGACAGTAGAATTTTGAAGTAATTAGCTACCTACTGCAACACATTTATTGGCGGAGAACGGGAAAATACAAACCTCAAATGTCATTGTATTCCATTTCTCGCCACAGGCCTTCCCTATCTGCTGCATAATATTTATTACCACATCCACATGACTAGGAAGCTTGACTGCATGAAGCTTAGCACTTAAATGAAGGGAACTTACATGCTGCATTGATTTGACACTTGGATTTTCCTCTTGAAAAGTTTTCCGAAAATCCTCCCTTCAACAAAGAAACATAACAGCATCAATATATAAATTTGTTTAATCCAAGAGATTAAAATAAAAGGAAGGGAAACAACTGAAAGAACCTTTTTATTTGTGCTACACCTAAATATGCATGAAAAACTTTAGGTTTAGCGAAGTAGCGAGTAATATGTTCAATGATGATAAGTGGATGAAGCAGAGAGCATTAGACAATGCTGCTAGAATGTTGCATTTACTCCTCTTTTATCGGTGATTAACACATTTGTAACGAAAAAGAAACAAATGCACATCATATACAATTTTTTTACACATCAATGATCCACAATTCCCAGTGCTACTGTGGACTGGTTACAATACACTGTCACAGCTTTGGCAAGTCTGAGATAGCCATCAATTTTCCTTCTCACATAGTGCAACAGACACTTTGTTAATAACATACTTCAATATTCAATGGTCTCAATTCTAGAATACCAAGATGGCATCACAAAATAACATGCCTTTATCCTAACGGAGGAATCCTTACCAAGTAACTTGAAATTTCATACCATCTCACAGGACACCATTAAAATAATCTACGAAATTCCAAAACCGCCTGCAAACGTTTCCAATTTACAAACTTTGGTTGAAGCATGGTTGCACAAGCTACAACAATGAGTTCATCAACTGACTGGCGAATAGGTGCAAATCCCACCCCCCACTGAGACACTTAGCTGCAAATTAACCACCTAATATGTTCAAAATACGTTTGTTTCTTAAGAGCCGCATAACAGTACGGTGTATCGTCAGCCTTTGAGGAGACACTGAGACAGGGACCCTATGAAAATTTGCCGCACTAAAGTACCACCAAGACACGAATCAATCCGATGTCCTGGATAGAACACATCCAAATTCACAAAGAAAGATCAGCACTACTCATGCGAGCGCCCGGTGCGCGCAGTAAAAAAAGGTAAAGAAATTTAGCCGCCGCCGCCACAGCTGCTGCTACCTGGTAGGGAGAAGGCATGAAATCCATAGCATCCATGAAAACAAAGGGGGAATCGAGACAGAAAGGCGCGCTGCCATACATGAAGAAGAAGAAGGCCGTGGACGGCTTCTTGGGGGGCTTCTTGGTGCCGCGGGAGTCATCGAGGGGGCCCTTCTTCTTCGTCCTGGGGCTCGCCATGGGCGGCAGCCGCACCGTCTTGAGGGGCTTCGGCGCCGTCTGCGACCTCGTCTTCATCCTTGCGGTTTACGCTACGCGCGGTTTTGCACGGGATGCTGGGGAGGGGTTTGCAGCCACGGCCTCGCAGTGGCGCAGGGCGAGGAGGGGAGAAGCAGAAGCACAGAGGCGCAGCTCAGACGCCGCACGCCGTGGAGAGAGTGAGAGGCCAGGCTGCTGAGGTCTGAGATCTCTGTCTCCCGTCGGCCTTTCCTGTCACAGATTACTTTTGATGGCCCATTTTCTACGACTTAGGCCCAAGTTGCTCATCCATGAGACTTGTGTGGTGGCTCTCTCTATGCGGCCCATTGAAGACGCGCCCCATGCTGGAACTGCTTGCATTGCCGCTGCTTGTATTGTACCGATAATGATAGTACCACCTCGGCCACGGAGGGAGAGGCTCGGCAAGGGAGGAGGGGATAAGAAGGGGCGCTAGGCGCATGGCGAAATCCATCTTTGCGCTTGGGGCAATGACGCAGCTAGTGAGGTCATACCGAGGCGCGTCAATTGCTGGTTGAAAACTATTTCCAAACCCCCTCTTTGGCCCACCCGGGCCACTGAGAATTTCTGGAAGGGTTCCCTCGCTTCGGTGAGGGTAAAGCCCAACAATTTTGAAACATTAAAGTTATAACATGACATTTTAAGTCATGTTAAGCAATGATGACAATCAAATCAGCCAAATCATGTTAAGCCATGACAATAAATCAGTTAACAGTTAGTTGACGGGACAGGAGGATCATCAGGTGAATGGTTAAATTAAGATCAATGCGATAAGGTGAAGGGTTCCCTCGCTTCGGTGAGGGTAAAGCCCAACAATTCTGAAACATTAAAGTTATAACATGACATTTTAAGTCATGTTAAGCAATGATGACAATCAAATCAGCCAAATCATGTTAAGCCATGACAATAAATCAGTTAACAGTTAGTTGACGGGACAGGAGGATCATCAGGTGAATGGTTAAATTAAGATCAATGCGATAAGAGAATGGTTAAATTAAGATCAATGCGATAGGACAGGTGGATCGTTAAATTAAGATCAATGAGATGGAGATGCATCTTTGTGCATAGAACATCATCAAGAAATTGATGAATTAAGATCAATGAGATGGAGATTCGTCTTGTGCATAGAACATCATCAAGAAATTGATGAATTAAGATCAATGAGATGGAGATTCGTCTTGTGCATAGAACATCATCAAGAAATTGATGAACGCGGCGAAGATATGTCTAATGTAGGGCCAATGATGGTTTCCAATCTTTTACCGGTCTCGGTGTTGACGAAAGACCAAGTTATTAGTATAGTTGCTATGCTATCAAGACAGGTCCGAATCAGAGATTTAATCTGTTTCATAGTATTGAGTCAGGAGTCTCATCGTCTCTAGACTAGCCTAGGGAAGTGTCATAGGATGTTGCATGTGTGTAGCAAGAGCGGTGCTAAGAGGTAGTAAGAGAGGTGCCAAAGGTATCAAGTGGTGGGAGAAAACAAATCTCCTTTGGATTCCTTGTATTTTTTTCACCTATCTTTTGGTCTTAAGGTGTGAGATCTTCCTAATTGGATAATCCTTGTTCTTAACTTTCCGTGTAGATTTTAAGATCACCCAATTTTGAGTTCAGGGTTAGAATAAATGACATTTTTATTGGAGCATGCCGAACGGTTCGACAAATAGTTTAGAGTGACGGTCCGATGTGCTAGAAACTTTTTTCCCATCATGTGTTTTTGGGTGCCTAGGGTCTTGCTGGACGGTCCAGCAACAACATGGGATGCCTTGTTTCGGGTCCCAACGACTACTTTATAAATGTGGACCTATTTAGGTGGTTTGAGGTGGGGTTGGCTTGGAGTCAACTCCTAGTGTCAGGTGTAATCAAGAGAATGATTAGAGAGAGTGAGATCATTGTCATGTGAGAGATTAGGTGATTAGTGATCGGTGTGGGATCAAGTGTGTCTTATGTGCATCACTTTTGAGCTTTGACTGAGTAGGATGATGCCGCTTTGGCTATGGGATGCTGTTGCTTCAGCTTTCTCTCTTAGTGCATGCCAACACATAGACAACATGGAAGGCATCATGCTCTGATGACCTCTCAAGGAAGCCTATGAAAAGGTCCGAGTGGATTTTGTGAGTGTGTTGGTGCTCGCATCTCTAAAGGGAAGGAGCTAGTAACCACTGGTAGATTGGAGCCTGATGGCTCAAGTAGGGGCCAGTCTTTGTGTGGGACTTAGCCTCAAGTTGGATTAGGGGAGAGTGATAAGTATTTGAGCATCACGGTAAAAAGTAATCACGTCACTTGTGATTTTTCTCCCTTTACCCATTATGTCCATGCTATCTCACATGTGTTGATTGTGCTATCTATATTGCTTGTATTGTGTTGATTGCTAGGCCTAATGGAAATTTGCTAAACTCTATATTTAGCTTATCCTGTCATCTAGGCTTTCTCATCCCAAGATTGGTATCACTAGATAAATCATTTATGTGCAAAGACTTAGTTTTTATCTTTCGTATTTATTTAGAATTTGGACACAAGTGAAAAACTTGGATTAGAAATAAAAATTAAGAAGCCCAATTCTCCCACTTTTGGGAATCCGATTTCGTCCACAGGCTTGATTACATCATACTTAGGAACGCCCAACTTTATTTGCGCGCTCGATTATATAAGATGATTGATAGTTTTTTAAAACATAACATGCTAAAATAAGAATAAGTAAATATGATGCTTTGGTATATCAAAAAATTATAAAATATAATGCACCGTAAAGAAGAAGCAACAAAAATAGATAGAAATAATCAACATTGTTTTGACAATATTGAATAAGGGACGGAGGGTGAAGACAGACAATTTACCAACACCGTCACTACTATTAGGGACTTTTGATAGTAGGGCATGTACAATGGTAGCCTATGTTGCATAGTCCCTTTGCCTCCCCCACCCCTACCCAACCCCCCCACCCCCAAAAAATAAAAAATAAAAAATAGTAGGGCTCATGAAGACCATCTCGTTTTATATATCTTTTGACCCATCTCTTACAATTAATCCATATACATATTTTTAGGCTTGGCTACCCTAATTTCACACTATTTAGAACCTTGTCTTATATTGCATCATTTTGGGTTTATTTAATTTTTGGGTTTCTTAAAGTTATGTTTTCACACTTTATTTAATATTTTTCTCTTTCTTTCATAAAAAAACTCAAAATTATAGGACCAACCCTATCTACAACAACCTGTCATGTCACCTATAGTCAGTCTTAAGGTGGGCACAATGGCTTGGACGTCCAATGAGAACCATCCCCTCAGAGGCATGAAGTCATATGATGACATCATTATAAAACATTAAAAAAACTGCTGAAACTAAGAAAATCTATCGGTGAAACTTGATAATTAATGATGAAGCATGAGTGAAAATTGATGAAACTTGAATAATTTATATTGAAACCTGGGGAACTACCAATGAAACTTAAAAAAGAACCAATAAAACTTGACTAAACTACTAACAAAAATTTGAAGAAGGATCAATAGAACTTAGCTAACCGCTTATATAACTTCGAACATGCGACCGTAGACGTCCTACTCCATCCTTGATTGTCCGGATAAGCAGCATCCGAATATGGGACGACTTTAGTCTTTAAGGTCAATGGTTGCAATTGCGGAGAATATCGGAGCTGTCGATAGCAATGCTCCATGTGGGGGCGCCATTTACACGCGGTGGCTACGCGGCCCGCACGCGGTGCATGCAACTACCACATCGACCAGCATTTAACGGCCAAGGCCCAAGGTAAACAAGGATCAAGCAGTTGCTAGCTAGGCCAGCTACCACGCTCACTTCCGCCGTGCCATGCAGTTGCAATTACGATTTGCCCTCATGGTCATGGGTTGCCACTTGCCAGCCTCTGATAAAGGCCAGGAATAGATAAGACAGGCTCGATCGATCATTACCAGAGAAACTCCCTGGCAATTCCCAAACCTCAATCTCTCCTCGTTGGCTTCGGGTTCATCAATCATCATGTCCGGGTGTCCTACAATGTCCTATAAAACTAGGAGGATGCGTCGTTACCTGAGAAGACGATCGGATTCGGGAGTCAAGTCAAGGAGCGTCGATCGGTTTGGCCGGTCACGCACTGAATTAGGCTGTTAGGCCTGCAGCTGTGCACTGCGTTTGCAAGACGATCCAGGGCATTGCATTGCAGGCCGCCGTCGTCGGCGGCGATATGCAGTGCTCGTCGGGCAACAATGCCGGCCGCGGCGGCGGCGCGCCGGCGTGCGCGACGATACGGTCGCACGGCGCGAGCGTGGCTAGGGCGCACGCCTACGACTGGCTGGCGCTGCTGCTGCTGGTCGCCGTCGACGGCCTCCTCAACGCGATCGAGCCCTTCCACCGCTTCGTCGGCGCCGCCATGATGACCGACCTCCGCTACCCCATGAAGAACAACACCGTCCCGCTCTGGGCCGTGCCGGTGCGCAATATATTACCCTTAATTAATTAGTATTTCTCTTCGTCAATTATAATGTTGGATCTTGGATGCCTCCCTCGGCTAATTAATTAAGCTTCCACAAACCCTAAACAAGCTCTGATTGTACGCACTGCTCGTCCTAACAATTACTCAGATCATCGCTGTCATTGGACCCATGATCATCTTCACCGTCATCTACATCAGGAGGAGAAATGTGTATGATCTGCACCATGCTATACTAGGTACGTACGTACTACCTTTGTTTTTTTGTTTGACGTCTTTGACTTTTTGACACGCCTTTAACTATTCGTCTTATTCAAATTATTTTTATAAATATCATTTATTTTGTTGTGATTTGTTTTATCAATAGAGGTACTTTAAATATGTCTTATTTTTTTACATCTTTGCATAAAATTTTTGAATAAGACGAATGGTCAAAGACGTATCAAAAAGTCAAAAGCGTCAAATAAAAAAAACAGAGGGAGTACGTCATTTAGTACTACCATTGTCCTGAACTTGTAGGATTCTGAATTTCTGATTTGCAAATCTTTCCAGTCCTCTTTTGTTGTTCTAACGAACGTGGCATTATGGCAAATATTCAGGCATTCTGTTCTCCGTGCTGATAACCGGCGTTCTGACCGACGCGATCAAGGACGCCGTCGGCCGGCCGCGCCCCAACTTCTTCTGGCGCTGCTTCCCCGACGGCATCGCCGTAAGGGCCCTTCAGTCTTCACCTTAATCTCTCCAAACTTTAATCTTTATATCTTAGGCATGAATCCTTCGTTTTCTCTGCGATCAAATTCGAAGCTTAATGCCGGTACATACATACGTTGACTCGATGCCCAGGTGTACGACAACACCACCACCGGGGTCATCTGCCACGGCGACCCGGGAGTGATCAAGGAAGGCCACAAGAGCTTCCCAAGCGGCCACACTTCATGTCAGTACAAATCAGTCAACTAACCAATCAGCAACACGAGTTATTGAGTTCATGCTCATGCTTCCAATTAATCCTGTGGGTGATCAGTGCCTAATTAATCAGCTCGTTCTTATATATGCAGGGTCGTTCGCCGGGCTGGGGTTCCTGTCGTGGTACCTCGCCGGGAAGATCACCGCCTTCGACAGAAGAGGGCACGTTGCCAAGCTGTGCGTCGTGCTCTCGCCTCTGCTCGTCGCGGCCATGATCGCCATCTCGAGGGTGGACGACTACTGGCACCACTGGCAGGACGTGTGCACCGGCGGCGTCCTCGGTATGCGATTATTGCTAGATGCAACATGCCCTGCACCCTTGTAGATGTAGATGGGCTACTGCTCTGAACTCGATCTCTTCGGTGTTCTAATGGGCTGCTCTTGTCATTGTCCGTGCAGGGATGGTGGTCGCCTCCGTTTGCTACCTGCAGTTCTTTCCGCCCCCTTCTGATGAGAAAGGTACTACCCTTTCTTTTCATGTCAGCACGCAGCTTTTAAAAGGTATAGAAATCCTATGAAAAATTAAGTTTTAAAATAACTAGAACTTCCTAAAAAATGATAATACAATCACCTTTAAGATAATAGAATAAAATACGAGACTACACACCATGGGGAGGTACACATCCCATGACAACAACATGATAAGAGCTGTTTTATATTGAGAATACCAGGATCTTCGGAGGAAATAAATTTACTAGATTTGGATATAAAAGGCCATTACTGAAAATGAACTGGCAGCCTTACTAACGAAATTATGTGAAATTTTTTTAGAGGGTAAAATTGTGTGAAATTTTGAAATTGCAATTCTCTTTGGTTTATCTGTTGGCACAAGCCAATTAATGTATGCATGGCGTCCTTGATTTAACGAATTACTTTCCATGTAATGGCTGCAGGGTTCTGGCCCCACGCACACTTCAGGTTCATCGAAAGGGAAAGCGAGAGCCAAACGCGGCGTGTTGCCGAGATGAGTAACACCGTCTCGACAACTACTATTTCTCGGCAAGGCGAGATGGGAACTAACATGGGCCGAACAATGGATGCAATGGAAGCTGGCACGAGAGAGACCAGTGACTCCATTCTCTAACATTATTTCTGTGTCTTAACATCTCTAACCTCTCTGTAACATCTACCAAAACTGTATAAATTATTACTGCTACTGCAATCCTCTGTATATATGCTAGTTCTCGTGTACGAAGTACCCACATAATCCACAATTCCACGTCATGATTTTTACACTGTGTGTCCAATAGAACCCGTTGATCATTAGTTTGGGTTCATCACTTGGACTCCTAATTGTAATTGACCATCACCACAAAAGCCTCTAGTTTGGATTGGAGTAACGTAGATGAGCGGTTGTGGTTGAATGATGTAGGAGCCCGCTGCGATCCTGCCATCTCATGGCCCGCCAGCGATCTGGCTCCCCCGAGACCAACACCTGGTCTCGGGCCCAGGTCCCCACATCTATTGGCCCAACTGAAAGCACAACCCAGGCCCGGACCCAACTCAGTCCAAAAGACTAGCCTGGTGGGAGAGGGGTGGCTCCACCTTTTTAAGTTGTGCTTCCCTATCACCAATAACCGATGTGGGACTAAACCCAACAATCTTCCCCCATCACACATCGGACCGTCTGTCCTACACCGTGCAATCTCATGGAGACGTTCCGGGTTACCAACCATGGCTTTGATACCACTTGTAAGAGCCCGCTGCGATCCTGCCACAACCCAGGTCCTGGCCCAACTCAACCCAAAAGACTAGCCTGGTGGGAGAGGGGTGGCTCTACCTTTTTAAGTTGTGCTCCCCCATCACCAATAACCGATGTGGGACTAAACCCAACAAATGACCTATTTAAATCGACCTGTTTTGGGTTAACAACTGACTTCTCTTTGTGAATTTAAAACAATTCTTGTTGATCGAACCACCCAATCCTAGGCCAAAAGATTCTATCCCCTCGAGCCCAAGCCCGAGCCCGAGCCAAATCCGATTCTAGCCAAACTCTGGTTGCATGTCAAGTTTATCGATCACACCAATGTACCTCAACCCAACTATAATCTCTAGCCACGACTACTAACTTACACTACAAGTCTAAGATTTCCAATCCACCCGACCCAACTGCCACACCCATCAAGTCACCGATGACCACGAAAATTCCACCTACTAGGGATGCTACCTCTCTTGACTCTTAACCATAAATCATCTTAACTTTTAGTATTGCATTTCCACCATTGTTCAGCTTTGTCCTTTGCCACGTGTTGCCACTATCACCGATCATAATGGTAAACCCGAGCTTCCAGTTGATCTCAAATTAAATCTCAACCATAGGCGTGCAAGCGTAGCCAAGCACGAACCTAGTTTACTTCGTCTTGCTTGGGATTGGCTTGAGTATAGCCCTAGAGCATGGTCTAAGTTTTCTTTGGCTGCTTATCTATCGGATCTTTTCAAATGCTAAAATTTGAATGTCGATTCAAGAAAATATAGTGTTTTAAATATGGCCACCATAAATAATCCCTCCTTCTCATGAATCCTCTGCCACTGCCAATTTCATCGACACATAGAAGAAATAGTGACATGACTAACACCCCCCTCCAACCCTCCCAAAAAGATGTGTATGGCGTCATATAGTCCTATTACCCTTTCCTTGTCACCGCCAACAATAGCTAGGGCCTTCAACCCAATGGCACACGTGCCACTTGTGTTGCCTATGTTTTTTTGTCATGTGTACTAACATCTTTGGCCTTCAATCGCTATGGTTGCAATCATTGCCACCATCAATTAATTGCCACTACTCATATTCCCAAAGCTTCCCAAAGTTAGACTACACTATCTCTTAGGCCCAGTTCTTTTCAGCTTAACGGCTTAATAGCTTAACAACTTATCTACGTTTTGAAAAGACATATGCTTTGAGGTTTTTTAATCCGTTTTTTTGCTGTTTTGAAGGTTGGTTCTAACGCTTTAAAAAATAAGTCAAACGAAATGGATCCGAATATTGAGACTACCTCGAGAAGCTCTCGAAGTTCAATCATTTCAGTTGTGCAGCTGTACAGCCGTTCAGATTAGCTCAAAAGAACAGGGCCTTAATCTCTCCCTATGCTCCAACATGATAATCAAACTAGACCGTTGAAGGACTAATGGCTAAACCGTTGCAAAGATAATTAGGCGGCTGTTCTACTCCCTCGTTCCACTGCAAGAAGGTCACCAGAGACAATTTGAGGTGAGATGTGCACGACAGCCACAACCTTCATGTAGCCTTCCCTAGTGGCGGTGCATGCGACCCCAACAATGATGATGACAATGTCCATACACACTGACTGGTGGTTCCATATTAGGTTTTTAGCTTGAGGTCTGGCTGGATTGTACGGGGTTGAGATGATGTGTCTACCATCAAAGGTCCATACATGGTTTGATGCATAAATAAATTTATACATATGACAATGTAATACACTAATGCACAACTCCACCTCTACGGTATTCTATCAAGTAACTTGTTTTATAATATGATGGTGTCTCCGATATTACATTATCTTTATAATTTGATACCTCTATCGTTCTTTGCGTCGAAACTCCTTTGCTGAGTTCCGTTAAAAAAAATGACCATTTTCCCATTAATTGTTACATTTGCTCAAACTTCACTCCAATATGATAAGCCAATATATAGAATTTTGAGAATTTTTATCAATCCAATTGAACTAGCAATGGTGTCTTCTTTCACATTAATCTCTAGGAACCTGACATGTATTTTCTTCTCTCTAAATGTATTCTAAATTTCCGTGGAGTGACAAGAAAGTTTTGTTTTTTATACTTTGTAACAGTTACATGAAATTTTAGGCATGTAGTGAGATGTGATAAAATTTGAGGAGGGCAAAATGGCCATTATCATGGCTCAATGGAGATGTGACGACAGTTGCATATTGTGAATAATTTAGAACACTTTGGCATATTAAAAATAAATTTTGTAACCCAATGACATCGTGAAAAATGTGCTGAAGATAAACATCGAAAACAAAGGATGGCTATGTAATGAGTTTATCTCCTCTTTATTTTTGTTCCGCAACGGCTGTTGAATCTCTTGTTCGTTGGCTTTTCATACGTACTTCTCGTAAGGGCGTAAAATTGAGTTTTTAAGTATTTCTAATGAATTAAAGTGTGTCTAGAGCTAACCCTTTTACATGTAAAGCCTATCGAGGGCATGTACTCTGTACTTTATGGTATATGGGCTATTTGATTGGAAAAAATTTTGACGGGAAAAAAAAGAATCCATCCATAGGGAATTATTTATATGAGGTTGTCTAATGACCTCTTCTAAGGAGGAAGAAGAGGTGTTGTGAATGATAGGTACGAAGAAGAAGTCGTTGTGCATGGCAGATGGGACTCACATGTCAATATACGTATTCGGGTTATTATATGCTGGAGAGGCTCTGTAATGGCATGGATACAACAAATAGGCGCAAAATAATGGCATAACACTAGTTTCACTTTTGTAATGACAAAACTGCAAAATCGTGACTTAATAATGGAATGTATGAAAAAAAAAACAAAAACATTCAAATATGGGAGCACACTATTACTCGGACCAACATGTTGGAACGTCAACTCATATATCAAAACTGAGCATGAAAGTCTCCAAAAAAAAGCAGGACAATTTACACCTCTGTTTTGTCTTAAAACTGTACAAGCTGTCTGCACTGCTGCTAGCTGGTAGGAAAAAGCTTCAGGAGCACCGTAATTATTCATCCGGCTCCGGCCGCAAAAGCCAAACCACACAACCAGCTAGGAGTAGCTCCAAGATCCAATCCCAGCCACATCTGCAGATCGCTACGCTGCATCCGCGACGACGAGAGAACATCGTACTGGCGCGCACGATCGCTCCAGTGTTCTAGCGCTTTCCATCTTTCACTGACCGGAAATCCAGAGTCGATCAGACGCCCGCGCCACCGCGGTGAACACGCTTGCTGCTCCAAAAATTACACTGGTCTCTACTGTTCCATCCGGTGCCAGCCGCCTGCTCGGGTGTGGCAGTGAGGCCATCAGCCATCAGGCCATGGCAGCATTGACAAGCTAGACGACGGTGGCTCATGCGGGCGCGCTGCGGCCACTGCCCACTGAAGCCCCGTGGGCGCGGACGCGCGGTCCCTGCATCTTCATGGCGCATTGGCGCAGGTGAGCAGGTGACGGCAGCCGAGGCGGGCAACGCGAATCCAAGCTGACGCACCGGCGCCGCCGCCTGGCTCCCCGCTCACGGCACCTCTGAGCGCGCGCGCGTTCTCTTCTTCCTTTCAGCCCCCCTCGCGAAGTTGCACGCAGCGAGACCGCGCGCATGCCGTAGATGAGGCTGTGTGGTCGGTGTTCCACCAGGAAGAGGGCCTGTATGATGGGCTGATGGTATCCCGTGCATACATTGTTTGAGAGCTGTTAGATGATGGGGTATCGTCCCCAACCTAAAAACACCATATTGTATTGTGTCGTAGTGTTATGAAGTTTCGGGTTTCATGTCGATATGCTAGGAGTATGTTATAGGGGTTTAAAGTGTGACATGTTGTACCAGGTGTATCTGCCTATTGTGTCTTTTGGTGTTTTGAAGTGCTTATTGTTTCACTGAAGTTGAATCATGGAGTAACAAAGTGTTGTTGAATTCTACAATGTAGCATGGTGTGACAAATATCCCTGCTCATTTTATGTCATCGTGTTTCAGAATATATCATGGTGTTTCACTCGATTGACGAGTGCTTAATTAGAATGTACCAATGGTGTTTGACCAGAGCGAAAAAGCATACATCGAACTACTAGGACTATACCATTTCTCACTATTAGAAGGGGTCTTGTGGGGTATCTTTGTGTATCGATCGAATATTGCGTCGGAGATATCGGGTTGAGTATCAGAGTAATATTGTCTTGTATCGGATTTATCAGGGGTTTCATTGAATCTCGAGATATTGGGTTAAATAGGTATGACAATCGGGTTGGCTACCTCCAAGTCCAATCGTTTTGGAGCCGAACCTAGGACCCGAAAAACCTAATTGGACCTAGACCCAATGGGTATCTGGTGGGTCTCGGGTACTTGAAAGCCAATGCCCATGCAGTAGGTCACAACTCACAAGCCAGATAGGTGCTCGCTGCTACCCATCACCGTCAAATCCAAAGTCGAACCATCACAGAGTAAGAGGTGGAGACACACATCGAAGCTCCAAGGAGCCGCCACCATCGTTTCTATGGAGGGAGGAGAGGGGTCAGACCATGGACATGTCGTTGCTCGGAGGAGGGACGAGCAAGACGGGACACTACCGCTCCTGCGGAACGAGGAGATGGACTAGGACACAAACACTTAGCCGCTTGGAGGTGGAGACGTGCACCACTTAGGGGGCTACTCCACCCCTCGGAGAGGTTGTGCTTTGCTCGCTATGTCGACATCGCTCAGGGAGGAAGGGGACATGCTGTCGTGGCTATTGGCTTGGGAGGAAGAGGTAGGTAGGGAGCCCAAGGGGGGTGAGGAATTAGGAATCTAGGAATGGGATACGAAGGAGAGAAAAATGGTGAGGGACTAGGTAAGTTTACATAAGGTTTGAAGAGCGGGAGTTTGTCTGTCTGGGAGATGGTTACTTGCGTGTGGCCGGTGGGTTTGCTATTTGAGCCTAGCGGTTGTGAAGACTATTGTGAGTGTGGGTACGACTGATACAATAACAGAGGGAGTTCACATGTTATTACTATATTTCAGGTCCGAGTCTACGTACCCATAGGTCTAATTTATGATCTGACCAGGATCTAGAACAATAGACCATGGGTCCAAAATTGATGTTGAATATCAGCTTGAGTATAAATAAATAGTAGAAAATAAAATAATTTAATGGAATTATGAAATTCAATACTTCGATCTTTTTATGTTCTCATCTCGAAAATAAATAGATTAATTAAACAGCAGAAAATTCTGCAAAGTGACAACCATGTTTACCCGTGTTCGACCTGTCTGATTATCGTCTCTATATAGTCCCCGCGGTCCACAGCGCGCAGGAGCGGGTGAAGTGGACTGTGGATTGTGGAATGAATATCTCAACCGTGCTGGCTGCGGCGGATATTTCGGCAGGCCGTCAGCGCCGTGCAGCGAGGAGCCGAGGAAAACGATGCCTCGCTTGTAATTTTGTAAACCATCAGTTTTGGATCGGTGCTGGCTGATAGCAGAACTCAAATATCGTAGGACGGTAGGGGTTATTTAGGAAGCAAATGTGCTGTTTGTTGTGCAGCACCGAAACCCACCGTCGCTGTCTAGCGCTGCAAGCCTGAAACCCTTTTCCTCAAAAAATGAAAGCCTGAAACCCACCATGAGCAGTCAAACCACTTCCATCACTTCAAGAAGCGCGAACGCATGGTAAAAAACAAACACGACAGTGAAAGGATGATGCTACCCCATTGGAAAAGTAAACAAGCCTTAGGTTTGATTAATAATGATAATCGACACTTAAGGACATCTTCAATGGTATAGCTAACTATTAGTTATAAGGACATGTCCAATGGTGCTATGTCAGCTGGTTATAAGGAGTTCACCTCATCTTTTTGCCTATGTGGAGAAGAAAATAAGAGGAGAGAGATAAAAGATGGTTGTTAACTAATAGTCCATCTATAGCGGATTACAAGGTGCATTGCATCTATCACTTATGGGTCCATATTTAATTTAATAGCCAATGATATAGCTAATCCATTGTAGATGTTGTCTACAAATTATCTATAAATGACATGGAGTTGCGGAGAAGGAAAGGAGTGCGCGGTGATGGCAGAGGAAAAACAGAAGCAGATGAGGCGTAAGGAAAATTTCCCTAAGTCACGTGAGTATTTATAGGCGCAGACGTGAGGGAAGCGGTTCCGCTCCCTCTCGCACGGGCGCCACCCCACCAACGATCGCCGTCGCCTCGATTCCTACAGGAGGTTGCGGCGGTTCCCAACGTAGTAATCGAGTGCTGCGTGCGTGGGGATGGTTCGAGAAACGACAGCGGAAGTGGGGCCCCCACAATTCGCATTCTGCCGCGCAAAGATCCTCTATTTCCTCGCACCGGCGTTTCACGTCTCCAGGTGGGCCCGGGGGTTACTGTCGGTGCAACGTGCATCGGGGTTTGCTCCCTTCACTTAATTAGCGGCGGCTTGACGCACGGCGGACGAGCAAGGCCCTAGGCGCCACGAGTTAGCATGCCACGCGGTGGCTTAGCGCATGGCGGGCGAGCATGCCACGCGGTGGCTTGGCACACGACAGGCGAGCAAAGCCCCAGGCGCCACAGGTAAGAATGACACGTGGCGGCTGTTGTAGAAAGAGCTTACCCTTTTTACCCGAAGATCATAAAGAAAATCCCGAAGATGGTGGTTGACAAGCCCGAGAATTCCGAAGATGATGAAGATCTTCGGGAGTACAAAGATGTATGGAAGCCATGGGATAGCGAGGGGAGATGTTCCCGAAGTCTTCTCTTGGCGATGACGAGGCTACCCGAAGACATCCGAAGATAACTAGACAGAGGACAAGGATCCAATCGTCTATGGGCCAAGCGTTGGTCCATTGGCCCTTTGTATAGCGGCTGAGATATGGGCTTGCGGTGACCTGGCCCAAGGATGCAATGAGGGCCATATTGTAACAGGGGTAGTTGAGGCTTTTCATGTAAGCAAAAAAGGGTTAGGTATCACGAAGGGCTGTTGATCTAGCGATCGACGGCCAATATCTGTGGACAAAGTTGTCCTCTTGTATTTTCTTTGTAAACCCTAATCACCAGTACCCCTATAAATACATGAGCTCCCCATTGAATGGGGGCAAGGCATTTTTACTCCTACTCGATAACTGCGTCTCCTATTCCAAAAACCCCATTTACTCCTAGTGATCTTTCCGTTTCAGGGGGACACTTCGTGCTGTTCGAGACACTTCGACGACAGTTGGGCCTCTGCGCAAGGGAGCCTCTAGTGGGAGTTGGGCGAATCACGCATAATACCCGAGGACTTGGCTGCGGTGGCTTCGCGTTGCGGCGTGGCAGCCGAAGATGTGCGCTGTCCAGGCCGCAAGACCAGTCCCAGTCCTCGGGACGGAGAAGCGGTATTGTTCCTCTGCCAGCACGACGCGGGCATCAGGGCACTGTGCGCACCCTTGGTGGGGGATATCTTGGACCTGTACAAGGCCCAGCTCTGCCAGCTCTCTCCTAACGCGATAATGAGGATGGCCATCTTCGAATGGGCCATCCGAAGCCATGGAGGGGTCCTCTCGGCCCGACCGCCCGAGTCTTCGCGCACACCCACGAGGTTCGCTGGCAGGGAAAAAGTCAGGGAATCCCCTTCGGGAGTTTCAACTTTGTGGTGAAGAAGGGCCGCGAGGATAACTTCCCCTCCCTAACCACCAAGAAAAAATGGGAGGGATCTTCGGGTCTGTCTTGGAAGCTGTTCTGGTTCTACCAGAAGATGGACGAGAGAGACCAGAAGCTTATCTATCGGCAAGGCGAAGTTGCCACCATCGGGGCTCTCGAAGTGTCCCTGGATGGCTCGGAGGAGGCCCAATTGCTGCTGCTCCGCAGAATCGGCCAGAGGTTCAGCATGAGGTCGTTGGCCGAGGAGTTCGTTTCCATGAAGATTCCTCCACTCTGCCGCGACTGGGGTTGTAGCCCTGTCATCGAAGATGAGGGAGCACGATTGTCCCTTGGTGGCCGTTCCTGCCTCACCCTTCAGCGCACCGAGGAGTACGTGGACTTCCTACTCGGCCCCACTCACGCCGAAGAGATTTCCCGAGCTGCCAACGCCGGTGTCACCATGAAGATCAACCAGGTGCTCGGGACCGAGGTTCCTTTCTCCGGGGGGGCCGAAAGCACAAGAAGAATGCCGGCCCCGGCGACGCGCCTGCTCCTAAGAAGGCGCGCGGCCCTCGCCCAATTGCAGCCAGTCCTATCTGGGCCGTACCTCCAGGCCCGGCAACAAGCAGCGAAGGTTACGACGACTCCGAAGAGGGCCAGAGACCTTCGGGTGCTGCTAGCTCCGCGGGGGGCACCCTTCCTAGCGAGGGCGATGCCCCTTCTTCTAGCCCTCCGGCTCCTGCCCCAGCAGAAGGCCAGCACCATGGATCGAACGATCCCGAAGGTACTGGCGGTGCAAGGGCCAATCCCTTTTCCCCCAGGATACCTACGTGTCCGTAGGGGGAAACACCGCTGCCGGGAGCCACACCGGTGGCGTCTATGTCGTGGATGACGTATGGGACGTCCAAGGTATGTCCCATTTTTTTTATCCTTGTCCTCTGTCTAGTTATCTTCGGACATCTTCGGGTAGCCTCGTCATCGCCAAGAGAAGACTTCGGGAACATCTCCCCTCGCCATCCCATGGCTTCCATACGTCTTTGTACTCCCAAAGATCTTCATCATCTTCAGAATTCTAGGACTTGTCAACCACCATCTTCGGGATTTTCTCCGTGATCTTCGGGTAAAAAGGGTAAGCCCTTCCTACAACAGATGCTTGGCGCACGACGGGCGAGCAAGGCCCTAGGCATCACGGGCGAGCAGGGCACGTGGTGGCTCAATGTCGATCTGGCAACCCCGATAGCTGGCGTCCTACCAATGGGCGGGCTTCGGGCCCCACTTGGCAGGCGCGCCCAGGGTTTACAAAACCGCGGAGAAGCTCCAAACCGTCTACTGCGCGGAGCCGGTTAACCACGGTTAACCGTAGTTAGCCACGGTTTTCAGACGGTTTTTACCCTAAATGTAAAATTAGGGTTAGCCGGTTTTGCTCGCGATTAGCCACGGTTTTTTACGGTTAACCGGTGGTTTTTCACAATTAGCCGTGGTTTCTGAGGAAAAAAATGTCAAAATAGGTGAAAATCGATGAAAACTGGTAAAATTCTTTAAAATATACATTAGAAAATTGATTTTTAAAATTTTGTTTAAGCCAAAATGCTTAGAATGAATAATAGTATTTTTAGAAATTTCATGATATTTTATATCCAAAATTTATTTAAACGAATTTTGCCCAAACCTCTAAACCCTAAACCGCCGGTTTATTTAACCTGACCTATGGAGGCGCTAGCAGTCATGTTAACCGTCGGTTTTTGAACCGTGGCGCTTTTAGGGAGGAGGAGCTTATAATAGAAGGCTCGTCTCTACTCAGCGTGTCGAAAGCATTTAATGCGGCGATTCGACGCGGGAGGCAGAAGATGATGATGTCGGTCACTGTGGCTCTGGCCGAAGCACTGTAGCGGTCATTCTTCCGCTGCGCTACTACAGGTCTAATCGGCGCCAGTGTCAGGCGGCTCTTCCATCCCGTCCACACTTGGTCATAGATGGGAGCAGGTGAAGCAAATGGCGTCAGCAGCGGAGGAAAATGGGATGCGCAGTGACACCACGCAATTAATGTACACACACACACACTCTCTCTCTCTCTCTCTCTCTCTCTCAGTTGTCCCCAGCAGTATAAAAGGGGATCTAGGAGAGAGGGAGTTGGATCTCTGATACACAGAAGCCTTGTACGTTCTATAGCGAAAACACCAACACCTTCAAATCAGAGAAATCAAGCACAAGCAGGAGTAGGACTGTTACCCACCTTGGGGGTTCGAACCTGGGTAAGATCTGGTGTCTCCCTGTGCTTGCTCGATCAAATGAACTAGTTAGCAAAAATCCCCCTCTAGACGAACACAGTTCACAAAATCTGTCAGGTGATAAACCACCGACAGTATCATATATACACATATTTTGAGGGTACTATGAAGTATCGAGTAGGTATCATTAAGTATCATATATGTATTAGGTGGATATCATATAGGTATTAGGTATATATTGTCAACCATCTGGTAGATATCTTCATTTATAAGGTATCGTAGTATCGTCATGTATCATCAAGTACAATGCATGTTGGTATCGATCTATCAAAGAAACAATATATATTGTTTTAAAATCTTCATCAAATCACAATCACTACTAGAGAAATGGTCTAATTTACCAGCACATCAGTACCGATTGGATTGAAACCGGTACTGATAGTGTACCACTACTGGTTCGTAGCAACAGTAGCAATTCTAGACTTTCAGTACCGGTTGGAAGCAACGGTAAAGATACCTTTTGCAGGCGGGTACAGGCCACCTAGCGCATTGACTCATCAATACCGGTTCGTATTACGAATCGGTACTAAAGGCTCGTTCCAGCAAACTTCAAAAGGAATGCATATCCTACTCTAATCAATACGCGTGGGTGGGTGGGTTGGTTAGAATGGTGAGTGGAGAGTCATGTAGTGGCATGAGATCCCAGGTTCAAGTCCCGAATTTAATGTCTCGATTGGGGAAACCGGGACTAAAGGCCATTTGCGTAGTAGTGAATAGAACATTGGATCTTCTTACAGTGCCTAAGCATTAGTCGTGCATGCTTTATCATGCACCATGTGTGCATCATGATCTATAGTGTATGACCCTCTTTGATTCACAGTTTGGCTTGATTTAATTTGGTTGATTCAAAAGTTGAGGTCTTTTAAAAAGATGCGCAATAAAATGCAAAGACCTAAAAAAATATTTTTGAGATATTTGAGAAAAAACAATAAAGCTCCAAAATATTACTTTGAAAGGTCTTAAAAAAAAATTTACTAAACCAAACCAACACAAACTACGAATTAAAGAATAATATGTATGGGCAAGAGGTAACAATATATATAGTGGCAGACCAAACCATACAATAACAACATTACGATATGGATCCGGGTCCCATAAAGGAGTCCTCTCGATCATCTCTGCCACCTGCTGGCATCTGTGGATCGAGCGAAACAACCGCATCTTCCGTTCGGAAGAGAAACCTCGCCCCCTCTTCCTCCAGCTCCTGACCGATGAGTTGCACCTGTGGGAGGCAGCTGGTGCCATTTTAGTTTCCTTGTAATTAAGCTTACCTTGCTCTTTTGTTCCCCCTGGGGAGAGGGGTAATCCCCCCAACTCTGTTTTTCTTCTACTTTTGATCGATGAGGCGGCAATTTCTCGCATCCTTCGCTTCAAAAAAAAAAAACTTGAGGTGAGGCCGTTCCAAAGTCAAAAAAAAAAAAACATTACGATATGGTACATGGATACTCGACAACTAACAAGTATACATATATTATTGGAATGGTATAGCGGCGACTCATCGAGCATAGCCATGCCGTCAGGTGCTAAGTGCTTGCATGGTGATTGGTGTAAGTGTATGCTTGGTAGCATCTAACAAATCAAGTAAAATCGAGCGGAGCGGTTGTTCATGCAGCAAAGAGGTCGACTGAAAACGGACGAGACCGTTCTTACGGAACCGTTCTATATAGTATTCCACTGAAGAAAAATAGAAAATTCCTCGGTAAACTTCACCGTACCTGCAAAACTCATCGTACCCGAGCACACTGCACACCACGGCGGCGGCCGGCGGCGATGTCTCAGGGCGCTTAAGGTCTTGCGCCGTTTTGCGCACACTGCGCGCATGGCCGAGACCGCGACACCGGCCGCAATACGCAATAGCGGCATAGCGCAAGCCGCTCCGTGCCCGGTCCGCGCGTGCCTCGCAATTCAGGCTAACATAGTAGCATGTTTAGCATCCAAGACCCTCCGAAGAACAACACGGATGACATGCACTACCAAAACGAAGTTGAAGCGATCGCAAATTTTGCATCTTGGCACGGAAGGTCGCATCTTTACAGCATGATAAGGACAAGAAAGAAAATAAATTAAGAATACAATAGGAGAGAATGTCAAGATGCAGAGGCACAGGCACAGGCGGCGACTAATTAATCTAATCTCTCATATCTGGCAGCCGCAGCAGCAGAAGAAGCAGGAGAGCGCGAGGCCGAGCACGACGGCCTCCACCACGTACATCACGCGGAACGCGACGGCGTCGAGCAGCGCCCACGCCCAGTTGCTTCTCAGGCCGGCCGAGAGCCCCGGCAACCGCTTCCACCGCGCCAGCCCGGCCAGCCTCGCCGCGCCGCCGCCGCCGAGGCTCTTCCACCGCTGCCGCTGCGCGTACTCCTGCGGCACCAGCCAACGTAGCCACCCGCGCCGCGGCGGCTTCTTCGCACCCTCGCCGGCAGCGGCTTCCGCCAGCCTCTCGCGAGCCGCGCCCTGCTCGCCGGCTGCGCCCACGGGCGCGTAGTGCCCGCGCGCCGCAATCCGCCGGAACCACCCCCTACACTGGCGGGTGCCGGCCGCGGCGCCGCCGCCGGTGTCTGCCGTCTCGGACGCCGGCGCTATGTCGGGGTCGGTGACCATGGTCATTGGACAGCGGGAGGGGGAGGGCCGGAGTCGGAGTCGGAGTCGGAGCCTGGGTGGAGAAGATTCGTGGGGTGGGGGCGTGGGGACTGGGGAGTTTGGGGAGTAGACGTGGGAGGCGACGTGCAGGGGAGAGTCTGGACTCTGGAGGTTGGAGAACTATCGAGGATATAAAAGCAAAGAGGTTCGGGCTCGAGAGTAGCAAATATCGCGGTTTGGACTTGGCACGGTGGCACCCGCCTGCTGGTCGGCGCTTTTCAGGAGCAATAATTCGAGCTGAGCTGCTGCTTGGTGTAAGGCAGGCCAGCTAGTATCGAGCTCGAGTGTATAATTCCAGAAAAATTAAACCCAACAGGGATCACAAAGGCTTATATTATCTCTTATAAAGGCATTTTTCTCTTTGTCCGAGCTCAACTAAGCCGAACTAAAGGCTAAACATCAGGCTTGTTCTCGAGCCTGACTCTAAGCTCGGTCGAGTCGAGATTAAGTTGAGCTGCAACTCAATCGAGCATGAGCTTTGACAGACTGAGGTCAACTAGGATTGGCTCGAATCCAAACCTACCAACAGCATCAAACTATGCCCTCACAACTCATCGCCCGTTGCACTACCAATTTTTATATGGCTCGCAAAATCATGAATCTTTTAAAACTTTTGGGGGTGGAGGTGGGGGTAATGGAGAGTAAATATGGATTTCACGCCAGTATAAAGATTATATAAAGTATTTTAAAAATATTAAACCATCCAATTTGTTTCACTTGGTAAAATACAACACACATGAACGCGGAGACAAAAAAAATCACGTTTCCTAAAGAAAAGCCTTCTCGATGTGCTCAATTTATTGAGAAGAAGTGTTTCATAAAAGATATCTCCACAAAAATACCTAAAATTATACCTCATGTCCATATTTAATGTACGAAAAAGATTCTCAACTTATTTTCATCACCTCCAACAAAATACTCAATCAAAATCACTTAGCACTATAGCATTGCACTGCTAAATCAGAAACCAAGGACTAAATAAAGCATTCACCCATCCCATGCTAACGTATCATTCTCCCTCTCCCCTCCACCGCTGCTAAGTCTCAACCCTAATTCCATCTTGTTGTCGCTATCTAGGGGCTCGAGTTGCTTCTAGCTGTCATTGTCTATCGGTTTGAGCAGCCACCCATAGGTAGCATCTGCCTATGCCGATAACAGCCACTCAAGAAGCCATCCAGGACCTATCTCTTGCCAGATTACGCCATCGATCAATAGATGCCAAGCTCATTTGGGTCGGAGCGACATTCAACGTTGCATGGGTCTTTACAACTATTCCCACCACTAGTGAGAGAAGGGAGGGTGGAGGGGAAAGGTAGGGAAAGAGAGAAGGCGAAAATAGGCACAATGCAATAAAAGTTTACAACGTGGATTTTATGATGCATTGATCGTGGCGTAAAATTTGAGTGGTATATATATTTGCCATTTTTTAATGCTATGTTTGCTATTTTTATATTTATTATATGGATATAGCATAGAGAATATCTGACCATAGTTCAAGAGGATGCCCAGTTACATCATATGATAGATATACTCGTCTAATTTTAGGTATCATTCCTCGCTGTGCTGTCGAACACATCTTCTAGGACCAGCGCATTACACTTCTCCAAAGTCTACTTTTTAACACGAATAAAAGTTGCTAGATGCCAAAGGACAACTTAACGGGGAGGGGCGTGTCTGAAATAAGCTACGAAACTCCAGGGGCAACCGGAAAAGGCGGGCAGGTTGCATACAGCCATGCACACTGACAAAGTGATGATACAGGTGTGGCTTGCGACTTGCGAGCGATGGCGCCAGGGCGACATTTTTTTGAAAGAGGGGCAGGAGAACTGCCGTCCTGTTTCATTGATCAGCAGGAGAAAATAAAATAAAAAAACCCGTGCAAGCACGGGGTACAACCGCAACGCTCCGCTGCAACCCTGGCCAGAGCCAGACACACCTCCGGTCACAGCCGGGAACACCACCTACAGAGGGGAGAGAGCAGCCCTACCGCTGCCACCTAGACCAAAGGCCGAACAAAGAGATACAGGTGAGGGAGAAGGGAAAGCACCACCAACACTCACACAGCAACAAACGACTCCTAGTGAAACAGACCCAGCGAAAACCCAAAGCACAAGAACGGTCACCAAGAAGCGCCGGGGCGACATGGCGCTGGACTCTTGGCCGGGCTGGAGCCGAACTGGCCGTTTCACTTGCGATGCGCGCAGCGCAATCCACGTGCTTCCGCTGCAATGCCGCCGCTTATTTGTTTCCGCACTATGTAGAGGTAGCCAGGTAGAGACACCAGGCGATCGGACGGCCTTGATTTCGCCGCACGTTGAGACGTTGGATCCTTCCCTGGGCCTAACCGGGGGCGGTTGGGATTTTGGAAGGCTCTGGATGAGTCGGTTTGGTTAAAAAAAAAAAAAGAAAAAGAAAAAAACAAAGAGGTTGAGGGGTTTGGTAACCTCGAGGGACGAAAGCCGTCAGTCAAGGGCTCCAGGCTCCGGGCACTTTGGGAGTCGTTGCCCCGGCCGGAAGGAAGCCCGTGTCTGCTTCTGCTCGGGAGAGATTCATGTCACGTCTGATTCACTTTAAATTAAAGGGGATGTCATAAATAAATGGACGTCCGATGTACATGACATATTGACATCATCAACACTAGGACATTAGCTTAAAAAAACTTTTGTTAAAACTCCCTCTGTTCCAATAGATATGACACATATTTTCTTTTGAATTGTTCCATAATATAAGACGTCTCGTCATTACTCTTTTGGAAAAAAATATAAACAATTAACTATTAGTTGAGCTATTCACACTATGAAGTGCTTGTTGTTACTAACTTTATCTATTCATGCTATTAATTAAGCGCATTGGAAGGAGATGCATACTTGCATGCACGGAAGCAAAATATTAAAGATTAATTTGTAAACATGTTGATGCTTCAAGTAACAAGATAATTAAAGATGATTTACTCTCTTAAACACCATTTCTTGGTCTTGATGAAAATTTTTATACGCCCTCTATATTGAAACGGAGGGAGTACTCCGTAACCCTACTTACAAAACTTTAAAAAATCTACCTTTGAAACTTGAAGTAAAATAGATGGAACTTTAATATTTTAAAAGAACTTGGAAAAATTATGGATGAAGGGAACTTAAAAAATGGCTATCGAAAATTGAAAACCCTAGCAAAGAAATTCAAAAACCTACTGATGCAACTTGATAATACTAGAAGTTTCATTACAATAAAATCTAAGTTCAGTACACAAAAATTCAAGTTTTCGATGACAAAAGACAAATTAGCAGACAAAAATTCAAGTTTTTTTTTGAGTTAACGGGCAGGAGCTCTGCCATTTCAATTAAGAGAGAAAGGACTGTACAGATTTACAAGGGAAGGGAGACATGGAAGGAAGGGGGGGGGACCCAAGAAAACTAAGCAGACAACAAGGCCCGGGAGGTGGCCGTGGCCCAAGCCGCAATCCCCTCCTTGACAAGGTTAACAATTCTAGTTTTAACCCGTGAAAACCCAAGTTCCAGCTAGTAAAACACCGAAGTCCGTACATTGCTAAAGTTCAGTACGAAAAATGGAGGATGAACCTCCCGATGCAAACAAGAAAAGTTACACGAGAACAAACACAAAGCTCGAACAGGCAAAATGCAAATTTCACACATAATGGGGATGGACCTCCTGCTTGTCGTCTTCTTCTACAGATCTGATGAGCCCTCACTCTATACTTGTTGAATTTGAACACCAACCTCGCTCATCTTTAGTGGAGAGGGAGTGGCATATAGAAACAAGCTAGAGAATATAAAAGGGAGGAGATGCGGGGAAATGGGGACGCATATCCTCTGCAGTACGTCAGAGGGGCAGTCCTCTCACTGCATGTGGGGCACCGCAGAGGATCCACGTCCGGGGAAATGGGTATGGGAAAGAGAGGAGGGTGGAGCCAGCTAGTGAGCGTTGGTATTGCTCGTCACCGCCGGCCTGTGTGCCGGCGTTGTTTGCCGGCGGTGGTAGACGAGCAATAAGTCGTCTAGCGTGAGGAAAGCAAAAGAAAAAAAATGGCTGCCTTGTGCTCGCTCGTGCCCGGGTGGATGTGCTAGAAAGAGGTACAAAATGTGGGCCCCATTTACATGTCCTGGCAAGTGGCAACACAAACTATAATGTTTACTCTAAATTTTTTACAATTAATGAAAATGCATGCTACGGATGCTCTTCCCGATTTCCGATACTGAAGTATTTGACCACACCTGAGACCTGCAAGGCTGCACCACTAACGACATTCTGCATCAGGAGCGATCTATCTCGGGGGCAGAAATCGGGACGCACCGAACTAGCGTGCCACCGCATGAAAAGAGCAGCCACGTGCCCGCCGCACCGCACGCACGTCTCCCTGCCAAACAATGCCTCATTGATCGGCCACCCCGGAACTGGAAGGCGCACAGCCTGGTTCGCTTTCCGTCCAGAATTTCCTGGCACGGCAGCAGCATGCATCTCCATCTGCTCACGGCCAGGGCGTCGCAGCTGTAAACCAACAGCTCCTTGCCTTTGAGCATATTTATGGCCATACGCACAGTCGAACGTGACGGCGACTCGTGTGGTCGATCTCTGGACGGTCGGGTTCGGTGGGATGCGTCCGTGTAGGTCAAGCATAGGCGACGCTCGTCTAAAGTGAGCATCCGCATCACCGTAGAATAGTTCTCTTGAAATCATTCTGGTGCTTCAGACGGTTAATTCAGCTAAGTTCCATGCATGCATCGACTGAAATCACTTGGAAAAACCGGCCTAATCTTGCTCCAGTGGTGATCCTTGCTAGCATATCTTTACATGAGTAGCAGTTATGTGTCCCGTAGCAAAGTATGAATAGCAGGTATGTGTCCCGTAGCAAAGTCTGAAAACAGAGCACGCCATGTTGGTCTCGAGCGGTTGGTCGATCTTTTTCTTTCCTTACACACAAGCTACCTATTCGTAAAATTTATTCAAACTTTTACATTACAATCCAAAAAATTATTTCCTTCAGCGAACACTAATCTATCAAAAAAAATTAGAGCTACAATATTTTACAATATCTTATGGAGATGCTCTAACATAAATCTAATAGTATCTCTAATAGTAGAGTCAACTGTAAGATTCATGTCATCAATAGCTAACATATAGACAATTTTCAATCGGCACGCTATAGCATTCGCTCAAAATTAAACATGGGACTACATGGCACATGTAGTAGTTTTTGTTTGTGTTAGAAAGCGCTATAGATTTACTATTGTCTCTCCTTCTCTTCTCTCCTCCATATAAGCAAAAGGGTGGGTTGGAAATCTTATAACTAACTGAAGTGGCTTTGTTCGAGATGCTCAATGGTGGAGCTAATCACAGGTTATAGAAAATGGACATTCCATCTATATATAACAAATAGAAAATGTCTTCAATAAATTAAATATAACATGGTCTCTAAAATTAATATGGTCAGTTGGGCACATATATGATATAATAATAGCGTGCATGTATCCCAGAATCAATTATAAATCGAGTTTTGGTTAGCTAGTCTTTATCATTTGTCTCCTCTTTTTTTAATGCACATAAACAAAAAATTGATTTGGATAGCTAGTTAATGTATCCAAGATGTCCTAATTGGTCTGATTAGTGCTAATGTTCATTGGGTGTTAACATCCCAACATCATATCTGGGCGTTTTCACTTAAACGTTTTTACAAAAACCTCTGAGTTTCTAAGTGCAAAAGAGGCTTCCACCTCTTGAGATCTGAACCGCTACTCATGGATCTGATGATACAAACCTAATGTTAGTATGTTAACACCCAATGGACATTAGCATTGAATATATTGCCATCTGATTATACTGGTTGCCTCGTAAGCTCGTGGCTTTATGTCTATTGTTGCAATTTTTAGTTATTACTTGTTGATCACAAGTTCACAACCAAAATTCGTTTCCTGTCAGGTGACTGCCTACCAAAGGCCTCAAATTTAACCGAACTTGTTCGGTGCTTGTCACGACGAGCTCCATTTGTTTGTATAACAATATTGTTAAATTTTACGGTGTGCCCTACCATCTGGAGTTTTTAAAGTTTTAAACCAATTTATAAAAACTTTTCAAAAAAAGTTAAATAGACTAAATTGTTTTTTAAGCCACCTCGAAAAGCTTCTTAAGTTCAATTAGCTTCTTAGGAGTAGTTGCCTTGAGCGACCAGCTCGAAGTCAAGGCTTCTAGAACCCGAAGCAAAAGATTCGCCAACAGCGAGCAGTTTCCAAATCATTTGAACGCAAGACTCGAATCTCGTGGAGTCGTGGCAACAGCCTTGCAATTTGAAGCATCAAATAGAAAGAATCTTAAGATCGGGTCAAACCCGACGTGCGTCTTCGAGTCTCCGAGTCTCCGGGTCGTCTCGTCCCTCCTGCTAGTGGCCGCAGAAACATTCCAGCACGGCCCCCAGTTACTGAAATTGAAGTTTCTGGATTGAATATTCCTGCCTATCCCCATTTGTTATTTGTTCTTAAAGCTATATAAAATTATGAAATATACCTAAATATTTTAAAAATTATGAATGCTCATTACTTTGAATATATTTATCATATTTTTGGTATTGATAGTTTACTTTTTAAAAGTTTCATAAAAATACAAAAATAGAATGAAAGTATTGCATATTGTATTAACTTGTAATTTTGTTTTGTACAACTTAAAAAAAACATTCTAATGGCCCAAAACGGACATAACACGATATTAATCCAATGTGCATTGGACCACTCTGCTTAGGGCTCGATTCAAACCGAGTTTGAGCGAGCTTGATCTCTCTAGTCTCAAGCCCAGATTGAATGACATTCACGTAATTAGTAGCATAATTATCGGACCAGATTTGATCAGATCTCATCTAAATCATATTTGGACTCATTCAATTTTTTAACTTGGATTCAGATCAGATAGTTTTCAGATTTAGATTCTTAAGTTGTATGAGATATTCATTTAATCATAGTATGAACAGTAATCAGACTATATATCACATACCTCATATGACAATGTTTTTTATCCAATTCAAAAATTACACATTAAAATTCCATATATTCTTCAAAGTGTGACACAGGTGCTATGCAAGTACAGCACAAGTTAAACTTGAATACAATAGTCCAGTAACCTTCAACCCCTCAAAACTCGTACAATGCACAACAATATTTTTGGATCCAAAAACTGTATCTAAATTTGAAATTATATTTCGAGATAATAGCTTAATTCGAATATAAATCGGAAAATTTAAACGACCGCCAAAATCAATAATAAATTTGCTACCTTTTGGATTCAAGAAACGAATAAAAAAAATATCTGGAATCTGATTCTCCAAGTAATGCCTACGGCTTGAGATCAAGGTCAATAAAATCTCAATTAGGCTCGAGCTTTACAGACAAATACTTCCTTAGTTGCATGTTTTAGCTCAGTTAGGCTCTCGCTCATGCTCAGTTTTGAGCTTGAGAGAGAAATAATATATTGATTTATATGTTTAAAATTGGTTTGACTCGAGCTCAACTTATTTTGAGCTCGACGGAAGCTTAGATCAGATGCACCTTGATTATGTGATGCATTGATGAACCTTTGCATTTAAGCTCGTGATCTACTGGAGCTTGCATAAAATTAGTTTCGAGCTTGATACGTGCTTGAGATCGAACCATCTAAGCATGTACAATGGTACATGTTAGCACTCCCTAGGCCATTTATGAGATGTGATACACCAGATTTATGGTGAGGTATAGTAAAGAGAAATGAGAGAAAGAGTTGCAAAACAAGATAACCATATAGAATACGCGTCTATCTAATCTACCTATCAGAGGCATATGCGCAGCTATGCTTTCTATCTGTCGAATATGTACGCATTCTGGTCTGGTTTCCTCGATTCCTCTGCCGGAGATAAGATACATGCGTTAATTCGCAGTTTGGATGGACATTCCTGATTCTTGGAGTCTTCCCTGATCCCCATTCTTTTGTTCTCTTTTTTCAGTATGGACCTCTATTTAGCCAAGGCCAGTCCAGTCCAGTCTAGGCCCACTACATATATGTAGGCTTATTACCGCAAGTGTCGGCCCAGATCGATTACTGTTACGGAGACGGAAGAGTTTAGCCCAAATCACTGGTACATTATGGCCCTAGGCCGTAGCAAGATAAAGTTTCTGCTCATTCTTGCCCTCGATCTGTTAGCATCGCCGTCCATCAGCCGGAACCTGGGCGTCCTTGACATATCGCTTAGCAATCTTGGAGCTGAATGGAAATGCAAGATATACGGCCGATTTTCTAAGAAAGGGATAAAAGATTCACAAATATCCTTTTATAGAAAGCCCATGGCCAAAAGTCCAATTACAACCAAGTCCATGTGGGACTAAACTATAAAATAACATAGGGAACTAGGGTTTCTCCAGACTCGACATTGCTGAAGGCAAAGGCTGTCGCACTCCAAGCCATTGTCGTCCCCATCATGGTCGCACTTGAGGAAGAAAAAAACGAGCAGTAGCTGCTGAACACTGTCACCATCATCGTTGAGGTAACCAGCACTTAAAATTGCGCTAACTCATCCTAAATCTTACCCTTTTCAAGAATTCTACTAATACATACCGCTCTATATTGACGAAGTCTCGACCGCACACATCACCGCTATTTAGAGTTGAACTCGCATTGAGGCTCTCCCACTTTCCCATCCACGTCAACGATGACCCGAAGAGATCTCTTATGGGTTAAATAGAGTGTCTAGACTTGTCGAGATTAGAAACCGGACAACGACGCCAATCCTAGACTCATCTAAGTTCTTTTACAAAGCTAAGTGTTTTCTAGCAAACCCCAAGCCACCTCTATCGCCAATGGAAGCACCAACGATGGAGAAGCCGGTCAAAATTGCCTTCTTCCGCTAGTCGTCTTCCCTCATATTCGTTTCATGCCTTGTGCCTTCCCCCTTTTGGGTTGATGATCTTAGATATATACGACCGATTTGATACACACGGTTTGAACACCCGAGGAATTGATATGCTAGTTTTTTTTTTGTTACTTCTTGTATAGTTGTATGCCATTGCTTGCAATGCCCTTAATTCCTCCTATGCCCACCACATTTGCACTCTATCATTATATGCCATCTCATTCACAGCATGATACCTTCTACGCCGTCGCCGTTAAGTCTGTTATGAGGCCTTTAGAAAGCTAATTGTAATGCCCAAAATACCCCAGCATTTTAAAACTAAAAAAACACTGTATCTCCTCTGTTTAAACTTCAAATCGAGTGACTGAAATTTCTAAGTGTATGTAAAATCATGTTTTACTTTCTGTTAAATTATTGTATTTTTGCAATACAAAACTACAATAACCATGCAGTCTTTTCCTAAAAAAAATACAAAACTACAATATAAAAGTTAATTTTACAAAAACAAGTATCAATAATTTTAATTAAAATTTCACATCCAAATTTTGAATTTCACTAGCATATTTGAGTGCACATAAATTTCTGAACGCGTAGAAAATTTTCTCATAATGTTTTAAGATTTATCTTATTTTTCAGTGTATTAAAAAGGTAGGGATATAAACATCTTTATGCATCTTCATAATAGCTTGATTGCTCGATTGTGACATAGAAGATGTCAAGTTAAGAATGGGACAAGATGACAGGACATATTTATGTTTTACACATGGTATTAAAAATATTAAAAACAGCTATGCTACCTCTAGTTATTATCACTACCTCTAAGCACATTTTTTTTCAATAAGTGTATAAAGGAAATACAAGCTAAAACAAGGTAGGAGTATCGAGAAAATTTGTTCAAAAAGGAGTATCGAGAAAAAGAACATACTCTCTTCGGTCACAAAAAGAAGTCGATGTTGTCTTTTGGACACGTCTTTGACCATTCGTCTTATTAAAAAAAGTTATATAAATATTATTTATTTTATTATGATTTGGTTTATTATTAAATGTATTTTAAGTATTACTTATATTTTTATATATTTGAAATAAAATTTTGAATAAGACGAATGGTTAAACGCGTGACCAAAAATCAACGGCGACTTTTTTATGACAGAGGCAGTATCATATTTATTATGAATCTAATACGAAACAGACCTTTATTGATAGACGGAGGGAGCAACAGTATTCTTGTTCGTGTACGGTTCACCGGTAAGACGCAAGGAGCAGCAGCTCAACTGGGGACAGCCGCGCCGGACGGAGGCCGAGACGAAAAACGGGCACCGTGCTGACAGCACTCTGACCAGCTCCCGCGGCCAGAAAGCCACACCGATCGATTCGAGGCCAACCTTCCAGTGCAGGACACGAGCCGCTGATGGAAACAAACCGGCAAAAGCACGGCATGGCGAAGCAAGTACCGTGGAAACACTGCTGCTTGGGCGTTTGACTTCACGCGCGGTCGCGGTCGCTTCGATGAGCGTACCCCCGAAACCCCCTTTGCCCATGGAAGGAAATTTGCTGGCACCCCCTGCCACCGAACAAGCCATGGCACCCCTGCTGAGACGGCGACGCGTGGCTGCATCAATCTTGAAGCGTAAAAATCCCCAAAACGCTCGCTCGAACTCCTCCCCCACCCCGTCTCCTCTCTCTCTCTTCCCTCCCAAATCGCTCACAAACCCTAGCCTGCTCCCATCCCGTCTGCTCAAGCCGTCGTCGCCGCCATGGGGTCAACCCCGCCGTCGCGCCCCGTGGTCTCCGTCCCCAAGCTGCGCCGACCCTGCTTCACCATCGTGCGCAAGCTGTCCCCAAGCTGCGCTGCCCTCCTCCGCTGGGGGCGAGCTCCTGCCGTCGGCGAGGCCGCCGCGAAGAAGGAGCACGGCCACCGGCGCCTCTGCGAAGAAACACCTGGAGCTAGCTGACACAACCACGGGAGCACGGCCACCGGCGTAGCCCCTTCTTCTCACTCGTCCGTTGGAGATCCAAGCTGCTCCCTCACGTCCCCAAGATCCTTCCCCTCTCGCAGTACCTCTGCTCCAATGCCAAAGAAAAGCTTCCGTTGGTGATATTCTCTGCAAACTGGGTGATGTTCTTCCACAAGATTTGAAGATTGGGTCCTCCTGGTGCTTCTGTACTGATTCCCTGCCTGGAGCCTAGTTGTGTACAGCAGTGACAACATGACAGCAGTTTCAGAGTAAATTAGAGTGATAGCTCAGCTGTAATTGGCTCAAACAGAGTCATTCAAGTCTTGTAATCTGCTAGATTGGTCATCTAAACATGTCAATTTGTTGACCAGTTGTATCCTTGTTTGAATAAGCTGAAAATTGCATGAATTTGTATGGTTTTTTCTATGAATTTGCAATACAGCGCAAGAAGCATTTCAAAATTCAGATTTCTTGTGATACAACAGAAAAGGCTTCTTTATTGTATCTTTTAGTCTTGTAGCTTAAAAATGTATCTTGGCACTTTCTTTCAGATTAGTGGCAAGTTATTTGAAGAGAAATTTCCCCTGCCAAGTAAAACCTCTTAGTTATTTACATGCTATATGTTTTCCGATAGTGGAAAGCAAATTATTAATTCATACAAGTTGAGCATATGCATGACTTTTCTAAAAACATCTTAATAGAAAAGATGATCTGCTGCAAAAAGGCTGTATAATCATTATTTGCGACTAGCCATTTTGTAGTATCAAGTTCTGGCATCTTCTCTAGATATTTTAATCCAAGTTCTAATAACTGCACACATGCTTCATCTGTTTCTGCTCTGAGAATCTCTTGCATTGGTCATGCAGTTGGCAAGCTGTGGTTATGATGCCTGAAGGAGAAATACAAGAGTTGCCACATGCTCTTAAGAAAATGGAACCTGTAGATCGATTGGAGTTCAGCCAGGTTTTGACTATGAATGCACCTGAATTCTGTGATCTGAAATCGAACAAAAAGACTTCAAAGTCCAAACATAGGAATGCAACCACTGATATTTCTTTCATCTTTCATCATTTGCCACTCCGATAGACCAAAAACACATGGCAGCAAATGCCATTCAGATTTAGCTCAAGGAAATACAGCATCCAAGCAAGCTAATGCCATTCCAATAGACCAAAAAATCTGTCATTCATATTAATTCAAGGAAATACAACATACACATGGCAGGATATTACAATTTAAATCTGGAGCATATTCGTAAGGTCAGCACATTTAAATCTGAAATGTACAAAATGTCAACATACACATGGCTGAATCTTCTTCTACATACAAGCTGCACATACTACATCCTTAATAACCATGAATCCTACTCTCAAATTGTACAGAAACACCAGGAGGACCCAATCTTCAAATCTTGTGGAAGAACATCACCCAGTTTGCAGAGAATATCACCAACGGAAGCTTTTCTTTGGCATTGGAGCAGAGGTACTGCGAGAGGGGAAGGATCTTGGGGACGTGAGGGAGTAGCTTGGATCTCCAACGGACGAGTGAGAAGAAGGGCTACGCCGGTGGCCGTGCTCCCTTGGTTGTGTCAGCTAGCTCCAGGTGTTTCTTCGCGGCGGCGCCGGTGGCCGTGCTCCTTCTTCGCGGCGGCCTCGCCGACGGCAGGAGCTCGCCCCCAGCGGAGGAGGGCAGCGCAGCTTGGGGACAGCTTGCGCACGATGGTGAAGCAGGGTCGGCGCAGCTTGGGGACGGAGACCACGGGGCGCGACGGCGGGGTTGACCCCATGGCGGCGACGACGGCTTGAGCAGACGGGATGGGAGCAGGCTAGGGTTTGTGAGCGATTTGGGAGGGAAGAGAGAGAGAGGAGACGGGGTGGGGGAGGAGATCGAGCGAGCGTTTTGGGGATTTTTATGCTTCAAGATTGATGCAGCCACGCGTCGCCGTCTCAGCAGGGGTGCCACGGCTTGTTCGGTGGCAGGGGGTGCCAGCAAATTGCCATCACCAATTCACCACGAGCCAAAAGGAGATGGGGGAAAAAAAAGTTCGTGCTGATCCGACAGGTCGACGAGATGCTCCAATATCCTTCACAAATCTGCCCAGAAACCGATGCGAGATGAACGGGCGGAATGATGGACGCCACCACGGATTGGGCGGGCGGGCAGGCAGGAAGGCAGACATCTCGTGTCGTTTTTGTAGTTTTGCACGCACTGGCACGTCAGTAGCTGGGGCTACCTGCTGCTGCGTCCGACGAGTCGAGCGGGCCACAGCCAGCGCCCACCGGCCGAGGAGATCCAGAGCGGGCCACGCATGTGCCCGTGGGCCGTGGCCCGCGCTGCGCCCACACGGTTATTGAAAGGAAGAAGTCAATTTCACTGCGAGCTATCGCGTATTGGGTTTTCACTCAGCTTAAATAAGATAACACATTTTTCATTATCAAAATGAAATCACTTAAAACATGGTGGTTTTGAATGACATAACATCTAGTCATCATTTTTCTAGAAAATAAATTCAAAAAAATCTAGAAAATTATAGGAAGCTCAAAAATATAATAAAAATATGCACAACAATAGAAAAAAATACATAGAATCCAAATATGCAATAAAACTGTAAAGTTTATGTGCATACTTATTTACAAAAATTATTTTTTTATATAAGGTGTTTTATTTATTAAAAAAAATATTCAAGAAAATTTTGTTTGTTCTCTATAAAAATGGTGAAAAATATTTTAGTTTTGAGAATGATGTAGAAATTAATAAAAACATAAAGATGCTATTTTGACCGTTGAATTTGATTTTTTTAAAATGCAATTGAAAGGTCAAAATAAATTAGAATTAGAATTTGAAAATATAAATTGAAAGGCAAAGTTAGCATCCTCTATTTCATCGGTTTCTCTCATATTTCCTACAAGCCAAATTAAGTTTTCTTAAATACTTGATTTATTTATTCAATGAAATACATTATGTACTATTTTTACGTATAAGTATATACATAGAAAAGTATTTTCAATGAATATTTGGATTCTACCTATTTTGTATTTTTGTATTTTTATTTTATTTTTTTGAGCTTCCTATGATTTTCTAGAAATTTTTAAATTTATTTTCTAGAAAAATGTTGATTAGGATGCCATGTCATCCAAAACCACCATGGTATTGAAGTAGGGTATTTTGACCGGTTTTGATAGTTGAGGTGTTTTGTCCGGCTTTGAAGTTGAGGGAAAACCGAACTTGTGCGATAGTTCAAGGGGGTAAAATCGACTTCTTCCTTATTGAAACAGCGTCGAATCGGTTCACGACCGGTGGTTCAACCGGTTTGAACCTTAACATCATCCACAACAGCACTTTAGGCTTTCCTCACGCACGAAGAGAAATTTAGTCGCAATGATTCCGAAGTACTCCATGAGCGAGCTTAAATAGGTTCTAAGCAATAATCTGTAACTATTGAACTTTGCTATATAAATCGAATGTCCAGTTTTTTTTTTTTTTAACCATCGGATGTTGCTACAGTGCATTAAATAAATGTTGGAGTTTTTTAAAACCAAATGTTGCACCAAATGTTTCAATGTAACATTCGGTTTACATATACTGCAATATTCGGTTTAATGTATTGCAACATCATTTGATTTTTTTTCTTAACGATAGGTGTCCAATTTGTAGCATTATCAATTAATTATTGCTACTTCTTTAGCCAGCAGCGGAGCCACCACCCGGTGAGCACGGGTATGTGCCCGAGCTCCGCAGGCGGCAACAACAGGAGTATTCGATAGCCGTGCACTATGGGTTTGCAAAGCTTGAGCAACGGCTATGTGATAGACAAAGTGCTTGCTGCGCCCGGCCTCGGGAAGCGACAGGCTTGGCCACTGTCTTTACCACATCTAAAGAAGCCATCAATGTTCATTATTGAGTGCATACATCTTCCTAGTTCCTAGTTTATAATCCTTAATTCTTAATTGCTAACTACAATTATACTTGATCATTTGTCGGGTTTGGACGGATTTGGGTCGGGTTTTTCAAAACCTGACCAAAAATTAACCGGCCCGATCGCGACTCGACCTGGTGCACCGGGTCACAAATCTAGGCTCAAATCGGACCCAAAACCCGAAAATCCATACCCACACGATGATTTTGCAATATTTTGAGCCCAAACCTAATCCGACCTGACAGTCGAGCTTCAAATCGAGGTTCGACCCGACCTGATGTACTGGTCGGGTCGGGTCGGGTCGGGTACGTCAGGCCGAGTTTCCTATGAGCAGGTCTGGTTACAATATTGCACTATACAATGACTTAGCTACCTACAATCTATAGAACAAGATCGATAAGCAATACCATTTAGGGCTAAGTCACAAATAGATGAACATACCTTGGTGGTCTTTACATCGACGATGTTGTGCAGTGCTAGTGTTGCCTCACCTATGGCCACTTACATAAGACTACGCTTTCGATTTATAAAATATTGCTCCCAATTCAATCAATCAAGCCACTTACGTACAAAAAGGTTCTCTGAACCTTTCTGAACTCTGCACCTAGCCAGTCAACTAGAGCCACAACTGTACAACTCCAGGCAAGGAATGAGATCGCGTGAGTTACGACCAAGCTCGAAGGAGATCAACAACACTCTCCACGCAGTTTGTCTCTGACAAAGCTCTCCTCACTACCTGGCGAGGCTTCAACATGTTTCGCGATAGAGGTCCAACGGTCGGCGTGGCAGTGGGGATTGAGATCAACGCGCACACACAGTTGGCTTAACCTTATTCATTCAACCAACTTATCTACTCAGTCCCACACACAACTAACTTCAACGCAACCAATCTATTCATACAGTTCAACCACTTCAAACATGCTATATGATTAGGGGGAGAGGAGGGAGAATCCAAGCAGTAGGAAGATGCGAAGGGAGTGGCCTGGGGGGCATCACGAACAGGAAGGCATGGAGCAGTGGCACTAAGATTCATGCAAGGAATCAGAGAAAGGAACGGAGACGAGGAAGAAGATGGGCAAGTGAGTAGGTGCTTACAGCTAGGGCTGGAACTTGATCCGCTCAAAACTAGCAAATAGCTCGGACTCGACTCAGTTACAAACGAGCATGAGCTGAGCCGAGTTTTCAGCTCGGGGCTTAACCAAGCCGCCCCGAGTTAGGCCTTGCCTCACTCGAGCTTGGCTTGTATATGACCCAACATATAAATATCTCCTACATATAATATGTGAGATTTTTTTTTTAGCAATTTAACAACATGTATGGTTATATACTTGAATAAAATAATTATAGTTATAATCTCTTCTACTCAATGTGTTAATGGTATATGAGATCTCTCTCTTTTGCACCTGCTTTTTTGTTTATTTTATCATATATGGTTCTATGCATGAACGCTCGTGAGCCGAGCCAAGTTTCTAGCTCAGACACCTTAGCTAGCTCAACTTGGCTTGGCTCGATAGTGAACGAGACGAGTTGAATTGAGCTGAGCAACCCTTTGACTTACTCAAACTCAGCTCGTTTCCACCCCTACCTACAGCTGCAGGCAAAGCATGGAGCCTGCGGCTACACGGCAGAACGCAAGCTGAGTTGAAGCCGGGTGGGAAAGAGCGCAGGAGAGCAGTTCGATTGGTGCACTGCGGAGTGAGTACAGCCTACCGCGCATTGTACGGCGTTGAAAATCAACAAGGGGTACGCACACGCGTCCAAGGATAGGAAAGGGAGCCATTTCTGGTCTGAAGATTGTTTAAAGTACAGGTATTGCGGTAAAACATTGGAAGCTCCCCACTGGAGAGGTGTGAACGGGGTGAAAGGATTCTTTCTGTGAGAAGATTCTCTGCGACCCCCAGAAAAGAGGAGCACAATACAAAATGAGTTTTTTAAGGAGTGTACAAACACTGCCCCTCCTCGATGCAACCAATGATTTGATCAGGTCAAAAGGGTCTCAGGAAAAAAAAAATGTTTTTTCTTTAGAGCAACAAAATTAGCAGTTTATGGGAATCATACTCTGAAGTCTGCACGGGCGCACCTGCTCTGAAACCAATTAACATAAATCATACTCTGAAGTCTGCACGGTAAGAGCATTCCCAGTAGGGCCTTCAAATTTCCCTCTATCGCTACAGTAAATGCTACAGTAATCGCTGCAGTGCAAATTCTCTCTCACATGCATCAAATTCTCTCCTGCTGCATTTGAAAAATTTTGAAATAGAGGGGTATTTGGGGGGTGAGATGGGGATGCTCTAAGTGGCCAGCCCACTCCTCTAACGATTCTTGACAAAACGTTCCTGCGTCATGCGTACAACAGTAGAAATTAAGAGCATGTACATGTACATGTCCGCTGTCTTTAAGCCATCTATAAGATTTGCCATGTAGAATATATAATAATATGAAGGAGATAGGGTGTGCATAGAGAGTTGAGCCGTCTCCAATGTAAAAGATGACTCTACACGTGAATTAAAAAATCTTATGTGTGATTAGTGTTATAAAAAAAGTGCAGTATGTAAAAGATGACTCTACACGCGAATTAAGAAATCTTGTGTGTGATTAGTGTTATAAAAAAATGTGCAGTTGTCTTTAAGACATCTCTACCATTGTATGAGTTGTCTCTAAATCATATCTATAAGTGATATGGTAATGTTAGAGATGGCTGCTGTCTCAACCATTGTACATGCTCTAAGAAGCAGCCTCGAAGCGTCCGGATTACGATGAAATAACTGAATTGTTTTTCAATCAAATCGGACAGAGCACTGGCTCGACGTTGTTCTTAGCTGAAAAGAAATAGATTATAACCTAAAAAAATCGGATACCCTCAGTAGGACGTTTGAAGAGCCAAAATAATTAATGAGAAATATTTTAAGATCTTGTAAAAATTATAACAAGTGCAGCAACATTTTTCTTATATAACAAAAATAAATTTTTATAGCTACTTTTAATTTTAGTTTTAAGCTAAAAAGAGCAAGGCCTTCGTTAAAGAGGTTGGAACTATACACAATACAAGAGGAGAGAGAGAAGAGAAAGGAAGCAGCTAGGAGCCTTGTCAAGGTATAGTTTGGTAGCGCACCCTTAGAAAAATCTTGCCCTCGAGATTTCTTACTTGGTAGAGAACAACAGCAGAGGACGAATAAAATTCAGGTATGACGAATACCATGAAATGGATTAAATAGTATGTTAACAAGACAACATGATCATCGACCATTGTTAGGTGCGCATGTGCATCTCTGACTCCAATCTCAACACGGACATTCTATTAGCTAGGCCTAACACAAGGCCGACGACGCATATAGTGTTACAAAAAAATTTTGTCCTATAATTTAAAAAAATCAATTTTAACGTGAAAAAAAACCAATATCTTACACATTTGCAACCCCAATTCCTAATCACAATAATCTTATTTCACATTCATCAACCATATATATTCACATTTCACATTCACCAACCACATTTATCAACACAATATAGCATAGCACAATTCACATGCACATAACCATCCACCATTCCACATACATTTACACCGACAACCATACATGTCCATATCTATAATATTTCTTACAAAGTTTACATAAAAAATCATGCATATAGGAGGAATCCAATTGTCGACCGTCTAACATTTATTTTTGTAAATTTACAAAAGGGTCGAGCAACACTCATCGACAAAACGATCTTCGACCTATCTTGTGGCGTTCCTAGTTGCGTCATCTCTAAACAAAACGTTTATCAGAGGCACATAGCAACCAAGCCAAAGATCTAAAAGAGAAGATAAACCATGTATATTAATTCGCAAGGCTATAGCTTTCTCCTCTGCATCTTTGGGCGTTTGGAAATGAGACGTCTCCCAGCCTATCAGACTCCATCACCTGCATGATGGCATGACCACAAGCACCTTAACTATTTCCTTCCGTTTCTTATTCCCATCAAGATAGGGCCCAGAATCCGGATTACGACGGCCGGGTCAAGTCGGAAAAGCCGAAGGCATGCATCGTGAAGCCGAGACAGCTCGATTTTTTCCCCAACTAATTTTGTTGGTCTCTGGATCGCTTGACGCAATAAAAAACGTGCTCGTTTGGAAAAAATTGGCAATGTCCGGAGGATGTTGTTATCGTTGAACACTGTTCTTGCACAGCAGGTACGGGCGCTTCTCTGAACATGGACAGGATCGTAGGCTGACAGTTTCTCAACATCAGATATATAGAAGCTTTGTAAAAAAAAAAAAAAGGGAACAGATAGAACCGATCACGTAAGCATGTTCCCAAATCAGATAAAAACTATCCGAATCACATATATTTATTCAGTCCGTTGGTTGATCAAAAAAAATCCCTTTCGATTGTTACATCAGCCCTGATTCAATTATTGTTATGGCATTTTTTGTCATAACACATTACAATAACAATTTACTCCTCTTGTCACAGGTATTAGACGTTTTTGACTTTCATTGTCTTCAGAATGCAACATTGACCACTAATTATTATAGAATTTTATTTTAAAAGCTCTATAAAATTATAATATTATTGAAGTGTTTTTTGATATAAATCTACGCATAAAATTTTTATGTATACAATCTAATTATTTAAGAAAAGTATTCATGACTCAAGTTTTGAAACTTTGAGTTGTATGTATCTCTAATTATTTGAGACCGAAGGGAGCTCTAAATATCACCAACGCCAATTAAACAAGTACTGGAGTATTGCATAGGGATAAAATCCAAGCAATTAATACCAGCCGTAAAAACTACGATCGTACTTGTTTAGAGCATCTTCAACATGTCCTCTATAATATTGTACTCCCTCTATTTTTTTTTATTTTTCGTTGTTGATTTTTGGATATGTCCTTTAACCATTCGTCTTATTCAAAAATTAGTGCAAATATGCAAAAATATAAGTCATGGTTAAAGTACCTTTAATGATAAAACAATGTATAACAAAATAAATGATACTTAAATAGTTTTTGTGAATAAAACGAATGGTTAAAGGGCACGTCTAAAAGTTAACGGTGACAAATAAAAAAGAACATAGGGAGTAGCAGATATAGAGGGGTTGCTGGTGGGAAAGAATTTCTTAAAATGTAGTCTAAATTGTAAAAAAAAATTAAAATGATAGATAGCAGAAATGTTAATAGTGTTTTAAAGAAAAGATATAGAAGGGCAGCTTATTATGCTAGCTCTTGGAGCTGACGGTGTGCTGAATTGAAGTAATGCATCAAACATCGATGATGGGTGGCATCATGCTGATGGGAGGCGGAGGTCACTGGTCCAAGCTGGACATGTGTTGCGGGTCCAAGAGCTGAGTTTGACTCGATTAGGTCTGCCGAGCCAACCGTATGAAGTCAAGCCCATACGAAATAGACTATTCCCCCTTCTTAATTGATTGTTCCATATGCCGTGCAAGCATCAAAGTCGTCATGTCTACCAGTCTACCCCTTGCCATGCAAAAGCTTGCTAAGCTCGTGCTGCCCAATTGCCTCCCACAGCCGAACCAAAATAAACTGCGACTAATTAAAAAACCAATCAATTAACTAATCAGGCACCTAATCAATCACTGCATCCCAGCTAATTAAACAAGCAGTGATAACAATACACATCACGCATGCACTGATGCACGCGCGCGGCGATCGAATCGCTTCAGGCGAAATCCCATTCCCACCCAAGTTGCCAACCCCATGTTCACACCGCTGATCTCTCGTTTAATATATATTATACATGTGCCGCTGAATAAGTACAGGGATTAGAGTTGACTGCGGACGCTAATCTCGCCGGTATATATAGCTATAGGTAGGCAGGCCATGTACGGGCGGGAAGCTAGCTACTCTCGCTCACTGGTAATTAATCACTGCTGTTTCATGGCTGCTAGCTAGGCATTGGTACTACGTATGTACCCATGGCAAGCCAGCATATATATCTTGCGTGCACGTACATGTCTCTCCGCATGTGAAGGGCGGTGGAAAAGAAAAGACGCCGGAAATATGCACGAAGCTTAACTTGGGCTACTACGATCATGAACGCAAATCTGGGAAAGGACGGGGTGGTGCCTGCTGTGCTGTGTGCAGTGGAGTCGTCACTCGTCACACTGCACATCGTCATCCGCAGCTTGCGAGCGAATCGCATATCTACAGGCTGCAGTGACGTTCCTTGACTGCGTACGTTTCCCCCGTACGGGGTGATGGATTGATGAGCGATATGTAGTGATATGATCACTCATGGGAGAGCTAGTTGTGGGCTGTGGTGTTTGGGGGTGTACCGTGTACGGGTCGGCTCACGTCTGGCTCGTCGATAAGCGTAGTGTGGTTGTACCGAGGAGCGTCGCGTCACGGCCTAGGGAGCGCGCCAGCGGTGGGAAGCCTCGCCGCCTCGCGTGACGTGCGGCCGGTACGAGGGGCAAGCGATCGAACAAGGACGGAGAGCGCCGGCCGAACGGAAGGCGCCGGCGCGCCGGCGCTTGCGTCGGACGCGCCACCGCCGCCATGGATGGCCGGAGAAAGAGGAGGAGGAGGAGGGAGGGGGGGGGTCGGTGACGCACGGCCAGTACGAGGTAGGCGGCGCTGCCGCGGTGTGGGCCGATCGCGCGAGGGTTCAGCCGTTCAGGGATGTGCAACAGTGCAAGGTACGGATCACAGAACCGTTCGGCTAGCCTGGTTCGCTGGTCCTACCTTTTAACCTTGCTATACACTATTTAATTCAGATTGGGACATCTTCTTCTCCCTGTTTTATTTGACTAGTCTGCCTCGTCTACCTTATATTTTCCAACTTTCAGATGGAGCTATTCGAGGTGGACTCGAGTGGAGACGGATCCATTTTATTTGACTTGTGTTTTACGGCTTCAAAAATTAAATTATTTTAAATTTTGTCAATGATTGTAAACAAGTTTCTCGGGTCGAGCTTACTTATGATTTGCGGGATCAATGAACCCTTTCTGCCGTGATCTTTGCTTCCAAGATGCCGAATAAATCTTGACAAGAGACATAAAAAAGGGACACAAGAGAGGTTTTTATCATGTTCAGACCTTTCGGACAAGGAAAAACAACCTTAAGTATAATGTTTTACTATAATTAAGATATCACAATATAAGGATTTGCGAGAGATGAAGAACAGCTACGCATGATGTATCAGACTATGATGCACCCCTACTTACTCCTCACACAGGAGGTGGTATTTATGCTAATTCTAGGGTTACAGATCTGAAAAGATAAGCACGTATCATAATTCATGCTTAGAATTATGCGACACGACAGCGCAACCATGAAACCCTAGCGTGCTCCATCATCGCGGGCTGAGCTGTCGTAATGAGGAAAACTTAATCTCCAAGCCTTTTGATACCTTGATCAGTATGTCACCGAGCAACGCCTTGCCTCATGTCGTCTATCATCTCAGATTGTTGCTCGTCTACAGTTAATGGACAGAAGGATACCTGGGAAACACCTAGAGGGGTTTCATTGTCCGGTGTCACGACCCCTGTGTCTCTACAGGGAATCCGACACCATGCATGATCTGATACTAGGCCCAGACTAGTATCTCATGATGGATAATTCAACAGCTATCATCGCTGACATTCTATTATTATTCAAACTAACGGAGTATTACAAGGTAGCATCATAAGCTATTACAATAAGACAGGTATTACCAAATATTAAGAACGAATAACAAGAACATCAGAGCGACAGTCTTTAGCGACGATATCCAAGCAATTTACCTAGACACCCACAGCTAGTCCCGCACACCTGAGTTCGGACCCTCCTGGTCCTAATCAGACTTGCAACCTGAATAATAAAATTATCCGCGATAGATATAATGAGTACATGGCTACCCAGAAAGCAATCCTTAAAAATATATGCAATGGCAATGGCAAGGGGATAGGTTATTTTACACCAAGACCTATTTACTAGTCAAGTTGTAGTAAACCAGGTTTTAATTGTTGAATGCATGAGTTGATCCAATCATCTCGAACATCAAAGAAAGGTGCATCATCACACCAAGCCAATCCCAGTCTACTCTAATCAGGTTTATACTACTAGGGAAATGTCCTTTAGTCCCGATTGTCAAACCGGGACAACTTCTAGGGACTGAAGGTCACAGGCCTTTAGTCCTGGTTTCCCAACCGGGATACAAACGTTACCACGGTAAGGTCATAGGCCTTTAGTCCTGGTTTCCCAACTAGGATACAAACGTTACCACGGTGTAGAAAATATCTAAAAAATATGGCGAACTCAAGATTCGAACTTAGAACCTCCTGCCACCACAGGACTCCACACTCACCCTTCTAACCAACCCACCGAGCAACGCGTATTTATTAGATTAGGATATGCATTCCTTTTGAACTATACTGGAACGAGGCGTTAGTCCAGGTTCGTAACACAAACCGGGACTGAAGGTAAGCTTTAGTAACACGAAACGGGACTAAAGCTTACTTTCAGTCCCGGTTCGTGTTACGAACTGTGACTAATTTGTGCCCGTGTCAGCTGGCATGTAACCGTCTGTCAAAGCGTTTTTCTATCTCGGTTCGTGACATAATCCGGGACTAACGTGGACGAAAAATCATGCTTTTGGCCTAGTAGCCATGAACCGGGACTGATGCCACTATCAGTCCGGGTTTGTAGTTAACCAGGACTACATGTGAAAACCTCTCGCCCTGTCCATAACCGTGGACACGGCTATCATGATAGTTTTAACTCTATAGAGTGTATACAAATTCCCCGCAAGCCCCGTCTCATCCAGTAGGAGATATGGTACAAGGCTTTTCCAGCCTACTCCGCCTACCACTTCGCCTGCCCTTTCTTTTGGTTTTCTCGGCCCCACCGCGGTAGTGTGCCTACTACTTCTGGACACCATCCGGAGCGTTCCCCAATTAAGCCATTCGGTCTCAGGGACGCACCTACCTCTCAGGTAAGGTCGCTAGCTTCACCCTAGGGCAATAGTGACGAATCGTAACCAGACAAGTCGCAAGCAAATGGTCAGTAGGTTTCGTAGGGTACTAAGCCAGGGCCGAAGTCACAAGTGGCTGTACGGTAAGGTTTGGTCTGATAGTTCATAAGCATGAGTCCTTATTAGAGGAGACCCTCACATCTCCACCACAGTCCCGAAACCATCACTTCCGGGTCTCCCCTATGCAACTACAATAGTTTTAGTTGTTTAGGATTTAACCAAAAACACCATCACGAAGCGTACGCCCCACAAGGCACAATTTATAGTGAAATCCCAATGCAGTCCTACACCTCTAGTCAAGAATAGGCTAGGGAAGATAATAACGGGTTCACAAAGGTAGCTAAGACACATTAATAGAAGACTAATGTGTATAGGAACTCACACCCTGTTCGAAATGCATGCATCAGTGTTTATAAAGAATAAGCAATAGTTCGTATTATAGAATTTGGACGCAAACTTGTAACTATGCTTGCCTAGTACTACGGTCACACGTTTCTCTAGAAATTGTCAGCGGCCACGGCTCTGCTTCTTTAACGGCGACGTCTTGGTTCAATGTCCGAGTCTTGATGATCCTCCGCGAATCCATCAGGGCGTATGGCTCCGGTGCCACCGATGGAGACATCCTGACCTGAGCCCTGATCTTAACTATCTTCTGAGAATTTATCGGCACTCACAACTCTGATAAGAATACCGGTAGGGCCTACACGCAAAACGAGATACAAACAAATTAATAATAGCAAATACTCCCTCTGTCCTACAAAGAACGCATTTCTGGTTTTTTCAGACAGATTAGTGTGAAAGGCAAATGACTAATCTGCCCCTAATTAATTACATGCACAAACGTGCTGCTGCTTTGGTTCCCAAAATAATTAAATGTGCATGCGTCTCCTTTAGTGGGAAACGGATATAGAGAGAGATGGGAGTGGGGGAGTTAATGGGCTGTGTCTTCTTTGATGGGCCCCACGTCTAAACATGCACTCTTTGTGAGACAATTTTTGAACACTAAAAATGCACTCTTTGTAGGACAGAGGAAGTACATTCTAATAAATATACTAAACGAGTTACCGGTGAAAATGCCTCGGTAATAAAAATGCGCTTCGGATCTTCGTGAATCCCAATCGAAATAATTTTCCTTCAACAATTGTTCGATTGTCCGCTTATGCGGTGTGACGACATAAGCGAAGCGAAGCGCACACGCAGAGACCGTTGTAGCGAAAATTACAAAAAAAAAAAACCAAATTGATACAGTAGGTAAAATAGATCAGAAGAATACTAGCAAAATTAGTTTGGTGTGATTTGGACCTGTGGCTCAGAAGATATGAAATTAATAAGGAACACTGTTCTTATGAACAGTACCTGGTCTTGACCCAGCCGTGAGGTCAAAAGGGAATGAAAATCCCCTCTCTTCACCCTCACTGCAACACATGCAGGGAAGAGAGAAAGCGAAGAGGCGGTGGCCGTGGCTCCGGCGATGGGTGGCTCCGGCGGCGGTGTGGTTTCGGCGAGAGGCAGCGCTCTAGCGGCGGCGTCCCTTTTGACTGGCGGCGGCACGCTTGGCAAGAGGCGGCTTAAGCGGCGCTGCGGCTGCAGCAAGGGCAAGGCGGCTACGGCCCTCGGTGGCGGCGAGGCAACTCCATGGGGCAGGGTGGCGGCTGCGCCTCCCAGGGGGTAGGGCGGCGGCGGCATCCCGGGGCGGCGCGGGGGCTTCGGGGGGCGGATGTTCCGGCGGCGAGTCTCTGTAGAGGGGCGGCTCCGGCAGGGCAGTGGCGCAAGGCGGCGCCCCCGGCAGTGGCGGCTCCAGCGAAGGCTAGGGCGTGAGCCAGGGACTGCGGTGCTACAGTAGGGAATGGCGGCGGGGCAGGGCTCGGGCTCGGCACCGGGCGGCTGCATGACGAGTTGGGCACGGGAAAAATTGGTGAAATAATCTACTTTAAATTTAAAATTAATAAAATAACACACAGTATATAAAAATACCCCGACTGGCACCTGGGCCCGCCGCACCGAGTGGCGGCTGCCACGCCAAGACGGCAGAGCTCCCGCCATGAGCACGGCGGGGATAGCGCGGGCGACGCGTAGCGTGCGCTAGCGGCCGGCGGGCGACGTGGCGGCTCGAAGAGCTCACGCCACGCCAGACGGCGAGAAGCAGCGAACGCAATCACGCTGCTGAATCGCGGTCTGCCGGGCGACGATGGCGGCGCCAATGAAGCTCCGCCACGCCGCCGAAGCAAGCGAGTGAAGGCGGCGACAATAGCTGGAATCCGGCGGCGGGGCTGCTTGTCATTTCATGTCACTTCTATCACATGCATTTGTTCGGCGATAAACCACCAATCGCGACCACCAACCCATTAGCAAAAGGTAATTACCATTTAGCACTAATTAATCGCAATTACCAAACACAAGAATGAGATTTCTCAGCCTATATAAACTGATGCTTGCGCGAACGACGACCTCACTCCATCAGTTGCTTTCATTCGCGGTTCAGCTTCAGGTGGTCAAGTTGAGAAGCGTGCACGGGCATTTGTTCTGCTGCTCCAGCTTCAGTTGCTCCAGGTCGATTTCATTTGTTCTGCACTTCTTCTGTATTGAGGTAATATTTCATGTATAAAAATTAGCTTGACCGTGCTTAGTATTTTATGTATAAAATTTACATAACGATAATATTTCATTAGTTCATGTAAGATAAATAAATATTTTAGTAGTAGAAGGAAGTAAAATGATAAATAATAGAGATTATGGACTAATTGTGAGGTTAAATTAGCTCTTTATGTTAGGCTTCAATCTAAAGTTTGTAGTGCGTACAAAGTAATTAGTCAGAAGAAATGATGTTTTCGTAATTATTGCAGGCAGTTTCTGGTTTCATTTTGGAAGAGATTATTTTGACGAGCAAGTTTGCATTATTTAATTAGTGAGTTATATGTAAATTTGTATTCGGACTTCTCAGAATATAACCATAATTAATTTAATTATGGCTCGATGATTAATTAGTAATTTTTATATGCATATAATTATGGCTAGTTAGTGAAACATTAGTGAAACAAGGACGATATAATAATGGCTAGTTAGTTCCCATTATTAATATGACATATGTAGTGCATACATATTTTTCTCATTTATGTAGGCTTTTGTAAATGGAATAATAATAAATTTTGATTGTACCTTCTTGATTAATTAGTAATTTAATTATTTTGGACTTAGTGATTATTTAAGTGATTATTTAATTGACATGCATATTTTTTAATTGAGCATAGTGCAGCTCGTGTTGGGTGGTAGGTAGCTTCATCGATTGAGCGTGCAAGCGCCTAAATTAAACTTCGGACCCAAATTACATCGGTGATTATAGGCTTATGAGCTTTAAAAAACTAAGGTCCCGATTCAACGAGCGCCCACCAGAGATGGACACATGAGCTGGCTAGCATGCATGTGCATGCACAGTACAAACTACCGGCATCATGCATTAATTCATGCATGGTCACAATAATAATTAACGTTTGAGATAGGTTTTGATTAAAATTTTAAGAACATTAATATCCTTTTAAATTAAAAAACTAACCGAATGAATAAGTTTAATCCACATTAAACATGCATGCTAGCTCGAGCTTACAGCTTCTCCGGTTGCAATTAACATCTCTATACTCGTTATGTTAGGCTTCAATCTAAAGTTTGTAGTGCGTACAATATAATTAGTCAGAAGAAATGATGCTTTGGTAATTATTGCAGGCAATTTCTGGTTTCATTTTGGAAAAGATTATTTTGACAGGCAAGTTTGCATTATTTAATTAGTGAGTTATATTTAAATTTGTATTCGGACTTAGTGTAATAAAACCATAATTAATTTAATTATGGCTCGTGTTTAATTAGTAATTTTTGTATGCGTATAATAATGGCTAGTTAGTGAAACATTCTTGAAACAAGGACGATAATAATGGCTAGTTAGTTCCCATTATTAATATGACATATGTAGTGCATACATATTTTTACATTTATGTAGGCTTATGTAAATGGAATAATAATAAATTTTGATTGTACCTTCTTGAATAATCGTAATTTTATTATTTTGGACTTAGTGATTATTTAATTGACATGCGTATATTTTAATTCGAGCATAGTGAGTTAGTAGTAATTTTTTATTTTGGGCTTAGTGATTATTTAATTGACATGCATATATTTTTATTCGACCATAGTAGTTATATTTTGTTACGTAGTTTTATTTTTCATGTACGTAATAGTTGTTAGTTGTCCAGATTACGGACGTAGATGAAGGCACCAACGCATATATTTTACGGAGATGCACCATGGCGGTGCAAGGGAATTTCTTTAGCATGCACCCATGCGACCATGTGCAGACCACAATAACAATGCCAATAGAGCTACAAATGCTATCGAGGACAATTACTAGAAAACTCGGCATAAACCGTCATGAATACAAGCTGGTCCTACACGGTGTTAGACCATGCCCGGTTCCAAATAGTACGGTGTATGTGTACAACCTATGGCCACTCAAAAGTAAGGGGGCTTGGACGTACTACGTGAATAAGTCGGAAGAAGAAGGGTTTCAGTTTGGCGTGTCGTCCCACGAGCCCACGAGCTTACGAGGTCAACGAGCAATACCGTAGAAGGGGAGGGACAGAATACAGTGCCGCATGTCAATGAGGAAGACCCGATGGCTAGTGTCCTGATTGGTGTTGAGGCACTAGGCACGGACACGGAGCCGGGGCCGCAGTGGACGTGGGAGAGATAGATCGAGGCCCTCGTGAAGAGGGTAATGAAGGTGGTGAAAATGCGAGAGGAAGAAGAGGACGATCCGATGCATGCCGTGCAAGATATATCGTGCCTGGATGCTTCAAATTGGGTCATAGGTGACCACTCCAATATTTCCACGTGGGGTATATGCATGGGGACATAGCAGTGGGCCACGAGTTCAGCACGAAGGAAGAGGTCATCCACTTTGTGACCAACTATGGTGTAACCACACGGCGTGAGCACTTTGTCGCACGGTCCAATCCGACCATGTACGAGGTGAAGTGTGTGAAGAGACCTGAGTGCTCCTTCCATGTTCGGGCGCATCGCCCGAAACATGAGGATCACTTTATAATCGGTAGGTATGAGCCCCACACCGCACGGAGGAGTTGGTACGCAATATTAACAAAGAATGTGGATTCCAAATTCATAGCCAGATGTTGTTGTTATGCAATTGAGCGGACATATCCTGAAACCACACTCCATCATGGCGGAGGTGCGAGCCGCCCGGCATGTCTATCAATTATCACCAAGCATGGAGAGCAAAGCGTAAGGCACTTAAAATCTTGTTAGGGATTATAGGAGTCATACAATTGGGCTCCTCGTCTTCTCCGTAAGATACTGAGAGAGCAACCACAGGACACGGTATGTTTCGGCACATGAGCCAGTATATCTCCAAGATGGAAGTGTCGCGCCAAACCACTTCTACTTGATGAGATTGTTTTGGTCCTTCGGGCAGTGCATTGAGGCCTTCCGCCACTGCCGTCCCTTGATATGTGTGGATGGGACGTTCCTCAGTGGCAGGTACTACGGTACTCTGCTAACTGCATTAGCAGCTGATGGGAACAACCAGATAGTACCTCTCGCGTTTGCTGTTGTTGAGAGCGAGAACAATGATAGCTGGAGGTGGTTCCTGTATTTGCTAAAAATTCACGTCGTCATGGATCGGCCTAGAGTGTGCCTCATCTCGGACCGCCACATAGGTATCCTAAATGCAATAGAATTTTTCACCACGGGTGACGCACCAATGTGGCCAGACGTGCGTTCTCGGTGGTGCATGCGTCACTTGGGGGCGAATCTATACAGCTCATTCAAAAGCAAACCTCTAGTTAAGAGGTTCAAGACAATGTGTTTGCAAAATCAGGTGCGCAAATTCAATGCCTTGTTCAATCAAATCAACGAGCGCACTAAAAGGATGGTCCAAGAAGAGCAAACAATCGGAGGGTCCAAATAGTAGAGGCGCGGTGACCAACCGCCGTAACATGACCTTTGCTCAGTGGGTAGCAGGCAAACCGGCGGAGAAATGGTCTCTTGCCCATGACACTGATGGCTCCGGTAAGTGTTTCATATATAGAATGTCATTTTCATTCCGTCGGAGCGTAAATTCATGGCGTCTCGTGTTGCGAGATACGATGATGACAACAAACATAGCGGAGTCATACAATAATGTGCTAAGAGGCGTGCGGGGGCTCCCAATATGCACAATCATTGAGATGACCTTTTTTAGGACAAGAGATTATTTCCGCGACCGAGGCATGGCTGCAATGCAAACCACCAGCATGTTCTGCCCCCGCGTGGAAGCCATACTAGAAAAGCGTCGTCAGAAATCTCAGCACCACCGCACATCAATATATGATTTGAATGATAACATCTTCAGTGTCCAGTGCAAGCGGAAGTACACGACTGGATTTGCCGCGGGAGATAATCAACATAGGTGTCAACTTGGGGCGCACGAGGCGATTTGCACTTGCAACAAGCCTCGCCTTGAACACATCCCATGCTCGCACGTTTTGACGGCCTGTCGAGATCTAGCTGGTAATGATGGCACCCAATATGTCTCCCCGTATTACACCATGAATGCGATAAGACAAACATGGGCTCCTAAGATGGCACCAATTAATCTTGGTGCGGGCTATAAAACATCAGAGGGTCCAACATTCCATCCATTTCCTACTACAAAACGTCGTGAACCCGGCCGTCCGCGCACGACGCGACTACCAGGTGACATGGATGCTGCCGAGGCTGGTGATGGTTTGCGGCGTTGTCGTACATGTAAACAGTCAGGCCATGACCGTAGGCGGTGTCCTAATCAGGGATAACCGTATGATCGCGCGACGTTTTATTTCATCCAGTTGATGATGTTGTAATAAGACAATTGAATCCATTGTATCCCAGTCTTCATCTTTATGTTGCATGGCAGATATATTTTATTTACAGTCACCTTATTTTTCATATGTGTACAATTCAATCCATTGTATCGCGATATACAATTGCAAAGATATTGAAATGGCGCTTCGAGTTTACGTCTCACGGTCACCGATGCGGTCACGTGTCCGCCAAATGGGAGAATGGCATGAATGCAGTCGAGGATCTTGTATGTTTAAGTCATATTTACATTTCATGTGCTAACACCATATATTTTATTGTAGATGCATCAATTTCGACTTAGGGGTCACATAAGATAAAAATTTTGACCTTCGTATACCATGTTCTGGGCGTCTTGGGATTACTTGTCGTGGGCCCTTACTATAAGCGGGGCGAAGTGGGAAACAACCGTTTCACACCACTTCCAAAACTTGACCCGGCCTAGTCACCGTGACTGTCGACCGGTGGCGTCTGAGGCGCACACGTTCCACTGCCATGTGGGAAATGGCGATTACCTTGAAGGATGTTTCCATGCTTACGGGCTTGCCGATTCTTGGTCGACCCTTTGTTGTCGACAAACCAAGCAAGAACGCTTGGAAAGCATATATCCAACGAGGTGTTTCTATCGTCTTTGTTATTACATTTTTTTTAATATTGTGTTGGTAGTATGCATACTAATCACTTTGAAATTTATGCAGGTTTGGAATTGCCTATGACGGCAGCGACAACGGTGTCTCCATGTCATGGCTGGACCTCCGTCCTGAGTTCGGCCCTTGCCCTCCTCATGCTGACCCCGCCACCGTTATGCTGCACTACGAGATCTACCTGTACTATCTTCTCGCCGGTGTAATGTTCACTAATGGTAACGGCGACTCCATACCTCCCCACCTAGTCTTTGTGGCCGTGACCTCGCAGCGATGATATATTTCATGATGATTACGAGTCATTCAGTTGGGGATCCGCCGTCTTGGCGGATACATACCGCGAGATGTGTCTTTGCGTGCGGTGGTTTCCCGAATGCAATATTTGGTGCTTGTCCACCGCTGCTCATCAATTGTGGTCATGGAGCTACCGCCAATGAACCGTCCCGAACCGCAATTCAAGACTACCCGTCTGGTGAATGAGGCCATCCAACCAGCGGCGAGACCAACAATGGGGTATAGATGGATGCATGCCAGTGCGGTGGTTGACGGACACGGATAGAGCATCTTACTTGCGGCGGTGTCCGACCGACACCATCACGGTGACAAGTGATATCGGATCCTTCGCCTCATGTCAACCTATGAAATCTCATCGGGGCTTCTCAAGCGAGCTCATGCGGTGGCATTCATGTACAATATTGGATGACAACTTGCTTTCTAGTGCGCATGAATGCGGTCGAGGATATTCTCGGAGCAGGTTCAACGCCAATTTGGATACCGGCAGACATTCCCACTCCCAACACCACGCCATCTGGGCACTCCATGGGTATGCAATTATTTTTCCGTACCATTCGTATGATACTTTGTCATGTTTTTGAATTCATCTATTTAATCCTTACAACCTAATAGAGCGATTATTCATATTCTCGGTGAGTACCTCCGGACGCGACCGTGATTGGGCGAATGTCCATAGGAACCACATCGGCGGTGGGCGGAAAGGGCAACCGACGATGTCCGCATCCCCGATGGACCAGCGCAGCTAACGGACGTCTGGGGCTACATGGAGTGGTGCAGGCAAGGCGAGATGCGATTGTTGCACCACGGCTGCAAAGACCACCACTCGCCAACGAGAGGATCGCCCAACGCGTTCATGTTCGCACGATGCATTATGTCACTATGGTTCTTCTATGTTCCATACTTCATATGGCCTTTTCTTGGTCATTGCGAACCACGGAGGCGGGATCATTGCCGCGACCATGCGGTGCAACTAATATCACAACCGCCAGAGACGGGCCAATCATCAATTCGTCTCGAGGGCACGATTAGAAGGGCGGACATCGCCTATCCGCTGCAATTAGGGGTTGGTGGGCACAGTCACGCCGGATGATGGACAAGAAAGCCTGCGAGAAGATAGCCCGAGCATCCAGTTCATCCAGCATCCGCTGCTCCCCGCAAGAACACAATCGATGGATAGGCGTTCCCCAGCTCCACGTCGGCAGTCTGAACCTCCTCGGGCTTCCACGTCAACACACTTTGAACCCAGTGCCCACCCTCCGTCGCCCTTCATAGGGCAAGGTACTCAGATGGGTTTCGACATCAACGCCATGCCAGTGCCATCACCACAGGACTATGATGACTATTTAGGCACACATGAAAGTACATACGATACCGCATGGCAAAACATGGGAGGATCGATGCTGGATTCTGCATTGCCGTCCACTCATACATTCGAGGATATACTCGGCCAAGCCACCTTTTCCAGCCCCATCCCCATCCGGATCGGCGGGAGGGTCCAAGCGGTTGAAGCTCGGACACCCTATGGTGTCCCTCGGCACCTATGCATGGGGAGCAAACCCATATATCTTGTCCAAATTTGGTCGTGCAAGGTCAAGCAAACCCCATATGAACAAAGCATGATGGCGGTTTTCCATATTTTGGGGGTTCTAGCTACGCCATCGATTCTAAGCGGGTACATACCAACGGGGAGGAAGAACAACAACAAGTGGATTTGGACCCTCGCAGCCGCAGTCGCCGTACCATCAATCCACCGGACCACTACACTCCAAGCACATACGACACAAGGGGTCACCGGGGATAAGTGCTCTCCTGTCATGTTCTCATATGTAATGAATGTAATAAATGCAATGGAAATTTCTTATTTGTTCGGTCTGTTTCAACGAAATTTGACTCATTTAGTCATGATTGATATATGCTAAAAAATACGTTACAGTACGAGATTATTTCATACAAGGGAAAAATTGGTTGAATAAAACACATATAAATATAAATTGGGAAACTATGCTACATGATTTTGTAATTACGAAAATGTGCTAGCTTCCGGCACCGCATTTTTTGTGTAAATACAATGCTACATTTTCGTGTAAATAATTAAAATAAATACAATGCTCTTATGTCCTCCTATTAAAATTGACATGAAATAATAGGAATTATGAGGTGATCAAGCAGCTAACAAAAATACGGCGCTGAATCTGGCGTATTAGCGTGAAGTCGAGAACTGCTCCGCCGTCGGCGTGGCGGAGCTCATTTGGGACCGCCACGTCGCCCGGCCGCCATGCGCCAGCGCCACGCGTCGCCTCCGCGCTATCCCGCCGTGCCCGATGGCGGGGCAGAGCTCCGCCGTGCGGTGTGGCGGGAGGAGAGCTCCGCCGTCTGGCGTGGCGGCCGCCACTCGGTCTGCGCGGCCCAGTGCCGTCGGGGTATTTTTATATACTGTGTGTTATTTTATTAATTTCAAATTTAAAGTAGATTATTTCACCAATTTTTCCGTTGGGCACGGGGACAGGGCAGAATCGACGGTTACTTGAGGGAGGATACGTAAGTGGCAGTGGGTAGCAGGGCTAGGGTTTTTGCTGGGTATTTATATGCAGGCCTGGGTTTTGAGATAAATTCAGAATTGGGCTTAGAGCGCAAATTGGTTGGATTTTAGGGATAGAGTCCGATTAGGCTTAGGCCTTGTACATTTCAGCTTAGTGTAGCGTTTCAGGAAAATTTATTTATTTTTATATAGCCTATTTGGTGTAATAATTTGTAATAATTTTTTAGGTTTTTAGTACTCGTAATAAAGATCCTGAAACTATTTTTAAATTATTTTTTTATAATATTTAAACCACTTTTTAAATACTCATAAATTTTGTTGAAACGCTACGCTACGCTACGTTAAGCTGAAACGTACAAAGCCTTAATCGGCAAACCCGATTGCTTTGGGGTGGATTTGGTGTCGAACTAGGTTTCCTCAGGATGGAGGTCGGCTGCAAGAGATGGGGTGATGCGGCGAGGGATCGACGACAGTAGTGGCCCCCGATGCAGATCAGAGGTGGGGTTTCGAAAGATGTCCGTCGAGAGGGGCGAAAATCCAACCAGCCAAGGTTGCAAGGGAGGTCGATCAATTTTATGGTTTCGATCAATGGAGATAAAGGGGAAAAGGTAATGGAAGGAGAGAGAAGTGGTTTGCTTGTGACTGACCTAGGTACAAGGAAAAATATTAGATCACTGACTCGTCTCGGTCGGGAGAGACAGAAGTTCGGGTTGCTAGACAATGGTCGGCCAACGAAGGGCATGGCTCGGCCAATGATACAGGGAGGGGTTGATCGATTCGGGTTTAAGTCGAGGAAAGGAAGGGGAGAGGGGTCCGGATTGGAGGGTGCCAAGGTTGTAATCGAAACACAAGTTTCAGCCTAGTTGAGAAAGGTTAGGGTTTCGGTCGAGGAAGGGGAGGGACAACCGGCTTAATAAGGGGGTTTTAAGATTTTGGTCGGGGGTTGAACTAGGGTTTTAATCGAGAGCAGGGGCGGACGCAGATAAAAATAATAGGAGGGGCTGACCTAAGTAGCTCAAGACCTAAATCTACAGTCTAGCCCCTGCTTTCTTTATATTTTACACTAAAAATTTAGGGGGGCTAAGGGGGGGCTCTACCATCATATACCGCGTAGGGGGGGGCTAGAGCCCCCATTATTGAATCCGCCCGATCGAGAGAGTTTTCAAAGGAGGTCAGGCCAGGTTAAGGTTTCGGTCGAGCGAGAGATAAATGGAAAGGATAAATGAAAAAGCGGGGAAAGAGCTTTTGTATTTGAATCCGTAAATTTGAAATTTTATAAATCATAAATTATGATGGAAACAAATAATAAAATATTATTATATATATGTGGAAATGATTTTTTGAAAATTTAGGGATTTTCATATAAGAATCATAATAAATTAATTTAAAATTTGCTTTTATTTTTAAAGAAAACTTGGGACATTCTAATATTTATTAGGATGTCACATCCGGGAAAGGCAAAACCCAATCCTCGATAAATTTAAATGAAGATAAGTAAATAGACACATAAGTCAAATAAGTCCAATAATCTGAGTAGAACAAACCTTAAAAGTTCAGTTGGCTTTTAAACTAAAAAATTTGGTAGCCCTCGAGAGGTTTCGAAAAAGATAAAAAAAATTATATTAAAATATTTTTATTTTTTTTTAGTAAATAGGGCAGGGGCTCTGCCATTTCATTAAGAGGAAAGCAAGCTGTACAATTTACAGGAGGAGACTGGGAGGGTTAAGAGGGAGAACAGGGACATTACAAGAGGATATTACAAGTGGGGAAGGCCGCATTCCAAGTGGCAATCTCGGCTCTAATAAGATCTATAACGCGGGGGACCGAAAGAGCCTGATGCTGGAAGATCCTTCGGTTCCGCTCTTTCCAGATCTCCCAGGAGACCAGGATGATGAGACCATTGAGGGAATGGGCAGTGGACTCGGGGAGGCTTGCCTGGCGAGAGAGCCACCAGTTGAGGAAGGAGGTTTGACCGTTTAGCGGGGGGTCGTGGCGCAGAAGAGTCTGCCAGAGAGCGGAAGAGAAGCTGCAAGATCCAAACAGATGGTCTAACGTCTCCAGGGGACCTTTGCATAGAGAGCACACTGACTGATGGGGCCAGCCCTTTTTAGCGAGAAGGTCAGCGGTGTTGATGCGACTGAGGCTGAGAGTCCAAGCGAAGAATTTGCACTTGTTTGGCGCTCGAGCAGACCAAATGAGGAGGGCGAGGGGGGTGAGGTGTGCTGGCCATGAAATGGAGGTTGTAGGCCGATTTGGCGGAGTAGAGGCCCGAGGAAGAGAGCGACCAGGCGATTTCGTCCGGAGAGGCGGAGAGCGTGACGAGACGGGCTTTACTCCACAGGAGGATGGATTCCGCGAAATGCGTGGGCGAGGAGATGGGTCCGCTTAGCCGCAGCCAACGGTGACCAGGGAGGAGGGAGGCGACGGTACCATTACGGCGTCTAGCTTGGTTGAAGAGGTTAGGTGCAAGGAAGGCCGGAGCTGAGCCGGATAGCCAACGGTCGTTTTATGATCTTCGAAGAAATACATAAAACCACAAGGAAATAATTATAGAATTTTGTAATATATGACCGATAGAAAATAATAAATATCGAAAGTTCTACCGTTCAGTTGACTTTTAAGTCGAGAAAAAGAGGGCACTAAACATATCACTTACGTCCACCGTTTGACGTTTTTCTTTTTAATTCGGCTATAGATTGTAATATAAAAAGGTTGTGTGTTCTCGTGGAGAAAAAAATGTAAAAAGTATGGCTGTAAATAAAGTGGAACAACATTCGTAGTTTTGATTTTTTTAAAAGTTATTTTTTTTGGTTAGCCACTCGATTTTTAAAGCTAGTTAAGGTTTTGATGGTTGGCTAGTAAACCGTTGGATCTCGAAGGACAAAGCGGTTAAACTGGGGAGGTCTCGTCATGGGCAGGTGTTCGTGGCCCGGGAACGCGCGGGCAGGACGTGCCCTGCTGCCCGCCAGACCGGGTTGCTAGTTGCTACGGATGCTGGGTCAACCTTCTCAAGCTTGCACCGGAACAGAAGCAGCAAATGAGACTGGTTCTTGACGAGACATCCATTGATTACGGCCTCATCTGTTCTTCCTCCTCCTCTCCTTTTTCTTCTTCTCCCTTTTCTCCTCTCCCTCCCTCCCCCTCTTGCTCCTTGTGCTAGCCTTCTTGGCTATATTCGTTTTGTAACTGATGTTGTAACTTTCTTTCATTCCTACCTTTCAATGAATGAACGTCCACCGTTCCTTCAAACAAAAAATCTGTTTCGAGAGCAACAAAGCTTCAATGCATGTCTACTTAATTTACAAACTCAGATTGTCACGGACTGTTTGATTTCAAACACCACATTTTACCACACTTATTTATCAAGTTTACCGATAATTGAGCCACTAACTTGATAGGTGTCCTTGTCTACCGCTAAGTCCTACAAACATCAATGATTTAAAAAAAATTGTAGATACCAGATTTTTTCAGCACACACTGAAACTATTTTGGGTCGTTCATCTTTCTTAATCCAACGATGTATACAACTCTTACCCCCAAAGGGTAAGACAATGAGTAAATGATTAGTACATCTAAACGACTAAACATTGTGTAGATGTAGAGGTCAAAACTTTGTTATAGTTCTAATAAATAAATTTTATTTTTTAAAAGCCGAATTGTGGCAACAATTTTGCTGGCTACAATTAAGCTAATTGGGGGAAATAACATGAACTCTGCAAGATTAAGTACATCAACCAATGTTGTAACAGGGGACATCAATCCCCTACGAACTTGGGACAGGCAAACTCTACAGGCTCAGGGGGCAGCGGCCCGAGGAGACCTCGCAACCCAAAGGCAGGACAACGGCGGATCAAAGCAGCAGCGGTCCAAAGGAGACCTCGCCACCCGAAGGCGAGGCAATGGCGGATCGAAGGGACGACGACCCGAAGGGAGGGTTGCCCCAACCCGAGGGGAGCCTCGTCACCTGAAGGCGAGGTAACGGTGGATCAGAGTGGCAACGGTCCAAAGGAGACTTCGCCACCCGAAGGCAATGTAATGGAGGATCGGAGGGACGATGACTCGAAGGGAGGGTCGCCCTGACCCGAGGGGAACCTCACCACCCGAAGGCGAGACAACGGCGGATCAGAGCGGCAACGGCCCAAAGGAGACCTCGCCACCCGAAGGCGAGGCATTGGCGGATCGAAGGGACGACGACCCGACGGGAGGGTCGCCCCGACCCAAGGGGAGCCTCGCCACCCGAAGGCGAGGCAATGGTGGATCCGAGGAACGGCGACCCGAAGAAAGTCTCGTCTCTCGAAGGCGGGGCAATGGCGGATCAAGGAAACAATGGCTCAAGGGGCATGAAGGAGCGGAGTTTTCTTGATCGCCAAGGAGCTTGGAGACAAAAAGTACAGAGGGCCCCGCATGCGCCAGAGGTCGTACCGCACGGCAGGAAGATACCTGTACGAGGTGCAACGACCCGGTCTTCTTGTAATCCCTCTTATAACCTCACTTTTGCTAAGATAGCGAGGCCATTTATGTATTAACACATTTGTGTAAAAACCCTAGGGGTTGGGGTGCCTTCCCTCCGAAGCCCTCCTATAAATAAGGAGGCAAAAGAATAATAGAGGGAGAAGAAACAAATTGTGGCTAACTTCCTTATCTGAGTTTCGCTCCCCTGAGCTGCTCCGCGAGGCAGCGCCTTAGAAATTTGTTGTCTGGCTCAGACCAACGACAACCAACATGACGTAATGTTTGGAACTTTCACAAATATTGTTTGACACATTTTCCAATACGAAATAACTAATTTTCCACTATTGAAACCAAGTGAAAAAATAGCATAAACAAACTGGAATAAGCAGTTGACTGCTCAAAAACTTAAAAGCACTCCTCCTCTTCCCTGTTGTTTGCTAAAGATTGTCACACTAATTTATCAAAATTTGTTGCCACGGAGGTAACATCTCACTAGGGCCTTGTTCTTTTCAGCGTTACGTGCCGTTGCGTATTATTGTGACAAATTTTGTTATTTTAATATAGCCTATATGTTGTAATAATTTGTAACAATCTTTTCGTGGCTTTTAGTAGTCCTTTCAAAGATTCTAAAACTATTTTTTATTTTTTTTATAATCTTTAGACCGCTTTTTAAGGGTTACCGATTTCTTCTGATGTCTGTAAATAACGATCGCTGAAAAAAACAAGACCTAGAAATAATTTTACGGTTGTTGAACAATTACAATTGCACTTTCAATCATAGTCGTGAGATTTGTTTAACAAATGCAACTGTGGCGTGAACTCGTGATCATAGCGTGGATAAATGATACCACTCGCAGTCTGGTATATCTAGATCCGTGATACAATTGAGGAAGATTAGTTCATGGCCAAACAGAGCTTCTTTGATCTACATAGCAAGCTAGGTGTGGAGCTAGGTCTGCATATATATCTCTTCCCAATACAAGCGATCCCCATTTTGAACCAGGACAATCTGGATTCAGGCTCGACATGACCTTTTACTTGCACGCACATGGCTCGTTTCGAACACACCTAGCTGTTCTTCGCAGACTGACGGACAGACGGTATTCGTTCCTGCTTATCGCGCGTGATCGCTGCGCGCGATCGACGAGTAGGTGAGCCTCTCATATTCTAAGCGCTCGATCCATTAAATAACAGGGATGGACCAAACTTTCGTATCGTTTGTTTATGTTTTGATGAAATTTATACTGTCGAAGGACTATGCAACAAGTCAAACCAAGGCAGCACGTACAGCAGCTCGCAGGGACAGCAACATCAGCCTCACAGGTCAGGATCTATCTGAAGGTTTGGACTCGGCACAAGTTGTCGTTAATCTATCCGATCTAGGGATCTAAAGCATTGCGATTAACATTAGCATGTACTCCTACAGATTAGCAGTCGGTTTCCCCTCCATTCGATCGATGGGATACGATGATCGATCAGCCGGAAAATTTTATTGGGAGGGAAAGAGTCATGATCATGTGGCGCTTGTTCTCTTGTGCGCCGTCAAGATTTGCGATTTTGACCCGGGCTTCGCTCCTCCCAACAAGTTTAAACTTCGGTTGTCAAAGCGTCCACCGAATATAGCGACATGGTTCCTACCGCCATAAATGCTGCCTCTTCAGTCTCACCTCTTTCCGTCACACACCCGAGCACACAGGTGACGAACGGTAGTGATATTTTGTACTACAAATCTTGAGCGTTATAATAGTACTGTAACGTCAAGAGGAGACTGCTTGTGGGGTTTTTATGTCCTCGCAGTTTGCGAGAAAATACTAACTTTTTTTTTATAAGACGTGATTTCATTTGGCACGATCTTGTAAACTACTCCCTCCGTTCCAAATTATAGGTCGTTTGACCTTTTTAACACATACTTTGACCACTCGTCTTATTCAAATAATTAGTGAAAATATGAAAAAACTTAAGTCATTGTTAAAGTACCTTTCATGATAGACTAAATCATAACAAAAATAAATTATAATTATAAAATTTTTTGAATAAGACGAATGATCAAAGTACGTGTCAAAAAAGTCAGACGCCTATAATTTGGAACAGAGGGAGCATATTTTACCTCTTGATTTCTCATATATCATTTGATTTTAGATGAGATGAGGCAGTCTTATAGCTAGCAATCTTGAAGGGTGCTCGATTAAGTGAAAAAAATATATCCTTAGGATTTGCCTTACTTACAGTAGAAAGTTCACCGCTATTATCACCATCTTAAGAATGTGCTCTCTTGCAAGGGGTCCCAATAGATAGGCATAAAACTAACAAGTCCTTGGATGTCAAATCTTCTTCCAACGATGAAGATGTTAGCTCAAGAGAACTAAGGTGTAGACCGGCGAGTCGGCGACATCAATAGGAGACTTTTCACCACAGGCTTGATGCAAGAAAGCGGCTGCTTGTTGAAAGTACCAAGGGCAAGGGTGTTTCTAACTTTTCAAAAGGAGGCACTTAACAATGCTTCAAGCATGAAAAACAAGTTTCACATGTGGTAGATAATGGAAGAGCATGCGTCAAAGGCAATGCGGGAGCAATGCGATTGCAAGGGCGATCATAGTGGCAGCACCAACAAGCGAGATGAACAAAGCCCAACATCGAACACAACGAAGAGGAAACCCATATTCTGCAACAATATGATCTGTTGAGAGGTACTCGAAGCACCTTCCGATAGAGGTGACCAAATGGGCCGATCCGGCTGAACCGAACTGGGGCGGCCCGCATTGTTCACAGAACTGGGCCGAACCTGGACCGACATCTCGGCCCGTCGGGCCGACCCGGTTCGGTCCGATTCGGTTCGCTATTGTAGTATATTAATTTAATTCAATATATGTATTTCTATATATATTTTTTAGATAAATAATATATTTATAAATTTATAAGTATATTTGTGATGTCTCTAAATAAAATAAACCGAGCAATAAAAAACCAGGCCTACTCGGCTCGGTTTGGTTCACTGAGCGAACCAAACCTGGGCCGAGACTGCAGCTCATTGACTCGGTTGGTCCGGTTCGCATAGTAACCGAACCAACTGGCCCAGTTCGGCCCGTTGGCCAACTCTGCCTTCTGACGAGACGAGAAAGGAGTTTGTATAACCTTACAAGTCGGTTTGTGCACCTGCGTTTGATGCTGAGGAGATGAAGCATTTCAACATTCTTTCTTGCGGACTTTAATGCGCACCTTCTACACGCTCAGGCGACGATCCTTCCGAGCTGCTGAAGCCAACATTTGGTTGCGGCAAATCCTCACACACATGAAGGGCGGGTAGTAAGCTAGATGTTGAGTTATGATCCAAATTCAAATAATGCCAACTTCCGACGGAGCGGAGCGGAGGCTCATCGCCGAAATAATTGTTGTGCGTGACAGCCGAAGTGGATGAAGACAACGGTGATATAGGTAAATCAAAATACGAAGTTTTAGACAAGTAAAAATTAACAAAACCGTAACTAAGTAGTCCCTAAACGAACATGGTTGCACAACGAGGAATCGACCTACACCAAGACGAAGCAAATCATTTGTGGCGTAAAGTAGCAAGTGATGACAAGATCCAAGGTTTGGGGACGGGGTCCTGCCACCAGGGACGTATGTGTACTTTTCTCAGCTGGGACAAAAGGCAGCGTTCTTGTCCAAATTAAAGGCAGCATGCAGCCATGCTCAGGAAAAATACCCGAAATAATCAACAGTAAAATAGAAAATTAATAGAATAATCCACTGTAAAAGGAAATTACGAAAATATCCTCGGGTCCCGCCACCCGGGTGGCGGCCGCCATCGGCACGGCAATTGCGGTATGAGCCGCCACACGGAGACGGCCATGAATGAGCCCGCCACCGAAGTGGCCGTATTGAGCCGCCGCCACCGGACGGCCAAGAACTCACCGCCGCCACCCGGGTCATGTGCGCTACCAGTATTGCATGTGATATATGTGTATATATATACAACATGTGTTATATATGTATATCTTGCCCATTTTACTAATATTATATTTTAATATAAATATATAATAAATATATACTAAATTATTATAGTTGTCCAAAAATATGTAGTAGGTGGCGTGTAATTTTATTGATAATTGATTAGTAAAATGGCATGTCTAAAATAATTTACGTTGGGAGGTAGGTTTCGTTGGAAGAAAGCCTCCCACAATTTTTTCAATCTTGATGAGCTCGTAAGATGACAATGACATGAACCACGATCACACACGCACACGCTTCTCACTGCACCTTATTGATAATTTTATTGATAATATGTAGTAGGTGGCGTGTAATTTTATTGATAATTGATTAGTAAAATGGCATGTCTAAAATAATTTACGTTGGGAGGTAGGTTTCGTTCGAAGAAAGCCTCCTACAATTTTTCCAGTGCAGTGAGCTCGTAAGATGACAATGACATGAACCACGATCACACACACACACGCACACGCTTCTCATTGCACCTTCCGCTCAATTTGCTCCGTTGGTGACCGAGGCGAAGACCACAATGACCTAGACCTTCTCCCATGCCACGTTGCATGTGCGTGGCGTATATTTATATACACATGTGACCGGATAGCATATGGCATATATACATTATAATATATGTATAATATAGATATATTTATATACACATGTGACCAGATAGCTTCTCCCTATATATTTATATACACATGTGACCAGATAGCTAACAAGAAAATTACTATATGAAAAAATATAGTCACTCTTTTTAACTACGCACACTAGCGTTAATTTGTCGCTAATTATATATAGTTTTGCGCGGTACGTGCAATTAAAATTTAAACATTCATATATTACATGCTATAAAAATTCACTAATTTCTATTATATTTGTACACAATTGATAACAAAATAGAAGCAAGACCTAGGTGCTCGTGCTTAGTTTAATTAATTAATTACGTCATGGTGATTAGTTTAATTAACATTAACAACATACTATGCCAACATCAGTATAGTCAAATTTATCATCTTGTGTATATAATATATACATACAATACATACATACAATATTAAGTACTAATATATATATACATACAATATATACATACAATATTAAGTATATATATACATACAATATATACATACAATATTAAGTACTAATATATATATATATACAAGATTAGCATACAATATTATTATGTCAAAATTAACTCTTGTATATACGTCTCGCAATAACACTATTTATTTAGCAAGTAAGCGGCGAAAAAAAATATCAATGACGACACTCCTCGTGAATCCCAACCGAGGTATCGTGAATAATATACCGAATCGAACGAACTAAAAAGAACCTGAAAGCGACAGTGAGTGTGTGAAAGCGGCTCTGTGTGAAGCTGCTGCGTGTGAAATGAATGAAAGCGAGAGTCTTTGCGTGTGTGAAGACGAACGAGCGGCGAGCGATATATATAGAGTAAATTTTTGATCACTGTGACCTCTAATCGGTATTAATTAGCGTAAATCATGCAATTCTTGTTTGCTTAATTAAAAAGTCATCACTATTTTGTCGGTCAGATTTTATTATTATTTTTTTGACCTTTGTTTTGTCGGTGGATATTATTTTATTATTTTTCGCGCACTATTTTGTCGGCACGATATTTTTAATAGTTTTTTTCCGCGTGCGATAACGGACGCTGAAATTAAGAAATTGGTCGAAGTGAATGCCGCCACCGGCGGCGCGAGAAGAACCGCCACACCGGCGGCAACTACCGCGTTGCGTCTCGATGGCGACCGCCACCGGGTGGCGGGACCGAGATATTTTGTAATTTCCTTTTACAGTGGATTATTTTATTAATTTTAATTTAACTGTTGATTATTTCAGGTATTTTTCCCCATGCTCATGCGCGCATGGCAGGCGATAGGAAGGGGCTTTTCTATCACCATGGACCAACCTGACCAGCACGCCGACCCACATTTTGGTACGTACGTACGTGAGCCTCGCCGCGTGAAGCTAATTAATTAGTTCAGTCGATGTGAATCACCCTGGCCAAAACTATAATTAAAGGTCCAATCAGGTGATCGATACACCTGGCCGCTCGATCATCGTCCTGGCTTGGGCAGACCGCAGACGCAGCTGGTACTGGCGTCATCTGGTCAAACCGGCCGTGGATGCGGTGTGAACTCGGAAGTCTCAAACCTGCCATTCTAGTGAACAGTGCACACCAACACGATCGTGACATGCATATGCATGTGCATGAGTGCTCTCTGCCGCAAGAGCGAAAGGATCAGCACGTACGGACCTCGCTGCGGGGAGTGGCGGGCGGGCGGGCGCACGCACGTAGAGCCGTCGGATGCGCGCGCGCGGAGGATCCGAGCCGTCCGAGGGGCGCGCGGCCGGAGCTGATCAAGGCCGACCGGGGACCGACCAGCGGCGGGACGTCGCCGTCGGCGGCTGGACCGGGCCGGCTTCCCGAGACCAAAAGCAGCCGCGCACCCATCGAGCCCGTACCCTTCGGTCGCCCCAGCCTTTAAATGCGCCCGCGCCTCTCCGTCCCGGCGCCGATCAGCACGGAGTTAGCACATCTTAGATGGGCTCTCTGAGAACGTATCCTATGCATTCAGCCATCCAATGCAATCTTGCAACCAAGCACCGCCAGACGTTGGATCAAGATTCTGACATTAAAAATCCCGTCCATGGCCATTTAAAAAAACACGCCCACTTCCAAAGAAAGAGGAAGGAGAGAGAAAGGCGGGGGCGGCTCGACGACACCGAGGTGGTTGCGGCTGGTGAAAGGGCGGCGACGGCGGTGGGGAACCGACGGCGATGGTGCTGGTGATGACTTGGTGGCACAGGGAGAGGAGCAAGGGCAAGGAGAGCGGCAGCGCAGGGCGAATCTCGGACGACGACACAAAGCTTAGGAGGAGGAGAGGAGCAAGGAGGAAAAAGGTCTGACCAGCAAGGCTGGCAATGGCAACCTTGCTCGGGAAAAGGGGGACGGCGGGAGAGAGAGAGAGAGAGAGAGAGAGAGAGAGAGGGGAGGAGGAGGAGGAGGACGGGAGGTATGCAGTGGCGGTGCCAATGAGGACACACAAGGCGTGGTGGTCGAGAAGCCGAGGAGTGAGGAGGAGGAGGGAGAGAGAGGGAGAGAGGGAGGAGGAGGAGGGTGGAGAGGTATCGCCGGCGGCGCAGAGCTCCAGCAGCGGCATGCTGGAGGCGGTGCGTGAAGAGGAGTAGGGGTGGCAGAGGGAAAACAAAGAGAGACCGAGAAGGCAGAGAGAGAGAGCAGTGGGAGAGAGAAAGTGGGCGGACGTCTTATTGTAAAATACTCATTAAATCCGAAGCATTCAGATTTGATCAAAGGGCCCATAATCGAGGATTGCACGGTTGCACCGCTCGCCTGGTTGCATCGGATACGCTCTCCAAGGGCATTTTCAATGCAACCTCTATGTATTCCCTATCTTATTACTATTCATACACTCTTATTACTCGCTCCGTCTCAATATATAGGGCGTGTAAATTTTTTTGAGTTGTTCCATAATATAAGACGTCTCCTCATTACTCTCTTGTGAAAAACATTAGCAATTAATTGTTGGTTAAGTTATTCACACTATGAAGTGTATATTATTGCTAGCTTTAACTATTCAGGCTATTAATTAAGCGCATTGGAAGAAGGTGCATGCAAGCAAAACATCAAACATTAATTTGTAAACATGTTGATGCTTCGACTAACAATATAATTAAAGATGATTTACTCTCTTAAACATCATTTCTTAGTTTTGATGAAAATTTTTATACGCCCTCTGTTGGGACGGAGAGAGCATTAACCTATCTCTCTACATTTTTCTCTCTCGTATTTTATTCCCTACCTACGCTATAGTAATGTGTTAGGGGTTGTATATGCATAGCATTGGAATGTTCTAATGCTATGATAGATACAGAGAAACTGTTGGAGAAAAAACTTTAACGTAAAATTATATAAAAAAAGATGATACAGGAGCTGTTGGGATGCGTGCGTGTGAGGCAGCGAAGCGGTGGCTCTTCCGCATTTTGCATAGGATTAAGGGATCGATCAGTGGCGGCGGAGCTGGCAGCTAGGCGCCTGGGTACTAGCTGCCCGAGCCGCCGGTGCACGCTGCAATTTCCGGCAAGACGGGAGGAGGAGAGCATCTCCAATGGTGTAGCTAATCACTAGCTATAAGAAGTGGACATGTCATCTATAGCTACTCCATCCGTTCCAAATTATAGTTCACCGTTGACTTTTGAACACGCCTTCTGACCATTCGTCTTATTTAAAAAATTAGTGCAAAAATGCAAAAATATAAATCATGCTTAAAATTTGTTTAATGATAAAACAAATCACAACAAAATAAATAATATTTACATATATTTTTTGAATAAGACGAATGGTCAATAGAATTTTCAAAAGTCAACAGTGAATTATAATTTGGAACGGAGGGAGTAGCATATAGACAATCTTTGCAATGTACTAACTATAGCATTGCCTACAAAATTAAATGTGGTCACATATGTAATAGATAGTAACTGTCTTGAAATCAACTATACCCTGGCTATAAGATAGTAGCCAACACACTCTTTTTTTCTTCTTCGTATAAGCAAAAAGCTAAGTTGTACTCGTAGGTCTTATAATTAGCTGACATGATATATTCTAGATGCTCTCGCACAGCAGCAGCAGCACGCTGCACGCACAATCGTGCACTTTTTTTTGATTGTCCGTGCCCGAATACCTTCCCTCGCTGACAGAACGGGAGCAGATCAGCAGACTAGACTGAGCAGTAGTCTTAGGTCTCCTGTCACTGTGATCCCTTTTGATGATTAGATTCAGAAGAAAACACACACACACAGAGAACGCACAGGGACGAGGACTGCCCCGAGGTGCGGCATGAATGACGCAATGGAAACTCCGGCAGGGCCCACATGCCAGCATGACCGTACCCCGGCTGGTTCGCACATTTTCCTTTTCCCGTTGGGCTCGTCTTAGGCATCAGCGGCCGTCGGCTCGGAATCGGACGGGGCGGAGGCTAGGGAGCGTCACGCTGGCGTGGGCCGAGCCCGGGGCCACGCGTCCCGTCACGGGTGGGGGCTCGGTCAAAGGGCCACGGACACGTGTCGGGGACGCTGCGTCGGAACGTTTTGACTGCGGCGCGGCCGCTTTGACCCGCGCGACCGGCTGCCGCCGGTGCCCGCCGCTGACTCACCGCGGCCCGTGACCGTGGACCGCTTCTATTACTGTCACTCTACATGAGTAATTGCCATTATGCTAATGCCAGTAATCCTAGCGATCACTGTTCTTCTGGCTAAGCATGGGCTCTATTAGCCACGGGTTATCTTTGCGATTAGAGCAAGAAAGTAACTAAGGTGAGGAGGAAGAAGCCAAGAAATGGACGTGCCAATTGGGCCTACCCAATTAGTAGTTTCTTTCACAAAAGCTGAAATCAATTAATGGAAAAGCAAGCCAAAAGCTAGGGGAAAAAATCCTCCCACCCAACAATCTCTCCATCTCTTTCTGCATCACCCCATCTCTTCCATACATCATCTTGCTACGTCTAGTAAATAGCCGTGCCCTCCATCTCTCTTGCGCGCGCACATACACACCTCTCGCTATCCTTTGGCTTGCCTCACACACGTACACATACACCTCCACTACCATACTACAACTAGTACTACCAGCCATAAATCCGTATATGCTTGCTTCCTTCTCTGGCCATCTCGCTCTCCTTCTCCCCTTTGATAAGCGAGCGAGCCACAAGAACCAGCAGCCGCAGCAGCGTCGCCGAGTGGCAGCTGCTGGTGGTAGGCCTCTCGATCTGAGCGGCGGCTATGTCGGGGGAGTTCCAGTTCCACGACGAGCTCGCGTCGCTGTTCGCGCAGCGGCCGGATGTGGTGGACGCCGCCGGGATGCAGCAGCAGCAGGCGCCGCCGGCGGGGTCGTGGTTCGCCGACTACCTGCAGGCGGGCACGCCGATGGCGATGGACTACGACCTGCTGTGCCGCGCGCTGGAGCTGCCGGTCGTGGAGGACGTCGTCAAGAGGGAGCTGCAGGTGGTGGACACGGCCGGCTGCGCCGCCGCGCTGACGCCCAGCGGCGGCGGGACGGCGCCGGTGACGCCCAACACCACGTCGTCCATGTCGTCGTCGTCGAGCGAGGCGGGCGGCGGAGGCGGGGGTGGAGGTGGAGGCCTCGGCACCGGGGAGGGGGAGTCCGCGGGGAGGTGCAAGAAGGAGGAGGGGGAGGAGAGCAAGGAGGACGGCAAGGGGGAAGACGAGGCTGACAAGAGCAAGAAAGGGTGAGCTAGCTAGCTAGACTTGTTCGTTAAATTTCTTTGGGATTTCGTCTTTCAAATCTCACCGGCAAGCTCTTGATCTTACCGGCAAATCAAACACCGCCCAGATAATCCAGCCGCTTTTGGGTGAGATCCTGGATTAAGATTAAGATTTGGTTGTGCTAGATTCTGCTTCCTTGCTTTGCCTGTTGGTCATTCATTCATTCATCCATCCATCCATTTCTTCATTCTTCTTCTATTCCCTCCTTTATCTCTTCTTTATTCCTTCCTTTCAAAGCTTGTCTGGCTGGCTAAGGTGTGAACTTAATTAGGGTTTCACACTGGCATGCCACCCACAAAAAAACAAAACCAGAAAAAGCCTGCTCCTGGTTCCTAAAAAGTTGATCAGCGAATCAGCTAGCTAGCTAGCTGCTTGCCCCCCTTCTTGCCTTTCCTTTGCTTTCTTGATTTCTTGCTTGGCCCTCCCTCACCATCATGTTCCCAACTTAGCCAAATATTTGCATCCTCGTTGGTAATTTCTTCTTTGCTCCTTATTTAGTTTATCCCCACTCCTTTTATTAAAGGGCAAAGGCAAAACTTGGATCGATCCCTAGCTAGAGAATGAACTAAATTATCGGAATCGATTATGATTAGCGCTAGCTTCCATTCTGGTGCAACCTAGCTAGTATGCATGCATAGCAATAGCACAATCTTGATGATTCTTGAGGCATCTGCCACTGCCAGGGAATGAATCCGGAGAGCAAGGAAAGGGGGCGGCAAAAAGGCCAGGCCTCACGGCCGGTGTGAACCTATTGAAACCATGTGCACCCAGACCCGCGCATCCAGCCAACAACCGCGTTTGAACGGGATCTTAAGTATGAAGTGGACGAAATCTCATGCATTCGCCGTCGCTTTACGCTGACCCGCGGCGCCGAAACGGCCGTACGTGCCAATTTGCAGGGGCGCCTCCGGCGGCGGCGCGGCGAAGGGCGGCAAGGGCAAGGGCGAGAAGCGGCAACGGCAGCCGCGGTTCGCGTTCATGACCAAGAGCGAGGTCGACCACCTCGAGGACGGCTACCGGTGGCGCAAGTATGGCCAGAAGGCCGTCAAGAACAGCCCGTATCCCAGGTGCGTATCGGCGGCGGCGATCGGCATGACGGCATGCACGTGTGACGTGTGTATGTAGGTGCACCTCACATACGTGCGTAGGCACGTACATGGTGGCTAGCTGTTGGTTCTTGATTCATACTAATGGCGGCGGCGGCGGCGATGGTGGTGCAGGAGCTACTACCGGTGCACGACGCAGAAGTGCCCTGTGAAGAAGCGGGTGGAGCGGTCGTACCAGGACGCGGCGGTGGTGATCACCACGTACGAGGGCAAGCACACGCACCCCATCCCCGCCACGCTCCGCGGCAGCACGCACCTCCTCGCTGCGCAGGCCGCGCACCTGCACCACCACCACCAGCCCGCCCACCTCACCATGCCGCCGCCGCTGCCGCATCTCGCCGGCGGCGGCTCGCCGTTCGCCCGGGCCGGCAGCGGCGGCATCGACGTGCTGGGGCTCCTCCCGCGTGCCCACCAAGGCATGCCGGCGATGGGCGGCGCCGGTGCCGCCGGCCAGCAGTTCGGCGGCGCGGTCAGCTCCGCCTCTCCTCCGTCGCTTCAGATGCAGCACTTCATGGCGCAGGACTTCGGGCTCTTGCAGGACATGCTGCCGTCCTTCATCCACGGCACCAACGGCAGCGGCAACCATCAGCCCTGATAGCTGATCGCGTGAAGCTTAATTAGCTAGATAAGAGACCTGCTTCTTGCTGTCTAATTAACACCTGGTTTTTTCCCCTGATTCACTCCTTAATTAATTTTGGGTTCTTGATTTGTTTCTCTCTCTGGCCTGTGTGCTGCGACCTGCGAGATGATACACAGTTTTCTGGGTCTCGTATCATTTCTATGATCTAGTTAGCTCCTAGTCCTAGTGGTTCTTGTAAATGTATTTACCTAGTTAATCCCCCAGCTCATGCATTGCACTCTATTGCGGGTACTGACCATGAGCTATGATCCATGATAATTTTATGCTCGTTATTAATTCTCTCTCCTGCATGCTTCATGCTTCATTAATGGAAGACTATACATCCATGCTTAATGACTACACATGTTCGATACGGCTCTAATTCAACCAGGGACGGCTTAGTAGTTTGGAGCTAAAAGGTTTCTTGCAACGTAATCGATCGGTTGATCATGCACGTCCTTGATACCTTCTTGGTGTGGCATGCAACAAAGAAGAACAAGTACAAGGATCTTACCCCATTAGCTTGTCGACCATGAGAGGATTGTTTGTGTGGTTGGTACAAGAAGTTGTTAGCTAGCCCGGCCGGTCGTTCTGCATTTCGTTTCTTGCAAGTACTTGTCACTCGATCAGCTCAGTCGTCGTTCCATCCAAAGCTGCTAGACAGTACGTACTACACTACTAGCAGCACACAGCTCATGCTGTCATGCATATCTTGTTATATAGCGATGTGTACCAGCTATTATGTACATCAGTACATACATGCGTATATATGATTGATGCAGAACTTGTACACACGTTCGGCCACGTATCTCTACTGTTAAAAGAGCTAGGATGTACGTAGAACGAAGTTACGTGTACACGTGGGAGATTCTTCTTCTCTTATCAATAGACGGTAGTACGTACGTTTTTCTGTCCTTTATTTCAAAAAAAACAAGTACATGTGGGAGCCGTTAGATTTGCTCCGAAATTTGTGATATACTGTCTCAAAGCTAGTGGATTCTACGAGCCTGAGCCAAAAAATAACTAATCTAATATTTATTTTCAAGCGAAGCACAGGCAATTGGCTGGCATTAACTCTCTCTCTATATATATACTGTCTAGCTGGGTAGCTCGAAGAGATGATAATTCATTCATTCATGTCGCATTCCATGTGTTTGCTTGCCTGCAGGATTGTGAATTTGTGATGCACCTAATTTAAACGTGGCTGCGAGGCTATAGGACGAGTTTAGTTTGGACCCAGCTTTGAGCTAGCTATAGCAGTGCAGCACTGTGCGATGATGTGAGTGTCTTGCTAACAAAGCTAAGCTGGACCTAGACTCTCTAGAGCTCTTGCAGTCAAGGGATATATATCTAGCTAATTGGCTGCTATTTCGTCGGTTCCCCAATCCCCAGCTGATTGACAATTTCCAGATTTTGGTGCCATGCAAGAAAGGGGATGTGCACCGGCCGGTCAGGTCAGTCAGTCGTCACTCGTCAGACGACGTGCAGGTAGCAGCATGAAATATAACGGGGAGATATATATTTTTTGGGCGTACATATATGGATGGAGTAGGTCAATTGGATATGATGACATGTGACATTTCGGTGGAATGCGACGCCGTTTTTTAAAAGGCGTTTTAGGTCTCTTTGATAGTTTGTTTAGTTCTAGTTTTTGTTGGGATTGCAAATTTTGTTATTTTTATATACACCATTTACTTTATTTTTTAAAAATAATTTTTATAGAACTTTGTAGAGTTTTTCTCAAAGATCTCAAAAAAAAATTTTAATAATTTATTTAGCCTTTTCATACCACTTTCAAAGGTGTGGTCAGATTTTCCCAACAAAAACTAAACCAAAACTAAACAAGTTATCAAAGATGGTCTTATTCTTCCTTCCCGATCGATGTCTTCACGAGTACTACTTACCCCAGAATATAGTACAATACATGCTATATACTTCCATTTATTCGAGTATAATATTGTTGTTTTTTTATATATTTTATAGTTTTTAAAATAGAAAAAAGATTTTGAATATGGTTTTTTATTAGGGAGCGCCTCCAACCCAGGCGACTGCTCACGCCCGTGTGTCGCTCGGGTCCGCTCGTCGGTGAGCGGACAGAAAGACAATCAATGATTTTTTAAAAAATTGATGCCAGCTTATATAACATAAATATTTTTTTATATAAAATAACTCAATTTCTACTATCAAACTTAGTGGGAAAATAGTGCAGACAAAGTGGAAAAAATAGTTGAATGATTGAAAATAAAAAAAACAGGTGACTGCTGTTTATAGCAAACATATGTATATTTTAACTGTTTTAATGCGGTCAGAGTTTTAAAAATCTTATATGGCTGTCTGATCTCTAGAGCCGTCCTTGCCGAACAGATTGGATGGTTGTGATCTGTGTGCCGTCTGTTCACTTCTAACTAGGTACTTTGCTTTGTGCCTCTACGAGGTACGAAATCAAATGTTTCAGCTGTCTAACTGCACACTGTGCTCGATCACTGCTACCTCTTGCAGAGGACGAGTGCGCGTACCATCTCCACACACACACACACACATATTCTTTTCTTAAGTTGAGTAGTAGTTCTCCTTTATATTGCAAGGATAAGCAACAGCATCTGTGGCAAACATGGCGTGCTATTCCAATAGGAAAAAATAATATGCATGTGACAGAAATCACCTTTTTTAATTAAAAGCTTAGGCCATGGATCAAGAAAAAAATCTACTTTGGTGGCCATCCCATTAATTGGTGACGCAAAAGATGCTGCTTAATTATACAGTGCGTGCATGCATGCGACTATACTTTGGACACTTTGGAGATATGCTCCATCTCTCTGCTCGCTTCGTTAAGGCCATATGTACCATCTCTCTAGATTTCTCTCTCTCTCGGTTTTTTTTACTAGTAGTACTAGCTACTCCCTCCGGTTTTTTTTTTGACATTTTTGACTTTTGGATAGACTTTGACCATTCGTTTATTCAAAAATTTAATGCAAACATGTAAAAAATAAGTCATGTTATATGTATCTTTATTGATCAAACAAATCATAACAAAATAAATGATATTTGTATTGTTTTTTTGAACAAGACGAATGGTAAAAAAGTATACAAAAGGCAAAAACGTTAAACAAAATAGAACGGAAAAAGTACTGCATAACTAATCAGGGAGACGATGGACCCTATCAATCATATCTCCACGAATTGATCGATCGATGCAGCTTCGGTAGAATCGTGTGCAGCTTTTAACCAGCAGCTACCAGATGATCTTTTGCATTGTATGGCTTCCTCTGGCGCGTGTACCTCCAGATAAGCTTGAACACAAATAAGAGTGTGCCCTTGATATATGGGGCCATGTCCGACGAGGTCCGCACGTCAGATGTCCCAAAGGCAGGGATACTGGTCGAAGCTAGGCTAGGGGTTGCCAGCGTACATGGAAATGATACAATTAGTAGTACTTGAACTTGATATTAGTTTTTTTATGTTGATGTATAGGTTTACAAAACACTGTTTAACCCTAAAAATTGTAATCCAACGGCTTATAGGCTAAAACAGTGAAAAACATGGCTGGCCGAGAAAACTGAGTAGCTAATTGTTTGACAGATTTAGATATATATTAAACGGTAATCGGATGAAAATTGTGGCTAACCGAGAACAGTTTTCCAGTCCTACGTCGATCAACTAAAAAGATTTCAGGAGGTATACGTTCCAGGTTGGTTCGCACTAATTAAGCTGCTCTCAAATTATCAGCTGCTTGTTGCTTGCATGCACGAAACAACCGACGAGTGGCTGATCAGTTTGCTCATTTCACTTTTGCTTTCGACTCCCTGTTGATCGATGAACTGGTCCATGCGATGCATGGCTATGTACAAACAAGCCAGTAGGCATGAATACACAATACAATTGTTTTTTGGGGTGTGCATGTGTGCGCGCTTGAATCACTCCTGGGTTGGATGGAATTATATGTGACGGCGACATGCATGTAGGCGCTGGAGAGAGAGAGAGAGAGACGCAAGCAAGATGGCAAATGGTGATGGCTACTAGAAGGTCAAAAGCATTAAAGGCCACAGCGCAATGAAGCTGGTGTGCGCCAACTTGCCGATCCTGCGCGTCTCGTTTCTCTCCGGCTCCGGCGCGAGAATAACTACGGCGTAGACTCGATCGTGCTCCAAGTCTAACCCCGAATATACGTGTCCGTCAACAGAAATACGGCAAAAATATATGTGGACAGTGGGCGCGCGCTCGGCCATATATACTGATCTCCGGGTTAAACCGTGACGAAAACCGATGGAAAACTATAAAAACGTTCTGACAGTTGGTTTCAAATAATAGTTGAACGTTTATTCATTTCTTGAGTAGTTTTTTTTTTGTGTTTTCATAAAAACCTTTGTAGCTAATTTCTCGTGTTTTATGGCCCAATTGTGAAATTGAATTTGAAAGGTTTTCAAGTAGTTGTTCTTTTGAGGACCGGGCATAATCTGATTGGCTTGTGCTCGCAATGGTGGGTGGTTGATCGGGAATTCGATCCCTAGTATCATACTGACTCGTAAATCTCATCTCACTAGATTTATTTCAAGCTACGTATATGAGGCACTTACACACTAGACAAGTATATACAGTGATAAGGTGTATGTGTACACTAGGAAGGCCGAAGGCCTTCAGGGGCCTGAGTCTGATTCACTAACCCATATATGTACTATCACTCGTTGAGCAATGAGCATATAGCGTAGTAAGAGCATCCACATCAGCCACTTCATATCTCACCCTCCATTTGGAAATTAAAATACTTTTGCTCCTTCTCTCTCCTACATTAATCATCGATCACACATCGTGACTCCATATCTCACCCTCTATCTTCTCTCCAACATAATATATTATTTCCTTCCAACTAACTTCAACCGCCATGCATACTTGTACGTACGTATTATTTGAAGTACGATTACCTTATGTGCAGGGTCCTGTAGCGTTATTGATAAATTTACGCGATATATTAATTTATTAATAAATTAATGTTTGTACGGAAATTATTTTCGTACGCGATATATTAATTAAAATCATGCCATGTAATTTTAAAATTATCAATTAAGCGAACTATCGCATTATGTTGCATATACGTTGTGTTGTAGCTTTATATCATAAATTGAAGCGAATTATTAATTTATTACTACAGGTGTGTTCGTAGGGACATTAATTTCGTACAGGTTTATTGCGGTGAACATTAATTATCGTAGGGGCACAAAATTATACAATATTCAAATTAATTGTGTTATTTTCTTACATCGAAGTTCTAATTTACTATAACAATTTAGAGAAAAAAATAATTTCATTGCGCCTGTGATCCTATCTCATGAATGCAGTGCACACTGTTGTTGATATCTTGCACCAAAAGGCACCACGTGCTGGCACATAGAACATGGCTTCCAACAAAAGGATTTCGATCATGAGCTGATCGGTGGCTTCCATGGGAAGGATGAGCAATGGCTTCCATGGGAAGGATGACCAATGGCTTCCATGGCAAGGATGAGTCATGGCAAGGAAGGATACAACTCTATATAAATAGCACCACAGGTTCTCATCCTTTGGAACTCAAGCCATTTGTTGTCTAGCACCTCGAATAAGGGAGAAAAAAATGAGTACTTCAAATTCTGAGTCATCGGATGAGTTCGGGGAGTATGAAGATATAGTGTCGGGCTCCTCCGAGGATGACGACGGATTGGTTTTAGCACTGATCCACACGAAAATTGTGGAAGAGAGCGGAGGTAGTAGTGGTCCTAGGGCTCGACGTCGATACGTCGATCGACGCTGTGATGAAGGCCATGCTCGACTTATGCGCGATTATTTCGCAGATCCTCCAATTTATCACGAAGGGTTTTTCCGAAGAAGGTAATTTTTAGTTCATTTATTTCACCACTTTGTGTACTGCTTATTAGCTTCCATTTCACAGTTTTAACTTTAAAAATTGTCATAGGTTCCGAATGAGCAAGAGGTTATTCCTCCGTGTGGCCAGTGCGGTACATGCTCATGAGCCCTACTTCCACCAGACGAGGAATAATGCTAAAAAGCTTGGGATCCACCCCCTCGTGAAGATGACTGCAGCTCTACGCATGATTGCCTATGGCAAGTCCGCCGATAGCATCGATGAGTACCTTCGCATCGGGGAGACCACTGTGCTTAAAAGCACCCGAGCATTTCTCAAGGCCGTTGTGGACATATTCGGTGCCGAGTACCTCCGAGAACCCACCGCGGCTGATACTACTCGCCTTCTTGCAGTAGGTGAGAGCCGTGGGTTTCCCGGTATGTTAGGTAGTGTTGATTGCATGCATTGGAGGTGGAAGAACTGCCCAGCCGCATGGGCAGGAACCTTCACTGGTCATGCCGAGGGTTCCACACTGATTCTAGAGGCTGTCGCGGGGTACGATGGTTGGATATGGCATTCTTTTTTCGGAGTGCCTGGGTCCAATAACGACATTAATGTATTGCATCGATCACCCCTGTTCGATAGGCTTGCGAAGGGCGATGCACCACGGGTTAGGTACACTGTCAACGGGAGGGAGTACAAAATGGGGTATTACCTAGCTGACGGTATATATCCGGATTGGGCCACTATCATGAAGCATGTTACCTTGCCAATCGAGAACAAAGATATTAACTTTACTAATGCTGTGGGAGCTGCTAGGAAGGACATCGAGCGGGTTTTCGGTCAGCTACAGGGTCGTTGGCACATTCTGTGCGAGCCAGCTCGAATGTGGGACATCCCTACTCTGAGATACATAATGACAGCATGCATTATATTACATAACATGATAGTTGAGGACGAGGGAGGCTTGTCCGATAATCCTCCTGAGTTCGAAGGTATGGGCCATGTTATAATGTCCGAGAGGGGCGGGAGCCAGCTCCTATCTGATTTCATGGTGGCACATCGCATGATCCGTGATAGTGCAGCTCACAAGCAATTGAAGGCCGACCTTATTGCTCATCAGTGGGCGAGACTTGGAAATAATTAGTTGGTGTTTAACTAATTGTTAGTACGTATTTCATCGTTTTTCTATGTTTATGTTGGTGTCTGCTGTCATGTATGCAATGGTCTATTGAAATAAAGATGCGTCCGAGTTATGTTTGCCTAATACAATTGAGATTGTGTCCATGCAAAAAGCCCGAATTCAGCTTTTGGTATATAAAAGTACCGCAAGGACTGAATAAACTGAATATTTATGCAACACGAGCAAAATGCATGAGTGTATATTTTACCATAATTTCGATAGGATATAAACCGAATAAATTGAACATACACTGAACATTCACTGAACATGCACATAACTGCACAATCATAATTCAATGAAAAACTCACTGAACATGCAGATAGGTGACTGAATAAACTGAATAATCAATCAGTGAACTGAACATGCACATAACTGCCAATTCACTGGACATAAACTGACCATTCACAAAACTGCATTGTTCATTCACGCAAACATTCACTGAATATGCACTGAACCTTCACCCTTGCATCACACAGACCTGCCATCCGGCTCAAATAAATGAAACGCAGGAAAGGCCCTTGCATCCTTTTGGTGCTGCCCATTGCCAAAACATCCTTTTGCTGCTGCCCATTGCCAAGGTATTAAACATGCACATGTACACTGCCTAAACATTCACACTTGGTCCTCACTGATGCAAACTATATAGGAAGAAGGAGCTGGAAGAAAAAAGTACAATACCATGAGGTGGAAATCATACCACAGCAAACCAATGGAAATCATACCAGCGCCCAGATTCAATGAACAATCACTGAATAAACTGATCATGCTATTTGAATTTTGAACTGAACAATCACTCAATAATCAATCACTGCACAATCGTATTTCAATGAAACACTCACTGAACATGCGCATAACTGGCATCAAGCACAAACACTTGGAAATTATAGTAGAGCATCCAGATTCACAACCATGCAAATTTATTACCACTGACCACAACAGTTCATAGCACTGACAAAACAAACAGAGTTAACAGAATGAAATTACTATTGTTTGAACTAAATAACCATAAGTTCAGTGACGCAAACATAACTAATTAAACATGCTGGCCATCGGTACCATCGTCGATCAATAGTCATCTTCGCCATCATAACCATCCTGGCCGAAGTAACCATCCTCGTCGGCCTCCTCCTGCAGGATCTTTTTTTGTTCCTTTTCATAGTACCTACGCTGCACGACGGACATCTTGCTTAAGTCCGCATCCATGATCATCTTGCGCCACTCACGGTCCTCAACGACACGCCTACGCTCCAATTGACGTTCCTCAATTACGCGCCTATGCTCGAACTCTCGGTCTTTCCTCTTTTCTGCATTGTGCTGCTGCCACACCTTTGTCTCAACCTCCTTTTCACGCGCCGTCGCAATGCGGTCAAAGTACACCCTTCTAACCTCAGTGCCCTCTGATCTAGTGTCGTGCCACTTATCAAACATGTCTGAACTAGATGTGCCTCCAGAGTGTGCAGCAGATTTTGCAGCCTTCCTACCAATTGGTCGCCTAGGCATGTTTGAAATGGATGGGGAGGCATCAAGAGGTGCACCTGGTTGTTCTGGGCCATCGGTCGAGTCAGACTTATGTTTTTTGTTTGGAGGGAGAAGGTCGTGTAGCATTAACCACTTCGGCTCCTTCCGTAACACCTCCCAGCAGTGTCTCATTGTGAAAGCTTCCCCGGTCTCCTGCTTGAACAGCGCCATTGCATCTCGAACCTAGTAATAGATAGACATATGAAAAGTTGCATACAGTAATGGAATGTATATATGACTAAAGCAATATACATGTTACCTTGTCTTCTTCCGTCTTTCCGCTCTCGTTGCGACTCTCGATTCTACGATGACAACCCACAAATATACCCACATTCTTGTTAATCTTACTCCACCTGCATTCTAGGGACTTTTGATCACGTGGTTCTAATCGGTTGTTAAGACGATCGAACTCGTTCCAAATAGTTCCCCAGAAACAAGCAGCCTTTTGGTTGTTCCCGACAATGGGATCATAGGAAACATTCAACCATACAGACAATAGAATTTTATCCTCTTGCACTGAATAGTTACTGGTCCTGCCTACTGTGGAAGGAACAGTGCTTTGCTGCTTTCCTCTCCCCCTAGACCTTCCTGTCCCTCCCCTCGTGAGGTTTGGTTCCTCCTCGACTACCTCATCGACATCAATAGTCGCTGCTGTTTGCTCCTGGGACATATGTTGTTCTGCAGAAACAGCATTGGTGGATCCACTTGCACTCCATGATGGCATAGGGGTACCGAACGCGGGTTGCGACCCTCGAGGAAAAGCAAAAGGAACCCCCTGAACCACGTTGGTCAGATCGGTCATGCATGTACATCTCTGTTGGCATGCCTTGGTATGGACCTGTACGTCGGTTAGTTGCTGCATTAGGCCCAGATTTTAAGGAAAAAAATAAAGCATTTCGGCAACATCGTCTTGAACCACCTCACTACGTTGGTCAGTTAGTAAATTGTGGGTCGTATGGCCTGCCTTAAGTGAGGTTTGTGGCTGCTATCTCATTTTCGATGACAAGCATATGTTCTCCAAGTGTATGATTTGGACAATGCATTATTAATGGTTATCTCACACTTCTGCCTCATCTTATCAATAAAGTGGAGATTTTAATTCCATGGTTCACTGCACCATTTAGATATATAAACAATAGCCCTTAATTTTATGCAATTCTAGCTATTTTTTAATTCTAGTTCACATAAAAGAGACCCATGAGAGTAAATTACTGTAATGTTAGGACTTATATCAATGGAAAAATAAATAGAATATGGTAATGTAAGAAATGAAGTGTGAATCTGTTTACACATCTGGAAGAAGCATCAAATAAGTTTGCATAGTACAATCTTATTCATTAGGAAAATCAAAAACAAAATCTTACCCGACATGTTGAAGTGCGGATAAGGTGAGGCAGCAAATGTGTTGTTGCGTTGTGCTCTCCCCGAATCTTCTAGAGGCGTCGAAGGGAATTGAGGTCGGCCCCCTTCAACGCTCATGAGGCGGTTGAAAGACTCGTCATCCATATTCAAACTACGCATTGGTGAATTAGACATATGTGAAAGCCATTGAAATCAAAGCATGCAACTTACATCGATGGCACATAAAAGCAATTAATAATAAAGATACACACATATGCATGACAGTTACGTACTCTTTATTATTACAAGTGAGAAGACAACATCTCCAAAATATCGGTGACACTAATACCTTAAACATATTACATCATTGGACGACAACCATATTGCATCTTAACAAGTCTTCAAAACATATGTAAATTAAAGGTAATTAGACACCACGAGATCGATCACTATCATAGTCGACACCATTATCTTCGAGGACACTCTGCAGACTAGGTTGGTCAAAGTAATCGTTGTCCGAGTTCCCGTCAAGGTCGGCGATGTCATAGGGATCAATGTCATCCCATGGATTGTGGTCATCAACGTCGGTGGCCACTTCAGATGAACGGGTTGTACTTTGTCCGGACGATGAGGGTCGCCAACCATACTAGCATGGTCTCTTGCTATGAGTGATAGTTTCTCTAGTTGCTCACTAGTTCCTCCATGTCCAATACAACCGCATTGACCCTCATGGCGTAATCATTTGGAAGATGGATCGAAATGGTGCTCGCAACTTTCTTCATCTTTGTTGCGACCTCGTCGACCCCATCGATTAGGGCAGCGAGAACCTCACGCGATGTCATCTCGAGTTGCACATCTACAAATGAATGTTTAGGTTGAATTGGATGAAACTTGATTTATCGAATTGAGCGTTTACTTAATATACACACTATTTCAGTATTAATTTTAGTACTTGCATGATTCGGTATGAGTACTCCATACGAAATTGTATGGACACAGGACAAAATGAAATTGAGAAAACTGCAGGAACTAATCGAATCTGTATTCCTAGTCTGCACAGATGTCCAGTTCAGTCATCGATCCAAGGTTCTTAAAGAATAACTAGATTGGTTTAACTAGATTGAGGCCTTGACAGACAAGCGAGTACAATAGTTACTGACAGTGCGTATTGGAGTCTAATACTATCATTCTTCAAGACAAATGAAGCAAATGGATGCAAATCAGAGCTAACGCATGGCCGAACGAAATGCATAAATCTGACCAAAACTCGTGCGCAGCGAAACCCCTAAATATTTGGGCGAAACCCTAAATTTGGTGGAATCGCCATCCACGCATGTAAAACCCCTAATCCGAATCAGAAAATCGGTAAAAATGTGCTACAATCCATCACATACACCCACGAAATCCAACGCCCTCGTACGTACAACGGTCAAATGTCCCAGATCTGCGCATACGCACAGCAAGCATCGCTCGTCGGCAAGAACGGAGCAGGGGGGATGAAGCGGCACAGGTCGCCGCCATGACCAAAAGGACGGCAAAACGTATGGCATACCTTGAGCTTGATTCGTCGGATCCGCCGGACTCAAACCACCGTTCGGCAATCGAAGATCCGAACGCTCCCTGCCTGGGAGCCGAATCCAGCTGCTCCGGTGCCCCGCCCTTCGCACCTCGTCGCGTTGCCCCTCCGCAAGGTGGTCGCTGAAGCTCTCCAGCGGCCTTCCGCTCCGTCGATTCGCTCGGCGCGAGGACAACCGTTGGTGTCGTCTGAACGCCGCTTCGCCACATAGAGCCGCCTCAACCCTCCAAAGATAGAGGCGACCGCATCACCGTGCTTCGCTAATCTCATTTTGAAGTGTCGATGTATGCCGGTTGGCCTCCATTTCTTTATTTATATGGGGTGAAACGAGTGCTTTGGAGTTCTGATGTGGGTGCTCTAAGAATGTGCTCTCTCTCTCTCTCTCTCTCTCTCTCTCTATATATATATATATATATATATATATATATATATATATATATATATATATATATATATATATATATATATATATATAGTAAAATACTTGGGACTCCATGAAGCACATGCTCCATACCTGGTTTGAAACTATTTATTGTACATTTATTGCATCCATACCTTTGTATGGTAAATGATAATGTTGTTTTGCATGTATTTACTTTGTGTGCACGAATCTTGATGAAATCATGACAACAAGAAATGGAGCACCGACTCCATGGAGTCCCATTCCGATCCTATATATATATATATATATATATATATATATATATATATATATATATATATATATATATATATATATATATATATATATATATATATATATATATATATATATATATATATATATATATATATATATATATGTATCATCGAACTCATACAATACTCTTAAGAGGAAAAACTTATTGAAGAAGCGAGGTATTGATTTTGGTGAATAATATATGTGCTCTTCCTGAGATTTGACCAAGGCCCTGTTTGACATCAAAGTTTAGAGAAAACTATTTTATAATATATAGAGTTTCATAATGGGTGCATACAAAATCATGGTTTCAACTAACACCATCTAAATCATAGTTTTTCTTGAAACTACATGTTGATGATTGCATATTTTGTGCATGCAAAAATTTGACTAAATACAATGGAGAAGTATACGAACAACACGAGCCAACAGTCAAAGTTAGGGAAAAAAAAAGAGAGGTGTTGAGTGGAGTTACAAAAACTTGAAAAAAAAACCATGGTTTCAATCAAACAAGCAAGGTGTCCCACACATTTGTGGCTGTGGGAGATAGATCTCGTATTTGATGCGGACTCTTTTTGCTTTTATTTTATTTTTGTAGCTTTTAATTTAAGTTTTTATAATTTAGACCTATAATAATCGACGATATAAATATTTTCTCTTCGATTAATGCGAGATTATTTTAAAAATTAATATGGTGGCTCCACTTAACTCTCTTTATATATATATATATATATATATATATATATATATATATATATATATATATATATATATATATATATATATATATATATATATATATATATATATAAGTGGATCATCCCATTTTCCATTGCACTCAGACAGATACAACGGAAACCATGTCTTAGCCATACGTACAGAGCAAAATGGCATACGCAGCCAAACCAAAGTGCCAAAAAAGTCTAACCAAGAGAAACTAAAGCAGGTTCCAAAGTGCCAAAGTAGTTATACAACTTGGGTGTTTTTAGGCATTTTTGACACCAAATTGAATCAAACTGAACACAGCCGATCACCAACATGCTATATATGTGGATGATGTGTGGACAAATTGGGGAGGGCTATTTCTGCTGGGAACTGTATATTTTTTTAGGTTAAAATTGATGTTTTTATCAAAAAAAACAGCAGCAATATTAATTGCTGCTGCAATACCTATGTCGGCGGCCTTAGGCCTTCTCCAGGCGATCGGCGACGGCCTGCTGGCCACAACCAGTCTCGGCGGCATAGGCCAAGGCCGCCGACATTGCCCTAGATCTACGTCGGCGGTATACGCCTATGCCGCCGAGATTGTTCACATCCAGTCGCCGGCATTATCATTTGGTGGCCTACGCATATGCCGCCGACATAGCTTGTGCCACGCGTCGTCCATTCGTCGCCCAGTGGAGCCCACCTGTCAGGTTGCCGTTAAACGGCGCGGGCCGTGATGGGCTCAGCAATGTCAACGGAGGAAAAAAGCCGCCGACATAGGTGGCCTCAGGGGTAGCTTGCGCTAGATGTTGCTTTGTCGGCGGACCCGACGACAGATGTGGGCTATGTCGACCACGGGGCCTCGGCGGCGCAGTGTCGGCAGCTAGCCGCCGACATAGAGGTATGTCGACGGTATTTTGGGCCATGTGGTCGGCTTTTGCCGACCACACTGACCCTGGTTCCTGTAGTGATCAACTGAGAGCTTGAATTCAGCATTTGTCTGCGCTTCAAACAGCAAGCCTGAATTGCAGAAACAGCACCTTCGATCATCACGGCACCTTGAATCAGGACTTCCTTTGACTCTCCTGCAAATAGATCTACCCAATACCTCAACATCGCACAAATGGAATGAATAATTTGGACAGGAGAGTCAAACGTTCTCATTTCAAAACACCATTTATTCCTAGTAGTCCACTTAACTCTGCTTTATATATATGAGTAGACGAGCATGATGTCTCATGTATTTAAGCGGCTAGTTTTGTAATTGATATGTTCTCTTTTTTTAATTCTGAATTTGTGCTTTTATTGTGTTTGATATGGACTCTTTTTTTCGCTTTATAGTTGATATGGACTCCTATTTCTATTATTTATTAATTGCAATGGATAAGAAATCTTTTTTTAATCTAAACCATTATAATCTGATCCCGCTATAATCAATGTTCTATATCTTTTCTTTTCTCTCTGATTAACTGAAAATGTATACTATTTTTGGATTAATGTGGTCGTTCCATTTAATTCTACTTTAATATAATAAAAAATAAATAATAGATAGATCAGAGTTATGAAACTATATAAAAAACTTTTGTCTGTAACATCCCTAAGTTTTCTAAACTATAGTATCCTCTCAAACAAAGTTTTTTTACAAGTATGAAAAAATTCATGATACCAATTAACCAGCCCTAAATGTTTTTAGCGTCATGTATGCTGGGCTCTGTTTTGGATTGGTATCTACCATCTATGGTTGGTTAAGATATTTCGTTGGTAGCACGCGCGCGGTCAGGTTAATCCCCTCTGAACAGGCGATTAACTCCGGTGACAGCGGCCGCCGCGTCGACCATTAATTAGGCTCGGCCTCAACAGACGAGCTCGACGTTGTATACACGTACTCCACCCATGACTTTGAACGCAAGGGAGGTCAAGCCCACCGCTTTAACTCAGCGACGTATAGCCATCAATCGCCGGCCGGCCGGCCGGCTCGCAGTTGACGCAGAGTCGCAGGCCGAGAGCTTCCGGCGAGCTCGAGGCTGGCCTCGAACAACGCTGCCGGAAAAGGAGACCACGAGGCCGGCGTCCGTACGCCGGCGTCGAGCTCTCCGGCCAAGTACGTATGGCTCTGTGCATACGTACGTACTATACGAGCCGTGGCCTGGCGTGGCATACGGCTCCATAAATGGATGTAGGTGGTGACGAGACACACGGGCATTGATTGAAATCAGCCGGTGAAGCTGCGCTGCGAAGCCATCTCCGAGAGCGACGTCGCCTGTGCTGCGCAACTGCAACGAACGACTGCACGAGGAGGTGATGGATGGATCGATATGGCACGCACGAGCTCGATCGCCTCCATGATTCGCTCGAGCTCCAGCCTTCAGGAAGACTTAAAGTGGCCGGCCGGCCGGCCGGCCACCCCCCATGCCGTCGGCGGCTCGAGCTGTACTGTACCAGCAGCCAGCCAGCCGGCAGCGGTACCGTCCCGGAGCTTAATTGCGAGCCGCCGTGCGACGGCTCCGTCACAGCAGTGCCCAGAGGAGCCGAGGCAGGAGCCCACCGGACGGAGAGCGGCTGTCGGCGTCGTACGACGGCGACCGGCGAGGACGAGGAGAAGCAACCAAGAGAACGTATATGAACTCGTGATCGGTCACCCGGCCGGATCCGAGTCGAGCGATGCTTCTCCGGTAGCGACAGCGCAGTGCCGCGGCTTCCATCGCCAGGGTCAGGTTATGCGAACCTGGCGGCGACGTCAACGAGAGCGCCGATTTGCAAGTGGCCAGTAAAATGGTGACCAATATGTTTTCGAGCCGGCGGCTACGGTTTGATCTAACCGGTTCACTTTGGATAGCCACTCGTTTTCTCGTGAGCCGACGGTTTTCTCGGTTAGCCGACAAAACCTCTGGGCAACGATTTTTTTTTTGGGCTCTCACGGTTTAGATATGATGCATCAGTGACCAGCAGCGCGCCACGACAGGTGGTGCTGCCCGAGACGACGAAGCTCTCGCAAGAGCTAGGTGAGCGGCGCGGGCAGTGACGCGGCCAGTGGCTCCTCGCGTGGGGCGGCTTCAGATTACGCATTTGACTTGTACCGGAGCAAGATCGCCGTCGCCGTCCGATAGCTCCAGGCCAATGTGACTGGAAACTGTTCATCGGATTCACATTTCACACACAGCCTAGACGAGCATACATGATGTCCCACATACATTTCTGTGTGCCGTAAAATTCCACTTTTATATTTCGGACAGGATATTTTTATTTCATTTTTTTTTTACTCTGGATGGGGCCGGGAAATGCGTTTCCCGTTTCAAGGTTGTTTCACGGTTTTTACTGGGGAGAGAACGCGAGGGTGTGGTGCAGGGCAAGTTCATTGGATCCGTCGAATTCCGGGCGAGCGACCCTGCGGGAGATGATAAATGCTGGTTAGAATTGAGGCTGGATGATGACACCTGACTGGCCCTCCTGCATGAGCAATGTCTCCCAACAAATGGATGCTGAGATCGACAGGGCTCCAGAAACTCACACCTTCAGGGTGATGTGTTTCTTTCTCTTTTTTTTTTTGGGTGAGATTTAATGAGGGCTACCAGCAGGAAACATTTAGGTCCACGAGGACGCAGGCAATGTGCTAATGATAAGTAATATGGCACAAACAGGCAGGCTTATGAAACCAACAGGCCTAAAACTCCTGGAATCAGTGTTTCTGTTTCCATGGAGGAATGCAGATGCAATACTATTTTCTCACCTTTTCCCATACGGCTCCAAATATACATCGTACAAAACGAAACGATAAGGAGAATGAAGGTCAATGGCTCACATTATTTTGGACGAATGGGGGTACCGTGAAGCAATCAACAGTATCTGCAGTTATTCAGCTTGCACGGATTCCAGAAGGTCCATCACAGATTCCCTGTCGGGCATGCTTGGTATGGCTCCCTTTACTCGAACACACAAAGAGGCAGCAGCAGCTGAAATTTTAAAAGAAGTGTCTCAAATCAGAAATGTGGATAGGACAATAATCGAACGTTGAGAGGGTGCTTCTATTACCAGCAAATCTCATGCACTCTTTCTTAGGCTTCCCCTCAACCAGAGCTACAGCAAAAGCTGAGGTGAAAGTGTCACCAGCACCCGTAGTATCAACAACTTCAGTGGCAGGAATTATGGGCTGCCTGATTGGATCCTCTCCCTCAACAAATAAAGCAGATCCTTGTGATCCTAGTTTAACCAGTACTTCTTGGACACCCTGCAAACAGAAAATAACAATATAACATCTCTGAACATAATGGGCTGTAAAAATATATAAAGAGGGAATTACTCATCTCTGGAGCCAATGAGAAAAAAACACTTTGAACAATTTCTAGTAAACATAATCATGTAATTAACAACAGGAACTTAGCAGGAAAAATAATCAGACGAAGAATCAAAATCATTGTACTGGTACTTAAGCAGAATAGCAGGCCCAGCTACCATTGAAGCAAAGCAATGTAATACAAAGGAGGTAAATGTTACTGATGGATCAACCGATAACAGCAAATGGAGATGTGCAAATTCACAGCTGTGCAATTATGTGAGAAGAAGAAACTAGAGCAGTTATAATTGTGAGAAGATTAAACCAGATAAGTTATGATTATGTATTTATGTGAGAAGAAACCAGATCAGGCATAAGTTATATCACATCACTGCAAGCCTTTACATTTCTCTTCTTGCTTCAGTATCCCATCAAAATTATATACTGATTACATTGCATTTGTGGCTATCAAAACCCAAGAAGCAACTCTCCTTATTTAGAGCATGTTCAATGGTACCCTAAGTTAGTGAACTTAGCACTATCCAGCACTATTCATCAGCTTTTCCTCTCTTCTGTTTTATAGCTATAATGCTAAGATCACCCTAAGTTAGCGTACCGTTGGGCTTGCCCTTATACACCAGACCAGACAAAAAGGCCATTGTCCATAACATAAACTTATCTGAGCTTTTGGCAAGCGGGCACTCTGAAGCTACTGGTATTTTTCTGATTTTGCCACCAAGGTTATCCAACCTACTAGCCCATTACCATTCCTGAGCATGGCTTTCTTAACCAAATAACTAATGTAAGTCCTATCCATTTTGTTACGAGAGAAGTATACTACTATCAAACTCACTTGTGCACATAAAACAACCCAGTAAAGAAGAGTTGCAACTCCAAAACTCTTCTATGTTCGGTTGTTTTTTTACAGTAGTTGTTGGGCCACTGGTATAGAGGACATCTTGATGAGGCCAAAATGTACGAATGGTTATAAGATCTTGCTGAATCATGATCTTTTTTATTAGTGCACCATTGCTTGACTGACAGTTCGATTCACAGGTAGCCCTCTGTTTCACTATTTTTGTCTATGCCCTTGGGAGTCCCTGTTTCAAAATGTTTATCCGTCAGATGAATTAAAGGCATAACTATTGCAATGTATCCACTGTCCACACTTAACTGCTTTGGAAAAGGTTTACATGGTTGTAACATGCCATTTACTACTAGGGAATGTATGGTCGTTTCTTATTAACTTCTTAGATCTAGTAATTCCTTGGTCACTGAACATAATGGGCTGTAAAAAAAATTTAGATTGAGATCAATTGTAGAGCAGTGTAGAATTGAGCCATGCCTTTTCATAGAGCAATGGAGGATTGAGTCATGCCCAGTTGAGAATGTGCAATATGTAAATTGAGATTAAAAGAATGATGTAAGCTTACAGTCTCAAGTACTTTGGCTGAAAACTGAGATTGTATTATGATGTAAACTTCCTATGTTATAAAGCTCCAAAGAATTATCCTCCTGTTGTTTAGTTAAAGTGTGTGAAAAGTACAGTCGACCCTGTTGTGAACTCGTTGCTATTGGTTGGCCTTAAATTAGATGTAGCGAGCTGTGGAACCATTGCTGGGTGGGGTGGCAGTAACCATGGCTTGCAACGACGGCGCGATACACCGGGCATTACCAACGTTGTGCTGTGACTAGCTCGGTGCCTGACGTGACCACGGCGAACTTGGCGCCTAACGTTGCCACGGCGAGCATGGCTCCCGACTTGGCCGCGGCAATTTTGGTGCCCGACATTGCTGCGGCGAGTACGCCCACTATGCACTCCGAACTAGATGTGGCCACGGCGATCTTGGCTCTTGTTTCTTGAGGCGGTGGCCAGGCCTCCGGTGTCATGTCCATCCTTGCTGGGGGAGGCGAGTGCACCTGCTGGCGGCGTAGACGAAGCAATCACCTGCAGGTGGCGAACAGCGGCAGAGACGAAGTGACAGCAGCGGTGGGTCTAAATGAAGGGGAGGAGGAGCGATCGGTGGTGGCGCTGGTGCTAAATGAAGAGAAACAAAGGGGTGTCATGCAGATGGGAGGAGAGAGAGGGATGGTAACTGTACAGAAGCGGGAGTCTAAATGTAAAATTGCCACGATCAATTGGATACGAATCCAGTGGCTCAGAAGGCCTGTGTCAATGTGTACACCACGTTAGCTGTGTACACAGGATACGTCCTCTTGTATGGGAACAATACAAACACAGACGCATGCAAAGGGAGAAAACAAGGAGGGTCATGTGTTCCTTAGATATAGTTTTATCAGATAGGCATCATAAAAATCATTAGGCCTTGTTTGGAAAGCAAAGATCCCCCCTCAATACCCATGGAATGGATTGGATTTTGTCCCCTAAAATCTCCACAAAACCATGGAATTGAAGGGGATCCCTGCTTTTCCAAACAAGGCCTTAATTATGCTGTCTTAATAATGATATTAAAATCCACAGTCGTGGTCAACCAAAAGCAATAAAGGGGTACTGACTACTGAACAAGTCATGTAAATTAGAAACTATAGTTGAATTAGAGGAATGCAAAGAAATAAACCACATCACAATAAATCCAATTTAGACATCTCACCATTTTATGGCATGCACGTGCAGCTTGGCTGATCTGTTCAAAAGTCTCTGTAGGCATCCCAGTCAAACGTGCTAGCTCTGTTTCATTTGGACTAAAAATATCCACTAGTCTGAGTAGTTCTTCAGGCAAAGGAGCATCCATTCCACCGGCATCCAATATAACAGGCACACCTGCACCTTTTGCAGCCTGACAACAAGAGATTCAATCCATTAGAAAACAACCTTTGTACACTTGCAACATAAATAAAGGCACAGGGTGTATCCAGACTCCAGCATTTCCAACCAAGTATCTGCTTTAGAATCCAAAGGTTCAAGTATGTTAAGCAAATTTTTGTACCAATGTTCCTGTAAAACATAATCAGCAATGGATTTTATTCTGAGAGAATATTGAAATGAGTTATGAAAGGATAACATGAAGTGCCAACATGCAACAAACAGAGCCATTGATCCAAATTGGATCCAAAATTCTAATCTTCCTCCATTTGCTAATTGCTAGAAAAGGCTATAGCACAGGATGCTGTGTCTAATTAGATGAGTCACTGCTGGACATATACATGTGCGGAAGCATGCTCAAGATATCAAACTAGAGATGAAAGCATCTTGCTGTCCACACCTCTGGATCTATTTTCTAGAGGCTTTTGCTTGCAGGACTCAATCACGCAAAGGCACAAGTCCTTGCATAGTTCAGACATGTGGAAGCAGCTCAGAGAAGATGACAAGCTGCTTCACATATTTGATCCCTCAAGTTACAATACACTGTCTCTAGTTTCTTTTGCACTTTAATAATATGGGCAACCTCTTCTATTTGTAGAGAATAAACAATATCAAGAAGCTACATATTCAGCTGAAGAACTTGGGCTACAAATAATCTAAAGTATACAAGTTCAACTGAAGGTGATTAGGTCTACCAAATACTGCATAAGCCCATTAGAATTGACATACAGGATTGAGTCTCTCCAAAATTATGCTACCCTTGCATGAGGGTGTATCTCCATGTCCAAGGTTCAGCTGTTGTTCATTTTTCCTCCCGATTTGTATGTCACTTATTATTTAAACCATTTTCATGCATTTCTTATTACTCCAACATGCTGTGCACGTGCACGGTTGCTAGTTAACGATACAGATTATATAATCTGGATAGCTCCTTCCACATGCTAACAGCCTTTCATTTAGTGCAACTGGAACCTGCTGGATGGTCTAGGGCCAAAGCACGTTTTGTATAGCACTTTATGCTAAAGTCAATAAAAAACTGTGTTTGGAAGTTCATAATGAGTTTAAAAATCACTTTCCTAGGCCTCCAATTTCCAAGCCTTGTGAAGTGTAGCATGCATGCAAAAAACCAGGCTCATGAGGGCCTCTGGCCCTTCCGCCCTAGCCATGGGTCATATTAAAGTGATAAATGGATTGTCAACTATAAGGCCTTTGGTATCACCAGGCCATGGAAAACTACTAACACTCATACGAGCAACACAACATCTAAATTCTTAACAATAGACAAAGATGCCATGAGACTGAAATTGTATATTGTTTTCTTCAAGCTGATGTTCCACCCTCATTCGCACACGTGTGTAGAGTGAAAGGTGGATAAGGATTAAGGAGTTGACAACTGCTAAAAGAATTAAAGTCCAAGTAATAATGGGAGTGTTATTAGGATTGGAACCATCATGTTTTTTTTCAGGTGTCTGGTGTGAAGGCAGATGTCCAGCTGCAAACCTGTTATGTTGACACTTAGTGGCTCACCAATTGCAACGAAGCCACTAATTGTCAACATAACAGGTTTGCAGTTGTCAGAAGAAATTGAGGTGTTCTTAGATGGATGCAATGAACAAAGATGAAAAAAAATACGTGGAGCAGTATACACTGGTCGTGATCCAGGTTAGAAGCAGCAGCTGGATTAATTCTTACAGGCAGCAAGGGATAAAAAGCACAAACATAATGCTGTCAGGTCTGTAGCCAGGTCTGACCCAAAGAGCTCATGGGCATGATATAAGTTCACTTAACCACCATTTTTTATGGCTTGATCTATATTATTATGCAGGCTGATCGTTCAAACAAACAGCATGCATAAAATTATTTGGCTCCAAATCATGTGATGTAGTGAGTAAAGCACCCAAGAATTCAAACGTACAACAATACTCGAATATAGTAGTAAATTAAGCAAGGAAAAGAGGAAAACACAAATTCACTTCAAAAACAAGGTGAGCATTGAATAACAAGCACCTTCATTTTTTTTCCCAGAGATTTATTAAACAAAAAAATCTGTAGTTTCTGGTCAGAAATTATCTAACTCATGTCATTGTGCTTGATTAATTATTTTTTCTTTCATCTGATCATGTTGAAATTTTATAATCTATCTATCTCCTTCGACTGCGTTCACGGATTCCGCGTGCTTAGCAACTTGAGGCATGGACTGGGGATATGGGCTGTTGACGCATGAGCAGGGGTGCTACAATTAAAAGAACAAAAAAACTATCATTGGAAGGATGAACTGAAAACTGTAACCTTAACTATTGCCTGCTCTCTCAACCCTTCTCATGGGTCCCTTTTACCTTCCTCTGTTCTTCCCTGAAAGTATCTTCATCTTCCCAATCATATCCTAGATTCTCCTCTAACCTATCCAAATCCATCCCAACCCAGTCAAGCTTGCATCTTGTAACAGCCGGAATATGACAGCCGCCGAATGAAAAATGGAAAACAAGAACAGTAACCACATCAAATCATTCACAAATTAAGTCAGATTAAATCAACAGAGCTACTTCCAAGTTCCAACGAATTGACAAAATCCATCTCCACGAACTATTTTTTCACTGCAATACATACTAATCTGTATGAAGGCAACAAGCACACCACACTCGTAGGTTTAGAGATGACCACCTTTGTCTATTGTGGCCAAACACTGCCAGCTAGGAGACACAGGCAAATTTACTCCCATTGACAAAACACCGTAGCTCTAAAAAAAGAGAAAAAACCATCAAATCGCTCTTCAGAGGGAGTACATAAACGTAAATTATCAAATAGTACTGAGTTAAAAGCAATCAACTTAATGCACAAAAGATTAAAACTTCAATAAATTCTCTGTTCTTTCTGGGAGAAAGATGACTACTTTAAGTACGAGCCGTTATCAGGTTCAATCTATTGTCATGAACAACTCAGAAGTGGGTGAATGAGTAGAGAAACCACCTGAGCAACCTGCACGTTCACCCAATCGGGTATCTCCCGCTGCAGCAATAGCACGCCGGCCTGCCGGATCAGGTCCAGATCCTTCGGATCAACCTCGGCGGCCCAGCCCTCCATGTTGGCGCCGCCAACGATGATGATGGAGTTCTGCCCGTCAGGCATGAGCATGACGACGGCGTGCCCCGAGGGCGTGCCGGGCGCGCGCGCAACCCGCTCGAGGCTGACGCCGCCGGTGTCCGCGAGGGCACCCTCGAGGAGCCGCCCGTTGGCGTCATCCCCCACGCGCGCCACGAGGAACGTGGGGCTCAGCGCAAGCCGCCCCCCGCAGGCGGCCTGATTGGCGCCTTTGCCCCCCGCAAGGCTGCGACCAGCGCGCGCGGCCACCGTCTCGCCAACGAGCGGGAGACGGTCAACCTCAACGTAGATGTCGGCGTTGGCGGAGCCCACGACGACGATAGGCGGCGGCGCATTGGCAGCGGAGAGAGACGTGAAGGTGGGTTTGAGGGAGAAGGAGAGGTGGGCAGGTCTGGGGTTGGATCCTGAGAGGAAGGTGGTGGCCGGAGTTGGTCCGGCGAGAGGGAGGCGGAGTCGAGCCCCAAGAGCCATGGATGCGGCGACCGGCGAGCCTTTTTTTTTTTTTAAGTATCCGGCGAGCTGTTTGGCTTCGAGGGTTTAGGCCATGTCCAATTCTACCCGCTACTACCCACTAGTATCCTCTGCACCTTTTATCTAAATCACCGTTAACCTTTCCTTTATGGATTTTTTTCACTCATGCCATTATTAAGTTGCATATATTTAGGCTTGCCATTACAAAGTACCTATTATTAAAAATATCATTTTTTTTGCAACAATATATCACCCGTGCCATTCTCCGAGATTTTCGGACTTTTCTAGCATATTAGAGACGCAAATACAATGGAAATACGTATATGACATGTGGGGCCCACATGTCATCCTCTACCCTTCTTCTTCCTCTTCTTCCTTTCCTGCCTATCTCCCCCAACTCCGGTGGCCTTCCTTCCTGTCAGTGCTCATCTCCTCACCAGTATCTCGGCAAGGCGTCGCCACGCCATCACGCTAACGCCGGAGGAGATGGCGGCTCAGTGGCGACAGTGTGGAGCTCACGCGCATGGCGGCGGGCGGCGCGAGCTCATGCTCATGGCGGTGGTGCTGGCGAGCTTCGATGGCGCGGCGCGGCGGGTTGGATCTCACGCGCGACTGGCGGAGGAGGCGGCGAGCTCGAGCATAGCGGCATGGCGGCGGCGAGCTCACGCAGAGGCGCGGCGGGCGGATCTCGCACGCATGGCGGTGGCGGCGGCGTGAGCTTCGTGCGCCGCGGCAACACGACGAGGCGATCTCACACACACACCGGCGGTGGCGGCGGAGCTTCGCGCGCAGCACACGGCGGGCGGATCTTGTGTGCACAATGGCGGTGGTGGCGGCGGAGCTTCACGCGACGGCAGTGGCGCATGAGCTCGCGGAGGCTGACGGCGACTAGCAGTGAGCTCGCGGAGGCGGACGGCGGCTCGGCCCAGAGCTCCGGCGAGGTGGAGGGAGGTGGGAGGAAGAAGAAGAAGTTGAGTGGATGACATGTGATCCTCACATGTCAGGTACGTATTTTTCTGTATTTTATCACGTATTTGGCTCAGTATAATCTGGAAATGCCCGGAAAGCCTTGAAAATGGCATGGATGAAATTAGATTGCAAAAAGAATGACATTTTTAACAATAGGTACTTTGTAATGGCAAACCTAAATATATGCAACTTAATAATGGTATGAGTGAAAAAAACCCTTCCTTTATCCATATTCATAAAATTTCTTTACCATTTATACTACGCTACAGTATTATAGAGGGTCTCCAACAACCTTTCTATATCTATACTACACTACACTATTATAGAGGGTCTCCACTAGACCTGATCAAATGTCGGGCCGGGCCGGGCTTCGGGCCGGGCCTAGAAAAGCCCGGTCCTGAAAGACCAGGTCCGAGCCTAGCCCGGCTCGGGCGTCGGGTTCGGAAATCGGGCCCGAGCCCGGCCTGAAGCTTGTCGGCCCGACTCGGCCATGGCTTAAATCGAAAATGAGGCCCGAGCTCGGCCCGATGCACTAGTCGGGCTGGGCCGAGCTCGGGCCAGGTTGCCAGGCAGGGCTTTCCATGAACAGGTCTCCACCAACATTTCTATATCTGCTACAGTATTATACAGGTCATACTGAAAATGCTCTTATCACTATGCGACACTATTCATTAGCCTTTTCTCCTCTATTTTATTCTATCGGCACTATTCATTAGCCTAAATTGGGGTAGCATTGGTCATGCTTGACACTCTCTGAAACTATTGAGTCTTGAGTTGAGAAAACTAGTTTGCTATTTCGTTGGCACCTATAAATCTCCTATTCGTGCAGTCGATTCACAATTACTTGTTTTTCCACCTTCTTCCCCATCTTCGACTGCGTTGCACCTCCATCTTCTCTCCAACCGCCGCTGTAGGCGTCGTGAGATTCGGGTTAGAATGTAGGGATCCCGATAGGCTTAAAGAGATGCTAGGGAGGGTGGCAACAGACCGGCGGTAGGAAAGAGTTGGTGGGGGGCGATGAGGCGTCGAAGCCGTGGGAGCAGTTGAAGGCAGTCGGGCAGTGGGGAGGGGGAGATCGGCGCCAACAGCGGCCGAACTAGGGTAGGCAGGATCAGTCGGCGACGAGTAAATAGGGAGCGGAGCGATGAGGCGGCGATGGCATCGCCGACCGTGGGCGGTGGTTGCAGGCAGCCGGGGTGGAGGTCAAGGCATGCAGAGAAGAAGCAATGGTAGCGGCGGCATGAAACGGGATGGGGAGAGCAGGGGAGGGGATTGTGAGAGGAGCAAGGAAGTAGGTCAGAAAACTTGACTGCGACAAATCATCTGTGTTCTAAACGGTCCCTTGAGAGAACGATCGAGTCAACAACCTCATCTTTTTTCATGGGATGATCTCTTTTATAGAGGTTAATTGCTTGTGGGTGTCATTATAGAACAATGATTTCTCAGAAATGTCATTACAAAACGCTATTTTATTTAGATGCCATTATTTGTGTTGATTCGTTGCATATATGCCATTATGCAGGGTTTTTTGGCACATACAAGCTCAAAATGCAAACAATATTCAGTGGACCCCACTTATCATACACGAGTCTCTTTCTTTTTTCCTTCCTCTTCTTTCTCCTCCTCCTTCCTCTCTCTTCTCCTTGCTATTCCCATTAGTCGATCTTGTTCGTCCTGGGATCATCGTCAACCGCCTCGACTTTCCACTCGACTGGCCCGTGTTGTCGCCTCAACCTCGTCATACATCGTCGTGTGGTGCCGCCTCGACCTCCTCCTTCAGCGGCCGGCGTTGCCTCCGGCCACGCCCGCATCTACCTCCGTCGCCAACAGATCGCGTCATCTCCTTTTGTTCCGATGGCCCGTGCCGCCTCCATCTCTCGCTCTGACAACATGTGCTGTCGTCGAGCTCGAGCCGAGCGTCGCCACCTCAACCTCCCCTTCCGCAACCACCAACCGGCACGCGCCACTGCCTCGACCTCCTCTTCCGCCATCGCGCGCCACCATCTTGAGATCTTCCATTGCCCAGCTCGAGCTCCACCGTTGCCACCAAGGAGGAGCATTTGTTGCGCCGCCACCGCTGCCTAAGAGGACGCCACGTCTTCGAGCTCTCACTATAGGAAATTAAAACTAACTCAACTTCCAAAATTGTTGAGCTTAAACAAAATGTTGTCAAGAGTGGTTACTCTCGACGGGCATCCATCGAGAAACGGTTGGCAAGCTAGTTCCGTTGAGAGATGGGGTTGAGAGGAGGGCTCGCAATCGAGAAATCTATCGGTGTCGAGGAGGAGGGCTCACCGCGCTGCCATGTAGCTCCCTTGCTGGGGTTGGGAGAGATGGAAGATGAAGAGAAGAGTACGACATGTGGGGGCACCTAACAGATCATATTTTTATTCGCAAGACCGTATTATTGTGTGTATTTTCAACCAGTATATCAAGGAAAAAACTCATAATGCCAGTTCAGTAATCAACCAAATTTTGTAATGGCATTTAAAACAAATCATGTTTTGATGGCACCCATGCAAAAAAACCATTATAGATATAAGATGATCATCGTGTGTAGACTGTTTTGGCCTTTGGAGTAGAATGCATGTCTAGTTTTCTCTAACAAAGTAGACAAGTGCTCATATGACCAAATAGGCCATATGTTTTACTGTCAAAGTTATGACCAAATAGGCCATATGTTTTGGCTTCGCCCATCTGCCTACTGATTCATCCATCTGCGAGTAACCACATGGCAAGTGGTAGAGGGTGCCAGTCCATGTGTCGCATGCAACAGGGCCGGCCATGCCAATTTTAAGAGATTGAATTAGATATAGATGATTTTTTAATAATGGATGGCAAGGTGGATAAATTTTTGTAGACAATATGAGATTATTACAAGGCGGGTGCCATAAATCGGCCATTCGGCCGTCCAATGGAAAGCTTCCCGTTAAACGCATGACATCATCGTGGAACCTTGGAAAAATAACTTCAGAATCTTGAAAAATAATTGTGGAATCTTAACAAATATACATGTGAAAAATGGGTGAACCCTGATGTCCGATGAACTTCGGTAAATATAGCTGCTAAAACTTGGGAAAAAAACCAATAAAACTTCAACCAGTGCTGATGAAATTTGAGAATACAGTGAAACTTGGCTAAGTACTAATAAAACCTGAAAAAAATACTTGTAAAATTTGGACAGTGTACTAATGAAACTTGTTGAAAAAACTTATGTTTTACTATTGTTGGGGATTGGATTACGCGTGCTGACGTCATTTGGCCTCATCCAATAGGCCCAAATTGATCCCTCAAGCTTAGGCTTGGGGAGGACCCCGATCAGGGCTTCGCTTACCTTGGCCCAAGCCATTTATGGCCCGAGCCCAAGGGTCCCTGCCTGATTCCTAGACCAAGACACCCCCGTTGTGAGATCCAACTCGGTCGGTTCTCACGGGCTATGGATATGGAAAAGATTATGCATTGGCTGCATGATAACACCTGCTCTATATATATCTCTAAGTTTCTGTGCAGCACTTTGCTATCTATAGGATCAACGTGCTACCCACGGCGCGTCTTGGAGATCAAGTTTGGCTCGTATTCAGCATGGACTACACCAACTTAGGATCTATTAGGCTTGCAGCACCGTCGAGGACTTGGGACAACGAACTTGCCGGTAGCTCCTAATACGTCGACCTTACTCCGGACCTTGGTGCCATCGGTAGCTAGGGCTCCTGGTGTCTTGGCCAATGACGATGCATAAGACGATGCTTGGCGACGTGTCGGGTGTCGCCGTGTAGCACGAAATTTGAGGAGCTCTCAGGGACTCCTTTGTTGGCTCCCTCACGATGGCTATGACAATACCTCCATCACTGTCACCGTGGTTTCCTCAGGGTTTGTGGAGGTCGGGGTCTCCCTCACGAGCTACACGTTCATGGCTTCCGTAGGTTCCGGCCTCCCATTGTGGAGGAGGAACCTCGGCGATTTCGTCTCCCTCCCCAGTTGACTCCGTAGCCATTGGGGCTGGCAACTGCAGCCGCTCACCTACATGTCGAGGCACTTTGAGTTAAGCGCCAGGTTGCTTGGTCTTTGTTTCTAGTTTCGGCGGCCTTCTTCGCTAGGGCTTGGAGGTGCTCGTTTTCTTTCCATACTTGGTCGCAGTCCCTGACATTTATAATTGGACTCAATGACTAATCGTACACATATGTACATTTTTCTCGTAATTTCTAATGTTTTTAGATTAATTTAATTTTTTTATTTGAGGATTAACTCCGTTAAATCTTTTTGATATGTAACATGACTGTAGATTGACGGATTTGTCTTCTTTTTTTTTTCTTAGAGCAGATTCGTCCTATTGCAATGGCATATACATAGCCTGAGGATCTACGTGTAGCTAGCTGCACTGGACGCCGCATGTGCACAGGCAGCCAGTGCATGGACCGGCTCGAAAGGTGCACAGGCACTCCCGCTGTACATGGGTCGGTTCTTGCTGCAGGCAGTCCATGGACCACCTGACGTGTCATCTCTTCCGCCCCTATCCCAGGTCCCAGCCATTCCCAGCTTCCCACATCCTCCCGGCCGGCCTCCGCCGCAACGCCGCCGGCCTCCTCCTTGGGCGGGTTGCAGCTGCAGGTCCGTACGTGCTAATGCTTGATGAGCCGATCATTTTGCAGCCGCCGAGCCGCGCAGGTGCACTTGAAGAAGCTCAGGAACTGATACTGAGATCATCAGAAGCTAGCTCGGAAGATACCAGTTAATGCCCTATTGCCCTGATACATGTTCTTCAGTTCTTGGATCGATTCTTTCCACGTGGAACCGGCAGTATGGCACTACGCCGATCATCGATTCAGTCTCGTGTTTTTTCTTTTCTTTTTGGTATTTTACGTACATTGCAGGAGGCGCACCACGCACGCGCGATCACCGGACACCGGTTGATGGAAGGCACGCTCCCCTCTTCCTCGTCGTCTCCGGCGGCCACGGCGGCGAACTGCCCGCCAAAGGTGGGCGGTGCTGAGAGAAGCGTGGCGGCGGCGGCGGCGGCGGAAAAGAGGGGCTGGCACCGCAAGATCCGCACTGCCGGAGGGACGAGGGATCGGCGGGTGCGGCTGCCCCTGCGCGTGGCCTCCCCCTTCTTTGCCCTCCAGGACAAGCTCGGCTTCGACAAGGCCGGCATGACCATAAAATGGCTCCTCGAGAAGTGCAGCGCCGCCATCGAGGAGCTACCGATGCCCGACGGCGGCTCGACGAGCCCCGCCGCCGCCGCCGCCGCCGTTGTCGGCGAGCAGCGGATCGCCATGGATTCCGACGGATCTGCTAGTGCTAGGAAGAAGAAGAAGAGGCCGGCCAAGGCTGCGACGAAAAGGGCGGCGACTTCGCTGATCCCTGACCCCGAGTCGAGGGCGAGGGCGCGGGACAGGGCGAGGGCGAGGACCTTGGAGAGGGAGGCGAGGAAGAAGGCCAACGAGCCGGTGGCAAAGCTCGGGGTGGCTCCTCCTCCTCCTCCCCCTCCGGCTCCGAGCTCGCCCCGTCCCTGCAGTACGGCAATGGCAATCCAAACGGCGATTCCTACATCCTTTCATTCCTTTGAGCATTACAGCGACTACCACCAAGACAAATGGCAGCTCAGCGACGTTTTTTTGCACTGGTCGGATGATTGATTATGCATCGCCATGCAGGTGCGAATACAGCCCAAAAATAATAGAAGGGGCTAAAGTTTTAACTCAAAACTTAAGTATAACGTTTAGCCCCTTCTTTCTTTCTATTTTACACTAAAAAATGTAGGTGGGTTTAAGATGAGCCTACAGTGTCCGCCCCTGTCGCCATGGTAACACTGATGGCTAGCTGCTGCCCCTCAACCTGCCCTTGATCTTCCTTGTGAGTTTCCATTTGCTTTTCGCCTTTTAATTTGGACACCGTGATGAGCTAGCTTGACTGGCGATCAAATGATGTGAATGCGTGTTGTATTGTGTTCTTTAATTTCCTAACGGCTGCGGAAAGATTGAGCTTTTAGTTAACCGCAGTACATATTCATAGTCGTGCTTATTTAAATAAGCAAAGTGAGTGAGATCATCATCAGCCACTATATATGCTCAAGCAAGTTGAATATGGTGAGTGAAATCAGTCGACCTATACATGCTAAAGCAAGGTGAATAATTAATACTCCTGTATAGGTAACCAGATCGATTAGCACTATATTAGCATGATCAGTGATCGATAGCTTCAATTAATTAAGTTGGCTATGACATCTCTTAGTTTCTTAATTTCTTATGCAATGCAAAATTACAAGTTCCATATGGAATGTCATGATAAATCAGGACAAAGTAAAAAATTGCGAACATTGATCAAAGTGGACGATTTCCAGATCTTACTTTGCTTTTCCCTCTCGGTTTTTAATTTCCTGGATATTTCAGCAGCAAATTGAAAGCATTAATGAAATCTAGAAATTAACATTGGTATTCTCAAAATACAAATGAATGAATGAATGAATGAATGAATGAATGTATTCCATTTGTACCACATATTCACGTACATGGTATTCCCGTCACCTGAATTTGCATAATTGATAATCAATCTAAAAAAAAATATTTGCGCAATGCATTCAGGAATGTGGTTTCAGCCTAGCTACAAGCGCCATTTGTACTGCATGAACTTCATTTAATTTGTTCTATCCCTTTTAATATTTGTTAAATAATTAATATCGGGAACAGTATTCATAATGTCATAGTACTGTTTGGATAGTTATGTTTGCAATACCACATAAAAGGATTAAACAATTTGTGCCGGCTTGCATATATCACACTACACATGTGCTATAAGAACTAGTCCAATTCACACAGTATATATGTATTGGATATAATTGTATATACTCCATGCATGCATATATTCTTGGCAACTCAGAGTCAGTTTGTCCAACATGCACGTACAGGTAACTCTCTTGAATTGGTTTGTTGTCAACATCATTAAATTGACGCCTTAAGATTATAGCAAGCAAATAGCATCAAATTGATCTGTCAATTAAGCTTGCTAGTAGATCATTCATACCTCACGGATAAGGTACCACTAGCAGAAACACCTCTAGAGAAACATAATGAACTTTCATCAAAACTAACATCACGACTAATAATCATTTTCATAGAATCATTACACCATAAACGATACCCATTGACACCGAAACCATATCCACGAAAAGTGCATTTTTTAGCTTTAGTCACTAGTTTTTCATCATCACTGTGAGCATAAGCAGGACACCCAAAAAAAATCTAAGATTAGAATAATCAACTGATTTGCCTGACCATACCTCTTCTGGAATTTGAAAATTAATCGCCGAATTGGGAGAGTGATTAACCAAGTATGCAACTGTATTAATAGTCTTAGCCCAAAAAATCATGCTTTCCCATAAGCCAACATTAGATAGGATGCAACGGGTCCTTGTCAAGAAGAGTGTGATTCATGCGTTCTGCACGGCCATTCTGCTGAGTTGTACCTAAACAGTAAAATGTCTAGCAATACCATTATAAGCACAATATTTATCAAACTCACCACTACAAAATTTCAATCCATTGTCAGTTCTCAATTTCTTAATTTTCTTACCAGTTTGATTTTCTACCAAAACTTTCCAAGTCTGGAAAGTAGAAAAAAATCACTCTTATGCTTTAAAAGGTAGACCCAAACCTTGCGAGAGAAGTCATCAATAAAAGAAATAAAGTACTCACAGCCTCCAATGGAAAGGTGAGGAGAACGACCCTAATCGCTGACGAAGACAAGTCAATTATTCTTCTTTGTTCGTTGCCTCCGTCTATTGAGCATTTGGTCACGACGCTGACATATGGCAAAGATAGCATCAAGACTGAGGATATTACTGCGGCGCTTATGTCTCATCAATTGAGGAAGAATAACAATGCAGTGAAAGAACCTCGTTTTGTTGCTTTGCTAGTTTCAGATGATCAAGGCGGTCATAGGGCCGGAAAGAAGAACAAGAAACAATAACAGGTCGGTACGGTGCTTCAGATGCAACGAGTGGGGGCACATGAAGAGGAATTGTCCAGATCCATCAAAGGGAGCAGATGCTAATGTGGCAATAGGTTCATGTAACTCCGGAGGCGACAGTGCTGTGGTTCTTCTATTAGAAGAGGCTACTATTGTAGGTAGAGCTACTAAGCATGTTTTTGCAGGGCCAGCGTCATCTGTTCCAAAAGACGGCGAGTTCGAGAAGGACTCGTCGGGGCGGCCTGTTGTAGGCTACAAAAGAAGGAAAGTAACCAAAGTCCCGGTACAAGTGTTCGCGCAAAACGCTGGAACGACTTTAAGGTGGAGAAGACCATATTCTCCAAGGTGGAGTTTATTAGGTTTTGTGTTGAATATGTGTATAAGTAGGTTTACATGAACTCTGTGTTGTAATATGCATGGTTGGCTTAGAGTTAGAGTCGGACTCTAGCCGGGCCTCTACTATATAAAGGGAGGCAAACCTGGTGTAACCATGTGAACGACTTCATAATAGCAGCATAGGCCTGAGGAGGTCAGCGGTCGGCATGTGACCATGACCTGCGCAGCCAGTATGCTGCAGTAGTATGGTTTAGGGAGGAGCGTCCATAATCAGAACCCCGTAGATGTAGGCGAAAGTCGAACTGCGTTACCAGACATCGTGTCTCCTGGTGTTGTTCGTGATTTTACATTGGCGTAAATCCTAACATGGTGGCATTGGTGTACAGATATAAAGATATTCTTTTCTTTGTGCTGGATTTATCATTTGCTGCATCTCTTCTTTGTTCAGGTACGAAGAGACTCTTGGTTCCCATTTCATCCAATTCCAATCAATGAAGGATGCAGTTGCTTCATCCTTCGAGATTGTCATCTAAATGTTATGTTTGAATGTTTGGTAATTTTTCTTGTTAAAATGTAGTCATATTTGGCCCTGCTTTTTTCAGTGTTAAGAAAAGTTGAGTTTTACTGTATTAAAAATCGAGAGTACTTGAAAAGGGGTCTAAAGAGGTTGAAAAAATAATTAAAAAATAGTTTAAGATCCTTGATATGAACATTAAAAGTTTTAAAATTTTCATTACAAATTATTATAATATGTAAGTTATATAAAAATAATAAATTTTTACTATAGTAAAACTGAACTTAACTTTACGCCAAAAAGGACAAGACCTTAATGTTTGTTTATTTCTATTATTTATACTCGTTATTGTAGATTGTATTTTCAGTGGTGGTTTGGTCGGTCGCTATACGGCTATCTATATGGAGCTTGTTCTACCTTGATTTTCATTCGGCATCTATCATCGTATAAATAAGCATTAGCCCTCGAGTAAATCCCGACCACAATGTCGTATGAGTTGATTCATGGTATTGCGCCGCGGAACTTCTTTCCTTTTTACTCACCTCTCGCTTAATTAGCTACGGGACATTATTTTCAGCCTGGCTAATTGCATGGTACAAAGTGCTCCACCCTAATAACATAGCTGATGCTGAGCACAACAGCTAATTGATGCTTACCATCAACACCACTCCGCTATTCTATTTGTCCTTTTTTGAAAAACTCTTCCATCAGCTATATCTAAATCCATAGTTGCATCAACTACTATTCCCCTCAAAAAAGTTTACTATCCGTGGGAGACGGGGGATGAACTTCATTGGGGCAAGGGCTAGTACGTACCGGCCGCTCAAAAATATTTTCCCTTAACGATGTTCCATAAATTGTCACTATTTAGAAATTTTTTTAATTATAAACAAAGTTCTTCTTAAAACTTTGCTAATGTAGCATTGGTTCTCTCTAATTATTATGTCTCCCACTCCACCGATATTTTAGGTGACAGCTCCCGCCACCGCTTCGGCTGCAGTGCCCCAAGTTCCAAACAAACGCTCGCATATATGTACTCCATATCAATATCCCAGCAGCACAATGGCTCAAGATTTACCTCGGAGAATAAGGGAGAATAATGAGTCACAGAGACTGACCAGAAGGGCGGCAGACGCGTACGTACGGCACATGTGATGATGCATGCTCGCGGCTTTTCTCTCCTTAGGAGACGCGCACCGCCGGCGGCGGCGGCGATCGATCAACGCGACGGCGGCGCACGATCCTGGCAGCGTGGCCTTGGTATATACGGCTGCAAGCGCAACTCTGGTCGGCGCGGCGCGGTGGCTCGAGGGCTCGCCGCCATACCGGCCGTGGTACCATACCATATACCACGTACGTACAGTCACAACGCTGCTTCAATTCAGCATATTCGGTGAGATGAGATCTATCAGCTGGCTAGTTAACTCCCTCCCTCAGCGCTCTACTGGTAGCTAGTAAACTACTGTGATATATACTGTCACCGAATCGCTAGCTCGCTAGTCTGTGGCATGCCATGCCATACCGGCCGGCCGGCTGCGCATGTCCTCTTCCTCCTCACCTCAACATACCACGGGCGCCGGCGACGCAACGCACGCACCGCCTCAATCACGCATGCATATATGCAGTACGTATACGGCGCTCGTTTAATTACAAAGGCCGGCCTGGCTTCTCCTCCGCTAGCGCCGGCGTCGGCGCCGCCGAGCGTGATATATCTAGGAGAGCGCGCGGATTCCCGTTCTTCTCTCGATCTCCGTGAGAGGATCGAGCTTCCATGCATGTACTACTCGTACTACAGGGGTTGTTTCATCTTTCGTAATGTTTAATTCTTGACTGATAATTAATTAAGCCTGTCTCGTACTCTCGTGTCCATCTCAAAATAGTGTGTTAGTATTAGGAATCGAAGTACACAGATCATCCGTTTGGGTTTTCGGGGCATTGGATTCTCACCAATGTTTCCGTTACTCAAGCCGACATTCTCGCTTCCGCTTCGTTAACCCTCACTTTCACGTTTGCTTCCTTCTAAGACAGAATGAGTATTTGTTTAGGAGTCCCCGGTACGTCGCAAAGTGTAGCACGGTCGAGTCGATTAAATTTTGTTTTTTTCAGTGCCCTTGTGTTAGATGTTTTTTTTTTGCCATGTAAATTTTGCTACCAACTCCTAGATGGAAGGGGCTAGGTCAGAAGACGGTGCATGCATGCATCATGCATGAAGCACCACCAAGACCTTCTTTTGTCGCTGAGCTTCGTAGATAAAATCGTAAAATGGAGGGTACATGTGTTAAGTTTGACCTTTCGATAAATCATCAGAGTGAATACATTGTACAATTTATAACCAAGATAGGATAACCAAACCAGCATGTCATTAATGGCAAATTACAGTAATGGGGATTACATGTGCGGCATATTACGGTATCCAGCATCTTCCACCGGCAATTCAAAATTCTAACACTCCCCGCAGTCAGAACGACATCCAAATGTCGTTTGTACTGGTAGAAGCAAGAAGCAAAGAACAAACTAGCACTTCCCCGTAGTCGGAATGGTAGCAGGACGAACGTTCAATCTGGACCGAAACTCGGTGAAAACCAAAATAGGCAGCCCCTTGGCTAAGATGTCAGCAAATTGTGATGAATTCTTTAGGACATTCTTTAGGCAAAGAATTTCATGGTGGATTGAGATGAGCAACACAGAAGCACACATCATTTTTTACCTTGGCTTAGGCCTCCCATGTAAGGTTATCACAATCCAACATTCAACGCTTCATTCGTCTAGCTAGAAATTACATGGAAAATTATATGGGATCACTACCCGTGCCAACAATTAGCTAACCCCAGCTATCCCCCTTTTTTCCCTCTCTGAAGTGTGCCCCCTAAGCCCATCTTATAATGTCCAGCGTGAAGAGAGGGACCAAGGTTCCTTCTCATGGAGAGCACCGCATAGCTATCCAACTGAACTTCTGACAACGCTGCTTCATCCTTTTGGCGTCGGTATGCCTTGGTCATAGCGGAAACGTACTAATTAGGCCTCCCTCTGATCGTCCTGCACATCTCCTTTTGCTTAGCCCTGCTTAGGTCCATGATAGAAAGTGATAAGTGGAATTAGTCCATCGGCTGCAATGGTTTGAATTGTTGATACTCTTATGTTAAATGTTGATACCGATTCATGAATATGTTTGGATGATATGGAAGTGTTGTTGTGAGCTAAGTTAGACTTGATAGGGTAATAGGGCGGTGATGAGCCGAAATCCTAGAGATGTAGCCCCATTTGGGTCAATTAAGGACCAAACTTTTGGTACCTTCTCTCAAGTAACTATACGTGAGACCACACACATGAAATGGGGCACACTTGACCTAATTTACATACATGCTGGGAATCATTGGAGCACAAGCGGCCCGGGGGGGTTGCGGTTACCTGTTGGAATTCCACCATAGAGGGTCATGGGACTTTCCCGCCATGGACGTACTCTCCCATCCACGTAGCTAGAGTCGTGTGGCAGTGTGTTAATCCGAGTGGCCCAATGGCCTAGCATGTATCTTTGAAGGTTTTATTATGAACTTTCAAACGGGTATCGATGGTATCGCAGGATAGACATGTCATGGTGGGATGTTTATTTCGTACTGGTAAAGTTGTATATCTCTGTAGAGTCTAAACTATTCGGATAGTCGCGACCATGGTTACGAACAAAACTTGAGTTGTCAAGCTGCCATTTGTTAGCATGTGGGTTGATTTAAGTATGATGGAATGGTTATGGTTTACTTTCGAGTACAGAGTTACTCGCGGTGTTGATGAAAGAGCAGACAACCCTCTTTAGGAGATCTGAAATTTTGTGTTAGTAAACTCTGAAATTTATTGGTTTTGATTAGAATTTGACGATGCTTATGATATTATTACATTTCTAAAATGTTTACTCAAATGTAATTTCAATTTATATATGTCTATGTCATTGTAAAAGTTTTTTTTTTGCTAAAAATAAACCTTTAGCTATCCATTGTTGATAGTCATTCATGTTGATGCTATATTATCATCTATTGTGCAAGTACCTTTTGTACTCAACCCGATCATCGTTGTTTCAGGTGTGGAGTTTTTGTCCGGTTATTAAAACCAAGCGGATTACAATAACGCTAGAGGTCAGTGCATTGTTCTTGCTTCCACCAAGGGTTTGGGAGCATACCAGGCTGGCTCTTTGATATACCTATGTTAATTTCATTGTTATTAATTTGTTTTACTTTGATGTCGTTCCGCTGCAGTCTGATGTACTTATGTTCTCTCCGCCACTATTGAACTATATGTTGATGTATGGATAACGGTCCATATTTCATTCATTGTAAATTATGTCCATTGTACATATGTTGTGACATCGATTTGTTGAAAGGATATGTGTGTGATAGTTCTTGATCTTGGGAGCTACCATAGGTCTCATATCTGGGTTCCTCGGTTTGCCTTCTTTTCAATGGAGGGTATATTTGTTGCTCACGATCTAGTTGAGCATTAGCATGCGAGATATGCTTTGTTGTTGTCCATATGCTAATTTTAAACTAGTGGGCAGCGAGGATGCTGATTTTTTCCATTATTCTAAATGCAAGTCTAAGAGATCACTTACGCGAGCCATGCGTTGGGAAGGAAAAAAACATTCCTAAAAGAAAGATTGAAAGGATCTTATGGCCTAGAATGGATGAATAGACCAAATTTAAATTTTAAGTTCACATGGAATTAGTTAAGGTTAAAAACTTCATAGCTTGAAATCAACTAGGATAAGATAGAACAAGCACGAAGCATATCTAGAAGCTGAAAGGATAGCATCTAAAACAGAGTTTAAATGTGGAAGAAAGGACACCGGGGAAAAAGATGGCTCAATCGAGTTTTTTTCTTGAGGTCTCTATAGGTCGGTGCCTCCTCCTACCCCTTGTTGAAGCCCTTCCTTCTCAAAAGTCGTGATTCAACCCGAGCTAGTCGCAATAGCCTGAGTGCTCCACTAAAGGTGGCTCTTTACCACTCCGATGAGGAGAGTCTCAAACCTCTCACAACACCAGTTGTCTTTCACAAGCTCCCCCATGTAAGGTAAGCTCGATACCATACCAAGTTGTCTAGAAATACCGAAATTCCAAAAGTAACAAGCACCGAGCTGTTTTACACGCTTGGATCACTGGCTCTCACACCAACTATATATCATGCTTGGACCACCAATCTAGAACTCTTGAGCAAAGCTATGACTTTCATCGTGTCCCAAGGTTCTGCTCTGCCGCGTTTACTAGATAAGAGACTTTGTGGTGACACGTATGTCAAAAACAACTATGCGGTGGCTATTTGTTTTCGACTCCCTGTGGCTATTTGTGAGAAGATGAGGAGATGCACTGTCGATCATTGGTGGGGTTCCGTTGATGGGAAAAAGAAAATGCATTGGAAGTCCTGGGATTGGTTATCCTCCCCGAAGTTTCTCGGTGGCTTGGGCTTCAGGGACTTTGTTACTTTTAACCAGGCCATGCTCGGTAAGCAAGGGTGGTGTCTTTTGACTGATTCAGATTCTTTGTGCTCTCGTGTGCTAAAAGGAAGATATTTCCCAAACACCTCCTTCTGGGATGCTCCCCGGCCGCGGGCTGCTTTGTTTACCTGGCGCAATATACTCTCTGGTAGGGACCTTCTCAAAAGAGGGGTGCGCTGGGGAATTGGACGGGGTTGCTCTATTAATATTCTGACGGACAATTGGATTCCTGGTTTTGTTCCAGGGTCGGTAGTGCCCCTAGTGCCCATTTCGGATAGGGCAACGATGGATTGGCTGCTGCTGGACTACGAGTCCGGCTGGGACGAAGAGCTGATCCGTATGGTTTTCTCCGAGGAGGTGGCAAGGGCTGTCCTGGAGCTCCCGGTTAGCCAATTGGGGGGGGGGGGGCAAGGACTTCGTTGCTTGGCCGCATACCATGAGTGCCATGTACTCAGTCCGCTTGGCTTATAATTTGATCCGCTCGGATCTCTTTTGGTCGAGGCGAAGTGAGAATGGTAAGAGTCTCTAGTTCTTGCTTTGATGGTGAATGCAAGGCCTGGAGGGCTCTTTGGAATATCAATGCACCCGGCAAAATGAAGATCACTCTTTGACGGGGGTTCATGATTGCCTCCCGACAGGCAACCAGCTCAGGCGTCGCCATATTGCGGCATCGGAAGGCTGTGTCTTCTGTAACAGGGATGACTCCGTTGAACATGTCTTCATCCGTTGCCCTTTTGCCAAGTTTGTTTGGGATTTTGTCAAGATGCTGTTCTCTGCATGTTTGCGGAGGAAGAATGTGGTTTCCCTAAAGCATTGGATACTTGACTTCTTGACGCGAGGAACTGATGCCGACCTCACTGCCCTGGCCATCAATTTTTGGCACATATGGTCTGCTCGGAATGAGGCTATTCACAATCACTCTCTTGGGGATCCCCGCAGGACGGTCCAGAAGGTTTTTGCTTACACTAATATGATCTTGCAGTACTGTGCTAAGGAGGCGACTGCTACCAGGTGTGATCGTCCATCCATCCCTCAGTTATGGACTCCACCACCATCAGGCATTGTGCTCATCAACACAGATGCTGCCATTTTCAAAGGAGCCTGGTACGGGCTTGGTTTTGTGTTCAGGGATTTTTTGGGGCACTGTCTCCTTGCTGGCAACGATTTCCTCCCCCATGCTACTCCCTGACTTGGTGGAGGTGATGGCTATCAGACGGACTCTCGACTTGGCCAAGGCGGAGGGCTTTACGAAAATCATCTTGCACTCAGATAGCCTTGGTGTTGTTAACAGAATTAACTCTTCTATCGGGGATTGGTCTTTGTTGGGTTGTGTCATTAGGGACATTAAGCACTATCTAAATCTCTTCACTAACTATGTGGTGAAGAATGTCAACCGTCTGTCAAATGTGGTGGCACATATTTTGGCTCGCAATGCTGAGCTATCTGGTTGTAATATTTACAAATCTGTAATCTCAGAATGTATTCGGGAGCACTTCTCGTTGATGTTTTCTGATCTATAAAGTGCCGCATTTGACTTAAAAAACAACGACAACTATGCGGTGAAATGCAAGTGATTTTCCCGTATTTTGGACCATGCAATTAAAACACTAAGATCTTGGCACGGATCCTGATGAACAATTCAAACACGAAAAACATTCGTAATGGCGGTGCGATGGTGCCAGCGCACAGCCTTCCTTTCCTGGCCGGTGACGTGAGGCGGTGAGACGACCGATGACTCGGAGCTCAGTCACCTGGACACGCAACCCCCTCAACCACGCCCAATGACATGTCGGCCCGACACGCCTCCTCCCAGCCGCACCGAACGCCTCCAGACAGCCGTAATCCCACCCACACGTCGCAGCTCGCCCTATCAATCACTGACACATGGAGCCCGCACTCTCTGGCCCATCCTACCAGTGAGGTCACATGAAACCCTCACGGTGCACGGTGCACGGTGCACGGTGCATTGCAGGGAGCGAAGCGCGGTACGTACGAGGGCGGGTCAAGTCGGGAAGCTCGACACGGTGAGCCACAGCTTCGCCTGTCAGCATGACATCCGGGCCCAGGAGGCCTGGATGCTTTGCTGGCCCACAGGTCAGTGTATCCAGTGGGAGGCGGGTGGAGGGGGCAATATTGCTGGCTACCAAATTCGAGACCGACCCCTCGCAATTCTCCCTTGCCCTCTTGTGATTTGGGTGGGTGCCGCTGCTTCCTCCTCTCCCCCTCCCCCCTCTCCTCTCAGAGAGAGAGAGAGAGAGAGAGGCGAGAGCTAGCAGCTGCAGCAGCCCGCGCAGCATCGTTCCGGTAAGCTTCGGAGGCCCCCGCTCTGTGGAAATGGAATTCGATTCGCCGATTCGGCGTGGCTTGGTCGGGGATGAGAGGTGGCGCAGCAACCAGTAGTAGTAGCAGTAGTAGCTGCTCTGCTCGATTCGTTAGAATTCGTTTGGGTTTGGCGTGTCGCGGGGTCTTCTCGTGGATTCCGTGGGGGATTCGCTTGTCCTGGCTTAGGGGGTTTGGGTTTTGGTGGAATTTGTTTTTGAAAATTTTTGGTGAATTTTTAAGTTTGGGACGGCGATTCACTTGGGAATTGAAGGGTTTAGTAGTTAGTACTTCGGGAGCTTGGTGGATTGTTAATTATTACGGTTGCGATGCTTGTTTCCTTCCTTGTTCGGTTCAATTTTGGGGTTTCTGATTTTCTTCGTCAGGTTGAACTCGAGGTACCTTCTCTTCCCTTTTTTTGTTGGATTTTTTTTCCCGAAATCTTATTCTTTTCTCCACAGGGTGCGTCTAATTTTGAGCTGAATTTTTCGGTCGACTCGAGAGCTATGCTTTCTAGTGAGTGTTTCGCGGGAGTAATTTCTGTGTTTGTTTGCTGAAATTTCGGTTTTTAAAATTGAAAAACTTTCCTTTTGGTAGTCGATTATGGTAATTTATTGGAGATACTCCTGTTTGTGTGATTACTTATTCGTCCAACCTAGGGTTTGGGTTCTCGTGTTGGTGTTACGCGGTCTCACCTCGCTCTTAGGAATTTCTTGCATGGAGCTTAGGTATTTGATGCCTTTTTCTTGCTCTTACAGAAGGTTTTGCTACTGATCCAGATGCTATCTATTTTCAGTTGTACTTCGCTAGCAACCCTAATGACCCTGTATTGAAATCTTCTAGCCTAGCTTGTTTCCCATGAGAAATTTTCAGCATCCTTTGAGGCTTTGAGCGTTGCACGGAAGAAAGTAATTACTTAAATTATGTCTGGTATGTCTAGGTTTTTGTGATTGGCTGATTGCTTGTTAGGTCAAAAAGATAAACCCTACTAAAATCGCGCCCATCTTACGGTTGCTCCTGCTTTGCTGGTAATAAATATGCTGCTTTTGTGTGAGCAGAAGAGCACTTGCAGAAACGTGATTTAAGAGCGGAATCTGTCAGAGAAGGCAAAGCATGCTTGTTAGGTCAAAAAGATAAACCCTACTAAAATCGCGCCCATCTTACGGTTGCTCCTGCTTTGCTGGTAATAAATATGCTGCTTTTGTGTGAGCAGAAGAGCACTTGCAGAAACGTGATTTAAGAGCGGAATCTGTCAGAGAAGGCAAAGCATTTGCTCAAAGGCAGGATTATTGAGGTATAGGTTATGGTTATATATATTCCTTAACGAGTTTGACACACGTTCATTTGTTCAGAACCGGCTCCAGCAGTGTCGCACGATGTTAAGATTGAAACTTGTGGGAATATTCATGATGTTAGTGAACTGCGATACAGTATATTTGTATTGGTTGCAGTTTCCTTGAGTTACACTGGACGTGTAGGGTATTTTACTCATGTTTGTTTGCACAGTAATTTCTGGAATTACTTTGTCTTTATGAGCTTGGGCCTAGGAGGGTACGCAAGGATAAGTGGGTGTGGCAAAGAGTTCATGAGTAGCAAACTCAGCATGGTTGCTTTACTTCCATATGAACCCTCTGACCATGTAAATACCCTGAAATACCGTGTAGTGACACAGCAATATATATGTGCTTATGCTTCACGTTGGACAACCATTTCATCGATCCTTGGGCCAGAATTGTGCTCCCTGGCCCTGATGAATCTGATCCTATTGCTATCCATGCAATAGGTTGGAAAAACCCAAATTTTACTTTGAAGTAATTTCAACCATGCATTCCATGCGTTTGTTGTTACTAAAGTGGTCTATGGTCTTGGATATGTGATGGTAAATTTTGCCATTTTTTTGCAAACTTACTAGTTACTGATGGTTTAGGGTTGTGTTTACAGAGTAGTATACCAATTCAGTGGCCCATGTTTATTGTACTGAATAGGATAGATAAAATATCGATTTATATAGAAACCACTTTTAGATCTTACCTTGGTTGCATCTACCAAGCAGATCGGTTCCCTTGTATATTTTGCATGCTGAGTCTCATGTTCCCTTTCAAAGGCCGCATTAACTTTTGTGGTGAATGTCCAGGTAGTTTTGATACTCTGAATTACAACACTAACCAAGATGCCAGCACTGAGGATGAAAAGGAAATTTACTGATGATGGTATTGGGAATGAGTTTGATACTGAATCCATGAAATCTATGAAAGTACCACATTTTCTAGTTGGGGAGTTAGAGCAGTCAGCTGTGGTGAATTTATCTCATAAAGATCCTCGGGATGGTAAGTGACTGCATGGATGCTCCCTCAAAAAAAGAGATAACTGCATGTCAAATGTGCTAGCCCTTGCTTTCTAGAAATAACATAAATTTTCACAGGTTCCAAATCAAAATTCCTTTAAATTTGATTGTTAAATCTGTGGTTCTCTTTTATGCTTGCTGAATGGGTTCCCTTGAAAGGGTCCATTGCTTACTTAGTTTTTTATGCTTGATGAATGTGCATTGACTGCAAACTATGTTTCGTCTTTAATGGTAATTTTCATAAGCTATTTTGATGCACAATACATAGGTAGAGAATATCTCAAGAAAGTTTGATAATAAGTAGTTTTACCTTTGATAAGTTAGTTCTACACGCACTATTCATTAGCAAAGCAGGATAATATGTTTACTTCATGCACTTCTAGTTTTTTAAGGTTAGCGGATGTATGTATTTATAGATTGACTGCTTGTTTTTTGACAGAGCCTGATCTGACAACTCAGCTAGCTGGCCAGGATATTAGCATCATGGAAGCTTCTGCCTTGCATGATGTGCTTGGAGGAACATCTATTGCTCTGCTCAAGGTGATGCAGCTTTGGCTGATCTTCTATATCAAATTATCAATTGGCAAAAGAACACATTCATTCCTTGCTCGGCTAGCAAGTAGCAATCCTCCCTTGTAATAATGCCACTTGGGACTGATTAGTGTTCGGATAGTTGGATGATTTTTTAATTCTAGCATTCATTATTGATGCTTGTGCTGTCTTTTCTTCGTTTTGCTTGTAGATATGTTTCGATGATTGTTTTCTTCTTCCGCAATAAGTTCTCAGTGTTGATTTCCCAGTGAAAAGGGTGCAATAACTCATTACCAGCTTTTGGTGATTGTGATATAACTTGCGTAATTTCCTGCTGCATATTTCCATTTCATCTTTCACCTCAACTTCGAAAATTAAATGATTGACAATCTTTAATATTCTTTAAGATAAGATTAAGAAGGTGTCGCCTTTGTTTGGGATAATGTAGGTGCTAGCAACCGTGGATATTATGCAATTAATTGCTTCCTGCTGTTGTTTTCGAAATGGTTAACAGCCTTGAATATTTTTTGTGAAAGATGGAAAGCATCATCTTTGATTGGTCTTGTTGTATTATGATCTAAGTTATCTTTAGAATGTCAGGCAATATATTGCATTGCTGTTTTTTTTTTGTGTGTGTCCCCTCTACTACTGATTTCCTTTTGAACCTCAGTGCTGAAAATCAACATAATATCTCTGTTTTTTATGTCCCCTCTGCTGCTGATTTCCTTTTGAAGCCTCAGCGCCCAAAATCAACGTAATATCTCACTGCGTAAATTGTAATATTAATTGCAGGATTTAATATCAGAAGGGACAGTTTCACCAAATTTGGATGCTGATTTCTCATCTAATTGCGAAGACAGCAAACCTCAGTTAGATGCAGTAGATTATGTTGACAAAGGTATGAAGTAACCCTTTCCCATCCAATAATTGTATGTATGCTGGCATTGAATATCAGAATACTAGAATAGTGCTAGGTTTTGCCACTGGAAAATGTAATTCTAATTGCAATTGATGCAGAACATCAAATGTGCCAACTCCTTTTTTATTTTAGGTTTTCTCAACATTATATCGTGTAACAAAGCTAGGAAGTTTGTCTTGTATTGAGACCAAGTTGTTGTATGCACATTTTCTACACCTTAAACCCTGATAAGCAAGATTTACTTTGCCGTCATGCCAGAGGAGAGAAAGTTGTTCTCAAAGGAGAGAAACAAGCGAGCATGGTGTGTTGACTGGGTGTTGACTCAAACTAAACTTGAATGATATTTACTTTCCCACATGAACCCCATGTAAATAGTGTACGAGTATAATGTATTATATCATTAAGAGCTTCTGATGCAATTTATCATTTATTTATTTATTTATTTCGAAAGGAACTCATTAATTATTGATGTGGTAATTGCCTAGCTGGGTAGTGAGTCAGTGACTGGTATTTTTAATGTGAATGATATTTCCCTATTTTCTTTCCCAATTGAACCTCTTTTAAATAGTTTTTCATTGGATAAATGTAGAGAACTAATGTCATACAAGTATTTTTAATTTATCTTTTATCTTTGTAAAAGATACATTTGTTAGTTAATAGCTAGGTTTAATACGTTCATATTCATTATTTTATTTATATTTTTGTATTGCAGTCTTTGCAGATGAAGATACAAATTATGAAGCATATAATCTCCGTGCAGTAAATGATCATGATGAGAGCTGGGGTTCAAATCAGGGTTGCAGCCTATTAGACATCTGCAATCCTGATGATGCCTGCCCTTTCTTATTTGATGCTCCAACTGATCTCCTGGCTAGTTACACTGCATCATGTGATGAATTTGTACCCATTGATGCATTAATAAACATGATTGGAAGATATGGAGTATTCCCACCTACTGAGAGCACTTCAGAGGCCAGTATTGATAATCAGCCATCCTCATCTGTGGGGGATATGTGCTTTACCTCTGAGGGGGATATATGCTTTAGTAACTCTGAGGTGTTAGAGTGGCTTAATCCACATCTGGCCGAGGAGGATTTGCCTAATCTTATGGATGTTACTGAGTTGAGGTCTAATGCTGCTTGTGTATGTAAAGAGCAAGGGACCACGAAGGTCACTCTTGTACTTGATTTGGACGGTACGTTGCTAGCATTCTAAGAGTTAAATGAGATTTTTGTTGGTTGCCCTTGACAATAACATGTTGTTTCTCCTTACTGTGCAGAAACCCTTGTTCATTCAACTATGGAGCACTGTGGTGATGCTGATTTTACTTTTCCAGTGTTCTTTGATATGAAAGAACATTTGGTATATGTGAGAAAAAGACCACATCTCCACATGTTCCTCCAAAAGATTGCCGAGATGTTTGAGATTATTATATTCACAGCCAGTCAAAGTGTTTATGCAGATCAACTGCTTGACATGCTGGATCCAGAGAAAAAATTGTTTTCCAAGCGTTTTTTCCGTGAGTCGTGTGTATTTACAGACAGTGGCTACACAAAAGATCTGACTGTTGTTGGAGTCAACCTTGCAAAGGTTGCCATAATCGACAATACTCCCCAGGTAAATTGCTGTCATACATTAATTAATCCAGCATTTCATTGTCAATATATTCGCAACTACCGGGAATTGAGTTTATCTGGTGTCTTAAAAAGTGCCCTTAACCACTAACCTACATCTCTATTTGAAAACTTCTGTTGTGTGCTATGACAATACCACATATCCTTTTCATGTGTTTCTTGAAAGTCAATTGTGAATATTGGTTACTTGCATCTCTCGTCTTTGAAAGATTCCTCCGTCTAAATACTTCCCTTGTTTCTCATTCAGGTTTTTCAGTTGCAAGTGAATAATGGCATACCCATAGAGAGTTGGTTCAACGACCCCTTGGACGAGGCGTTTCCTCAACTGATCCCTTTCCTGGAGACTCTTGCTGTTGCGGATGATGTCCGGCCCATCATTGCCAAGAAGTTTGGCAACAAAACGGATAACTGCTGAGGTTTTCCTACAAGTTTTGGGATTAGTCTATTGTTTACTCACATAGAGGAACAATAACTCACGTGACATGTTAACTGGACTAGTTGACACCTTTTCTTTTTTAAGTTTTTCAGCGAGTTGGTTTGATAGGATTAAGAATTTTGATACTAGAGCTTTTTTTTTTTCTTGTGAATTGTACATATCCTCAAGTCTGTTCAATTTTGTACATAGAATGCTGTTCGAAATGAAACTGATTAGCGTAGCGTTGATGCCGTCATGGCATGTCACCGCGGTGTACCATTTGTCCACCTGTTGTCCTGTTTATTTCGTGGTGTGGCACAATTTACACGTTTTGTGTTGAGAAACTCCGACCTGGGCTGCTGCCGGCCTTGGACCTTGCCGGCGTATATGGTAGAGACTCGGTTGATCAGCCAAAACCATAAGCAAACGAGCATAAATGATAGAGGAATTTATCTATAATAAAAGTAATAAGGAATCAACCCCTTCTACATTTTGTGTATTTCAATCTATTACGTGATTATTGTTCAATGTCTACGATTTGCTATTTACGCTTGTATAAACACCCTACAATTTGCCGTTTGCCGTTTGCGCTTGTATAAACACCCTACGATTTGCCGTTTGCGCTTGTATAAACATCCTTGGACTATACTCGGTAGTGTGATTGTTTCAATCGTTATTAGCATGAGGCTCTGGAGAATCATAAGACGCCGGAGCTAGATCGACAGCAATGATACGACAACTTTGACAAACAGACTATGAAATCGTTATCACAGTGGCGGGTCTGTCTTAGACATTCGTCGAATATCACCCTTGCTACAGCAAGATCAAAGCTATCAGATCGAACCAAATCCGGAAATTCTCAAATTTATCCGTTATGAATCGTAGGGTTTTGCAATAAGAACCCATTGAACTGAATTGAATTGTCGGTTTCCTGGATCGGCGACGAATGAACGAAACTTGCATCAGAACGGCAGCGCATGGAGCACAACCACCGGCTATTGCCTCGCAATCCCAGCAGTGAGCCGCGCCACCGCGCCCGATACCCTGTAGTGGGCGGCTGGCACCGTGCCGACGCGCTCTTACCTTTGCGCCGTCGCGCCTCGCATGCTGGAGCATCGCTCGCGCTGTACTGAGAGGCGGCCTGGCCGCACCGACCGAAACCACACGTTGCTGGCCACCACCGCGCGCCGCACGCCCACAGCAACAGCGGTTGGCTACCCCACCACCACACGTCCGTGTCGAGCCGCCGCGCGCCCTGCTGCACTGCACGCCTTGTCGTGCGCCCCCATCATGTATCATGTTGCCGCACTCCCCGCGCCCGCGCCGTCACCCCCTCCCCCCCTCGCATGCAAAGATGTTCAAAGCAAGCTTGCTCTTATAATTTAAGGCTTCTTGTTACAAGATAGTATAAATGGCACAAGCATGAATCCGTTCCATGAGCACATGTAGGGCCTTCAAAGGGAATATTCTCTATGTTTGGTATACGTAGCAAGGCTTTTATAAGAGAATATTTTCCGTATTTACACACTCGTCTCTTCCTACTTCAACAAAGTTTTTATATATTTTTTATAAAGGAAGCTTTATTGAAAGCAAGATAGTTACATCAATGTGATATAACCATTCTGAGATCACTTCTGGCCTCTACATAGCAAGATGCACACATCCCTAAATAGATAAAAGAAAAGGCAGACAACTTAATGACTATCATCCGAAGACTAGATCGCCACCCATATGTCTGGGTAAAACATTTCTTGACCACCCTTTTTTATATGATCTTTAATTTAATACTCTCTAATTATCTCGTTGCTATATCTTTTTTAGATAGAATCTTTAATTTAATACTCTCTAATTATCTCGTTGCTATATCTTTTTTAGATAGAACCAATTATTTTTTTAAAGACAGAGGGAACAAGATGTAGTGGTTTATAGAGAAGGGGATAGTAGTGGATTATAGAGAAGAGATATAATGATACAAATATTGAGACCCCCCTATTGATGCTTGCTGCCGATGAGGTGGGTCCAGAGAACGCGGGTTCACGGAGGCGGGCATCACAGTAGGGGCATGAACACACCATCCCTCCAGTAGATACTGTGGGATAATGTTACAACAATTACTCACTCCGTTTTTATGTAAAACATGGTTTGAGTGATTTTGTTAAAATATAAGGTGTGCATGTGAATTAATTGATGTTTTTCTTAGCTGTCCTTATTTATTGCAAGTTCTCTCTTATTTATTTATGAATAACTGTTTTACGTGATGTTCTCTCATATTTTTAAGATATTTATAATATTGTTAGTATTGTAATTTTCTCTTCACCTTTGCTTAATTTCATGACTTTCTTAATATATGCCGATACAAAATACATCTTACATAGAAAAACGAATGGAGTAAAGCTGTTTTCAAGTAGCCAGAGGGATTGCAAACGAGGTCAGAGCATGTTTCTTTTTATGCGAAGAATACATGATCGTCGGCCTTAGTGAGGTAAGGGCACGCTCTTTTTTGTCCGAAGAAAACATGGTCGTCAGCCTTACATTTCTATTTTCTTTGTTACTCTGAAGGTCCTCCTTCATTCGCGGTTTGGTCTCTTTCACTCATGGTTTGGTTTGGATTTCTTTCATGGTTTGGCCTCTTTTATTCATAGTTGGTTTGGTTGGTCCAATTGAGTCAATATTTATTATTTTTGTACAGACAAATCAACGTAACATTTTGTAATAGTTTTTTAAGCATAAAGAGGTTTTTCTCAAATATCTCAAAAAAAATTTAAATAGTTTTTGTCTTTCAATGTCTCATTTTAAAGGAAGAAATCTATATTACACCCTGAACTATTACGCTTCGTTTACATATCCTTCTGAACTACGAAACCAGGTATCTAACTCCGCAAAACCAAAAAAAAAGGTGCAGATTGACGGCGTGTTCTCCGCTCAACCACTGCGGATCACACCCCTGGTCAGATTTTTAGACTGCTAGCCAACTCGATCAAGCTCGGTTCGATTTGAGCGTCGGGCACAACGAGGAGCGACTCGCAGATTTACCTAGGTTCGGACCCCCTCGCGGGTAATAGTCCTACTCCCTTGAGCCTTAGCTCTTTTCCGATTGTGGTTGAATGGGGATGTGTTTACGAGCGTTTGAATGCACGAATGCTAGTGCACGTACCCCCCCCTCTCTCCTCCCTTTTATACAAACTTTGGGGTGGCGGAGAGAGCGAGGGTAGGCAAGCGTCTGATACTCTCGATACTGTGACACGACTCGACGAAGAGGCAAAACGTGCACGCCTTGCAGCTGCCAATGCGCCGCCTCGCGATGCCGCCAAGTAGCCTCGACCCTTGACCACCACACCGGTGAGTTTGCGGGTAGGGCCTACACTGCTCCTCTGGCGGGACGGCCTCCTCAAGCAAACCTTCTCTCTGGGTCAATTCTTACGTATCACGCGGGATGGCCGCTTCAGGACACGCAAAAGGTCATCAGAAGCGGTAATCATGTCTTCACTGTCTATCCGCAGCGTAATGTCTCATTAAATGCGCTTCGTCCTTCGCACTTCGCGGCGGGGAGCCGTCGTCCGAACTCATTCGCAACGCTCCCTGCCTGGCCCCACTGGCGCGTGGGACCCTCGCCTCCTTCCGGAGGGGCTCGCCCGCGCCCGCCCGGTGCGTGGGGCCTCGCCTCTCCTTCGGAGGGGCTGCGCCACGCACTGGGCCTTGCTTGCTCGCCGCGCTGCGCGTGGGGCCCTTTGGCCTCTGAGGGGCTCGCCACGCCATGGGGCCTTGCTCGCCCGCTGACGCGTGGGGCCTCTTGACCTCCCGAGGACTCTTCCTACCTGGTATTTATTACACGCGACAAGAGCCCCGGACCACCGTGATCGCGAACCGTCAGCGCCGATGTCTGGTTATCTTTTGCGCGGCGGGAGGCGAATCGTGGGGCCCAACCCCGCAACGGCCGTCGTCGATTCTCCGCTGCGCGACGATCTTCCTTGGGGAACCGCGCTTTTGCGGAAACCAAACGCGAGGCAATGATGGCGCCACGCAGCGCGTGGCGGAATCAAACCGTCGCGCTCGCGCCCACGCCTATAAATACTTCTCTTGGCGCTGCGGCTAATCCTTCCGCGCTAAGTCCTCAAACCGCTACTTGCCTCCATCACTACCACCACGAGCCTTCTTTCTCTTCGCCACCAAGTCTTTCGCCACCGCCGCCAAATTTTCCATGGCTCCCAAGCGCAGCAAGGGCCGCCATGGATGCCGCACCACCTTCTGGAGCTGTTTTGCCTGCTTCTACCGTCGATGAGGATCGGTGGCGCGGCTTGAGTCTTCGTGCCGCCGATCGCGCCCGGTTCGCGCCGGCACCATCGTCTGCGAGTCCTCGCCGGGGAGATCGTGACCTTCTCTGGGGATCTTTGGCGGGCCTTGTCCCGCCGTACTCCGAATTCCTCTTGGGGGTGCTCGTCTTCTATGGGATCCAGGCGGCGCACCTTCCCCCCAACTCGATCATGGCCCTGGCCATCTTCGCCCACCTCTGCGAGATGTTCGTGGGGCGATGCCAAGCCTTCCGCTCTGGCGCCGACTCTTCATCTCGCACGGGCTCGCTCCGGCGCGGTTGAGTCTGTTATTTTGAGCCCGCGAGGCCTCCGCCTTCATACCGCCGCGGTCAAGTCCAATGGAAGGATCGCACCGGCGATGGTATGTGGAAGATTCGGTAGCTGCGACGATCTTGTCCTTCCCGACAGCCCCGCAAAGCCCACCGCCGACGGGGCCCGGCTAGACGATCCGGCGGTGCGGATGCGATGATGGCGCGCGTGCCGAGCTCCGCCGCGGGGCTCACCGGAACCCACGTGGTGGCGGACTTTTTGCGCGCCGCCTTTGCCCGCTTCGCTGAGGCGCGTCCGCTGGGCGTACTACGGCGATAACGACGGACCCGCCTCGCTCTTGGAGGTGAATACTCGCATTCTTTTGGATTTCGTGACCTTGCGGTGCGTCTTTCCTTCTCGCCAATCTTATGGTTTCCTTTTTCGTTCATCCACCAGCGAGAACGTCCGGACGGCGTGCTCGGGGCGGGTGGCGGGACTCTCGCCCCACCGGTCGGTGACACTTTGTTACTGCAGAATCCTCCCTCTGCGATCGGGATCCACGGAGCGCAACCAATACTTGAGTGCCACGCCCTACGGAGGTCTCGGTCCTGCGGTCCAAGTGGCACGGGGCCACTCTGATCCGCGATCGCCTCCGTGATCGCCCAAGCTTCATGCCGCCGCTACCTCGCCATGGCGGCCGACTCGATCAAGCGCCTCCGGAAGCGCCGCCATCCTTGCCGTGGATGATGACGACGAGGAGGAGAGACGAGTCCAAAGAGGACTCGCCCTCCAACCTCGAAGCTTCGCCGCCGCCGCCGGCCCCTCCAATGGGGCCTGTTGCGGAATCGCACCGCTGCGCCCGATCTCTTCCGCTCCGTCCGCTGGCGCCTCTGCGCCGCCCGGCCGATGGCGGCCTCTGCTGCCTGTGGCTGGTGCTTCTGCACCGGTGCCACTTAGCGCTGGGCGCTGCCGCTGCCGACGGCGGGATCAGAATCGCAGCGGCACCGCCGCAAACAAGCGACTTGAGCTCCCGCCGGCTTTCGCCTTGAGCGCACCGCTTCATGTTGGCTTTCCTGCGCTTACGCATATTTCAGATTAGGGTTAGCATGCTACGCTTTTGCATACCGAACCTTGTTTGTCCTTCGGGAACAGATCGGCGGTATTTGGCGTCGAGCTCTGCTCCCGCGACTCGCCAAATTTCACCGCCGCCCGCTCCTTCTACGGAGGTCGCTTCCTCGGCGAGGGTTCGCCGACGCCGCGTCGGAGAACCCTCAGCCACCGCGTCGGTGGCGCCCGCCATCTCGGCCGTGGCGCCGACGAGGGCGCTCTTCGGCGCCAGACCCTCTCCCGCACTGGCGACGCGGAGAAGCCCTCGCCTTGGCGGAGTGATCTGCCGGCGAAGCCGCGGCGGCCCTTGGCCGAGAGACCGTCGCGAAGGCGATGACCAGCGAGGTCTGCGGCGTCTTGCCGCCGCCTCCGCCGCCAAGCGGATCAAGACCTCCGCTGAACGCTTCGAAGCGCCTCAACCCTCGCCGACATGCTCCGACGCTTACTGCGCTTCCGGACGCCTCGATCCACTGGTGTTACCTTGCATCCCATTGGAGAGAGGCAATTGCCTTGATCTGTTGGCGCCGTGGGGCGAGCCGCCCGAAGCCTGCGCGGTCTCCCGATGGCGTTGCGGGCGCGGCGATCGAAGATCGCCAATGCGCTCTCGAAGCAGCGCGGTTCATCTTGGGCAACTGTCTTGCTCGAGACGCCGCGTTTGATCTCGATACCGCCACCGGGGAGCCTTCGCGCCAGCTGGATCGGTTTGAGCAGGTAGCGGTCACCGCCGCCGGCCATGTGTCCATGATGGGCGGCGCCGCTCCAGCGGAAGACGAAGATGAGGAGGAGTAGCGAGACTCCCCTGTCTTTTTTGCCTTGTAAATGTTGCCTATCAATGCAAACAAACTTTTGCTCTTTTGTTGTGAGTCTCACTTGAACTAAGCACAATTTAAACTTGCGAAAATCGAACAAGGCACCCGCCGCCAAAACTTTAGATCAACGTTTCGCCGCAAGTGAGCGCTGTTTCCTTAGGCATCTGGTTACTTCAACCCTTATGGCCTCTCGCAACCCGACTTAAACATTACGTGGCGGCGTTTAGCTTCGGAAGTGGTCTAGTCGCCGGTGCATTGTTGGCGCATTGCCTGAGACCGAGCCGACACACCGGCTAGAACCGCCTTCCGTCCGCTTTGCCTCGCACCAACGTAAGTTATAAGCGTTGCCTTTGCGATTAAGGGCCATCACCATAAGTACTTTCGCTACCGCCGCGAATGTTTTCTAACAGACCTTTTCGAGCTAAACCACCGACGCCAAAAGTTTTAAGCGAGCTTTACTGAAAGTGGCGCTTTTCCTCGGGCATCTGGTTACTTCAACCCTTACGGCCTCTTTGCGAACCGACCACGGGCGTCGCGTGGAGAGAACTTAGCTTCCTAAGTGGTCTAGTCGCGGTGCCCTTGTTGGCGCATTGCCTGAGACCGAGCCGACGACCAAAGTTAGAACCCGCTTCCGCCTCCGCTTCGCCGCCTCAATCATGAAGTCGCAGACGTTCGTCCTTGCAACTAAGGGCTATCCGCCTTGAGTACTTTTTTCGCTACCGACTTTCAGCGTAATGCTTTCTAACAGACTTGAGGCGAAAAAAGCGGGTGCCCACAAGGAGACAGAACTTATCTCTTATTGAAGATGGCTTTGTACAATGCAGCTCCCGAGGCGGTGAAGGAAAGAAGACTCGCCGCTCGGCTCAAAGGAAGGCAAAAAAGCTCTTGGATCGCTTCCTCGGTAGAACTTCCTCACCGCCGGCGTTTCAAGTGTTCGCCAATTCGCGACCATCCTCGAATCTGAGCTTGACCGAGCTGGGCGGAGACCGAGACCACCTTGAAGGGGCCCTCCCACAGGGGAGACAGTTTGTGGCGCCCCGCCTGCGCTTGGACTTTGCGCAGAACAAGGTCGCCCACTGCCAGTGCTCTCACACACACCCGTCTTGCTTGATAACGGCGCAGCGCCTGCTGATACTTGGCGGCCCGGATCACCGCCCTGTCTCGGATCTCCTCCAGGAGATTCACTTCGTCCTGACGCCAGTCAGGGTCTTGTTCTTCGCTGAACGCCGCCATCCTTGGGGAGCCGAAGGCGAGCTCGGATGGGAGCACCGCCTCAGAGCCAAACACCAGGAAGAAGGGGGTCTCGCCGGTGGCCCTGTTAGGAGTTGTCTGCAGCGCCCACAACACCGTGGGGACTTCGTCAGCCCAGCGCTTGCCACGCTTCTCTAGACGGTCGAAAGCCCTTATCTTGAATCCTTTGAGTACTTCCGCGTTCGCCAGCTCCACTTGCCCATTGCTCTTCGGATGCGCGACGGAGGCGAAGCATAGCTTGGTGCCCAGCTCTTCGCACCAGTCTTAGAAATCAGCGCTTTTAAAGCGAAAGCCGTTGTCGATGATGATTACATTGGCGACACCGAACCGGACGAAGATGCTCTTCATAAACTTGATAGCCGCTGCGGAATGTGATCGCCGGACCGGCGAGGCTTCAACCCACTTAGTGAACTTGTCGATGGCGACGAACAGATGAGTATAACCTCCGGTCGCCCGCGGGAACGGGCCCAGAATGTCCAGCCCCCAGACCGCGAACGGCCAAGAGAGTGGAATGGTCTGCAGCGCCTGGGCCGGTCGGTGGATCTGCTTAGCATGAAATTGGCACGCTTCGCATCTCCTCACCAGCTCGAAGGCATCACGGAGGACGAGAGGCCAATAAAGCCGTGGCGAAAGCTTTTCCAACCAACGCCCGGCTCCCTGAATGGCTCCCGCACATGCCTCCATGGATCTCAGAGAGAATTTCACTCCCCGCTTCCCGAGTGACGCACTTCAGTAGAACTCCGTTTGCGCCCTGGCGATACAGGTCCCCACCTACCAGGGCGTAGCGCTTGGCCTTGCGCGCTATCTTCTCGGCGACGCAGCATCGCCGTGGGATCACTCCATCCCGCAGTAGGCTAGGATCGGATCCATCCACCGCCTTCCGGGACGAGTGTGACGACGTTCTGTACATTGCCGCCGACGTACTCCGCCTGGCCTGACGTTTCCGCCTCAACCGCCTCAGCAGTTCTTCCGCCTCCTCCCTCCAATCGGGGAGCTGCAGCAGGGTTGGTGACGTCTCCTCCAGAAGTGGGAGCTGCGTCAGGGAAAGCGTCGTCTCCGCCAGAGTTGGGAGCTGCGACGGACGGCCGCGTAAGTCTTTCTTCAAAGACCCCAGCCGGAACAGGTGTCCTTGATGAGGCAATCTGGGACAGTTCATCCGCCATGTAGTTGTCGCGGCGAGGGATGTGCACGAAGCCCAAGCTCTTGAAGTGCCGCTCCAACCGGCGCACCTCCGCTAGGTAGGCCGCCATGACGGGATCCGAGCAGGAGAAATCCTTCCTCGCCTGGTTGTTGACCAGGAGAGAGTCGCCTTTTACTTGTAGCCGCCGGATGCCAAGGGTCGAAGCCGCCCTGAGCCCGGCGAGCAGTCCTTCATATTCCGCGACGTTGTTGGTGGCGCGGAAGTCCAAGACCACCAGATGCGGGACGACATCACGGTGGGAGACACCAAGACGACGCCACTTCAAATTTCGGCGGAATGAGCCGTCAAGAAGAGAGTCGAGGCGAGGTCTGGGGTGTCTTCACTTTGTGTCCGCCGAGTCCACTCGTGATGAATTCCGCGAGCTTGCCCTTTGATGGCCGTTCGGGAGCGAATTTGAGATCGAATTCGCCACTCCATGGCCCATTTGGCGATCGACCCGTCGCCTCGCGGTTGAAGAGGATCTCCGCAAGGGATACTTGGTCAACACCGTAACTTCTCGCTCCGGAAGTAGTGGCGCACTTCGGGCGCCACAAGACGGCGTAGAGCATCTTCGGTCTTGTGAATATCTTGTTTGGCGTTGTGGAGGACCTTCTTGACGAGTAAATGGGCGCTGAACGCCTTCTCTTTCCGCCACCAAGACTGCTGACCGCCGCTAGGGGTTTGCCGCGACATAGAGGATCAGCGGCTCGCCCGGGTCCGGGGCGACCAGGACGGGCGGGGAGGTGAGATACTTCTTCAGACCGTCGAACGCCTCCTGCGCCTCCGCCGTCCACTCGAACTGGTTGGTCTTCTTTAGGAGCTTGAGCGGTGGGAGACTTTTATCCCCAGGCGAGCTATAAGCGGCCCAGGAGGTCAAGCAACCCACCAAGCACTGCATCTGCCGAAGTCGCGTCGGGGCTTCATGTTCTCGATCGCTGCGATCTTGTCAGGGTTCGCCTCAATCCCCCTCTGGGAGACGAGGAATCCTAGCAATTTGCCCGACGGAACGGCGAACACACATTTCTCTGGGTTTAGCTTGATGCAGTACTTCCTCAGGTTGGTGAAGGTTTTTCCCAGGTCGCCGATCAACTCCTCCGCCTTCTTGGACTTCACCACGAGATCATCAACATACACCTCGTGTTTCGCCCTATTTGGGGCGGTGAGTGATGTGCATGGTCCTCGATAGGTTGGGCCGCATTCTTCATCCAACGCCATCCTTGTGTAGCAGTAGACGCCCATGGGCGTCACGAAGGCGGTCTTGTCTTCATCTTCTTCGGCCATGCTAATCTGGTGGTACCCGGAGTACGCATCCGTAGCCTGTTTTTCGCACCCCGCAATCGAGTCGACGATGAGATCGATCGCGGGCGCGGTACGGATCCTTCGGCATGCCTTGTTGAGGTCGGTGAAGTCCACGCACATCCTCCGGCGCCGTTGGATTTCTTGACGAGGACGGGTTCGCGAGCCACAGGATGGGCGACACTGCGGACGACCCCCGCCCTTAAGAGCTTGTCCACCTCCTGACGGATAACTTCCTGGCGCTCTACCGACTGCTTCCGGACCTTCTGCATGACCGGTCGCGCGCCGGGGAACGTCGCCAATTTGTGCTCAATCACCTCCCTTGGGACCCAGCCATGTCGGACGGTTGCCACGCAAACACGTCTGCGTTAGACTGGAGGAAGGAGACGAGCGCGCCTTCCTATTTGGCGCTAAGAGAGCGCCCACCGAACGGTCTTCGCCGGTCGACTTCGCTTCGGAGACCGCCTTAACCTCCGCGACGAACCGGGAGGCACGGTCTTCGTCGGAGGAGCTCCCGAGTCGGCTTGCCTTCCAGGCACCGACGCCCCGCCAAAGCGAGCGTCCTTGTCGCAGCGGCGCCTCCGGCGGTCCACTTTCAAGACGATGGGGCCGGCTGGCCCCGGGATCTTCGCCGCCATGTACGCATAGTGGCAAACCGACATGAACTTGGTCAGCGCCGGCCGATCCAGTATAGCGTTGTAGGGGAGGTCGAAGTCCGCCACCTCGAACTTGAGCATCTCGGTGCGGAAATTGCCGAACCTCAAACGTCACCGAGATCGACGCGCCAGGCCGACGGACTCGGCCCGCGCGATGTCAAGAATGGGAGCGTTGGACGAAGCTCCCGCTGCTGGATCTGGAGCGCCGCGGCAACCCGGGCGGACAGGAGGTTGAGGGAACTCCCTCCGTCTACCAGCACCCGCCCTAGCTTTACATTCCGGACCGTGGGCGCGACCACGATCGGGAGATGACCAGGCGGCGATCGGGCCGGGTGATCGGCTCGATCGAACGCGATCGGTCGCTCGACCACGCCAATGCCTTGCGACCAAAGCCGGCACGCAGCAAGACACTTCCTCATCGCACGCTTAAAGCTAGCGTGGGACGGATATGTGGCCGAACCGCCGTGGATGACGGCAACTTCGCGCTCCGCCTGCTGAAAACCAAGCGGAGCCGTCTCCTTGCCCTTGCCGCTGCCGGACGCCTGCTGCTGCTGCTGCTCGTGGACTCGCTTGTCCACCATCTTGCTAACGACATGGCAATCCGCCAAGTCGTGGGAGTTGTTGCGGTGAATGGGACAGTAAGGCCTTCCGTCCCACTCACGGGGGCGATGGTCTCGCCCTTCGTCGCGGCCGCGAGGACCGTCGCGGCTACGGCGATCGCCATAGCCGCCGCCTCGGCCGCCCCTACGGGGGCCGTACCCGCCGGCGCCGCGACCTCCTCCTCTTTTCTGCCCGCCGCGCCCATTGCGCGGCTGGCCGCGGTCGTCGTCGTCGTCGCGCTCGGCGGCCATGACCTGCCCGGTCTCGGCCGCCTTGCGCTTCTTCTTGTCCTTGCCGCCGGGGTTCCTCGAGGTCCCGGCCTCGCCACCATGGCTGTCCCCGCCAGCGGCGGCGGATCTGAGCTCTCGCTGAAGGGCGCACTTGTCGCCAGGTGAAGAGCTCCTCCGTCGTTTGATCTTGCGGGTGGCCATCTTCTCTTTGACTTTGGGTCTCGGGCGCCTCTCCTGAATGCCGTGACCACGGCGTCGATGGAAATGTCAGGGATGGTGTTGCGGACCTGACTGAAGCGCCGAATATAGTCGCGCAATGATCGTCTTTTCTTCCGCTTCCACGTTGTGGAGGTCGTCTTCTACCGGGCTGCTCGAAGGTGCCACGGAAGTTGGTGACGAAGAGCTCAGAGCTCCTTCTATGACCCCACCGGACTCGAGGCGGGTTCATGAGCCACGGCGGGCTCACGGTGAGGACCGCGGGATAGTAGTTCGCGGAACCTTCCCGACCCTCCGATCGGTGCATTACCGTCGTATAGATCTGCAAAAACTCATCGTGGTTGGTGGAGCCGTCATACTTTTCGATGGGGGCGGACGAAACCGTTCCGCCCTCGGGCGCGGCAGCCTCCTTAGAAAAGGCGCGGCACCGGCGTTGGGAGCCTCCTGCTCTGGGCGCGGTCCTCGCCTGCCGCCCGGGCCGCCTAGGCGGCGCCAAGAAGCGCCACCCTCGCTGGCGGGCAGCTCTGCGAGCCCTCTTGTTGGTCCCAGCGTGCGGCGGCGGCAACATGCGATCGCCTTCGGTCGCGACCCTGCGGAGCTTGTCACGCAGTCTTCTCCATCGACAAGTGGCGGTCCTCCAGTGAGACCGGAGATCGCCGCCACTGCCGCCGCTTCGGCCGAGCCCCGTAGGGTCGTCGCTCTTGTCGTCTTAGCTCGCCCCACCGGGAGATCTGCGAGAGGAGTGCGAGGTAACAAAAACGGAGGACGCGAAACACCGGTTCCCCGCTCCCGAAACTTGCACCACCCCAGGGCGGCGTCGACGAGCGGGCCAAGGCAGCCAACCACGGCCGCCGGGAGTCCGAGTCACCGGAACGGTGGGTTCTCAACAAGGCCTGCCGCATGGAGGTTCTGTCTTTGGGTGCACTCTCCAAGGCCAGCGCCGCTTAGCTTGGTCGAGGCGGCCGCTTCCGCCAGGTTCCAACCTAGGCGGCGGCCACCGCCGGGTGATCCATCGCCATCGCCGCGCCCGACTCGTGGCAGCGGCTCTAGCGGCCGCTTCTGCTCCATCGCGATCGCCGCTCCGCCATCGCCGCTGAAGAAGGGTCAAGAGTTTGAACCGATGCTAAGCGCTCCCTACTGGCGCGCCATCGACGTGTTCTCCGCTCAACCACTGCGGATCACACCTGGTCGATTTTTAGAATGCTAGCCAACTCGATCAAGCTCGGTTCGATTTGGCGTCGGCACAACGAGGAGCGACTCAGATTTACCTGTGTTCGGACCCTCGCCGGTAATAGTCCTACTCCTGCCGAGCCTTAGCTCTTTTCCGATTGTGGTTGAATGGGGATGTGTTTACAGAGCGTTTGAATGCACGAATGCTAGTGCACGTACCCTCTCTCTCTCCTCCCTTTTATACAAGCTTTGGGTGGCGGAGAGAGCCGAGGGGGTAAGCGATCTGATTTCAAGATAATCGACACGACTCGGCGAAGAGGCAACGTGCAGCCACCCACGCCAAGCTGCTGGCCGCATTGCCCCTCGCGTGCCGCAAGTAGCCTCGACCCGCATGACCACACCGGTGAGTCTGCGGGTGGGGCCTCGCCGCTCCTCCCGACGCAGGCGGCCTTCTCAAGCAAACCTTCTCTCGCTAGTCAATTCTTACGTACCACGATGTGGCCGCTCGGACCTGCAAAGGTCATCAGAAGCAGTAATCATGTCTTCACTGCCTATCCGCGTGATGTCTCATTAAATGCGCTTCGTCCTTCGCACTTTCGCAGCAGGGGGAGCCGTCGTCCCGAAGACTCCTTCTGCAACGCTCCCTGCCGCGCGGGCCCCACCTGGCGCGTGGGACCCTCGCCTCTCCTTTAGAGGGGGCTCGCCCACGCACCCGCCCGGTGCGTGGGGCCCTCGCCTCTCCTTCAGAGGGGGCTCGCCCACACACCCCCCTGGTGCGTGGGGCCGAGGACTCTTCCTACCCTGGTATTTATTACACCGACACAGATAACCCCCCGCAGTGGTTTTTGGGGAGGTTTTGCCCACGTGGCTGGCGGGTGGGGTGGATGGCTAGCCATAGAATAAGGCATAAAATAAAATTTTGCCTCACTGGGCCCACATGTCATGCTCTATCCTCGCATCCTTCTACCTTTCTCTTCCTCTTTCTTCCCATCAACTCTCTCCTCTTCTCTTTAGATCCGAGCGGAGGCTCTCTTGGCAGCGGGCGCGCAAGGCGCAGCGGCGACCTCTTAACGGTTGGCCTCGTGCGGAAAGGCAATGACGACAGCTGGGGGGAGGAGGCGGCGTGAGGCAAGAGGATGGGCGCGCTGCCAGGGGAGGGAGGCGGCAGCGATTGCAGGGAAGGAGGCGGCATCACGCGCGCGGGAACAACCAGAGGAGGGGGCGACGGCGTGGCCAAGGGAGAAAGGGGACGGCAACTGCCACAAGGAGGAAGCGGCACAAGGCAGGGAAGGGGTGTGTCGTCGGGGAAGGGAAGCGGCGGTGACTACGATGAAGAAGGCGGCGGCATGCACGTGGCACCAGAGGGAGGCGGCGGTGACTGGAGGAGGGAGGCGATGGCGACTACCAGGGGCAGGCGGCGAGCAACAATGGGGAGGGAAGCAGAAGCAGCAACTAGGGGGAGGCAACGCACGGCTAGAAGGAGGCAGCGATGACAACTAGATGGAGGGAGGCACTGGCGACGACTAAGAGGAAAGGTGGTCGGCGAGGAGAGGGAAGTGCCGCCAAGAGAGAGAGGGAAAAGAGAGAACATAAGAGAGAGGACAGAAGAGAGAGAGGAGAGAAGTGCCAGCTCACCCACCACATGGACAAAACCTCCCAAAAAACCACAACAGGGGGTTATCTGCATATCTGATTTCGTAGTTCATGAGGTTATATAGACAAAGCTTAATAGTTTAGGGTATATTATAGACTTTTTTCCATTTGAAAACCCTCTACTTTTGACTCGATCAAACCGAATTGCGAATCAAAAAAGACCGACGTTACACATTCAAACGTGCCAAAAATTCAACTTTGAGTTCCTCGTGAGGCACAAGGGCTTCAAGCCCCGAGAGACAGTTCACCACCACATGAATGTGGAACATAACAAACGGCTGTCCCCAGCATATAATATATTAAATCAAGGTATGCTATATACATAGTCACATTTTTTTATTCCCATGCGTTCCCTTTCTTCCAAAGTACATGGAATCCCTTCCTCGTCTTCTCAGCCGCGACTTCCATTTCTTCTTAGCAGCAATAACAGATTGCAGTTTTTTCTTGAGCAGCCCAGCTAGATCAATGGACAGGGTAGCTCCTCTTCTTTCTTTCTTTTTTTTTTTTGAATAATTTCCTCCTCGATCCATTGTTTGGATCCCCAGTTTGATAAGGCAGCTTCGGAAGTACTTCTATTCTCCCATGCTATTGCTTCGGCACAGTTGAGCATTCTGGAGGTGATCGCACCTAGTACATCCTAGAAACTCCATACTGAACAGCAGTGACCTTATTGTAGCCACCTCCAACTGCTGCAATGCCATTAAATGGGGCGATTCCGTGCATCATGTTAGACTGCAAGGCAGCCCTTTCTGTTACATCAGATTTTGGGACGCCCTTTGGAATGTAGTAGGAGGACCTCAAGTCAGGGGACGGGTGTGACACTACCTTAGCATCCATGAAACGTTGCGATGGCTGGTATTGCATGCGATCTTTTTCAAGTTCCTGTTGTAGCTCTCTTTCTGAGTTGTCAGGCTTTCGGTGGTAAGTGTATCCTGATTGGTTCGTGGTGGCTGGAGGAAGTATTGGATTCCTCACTACCCTTCGTTGACTGTATTGATCCATAACACTTGAATTCTCAAATGGTAATACCGGGCCAACCACTCTTCCTGGTCTTCCTGAGAATTTTCAAGAAACAAAATGTGTCAGATCGATCCCATTTTAAGAACAAAATACTATATATTTGTTTTTGAGAAATTGTTACCAGTTGGAATCCTTTGTGGAACTTGGGAAGCTATACTTGGATGATCTTTTGGAGGAATTGGAGTAGAATGAACTGTAGTGGTCCTGTAGATAGCAAATTAAGGATCAGCACTCAGCTGTGAATTTTGAGAGCCGTCTCTGTAATTAGTAATTTAGTATCACCCCAAAATACCCAAGTTCTTGTGAAATTACTGGTCAGACGACCTTTTGTTACTGTGTAAAGAGATTTGATAGTGGTACACAACCATCAAAGAACAATCTTCCAGCCATATACACGAGATTATTTGTTTCATACACAACAGAATGTGCCAGCATATATCACTGATACAGCATTCGCAATGGGAAGAAAAACAGTTAAAAGTTGTCACCTTGGGAGGGAAACATGCTTCCTATCCAATGGAACGAATGCCCCACCCTTCCCTCCATTTTCCTCCAAGTTAGCAAATTGCCTCCGGAAATTATCAACAGCACTGCATAATAACAACCAGGCAAAGCCACAAACAGATCAGTTATGAATATTTGCTTGTCGCAGATGGCAATAAAAATATTAAAAGAATAGAAAAAACCTAGGATATAGGAAGTTCGTTTTTTCAGTTCCATTCATGTAATCCTTGAGAAGCTGTGGATGATATTCCAATATCTCCTGAAATATAAGTTCCTTTACGTCTTCTTTGGTCACCTTCCTTCGTTCAAACTCGAACTCCATTTTCGTTATTGGCTGGCATGATGGTTCTCTCTCTACTTTTGCAAGGCCTTTAAAATATGGATCAGCCAATGCCTGAGTATGTGTATTCATGATTAAAGGGACATGATTAGAACGATTTTTCCACCTACAGACGATTGGTCCAACAATTGCAAAGAAGCTAAGAAAAAATAATTTTAAATTCTAGGCTTTATTAAAAACACTTACCTCTTCAGCAGTTGGTCTATCCTTGGGATCAAAAGCTAAAAGCCTCTGCAGAAGTTTGAGTGCAGCAGGATCTGCTTTAGGGAACCTCTCAGCAAAAGGTACTGGTTGTTTCTTCCTCATACTACTCAAGTACCTTCTTGCCTTCTCATTCCGAATCTGCAGTTGCAAAGGGACCAATGAAATGTTTCACATTTATGAGCAATTTACTTTGGAGCAATAAGCATGGTTGAAAAGGCATACCCTGGAAACAGTATCCAGTGATGGCGTACCCAAGAGGTCAGTCATCAAATCCAACTGGTGAACCACATTTTTGCCAGGAAACAAAGGCTTCCCAGTTAAAATCTCCGCAAAGATGCAACCAATACTCCATATGTCAATAGCTGGTGAATACTGCACGTGACAATCAATTTTGCAAACATAGCTCGTCATCCAAAGCAAATTTAAAGAGGAAGAAATAAGATATCAATTGATAGTTAACATAACAGTTCAAAGAAAGTTATATAACTTTAGTGAAAAAATGTTATATTACTACATTAATATTCTCGGATTGAGCAACATATATTCCCTGAATGGTTGGTTAAGCACCTTGAGTTACCACAAACGCTCTATCCCACACCTAACTTAAAAATAGTAGCACCACACTTATCTATGATTATCAATGAAAGTAAGACCTAGTAAAAGGTAGAAAATGTCATCGAGAATGTCAGTTTCTGTAGAATGCAGCTCCTGAACAAGATAATTTGGAATGTATGATCCTTAATATGCCAGTTGGTAAGTAGCCAAGATAGAATCACAGGTGATGAATGTCCTGATGCCAACTTACATTCAGCTATTAGGGTACTTGGGCATAAAAGGGTTATAATACACAATAATTTAACATCCTGACCATTTAATCCTTAAAAAATGATGCCATATAAGAATGGCTAATGTATATACATAAAAAGGGAACAAAGAATAAAGTTCAAACGAAATAGATAAACATACAAGCAACAATTTTGTTCAATGTTCTAAAATCGGAATTAAACCCTGAATAATCCTAGTTGGCAATCCACCGCCTAGTAGAGATTAGAGTCGAATTATACAGATTTGTTCTGATTAACCTAAGGATTGACCCCGACTAATTGCTAGTGCCCAGCTCACCGATTTATTAGTGATAAGTGATTCTTGAACCTTGATTTCGTTGCTATGTCAAAAAGAGCACCAATCTGATTAAGTACATGTGTAGGGAGCTTGAATAAAATATTTCCCAATTAAAGCTCAGGACAAGCAAATTTTGACTGCATAGAACTAAAATATGTGTCCTTATCCAGGAATGCTGTTAAAGAGATGTCATGGCCATCTTACAATATAACAATATTACATGGCACTTCACATGATGTTTCTGGGGAAAGTGCCAAGAAATATTCTAACAAGCAACAAGAGATCTGCAGATAAATTACCTTAGAAAAGAAAGACCCACATAATTCAGGAGCCCTATACCATCTAGTAGCAACATAATCCTGTGAATAGCAATAAAAGATGAGCATCGTTCCAAGAAGTATGTTTGATCTAAAGAACACAACAAAGGAATCCAGTCTAGCAAAATTGACATACCGTCCAAAATACTGTTGTAGGAGTGTCATTAAATGCCACTCTTGCTAGACCAAAATCACATATTTTGAGTTTACAGTTAGCATTTGCCAATATATTTTTTGGCTTCAAATCACGGTGATAAACATTAGCTGCAACAACATTAATAAATAGTCAGATGACAGCCCCTAACAATAAATCACTTGTATCATCAGTCCAGAAAGATCTAATAAATGAGAAACTTGACATAAAAGATTTTTTAGGCTGATATCACTAAGTGCTTGAAAGGGATAGTAGAAAATAATTATGACAACCTCAGTCATCACAGATATAAATTAGAAACAACGAAAGTGAATTCAAGTGAAGTGTCCACTATTAACAAAAGGTTCAATTAAAGTGGGAGAATCTTAAGATCAATCAGTGGATGCCAGCAAATCAAAACCTCTCAGCAACTTGAGAAAAACACAAGGGGGAGTGGGAGACAGTGAAGAAACAATCAACAGAGCACATAATTAATGGACGGAAAAGAACACCCTTTTCTTTTATGTACAGTAGCCTTGGTCATTGGGTTAGCCATATAGTGAAATTTATTTTTGAGCACACTACTATAGCCAATGCTCGCAATGAAGCATAACAGAGCACCAAAACAAAAGAATAAACTGAACTTGAGCTGATGTTTTAATGAAAAAAACTGACACTAAGGTACTTAACAAAGATTGTAATACAAACAACAATAACGAACAGTATGCAACCAAGACCTCAATTTCTAAAAAGAAGCATACCGGTATGAATATATTTCAGAGCACGAAGCATCTGATAGAGAAAGAACTGATGATGCTCTTTGGTTAAGTCATCATTAGCCTTGATGACTTGGTGGAGATCTGTATCCATTAGCTCAAAGACAACATAAATATCCTTGAAGTCCCTCCTTGATGGAGGTAACATTATATGCTTGATCTCAACAATATCAGGATGCCGCAATAGACGGAGTAATTTGATCTCGCGAAGGATCCGGGCAGCATCAGATAAGTGCTCAAAAATATAGTGTATTTTCTTTATTGCTACCTTATCACCAGTATGTTGGTCAATAGCTGAACAAACTACACCGTAGCTTCCTTTCCCAATGACTTCCTGGATCGTGTATCTGTTGGCATCACCATATTCACTGAAGAAGTCCATCTCTGATGAACCCTGTGGAAAAAAGTTCCAACAAATTGAGAAAACACTAATTATAATAGACAACCTTTTTACAGAAGAGACAAACAGCGTACAAGTAATGAAAAACAAGGCCTAACTGCCCAACTTAACTAAAGCCTCTACCTCAAGCATTGAACTCAATGTCATATGACCCCGCCAGCCAAAAAATATAGCTCAATAAAGCACTAGAAAATGTTTGAGTTGATCTTTGGATGAATTAAGGGTGAGTATACATATTACCCTCAGTACTCATCGTGTAAAGCTTTATATAGAACAGTTTTGATTAAATAAGCAAAGCAAATCCCAAGTTTCCAAACAATGTAACAAATCACCAGTATCTTCAATACAGTCAACAATATGACTACTAGAGCTTATGCAATGCTTTCTATAGAAGCTTGCTTCCTAGTTCCTACCTAACAGGCCAATGAAACAGCAGGCACAATATCTGTGCTCAATAACTCTCAGGTATTCTATCATGAACAATTGGACTATAGTAGTGTATGGATGATGGATAAGACACAGAGAGGGTAGCTATCACCGCCCAATTCAAGCCTTCTTGGTCCCTGGCACTGGCAGTGAGCAAAGAGGACTTATGAAGAGCAAATATAAAATGGTACTCGCAAAACCCGTGCAATGACTCTTTTATGGAAGTGTTCTTCAGCACAAAACCATCTCAATCAATGTCTCCCGAGTGGGCATAGAATATATTGACGAGCTAATCCACTGGCATAATTAACATGATTGGCTTTCCTTCTCTTGTATGAAAAATAAAAGAAGGCAAGAAAGACCATATAGTTGAATTAGGATAGGATAAACATAAATTGCTCAGCGAATCCAATACCAATTTTGTGATTCCTCTAAGTTGCATCTGAATCAGCTTTTTCTTTCTGGCGCGTTATCTCGGATGAGCAGGAGAAGTTCTCAGCAATCTTTCAAGGAGCAACGAGTGATTGGACTCGCGTGGAAAAGTTGAGAAAGGATACCACTTCCTTTCGAGGCACAAAAGAAGACGTTTCCCAATAACAGAAGATTTCAGATATTATGAAGAAAGCATCCACTGGCAAATCCAGCAGAGAACCTTCTTATAATAATTCAGATAACTTCTGATCCAGAAAAATGGAAAGAAAAAATCTCTTCTGAGCGCACATGGAGCCTATGAATCCAGCAGTGTCGCGACTCCACAGCTCAAATTCACGCAAATTAACCACGTAGAATCCTAAGGAATCGAGGAAGACGTGAAAAAAGTTCAGAAAACAATGACCAGAACAAATCCTAATGCCCACAGACATCTAGGCAGAGAATTCAACCGGAAAAATCCATCCTTTCCACAAATCTCACGACTACAGAGCCCAAATTCCCCTACACTCCAACCCGCCGGCCGGACCGACCAACCGATCTCCCAAACGCCAACAACCCCACGAGACCACCACATACATCCTCACCCAAACCCAACCACCCTGCAGGAAAAAAAGAAGCAGCTTCTTCGCCGCCACGGGCGCGGAGGGGCGTCCCCTCCTGCCTCACCTTCCTTCGCTGCTGCTGCTGCTGCTCCGCCACCGCCTGCATCGTGCCCGGGCCGCCGCGTCACCGCTCCCCCGCCGGCGAATCTACCCGCATTTGCCCCGCGCCACCGCCGCCGCATGCGACGCCCGCCCCCTCCGCGCGAGAGATCTCGCCCGGGGCCGAACCCACCGCGCCGGAAGGAGCGCTCGCCCGCTCCGTGGGTGGCCTCCCTCCCTGCCTCGCAGCGACTGAGCAACTCGCGGTGAGGTCGCGTCTCGCCTCGCGCGCGTGAGTTGTGGCGCTCGTTCGTATGCAGCAGTGGTGGGTGGCCTGGTGGGGTGTTAAAAACAGGGAGCTCTGGTCTCTCGTCTCGGACTGGGTCGGGTTCGGTGATCGGCTCCGGGCGGGTATTAAAAAAAAAAAAAGCGGCGTTTTTTAACAGCGGCGAGGCGGGCCTCGTGGCCCCGGCCCCCGGGCGGCATGTGGGTCTCGCGCGGAGGCGGACGCGGACGGCTCTCTGGCTCTGCCCCCGGGACGTGAGGGAGTAGATTTGACGGACGGGTTAATTAATTCTATGCCCTGGTCAAAACCCGGGAAGCGTATGATCTGCGTCCCAAAACCGAGCCCGTCGGCTAAATTCTATACTTTAGGGGGGAACACCGATTTAGTTACATCAAAATTTGTTACTTTTGTACAGACTATTCAGTGAAATATTTTGTAATATTTTTTTGCCTTCGTAGGGTAGGTTTTTACTCAAAATCTTAAAAATATTTTTAAAATAAATTTTTAGCCTTTATGTATCTCTTTTTAAAAGCCCTTTATTTTTACCTCAACCAAATTAAACCTAACCAAACCAAAGAGGGACTTAGGCCTTGTTTGTTTCGGATTAAATTAAATTAAATGAAAATTTGTTATTTTTGTATAGGCCAAATGTTGTAATATTTTATAGTTATTTTTGTGGGGTTTTAAATAGTTCTTCTTAAAGTTCGCAAAATAATTTTTTCATAATTTTTTGAATTTTTTAAAACGTCTTTCGAGTGGGTCACAAATTTGCTACAGTAAAACGTAACTCTATATTAATCTGAAACAAACAAGGCCTTAATGTGAGATCCGATGTACTCGACCTCTTTTTTTATATTTTGAAGGAGCATATAGATTAAGAAAGTTACGAAATTAATAAAGTTAAGAGAAATTAACCCATACTACTTATGCTATAAATATCTCGAAAACATGAGAGAGAATATCATGCAAGAGTAGTTTATAAATGCATGATAGAGAATTGCGCAATAAATAAGGATAGAGAAGGAAAAGCATCAATAAATTTACACGCATATAAGATATTTCTAAAAAAGATCATTCGAGCTATATATTTTATATAAAAAACTAAGAGAGTATCTGACTTTAAAAATTCTATTTGTACTAACAACCCGATTGGTGAAATTTGCTTTTGGACATCGTTTTTTGGTTACATTAAATTAGAGAATGTTCAAAGTTGTCGAGTTGAGTAAATAAGCTGGCTGAATTGAAAAGAGATAAAATTTAACTTGGATTTTTCACAGATTATTGAATCTGCTTCTTGAATTTGATCCGCTTTCTTATGATATTTTTTAGGAGCTTTTAGAGGGCTTTACGACAAAAAATAGGCTAAGAAATTAGATTAGTTTTCAAGCCAAATAAGGTTAAGCCACTTTACACATGGTACAATATTTAAAAAGTTAAATTTGGATTTTTGTTAGCAAGTAATTTGCAAAATTAGACCGTGGAGCTTTCCGGTAACCTAGTCTACTAGCATTTTCATTGTCTATGTTCGCCAACCCTGTTTGGAACCTAAACGCATGTTTCCTCGTCGCTGTAGCGATGGGAAGTGATTTTTCTTGGGGTTTTGGGCCGGTTCGGCTTCTCTGACGTCAAGAAGGGAAGTCACAAAGGAGCACAGTAACTTGGGTCTTGGAGAACAGCGACCTCTAACATGAATCATTGTAGAATAATATTGTTCACCGAACAACATTACTTTGCTCTGTTTTGTCTTGTATTTGGTTCTTTGTAGAGATCCATCTGGGCTGTCCAACTCAGATCGGACGGCCCATGACCATCTAAAGTCACCAGCACAGTATTTTGCTGACTTCGCTCAAGCAAGTCAGAGAATCTCATTCGGTTTTGGGCGCCTTTTGCCCTGCTCTCTGTTTCGATGCTTGTGGGACGCGTTCGGCATGATTGGTGCGCGGGATCCATATATCCTCTGTCCTTGTAGTACAGAAAGATAGAGGGGCACCGAAAACGCACACTGTAGCAAACGGTGTGGGTCGGCTGCTGTTCGTCGTCTCCACTACCAAATATACCGTTCGTCGGCTACTGTAGCGCTCCAGATCTGAGCCGTCCATTTTTAAGGTCCATCGACCAGAAATCAACTGATTCTGAGGAAAATGCTTTTCATCTCTGTCTTTACACCCAACGCCGGCGACCCGGTAGCCCCCCGGCCCGCGAGCGCAGGCGCCGCTCGTTCTGGCCTCGACCGTGCGCGCGGGCGTGGAGCGCAAGACTCGCGCGCCCGTCCCCGACCCCGACACGGGTGCCCCGTCTCGTCCCGTCTGGTCGGTGAATGCTTCTCCTCCTCCTCCGCTACCTGCTGCGGTTCGGTCGCCCGCGGCCGCGGGGTCGCAGAAGAATCGGCGCGTGTTTGCGCAGGAAGTTTCCTCCGCGCCCGTACGTCCGTCCGTGCCACGCGATCTGATAAGATATCGCGGCTATCGGGGCGGTGGGTCGGTGGGTAGATCTGGGTCGCTTGCTTCTCTCTCTGGGATATACAACATGGTGTATGGGTAGCTATTGGGCTGAGCCTCTCCGCTTGCACGAAAAATTAATCGGCCGTGCATGATGAGTGCACGGCATGTGCACAGTGTTGATTATGGCGCCCATGTGATCTTTTTACCGTCCGAACCGGTCACTGGTCACCAAAGCATGCATGTTCTTAGTCAGGCTTGTTTTTTAGGTTTATCTCCATTTTTTTTTATGAAAAAACGCATAAGACGTTGAGTCCATATTTTTTTGTAAAAAAAACTTGAAGGGTGTATTAATTCTAAAAACCAGGTCAAACGAAGTGGGTAGAGTTTTCAAACTATTGTGGGAAACTTACAAAGTTCATATTATCAACAAATAACACAATCATTAAATCAGGTTGGTTATGAACAATCTGAATAGCCTGCAATCTCAGCTATAAACTAGAACATGAGCCTAAGGCGAATTATGTACCAAAACTTAATTTATCTGTGCCAATGCAAGCAATACGAACATGTTCGTAGTGACTCAGCTAAATGAATAAGTTGAATAAACTGAAGTGAGCTTAATGTTAAGCTGGACTTTCAAAGACTCTTAGCCCTTTTTATTTGAGCTGCAGCTTCTCTCAAATATGTTTTTGGCTTTTGGCCATGAGAAGCTAGCTTTTACAACCCGCAAAAGTTAGAAAAACTACACAGAACTTACTTCTCAGGTTACAGTACAATTTGGACTTTTTGGACTTCTTGGAAGGGGTTGCAAAAGCTGGTCGTTTGTTTACGGCTTCTAACTTTTGAGGGCTAGAAGCTGGCTAGAATCTCAAACAAATAGGACCTTAATCTGTTTCTCGAAGCTAGTCTGCTTTAAGTAATTTTGTTATTTTAATAGTCCTTCCGTTTTTATGCAAGACGTGTTTTGAACTGGCACAAAGACTAAGAAATTTGTGAAATCAAGAGAAAGTTAAAAGAAAATGATCCCGCTACCCAAGTTATAAATGTCTTGGAAATACAAGATATAGAAGATAATATGAGATAGTTGTTCATAAATTCATGAGAGAAAATTGTACAATAAATAAGAAGGAAAAACATCAATAAATTTGCATGCACATCTTATATTTCTAAATAAGATCATTCAAACTATATTTCTTACATAAAAACGAAAGGAGTAGCTTTGGCTTCATGATTTTAATGAATAGTTAAAAAAAAACCATTTTTCAATCATGCTTAAACCACTCTAGATGCTATAAATTAGCGCCCAAGTTCAACTTACACTACATGAAAACTTAATTATCTATTTCGATGACTAATTGAAAGGTCAACGGTTAGCACATAACTATCTAGCAAAAAATATATAATTTTTAAAATACACATTTGACCACTAATTACTGATATACTTTATTTATAAACGTACTAAAACTATAATACTATGAGAATACTCTTCAAGATTAATCTATGAATATAGTGTTTATTCACCATATCTAAACAACTTAAAAAATATATATAGCTAAATTTTTAAAACTTTTACTTTCCATACTTCTAACAATACATATTTATGACCAAACGAAGCACAAATTAATAAGTTGGTCATGGTTGCGCATGACCACGGTCCGCGCATACAACCATTTATCATAATTGTGTTGTTACCATTGCTATATAACGGACAATTATGATGGATGAAAAAATATTAGCAACTGTTGATCAATATTTTAGAGTCAATCAAACCAGCTAGGTTGACAGCGGACGATCAACCATATGAGTTTTCATCCTTAGGTGGATGCCCTGAGTCATAGAAACCGGACGTTTTTTTTATAGGCTAATACGACATGTACGAGCCGTTGTGTGATGAGTATTAGGGATAGGCACTGCGTTCCGTAGCCGTTGAACAACTGGAATTGACATCCAGCTGAATACGTTTCCGGCTTTCTTTAGTTTCCTTGGGACATTAGTTGAGCTACACGTTTAATCGATTTGACATTTGGTGCAATACATATTATAGGCCATATATAGCTTTTGTTTTTTACTCTTAATTAATCCTTTGCTATATATTTACAAATGGACACTTGTTCATCTCAATTTTCACGTAGTCTACGATCACACCAAAAAACGAAAAACACCATCACCATACCATTAATTATGGCATATACAGTATATATGGTACTATTGCTAGTCTGCTTACGGTTGCCATGTGGCAAAATCACAGCCTTTTCTGGCCATCCTTTTCCGCTTGACTATGGATGCTAAGAATTTATTACTGTTAAATTATGAAGAACCAATCATTTAAACAAATTATTGCCCCCTTCGACAGGTACATTTCCCCACACATGCAAGCTAAGCTTTCATCCTCCAAAACATTTCTACGTGTCACTGCATAAGTCTCCAACCCCCATTGTGTCATCATTAAAGAAACCTAGCGCACTTCCTTTTTTTTTTTTTTGCTAAAAACAATTTAAGGTGAAAATATCTGTTTGTCCTGCAATCATAAAGAACAAATGCCTGCGGCTGGGGAAAAAAAAAAGCACGGCCGTGGCGCTGGCCTACGGCACACCATTTTTTTTGTTTTTAAAGATTAATTTGGTATGAATGGCCGGATCGTGCTGGACGAAGCGATCGGACGGACAGAGGCTGCCTGGCGACGTGGCGACAGCAGGGTAGGCGCGCGGACAAGGCGTCAACGTGGACTCAACAGGGAGCGGCCTGTTAGGGCCTTGTTATATAAAGTATATATGTCATTGGTGAAATTTTTCTTCTATTATAACTATGTAGGTATTTTAAAATATTTTCACAAAAATTACATTCTCATTATATACTAATAATTCCAATAAAATAAATTTGGTGTTTTAATGATTGGTCATGCAAAACAAAATTAATACTTTTTTATCTTAAATATTAATAAAATATAAAAACAATGTAAATTGAAAGAATTGAATATTCAATAACACTCTTATTAGGATTTTTTGAAATTTTTATGTGGCTTAAACAAATAGTACAGCCAAGAAAATGCAATGGCATGCACATAAGGGTGAGAATGTGAAATGATAGCACGAAAGGAAAGTCTTGTTCTTTCCAGAGTAAAGTTGAGTTGAGTTTTACTGTAGCAAAATTTGTTATTTTTAAATAGCCTACATGTTGAAATAATTTGTAACGATTTTTCAAGTTTTTTAGTGTTCGTATCAAAGATCTTAAAACTATTTTTAATTATTTTTTAGCCTCTTTAGACCCTTTTTTGAGGGCTCTTAAGTTTTGCTACGGTAAAACTGAACTTTACTTAACGCTGCTAAGAACAGGCTTGAGACTTCTGAAATTCTCCTTTTTTGATTTGAGAAAAGGTAGGATTTTTGTTTTTAGAACAATTAAAATTTGCATCGACCTGGTGCAATATGTTCTCAAAATTGAACTTTCTTGAGTGTTAGTTTGTTTTTTATGTAGTTACAAACTTATAGTGATTTAAATATTATGATCAAACGAAAGTAAAAACTGTTCTAGCGTTTCCCTAGTATGTATACCATTGTATGCAGGGGTTGGCCGGGAGAGAGAATATGAAAAGTAAAGGAGGTTGGACTAATTTTTTTTTTAGCAATTATAGGCACGGATTGGCTATGAATTAATTGAAGGTCGGGAAATTGTTGTTGCAATATTACCGTGAACTAATACTCACAAGGAAACAAAACTGACAGGAAAAAGAAATGCTACGGCTTTTGAGCTTGGAAAAGAGAGGCCAACCGACACTATCCAGCACCGAACTGCAGGAGCCAAAATGGAATCTCCATGACCAGAGGTTCACTTAAATCGATATGTACCTGCCAACTTATCGAACTAAAATAACGTATTTCGTTTAAAGGAGATGTTTATGCCTCAACTTCCTCGAAAAAGTGGCTATTAATAATATGTAGCGCACGTTTGGCACGATTGTTGCGTGCAAACTTCTCTCTATATAGGTTGGTAGGGTTTCATTGACCACGAATTAACTGGCTTCCATTAATTAATTAATATGACTTGCTTTTGAACGGTTGCACAATTCGGTGCAACGTCTATACTCAAGCCAAGGTCTTGTTCTTTTCATTTAAAGTTGTTGAAAATTTTACTCTAAAAAAATTGTGATCCTTCAAAGAAACTTTTGAAGAGTCAAAAAATACAAAAAAAATATTAATTCTAAGAAGAAAATTTTAAAACCCATAAAATAACTACAATGGTTTGGTTTGTAAAAAATAACAATTTTAAATTTAATTTTACTTTATTTAAGCTGAAAGGAACAAGCCCTGCGTCATCAAAACGGATCGTGATTGCACTGTTCGATATCTAGTCCTCTTAGGTTTATAATAAAAACTTACTTTTTTTGAAAAATTAGACGCAGCCTAGAATTTCATTGAAAGGTAGGAGAAAAGGTTTGAAAAGAACACCCGAAAAAGAAAAAATAGCCTGATGCATGGCACCAAGGCACAACCACGACAACGTTGTCAACACGACCGAAAAGTCGGCAACCTCACCAAAACATTGAGGCCACAATCTACAACCACCGGCACCCACTGGTGACCCCTGCGCGCCATGGTACACCAACGCTCAACAACACTGAAGCTGCTTTGAAAGAGAAGGCAACATGAAAGACGACCTTCCGTCAGCGCGGGATGGACCATGGCAACGTATCCAACAAGGTAGAGATGGTGCAACCAGTCCTCGGACGCTTTGGAATTGAAGATCTCGCTCTGGAAGAAGGTCGGGGAGGAAGCCTGCACCACACCGGATGGACAAGGGGGATGTCAACGGTGTCGCTGAAGTAGCCCGCACCACCGCTGTCAACTACCGCTCAAGTAGCTTGCGACGCTACTGTCGGGCTAGAGGCGGGAACCGCAGTTGCCACCAGCACCATACCACAACAGCTTCAGTGGCATTGACGACAGATTCTGACCACCAAAACCTAACCACACAGGAGAAACCATCACTGCCATATAGTGCTCGGTGGAGGGGCATCGTGCTCTAACCGTCGCCATCGCTAGAGGGGAGGCCACCATAACCGTTTTGGGCCTGAGCAGTAGTAGTCATCGCCACCGTCCAACACAACTAGATCAGCACCACCCATCACCGTAGGTCCTAGGCGTCCAATACCCACCACTAGTGTCGGATCCGGGCATGCTGGCTCTGGGTCCGGCCGCACCAGCACCAGATCTGGCCGCCTCGACCTCAAATCACCATCGGACATTCCAGCCACTTGTGACCAAAGAGAAGAGAGAGGGAGGATGGGGAGAGGAAGTCCGTGATCGTTGTGTCCGTCAACGACGGCAACGACGGAGGGAGGGGAGCTGGAGGGGTGTGTTGGGACAGTCGGCGGAGTTACCGGTTGGGGGTACAAAACCGATTGCCCTAATGTTAATTCACACTATTTGCTTTCCGCCCGACGGATAGTTTCACACTAATCCATAGATCAGGTGTCCTGAAAACTTCATTTTTCGTACTGTCGGTGTCATTTGGATCCTGCATGCATGTCACCTTGTTGAAGCAAAAAAGTAATGTATATTTAATGGGTGATAACTCTGTTAATATATTCAGGCACGACTTTCCTTTCCCCTGTCAAATATCATTTTATCCGATTCCGGACATTACACGCGATTGACCGGATCTAGCACATGGTAGCAGCTATATATATGTTATCCACTCTGATTCAATATTTTTTTAAAAAGAGTCGATTTGGAGATCGATATGGTCCCTAGGAGTCAAATGTGACCGCCAATGTTTATCATAATACATTTATAAATCAACATCTTTATAGTATTATATATGAAAGTGATTTTCAATATAATGATATATATAATTTAGTTTAATGCAAACTAAATACTAATTTAAAATATATAATACAATCTAATTTAATGCAAACTAAATACTATTTAAAAATATATTGATACTAGGGTCATGTTTGTTTGATCTACGGAGGCCTTGTTTGTCTGAGCTAAAAGGATGGTAAAATATTAAAAGTTTCGACAGTATCTACATGAGACGGCTAAAATATATATGCACATACACTCCCTTCCACATCATCAATTAGCCGATATGACACTGTTTAGAGATGGCTTAGAGACTGCTGAGGTGGATTGTTGTACATGCACATTGTCTTGGCCTCTCCTTTCTCCATGATGATAAATGAAAATGGTTACTGCTTGTGCTAAACAACTTTCCACTAACACGGTATATAACGTGAGAATTTATAGTATTTTTTTATTAATGTGGTGGCTCCATTTTCTTTTGCTTTATATACATAAGTGGATAGCCATTCGCAAGAGCCCTGTTGTGCCCACCTTTTTTCTACTTTCTTCTAATTCCTATTAAAAATTAGGCATTTTACGTAAATCCACGCTCAGCATCACCAACAATAGCCGTAAAACACTATTCATTTGACTTTTTATATATGGATAGAGGAGCTACTAAGAGAGGAAGCAATTTTGTTAGAGTGTGGCATATAAATTAAGTGTGATTAAATTTTAGACGATAGATACAATACACAGGGAATAATGTAATACTCCCTCCGGTCATAAAAACAAGTCGCCGTTGACTTTTGACCACGGCTTTGACCATTCGTCTTATTCAAAAAACTATGTAAGTTATCATTTAACTTTGTCATGATTTGTTTTATCATTAAACATATTTTAAGCATTATTTATATTTACATATGTTTGAGCTAAATTTTTAAATAAGACGAATGGTCAAAAGCGTGTCCAAAAGTCAACGACGACTTGTTTTTATGACCGGAGGTAGTATCAGAGAAATCTGATGTTTTTGCAGGTACTTACGTTTGCCCTTCGAGATTTTCTTTATCGACTGGCGACCATCACCAACCAGTTTGGCGAGCCCGGCCCCGGAGCGATCGATCACACGTATATACCGTGCCGTGCACCGAGACAAACATCGCTCCATGAACCGTCGCTTTACTTGAAAAAGCGACGTCCCCGTCTACACGGCTACAGGGCTTAACGCCATCTCGCGTTCACCGTTGGTTCATTCATGCTAGAAACAAAACATATAGATCCAAGCAAGCAAGCGCGCACGGGAGAATTTAAGCGACGTACGCAGCATCTCGCGGAAGACGACGGCGCGCGCGCACCGCAACTTTGGTGGTGGAAGCGGACGAGCTATATGCAGGGAGCTAGCGGTGCGCAAGCGCGGCTGGATGTTTGATCGTTCTCGCGTAGTGTATTCGCGGCGTACGTCCATGGCGGCGTCCAACGTCGTGGTCGTGGCACAGTGCGGGGGCGGTTCTGCGCGCATCGTAGATCGTCGGTCGCTCCATCAATTTTCCTCTGTGCGTGTGTGTTTTGTCTTGGTTTCTACCTGGAATCGCTGGATGCATGATGATGAGTGCCGTTGGTTTTGCAGTCTTGATTTGACGTGGACACCGTGCTGACGTGACCGCCTTGTCATTCCCAGATAGGACGACACCGCCGGAAAAAGACTGCAGACAGGTAGATCGATATGTTGGAGTCCTTCCAAACCGGTCACTTGAGTTCTTTTTTTTGTTCACGGTTCTGCTAGGTTTTCAGTTTGGTTGAGTCAAATGTTGAGTGTCTTCAAAAAGATATGAAAAAGCTAAAAATATTTAAAATATATTTTTGGGATGTAAGAGTAAAAACTTTCAAAGGCTCGAAAAATTATTATAAAATGTTAAACTTAATAGTCTATACTTAAAATATCATCTGGGTCCATCAAACAATACCATATTAAACCCCAATCAAAGAAGACCTAACTCAAAGAGTCTTTCTAGCTAGGCTACAAGGGATATGGATGCTCTGCGATGCACTTTCACTGCCGTATATATGTTCATGGGCTCACGGGACAATGTCGATTCTGTTGATTACACTATTTGTAGATAGGGTCCCGATCCGATTAGAAGGTAGGTACACTATTCTAAAGGCACCGTCTAACGCACAATCGTTTAAGAAATTGTATCACTCGATTTTTGATAGAATTACAATGTAACTATATAAAGTTGCACATTATTAGTAAATGCAATTTTAGTCTTGCCAATATGTAATTTTAGATTGACTAAAACAAACATGATGACTTCAGAGTTGAGACATAGGAAGAGAAAGAGGAAACTGGCTATTTGCCATCCTGCATAGGTGGACTCGCAAAAATGCCATAGTCAAAATGACACTCGTTAAAAAACCATTGTCAACATTGCCTACTCGTTAAAATGCCATTACGTGCCACTTTCCCTATTTTAAATTAAAATTTGTCGCAGAGCCACATGAAGTGACTATTTTGCCCCTGGGTCGCTTCATGAGATGGAAGCTGGTTCAGCTAAGCCAGCTCACCTGAGTCAGTTTCCACCTCCCCCCTCTCTCTGTCTCTGAGCATGATTGGCAGCTGGCGCAAGGAACCCCAAGTTCAATGATGTCACTAGTGCAAAATGTTATAGACCTTTTAGAGTAGATCATGGTATAGATGGTTGGATGATGCTGTGTACGTCCTGATATTGATGAGTTTAGTGGAGTTGAAGAAGCTGCAGTTGAGTAAGCCGCAAATAATCTCCTGATTCCATGTTGCCTCTTTCACACCACTAATGGAGAGGGAAGATTGTGGCATTGCTGTCATCATTGTCGTCAGATTGTCACCAAGGTGGCCGCCACTGCCCACTGGGTCATTGACCGCAACAGGTGAGCATGGGGGGAGAGAGAGAGAGAGAGAGAGAGAGAGAGACTCGCGAGAGCTGGCTCGATCGAACCATCTTCCACCTCATGAAGCGACCTAGAGGCAACAAAATCGTCACTTCATGTGGCTCTGCAACGGATTTTAATTTAAAATGGGGAAGTGGCACGCAATGACATTTTTTTAATGCGTAGGCAATGTTGGCAATGATTTTCTACAAGCGTTGTTTCAACGATGACATTTTTTGTGAGTCCCACCCTATGGATGGCAAATAGAAAAGTAGAGCATAAAAAATTAACGAATAAAATAAATACTAATTAATAAGTAGCAAATTCACACTAAAATCATACTTTGGTCAGCAATGCAACTTTTGTTAAGTGACTCGTAGTTAATAAAATTTCGAACTCCAAGAATTAGCAAAAATGATTCTGAACGCTCAACACCGAGGGAGTTATCCGAATAAAAAGGGGGCGACTAGCCCACGGTATCCCGTCGGGGCCCAACCCGACGGGATACCTCCTCCACTCGACGCTCCTTCCTCGCGCGCCTCCCGCCTCCGCCTCCTCCTCCGCCTCCGCCCGGCCGCCGCCTTCGCCGCCGGCTCCACCGCCGCCGCCCGCCTCCTTCCTCCGCCCGCCGCCTCCGCCTCTTCTCTGACACCCCCGCCTCCTTCCGCCTACGGCAGGCGGCGCCTCGCCGCCGCCGCTTTCACCGCCCTAGCCTCCGCCGCCCGCCCTAACCCGAGGGGTGAGGATCCCCTTCATCGCCGGGCCACCCGCCGCCCCTCCCGGCTCGTGGCGCCACCGCCTCCTCCGCCACCACCCCGACGAGCCCCACCCATGCCGATCGGCCGCCCATGCGACCTCCTCTACACGGAGAACCCATATATTCCCTAACCCGAACCCTAACTTCGTGGCGGCGAAGCTCGGCGGCGGCGACGGCGAGGGCGACGGCGTCGAGGTAGGCCTCCTCCTTCTCTGAACAGCGAGCGCGCGCGGGCGAAGGGGAGCTGGGCGCGGGGCGAAGGGGAGCTGGGCACAGTGAGTGGACATGTGTCGCTAGGAGGGGGATCCCGTCCGGGATGGGATCCCGTTGCTAGGAATTCCTGAATAAAAAACACTGTGCATATGGTACATAGCATCCGGAAAAATATCCTCTGCCTTTACACACCGAAGGGAAAAGTGCTCCATCCGGAGGCCAAAAAACACACGTACCGTAGCAAATTATTTTTGACAAGTTAAGTAGGTATAAACTACTGCAACTGGCGTGGCGTGGCAATAACGCTGTTTACTACTGCAACTGCATGGACATACATAACACATTCCTTTCAAATCGGATGATTGAGATTGCAAACGCAACTAATTAATCGATCCCATCCCAATCCTAAATGGCTGTATCAGCTCACCCCGTATGGATAGAAGTTAAAAACCGGAATAACTTCATATATAAGTATAACGTACGTATAGATCATCACATAATTAGCTAGCTAACCAGCTAATGTTACTGCAATGCTAATGGAATAAAAGGAGAACCGTAGGCAAAAATCGCTAGTCGCGGTTAATTAGTAAGTAATCCATATAGTTTGCAGGAACCAGTTGGATTTCCTCTTCAAGAATGCCACCCCCACACAGACCAACGTCTCAGCGTGATGGGAACCAAAGAACGTAATCCGGCCGGCAGGAGCGTTTGTGGCCATAGATCATCTCCGGTTGGAACTTCTCCTGAACTAAAAAATAATGCTACAATGACATATATGATCGAGCAAGCGATCGATCACGCGCATGACGGCATGCATGGGCACTCGTAATAACTTCTCCCATCTAATAATTGAGATGCAATTATAACATGAATGATCCCCACACAACATCTGTCGACCGACATGATTGGCCAAGGTTGATCTAATGGAACAGCTGGCCTATTGTTACTTTCATAGGAGTATATATACACCAGTGCCGTATCCAGAAAATTGCAGCGAGGGCCGAGGGGGTAATAAATGAGATATCCGAGACCAACATATATAACATATAGACTAATAGACATATAATACTGCTTATATAATTACCAATTATATATTTTGTGATGAGTTTATGTGCGAAATAGTGAAATAATATTTGTGGATTGATTTTGGATTAATATCTTTGTGGATGGAGAAAAAGAAAAGGAAAGGAAAAGGCAATTAATGATGTCAATTATGTGGTGATTAGCAACATGATTAATGGCTATGCGATTAAGGACGTGATTATTACGTACGGCCGTGCATGTGTCATGTATTTGTGCAGGTCAGCTAGGAGAATGCGGCGTCGACCATTCCTGCCGCTGTCGTTGGCCGGAGCCAGACAACAGATTTCTAAGAGGCTGCCCCGCAGAGGCGAGGCTCGCGGAGCAACTCAGGGAGCGGAGCGAAGGCAAAGTAGTCGAGATTTGTTTGTTGTGAATGGATCCCCTTTATTATTCTTGGGCCTCCTTATTTATAGGATGGCTTTGAGGGATGGCACCCCAACCCCTAGGGTTCTTACACAAATGCGTTATTACACAAATGCCGTCAACGCCTTAGCAAAAATGAGGTTACAAGGGGGATTACAGGGAGACCAGGTCGTTGCGCTCCATACGGGTATCTTCCTGCCGCGCGGTACGATCCCTGGAGCATGTGGGGCCCTCTTTACTGGTTGTCTCCGAGCTTCTTGGCCATCATTCCCTTGGTCCACCATATCCCCGCCTTCAAAAGGCGAGACTTCCTTCGGGCCGATGTCCCCCTGATCCGCCATTGCCTTGCCTTCAAGTGGCGAAGCTCCCTTCGGGTCGAGGCGACCCTCCTTTCGAACCGCCGTCCCTCCGATCTGCCGTTGCCTCACCTCGAGGTGGCGAAGCTTCCTTTAGGCCGCCGTCACCTGGGCCGGTTATATCTGCTCTGGTTTGCCAGTCCTAAGTTCGTAGGGGATGGGTGTCCCTGCTACAACAGCCGCCGTCATCCAGCGGATCGTGGTAGGTGCGCGAGTGGTGCCTAAGCCCCACTACACACCATTGATGGATACGCCACTGGTATACACTACCAATAATATTTGGTCTTTGTGTTAAATGAATTTAGCGCCGAATCTTAAAGTAATGCTCAACGTAGAACATGAACACCTAAAGACAATGAGAAATTTGTACATGTGCTTGTCGGTGCCATCACAATGTAGAGAGAGTCTAGCCCTGTAGAAGACTATTTGGTGATGATGCAATGCATAGACGTTGTAACATCCCAAAATTTTAAAACCAATTTGGCACGTTAATTAATTTCTTAAACCACATAATTCAAAAACATGAAAGTATTTAAGCATCATGGCATCATCATCAGCGCATGCATCATTCTTGAAATAAACTTGTGCATCTAAAATTTCCAAAGTGAAAATATTTTGGCAAGATATGGTAATCTATCAATGCAATGTGTCATTAAAGCCAACTCTTAAATTTTTAAGTTAATCGGGAATAATATTTTTCTAAAAAGCTAAAGTCATTGCTTATTCAAAAGAGTGTTTGAAAGTAAAGGCCCAGTGGAAAAATCAGAAATCTCAAAATGCCTTAATTCCGCCTCGGCCCAGGCCGGCCCATTCCCTCTTTCCCCCTTTCCTTCCCTCCTCCTTTTCTTCTCTTTTGGCTCACAAAGCCATGTTGTACCGCCATAAAGCCATGCAGACACTTCCGCCGCATGGCCGTCCCCTCGCCCATCAGGCGGCGGTGCACGCCGACAAGTGAGCCCGTCGCGTCAGCGTCTCTTTCCCTTCTTTCTTCTCCCCTGTTTCCCCTCCTCTGTTCGCCGCCGCTGTGCTCACTCTCCCTCTCACTCCCGTGAGCTCGATGGCTCGTCTCCCCATGCGCTGTCCGCCCCTACCTTCTTCCTCCGAACCCCCCTTCACTCTCCGCCTTCCCTGTCTTGTCGCCGGCCAACCCCGTGACGCCGCAGTCGCGCCCAACACTCCACCGGCCGGAATTGGCGTCGGCAATTGCCAAACTCGCGCGTCGCGTCAAAAACCCCTCGGGCGAAGTATGCCTATAAGAGGGGCACTGCTACCTTTTGCCTCTGCTTCGCGCCGCCGCCTTGTGGATCGTCCGAACCGGTGCGCCGCTGCCCATGTCGCCGCAACCCCTTTTGCTCCTCCCCTACCTCCCTCGCTCCTTTCGGCTTAACCTCACCCCGGGATTGACCCGCAGGTCGCCCCAGTGGAGCTCGCGCCCGGTGGATTGAAGTCGTGTGGTCCGCGCGCGTGTCCTGAAGCCCGTGCCGTCGTCGCCGCCGCGGCTTCACCGCCTTGCCGCTCCCTCCGACCCGGCGAGCTCAAAGGTAGCTCCCTCCACTCCTTCTCACTCTTATTCCCGGAGTAATTGGGACCCGGCCGAGCCTTTCGTCGCTGCCGCGATGCTCGTCGTCGCCGCTGCCCCGAACCGCCGCGCTGCTTGCTCCGTCCACCTCTTGGAATGCTAGCGCCACCATGTGGTTCGCCTCGCCCGACTTTCGATCACTCCTCGCACGCCCAATCGCACCCTGGTGACCGGAGCCGTTGCCGCCGTCGGCAGCGCCGCCGCCGGGGCGTGCCTCCTCTGTTTTTCTTTTTCCCCTTTTACCGTTGCCGGGGGTGCTGGCAAGTGGGACCAGGGGGGCCCATTGGTCAACGCGTGCAAGCCGCTGCGCTCTGGCCCGTGTGGTGCCGAGCGCGTCACGCAGCTGGGCAGTTCGGCCGAGCCGGCCCAGCGCCGGAAGGCCTGCTCGTTTATTTTCTTTTGCAATTCCTGTTTTAAATCTTTTTGTAGTAGCCTAAAATCTTTAGTTAAAAATGGTTGCTGCACTTTAAAAATTATGTAAAAATATATGAAATTACTTTAATAGTTTCTGGACCCAAGAAAATTACATGTATGCATGTCATGCATATAGCATTCATTTCTAGATAATTAAGTAACCTAGGGGTTACATTATTTCATGTGGTGGTAAAAGATTTTGCTGCATATCTTGTGAATAAAAGGGCATAAAAATTCCTTGAAGGCTGCTGGACAGTAGAAGATTATAATTAGCCTGCCATCCATGCTGTTTATATTGTTGTTGCATTCATGACTTGGGCATGGCATCATTTCATGTGCATTAGAACCATTTTCATGGTATTTCTTTTAAATGAAAAATGCATTAGAGGTTGCTGCATTTTCTCTTTTTCCTAAAACAGCAAGTCATTAAATGCTTTTCTTATGATTGTTGTGTTGCCTTTGCATATGCGTGTGCGCGTTTAGGAGGTTGAAGGATCGAAATGTAGCCTAGAGGGGAGGGTGAATAGGCTTTCAAAAATTTACAGCTTAAAAGCAATGCAGCGGATCAGACAATATCGATGTTCCAATGTCAGTATCGGATAGTCCGATATGAATCAGACTATTTGATCTACAATCTGAACCTCCGATCTTGCTGGGGGAAGGTAAAAACACTAGGGTAATAAAACAGTAAATCTTGCACCAAATACGGTTAGAGAGCAAGCCAAAGTTATTAAGCAAAAGGAGATCCACAAACACAAGGAGACTCGAAGTAGTTGTTCCCGAAATTCGGATCTTTGAGGGGATCCTACGTCTCCGTTGAGGCGGCTCGGTCACACTTGAGCCGAGGTCCCTCTTGACCCTTAACCTCCCGGGTTGCACCAAGCACTCCTGGTTTCACTCAATGGATTCTTACCTTTCGGAGGCGAAGCCGGCCGTCACAAACTTTCTCCGGCCACCACACAAAGCACCGGTGGCTCTAGGGCGACTCCTAGCCGTCTAGGAGCCCTCAAATTCCAAGAGTAACAAATCCGATGGAAAACCCAACTTGGAGAATAAAATTAATGCTCAAAATCGAAGCTTGATCAACACGAAGACTCTAGATCTAGCTTCTTCACCCACTCAAAGATGCAATCAATGGAATTGATGGTGGAGTGAAGTTGGAAGGTGGAAAGCTAGGGTTGCAATAAGTGTTCAGCTGAGAGTATGTGTGAGAGGCAACCCAGGCCGGTGGGTGGAGGAGGGAAATAAATACCCACGCAGTCAAAACTAGCTGTTACTGTTGACAGACACCGGATGTTCCGATATAAACATCGGAATGTTTCGATATTTTCGCAGAGAGACAAAGAGGGGTCAATCGGAACAAGCAACGAAAAGTTTCGGTCCATATCGGAATATTCCGGACCAACATCGGAATGTTCCGATATTTTTGCAATCGAGACAGAGAGTAGTCGATCGGAACAAGGATCGGATTTATCCGGTAGGTATCGGAATGTTCTGGACAGACATCGGAATGTTCCGATATTTTTGTAACTGGAGACAGAGAGGGGTCGATCGGAACAAGCATCGGATAGTTCCGGTAGATATCGGAATGTTCCGGACCAACATCGGAAGGTTCCGATATTTTGTCATTTGCGACAGAGAGGGGTCAAACGGAAGGTGTATTGGAAAGTTCCGGTTCAGATCGGAATGTTCCGGACAAGTATCGGAATGTTCCGATATTTTTCTGGACTGAAGACAGAGAGGGGTCAATCGGAAGGTTCCGGACTGACATCGGATAGTCCAATATGATTTCAAGGCAAACAACCTCATATTTAATTGGTGGAAAAAGTGTGTCAAGAATCTTCAACAAAGAGCACTTAGAACTTCCAAAAGTGATTTTCCAGTGCATCCCTCTTAATAGTACGGCGTGTCCTTAGACTCAATTCAAAAGAAAAGATTTACACTTTTAAATAAAACGCTGTCTTCTCCTTTAATCTTTATTGTCTCCTTAAGTCCTCCACATCCATTTTCTAATTCGAAAACTGTCCAACTCTAAATGAACTTGATTAGATTATTAAGATGCTTGTCATCTATCACCAAAACTTACAACGGGCCTAGATGCACTTTCAGAGGTCAAGCCCCCAAAGACCCGATCGACGACGTCCCCTTCGTTTTCCCTGGAACCGATCAAGGCATGTCCCCTTCGATCATATTGTGAAGACATTTTCGGTTATTTAGAAAATGTTTACTAGACTTGAAAATGGGCATGCTAATTTAAAATGATAATTGCCGTATTTACTAGAATTAGATATCATACCGAATAGAAAAGGTAAGAGATATTATAGGCTAAACCTAAGGCTAAAATATGGATTGCTCATATTTAAATAATCCGTTGTGGTAGGAATAAATGCTTAAAAATCTTTATGCGAAGTGAAATGATCATTTGTGTGAAAGGAGAATATTGTTGAGAAATGTTTGGGAAAAGGGTGACTTAAAGATAGCGCATCAAGGGTGATGCTTAGTAGGAAATAATTTTTCTCTTACCCGAAAAACCTTCCGACTAGGGAGAAATATTTTGTCGGTTGGTGCAGTGCGGCACCGGTTTGAAAACTGAGCTAAAATACCAACTCTCTCCTAGTCTAAGGATTGTTCGTCCTATGATCCTATGAACTAAGCCACAACAGTACGACCTCGAGCCCCGGTATGGGACGGGCCCCGTCGTTGGCCCTCGTGGTTAGCGGTCTTGTGGCGAAACACTTCTGGTGCGTAGCCTCTCGAGGGTAAAGCGTACCCACTCTGCAGAGTTAAAACTGTCATGATAGTCGTGCTTGCGGTTATGAGCGCGCGAAGGGACTGATTATATGGTAGTTCTTCATTTATAAAACCAGTTTTAGAAAGGGGTTTTAAACAAAGGATTTGAGATGAGTAAAGGATTTGAGAAAGGTTTCGTTTGAGTTAGGTGCCACCGGCTACATTCCGGATTGGGGGTCGGCCTACCAGAAAGTGTCGCGCGGAATGGACCTAACCGTTTTGAGAAAAGAAAATAAGAAAGGATTTGTTCTCGCTATGGCACTGAGGCCAAGTGGCGAAAACCGTTTGAGAAGAGCCCAAAGAAAATGTTAAGATTTATTGTTTTATAAATTGCTTTGCAAAAACTAGGCTAATAAATGCATTTCCGTAAAATATCCTAAGCTCTCCTTGTACCGAGCCACATTTGCATATTTCTCGACTTGCGAGTACAATTTGTACTCACCCTCGTTTTTCTCCTCTCCCTTTTCAAAATTTCAACAGCTGGTCCATCCGAGTATGGCCCGTCGTCCGAGGAGGAGGACCCGGATTACAACGAGGAGGTGTTCTCCGAGGAAGACTATGAGGATTAGGGTTGTGCGTTCCTACAGCCCTCGTGCCTGTGGGATGGATAAATTTCTAGATATTGTATTAGGCCTGTATCTCCGTGTAATCTGAATTGCGGCCTACGAGCCGTTGTTTGTGTTTGTACTGGACTATGCTCCCTTTTCTAATAATCAAATCGTTGGCAATGTTATGTTTCTGTATATCTGTGTGTACTAGCCATGATCCTTGGGACTAGTACGTGTTTATGCAGGTGGAATCCGATCTCGTAAATCGGGTGCCGACAGACGTAGTGGATGTTGAGAGTGGAAGATTGCACTGCAGTTATTGGCGAGGTCTTCCTAGCGGCGGTGGCCTTTCCACTCACTTCAGCGCACTTCTAGATTGGTTAGGGGTTCGAGGGGATTGTTCGGGAGGAGTTAGCATTACGGGGAACGTTAGTTCCTGTGAGAAACCAACCCTCCCTTTTTATTGTGCATTGCACGATGGAGGGCCACAGCCATTGGTTGGTTTGTGCCCCCAATCAGGGCACATACGTTAGGGTGATGGGGTCGATGGCTCCCTATAGAATCGGGCTAATTTGTTAGCCACGATAACACATCCAACACTTTGGTCATGTTGCACTGAGATCATCTCTAATGGTAGGCAAGTATCATGGAATCTGTTATAGACTCACTATAAATGCATGTACTCCCTCCGTCCAATTTTATAAGGCGTGCATGAATATTAAAATTCAAACCTCGTGATTCTAACCAACTAGTTTCTAAAATATAGGTAAAATTTTGTGATACAAAAATGGTACCATTGAATTCGTATATGGACGTACTTTCCAATGACTATAATTTTGTTATTATAAACACTATACTATAAGAGATATTAAGAGTTAAAGTGTAGTTTTGTAGACTGCGCTAAGTCCAACTGTGCCCAATAAAATTGGACGAAGGGAGTACAATGGCCCATGTCAACCGTCTATAAGCTATATATGTATAAGATTTGATATATAGGATGTGTGATTATGTGGAAGAGAGAGAGCATGTTTAGATAGAGTCGACTTTACATGAGAATTTAGAAAGTTTGTGGCGAAAAAACAACCTATAAAACACTTGCAGCTATCTCCAGGATTGTATATGTTGTCTTTAGCATTGTCTATAATTGATTGTATCATAGGCAGCAACCGTCTCTACCATTGTGCATGCCCTAAGCAGTAGCTAGTCTTTATCTCTCTCCTCCTTTTCGCTCCTTCACATATAAAAATGTTGAGTTGACATCCTTATACCTAACTGACTAAGCACCATTGAAAATGCTCTGAAGTTGGATATACTATATAAAAAAATTTGATGCTTTAGTCAATTGCAAGCTAAAGATTCGAAACTTTGGCTATGAATTTTTTAAAACTATTTAGATTGAGCAGCTGAAAATGATACATATATACTCATTTGTAAACTCTTTCATAATATCATAATTTTAGTTATTTTTAATAAATTATGGTAGTAAATAATAGTCAATATTGTATTTTAAAGATTGTGTCCATATCCAAATGTCAAAAGTTTTTTTTTATGATACGGAAATAGCACGACCACAATTCACAAGTGACATAGAGCAACGCTAGAAATCCCACGCAAAGGTGTACATGCAATTCTTTTTGCTTACTAATAACATGCGACGAGGCCAGAATTTCGATTGAAACATACATTTCCCCAATTTTTTTGGGAATTCATTATCTATTGTATAATTAAAACAGAAGTCAATAAAGACATCGTACTAATCAGAAAAATCTCATGTTAATCAAAGAAAAAACTACACAAAGCAATTATAGTTGGGGTTAGACCGCAACAATTTAGATTGAAAGAATGGGGGTAAGTTCGTATTAATGATGGTTAAAATAAGAACAATAAGTTTAGAGCAACTACAAAACTAAAATAAGTAATATCAATTGAACTAAAAAATAAAATCCGTAATATATAGAAATAGTTGAAACCCATATCACTAATTACAAGTCAAGAAAACAATTTATATCTCCTACACTAAAATGATAAAACTAATAAATTTAGGAATAAAAGTAACAGAAAGAGTTGATATCAAATACATTACTGCAAAATGAGTCCACAACTACTAAAATAAAATAATAAAACAACTAAAATGGAGATAAAAATAATAAAATAAATTGTAATCTATTTATATATTGATCTGCTATATTAGTAAAACAAGAACTAATAGAGTTACCATGTAGGTAAGCTAAAGGAGAAGGACTAGCTAGATACTAGAGTTGAACTGCCACAACGAGTCATCGACGACACTAACGAACATGACATATACAGACCAGATAACTACGTCAGTAATATTAGATATGATATATGATGTATCTTTTAAATTAAATTAATACTCACTATATTAGATAATTACATATTAAAGCAAATGAGGGGAAAGCTGCCAGTTTATTTGGAAGTAGCGTGGATTCGTAGAATATCGATCGCCGTGTTCCAAAAGATCCTAACATTTCGTTACACGTCACAGGCACGTGGTCACATGCTTAGCCATATTCCACCATTTAACCACACTCATGCATGGGTGTAGCCAAGAACACACACACAGCCACAAGAGAAAACACATATGATCTGTCGACTCCAATTTATCGCTTAAACCTAACTATCGGCAGGCTACCCTTCCTCGAGAGTCACACTGTCAATTTGACCACAGAATCCATCACGTGATCGGGCGCCCTGGCAGCATGCTCCTCGGTGGCTCCTATGGCGTTATCCACTTGACAAGCACAGACAAGTGACAGCAGAATCACCGTAGCATCAACGGCAAGTCACTAATCATCACCAGCAGAGACCAGAGCTTTTTTAAAAATTTTCATAATATATAAGCACAGTTGCACGCATCGATCAGTGTCACAGCTCAGAGCCTCTTTCTTCTCTTTTTGGTATTATAAAATTCTCACTAAACCCGTGCAAAAAATATATATGCGTGTGTGTGCATGGCCTCTACAGATCGCAATTCCTGAAAATTGAGCCCCCTGATTTGGTGGCGCCCCTGGCTGTTTTTGTATTGGCCATTAATGACATGCGGATGCAGCTTCCAATGGTGTTTTGGTTGCTGCACCATGCAAGCATGTACGTATGCAAATGAGGATGGCAACGATCGAAAGGCGGGAAGGTCCAAAGGGAAGAAGGCGGCGTCACTTTCCCTCCTTTAAACGACTGGAAATAGTGGGGGTCTCTGTCACCGCCTTAATTTATAAAGCAGCAAAAGAAATGACTAATTACCTGTATTATTGCATAGAAAGAAAGAAAGGAAGGAAGAAAGAAAGAAAGAAAAGCTCTTTATCTTACTGCCTCCAAGGCTCCAAATCCTTTTGTTATGCAGACCACAAATAAAGTACTACTACTTGCGACTATTGATTATTGGTAGGGCGCAAAGATCAGCACGGCGGCAGCTAAAACTAATCGCCGTGAGCGAAGTGTGCAAGTGGGGTATTTCCCCGAGGTTGATTGATTCGGCTGGGCTCGATACATTCCTGCAGTCCTGTGCAATAATAATTCAGAGATTCTCTGACGTTCGGCTCAGCAAAAGGGGAAGGACCCGACCAAGCATTACACATGCAAATGGCTAATCAAAACCAGCATGGCAGATCAGCCTCAGCACCCCAAACCCTAGATTATCACCACACCACACCACGCAGGCAGAGGCACGAGGCCGATCGATCCACATCGGCAAACCTATCCGGAGCTGCCTGCGTGTGTGGGCGGCATGCAAAGCGAGTGGATCATAGTAGCCGTGGAGGAGCGCAGCAAGACCATGGACGTACTGTACCCGCCCGTCTCCATTTCCAGGCAGGGCCACTTGGGAAATCAAAACTTTTCCACAAAAGGTGCTACCCCCATTTTTCATTGCATCAAAAACAGATACAACGAAAACCATGTTCAGCAACAGAAACGACTGAGATGGCACACTAAGGCCACCGGGAATTACAGTTATTAAGCAAATGACAAAGAGAAGAAAAAGTGTCCGATCCAGCTACCAGTAACACCAGCTTTCTCCTATTACACCATTTTTCCACAAAAGACTAAGAGATAATGTGCTTTCAGCCACTCAGAGTCTAGTTTATCTCCGGCAGTCCTGAGATTAGGAGTTGACGATGCACTGGACAGCGACTCTGAATTCCAGCAGTGGTTTCTTCCAGCATCACAGCCCCTTGCACCAGAACATCTTTTGAATCTCCTGCAAATAGGTCTGCCCAATATTTCAACACCGCGCAAATAGAATGTATCAGTTGGACAGGAGAGGTGAAAGACTTCCCCTCAAAACACCATTTGTTTCTGGCCACCCAAATGCACCACAGAACTGCAGCTATGCAGGCACAATAAAATCTCCCCCCAGTGGGCCAATTAGTTTTAAACCACCTAAAGCAGCTATTGAGACTGGAGGGCTTTGTGGATGCACCAAACATACAAGCAGCAGTACACCAAATGAAGGAAGCAGTAGAACAACTAAAGAAAAGATGTTGAATGCTTTCGAGTTCTCCACAAAAGAAACAAAGAGGATTGCCAGTCCAGTTTTTTTTTCCTAAGAACATCCTTGGTCAAAATAGCCCCTCTACAAATTAACCAAAGAAAAATCTTGATTTTAAGAGGAAGTACCGCCTTCCAGATGAAGTTATAATCCACCATTTCACCATTCCCAGAAATTAGATTATAAGCAGATTTGACAGTAAAACTTTTTTTCTTACCCTTCCAGAACACTTCATCTGGTTTGTTAGCATCATAATTTGAAAGCAATTTTTCTTTAAAGCTATCCCAAACTAAAGCAACATTGATGTCAAGCCTTCTTCTAAAGGAAAAATTTAAACCTTTGTTTATAGCCTCTTGCACTGTGATTTCTTTAGTTAAGGGGAACAATTGGCTCGATTATCTGTTGAAATTAGCTAGAAAGATGTCGAATGGCACTTTGTGGTGTGTGAGAGTGCGCGTGTGAGAAGCAGCCTCTTTTGTTCGTTGTCGTCGCCTTGCCGGCTCGCTGCTTTTGAGTGGTGCCTTCGCTCTATTCCTGTCCCTCCGGCTCACTGCTTTTGAGTGGTGCCTTCGCTCTATTCCTGTCCCTCCGGCAATGGCCAATGGCCGATGGCTACCTGCCTACCTGTGCCGATGTGTGAAGTAGCACCTGCATCTTGTGTGGTTTCTTTAGTTGAAACGAGAAGGGTGCTTCGTACGTTTGCATAGCTATATCTTATATTTGATATAGATTTTTTTTTCTAACCTCATATTAATATGAACTTTTTTATTTTTTATTTTATTATTGTTGTTCCAGTTTAAGACGTTATAATTCGGAATCAAAATAATCGACGGTGTAGATCTTTTTTCTCTTAATTAATGTGAGATTTTCTAGTATTTTAAAATTAATATGATGACATCGTTTAACTCTATTTTAATATAATACACATATTAGTAAGCCGAGCTCTTTGAGAGGCTCGAACATCCTGCTTCATATAACTTGTTTGTATATATAATTAGTAGCATATATGGTTACTAATTCTTAAAAGAAGCGACATGCTGATTCGTTCAACTTATTTTTTTAATATAAAACAATTATTTGATAAGACAAAGTTTTTTTTATATAAAAGACAATAAGGCATAGGAGAATATCATGGCGGCCCGGCTTTCATCGTGTCTATTGGCTGCAGCACGATCCATCCGTCTCCGTTAGGAACAATTGCTTTCTCCTTTTCGGGGTTAGTGGCAGGAATGTTCGGTACATGGTAGCTTTTGCTTGGCATCGTTGCCTTCTCCTTCCTCACTAAGCTAGCTTGGTCCGTGCTTTTCATGCAAAAGGAAATTCATTCTACGCGAGAATTAAAAGATTTTGTGTGTGAACATTTTGTCTTAAAAACATATGATCATCTCTATCATTACATAAGTATTGAGTTGTCTCTAATGTTATCTACAAGTGACATGACAATCGTGGAAGACAATTGTTATTTCGGCCATTAATTGTACATGCCCTAAGGACATCACCAACGGGCCCTAAGTTAGGATGTCCTAATACTGTATTGAATAAAGTAGAAAAGAGTGAAATGCACATAAATAGTAAAAATGAGGTGTGGATAGTGGATGGATCATTCTAAGTTAGGATGTCATTGGTGAATTGATGGTGTAGCACAAAGAAGGACAATTCAATATTTTTTTTCATCCTCCCCTTTCTCTCTTCTCCTTTCTCCCAACACTGGCAATATATTATCGGCAGTTGGGCCAATCATCCACACCATCTGCTCGTGCTCTACTACAATGTTAGCTCGCACATCGACCGCTCATCCGGCTAGATTCAACACTTATTATAAAATGGGGGTATAAACCATAGAGGATTGCTAGTGGATGGTATACCATCTGAACGATATAGATGTTTCATGTGAAACACTGTGGAAAACACCATGTGAAACACATAAAACACTCATAAAACATCGTGAGAAACACTCATAAAAATACCACATGTAAAGTGCTCATGATACACCGCATGAAACACATGAAACACCATTTAAAACACTTGTATTGTTCAGAAGGTATATTGTCCATTAGTATCTTGTAAGCCATAAAGGACATATATAGTGTATTCTCCATCCCAGCCCTCTTCCTCTCGTCACACATTGTTTCAAACTGTTGTTCTCCACTCAGACATCCCAGTATCGTGTTCCCCAACCATCCCACAGACTGCCACCACATAATTTGCGTGTAGCCCCATGGACATGTGTTGTTTTCACCACGTTGATGCCACATCCTATGCCACCCCTGCATGTGGATAGGGTTGTAAACAAGACGACCTCGAGCGAGCTTCCCTGCTAGGCTCAACCCGAGCTTAGATCAAGACTCAAAGGCAGGCTTGAGCTTGACTCAAACAAAACTCGGATAGGCTTGAGCGCGGATCATCCAGACTCGAATATATATAACTTGAGCAGGCTCGAATAAAGCTCGAGCTCATGTTCAAGTATACTCCAGTTGTAAAATATGTTTTGATCAAGATAAATGTAGTTTGTAAAGATATGATGAAGCTCGAGTAGACTCTGATGAATCTCAAACTTGAGTAGGCTAGGTAAAATATGATTTTATCTAGAATATTGAGGTTTTTGACAAACTTGACAAAGTTCGAGTAGGCTCTAGCCATACTCGAGCTCAACTCGTTTAGGCCTGCGAGCTTACGGTCAAGCTTGAACTTGGCTTATATGAAGCTCAAGCCAAGCTCGAATCTAAGCCTAAAGCAAGCAGGTCAAACAGTTTGCGAGCTCGGAGTCTTTTCATAACCCTACACGTTCACGCGGATAGCCTGCTGCCTGCCACGAGCGAATTTTACTGTTATTACTTCGTCTAGCCGTCCGTGCAGGCTGCTGCAATAGCTGCCCACAAACGCATCGCTAGTCCAACCCCCCAACCGGCCACCGTCGCTGGCCTCCCACGCATCGTCCTCATTGGCCCCTATGCTCAATTAGTTGAGATAGATGGGAGAAAAGGTGGAGAAGATGAAGCTGCTTGTGCTGCATTTTCAACTTTATAAATAGATGATTGGAATTAATTCGTATCTCTTGTTGCATCGTGAAAGCTCGTAAAATCACCCAGCATATATGCTTGCTTTGGATCAATTTACGGAACTTACAAAGGTTTCACATGAAGAGGTTTACATTTAGCTAAGTTGTAAACAACCTGCTATAACTCTGCGACATTAATTACCGCTATAACACTGATGTCAAACGATGTGCTAAGAACTAAACTTTTGCTCAAAAAGAACTAAACTTTTGCGAACACAACTACGACCGCTAAATTGATTACTATTTTTATAGTTGATATAGCATTGTTATGCTTTCCTTTTTGCGTAATCTAACCTCAAAAGATGATGTAATTAGTATATAACTATTAAATGATCACTTAGAGAAGTTTTTCATAATGGATATGTTGTAGAATATACTGTAATCGACATTAGTTATAATAATTATATGGACATACATCGGAGTAGATGTACTTTTAAGGTCAAGCGTGTGTTTTCTTGTTTAGTTAGATATGTCATAGTTAAATATGGATATTATTATGTAAATCTAACTGTCAATATTAACCTCTCAAAAAATAGTAGAAATTCTCACGTTAATCATAGAAAAAAGTAAAATCTACATCGTTGAATATGGATATTATTATGTAAATCTAACGGTCAATATTAATGATCTATAATAAACTATTGAAGCTGATCTATATATTAGAGATAAGCTCTAAATCTAATCTGATATATTATCTATATCTTAACACAAATCTAGCCGCGCAAATGCGCGGGTCACCCGGCTCGTTTTAATATTAAAACAATATAATGACAGTTGTTGGAACGACGCATAAGAGATAACTAAGACTCTTAAGTCATGGCACCTGGAATAACTAGCGGCTCTGCAACGACAATTCAGATATTTTTCCTTTATTTTTACATGAAATGGATAATTCTCCCGAATTCTATACCGCCCCTTAACTTGATATCTAGGAATTGAATTGCGATCGTTAGCTTATACTAGTAGTGAGGTGCTACGCTTGCTGTTTGAGCTACGTATACCTGACTTGTTCGAAGCACATATGCATTTGCAGGAATTAAGCAAAACACATTACTTCTTCAGCATTTGTTTGCCAATATATCCTTTTTTTTTAGATGGTACAACACAGACGCACACAACTCACTCCACACGCACGCCACAACACCACACACACACCCGTGCGCGTCCAGTACACACGCAGAACCAGATGAGAGGCCCTACACCTCCGTACGCGGGCACGCGTAGTCCCACTGAACGCGCACGCGTGTGTCTCCGGGACCTAATCCCGGAGTGTACCGGGATTAAATCCCGGAAAATACGAGGCAACGAGCTGAGCCTAGGCTCAGACTCGCGCCGACAGCAGGCACTACGGCGCTGCTGACCACCCGAGCACAGCTCGGACTGCTCGGTCCGCGTTTGCCAATATATCCTCGGTCCAAGGCAACCGTCCGGTTTATCCGGTTTTCGCTGTCCTGTGCGGATGATTCCTGCGATGATTACTCGGAAGCCTCCACAGACGTGGATGACTTTCGTGGACACGGAAATTAATGAGATGGGCATAATGCATATATATGCCAATTGCCGAACAAGTCATATGAAGATGTTACTAGACTTCACTGCGATTTGACTGATAGTAACTTGCCGAGAAATCAGCGGCCTATCGATGGACCAAGCCCGGGATCGAGATTTTCGCGCTTTGGCACACTGAAATCAATATTAAACTCTAAATAAATATTAGTTCTAATTTATAAATTGTACTGTCACGTAACTGTAAAAAAAAAAAAAGTTATGCCAGCGTTATTGGTTCGCAACCTAAATCGAACAAAGAAAGTCGATACTCTAGCTGTTATGATTTTCGCTGAAATAAAAAATTAACAGTTTTGTAAACCCATTGCTACTCTTTTATTTATTTAAAAAGGAAAGCCATCTAAGTATTCATTGCAAGAAGAAGAATAAAAAGCCCAAGAACCAAAAAGAAACAACACATGGGAACCAAACGGCTCAAGAACGCCAACGCTAGGTCTCGGCCGTTTCTAATAACCAAAAGTTGTTCACTAGTATGAATGAGCGTAAAAGATCAGAATCAAGACCGTGTTGATAGAGCCACAGATACAGAGGGTTCTGCACCTCTAACTAGCCAGTAGCACCTAGGGTCTAGGAGTTGCAACAGCTTCCTTTATTTTCAAAGTGAGTTCTAGAAACCAGAAGACCAACAGTTCCCTAAATCACTGTAGTAGTAGTGTCAAAAAGATCTCATGGGAGATCAAAAGCACTCCACGATCCAAATCGCGTCCTAGTTCCTTCCATAGCCAACAAAGATGTAGACCCCTATTGAAGAAGACAATGTTTTTGATCCAAAAACCTCCCAAGCTTTTGGGACGCAAAACCTTGCGTCAGTTGACAAGCCAGTGCCCCCACTACATTGATCTTCGCCCTTTCAGAGGAAACTCCTTATCATTTCAACCTACTTAACTAATCATTTATTTAGCTTGAAAATCACTAGGTGGTAGACAAGTAAAGATGTTATAGGACAGAGTTAATAAGGAACAATCTTGTTCCGAAAAGTAGCTTTGCCTTTTATGAAATCAGTCTTTTCTAATCTTTTTGATCAAGGATAGAACGTCCTCTTTAAGCCAATGGTTATTGAAATAGAGAACTACCCTATACAGACCATGTGGCAAGTTCGTGGTTTGTGAAGCCCACCGTCTGAATATAAATCTTCAAATGAAAGGTTAAAATAAATCCAAATCCCACTTTTAAGACAGCGTGTTATAAATGCAGGACCAAATTGCGGGATGCCGCCGTAATGGGAAAAAAAGGGGCGACTACACAACGGGATCCCGTCAGCCCACCCCAACCGGATCCCTCCTCTCCTCTCGCGCCCCTCCGCCCGCCTTCACCCCCTACCCCGGCTCCGGCGGCCCCACTGCCGCCTCCGCCGCCGTCCCCGACGAACCCTACCCACCGCCATGCCGCCGCCTTCTCCGGCCCAAATCTAAACCCAAACCCCACCCCGAACCCTAACCCGAACGGCCGGCGGCGGAGGCGGCGAGGTAGGCCTTCTTCTTCCTCCTTCCTCCTTTCTCCTCCCTCCTCCTTCCTCCTCCCTTCTTCCTCCTCTGCACAGCGCACGCGGGACCGATCCCGTTCCTGAAGAATTTCTCAAAAAAAATTGGTTACGGTAGTGCCCAGCCATAGCAAGCGGTTTTGCATGCAACTCTACCGATTCATCAGCGGTCACCCTGACCCAGCGGCCAGCGTCAGACAGCCCCATGATGCGAGAGAGCGAATGATCGATGCAAGCGACGGAAAAAGCAAAACGGATGGGCTCGCCACGTACTTGCCGTGGCGCGGCATCGACGGACGCGATCACAACTCGCAATCAGCAATCGATCGAAGCGTGTTCCTGCCTATGCGACGACGTGTGATCATGTGTACCAATAGAAGAAAGTTCAAATTAAGCATGCTCTCCCAGCGAGCGACGCATCGAGCATACATGCTCTCTTTTTCTTGGATGCTTGGCGAGCTCGCCCTCGCGACGTAAGAGGATCGCGATTATTTAAAGAGCTCCCGTGAATACACATGCAGGGGGAAAAGCGATCGAATAAATATAGGGTGGTCAACGAGAGAGAGGACTCCATAGGTCAAAGATGATTAGTTTGTAGTTAGTACTAATTCTGAGGCTCTCTGATTAGGGAAATACTGAGACGCAAAGAGATGACAGACTCCTAGCTATATATGCTAACCACGATTGCGTTTCTAATTGAATAATCTGACCTACATATGTGTCGCTCCTCAAATTTTAACTTACCTCGAGGGTCGATAATCCAATGCATTGGCTCCTGAATCGGTACACTAATGCGAAAGATCACATAGCCGATACAAGCATACATCGATTAATAAAATCCCTGAATATTACAATCTTTGTTACGCCCTTAGGCGAGCTTAGTAAGGCGGCCCATACACGCCTTAATTTACAAAACAATGTTCAGAGTTGCAGCGACCACCAAAATATGTACCCAAAAAAATCCCTATCGGCTAGTGTCCATCCAACGACCGGAGCGACCCCTAAGAGTCTTCAGGTCCGTCGTAGTCCTGTCCGTTGTCTTCATGGCACTCGTAAGGGTCATTCTCGATTCCCTCGACTAAAGAAAGTAAGAAGGCGAGGTCAGCGTCATCCAAAAGCTGGCTAGTTAACACTTCCCCTTAATGTACATAGTGTTTAGAAGGCTTTATTTAGAGGAGAGGTTTATTTTATTTGCGTAAGGCCAAGTTAAGAGATTTTGAAATCATCCTATCTAGCATCTACTAGAATTGATCTTGTTTATATAAATCAGAGAATTTCCATCTTAATAATGCACCCAAACCCAATAGATCAACCAACCATACCAACCAACCTCCAATCGACCAACTCTTGACCAAATTCACAGCCAGCTTAACCGACCACCCTGACTTTCTTCCGGTTGCCCCCAACCTTTCCTAATTCTGCCATCCTTTCTAGGATTTGGCAATCCTGTTGTGGACCACACATGCCATGGCATGCCCGCCTCTGCCTAGGGGTTGCCAGCCCTCACTAACCGACCGTCACCCTGGGGATATGTGGCCTTTTATCACCCTCGGTGATGACCCATGCCTGTCCCTATCGAGAATGGTCACAGAAGGCCTCCGCAAAGCACTCACAGCTAGCAATCCAAGACCCGTACTCCGCGCGATGGCCACGCGTTGTGTTGGAACCATCCCTCAGATGGCAGCGATCTCCCCGCTACGCGTGTTACTCCAACGCTCCTCCTGGGTAAGCCCTGGCTAAACCCAGCACCAGGCACCCTATGCCTCAATCATCCATCAAGATGTTCTCTAGGGGCAACCCACTGATAATCTTCCACGGTCATCGACCATACCACACTTGGACTTTCTCAACCGACCGGCCAAACCAGACTGACCTCCCACCTAACCATACCCTCAAACACAACAGCCCAACATGCATCTACTAGCCCTAACTGTCATATGTCATATCATATTCGAATAAAAGGGATGAATGACCGGTGAATATCGGTTCACCGTTCCGTGACGGATTAGCCAGAAGATTTGTTTAAGCCTAAGCCAGTCTAAGCAAGTTTTACTCATTAGGTAGGGTTAAAGTTGTTACCAAACTAATTATAGGCTAACAAGGGTAATGACAATCAAGACAATCATTGAGGCTAAACATTTCAAGGCAGGCATGTATAAGTATTACATGATTAACAATTAGGCAGATTAATAGCATGCATTTAATTTAATAAACAAAATAGTTAACAGAAGACTGGGTAATGAACATGGTATTAGCGATGTTAATCCGCACTAGGAAAAGTCGCTATCTCTCCCTAATACGGACCACATCTAAAGAGCAAGTGTTAACTCGTCTTGCTCAGGTAGGTGTTCCTCCTCGGCGTTCCCAATCCTTCCTTCGGGATCGCCTACGTCTAATCATACCAACAAAGCAATAATTACTTACTAATGCAACAGAAAACATGATACATGCACGACCTAGGTTTTACCCCCGGCCTTAATGCTTAAGATCGATTAGCGAGTCTAGATCTTCGTATGATATGCTATGCATGACAGAGTGCATTAATAAATAATATTACGAGTATACAATAGCCCACTATACCCCAAAATACGATTTTGTACGGTAAGGTCATAGTTGGGTGATTAGGGTTTCTAAGCGACATAAGATGACGACTTTTTGAAATTCATCCTACGAAGGGGGTAGAGCTTATCGGAGTAGACATTTTACTAGGTGCTCTTAGATAAATGGTAAACCTAAGCTATAACACTCATTGATATATTTTCTAAAGACAGTTCTTAATTAACTCAATAGGGGATGAGCTAATTATTGGTTGGATCTGGCATTTAAATAATCCTATGAATATATTTAAGCAATAAGGACAGATTTAAATGTTCTATATTTATTAAGACATTTGCCTATCCATTATATTCTCTAAAGAATATTTGGGTTCAAAATTCATTAATTAATATACCCAACAATTACCCTAGAATTACTTTAACCCTTTTTATATAGGAAAACTACATTTTCAAATAACAGTGCCAAATTCCCCTTTACTGTGGTCTTGGTTATATTTTTATAAAATCAGGTATGGTCTCTAGTATTTATCTAAATTTTTCTAGAATTTTTGGAAGCCTCTAGCTATTTTTAATAATTCTAAAGCTAATTCGGCATTTATCTAAATAATAAATTCGCTGGAAAAGGTTAAAATCTATCGGGCTGAACCAACCAACGAACCGGCTTGATCAACAGTTTCGGCCCACGGCCCATCAGCGCGCACGCGCCAGCGCTAGCCGAGAGGCTACGCCGAAGGCGGTTTTCTAAGGGACGCTTTCGTGCGGGGCTGACGCCTTCCACCATCTGCGCCTCCACTTAACCCGACAGGTGGGCCATGTACCCACCCGCCAGCGACACAGCCCTACTGGTTAACGCACACTCCCGACAATTTAAACCGATCTGTGGGTCCCACCCGTCAGCGACCTATCGTTTACCTATCTGCACGCATCTTAGCGCGGATCGGACGGCACTGGGTCGTCGTGTTCCTCCAGCACGTCGACGTGGCCGACGATGGCGAGATTCGACGCGGCGGCGCTTCGGCGATGAGCGTGCACGCACTCGCACCTACTGCCTCCTATGGCCCTAATGACACCTTCGTCGAGGCCGGAGACGGCCGGACGCGGCGGCGCGGCTACGGCGGCAGAGCGGAAGGCTCGCCGTCAAATTTGTGCCACGATACCGATCTACAGGCTACAGGCATGGGCGACGAGCTAAAGGGGTCCAGGGGGTGCTCACCACGGGCTTCGACGGGGACGAGCGGGCTTGGGGACGGCTGGCAGCGGAGGACCCGTCGGCGGCCGAAGCAGGGGCGACGCCGGCATGGCAACCCTGGGCTCCTTAGTTGAAATTAGAAGAGGGCAAGTTTAGGAAGGGTGTCCTGAAGCTAGGGGGCGGAAAGAATCGTTCCGAGGCTCACGCAATCGGCGGTGACTTCTCCAGCGCCGGCGCAGTGAAAATTTAGGGAAAAGGGGAAAGCTCGGTCTGGGCATCCGGCGGGTCCGCGTGGGGCTTTATAGGCGCCGGGCGGGGATGGTGGCAAGCCTTCGGTGATGCGGAGGAGAGTGGGCGCGACGGGACGATCCACGGCGCTCGGCGAGACAGAAGAGACGCAGGCAGCCATGATGGCGCGAGGCGGCCGGTGCACGAGGCACGCGACGCAAACGAGCGGCAGGCGCAGCGCCGCAGCTGAGGTGACGGCCATGCGGCGGCTGGGCCACCAGGCAGAGAGAGAGAGAGAGAGAGAGAGAGAGAGAGAGAGAGAGAGAGAGAGAGAGAGAGAGAGAGAGAGGTTGTGGGGCCCACTGTTCAGTGCGAATTTGAATGAAATTTTGAATTGAATCAAGATTTGAATTTAGTACCAAATTTGGGGTGTTACAATATGCGTCAACGGATGGAAGGAGTTAAAAGCAAAAACGGGGAAAAAGATGCAAAACGGGCAGGCCAGAGCCCAGAGAGATTTGGGTCCACTCTGTCTGGATAGGCAGCCATTCTCGGCCCGGAATCTCATGCTCAGCCCATTAGACCGGCCCTCTGAGCATGTCAGTCTCTCAAGCCCAATTACTAACACAAAACAAACAAACGAACAAACAAACAGCATATCAATTTCTTGAATAGATCCTGCGATATCGTACGTACATGCTTTCGTTTTGGGCAGAACAGAAACAACAGCTCACACAAGCTAGCAAACCACATATACCATAGCAACAGGTGAACTTCCACAAGATTCACGGCCTATGAACAGATGAATAATCCACACATGGCCAGCGAAGCACATGCGGTTGCCCACTGCCTAGAGCACAAACCACATGAACAGAGCAGGCTGACAATCCATAGGAGCTAGGTAATTGTTGGGCCAACCTCCCCAGAGAGAACGCACATTGTTTCTCTCACATACACGCACAAGGGACTGTATGAAGAGATGAACTCGAGATTTGACGCTCAGCCGCAACGACTTGGCAAAGCTTTTGCTTCACTTCGTTGTTATTTACACGGCCCGGTCAACACAATTTAACTGATGGGATACTATGCCTTGTACATTTCAGTTTAGCGTGGCGTATCGATTCACTATAGCAAAATTTGTGAGTCATTGAAAATAAATTTAAATATTATAAACAAATAATTAAAAAATAGTTTTATAATCTTTAAGGGAACTACTAAAATTCTGAGAAAAGCTACGGTGTAACGCTACACTATAATAAGCTGAAATGTATCAGGCCTAGGTCTAGATCCACGCAGTTAGCTACCTTGCTACTTCTTGTGCCATGCCAGAACAAGCTGCACACAAGCATCAGTACTCCCTCCGTTTTTTTTATTTAACGTTTTTGACTTTTTGGTACGTCTTTGACCATTCGTCTTATTAAAAATTTTTGTACAAAGATGTAAAAAAAATAAGACATATTTAAAGTACCTCTATTGATAAAACAAATCACAACAAAATAAATGATATTTACAAAATTTATTTGAATAATACGAATGGTCAAAGACGTGTCAAAAAGTCAAATGCGTCAAACAAAAAAAACGGAGGTAGTACCTAATTGGCTAATTACATGGCACACATCACCTACCTCATGTACCGATGTACGCGCGCTCAGAGTTTACGCACGCGTGCATGAACTCGGCTGCTTAGTACAGTTGTCAAGATTAGTTTCCAACAGTAATGACTCAGAGTTGCAATGTACGGTCCGTATTATTTGCAGCATTAGAATGACTGACTCGACGCAAGCAGAACAGTAAACAGCTCAAGAGCAAACCATAAACAACAATAGCATAAGGATTAAGCAGCTCCTGGCTAAACATGAGGTGTCGTTACAGTGATGTATATTCGTTGTGCAAAGAGGCCTCGGTCTCTTGCGTCTTCTCTTCACACGACAGCAGCATCGACTTGGACGCTCTTCTCAGCATCTCCACCCGTGGCAGTGGTTGTCCTACTTCCACCGGCCGCCGCGGCATGGACATCCTCTGCAAGAGGATGTACTTCTCCTCTAGCAGGGGCTCCTGGACTTTTTTTTAATAATCGAATTATTTTCAACCTCTACATTTAGAAATGTATACGGTCTGAATGTATCACAAAAAATATTACAATAAAACCGCAATATAAAATATAAATCAAATCGACAACTTTAAGCAACACAAAGTCTACTGTTGGTTCTCCAACCATTACAAATCCATCCATATCCATCCATATCTATAAAGCTAGAGAGGTACGGCTCCCCCCCCCCCCCCAAAAAAAAAAAAACTTGACACGTCTCTGTTACTATTGCATTGTTCACGCAACAGTACTCTCCCCACCGCGCCCATCCCCCACCCTCCATCCTCAGCCGGGGCGCGCCTCCTCATCCACCGGCGGACTCCCCCGCCGCCTCCCCTCCTCCCCCGCTCCGGCCTCCTCTCCTCCACCGCGCCGCCTCCACCGCGCCTCCTCCGCCTCCCCTCCTCCACCGCGCCACCTCCTCCTCCCCTGCAGCCTCCCTCCACCGCGCCTCCTCCACCTCCACCTCCTCCACCTCCTCCTCCACCGCCACCGCCTCCGCCTCCCGCTAGCCTCCTCTCCTCCCTGAGGCGGCGAGGCCTCCCGCCTCCGCCGTGCCGCCTCCCGTGCATCTGCACGGGGCTGTCATCTAGTATTAAATAAACTCATAGGCACAACTTCTAATGATTGACACGCCATGATGATCAGTGTAATTACTTCATCCTTTTGTAGAGAAGCATACTGACGAAGCCAATATAATTCTGAAGATACCATGAATGAATGAAACATCTTTACATATGTCGAAAACAAAATCATTTTAACAAAACCAAATAGAGCAAAAAAAATCCGTGAAGCCAAACAAAATATGTTTTCTCATAGAACCACATATTCCACACAGTCAATCACCCTACATATGTATAACACTTTTAGGCGCACCCAATCCTAAAGCTATGTGAAAGCAGCGCCACATAGCTCTAGAAAATATTCATTCAAAGAATAGATGTTGAATGGTCTCATCATCATTATTATTATTATTATTATTATTATTATTATTATTATTATTATTATTATTATTATTATTATTATTATTATAAAAACAACATTTTTCACGACCACTCCGAGACCTCTTTGCACAATTATCTTTAGAAACGATAATAACTCTCCCATAATACCTAAGAAACATTTTTATCTCGAGAGGGAGTTCCAATTTCCATAACAGGATATTGCTATAAGGGACATGTAGGTTATTCATTTTCCGATACATAGATTGTACAGAAAAATGATCATTTGTATGAAACTTGAAATAGAATTTATTCCTATATATCTCAAGCCGTACGTTACTCATAATAGATACCAAAGTATGCCAATCAATAAGATTTTTGTACCACTAAGATTCGTTTAAAGGGGATAATCATTGAAAACACGAGCTACCATTATATGACGATCTCCGATAATAGCAAAAAGGTTAGGGTATCTATGTTTAAGAGAGGTACGACCTAGCTAACTGTCCTCCCAGTGATCCCTTATTACACCTAAAAAGTTGTGTGTACTAATCTTCATAATTCTTAGCATCTTCATAACAAAAGATTTCGCTTTTATGGAAATTAATTTTAAGACCTGAAAGTTGCTAAAAAACGCTAAAAAAACATTTTTAAATTCATTGCTTGACCTATATCATGATTCAATAAAATGATAGTATCTATATATTGCAGGATAGACAACGCATCATCCGCCAAATTTAGGATAACTCCATCAACAAAATCATCTCGTTTGACCCTAGCTAGCAATAAGAATCGCTAACATATCTGGCACAATATTTGCTTAAGAGCAGTAGATTAATGCTGATTTAGTTGTTGCCTAACATTGCCTCGCCTAACATTAGACAAGCCACTGTTTCTTTGGTAGATGTTTGGTTTGTGCCACAGCTGTGGCTTGCCACATTTCCTTAGCCACATGTCATACTTGTCATAGACTCAGTTTTTTTACTAACTTTGACACAAGTGTGGCGGTGAATTTTGGCGTCACATATTGTGTGGCTCGACACACTTGCTAAATGTTAGGTTTGACAATGTTAGGTAGCAATCAAACATGCCCCTTCACTAAGGCTTCACTGTTTCGAAGGCCTCTAATGCAAAGGATTCTACCACGCCCATGTGTCGCTCGGCTCTTGTCATCCTGAAAAGGATGTCCTGAATTCCACAAGTGTTGTTCTTGCAAGTTGCACATGTCTATATAGATTTTAATAGCGTATGTTAAACCGCAACAAAAATATCTATCGGCCACTGCTGCCACGCCGGCACGACTGCCCGCTATCACCGCTGCCCCTGCTGGATCCCCTCCGCAGGTTGTTGCCAGCGGTGCCACCTGGTCGGTTTCCGCTGCCCTTGTCGGTTCCCCGCCACAGGTGGTTGCCAGCGGCCCCCCTGCTGCCCCTGTTGGCTTTACGCCCTAGGTTGTTGCCAGCAGGGCCTCACCCCTGCATATCACTGCCCCTGTTGGACTTGCTCCACAGGCTGTTGTCAGTGATGTGCCCCCTCCCGCAGTGACCAATGCTCATCATATGGTCACCCGTCGAAAGGTTGGACTCTCCATTCGGCCCCGTGAGCGTCTCAACCTTCACGCCACCGTTTTGTCTCCTATTCCGAAGACATACCGTGGCGCGCTGTCAGATCCCAATTGGCACGACGCTATGAGCCAGGAATTCGATGCTCTCCAGGCCAACCGCACGTGGGACCTTGTTCCACGTCCCCCTGGCGTCAATGTTGTCACCGGCAAATGGATCTTCAAGCACAAGCTTCATGCAGATGGTTCTCTCGATCGGTACAAGGCTCGTTGGGTTCTTCAGGGTTCACCCAGCTACCGGTGTTGATTTCGACGAGACCTTCAGCCCAGTTGTCAAGCCGGCCACCATCAGGACTGTTCTCACACTGGCTCTCTCTCGCGGCTGGTCTATCCGTCAGTTGGATGTCAACAATGCATTTTTGCATGGCACCTTTACGAGAGCGATGTCTTGTGTTCAACCATCCGGTTTTGTTGATCCATCCCTTCCAGATCATGTGTGTCGACTCAACAAGTCATTATATGGCTTGAAGCAGGCACCCCGAGCATGGTACAGCAGGATTGCTTCTCATCTGCTCTCTCTGGGTTTTGTTGAAGCAAAGGCCGACACATCACTGTTTGTCTTTCACCGTGGCGCCGACACCGTCTATCTTCTGCTCTATGTGGATGATATTGTCCTGACCGCCTCCTCGACTGTTCTCCTGGACAGGACCGTTGCTGCCCTTCAGCATGAGTTCTCACTCAAGGATCTGGGGTGGAATATATATAGAGTACAGGAGATGGGACTCCCCCAAGGCCCATATACTCTAACAGTAGGGATTACAAGGCACGGAACTAATCAAAACATTACTTTTTGTCGTCCTTCGTCTTTGGCTCAAAAGTATCACCAATTGCTTCATGATCTTTTTATATGGTGCACTGATGCCAAAATAAGCAAGAGAAAAACACAAGTGATGTTAGTTCAATAGATGGTGTTGTATTGTAATAGTTTTTCTTTATGGTTGTAATTTTTACAGCTACGAAACACAATAGTGTACACCTCTTTGGTCCTCCATTGGGAGGATAAGATAACAAGGCATTGCGTCGATGAAATGAACGGCCGGAACAGTTCTTTTTTCATGTCTAGAACCTACAATTTCTTTTATGGAGCAGTATAAAAGAGCTCAAGGAAACCTTTTCGTTTAGAACAGTGCAAAGCAGTGCTGCAGTGGGAGCAGGATTGGGAAATAAAAAAAAAAAAACGTTGTTTGGTTCGACCGGAGAATGGAGATGGCCAGATCCGCACGCAGCGAATACCACCGCTCCACGCGGCCTTCAAGCTCTTCTCATTCTCTCTCCACTCCTACCACGTCCCGTCCCTGGCCGTGGCATCTTCGGCTCTCTCTCTCTCTCAGCTCCGCTCCTCCGCGTCTCCCTCCCCTGCCCCAGCTCCACGCCGCCCCGCGCCCCCGTCTCCGGTAAGCCACCCCCGCGCCTCCCCCCTCGTCCGGCCCCCTCTAGGCGCAGCCACGCGGGGCCTCGTGCCTGCCCCAGTCGATTCGCGTTGCTCCGCGCCGCGGTGCGGCGAATCGGGCCGATCCCCCGCGCGGCTCTTCGTTCCCGTACCGATCCTGCTGATTGTTTCCGCTGGATTGGGCATGATCTGACGAGGGCGAGGGACTGGAACAACAGGGAGCTGCCCGTGCATTTAGGATTTTTGCGTTGTGATCGTGTGGTGCTGTCTGGTCCCTAGGTTCTGAGTGGGGGCACCTCCTTGGGCCTGTATTTTGTTTGCTATTAGGAATGAGCAGGAGATATTGTGAGTGCAGTGAGGTGATGAGAAGATGCTGCGAGCTTCGGGTAGATTTGTTCTGCTTTGGAATGGCATGCGTTTTGGCCTTTGGGTGGAGTTCGCAGCCTCTTCATTTTTCTTTTTCCTCTGTTGTTTGTTGTAATTTATCGTGTGCTCTTGGGAGAAACTGCACCTCGCAATTCGATTTGCTGAATGTGGTGAAAGATTAACAGACTGTAGTTTACATTGGAACCATGTCAATTTGTTTAGTCTTTGCAATGATAATGATGGAGCGAGTCACAGTAGTCTAAAACATTAGGTGAGTGGGTCTATTGATTGCTAACACTTTGTTTGCATATTACGTAAAGCTAAAGGAACCGATGGTTACGAAGGTTAGCTGATTTCCTTCATGTGTTAATTGACTTGCTCAGAATGATATTCGTGTTCAATGCTTATGCCCTAACAATCTTCAGTTTTGCATAAACTACTTTGATAGTTATGCAAATCATACCATGCTTATGACCTATAAACTTAGCAGCTTTAATTTGTCGACTTCTTTGCCAAATCTTGCTGTAGCTCATGTGCCAACTGTCATCAAATTTTCAACAAAGGTTGATCCGTTCCAGATGTGCTTTGTTTTGAATATCTGGTGTGGTAAGAAAGCAAGCTGATCAATAACTGCTACTTCTATAGTTAACAGAGATGTTTAGCCTTATTCTGAAAAGTGCTCTGAGTGGATAATCTTCTTGAGGCGGTTGTTTTATGTTATTAATTACCTGTTTGGATCAGTATGTTATGTGCAATTGAAATTCCTACCAGCATCGACAACAAAGCTGTAGTCTGTAGGTTCGCTAACAAATATATGACTACAACAGATGACCAACACATATATTTTTATTAAAAAAAGCCTTCATTTAGATTTGTACAATCCAGAGTATCTGCTGTATATTTGTTGAAAAATATTAATATTTACAATTTTACACATTAAATTTTCACTATTGAAATTTCTGTAAACACTAGACAAGAATGTTACACATAGCTACAGTAAATGATGCCAAATGTGTTTTCTGGAGATTTGGAGAACCTTCAACTAAAATCTAGAGTAGTTTTCTTTTTTGAGCATATGTTAGCTACTTGTTATCTATACATCTTTAAATTGTTTTGGTTTCCATGGTGGTTTCATGAGCGTGAATTTAATGATGAAATTGAACTCTTCTCTGGCAGCTTAAATTCACTATGTCTGGACTGCCATCTGATGATGCAACTGGTGAAGTGAGGCTTGAAGGAGATGTTTCTGACAACAAGGTTGAAGGAACTCAAGACCTGACTAAAGAAGGGAGTGGGATGCCCTCACCACAAGAGGAGGTACTGTTCTTTCTTATCTCTAGTTTTTTTTTTGGTTAAGCATGTCTATGCCTATTGATCTGTACGATCATGTGCAATCTATTAATTGGATCAGTGATACTTTTATGAATATGTGCAGGAGGCAGCAATAAAGAAGAAATATGGAGGAGTATTGCCCAAAAAGACGCCACTTATATCTAAGGTCAGTGCCGTTATCTTTATAATGTATTTGCTTCTTCTTTGCTAAACTAGATTGTATATATTTATATGAAAGTGAATCAGGTGTAATTAAGCTGCGTACATAAACAGATTGATACAATTTAAATGGTAATTTTTATCAGGATCATGAACGGGCTTACTTTGATTCTGCTGATTGGGCTCTAGGAAAGGTAATTATTGAATATCTTTAAATATTCAAGAACTGTCAAAAAACATGTAATTCTAACAATTCTACGTGCTTGTCACAGCAAGGTGGAAACCCCAGCAAGCCTAAAGGGCCTCTTGAAGCGCTTCGACCAAAACTTCAGGTACCGACATCATCACCCATCAAATGCAAAAATTTAGCTTGTCCTGTCAGTATTTTGTTTTTATTCACAGGATGTAGTTGAAAGATTTGTGATCCATGAAAAAATAAGCGAAATGTAGATCATTCATTTTTAGCATAGAAATTTTTGCAAAGTAGATGTACGAGGTAGATCTGATGCATCCAATATGTTCTCTCATAGTAGTACTTTTTACCTGTGAGAACCAAGTTCAGCCTCCAAGCCTAAAATCCACAGTTCAGCCTCAAAGACTGCCACTAAGGAGGAGAGAGTTCTTGGAGGCAGCATCCAACCATTGTGAGCTTTTTAGCGTTGCCTCCAAGCATAACATAGTATCGCAACCCCACTTGTCAGTTGAAATGTATGATAATTTTTTTTTAATCATAATCGTGGACCGTCTTAGAGGTTTTAGCACCATGGAAATAATGCTAGGCTTTTATAGACCAGTGTAGGTCCTAACTTAGAGATTTACCTCTAAATGCCATGGTAGCCTAGCTATTCAATATAGTAACTGTGAAGACTTGCATTGCTATGTTATGTCAAATTCTTCTCTTTGCTTCACTGTTTCCCAATCTACTTTCAGCCTACTCAACAACATGCCCGTGCCCGTCGATCTCCCTACGCATCTGCAGACATTGACAATGATGGTACTTATTATTTGTACAATCTTATCAGTTAAGAGTTCACTTCTTGTATTAGTATTTCGTTGTTGTCATGGAGCATTGTTTTTGTAGAGATTGTGAATTTGCCTGCTGAGGATTTGAGCCCGAATGGTGACCCTAATGAAGACAAGAGCAACAAGGACTAAGTACAATGAGGGTCCATGCCTTTTATATGGAAAATCCCCATTTCGCCATTCTCATGCCAAACAGTCGCCTTGGTAATAACTAGCGCCGATGCCTAAAGCACTCGTGAGTTTGAGCTCATCAGTTAACTGCATATGAGACTCGGTGTATCTAGTGTCTACCACATTCAGCTGCTCGCCTTTTCAGTCTTTCTGATACGTGAAACAGCTAGGAGGAATGAAAATTTGATGATGGCGATGTCGTTTATGCGGAACGTGTATGAGAACAAATGAGATTTCAGATTTCGCACCCTCTGAATGGACGTTTACTATGGTACCAGAGAATAAGAAACACTTAACGTAATCGTATCCAAATTTTAGTTGTAAACTTACAAACTTTCCAAAGCAGTAATCATCTAATATACAGTATTTTCCAGTGTTAGCCTAAACGGTAAACGCTAAACAGTCGGCCACTCTTCGTTTAGCGAATAGTCGGACTACACGGCAGATTAAACGAGCCAAAAAACGGATTAAACGGGATTATACGGATTAAACGGCCTACACGGCCTACACAGTTGACTACTGAGTAGCGTTTAAACAGTGTGTAAACGGTCTAAACGGCCGTGTAGGCGAACAGTGGTATTTTCTTTATGTGAGTGTGACAAGGTAAAAAGCGCCTATTGCATGAGCTCAAACGGTTGGTTGATGTTTTCTAGTTAATTAAGATCTAAGCACGTATCTAGTGCAAATGCCCATTGAATGCTAACATGCTAACAACAGATCTGGACCATCGGACCCATCAGGAGCGAATCAGATCTGGAGAGATGTAAGCCACTTTTCTCACTTCAACACTTTCACGAAAACCTCCCCTTACTTTTTAAATGGAAAGGGGCATCCACCTCTTCAGATATGGGTCATTTCTTGTGGATCTGATGGTCCAGATCTACTGTTAGCATATTAGCACTGAATAACCATTTACACTGGATATGTTGCCTTAAGATCTGGCCTGTCTATTGGACAGGCCACTGAGATCTTTATAAATTGCAATTGATTTGTGGACCGTTGGATTTTTTAGGCCAATGACATCATATTCAAAGTGGCTTAAGTTTATTGGTTAGAAAATTAATTTAACTCTTTTATTTATTTATTTATTGTCATAAAACCACGTAACAAAACTTATGAAGAAAGCATATTAGCTTTGAGAAGTAGATTCAATAGCCTCTTTGAAACCCATCATTCATTGAGCTCACTCGGGAGTCCCCTCTTCGGAGAGGGAAGGTATGGAGATTAGAATCAACAATAGCATCAGCCCTTTCTTAAGCATATACGCGGCTAGCATCCCATTCACTCAGCGATCTTTTATCGCTTCGTTCTTCCCGTTGTCGCTCAGGAGAGCTCTTTCAGGAGCTGATTTTCTCTTCACTCGTTGTGGAGCGGGCAAAACCAACACAAAAAAACAAGTGAAAGAAGCCCTCATGCTCACTCTTCTTTCCCCTCCCGTTGGCATTACAACACACGTAGCAATGGTTCTGTGCAAAATAGGCGCGCAAGAAATAAAAAGTCAATCCTATCCTATAAAGGTACTCACTGTGAACATGCTCTTGGATTTTCCAATCTTCTACTAATAAAAACATCGTCGGAGCCCTGGACCCTAGCTATTTTTTCCCTCCTCTTTGGAGATGCCATGTCCTCTCATTTCTCTGCAACAATGGTATCGTTGGATCCGTCTCCACCTTCTACCGTCTTTATGCCTCTCTCGTCTCTTTTTTGATCCATTGACAAATCTTCGAGTGGATGAAGCAGTTTGCACCCCTGCGTTTTCTTAATTCTTTTCCCCACAAGAAGCAAGGAGGACTCACATGGAAGTTGGAACGTGGATTTCAATGTGAGCTATGCTCAAACATGTGTTGTTTATATGGAATTTATGTATCCGAATTCCCAAACGTGCGTGGAGACTTGAGGCTAAGAATTAAATTAATTGAAGAAGAATTTGCGCGTATGACCTTAAAAAACTGACATACAGTACGTCCAATTATATGTGTTCCACCGTTAAGTAATTGTAAGTCATGATAAGATCAAGTTCCCAAGTGGTATATATCTTAATAAATGTGCAGGTAGTTTGCGTTGCACCTCTACCTCTCGGAGCTAGGTGGTCCGCATCATAGACAGACGGTGCCTAGATCATCGTTTTGTTGTTGAAAGCATCACCACTTCTTTTGACTAGTCGGTCGGCACAACATTTTTGTTGTTCGGTAAACCTGTGTTGTCGTCACGGCTGTGCTAGCGGTGTTGTTCGAGGGGTTGCATGTACTGTTGTAGTCGTCTTCTTGTTGAGATATGGCGAGGTGATCGGTCTTAGACCGAGATGGCATACGAGTAGTCTGCACTAGACCGTCGTGGCATGCTAGGTGGTTTGCATTGGACTTTTTTTAAGTATATTTTGTTTCTTCTTTAAAATGAATGATGTATCTGTTCTGGGATTAGAAAAAATGCTTAAGGTCATGTGAAGGGATCTACCGAATGGCATTGCGACACCGGCGTGAAGCTGAAAAACTGCCTCGGCACATGTAGAAAGCTGCTCCTCCGCCCCCACCTAATCTTAACTAACTTATAATAGTACTTAATTAGCAAGGAGATCAAATCATGCACCGGATCAAAACACAGACATAATTAGGTTCAAATTCACGTTTCTTTATTAGGGCGCATAATGTATTCTTTTTTTTTTTCTGCAAGACTTATAGCTTTGCTTTATATTGCTATGTATAACGTCGCGCGATCTCAATTGTCACGTCATCAGCGTGAGAATTTTATAGAATTAAAAATCAGCAGGTCTGCGACCGGCGGCCAGCTAGTCTTTCTCACCGATGGATGATGAGACACTGTCTATCATCACCCCTTTTTTTAGATGGAACCAAGTTCTGGCCAAGACACCGACAAACGTACACAGCCTTCACCTTCGAATATATAATGTCTCATTTATTTTTTTAAGGAGCCGAAGGAGTGTCGTCCATTTCTATTAGACAGAAGTAAAATATAGATAAAAAATATACAAAGCATGGAGACACAACCCAGACGCAAATACTGCCAACACGGCCTAGAACTGACAATCACATCCAAAAACACTGTGACACCGATGGTTGACAAAGAAGCTGCCGGCGTATTTCAGCTAACAGGTTTTCCGAGACCTAATCCGGTTGTTCGGCAGTGGGGCGTGCGTAGCTAGCTAGCTCGCTCCTCTCCTCTCTCTTCGGCGCAAGAACACAAGAACAGACACCAAGTTTTACCCAGGTTCAGGCCCCCTGATCGAGTAATAGCCCTAGTCCTGCTCAAGTCTCTTGCAATGTATGAACTGACTAATCTCTAGAGGGTTCGATCTCAGGATCGATTGTTCAACCCTTTTACATATGCACCCTCCAGCCCTTATATACTCAGGCTGGCATGGGTTGCAACATGCTACACAGTGCGCATTAAATGATCCTACCACTGTAGCCATCATTCCTCCGGTGTTAGTCCTCGATGCCATCTCTCCTACCCCTGCTCTGACAACGGGACAATTTGGATAGGATAGAGCGGCCCGCCTGCCTCGAGCGCTTTTCTGTCACACCACAATAGACGTGAACGGGACAGTTGCGAAGACGGCCACAGTGTGACTGACATCACTAGCGGGATGGGGGTAATCATGCCGTCAGATCCCCGCCTACTCTGTCAAGGCCGCTCCGTCGCATTGAATGCTCTGGATTTGGTGTATCTTGAAGAAATCCTTAGCGAGAAAGCTTCCCTGCACCTTCGTCTTGTATTCCTGATAGTGGGGCCCGCACACCCCTGCTGCCACTGCGCGCACGCCCGTCCGACTGCTCGTCAGGCGCCACGCGTCCTGGTCGCCCACCTGCGCTCCGGGCGCCACGCGTCACGAACACATGGCTTAGAATCTTTACCTTATTTAGGCCCGATGTTGTTAAGTATGGGGAGCTCCCTAATTGGGCTCTGGTCCCACTGGGTAGCGGGGCGGGGGCACATCCTAGTGTAGAATACACCGACGGAAGTGTTGCTAACCAATCCAAGGTCACTACCCTAGCAACATCGACAAGATGGATAAGAGAAACATTCTAACCAAAGTCCAATCAAACAACCTAAAAAGCGACGCCTTCGATAAGGAAACGACACTAGACACCCCGTTGTCGCTCGCTCAACGGATAGGGTTTTTACTCAGGGGTGACTTTAAAGGAGAGATGGAGACCATGATGAAGCCACCAAGGAGGGAATATGCACAAAAAGGCATCACATCGTCGGCCTAGGCAGTGAAACCAGGCAGGGTTTTCGCTCGGTGCACACCAACCCCCGAAGCCGCACAGAAGGAGAAACAACCTAGAGCATCAAAGCATGCTGCCACCAAGGGAAGCGACCTTAGCGCAGAAATAGTGAGGAGCCCACCAAAACCATCCTCCACCAAGCCAGATCCTGTCACCGCGAGAGCAACGACGAGAAGAGAATGATGTGCGCAGTAGGACGCCACGAGAAAGAACGGACGCCGCCACCACTAGGGGTGACAATGAAGCTTTGAGCGTCGTTCCTACAACGACCTAGGACCAATCACCATATAAGCCCACAGGCGCCACCAGGAAGTTTGTCACACCAAGGCGCCGCAACAAGACACTGGAAGAATTAAAGAACAGGTATAGCAAGCCACCACGATAATTTAACGAAAATGTCGTGTTTGTTTTTTTTTTTAAAAAAAAATTACTACTGCGGAGTATGGACAGAAATGCGTTGGGTTGAACATGTCCTGGACCCATCCGCCATCGTCCATCATCGACCGTTGCCGTGAGCTAGCCGTCGGTTGCTTGAATCTGAGCTGCTAGCTAAGCAAACGCAGGCCGAAATCTCTCTAGAATTTCTAGGTGCGTGGCACGACGTGTATAAGACACTACGCGCGCGCGGCATGTCGCCCACCCCTCGACCGACTCCTCTCGCTGGCCGGCCAGCTGCTACACTACCTCGCCGCTCATACTCGCCCGATAAATATTCCCGTTTTTTTTCCATCTTAGCATTAGTACTAGTCCAGCAGGTGAGCTACACCCGCAGTCCGCGCGCGCGCGGGGCGGCACATTTTCCACGATGGAAACGGCGACTTCTTCCTGTTGGAACCTGGAAGAGGGAAGAAGAGATGCACGGACAAGCAGGCATAATGGCATGCATGCGAAGATCCTTGGTCAGGCAGTGCCGTACCGACCATGCATGAGCGTTAACGATTAGGGATTATCTGTAAGTTGGTCAGAAAATCTCACCCCATTCCATCAATTCCTCGGACCGTTAGATTAAAATCTTCTCATCCCAAAGCATATAACGAACAAATCTTAAGTCCTTGTTCTCTGCCCGGACCCGGTGACACCCGTGGCCACCGTTGCCACAACTTAACAAGCACACAAAGTGCCGCCGACACTCTATACTAGTCACCCCCTCCTTCACCTCCCTTGTTCCTTCTCTTTCATGTGTTTTTTATATTCTTCCTCCTTTTTTCTGGGCGCCTCTTGCAGTCCCACCGTATTATCCTTCCTCGTATTTGATGGTTTTCGCTAACGGAACTATCTCTACTGCCCTCTGCTTGTAATGACATTTGACCTTGTTGTAGATTCATCCGCCAACTCTACCCACTATCCTTAGCCGTTGCCTAGCGAGCCGTCTTCACTACAGGAATCGCTAATAGAGTCAACTGCCAGTTACTGTCTCGACGGCCAACATGCAACCGTCGATACATATCCATTAGTATCGACGGCCACTAACGAACCGTCGAGATTGAGCACGGGTGGGGTCACTCTTGACGACCTATGTTGTAGCCGTCGAGAGATCTTGGAGGAGGCCCCATGGCAGCGTCCGAGGCATGACGACGTCTACGTCTCTCGACGGCTAACCGTTAAGCCGTTGACAGAGGTTGCACCGGAAAGCCTGTGTCAACAGCCATGTCTTGACCGTCGACACAACGTAGTATGAAAACATTTTAATTCCTGCTGTTTTTTAATTTTGTTGTGATTTAAATTTTATTTCAAATTTCTGAGTTTTTTATGATATTTAATTAGATACTACGAATGTCATGTCGATGATATGTTTATTGCTATGCTTTTTTGTTATGTAACAATTGAATAATATACGACGTAGTCTTTAAATGTACTAAAATAATGTTTGAATTTCAATTAATTTTTAATAGTAAAAAATTTAATATTTTTTTATCGGATGAGGTTATCGATTAGTGAATACTAAACCATGCATAAATGTAAACTTATTAGTGCATATAATTTAAATTCAAACGCGTGTTGATTGACCATGCAAACACATGAAATACTAAACTTTCACCCCAGATTCTCCGAAAAGCTTCAATTTACAAAGGAGTCACCACACGGCAAGCTTTAAAAAAATTGATTTTTCTCTATACTTGTAATTTCATGTAGGAAATAGCATGGAATGGTTTGATCATTTGAAATGATTTTTGTGAAATTTTAAAATTTGAAATAGAGTTTTTGACCGTTTAAGCCCTTTAAGGGGTGTTGCCCTCGAGACAGGCAGTTATCTCAATGGCCAAGGACGAAGCCATCAAGACAAAGCAGCTACCTCGACGTTAATCAACAGTTGCCCTCGATAGAGACAGTCTCGACAGCTTTCCTTGTGGCCATCGAGACAACCTTCCCCAACGACAGTGTCGACGGCTGGGTGTAATGTTGTCGACACAGGTAGGAAGAGACTGTCTCGATGGCTTTCTCGTGGCTGTCGACACAAAGCCTGGACAAGGGCCGTCTCGACGGCCACTGCATCATTGGATTCACCCGGTACGGGGTCTTGACGGCTTTCCCATGGCTGTCGAGACTATGACGGTTTAGATCTGCGTGTAAGGGCTCGGGACTTGGCATTTTTGCCAAGTCCCCAAGCCCTTTGCCCTCGCCATACCGCCGCGCCTGTATGGGCCCCACCTGTCATACTGTTGACGGCTGTAGGTAGCCGTCGATACTATCTTCCCAAGCCACGTCTCCAGGAACCTGTCTAGTTGGGACCCACTTGCTGCTTTCTCGACGGCTAGTGGTCAGCCGTCGAGACTACGCCAATCTTACAGCAAACGGCGTCTGGTGGCTCTGTATCGACGGCTATGACGGCAACCGTCGAGACTAACGCTCTCGACGGCCAGGCTCTCGAGACAATGCCTCTCTCTCGACGAAGCGTTCTCGACGGCTGGCCGTCGAGACTAGGTTCTCTCGACGGTTTGTTTACTTTTCTCGACATCTTAAACCGTCAGTACCGTGGCAGTCTCCTGTAGTGCTTGTTATCACCCACCACCCATCACTAGGCCTCCGCCATCCCGACCTCCTTTTAAACCAAGAGATAGTCAAACTAATTATTGTCCGAAGAAACCCTAAACCACCAATATGCCGGATCACAAATCACATGACAAAATCTAAAGTTAAAATTAATTGAAATGTTAGGGGCTTTCATTCAGCTATGAAGTGGCAAATCTGTAGTAATTAATGGTTTGGGTTGGATTTGGTTAGCTGGCAGCACCAAGCCACCATTTATCTTTCCGGGCGACGATGATTAGGAGCTAGCTAGAAAGGCAACGCTCCATGGGCCCTCCCCCACGAACTGTGTCATCCCTTTGCCGGTGTCACTGTGTTTTGGGGGCTAATTAGTGGGCGCTGCAACGTAGTACTAATGATTAACGAGGGATCATGATGGGAGTGGTAGTCGTTGCTCCTAACACTTAACTGTAAGCATTAAGCAAGCAAGCAAGCATGCATGCTTGAATGAATGCTCTAGGATAAAGCCATGGCCGGTAGCAATAGCATCAGGGTGAGCGATCGAGGCGAACCTAGCTGAGTAGCTGACCAAGCATTTTCTCCGCGGGCGATGGGGACACTTGTCGAGTGATTCCTCCACGTACATGTGATGTGTGATGTGATGTGCGCCGAGGAACAGAGCGGCAGAACGCGGACCGGAGATGAGCTATACTATATAGCTAGTGCCCTCTGGCGGGTCGGCGAGAAGTTTGGCGTAGGCTCGTGCCCTGAGTCTGACTGTGAGCGAGGGTCTAAGTAGGGGTGGAAACGAGCCGAGCCGAGCCTGGCTCGCTATTTTCTCGAGCCCGAAAAGTGGTCTCGGCTCGAGCCAGGTAACATCTCCGAGCCGAGCCGAGCCACGAGCCAAAGGCATTTGACGTTCAAAATTTGACAACGAGCCGAGCCGAGCTAGACCGAGCTCGGTCAGAAACGAGCCGAGCCTGAGCCGGCTCGCTATTTTCCCAAGCCCCAAAAGTGGGCTCGGCTCGAGCTCGTAAACACCTCCGAGCCGAGCCGAGCCTGCCCGAGCCGAGCCACAAGCCGAGAGCTATTTTTCCAGCCCTAGGTCTAAGAACGTCTTGGCTATTAAAAAATAGGCACGTAGTATAAACATAGTAAATAAACAATCTTTACGATGATGCTATCTATAATACTATTTTAAAAATTAATTTAAATTCATATTTATTAGTGCATATATACTTTACAATTCATTATGTTTCTTAGCTAAGAGCTAGTCTTTGTCTCTTTCCTCTCTCTCTCCGGCCTTCGCATAAGCAAAAACCTGATTTGGTAACCTTATTGCCAACTGACCGTTTTGCATCATTAGATTAGATGTTCTAAGCGGCATCAAAAGATGGGCGTTACGAGTACACGTGAGTGGAGGATCCAAAACCCGTTGAGTGGGTATCCATCTATCTACTATCTATATAAAGCAGAGTTAAACGGAGCCACCACATTAATCCTAAAATTCTAGAAATTCCCACATTAATTTGAAAAATAGTAGAAATTCTCAATTAATCATATAAAAAAGAAAAAATCTACATCGTTAAATATGGATATTATTATGTAAATCTAACGGTCAATATTAACCTCTATAACAAACTACTGAAGCTGATCTGATATATTAGAGATAAACTCTAAATCTAATCTGATATATTATCTATATCTTAACACAAATCTAGCCGCGCAAACGCGCGGGTCACCTTGCTTGTTCAAAATAAAAGGAGACATATTCATACGTAAAAGATCACAGATTCATAATAACATAACTAGAGCATTCTATAGAGCACAAATTATAAAATACAATATAACTCAGACGTTGCTTCCTGGCATGAAAACTGATTTCAAATCAATTTAAAATAGATCATTTTCTTTTTCATCGTTTCATCGTTCAAGATTCCAAATGAAGCATTTTCTTCTTTAAATTGATCTTTTCTTTCCTCGTTGTCCAAAGGTTCCACGATCAACATTGTACAAATAAACACACAGTCACACGTCATTCACCGATCGAAGAACTACAAAAATACTACATGGATTAGGTCTTAGGCAATGGGAATTGTATTCACCTCGGACGAATCGGAGATGGAGGGGTTGAACGTCGCGTCAAAGAGGGCGTAGATCGGAGCCCAGAGACGGCACGACCGGCGCCGAAGCTGGATGGCCGGAAGCGGAGAGCCACGGAGGCCGGAAGAAGGCCGGGGCCATGGATGTGATCATGGGAGGGGGAGCTGACTGCAGGCTAGATCTACCCGGCACAATTCACAAAATGGGACTATGAGAGGGAGCCGTGGATGGAGGGGGCACGTCAAGCACTCGGCGCTGCCGCGGGGCTCAGTCGTTGGGGCTCGGTAGCCCGGGAAACGAATGTCGTAGACGAACTACAAGTGGGACGGCCGAAGGGACCGACAAGCTACATCGCTAGCTGCAACTGGCCTGGCTAGTCACCTCCCACCGACCGTCCGGGCTAGTAGCCATTTTGCCCTTTACATCTTTTTGACTGTGCTTTGGGCCTTTCTAACTGATAAAGTGACTCATTTTATTATACACACATCCTATATATATATGCTTGATTTTTTTTTTCAAAAAATGGGTATTTGGATGAACACCCATGAATTACGATAGGTAAGCCCCTCATACATGTTCAATGCTAGTGTTATTCTCATATTTTCATTACAAGATGCTTTACATTCCTTTCTTTTTTATTTTACTCTCAACCGTACTATTGTAGTACCTAGGGCCAACCACAGTATTTGTTTAGGTTACCATTGGTCATTAATTGGACATGCCCTGAAATCACCGTGCATGTCTCACCAAATTGGTGTAAAGTATCCGTACAAGTGTGTACGACATAAAGCACACCTTAATTTCCCCCTTTTAGAATAGAGATTCCAATTCATTGCATAAAACACTTTCATTTTATAGAACCCCTCCCAAAACATGACATTATAATTCCCACTCAGAGGCTACTATGAACACTCTGCAAACTTTTGGATCTTCCCCTCACATTGGTGTTGGAGACAATGAGCATGGTAGCATGGTGACTCACACCTCCAGTTGATTCCACTTGTAGTTGATGGAGAAGCAGGTCTGTTATCAAGCAATTTCATCATGAGAGCACAAACCTCCATCTAGGTCCTTCGGGAGGAAGACAAGAAAAACCTATCGCCACCCGTCACCACCAAAGTCCGCGACCTTACTGGCACTGAAGCCTCACCATAACCTGACAAACACTGTTCTATCCATCCTACTAGTGCTTCTGCAATCTTGGATTTGAAGAATTCTAAGAAGAGAGTGAGAACACCGAGGCTTTTAACCACACACTCCAACTGCGACAAGAAGAAAAACCAAATCATCGCATTACTCACCCTAATCACACTTCTACTTCTACCTCTTAAGCTAAACCTATAACTATACATCTTCGGGCCAATATCTTGGTCTCACGATCCACCTCGATGCTGACCTGAAGGCTACTGGAGGCAAGGGAGATGGTTGGATGTGGTTGGGGTCACTAGCATTGCCTTTTTCACCATCTAAGACTGAGCACACCACTTTGAGAGATAGAGAGTCATGTTTCTGCCTAGCTTAATTTGCCTTTTGACCCTGGATGGACATTGTCATGCACCAAAAAATGCTAATAGTTTCTTAGTCACCAGAATGATTTTAAAATTATTGTACAAGGGATGCTATTTTTTATCCTATAATCTTGTCGATCGGATTTGACACTAACCTATACCGTTTGCAGTGCTTGGAAACACGCTTAAAATTAAGCGGAACACACTTAAATCACTGCCTATGAAAGAAATTGGATGCCCCAAAGAGGGGAGAATTGGGGGGTTTTAAATTTTAATTCTAATAAGTTTTAATGTTATGTTTAAAATCTAAGCTAAATAGATGGTTGATTTCGCAATTAGAAGTGCACCAACACATTAGAAAACTAGCAATTTATTTTAGGAAAGTAAATAGCCAAATGAATGTAAATTATTAAAAGTAAATAAGTACAGGAGGTAAACCGCACTTAACGACACCATATTTCTTTACCACGATGATAAGAGACTTTTTATCGTTCCTTATTCGTATTAAGGTCAGGTCCAACCAACTTGAACCAGCCCCCGCTTGAGTCAACCATTTCAAATTTGATAGTGGTTACTACTAGCTCCACATCGAAGATGGCAAGCAGCAAAGCTAATCACACGATTGCCCATGTCTCCTATCTATGTTGAGAAGGTCGCCGTCTTTAGGGCGTACGTCTTGAATTGGTGTTGGCAAGCACGACAATGATCAAGCCAAGTTCCCACTCAACCCTCACCTAAGACACTCAATCCACTATTAAAAATAACACATAAGATAGACTATCTCCTTCACTTATAAGGTGCAACACATGCACAATTAAGATGAAGCTGCTCATATCATAGCTCAATAGGATGGAAATGGTAGCAGCAACTCATCTACGCCGGCTATAAGTGGGTATATATAACACATGCTAAAGAAACAAGCCACGAGAAAAAGTGATGAAATCATTTTTTGGGGGCCCAAATCGGAACATTCAGCTCACAAGATCCAATATTTGAATAACTAATCATTGCAAACTTGAGCTAGAACTTTCAGCTCACATGCCCCTAATAGAATTCATGCATACACCCTTCTGATAGAGTGACGCACTAGTGAATAAATTTGGGGACATTTGGCCACCGTTACAAACGTACAATATCATATGGCTGGTCAAATTTGGCATGTTCTACAATTTACGTTAACTCTCTCCGTCATAATAGCCTATGGCATACATTCAATTACATACAGACATCTGCTTACTGATAGAGTGACACACTATCGACTAAATAAAGGGAGACGTGCAATAATATTTTCTAAATAGAAATGTAGCATGCACAGTTTGATGCTGACCGAAGGAGGTGATCTAAAAATATTGCATAATCAAAGAAACATTATAGTACTATGCACAATGCTCTCATACTCCTACAATAGAATGGATCAAATGTCAAGAAACCTTCCTTAAAGAAAAAGATTGAGAAACCATAATCTTAAAACGACGCCCTAAGCCCATATACAACATGGGTGCCTAGACAGAAGTAAAGAAAAAAAAAACTAGTTTTTTTAAGCTAATGCTTTAAAAAAGAGAGAGAATGTTTCATTTTAATTCCAGTGGTTGCTTATGTCCATGCCTATATTCTCCCATGTTGCTTTGTCCGTGTCTGATGTTAGGTTCAATAGTCGCTATTGTGGGTTATGCAAAGGTGCAAATGACGCAGGGCGATTGATCCGTATTCATGCCATAGAAATAAACAGACAAGTCAAATAAGATAAATAAGTTGTACATAACATGATAGACAATCAATTTGGTAGGCTTACGAATAATTATGTATAGCTATCAAGTACCAACAAATGAGAATGTTTTTTTAAAAAATTGATCCACTCAAACAAAAAAAAGAGGTAAAATGACTAATGAGGTTGAGTTAATTCTGAGAAGATGACCGTTTCATGTGGGCTTTATTTCCTAATTTAAAGAGTTTGACCCTAGCTTTATATGAGGAAAAAGTGAAACTTTTCATCGGATTGGAAAAAAAAAGGGCTTCACTAAGACGAAAGGAGAAAAAGATTAATACTCGCAAAGGTCACTAAGAGCATGACCAATGCAACGCAACTTAGATTGTCCTAGTATTGTAGCCAATAAAATAGAAAAAAAATTATAGATAAAAAGTGAAAAGAATATGTAAATAGTGGTTGTGTCGACCTAACTTAGATCTGGTTCATTTCATTGGTGATGCTATAAGAACATCATCAGTCCAAGCCTAACTTATGTCGACCCAACACTATTTAGCCACTATTTATTTATATTTTTATCTCTTCTATTTTATTTGCTATAGTATTAGGATGGCATAAGTTATGTCTCTATTGGTTATGTCTTAAGGACATGTACAGTAGTATTGACAGTTGTTGTGTATACAATGTAATCTATGTGAGCTATAGACCACACAAACAGTGACAGAGATAGGTAAACGATTTTATAAACAACCTTCTCACAAATAAATTTCTTCATGTTTTTGTATAAAATCAATTTTTTTTGTCGAGGACGGCCTAGCGTACGTAGCGACACTCTTCTCTGAGCACCTGTTCATGAGCATCACGGTCCTTGGCAAGGGCGTCAACATAAGATCAAGCCCGGGCTAATTCCAACCTGGGATTTTTGTCAATAAGATTTGCATTTCCATCCAGGAGCCAGCGAAGCAGAGCAAAGCCCCTGGGCGTTTGACTTCTCTCACCCGCCACATGCAGGTCTCAACCATACCCCCCCATTAATCTCCTTCCTTCCCCATTTTTATTTCTTAATAACCAGTTAACCACCCTCCTTTCAATGGGTTCCCTCTTTCTCCTCACCCCACCCCACCTTTAATGCCAAACACTGCAACCTCTTCTTCTCCCCCTCCTCCTCCTCCTCCTCGCCCTCTGCAGTCCGCCTTTGCTTCCCCTTTACTCTCCTCTCTCTTCTTCCTCTCTCTCTCCATGTGTGCATGTGTGTGCTGTGTTCGTCTTTCTGCCTCCCTCTCTTTTACAAAGAAGCAAAGGTCACTCGCCCTTCTCCGATCTCTGCATTTTGGTGCCACACCACACAAGTGAGAACAGCAGCCAGCAAGCGCCCGGCTTTTCCAGCCCTGGGGGCGCGCGGCGGAGTTCTTGTGTAATTTTTGTCCAATGGGGCTGAATTGGAGGTCCTGGGAAGGTAATTTCTATCCCCGTTCATGTTTGTTGGAGCCACCGGCCTCTGTCTCTAGGGTGTTGACTTGCCCTGTTACTCTGAATTGTGGTGAGTCTTGTGATTTATGGCGTGCTGTGATGCCGGCAGAACTGAAGTTCCTTGCACATTGTCCAGATTCTTTCAAACTCCCTGCATGCTGCAGTTGATTGTTTAAATTTTGTTTTTTTTTTAAAAAAAAGTGTGGTTGTTGAGTAAACAGTTCAGAGTTCATCACGAGTTCTTGGTGATCTCACCTCACCATGACCATGTTGCTGTTTGATTAGTTGGCTTGTGCGAAACCTTCTGTTCAGTACTATGCAAATGATGTTTTCTCAGCCACATGGAAGAATTGGCCTATCATGTGTTCAGCCTTTTCTTGTACAGACAAATTTACACTTTACTTTTACAGTTTTGTTCATGTGCTACTTCAGGTTCCTGAGTTGGCTAATGTACCTTTTTCTTTCTTATACAGATAAAGCAATCAGGATAAGTTTGTAAATACCTCTGGCAAATCGGCACAAGATTCTGAATTACGCAGATATCTCATACAATTGTTTTTCAGATAGACTGAAGGGGATATGTCGTCGTCGGGCAATTCCATCAGTTCAGCCTTGTCACGGACAACACCCGTGTTCCGTTTGAGAGTATGGGTATTGATTGCCATTGGCATTGGGATACTGATGGCAATTTTGTTCATCATAGCCTTGTGGCTTTCCATCCGAAGGAAAAAGAAGACAGGGAAATCGTTCGACAGTATATCACAGGCAGAGATCCCTATTGTGTCAAAGGAAATCAATGTTGACATAGTTGATGCACAAAATCTACATGGCAATGGAGGACCCTTCATTCCAGTTCATGATAAATATACACAGATGAAGGGCGTATCACATTTGTCAGAGAGTAGATCAGTTGATGTTGATGCATTCAGTCAATGCAGCTCAGTGTACAACATAGAGAAGGCTGGAAGTTCATATTCTGAAGATTACAGCAGCTCAGGACCAGCTAGGAAAGGCAGTTCACCGCATGGACATGCATCAGCTTCACCACTGGTTGGCCTGCCTGAGTTATCACATTTGGGCTGGGGCCACTGGTTTACCTTGAGGGACCTGGAGTATGCAACGAATCGGTTTGCAAAGGGTAATGTCCTTGGAGAAGGTGGCTATGGAGTTGTCTATAAGGGTCGGCTGGTAAATGGGACTGAGGTAGCTGTGAAGAAGATCCTTAATAATGTGTAAGTACATGTTGTTTTAGTGAATGTACTATATGTTAACTTTGAGCTAATATTTGTTACCTGAGTTTACAGGGGGCAGGCAGAAAAGGAATTTAGAGTCGAAGTTGAAGCCATTGGTCATGTTCGGCATAAGAATCTTGTGCGGCTTCTGGGATATTGTGTGGAAGGGATACATAGGTGACTATTTCTTCCTTTGAGTTAGCTTTCCATCTTGAAATATTGTAAAACCTACTAGCACAGGTTGGTACGCATCCACCTTGTGCAAGATCATCATGACATCTATGCTAGAATACCATAGGAAGGAAACTGTGTTCCTTTTATCCCTTTTGCATGATGCTAATCTATGTCTTCCCTATTGCCTTAATGCATGTTTGTTAATTTTGTCCAAATAAATGGCTTCAAACTAAATAAGCATGGTTCTTCACATAAGCTTTTCATTATATACAGTCTTGTTCTGAATATTTACCTGCAGGATGCTTGTCTATGAGTATGTCAACAATGGAAACCTAGAACAATGGCTTCATGGTTCCATGAGTCAACATGGCATCCTTAGTTGGGAAAACCGAATGAAGATTCTTCTTGGGACTGCAAAAGCGTAAGTTGGAGTTTGGTCCTCTTCAACCATTATTTCTTGAAACCATGCTTTAATTAAAAAAAAACTGTGGTTAAGATTCACTTGAGAGTCGAGACTGTTAGCTATTACATGCTAATGAAGGACATTTAATGATTTTTCAGGCTCGCATACCTTCATGAAGCTATAGATCCCAAAGTTGTACACCGAGATATTAAGTCAAGTAACATCTTAATTGATGATGAATTCAATAGCAAGGTTTCTGATTTTGGGTTAGCCAAACTTCTGAATTCCGATTCTAGCCATATCAATACAAGAGTTATGGGAACATATGGGTATAGCTCCCATTCCACCCCTTCATCTTTGTCCCACTCTTAATTTTCTGTTGTTCATTTGGAGATGAGCCTCCTAATTTTTTTCTTCACCTGGTTGTCAGGTATGTTGCACCTGAATATGCGAATAGCGGGATGCTAAATGAAAAGAGTGATATTTACAGTTTTGGAGTTGTATTATTGGAATCAGTGACAGCTAGGGATCCAGTTGATTACAGTAAGCCTGCTGATGAGGTAGAGTTTACTATTTCAGGCAATTGATGTAAACCACCCTCTTTGCTAGTCCTTACACAGCACCTCTTTTCTCTCTTGTTTCAGGTGAATCTTGTAGAGTGGCTTAAAATGATGGTTAACAATAAGAGGGCAGAGGAGGTAGTGGATCCAAACCTCGAGATTAAACCACCTAAACGTGCCCTTAAACGGGCAATCTTGATTGGCCTGAGGTGTGTTGATCCTGATGCTGAGAGGAGGCCCAAGATGAGTCATGTTGTCCAAATGATAGAAAAAGTTCAGAATGCATATCAACAAGTACTTCTCTTATCCTTATTCCTTTCTACTACCACATAGTTGATTTAAATTAGCATCTTTATTTGAGCTTTTATTTGTACAGAATTTGCATAGCTAACTATGTGCTTTCTTTTTTTGAATGAAAGGATCAGAAAAGGCTCAGCCAGATGGGAAGCATTGATGTTGAATCGCAGCAGTCGTTAGAGGATATTTCAAACAGTGCTGATGTCTGAAGTTCCAACAAGCACAAGAATATGCTACCTGAAGACATATGATAACAACAGCTTATTTGGTTGATACTAAATACTTAAATAGAATGAAACAGGTTTACAATTTGCAGCAGGTGGCTGTGACGGAAAAATCAGTTAGGAGCTGGTTGTTCATTGCCATTTTGTTTTTTCTCATCTTTGAGGAGTGCTTCTATGGTCCCCTAAAAGGATTGCCTTACTCCTTGTTTCTGTACATGAGTCCTCCAACTCATTTACCGTAGAATGCCTGTAGTTTCCTTTTAGGGGAGCGTAGAAGCATTTTCTTTGTCTTTCATTTGAGCTGCCAGGAGGAGTTGATTTCAACGGAATGACTATAGTTACCAGATTTTATTACCCTTGTATAGAAGCTTTATGGATTCTTAGTTTTACCATAAAAACATAACTTTGTTGGTGTACCATGTGAGAAGCTTTATTCCCCAAATTTTTAATTGGTATGGAGTTTACACAATTCTGCATGCAGAGGGATCTTACACTGAAGTGCTTACGACCACTTGATCACACTACTTTTTTGTGAGATTATTGGCATTAATCATTAATCATTTGCATGCTTTCCTTCATTCTTTCTTTAAAAAAAAAAACTTGATTGCTGAAATTCAAAGGCAGCTGCTTGGACCTTGCACTCAAATTTTCGGTTTCTGCACATGATTACAGGGATGCCAATGATTAGTACCTGCTTGTTTTGCAAGTTTAGCTGCCTTCCTCCTTTTGTAAAGGACTGAGTGGCTCATTGATACCTGTGTTGCTTCACTTTTCTTTTCATCTTAAAATCATATTATAATCTACAAAAAATTGAAATTTTTTTACAAGTCAAACGATTTCACTTTGTAGGCATTTTTTAAAAAAAATGTTGACGTTTCTTCTTGAAGATCTCAGCCAATTTTTCTAGCCTCTCCAAACACTTAGGGTCACAACTTTTTAAATTATGATCCATAGCATCTCAAACATCTCTTTTTTTGTCTGAGACGGGGACACGGGGTAATGCCGCTATTTTTTATTTTAGGTGCGCAAATTTTCAGATGCCTAACAACTCTTTAAATTATGATCCATAGCATCTCAAACATCCCTTTTTTTGTGTGTGCGCGAGACTGGGTAATGCTTCTATTTTTTATTTTAGGTGCGCAAATTTTAGATGCCTAACAACCTTTTAAATTATAATCCATAGCATCTCAAACATCTCTTTTGTGTGTGTGAGAGAGAGATGGGGTAATGCTTCTATTTTTTATTTTAGGTGTGCAAATTTTCAGATGCCTTGGATAGAATGAGGGGCTCGTGATGGGTTTTTACATGCATATTTCACTCGTCTGTGGTTACATGAGCCACCCAATTTTCTGTAGCCACTGAAAGTAGCGAGTGTGCAAAGCCAAGCTGCCAACCACCAAGCAACAGAACCTTGCGCACTCGAATCGCTTGGTGACTTGGTGTGGAACGGTCGCTGCACTGGGCTGGGCTTTTCTTTCGCGGAGCTTTCTGCAAGCATCCAATCTCAAAAGACCTGAAGAAAACCATCGAGCACGAGCACGAGCACGAGCACGAGCAGACATGCAGATGCATGAGAAACGTCAAGTCAGCCTGCAGTTTTTTTTTTTTTTGAGTCTAACACGACACTTTATAGATCAAAGAGCATCAACAAGCAGTACATCCTGGATACACTCCGGGATTACAGTTTTGTAAATATTACATCCAGAGAGCTCAGCACTGCGAGCCAGATTATGTGCCGCTAAGTTTGACAAACGGTTGACATGTTTCACCAGAGCCCCAGTGAAGGAAGCCAGATATTTCTTAATATCCCTAATAACACGACCCAACGCTGACCGATCTTTGCTGGCCGAGTTGATTTTGCTGACCACACCCAGGCAATCAGTATCCAAAATGATGTTGCTGAACCCTTCAGCCCTGGCCACACCAAGAGCACACCTGATGGCCATCGCCTCCGCCATGTCAGGAGCAGCAGAAATGGACCGGGATTCATTGCCCGCCAGAAGGCAATGCCCCAAATGATCTCTGATCAGAAAACCAAGGCCGATTCGGCCATGTTTGAAAATGGCGGCATCTGTGTTGATAAGAACTGTACCTGCCGGCGGTGGAGTCCAGAAAAGAGGAGCAGATGGACGAGCACACCTAGGAGCAGTTTCATCCTTAGCACAGTGCTGCACAATCATATTTGTATAAGCACAAATCTTCTGGGCCACATGGTTGGGATCCCCAAGAGAGTGGTTGTGGATAGCTTCATTGCGGGCTGCCCAAATATGCCAGAAAGACACAGTCATAGCAGTGAGGTCAGCAGAAGACCCACGTGCTAGGAAGTCAAATAACCAATGTCTAAGAAAAGACACCCTCCTCCTTTGCAAACGAACAGAAAACAACCCTTTGATAGAATCCCAAACCTTCATGGCGAAGGGGCACTGGAAGAAGACATGATCGATAGAGTCAATCCTGTTGCAAAAAACACACCCTGGAGGAGACGCAATGCCGCGTCGGCCTAATTGAAAGCCCGTCGGAAGACAATCATGAGCCACCCGCCAAAGAGTGATCTTCATCTTGCCGGGCGCATTGATTTTCCAAAGAGCCCGCCAAGCCTTGCACTCATCGTCGAAGCACGACACAGAGCCCCTGCCATTCTCACTTTGCATTGACCAGAAAAGAGCCGACCGAGCCAGGTTATAAGCGGACCGGACCGAGTACGTCCCGCTCTTTGTATGAGGCCAGGCCGCGAAGTCATCCTCCCCCACCTGGCTAACCAGGAGCGACAACACCGCCGAGGCCACGTCATCCGAGAAAACTGTTCGAACCAGCTCATCATCCCAATCTGGCCCACCTTCAACCATTAACCAATCCACCGTGGCCCCTCAGGAACTGGCACCAGGGGCACCACCGTTTCCGGAGAGAAGCCCGGGATCCAATTGTCATTCAAAATTTTGACCGAGCAGCCATTGCCAATCCCCCAACGCACCCCACTTCTGAGCAAATCTCTCCCAAAAAGGATGCTGCGCCACGTGAACGATGCGGCCCTCGACCGAGGTGCAGTCCAAAAGGAGGAATTTGGAAAATATCTTCCTTTCAGCACACGAGAGCATAAAGAGTCAGGATCAGTCAAGAGACGCCAAGCCTGCTTACCGAGCATTGCCTGGTTAAAAGTGACAAAGTCCCTGAAACCCAGGCCACCCAACGACTTAGGAGATGAGAGCCACTCCCAAGACTTCCAATGCAGCTTCTTTTTCCCATCTTTAAAGCCCCACCAGTGGTCGGCAATGCACTTTCTCATTTTTTCACAAATAGACACCGGGAGCCGAAAGCAGCTCATCACAAAGGTAGGAATGGCCTGGGCCACCGATTTAATCAACACCTCCTTGCCAGCCCTAGAAAGAGGGCGAACCGACCACCCATTGATCCGATTCCACACCCTCTCAGGGAGGGATTTGAAAGAGCTAGAAAAGGGTCTGCACACCTCAGTAGGCATCCCCAAATAGGTATCCTTTAACACGTCACAAGAGACCTGGAGAGAGTCCTTCACCTTCCTTCTAACTCCCTCAGGACAACGTCCGCCAAAGAGTAAAGTCGACTTCTGGAGGTTGATCTTCTGCCCCGAGGCACGACAATAAAGCTGAAGTGTACCTTTCAAATTGTCAACACTCCTCTGATCACTCCTAGTAAAGAAAATACTGTCATCCGCAAAAAGCAGATGTGAGACCCTCGGCCCTTCCCGGCCATTTCTGATCCCCTTGATCTCCCCAGAGTCCTCTCTTTGTTTCAGGAGGCAGGAGAGGCCCTCCGTGCAAAGAAGGAATAAGTAGGGGCTAATAGGGTCCCCCTGTCGAAGGCCCCGCGACGGCACCACAGGCCTCGTCAGCTCCCCATTGATTCGGACAGTATACCTCACCGAGGTAACACATCTCATGACAGTAGCAATCCAGTCATGATGGAAACCCAGCCGAGAGAGGCAGCCAGCTAGGTAAGACCATTCAACTCGGTCATAGGCCTTCATCATATCAATCTTAAGAGCGAAGAACGGCTGCTTAGAACTTTGTTTCCGAATGGAATGAAGGCACTCATATGCCACCAACGCGCAATCCGTGATCAACCTGCCTGGCACAAAGGCACATTGGAACTCGGAGATCACATCAGGTAGCACCACCTTAAGCCGGTTGGCCACCACTTTAGAGGCAATCTTATACAAGGAGTTGCATAAGCTGATAGACCGGAAGTTCGAAAGAAGATCAGCCCCCGGAACCTTCGGAATCAGCACAATGATAGAGTCACACAAACCTTCCGGGATCTCCTCGCCCGTGAGAAAACCCCGTACCGCATTGCAAATATCATCCTTGATGAGTTCCCAATGCGATTGGTAGAAAATAGCCGGAAAACCATCAGGTCCTGGCGCCTTCGTGGGCCCCATCTGGAAGAGGGCATCTTTGATCTCTTCGTCAGAGTATGGTTTGCATAGATCCTCATTGGTGTGATCATCCACCTTGGAGGGGATAGTCCTTAAGACATCATCAATGGCCTCACAAGGTTCCGACGAGAAGAGCTTCTCATAGAAGACCTCTGCCATCTTCTTCATTTCCTCCTGCTCGGTGCAGCGCGACCCATCCTCTCTCACCAGAGCTTTGATTCTGTTTGTCCTTCGCCTAGCTGATGCATGAGCATGGAAGAAAGCAGTATTCCGATCCCCTTCTTTCAACCAATCAATGCGGGATCTTTGCCTCGCCATGATCTCCTCTCTTTCCAGGAGCTCGCAGAGGCGGCGTTCAGCCTCTCTTTCCTCCTCCTGATTAGCCCCAGGACACCCAGTCGAGCGCAAAAGATGCAGCTTCTTCTCCAACCCAGCAATTTCCTTGCGAACCGAGCCAAAAACAGTCCGGCTCCAGGTCCCCAGGGAGACGGACAACTGGTGCATGCCCCTCCAAGCCATGCCCAGAGAAGGGCCCTCCTTGTGAATGGACCTCCACACTTTCTCCACAACCTCCTTGTAGCTCCCATCTCGCATCCAGGCAGCTTCGAAGCGGAAACCCCTACAGGAGGGGGTGTTGCTCAACAGAGGCCCAGGTACAGCAAGTCTGATAACAATAGCCAAGTGATCCGAGGTTGACGACCCCAGGTTCTCCACCTGACAGTCTTCAAAACACCGAGAAAACTCTGAGTTTGCCACTGCTCGATCAAGTCGAACCCTGATATTGTTCTGTCCCAGTTGCCTGTTGGACCAGGTGAACTTAGGGCCAACAAAGCCTAGGTCAAAAAGACCACAATCATCCAGACAAGCTCTAAACCTGTAACATCCCAAATTTTCAAAACCAAATTTGGCACGTTAATAATTTCATTAAAATGCATAATTAAAATATTAAACTATTTACGTGTTGAAAAACATCATGGCATCATCATTGCATGTAACCGTTTTGAAAATGGGTTGGGTCATTAATTTTTAAAGGTATAAATATTTTTCAATGGGTGCATTTAGAAGCTTTCAAACCCATGTGAATTTGTCAAAATCTATTTAATATTTGACCTTTGAATAATTATTTAGAAAGAAGAAAGAGAAAACAAAATTGGAAAAATTAGAAAACTTTTCTCTCTCTCACCTTTTCTCTCTCTTCTTCTCTCCTCTCAGACTGCAAGTTTATCGCTCAGAACTCAAATTGCCGCTATGAAGTTACTCTCTGCAACCCCCGCGTGCGTCGTCGGCGCATCTAGACCACGCCACGACCTTCTCTCGCTGCCACGCCAAGCGCCCTGACCTCGCAGTCTTGTCGCCGCTGCTAGTGTGCAATAGCACCTGTCTTTCGTTGCCTCCGCGCGCTGTGCCATCCGTCGGAGTAAAGTCCGACGCTCGCCGTGCCTCCTCACTATAAAGTGGAGCTCAGGCTCCTATCTCTCCTTGCTCGATGCCTTGCCGTGCCGTGCTTCTTCTCTTGTCGAAGGAACCCAAGCATCACCAAGTCAAGAAGGAAGTCGCCGCCAGTAGCGCCATTTCGCCGTCTCTGGGTAAGCTTCGCTCATCTCTAGGTGCGCAAGAGCTTGGGAAGATGATCCCGGAGAGGTCGTAGTCTTCCTGCGTGTGCCATGTCGAGTTAGAGCTCCCATGGAAGCCATGCGAGCTAGTTTAGAGCATGCATGTAGCTATGTATAAAAATACGTCGTCGTCTTGCGCGTCGGCGGATCGCAGACTATAGGGTCCTTTGGAGGCGCCGAGTCGAGAGGAATCCATTTTTGCGATCGGTTTGGCGAACGGAGGTCGCCACACCTGGCTAGCCGAGCTCGATTAGCTCCAATGGCGTGTGTCTTTGTCGTCTTGTGCATGCTTGGCTTGAGGTTGAAGAAGACCCATGCTTTGAGATTAGTGCTAGCCTATGTAGTGTTTGTGGCTCTGATAAATGGAAACGTATTCGATCAGAATACGCTTTCCAGAGTTCAAAGTGCACACATAAATATAATCCAAAAATTTAATAACTCTCTATTTATATTAATACCTATAACAATAAAAATTAAACTAATCATTTTGCATTAACTAGCAAATAGCGAATGATTTTCAAAAACCTTAGAAAAATGATGAAAATATTATTTTGATGCATACACTTGATTTAATAAAAATGTAAAAATATAAAATAGTTGTGCATGCATCACATTTCCATGCATATTTATTTCGTGCATGATTTTTTTAAAACAAAAATCATATATAAATGTTTCCCTGTTTGATGGATGTTTATATTATGTTGTATGTGTTGTCCGCGTGGTTAGACCCGTCCATCGTCGCGGTTGCTCCTACCCGCCATCGACCAAGGCAAGTCCCTTTGATCATATTGTGAAGCCATTTTCGGTTATTTAGAAAATATTTATTAGACTTGAAAAGATGCATGCTAGTTTAAAAGATAAATGCCGTATTTGCTAGAATTAGTTATTATGCCGAATAGGAAAGGTAAGAAAAATGGTAGGATTAAACCTAAGGCTAAACTATGAATTGCTCTTATTTAAATACCATGTTGTGGTAGGATAAATGCTTAAAATCATTTATGCGGAATGATTCAATCATTTGTGTAAAATGAGAATATTGTTGAGAAATGTTTGGGAAAGGATGATTTAAAGGTAACGCATCAAGGGTGATGCTTAGTAGGAAATGATTTTCCTCGTACCTCAAAATCTTTCCGACTAGGGAGATATTTTGTCAGTTGGTGCAGTATGGCATCGGTTTTGTAAACTGGGCTAAAATATAAATACTCCCCTAGTCTAAGGACTGCTCATCCTATGATCCTATGAACTGAGCCATTACAGTACGACCTCGAGCCCCGGTATGGGACGGGCCCGATCGTCGGTCCTTGTGGTTGACGGTCTTGTGGCGAAACATCGTTTGGGTGCGTAGCCTCTCGAGAGTAAAGCGTACCCACTCTGCAGAGTTAAAACTGTCATGATAGCCGTGCTCGCGGTTATGAGCGCGTGAAGGGACTGATTATATGGTAGCTCTTTCATTTTAAAACCAATTTAGAAAAAGAGTTTTGAACAAATGATTTGAGATGAGTAAGGTTTGAGAAGGATTTCGTTTGAGCTAGGGGCCACCGGTGATATTCCGAAATGGGTAACGGCCTATCGGAAAGTGTCGCGTGGAATGGACCTAGCCGGTTTTGAGAAAAGAAAAGAAGAAAGGATTTTGTTCTTGCTATGGCACTGAGGCCAAGTGGCGAGAACCGTCTGAGAAAAGCCCAAAGAAAATATGGAGATTCAATGTTTCTAAATCGCTTTGTCAAAACTAGGCTAATAACTGCAATTTCCGCAAAACTGCCCAAGCCATCCATTTGTACTAAACCCCATCAGCATATATCCTCGACTTGCTGAGTACCTTTGTACTCACCCTATTTCTCCTTCCTCTCTTCCAAAAATTTCAACAGTCGAGGAGGCTCCCTACGACTCTCCATCCGAGGAGGACCAGGACTACGAGGAGGAGGAGGACTTCGAGGACGAAGAGTAGGGTTGTGTCCTGCCTGCCGCTTCGCCTGTGGAATAGTCTAGCTGCTAGAATAAATCGTGCCATGTTAGGCTCCTGCGTTACCGTGTGTAACGTTTGTATCTTAACTGCGTGCGTGCTTGATGTATTAAATCAGGACTTCTGTGGGACGCTTAGTCCCCTATGTTGTAATAATGTAACTCGAAGGCAATGTACCATTATTGTTAAATTGTGTGTGCTAGCCATGATCTTCTGGGACTAGTACTGTATGCACAATTAGGATTCGGTCAATTAGACCGGGTCCTGACAAAACCCCTCCATCTGAACCTCTGACCGGTCCCTGCTGCCCGAGTGTTCATCAGAGCTAAGCACCTCATTAAAGTCCCCACAACACAGCCAAGGCCCGATCCACTGCTGCTGTTGAAGCCGACGCAATAAGTCCCAGAAGACCGGCTGCAATTCGCGCCTAGGCTCACCATACACCCCAGTGAATCTCCAAGGTGCACCCTCCAAAGGAGTCACCACCACATCGATGCAATGCTGGTTGTAGCCCTGCAGTAACACCGAAACTTCATCCGTCCAGAACAGGGCAAGGCCGCCACTAAGGCCCTCGCACCCTACCGGAATGGAGCCTTTGAAACCCAAAGACCACATCAACTGCTCCACTCTTCGATCCCCAGCCTTCGTCTCCGAGAGAAAAAGGAGGGAGGGTCTGATGAGCTTTACAAACCTGCGCAGCTCACCCACCGTCGCAGGCGACCCCAACCCGCGACAGTTCCAGCACAAGAGATTCATTGCGTATGGCGGGGCTGCTCCGCAGCCTCCGCCTGATCCGCCGATCCTGGAAACACCCGTTTCTGCTTCTTGGTTGCATCACAAACCGATAACTCCCCTTCCACCTCCTGAAAACCATCACAGCCTGCCTCCACATACGGGACCAACATCAGTGCCTGGCACGGGGTATCTGGTTCCAAAGTCCCACTCGGAGCATCCATAGAAAGAACCCTCGACGATTTTCTCTTCTGCCCCACAACCAACCCCGATTGATCCAACCGGCCACCCCCACGGCCTCTACCTCCAAGCTTCACCGGGGAAGTTACCTCCGCATTCTTCGCAGCCTCGCCCTGGGAGGAGCTACTCCATCCACTTCCTTTGGAGCCCCCCGAGCGACCCGATGCCTCCTTAGACTCACAGCCCGATCCAAAGCCCCCTGGAGTGGACGACGCAAAGCCCGACCTTGCTCCACTCGCCTTCTTGCTAGATTCATCAAGGACACACACTTTTTTTGCCGCATACGGCAGGTTGCCATCTCCATCACGAACAGCAGGATTTGGGCAAATTAGGGAAGAGTGACCCAACAATCCACATGAGAAGCAAAAGAGAGGCAGACGCTCGTATTTCACTTCAAAAGTTTCCAGTGAATTATCCCTAGATGAGAACACTGTCACATATCTGGGAATCGGTTCCTCCACCTTCAGCTCAACCCGCACTCTCATGAAGCCACCCCAGCATCTACCAAGATCATCCGCTTCCACCTTCAGCACCGTACCTAGGGGCTTAGCAATCACCTCCCCCCAATGGACATTCATCAGCCTATATGGCAAAGCAAAAATCCTGGCCCAAATTGCCAATCGATCAAAGCGAACCTGCAGCGGCTTAAAATCCGCATCATACTTCTTCAGCAACACCGCATGTTTGCCCACCACCCACGGCTCCCTTTCGAGCACCTGATCTCTATCAGCCTCACAACCAAATTCCACCAGGAAAAGGTTGTCCCCAACCGGATTAAACATCAACCCACGAGGATTGCCCCATGCCGGCCTCATTGCAGCAGCAATTGTTTGGATGTGGAGGATAGTAGGCGCCAGGACCTTACCAACCAAAGCTCGAGCTGGATCGACCAGATCATTGCCCTCCACATCGTCCAAGACCACCGCCTTCGCCTCCGCAGCCGTGAGGTGAAGGCGTGCCATCATCTCTGCAACCCGGTCACCTGAACCAAGCCCAGCCCCGGATGCACCATCTTCAGAGGCCGCCGTCGCCGCTTTCGGATTGCCCCCACCCGTCGGGGGCGCCTCCTGAGGGGAGAGCACAGCCCCAATGGGTGCGGTCCCCTCAACCGCCGCCGTCGCCTGAGACCTTCCTTCCTCCATCGCCGCCGCCTCCACACGAGCAGGTGCCGGAGTTCCCAAATAGGAGAGCCAATGGTGTGCAAGCGATGGCTAGCAACGCCCAAAGCCACCCCGAGCTCTCAGATCTGGCAGAACCACGGACGCCCAAACCTAGGGAGGGAGTAGATCAGAGGGAAGGCAAGACCTGGAGAGCAGATCGCAAGGCGAATGTGCTCCCAGAAGCTGGATCTGCCCGCCTGAGCTCAGTCGCCGGCGCGCAGCGAGAGACGCAGCAGGGGGAGCATCCCTCTGAAGTCCTCGTTCCTGTATCTACACATCAAGTCAGCCTGCAGCTGGTGGAGCGCGTGGCAGCTCCCCTGGCAACGCAAACGAGCCAACGGCGTCTATCACGCATCTGCGAACAAAAAATGCAGCATCCATGGATGGACAGTCCTGGGTTGTCGTCGAAGTGGAATAGTGGAATTCAACGGACAGAGCTCTGCAGCCTCTGCTCATGCGTGCAAGCTCTGCAGCCTCTGCTCATGCGTGCAAATTCCAAGTTTGGCATCAGTAGTACAGTTTTGTATTCATCATTGATCGTTTCCCAGGTACCACAAGAACATAAGAAATAGCAACGGCAGCCAGAAAAAGGGGCCAACCTGTTTCATCGTTGGATCATATCACATTGAACGTTTGCATCCCGTATTCCTCAATTACAGTCCTTATAACAAAGGGTAAGTATAAGAAAGTGAGTTTGTTGCGTATATCCTTGTACTGTGCTTCTATTTCGGAGCTTCAAACTGGCTTTGAGCCTTTGACCTTAGCACAATCTGTCTTAGGAAATTAGGATGTAGCCTTCATCGGAGGCCACAGATGAACTCGGTGACAAGCTGTGCCTGCTGAGACCTTCCCTGACCTTGCCGTGCTGTTCTGCTTCATGCTGGAACATTGAAACCAGCTGCTGGAGCTCCAGCTTCCTCACATTTACCTTCTCACTGGTTACTGGATTTTGTAACCCAAGGTACAGCATTCCTACGCCGATGAGGACAATTCCAAGAAATAAGAGAAGTCCCGCAAACAAGCCAAAAGCATACGGAGTGTTTTGTGCTCCAGGTATGCCATCCACATTAATTCCAAAAAGGCCAGTGATTATGGACAGGACCATTCCCCCACCTCCAAAAATAGCCAGATTGTGGGTAACACGAAGGCTTCTGTCCTAGAGAGAGACAAAATATGGCATTCAATCAGTTCCAACTGAACTTTACAAGAAGAGAGGCGAAAGGTAGCTCTAGTTTGTGTTGAAGTACGCCAAAGCTGTGTATACCTGCAACCATGCACGAACAGTGCTTTGCATAACATCTTGAATAGTGAACAAGCGACCACGGACAGCTTCCTGCTCCTCCAACATTTCCCTAGTGCCCTTCCTAACTCTCTCTAAAATAGCTCTTGTAGCATTTCCCCTTAAATGTCGCAGAAGCTCTAGTATGATCTCCTCTCTTGCATGCAGTGACCATTTAACCCTGATTACCTACAGTAGGGTTGGTTATGTTCTTATATGTTCTGCATCATGAAATATTACCAAACTGAGAAAATGCATAAATGTAAGCTAAAAGCATCATCAAGTTATGTGAAATTTCCTCACATAATCCTATCAGAAATCTCTAAACAAAATAATTTTCATATTCATAAATCTTCGATGAGTATCTTATTGAATAAAAAATTGCTATCCTAGAGGCAATTAAGGTAGACTTACCTGTGTTGCTAACCTTCTAATTTCCTGATTCAATATGATGCTCACTAGATTCAGATCTTCACGATTTCTCCTGTGAATTAGTTAACAGGATATTCTGAATATGTAATTAATAGAGAATTGCTAATTTATGCAATCATCTTGTTTTAAGACACTGGCACATCAATTCAAATAAGATGTTCTGGCAGTTCAGAGTTCAGACATGTCCAATACATACCTATTCACAAATTTCAATTCAACTTCGTCTGCTTCCCCAAAGACATACTTCCGGAATAATCTGAAATAGTAATGCAGATGTATAGATATAACAAGAAAACAGTTGTGGGTGTGGAGCAGTGAAGATTCAAGATTGATAAAATCTTTGTCGATTTTGTGGTAAGACATAGCATCTTTGGCAAACACATAAAACATCTTTCTCAAGCAAACAAAATGCGGTTTTCGTCTCAAACTAAGCAATACTCTTTTAGTAATGTCAGCAATATAATCAGAGAAGTAAAGAGAGTATACAAAATAGAAAAGATGCCTTGGAAGTCTCCATCCAGAATTAAAAGCTTGTCTAAGCAAATAAATAAAACATCATGGTCCCTTTTGGCATGCCTCAAGCATAAGCTTATCACCATAATAAGGGGCCCTTATCTTCAACTTATTTACTTATCCACTCACCTCTGAATTGGAAAGTCAAATGCTTCGACTTTTGCAGTTTTTTTTTTTTTTTTTTAGCTTGAAACCATGTCTCAGAGCTCTAAGATAAGGTACATGGTTCTTATTTCGGGCTTGATCATTGTTTAGCCTCATTCACAAAGAGAAGCCGAAATAAGATGTATATTTCGTATGATTATATCTGTGTTAAAATTTGAAACTTCCAGAAACAGCAAAACCTATCTTGTCATAAGCTCAAGGTTGGTAAAAAGAGGACAAATAATTATATTAATACGAGGAAGAAGGGTTCCTTCTCTTCAGCTTATCTTCTTACTTGTTCATAAGCTGAATTTTGAGAGTTAGGAAAAGGAGGCTTGGAAAGTCTGGTCCACTTCGTTTGAGATGTTTTTCACAGCTTTGGGACACACCCTTCAGATGAAAAATAACGAACGGCAAAAGCCAAAACGTTTTGACTTTTTGATTCGGAGATAAGAAGATAAGCCGAAGAGGACACATTATCTGCTTATCGATAAAGATTCATTCTACAACCAAAGATCCTAAGCCAAAAAAAAAGGTGGAGGGAGTATCAAAGTCACCTGTCATCCCATCTTGAAAGACGACTGATCAAATGAGCAATCACTTCATGAACTGATCTAGGTGTTTGACTTCCACCAGCAATAAGCAACTCCTGGATAGATTTCTATAAGCATATTACGATGAAAAATTACCAGCTCAAAACTTTCAGTTGGTACCTGCACTTCAGTCACTCCTAAAACATTTATGTTGGATGACGGGCCTTTGACATGCATTGCAGTTACAAGAAAGTTTTGTGCCTGCCAGGACCGAAGTACAATGGGTATGTCTTCCTCTTCATGATTGGGATCTCCAACTGACTGCCCAAGAAGCTCAAATAACAGTCCTCCTGCAACTCTAACTGGGACCTGAATAACTAACATAAATTTATACCATAAATCTTATATGCAAAGAACACCAACACCGAGTCTGCTAGGTATTGAACTATTTTATGCATCATAACCAGAGCAATTCTTTTCTTTGTAATTTATGAAAAGGTATATTATATGCAATATCGGCATTCAGTGCCGGTATAATTTGACATATAGCAATTAGGAATTTTAAAGAAAACAAAATGGAAATTTTGACTGACAAGTATAGATATGCCTACTTGATATTATCAACACAGAATTATCAGAAGCAGATATGCATATACTCCAGTGGAAACTATTTTGGTAATGTTTCACTGACATATAAAATAGTTCAACACAACCTATCGAGAAAAAAAATAATCACATACCATGTAGCTAAACTGTCTGTTGGCAGGTAAAGGCCCATCAGCTTTTTAAAATCTAGGATAAGTTTCTAGTTTTATGGCAACTGGCCTGACCAACCCAATCAGGCCATAATATATTATTATGATTATTATGCTACTACAAACTTTGAAGGATAAAGGGTAGGTACAATGATATAGATTATTGCAATATAAAAGTCTGAAGCAATCACACAATTTTCATATGAAAAACCTAAAAAGATTGTGAAGGAGAGTTCGATGCTCTCTTGATCATGTAGAGTTGGAGATTTGTGCATTCTGAATAGTCTTATAAGAAATCATGACAAAAGAAAGAGAGACTATAGTTTAACATCCAGATTAAATTGTGTAGCACCAAATTCACTAAAATTCCAAAGCAACACAAGGTTCAAGGAAACAGGTGGTCAGGTATAGCTAGATAAAGTATAAAAATGCTTGCAATGAATGGGTTTACAACAAGGACCGTGGGGCATTCAGTTGCAACCAATTAAGAAGGTATTGAATCACAAACAATATTGTAGGCAGAAAAAATTGCATATAAATTGAAGCATCTCAAATAAAAAAAGACAATCAGAAAGACAACCTCATAGAGGAGGTACTTCATCCGATCACTTATTAGCCGGCTTTCATCTCTCAGTGCAGTTCTAATAGCTGGGTGCATCCAGTGAGCACTTTTCAACCACGCGTTGACCGAGTGATGGCCTGCAGTGACATGGCACCACCATGTAGGCCCCACTGGACGCTGCCAGTACGGAGCTGCAAGGTCGGCTACCGTGTAATCATCCTCACTGTCGCTCATCTCCACCTGCTCATTCTCCCAGCTGGCATCCGACTGAACCCTCTGGATGAGCTCGTTGATTCTAGACCATCCGATGGGCACCCATTTGTGGTCCAAAATTTCTCCGGCATATGGCGGCCTCACTTTGAGCGCAGAAGGATCGTCGCTGAATTCCGTCTGGTGCAGGCCTTCCACTACATTGCTGTCATCTGGTTTTGGGGCCGGGGCGCGGTGCCCATTCCTGATGTGCTTCTTCACATATACCGTGGGCCCTCTCTCCTGTGCAAGCTCGATGGTCGGCCATGATTCGTGTTGCATCGGCTTCCTGTGACCCTTGACGAGCTCAAAAGCACATATGAGCCCATCGGTCCAGAGCTCGCTACTTGGGACATGCTCTTTCCCCAAATTCAACTTGGCATCACCGCCGATGTCTTGCGCCCTGGGCATGCCGCCGACCAGAAGCGGCGGCGGCTGCTCCTCCACATCAGTCATCCTCCAATTCTATCTGTGTGTGGGAAAAAAAACAAAAGAAAGACGCACACTGATCAGGGGGGTGAATTTGTCCAAGCGTGCAACAGCGCAACCAGCTAGACTATTGGAGATGGCAAGTACACATGGGGACCGTGGGTGTCGGTGCGTGCCTGTGTGGTGTGAATTTGTCAAGACAGCAGTAAGCGGGCAAACTAGGGCTACAGCTACGCTCGCCGGAGACCGGAACGTCAGCACCGGCGGCGGTGGCGGCGGCTACGGCGTCAACCAGCGGCGCGGACGCCAGGATCAAACCTAGCCACCGCGCGCTAAGCTTCCTACCAAGCACGAGTCGATTCTGCTAGCCGAGTGAGTAGCTCCATACTCCATAGACGAGAAGCGCAAAGATAAATTAAAAAAAAAAAAGGATCTTTCAGGGGATGGACGGGTGGTTACCGGAGGCGGAGAAGACAAGGGTGGAGTGGCCAGGTGGGTGCTTCCAGAATGGGAGATGCAAATGCTCACTGCGCTTTCGATGTCGCCATCGTTCCTGGCCAGCAATTTGGTACTTTGATGGTTATTTGGTACAGCAGCATGTAAGAGCATCTTCCACGGGCCCTCCATAGTCCATCCCATCCCTAAAATACTATTTATGTGTGTATAAATAGTATTTTAGAGAGTGGGATGGATATCCAAATTCTCTGCCATTGTAGTATAAATAAAAGACAGAGGAGTATTGTAACGAACAGGTTATAAATGCACGAGCACGGCAGTAAATCACTGTTCGCTAGCAGTGTTTATGGCTACTGTATCAAAAACACTGTTCGCTGACCCTGTTCATTGTCGCCGTTTTGACACTGTTCAAAGGTAAAATGCACAAACACTGTTCATCCTCTGCCTTTATACTCCAACGGCAGAGGATAAAAATCTGTGGGATGGAGGGACAATGAATAGTGTTTTAGGGGTGGGATGGGGGCTGTTGAGGATGCTCTAGGCGTTGTTTGTTTCGGTGCCACGTCGCGTTGCGTTGCGTTTTGCCGCGCATTTTGCCGCCCAGCCGTAGGTTCAAACCACGCGGACGCAACGCAACACCTCCGGACGTTGAAACAAACGAGACCCTAATGTTGTGTTTGTTTCATGGTATTAGGTCTGACATGGCATTGCCGACGGGACAAATTTATCGGCGACCATGTGTTGTTTGGATTAAAGTCATCCGAGAGAGCTAAATTATAATAAAAGGTTAGGAGTTTTGTTTGGTTCATTCGAGAGTGCTAAATTTTAATAAAAGATAGGTGGTTTATTTGATTTGTTGCAAATGTTGTTTATTTTAATTAGGAACGTGATAGGATGACATGAATGTTCATACAAAACCGTTTGAGACTTCACTACCGGAGGATAACGTGACAGAATGTTCATACAAAGCCATTTGAGACTTCACTACTAGAGGATCAACAAGCCACCAAGTATGATTCATGAAGACCTCTTGCCACCATGTCCAGCCCGAGAAGACGTATATTTAGCACGCCACCACATACAAGCTCCATCTTCAACGTTCCACTACTCCATGAAAAAACATAGAAGATAAGCTTTTCAGCGGTTTCGATCCCTACCGTCAAATTCCATCTAGAGCATTCAAAATCATTGAAGTATTATATCACACAAAATATGTCTGATGTTGTGTCCCTGTCTATTCAATCCTAATGCCTATGTATCCCTAGGGTTGTGTGCATGTGGGTCATGATGTAGATGGTGACATGTTTCTTCTTCCTTGGGTAAGTCTCCACGTACATCTAAAACTATCTGGTTCTTCTTGCACCAGCGAGACCAACAAAACTTGAACTTCGGAACCCCAACTCAATGTTGTGCTTATTTTCATTCGCGATGTCAGGTTACCTATCCTTTTGTTATTGCTTATTTTTCAGTTGCTTGCAGGAACCAATTCTAGTGCATAGATTGATTGTGCCTCGTCTCGGTCAACAACACTCATTATGGTGGCTGTTGGACCACCTGATGCCCAGCCCGACACGTTTAGAGAGTTTTGGCAACAGGGTGTTTGTGGCCGAACGATGTGATGGACCGTCGACACACAGTCCAATGCATCCAGAGTTTTCTGGCGCCGAGGGCATTGCGGTTGGACAGTGTGCCGAACCGTTCAATACGCAGAGTGCCTTGCACCTAAACGGCTTGTTTTTTTGGGGGGTTCCTACCTAAAGGCAAGTGGATGTCTATTTTGGGCCATTGTGGCACTCCTTAACCATCTGTTAAGTCATTTGAGTGAGAGTCACAAAAACTAGGGTTGGGAGAGATTGAGAGCTAAGGTTTTTGGTAGTGCTTCATGTTTCATGGGTTCTTGATCCAACAAGATCGATTCTTTTGTAAGACTGTAACCTATTATTCAAGCCTCAAACGTGGAGGTGACTTGGTGACCTTTCAAGGAGAAGACCGAAGTACGCCTACCAGAATGGTGAAGGGCTACCACTAGTGTACTAGGGTGATGCCCCTTTTTGTGAAGGGTGTTCCAATGAGGACATAGGTGAAGAAATTTTTTTGATCCGAATCTGAAGATAAAAAATATTTGTTCCCTTACTTTATTTACTTGCATTTTTTTGTTTTGTGCTTCTTATTGTTGCATTCATGTGTGCTTATGTTATAGAGAGTTGTCCTAAATTAGAAAAATCCTAAAAAGTTTAAAACTTGTCTCAACCTACTCTAAAGCCCAGTTCTTTTCAGCTTAACAGCTTAACGACTTATCTACGTTTTGAAAAGACATATGTTTTGAGTTTTTTGAGCTCATTTTTTTTTGCTGTTTTGAATATGGGTCATAACGCTTTAAAAAGCAAGTCAAATGAAATGGATCTGAATCTCGAAACTATCTCGAGAAGCTCTTGAAGTTTAGTCATTTCAACCGTTCAGACCAGCTCAAAAGAACAGGGCCTAAGTCTCCTCGATCCTCTCAATCAGCATCTGGATAAAGTTAGCTAAACCACGATGTCCATTTTCCAATCTAGCCGGTCAGATCGATGTGTTGAGAAATAAACTGAGACAGTTTTATTATGGGCAAAATAGTAATTATCTTATTATTGGATTAATACTAATTAACAGTTAATCAAAGGCGCTTAATCTTTACGCTGAAGAAGAAGACGCAACCATTCAACCGCTATGCCTAGGGATGAAAATGGTACGGATAATTTCCGACCGTCCGATCGACCGAGACATAATAATATCCGAAAATATTGAACCGGATAATTTTATGGATATCCGAATCCGACAAGGCGGATACGGTACGGATACAAATAATATCCGATGGATATTATCCGAGCTTTTCTTGGATAATATCCGATGGATATTATCCGATTAGCTAAATCCATCTATAAACTATCTCTATTATATTTCTATAGGATGAATGACTAACACATATAACAACTAGATGCATGTGATTTTATTTTTTTTTGCTTTATCGGGTATGATACTTACACACCATCATTTTTATGACTATGGGCCATAAAGTTGAGTCACAAAGAGATAACTATATGTATTTGGATATACTTATTTCTTTAGTATATGTTTTTGCGTATTATCCGAGAGAGTATCCGCGTCCGATCCGTATTTGTATCCGATATTATTCGTATCCGTATTTGTATCCGGTACTATCCGTATCCGAATCCGTATCCGATCAAACTAAATGGATCAAATACAATATGAGTGGTTTCCGATCCGTATCCGATCCGTTTCATCCCTAGCTATGCCTACTGCGTACGCCAAAAGCAAAAGAAAGCAACTGTCATTTCTTTCTGTATAAAAGGGAAATTGCTCCCATTGTAAAAGTGTTGATTTTATTCATCAATAAAGAAAGTTTACATTCACTTTGCACTGAGCAATCGGCATCAGAACACGTTATCAGCACGAAGATTCGGAAATCTATATGAAAGTCCCTGAAGGGATAAATATTCCGAATCCTAAAGCAAGTCGCAACATGTATAGCGTTAAATTACAAAAGGTGCTATATGGATTAAAACAGTCGGGAAGGATGTGGTACAACCGACTAAGTGAATACTTTATAAAACAAGGTTATTCACATAGTGATGATTGTCCTTGTGTGTTCATAAACAAAACTGAAAATGGATATTGCATAATTTCAGTTTATGTGGATGATTTAAATATCGTTGGAACCACAAAGGAAGTAAAAGAAGCATGCAATCATCTTATGACGGAGTTTGAAGCATATAAATTTACCGCTCTGCATTTTATTAGGCATCACCTCCATCCAGATTTAAAAAATGAATATTTGATGGAGTAAGATCTACTTACATTGTGGAAATCTCTCAAAGAGAGATATGATCAACAAAAATCAATCATATTGCCTGAAGCACAACGAGAATGGGCTATGCTACGCTTTCAAGATTTTAAATCGATTCTGACCTACAACTCTGCTGTGCATAAGATTAATTCCAAACTGCGCTTTTGTGAAAAGGCAGTAACGGATGATGATATGATTGAGAAAACTTTATGCACTTTTCCACCTTCTTTAATGATATTGCAGCAACAATATCGCCAAAACAACTATGCTAAGTATTCTGAATTAATATATACATTGCTACAGGTGGAAAAACATGATGAACTTCTGTTAAAGAATCATAATGTTTGTCCTCCTGGTACAATGGCAGTGCCTGAGGCACATAACAATATTCAGAATGCTAGTACTAGTCGCAATCAGAAAAAGAAGGGTAAAGGAAAGGCTAAGTTTAAGAAAATGCAGAATACAAAAGGTAAATTCAATGGCAAAGGAAAATTCAAGAAGAATTTTTCTAAAAACAAAACTGGCCATTGCCATAGATGTGGATGTGTTGGACATTGGGCAAAGGAATGCCGTACCGCCAAGCATCTAGTTGAATTGTACCTCAAGCATGGCAACAAAGAAAGGAAGGATCAAAGCAACAAGCCTGAAGCTCACTTCACTGAAAATCCACAAATGGATGTGGATATGGGACAGCGTGATGCTACCATGGATGTTGATACCATTGGAATGGTTCAACACAGTGAAGACAAGATGAGCATTGAGAACATGATCGTGGAATTTAGTTCCCAAGATATGTTTGGAGATACTGTCTAAATCTCCTAGATTACTCTTTGTAATATCAGCATATATTATTCTACAAGACATATATGTTGTATGTAATAAATTGAATAGATTGATGTAATTAGGTCTTAATTATTGCTCCAAAGACGAGCATGTAATATGTTACAATGACATATTAATATATGTGGTTATATAGTTCTATTTTTTGGAATAGAGTCTAATTTAATTTATGCTCTTTAATATAGAACTTGGAGTAGCAATCCAATGGAAGGAGAATTATGTCTAGTTGACAGTGGCACCACAAATACAATTCTTAGGGAGACAAAATATTTTCAAACTCTATCTAAGAGTAGTGGAAATATTATGACAATTGCTGGTAGCAATGTTCAAATTGTTGGTTCTGGACGAGCCATGATTATTCTCCCTATGGGTACTAACTTAGTAATTGAGGATGCTCTTTTATATCCTGATTCTAAGCGTAAGCTTCAAAGATATTCGCAATAATGGTTTCCATGTGGAAACAAGTAACGAGAGCAATGATGAATGTTTGCTCTTAGTGAAAAATATTGATTGCGAAAAGCAAGTGGTTGAAAAGCTTCCTTCATTTTCATCTGGATTGTACTATACATACATTCAACCCGAACCATATGTTGCGCTAAAGACAATTTATAAAAATCTTGATGTTTTCAAGATTTGGCATGACCGGTTGGGTCATCCTGGTTTGGGAATGATGCGAAAAATCATCAAAAATTCTATTGGTCACAATATTAAAAATATAAGTTTCCCACGGCCCAAGGATTTCTTATGCACGGCATGTGCAAAAGGGAAATTAATTTTGAGACCATCCTATCTCAAAGTTAAAAATGAGTCACTAAATTTCTTGGAAAGAATTCAAGGTGACATTTGTGGACCAATACAACCATTATCTGGACCGTTCAGATATTTTATGGTATTGCTTGATGCATCTACAAGATGATCTCATGTTTGCTTATTGTCAACAAGGAACCATGCTTTTGCAAAGCTAATGTCCCAAATAATAAAATTAAAAGCCAATTATCCTGATAATAGGATAAAATCCATTCGTTTGGATAATGCCGCTGAATTTTCTTCACGGGCATTCAATGATTATTGTATGGCTTTGGGTATTACTGTAGAGCATTCTGTACCCTATGTCCATACACAAAATGGATTAGCAGAATCTTTGATTAAAAGGGTAAAGCTCATTGCTAGACCTTTATTGCAAAACTGTAAATTACCAACAAGTTGTTGGGGTCATGCAAGATATTACATGTCATGCATTAATTCAAATAAGACCAACTGCATATCATACGGTCTCCCCGTTACAATTAGTACGTGGAAATGAACCAAGCATTTCCCATCTGCGAAAATTCGGTTGCGCTGTATACGTATCGATTCCACCACCACAGCGTACACAAATGGGCCCTCATAGGAAAATGGGGGTCTATGTGGGGTATAATTCTCCGTCAATTATAAAATACCTTGAGCCATTAACTGTGGATTTATTTACTGCTCGGTACGCTGATTGTATATTTGATGAGGACAATTTTCCGGCATTAGGGGGAGATATATACCACGAAGAATGCTGAGAAATAAATTGGGATGCCACAGGCATTTTGTCCTTAGATCCACGTACAAAAGAATCTGAACAAGAGGTTCAAAGAATTATAAATTTGTAATATATTGCAAATAATCTGCCAGATGTATTTACTGATTACAAAGGTGTGACAAGATCACATATACCTGCTGTGAATGCACCGGAAAGAGTAGAGGTAACAAAGAAAACCACTCTTGCCCCTAATACTAATAAGAGGGGGAGAATTCCGGTTGCACGGGACTTAGTTTCACGGAGACGTCCGCTGAAACAACAAAGGACCAATAAAGATAAATTACCTACATCAGTAAATAAAAATCGATGTGAAATTAAAAACCATGAGAGGGATGGTGAGACCAGCATCAATGTGCGCACAAACTTAGGTGCTGGAACATCGGAAGACCTTGATTCCATCGTTATGGGAAATCATGTGGAATCACAAGGTAAAAATAATGAAATGTCCATAAATTATAACAATTCAGGGGAATTATTTGAAAGAAATGCTACAATAGTCGACATTTACTTTGCCTCTAAAATTGCAAAGTCTCTTGATCTGGATCCAGAACCAAAGACCATGGCAGAGTGCAAGCAACGCTCAGATTGGGTCAAATGGAAAGAGGCTATTGAGGCTGAATTACGCTCGCTTAATAAAAGAGAGGTATTTGGTAATGTTGTACCAACTCCTCCTAAAGTATTTCCTGTTGGAAATAAATGGATTTTCACTCGAAAGAGAAATGAAAATCATGAGGAGGTAAGATACAAAGCGAGACTTGTAGCACAGGGGTTCACGCAGAGACCCGGCATCGATTACGATGAAACATATTCACCGGTGATGAGTGGAATAACATTCCGATATCTCGTATCTTTGGCAGCAACTATGAATTTGAATTTGCAGTTAATGGATATAGTGACCGCATATCTTTATGGGTCATTAGATTCGGAAATCTATATGAAAGTCCCTGAAGGGATAAATATTCCGAATCCTAAAGCAAGTCGCAACATGTATAGCGTTAAATTACAAAAGGCGCTATATGGATTAAAACAGTCGGGAAGGATGTGGTACAACCGACTAAGTGAATACTTTATAAAACAAAGTTATTCACATAGTGATGATTGTCCTTGTGTGTTCATAAACAAAACTGAAAATGGATATTGCATAATTTCAGTTTATGTGGATGATTTAAATATCATTGGAACCACAAAGGAAGTAAAAGAAGCATGCAATCATCTTATGACGGAGTTTGAAATGAAAGATTTGGGTAAAACCAAATATTGCTTGGGTTTACAACTTGAGCATGTTCCTGAGGGAATATTAGTACACAAGTCTGCTTATGTCGATAAAATATTAAAGAAATTCAATATGGATAAGGCTTATCCATTGAAAACCCCTATGGTTGTAAGATCCCTAGAAAGGGATAAAGACCCAATCAGACCTAGGAGTGAAGATGAAGAGATTTTGGGATCTGAAGTCCCATATCTTAGTGCTATTGGAGCATTAATGTATCTTGCAAACTGCACCAGGCCTGATATATCATTTGCAGTTAATTTATTAGCAAGATTTAGTGCAGCACCAACTAAAAGACATTGGGCTGGCATTAAACAAATCTTAAGATATCTTCAAGGTACAAAAGATCTTGGTTTATTCTATAAGAAAAATCAAGAAATGACCATGATAGGGTATACAGACGCTGGCTATATGTCTGATCCTCACAATGCCAGATCTCAGACTGGATTTGTATTTCTGTATGGTGGAACAGCTTTTTCATGGAAGTCTAGTAAACAGACTTTAGTAGCTACATCCACTAATCATTCTGAAATAATTGCTTTATATGAAGCATCACGTGAATGTGTATGACTTCGAAGAATGATTAATTTTGTATAGAAATCAAGTGGCATGGACACATTGATAAACCCCACAATTATCTATGAGGATAATGCCGCTTGTGTTGCTCAAATACAAACAGGTTATATTAAAAGCAATATTACAAAGCACATTGCTCCAAAATTATTCTATCCTCATGAGCTCCAAAAGAGTGGAGAGATAGAAATTTTACAAACAAAGTCATGTGACAACCTCGCTGATTTGTTTACTAAATCACTACCTTATTCTACATTTCATAATTGTGTATATGGAATAGGAATGAGGAGATTTCGTGATGTGCAGAGTTCAGGGGGAGTAAATCCCTAAACTCATAACCTGTTACTGAATATATATTGTACTCTTTTCTTTATTATGAGTTTTTCCAATAATGGTTTCTCATATATAAAGTTTTTAACGAGGCAATATAGCAATACAAGCATACATATGCAATGTATAATTTTTCTTCATCCATTTTTCCCATCGGGTTTTTGGAAGGAGTTTTTATATGACATTTGCATATAATAATATTTTGCCCAAGGGGGAGTGTTGAGAAATAAACTGAGACAGTTTTATTATGGGCAAAATAGTAATTATCTTATTATTGGATTAATACTAATTAACAATTAATCAAAGGCGCTTAATCTTCACGCTGAAGAAGAAGACGCAACCATTCAACCGCTATGCCTACTGCGTACGCCAAAAGCAAAAGAAAGTTCCAAAAGCAAAAGAAAGCAACTGTCATTTCTTTCTGTATAAAAGGGAAATTGTTCCCATTGTAAAAGTGTTGATTTTATTCATCAATAAAGAAAGTTTACATTCACTTTACACTGAGCAATCGGCATCAGAACACGATGAATTACCACCCCAGAGCAAAGGCATTCCAGCGCCAAACCATCATCTTCCCCCCAACCTTTCAGAAGAAAATGGAGATCGCTTCATTCAAGGTCTCGACCTAAAATGATACTGTTCATCTCTTATATGAAGATAATAAAAGGATTAAAGAGTTTTAAGTGCACCTCAAAAAATAAAAGCTTCGCCGACCAAAAGACCACACGTGAACCTAACCACTCGCTTCAAAAACCTTCCTGACGCAAGAGAGATTTACCGTGACTTAAAATCTAGTACACAACAGGATCTCATCAAAATACTTGAATTCGTTTTTTTTTTTACCGTGTTTTCACAAAGGGCGTTCGTTGGCTCGTTGCACAATCACAGGCTGTTTACAGATTGGTGATGCATGTATATTGTATTCAGTGGAAGTCCATGCACTTTCGATCGTTATGTCACGACATGAATTCCATGCGTCCTCTACTTACATACCAAACTTCACAGGCGAATCCAATAACATGCTCACTCTGCATAGCTTTGTAGTTGTATTTTTTCGAGGAAAAGACTACAACGGTTACCCGTAGACACCCACATACATGTATTACTCAAAAGAATATGTACAAGCTGTCAAGAGCCTTGTAGTTGTATTGAAGCTTCAATGTAGAGCTCACCATCGGGAGATCATTGATTCATTGCACATCTCCGAAAGAATCAGCCGCTCCATCTTTGCCATGCGCTGGCTTATTCGATCATTCAGGTATGATCATTAGAACCACGCTCAGCAGCAAGCGGGCAGAAAGAGATATCTGTGAGATGGAAACATATAATCAACCAATGAATCAACATTGGGTGGTGTACTGGTGTTTCTAAAAAAACAGTGGGTAGTAAACTATAGAGCAGTTCCAGCATTTCTGCGTTTGTGAAGGACCTATTGGTGAGCGAGCACATGTGGTTTCAAGTATTGTGAATAACCAATCTGCGAATATCTGTGATTTACCCGTTATCATGTCTAAACAATGTTTTGTAAAACTGAAGCCAACCATATAATGTGAAAAAGGAGGATTATTCTCCTATTTAGATCAACTGATCAAGTATACCAATCCAACACAGGTAGACTCAACCAGCTAATTTTTCATCTATGGTTGCTAAAAGTACAGGCGGCCATCTAGATTCTCATCTATTAATAAAAGCAGTCAAGATATAATCTTTCCTTCAGTCTTCTCTCTTTATTATCACAAGGAAAATGGCTCATTTGCTCAGAAGAATACTGAAAAGTAGTACCCCTCCGGTCACAAAAAGAAGTCGCCGTTAACTTTTGGACACGCCTTGTGGTGGTGACGGTTCTTCGAGCATCCCATATGGCGGTGGTCTGTGGTGGTGACGATGCTCCGTGCATCCCGCAAGGAGGTGTTAGCTCAGTTGGCTCTAGGCACCTTGCTCTCTGGTCATGCATCCCTTGTGGTGGTGGGTCTGGAAGTTGCCTTGAGCCTACCTTCGGCGGTGCGTCCTCCTTTGTATCGTTCACCGTGCATCCTGTGCGTGGGTCGTGTTCGGCGTTGTGGTGGTGGCGTGCTGTCCCTTGCATTGCCTAGGTGGTGGCGATCCGTTTTTTCGGTCATACATCCCTTTCGGTTTTGCTAGTGGCTACCGTTCTTTTCTAGTGTTGTTCTATTTCTTTCTTCTTAATGAAATGGCAGAGCTCCTGCCCCGTTCGATCAAAAAAAAAACTTTTGGACACGCCTTCGATCATTCGTCTTATTTAAAAAAGTTATATAAATATTATTTATTTTGTTATGATTTGGTTTATTATTAAATGTTTTTTAGATCTTACTTATATTTTTACATATTTGAACTAAATTTTTGAATAAAACGAATGGTTAGAGACGTGCCCAAAAGTCAACGGCGACTTCTTTTTGTGATCGGAGTTAGTACCAAATATGCAGCAGTAGATAAAATCTCCTTACTTTGTGAATAGCTTCAGAATAATTGACTTTACTCAGCTTAATTTCTTACTTCGGCAACGGGAAAGGAAATCTCTGGCTTCATTGAAATCTGTAGCAAAAGAAAATTCCGCCAATGGTACTCCCATTGCAAACTGTGTAGCAAAATAAAATTAGGTGCATGTGAATAGTACCAGGAAGAAGGTGGTAATCTGGTTCTATTCCATTTCCATTGATGTCTTTGTGATTCGGTGTAACATACTTGCCAACTGTGACTACAATGCCTGAACCATCATGAAGTTCAAACACAGACTGGATCAAGCCCTGCAATATCCAAGACACTGAGTTGCACATACAAAGGGGCATGGTAAAAGCTGGTCAAAGGGCATTGTGGTAAGCTCTGCTACTTAAGAGGTTCAAACCTTGCCAAAAGTTCTTTCACCAACAAGAACAGCTTTGCAGTTGTCATGAAGTGCTGAAGCAACCTTGAAACAGATAGGTACCATGGTGAGCTCTTACTGTTTTGTTTCAAATACTATCAATGAGACAAAATGAGTACTTACTATTTCACTTGCACTGGCTGTCCTATTATTTACTAGTACCTATGCAATAAGAGGTAGATGGGCATGTGAGAAAACACAAATAAAAATCTACATAACAGGCATAAATCCATTGCATGATTCAGCTAAAATTTAATAGAAGTATATTATAAAACGAACAGAAACTGGATTTCTAGACTAAGGCCTTTTGTTTCAGCTGAAAGTTGCAGAAAATTTTAATATGAAAAAGTTATGACCTCTCGGGAGACGTCTTAAAGAGTTCAAAAATTACGAAAATATATTTTACGAACTCTAAGAAAAACTATTTAAACCCCCCAAAAAATAACTACAAAGTATTACATCATTTGGCTTATACAAAAATAACAAATTTTCATTAATTTAATTTAAGCTGAAACAAACAAGGCCTAGGCCAATCATATAATGCCAAAAGAATTGACTATATACTAATAATTTACACCTTGAAAATCCTCATCGTGTCAAGTTGAGTACAGAGAAGGTAAAAAAGAACTTAACAATGTTAACATGGAGAGGAGTGTGCATAAATCAAGTCTTCACATTTACTGTCGCAAAGTTTACAGAACAGTGTTAAAACTATTTGCTTTAGATTTCTTTGTGCCACTACCACTTGAAGCACTGTGAAGTATGTGTATAGCCATAGCATAAACTAACCATCATAGTAGTAGTAATCAAAGGTCCATTTTCAGCAACAATTGTATTTTGTACTTGTAAATCCCGGCCAGCAGTATAAATAACCTGGAGAATGTCCATAGGGGCATAAATTCTTCACCTCCAAAGTTCAGTTAATGACATAAAAGAATAACCTGGTAATGTTTTAGGCAATCAGTGAATCAGATGCCTAAAAGCCCTACATCTTGTTAATATGTAGTGAAAGTATATTTCTTTCAATAAATATTATACTAAAAGCACATAAAAAAATTGTGACTACAAGTGCATGGACATTAGTTTATCGTTAGGCGAACAAGGATATCAATTTAATAAAATTCGTAACAGTGCAACGTCGAGGGGCCTTCTCATAGAGACTGATATAGGAGTTGGGGTGGCATATCCATTTTCTTGTTAACAAGTTAGAACTTTAAATTTTGTACAGAATTTTGAACCAGTGTCAACTGTTAGATTAGATACTTGAACATGGGTTTCTTTGCATATTTCTCTTCTCCTTGTACTTGTATATAGCCCTTTGGGCCCATGGAATAATGTGTGGCTGCAATCCTAACATGGTATCAAAGAGCCAAGGTTAGGGTTAGGGTTTACTCCCCACCTTGCAGCGGCCACCAACCCCACCGGCTCGTCTCCGGCGGGCTCGCCGCCGTCCCCCGTGGTCCACACCGACGGCACCTCTTCACCCCTCCCTCTTCTCGCCGTGCGCCCACGTGCGCCCACCTGGCTACTGTGCACACTTCCGACCGTCGCACGCCACCTCCCGACCGTAGGGCGCCACCGTCGGCCTCACGGTCATGGTTCACACTCAATTCGATTCACTCATTCACGTGTTTCGTGCTGACTCCGCTCTCTGCTAGTTTCTTCTTGACCAGGGCACCCTTCCTCAGTACTCGTGCACTAGTGCTTATGTGCAAGATGGAGTTGCAGAACGCAAGCACCGTCACCTTCACGAGGCTGCCAGAGCTCTGATGCTCTCCTCCTCTGTTCCACCACACTTCTGGGCGGAAGCGATCTCCATGGCTATCTATCTCATCAATATTCAGCCATCCACTGCCTTCAAGGTGCCACACCAGTTAAGTGTCTCTATGGCAAACCCTCTCAGTACAGTCACCTTCGCACCTTTGTGTGTGTTGTCTACGTCCTTCTTCAACATCATGGGCGGACGAAGCTGACTACTCAGTCAGTGCAGTGTGCTTTGATTGGCTATGACTCTAAGTGCAAGAGTTTCGCTATTGGGATCCTCTTGGTCATAGGATCAGGGTCTCTCGGGACGTCATGTTCAACGAGTCCCGCCTTCTTTGCTGAGTCCCATTCTTTTGATTCTTCTCTCGACATCTCCTTCCTTGAGTCGCTCTCCTTTCTCAGTCTACCCGACCACTTCTCTGTTCCTCCACCTTCTTCACCACTACCCTCACTACCTCCTCCATCACCACCCTCACCACCTTCTCCACCACCACTGTCTCCACCTACCACCATCCCCTTTTCTCTTTCTTTAGTTTATTCTCCACCTAGCATGGTTGATGTTTCCAATTCCAACCAAAACCAGAAACATATTTGCAACGGGAGTCAATAATTTTTTTCAATGCTGAAAAAAAAATCTCTTAATTGAAGTGGACATCTAAAGGTTCCAAGAGATTTTGAGAATTGAAGGGTTCCATTGGATTTGAAAGAAACTTATGCTACAAAATAAAAAAATGGCTCCTTCAACAAGTTCTTCATATGGATAAATTTGAAGTTTTCAGGAAACTATCAGTGGTAAAACATCATTCTTTACTAAAATGTAAAAGATATGCACCATTTTTTTGGAAGGACTACAGAAAGGCAACCAGAAGTTGAAAATATGGAAGCAGAAATTGTGTACCGTGTCTCCTTTGTTCAAGAAGAGCTTTGCAATCTCTATCCCAGCCTTCAATATAAACAAAAACATGACTGTGTAAGCATAAGGGGTGGATTCGAGCCGAGCTCGAGCTTTTTTCGAGCTCTTTCTAAAATTAACACAGATCGATTTTTTATGATTTGTAATTATTTTTCGAGGGGTAACTTTATAATCGAGCTTTCGACCGATCTCGAGCCGAGCCCAAATGCATTTGAAGGTTGTCTAAAATCAACTAATTTTAATGTTAGAACAATCTAGAATTCAATCGGATGTAATTTAAAATCAAGCCCAAAATTCAGAAAACGAGCTTTTCGTCCAGCCCTCCCATCCAAATCAATTATATCTTGCCAGCTTTTCTTTCATAATCCATATGCATAAGCCTCGAACCATTTTGAGAAGTTCATGACTCATAGAAATTAAAACAGAATAGGCTACCCCACCAAACAGTACAGTTCAACCAGATCACAAACTGATGTGTTATATAACTAGAAGGAAAAAACATACTTGCACTAGTCCACCAAGATTGTCCCTCAAATCCAAAACAAAATAGGAGGCACCTGAATTCTGCAGACGTTTTAGTGCTGCAGGAAACAACTTATGTTAAACATATCATAACATAACTGTCATTGTTATAAAAAGATCTAAAAAACTGTATGTGCAACTAAGATTGGTAATATTGTAACATCAAAGAATTACGTAGACACATAAGACACATAATAGTTGGTAAGGATAAACATCATCCCTAGTCAGTGTGCATCCATGTTGCAAAAGAAGTAACGTCGTAAGTTCTGATGCTTACATGCATATCACTTTTGACATAAGTAAACACTAGATATTCATTTGCAACAATCAACATAGCACAAATGGTTTGTTATGAAAACTATCGAGCCAGAACTTGCTAGAAATGACAGATGTTAAGGTCAGCGAACCAGCAACACACCACTAACCAAATCTTTTTTGGCCACTGCATTGAACTCTTTAATGTGAATGTATCCAACAGATGAATCATCATTTTCTCTTTTCTCCAAACGATAAAAAACTGGAGTGCGAGCAACCAGCTGCCTCTGCACTTTCATTGACTCAACAGGACCACATTCACCGTGCTTAACCTACATATAATTTAAGAGAAAGTGAGATAGTTAGATAATAAAGGGCAAAATGTGATGCCGGATGATCAGCAATATTCACAAGGTTTTTCATAACCTTAATTGTAACAAAAGTTTCCTTTGGACCTTGCAGCATGGACGAGACGTCAAATGCAGATTTACCCCTTACATCAATGTCGTTGACTGACAAAAGCTCATCACCCTAATAAGAGGAGGAAAAAGAGGACCTGAAAGTATAAGGTAATGTGTTGCATCTTATTCAAACCAGATGGAGAAAATCATATTTCATACCCAACAACATAGTTAGGTATAAAAATACCAAATAGCAGTGTGCTGAGACAAGAATATTGCCAATAACAATTACTGAAAGGGAAATTTTGATATATGCTACTACAAAAAGGATGATTCAGACAATGCCATCACAGAGTTCCTTCTCACCAAAAAACAAAAAGACGCCACAAACTCATTCATTCACAAAACTATGTGGCGCCATTTTGTAAGATGGAATATTGAGGTGGCAATCACTTTGCAATGGCATGAGGTGGCATATAGACAGCAACAGAGGTACCTACGAAGTTACAAATATGACTTGTATTGATCTGTAGGCCAATGGCCTAAGTTATAGGGTACAGTGGAAAACCTAGATAAGCAAGGGAAAGCCTGTATAGGGCAAAGGCTCTATCCTATTTACATATGTCTAATCATATCTCTTAACAAAAATTACCCTCACTAAAAAAATCAAACAGACTGAAGGTTGAGAGTGATCAAATGAGAATTCGCCAAACTTGTAACACATTTAAGTTTTGGCACTGGTTAAAACAGCTCAAACTGGATATACCATGCTAGTCAAGCTTAATATAACTTCTTAGTGAATGTTTTAGATAGAAAGGGTTCTCCTTTTCCAGTTTCCAGCTTCACTAAAAGATAACTCATCTATTTTATAAAGTATAAGCACAGGCATGTGCCCATGTTCTTTCTTCAATTAAGCATCTTAAATTGCGCATGCAGTCATATGCTCCCGGTATGGCAATGTGATTATACATTTATCATGCAGTATGAGTGTCCACTAAGTCGATATCTTTTTAGAAAATCCATAGAAAAAGTTCAGAACAAAATAGGAAGCATTGTTGGTTGACTAACATAACAATACAAGAGACGTTCACATAAAAAGACAATTGATACCTGTATAACGCCAGCAGAGTGAGCAGGCCCATCTAATATCATCCCTAATACCACCAATTTAAAAGAGCCATTGTCATCGGGAATCTCCCTTAAGTTCAATCCAATTCCCGTCATATCATATTTCGACATCTTTGAGAACTTTAGCAGATTGATTTAACATATGCAAAATAACATCAGAACTGAAACTACAATTAGAATATATACTCACCACAAAGATCAACAATAACCAATAAGTAAAATTGTTGAAACTAAAGGAAAGGCATTGCATATGGTTTTATATCGCTCTGAATGCAAAGAAAATATGGAACATAAGAGAATTGCATTGATGTAGGGCCTAATCAGAGATTCACTATTCCAGAGAATGTGCCACCATAAAAAACAATAATCATCAGTAAAGGTTCAATTCACATGTAAAACACTTAGTCGGATTTGCAAGATGAACAAGTAGAACTATATTTAAGATAAATATGCATGCCATAGTACAAAACTACAAATAAAGGATGAAGATATCATGGAACTCCATGGTGATCTATATTAATATATTTTTTCTATCTACAGGGAAGACCCTTTATGCTGACAAGCAACGCCGCCTAAGGAGAAACAACAAATCTGGTTTATGATAGCACCTAAAGCTGACAATGTCCTGAAACTCTTGTGCTAGTGGAATTTTAAGTGCTACAATGGATCCTGAGGAAGAAAGAATAGAATGACCTTTGGTGGATTTGAAGGCAAAAATGGCAAGCTCGTTCTGAATTTAAGACTAAATATTACTTACTTTGGTTCTCAAAAATATGATGTTTTACGGTTTTAGACATGTCCCAAGTCAAAGCTTTAAAACTTTAACTATGAAAATCTTTTGAACTATTTGAATTAAGTACATGACAAATCATATACATTCATCTTCAAAATTGCTTTCATAATATCAGAATTTTCATGGATTTTATAAATGAATTGTAATGGTAATTAGTAGTCAAAGTTGTATTTTGAATACCGTGTCAATGTCCAAAACGCCAAGGTTTTCATGAGCCGGAGGGAAATTAACTTTTAAAAAGCAGTTGCTACTCGTGTAATAGGTTCATGTTTTCCACCGTATCCATAATTCCATATCAGTAAATGACACAAAATAGTGCCACTTAGACACTTGCATATAACTTACATCTGAGGGAGATAGGAACCTTGTATATTGGTCACCCAGGCTGGCTAACATCTTCCGGATAATATCATGCGCTCTAGAGCGGGATTTGATTGAGCTTTGAAGAACATCTTGCTTCCTTTGCTGCATTGGGTTAAAATTAATCAAATAACCATCAGCCATCAAAATAGAATAGAAATCTACGGTTCATAAAATGTGCAAATAATTAGCAAACAAACTTTTCAGTATGATTACAATGTGATAACCGAACAGTATGATTACAATGTGATACAAACTTTAACATAGGCAGTTGAACCACTAAACACACCATGCTCAATCACACTAACGCAATACGGCCTCACCATCCACAATTCCGGCGACCAGGGACGGCTCCCGGCGTCGGGGAGGAAGCCCTCGTTGACCACCTCCCACGCCTCCTCCACGAGCTGCTCGTTCGTGACCGTCTCGGCCCTCACCTCCGCCTCCCTCGCGGCGCCCGCTGCGCGACAGATTTCCGGGGGCGGCGCCGCCGCAGCTGCAGCCACCGCGCCGGCGGCTTCGCCGGCGAGGAGGGAGAGGGAGACGGCCGCCGCCGCCGCCGCCGCGCGGAGAGCGTCGGGGAAGGGGAGCGCGCACGGGTGCGCGCTGGCCCTGTGGCTGGGGCTAGCGACCGGCCGCGGGTGAGGTGGTGGCGCGTAGGAGAGTGGTAGCATGGTGGAGGGAAGGAGTGCAAACACTGGAGGAGTTCGGGTCGTTTTAGTGGTGGGGATTCGGATTCGGAGGGGTGGATGGGGGACGGGGTGGAGCGGTGGCGGATGGCTGCCGTGACGGCCAGGGCGCGACCGCGCGAGGTAGTGGAAGAGGAATTTTGAGCTGCTCTTTTCACTTTTCCTTTTCCCCGGCTCAATCCGTTACGCTTTATTTTTTTTTCCTTTTGCTATTGCCGAGTTAGATTTGACGTGCGTATTTCATTCAATTTTACTTTTTATTATTTAATCCATTGAAGAAAGTTTTGATCTTGGTGTATGATAAATCATACCGATCGTAGATCTACATGATTGAACTAATCTATGTGAGTAGGAACCAATAGTCTCACCTTCAACGAGCTCATATGTTAAACAATGTTTGTTGAAATTTAAAAGGACACTTTTAAAATTTAAATTTATGCTATTGTAGTAAGCTCCTTTTAAATATTCTATAGGTGATGATCATCTTTGACGACCTGCATAACGACATTTTTATTAGAATTGGTGCATGTGGTTATCGATCTATGCTATTGAGATTTCTCTCCTCTACGATGAAAGTTTTGTATCAAGTTGCTTGCATAGTTTATGATGTTAATTAGATGCATGTCACGAAAAAAATTATGACCTCACCAATATACCAATAAGAAAATATGATGGATCTTATGCCACTTGCCACAGTGTGGCAAAGTATCAACTCTAAAAAACATATACCATTATTATAAATCTAAAATGGCCAAAAGTGACGGTGGAGGAGTGGACAAGGGTAAAAAAGTAAAAAAAAAAAACTAGGTCGACGAATATTTCATACCTCGGATCTTTCCATTTCAATTCAACAGAAAGAGTGATCCGGTTCCGCCTCATGCATGATACACTCACCGGAAAAGTCCCCAAAAAAAGTTTCGTTACCTTCGTACACCGACTCAACGCTGACACTGTGGGCCCAAGCGTCAGCCCGCTCGAGACGATGACCCGGCCCCACCTAGTCAGAAGCCCTATGACACGTGGGGTCAAGGAATAATTTGGCCCACATGCTAGCCTCGGGGCGGAGCTCCCCCGTCTCTGTCTGCGAGTCCTCGCCTCTCCACGCAGGGAATCCCGTGCATCCTATGCCTACACAACGTTACAGCTTACAGATACCCTCATGCTCACGAGCTCTGCCTGCGGGTCCCACTGGCGCTGGGCCCAGAGCGTCAGTGCGGAGGCGTCCGCGTGTAGGTTCGGGCCTCCACTTCCCATTTCTGCGACAAGTGTACGCGGGGTGAATAGGGAGGGAGGGAGAAGCAAGCGCGGGCAGAAATGGGAAATTAATTTTTTAATCCATTTCTTCTCCGCCGCAGCCCGCAGACCGTCGCGATATATAAAGGTAGGCGAGGGGGAGGCAACGGAGGGTTTTGGATTTTGGCCGCCGTTGCGTGGGAAGCAGCCGACGAGACTCCGAACCGAAGCGGAGAGGCGCCGCCGTTGCTGCTGCCGCTGCGGGCCCCATCCCCAGCCCCATCGCCTGACGCGCGCGCGCGCTTCGCCGCGCCCCGTTGGGTGCTAGTTTGGCGGCGGAGGCGGTTCCCGGCGAGGGGCTCCAGCGAGGATGAGCGGCGGCGGAGGGGGAGGGAGGGGGCCGGCGGTGGGGCCGGTGCCAACGTCCACGAGGAAGCTGGTGCTGGGGCTGAAGGAGATCGTGAACCGCCCCGACGCGGAGATCTACGCGGCGCTCCGGGACTGCGGCATGGACCCCGACGAGGCGGTCAGCCGCCTCCTCTCCCAAGGTCTCATCACGCGCCGCTCCCCACTTTCCCTGTAACCTTTAGGTTTTTTTCCTCCACGTTTTGGTTGCTTTGTAGCTCGTAGTGGTGTGTGTTTGGGCTGTGTGTGCGCGTGTTGCTGGATTGGAGGAGGGACTCCTCTTACGCGTTGGGCAATTAGGAAACGCGCCTTTTGTCCGTTCTACTCTGATATTTACGGCGATTTGTTGTTGTGCTGGAGGTGTTCGTGAGCGACTGTGCCGCGGGCAAGTTACTAGTTACAGGGAAGCCTGGCGTTCTTGTTTCGGTTTGGATTGCAGTGGTGAAGATTTGTTCCTCTGTAGAGTAATTTTTGTGCTCTGGTATATGGTTTTGGATGATTTTTGGTGCTCTGGTATCTGGTTTATAGGACGAGATGTGTTCAGGGACAGAGCTAGAAATTTGAGGGGGGCCATTCGAAACAAAACATCATGTTTCAAGCAAAACTTTGAAACGCTAAAATGCAGCAATACATTATTTACATATTATTCATTCATCTAAGAATAACAATGTATAGATGGAACAATCTTAGCAAACAAGCAAATTTTAAATAGCTAATAGCGTTTATTTTTTTTTTCACATGTACAATTTTCACTTGGATGATGTAAGTATTAGAATAAGAAAAGAATTTAATATGTTGTTCTTTGGAGTCCTGAGGATATCTCAAGAGAGAAGAAACAAGCAAGGGGCAAAAAAGATGTATGGAAGAAGACATGGCAATGGCAACAAGAAAAGGCGACTCTGGTTTAGGGACCAGGGGTATCAGAAGAAATTAAGGGCGGCAAGAAGTAAATTTTTTTGGCACTCAGCTATATCATTTCCTCCTTTTTGGGGGGTTTTTTGGATTTGTAAAAGATGGCTAATGTAAAAAAAACTCTTAGCTACTTCTTGAAAATAAAACTTAAACCATCTTCTATACAATCAATAAACCATATTTATGCTTGCTTAGAGAAAAAACCACATAAGATCAAGGGGTCATCAATTTTTTTCCAAGCATGGGGGAGCCATGGCCTCAATGGTTCCCCCTGTCTCTGCCCCTTGATGTGCTTATGAACTATATTGCGATAGAGATCCCAGTTCAATTGGTGAAAATTGGAGGAAACAAAGTTTGCTTTTCTTTGCCCATTTGGTCAGTTAGCTGTAAAATTCTATGTTTGAACTTGAAAGGGAGGAGCTCAGGGAGGTTCTTTGCTTCGGGTTTGATAAATTGGGATAATTTCATGTTATTTCATTTGTTTTTTTGTTTAATATCGTTAGAAGAATCAGAGCTGTTGTAAATATGGAAATGGAAGTTGCTTGCCAGGGGGAATAGGAGACATATCAAATAACTTTTTTGCGGCCATGTGTTCACATGGTGAAATATATTAGATTGACGGGAAGAACTTGGTGGAGACAATTAGGGGAAGGCACTTTAATTTGAGATGATTTTATTATACCTAGGAAAGGCTGCTTTTGATAGAGTCCAAAGGGGGATGCAAGATCTTTATTGCATGGATCTTAACTGCTATTAGACCCGGATTATATTGGACTAGATGAAAGTCTAAAAACCAAATCCTTGTTTGATTAGGGCAGGAGAAACCTATGTTGCCCGGATACAGCGACACGGACACGGGGATGCGATACGGCGACACCGCGACACGGCCATTTCGTCAAAACCCCGACACGGGGATACGGCAATATATATAATTTTAATTATTTATATATATAAATATATAATAAAAATACTCTTCCCAAGCCCAATCAAGTTCTTACTTCTTAGGTTCATACAGCCATGTATCATACACATACAGGCATACTGATAATTAAAGGTTTGCAGTCAGTGGAAGGAGGAGGCGTTACTGCAACTGCTTCCAAGAAAACACTCGCCGGCGTTGTGCCCATGGATGAAGCAGTGGATGAAGACGTCCTTCACGTTGTGTTGCCGGCACCGGCAGCCATGGTATTGCTCAAATCGGGGCTGTCCATATCTCTGCTCAAAAGGGAGAAAGTGAAAGCGAAGTGAGGACTCTTGAGAACTGAGGACTGGAGGAAGAGGAGGAGGACTAGAGGAAGAGTTAGAGGAGGAGGAAGGGACTCACCGGTCACCAGTAGATGCGCCGTCGACCGGCGGCAATAGGCGTCGGCGGTGGCCGGAGAAGAGCTTGAGACGACGGCCGCGTGACGACGGTGTAGATCTAGGAAGGAGGAGGCGGCGGCGGCGGGCTAGCGGCGGCTATCCGGCTGCGGCTCGCCGGAGGCGGCGGTTGCCCCAGCCTAGGGTTAACACGCAAGGCAACAGATGTGGGGCACGGAGTCGGGTCGGGTCGGGCCACTCGGGCGATGTATCGATGGGCTGAGGGCTGTGTCCTGGCTGTGTCCCGGATGTGTCCCGTTTTTTTTAATTATTTGGAAAATGCAAAAAAGCCAGACACCTCTCCGACACGTATCGGGGCGTGTCCGACACGTGTCCGACACGGGACACGTGTTCGGACACGGGTACGGCAGTTTTGGGAAGTGTCGGCGCTACGTAGGGAGAAACCCATGGTAACAAAAAAGGTAAAGCCAAAAAAACACTTCCTGTTTTCACATTTTCCTTAAGAAATAATAAATAATACTAAACAACTAAAAGTCACTTTTAGCCAAACATTGCTTCCAATTTTCATGGAGTGCAATTATATTTGAATGCTGGCTTCTTTCGAGGAAATAACTGAATAACAACTTAAATTTATATTGCAAACAGCCAAACGTTTGTACAAAAACGTGTTTGACAAAAATCTAAACTACAATTCACCTTCAAGATGCCTTGATGGTAGACATGCGAGACTCAAAATCCTGTCGTAAAGAGTGTGGAGGTTCCAAAAATCTGAAATCCATACTACAATGAATGTTGCCTAGCTTGATTCTTATTGAATGACAGTCATTGGATAAGTTCAATTATTTCATTATGTTCAGAAAATGATTTAAGGGATTTGGATGTCCCCTCAATCTTTTATGCCCCATTTTTTTCCATCTCGGGCAAAATTTAGATGAATGTGTACATGCCTTGTTGACTCGGTTTGCTTTTCGAATGAGGCTTATTGTTGGTCTGCTTGGAGGAGATCATCCCTTGCGTTTAGTTGTAACAGACTAATAACTTCCATAACTTCTTTTTTTTAATAATAATATTTCCAGTTACTTGCTAATTGCAAGTTTACGAGGAAACATAGAAAGTTATTTTGGATGAACTATTGCCTAAACAAATGGTTGAATTACATGACCTTCGTTCTACACTTTGTCTGACAAGTTTTCCCTGGGAGAATTTAAATAATTTCGATGATTATATTGCAAGTTGAAAAGAGCCTGTCTTACTGTTCAATTGATATTCTCATATACAATGTTTGCTGAACAACAGGCTGAATTTATCATCATCATCATCATCATCATCATCATCATTTCTTGGTTCTAGTAGTTCTCTTATACAAGACGTCTCACATATTTCAAATCTTTCTCCAGATACTTTTCAAGAGGTAAAGAGCAAGCGTGAAAAGAAAAAGGAGGTCAGTTGATTATGATATTTAACTTTTATTTGTGCTGAATGTAGACATGTCACATGTATATAATCTTATTTCAGTAGGGCCCTCCCCATTATCTTGTAAAAAAGGGGGAAATGTAACTAATCTTCTGTTGATCATATTATTTCATTTCACTTGGATTAATAGAAGCAATAACAATTTGGTCGTCAGTGTCGTATATTTATTTTGTTGATTGATATTCATAATTATCGCTTTACAATACCGTGCCTTAGTATTCAGAACTTATATCAGTATGTTTTGAAATTTCCCACAGGTTAACAAAGACACACCTGATCCAAGGCCTCGAGGAACAAGTAACTCAAACAATCGTGCCACTAGAGGTGGTGCTGATCGAACTGGACGAAGCAGTTCAGTTCAGTCTGGACCCAGTGGAGCTGGTAAGATTAAAAAAAGTCTGTATCCATGAGTTTGCACTTTTCACATTGGCTACAACCTATTTCTCATTTTCTTGTTCAATCCAAGCAGATAACATGGCTTCTAGGTCGTCGATATTGGGACCTGGTGTGCCCGCAATCAATTCCACTCAGAAGCAAACTGTTCCAAGGTATGAAGGTTAAATATATAGAAGTTTCTGCTGGACATTATTCTTCTATTTTTTAGTATTGATAACCAATCTATTGCTTTTCTTTGTTGTAGTTCTTCTGTAAACAAAGATGTGGTTCCTGATGGATCATTTGGAACATCACAACCATCATCTGGATTTCAGCAGAATTGGTGTGGGGTGCCAGGTCAGATGTCAATGGCTGATATAGTGAAAATGGGAAGACCTCAAGGAAGGTCTTCTAGCAAGCCTATGGTTACAACAGACAAAGCATATGTTGATCAAAACCCATCTTTGTCAAATGGCATAAACCAAAACTCAAAACAATCTGCAAGCACATCTTTGCCCGTACCATTTGACCAAGGATTTCCTGCTCTTCCAGACCCTATCCCTCCGGTTATTAACTCCAGTCATGCTTCTGCTGACAACCAGCACACGCAAGAGAATGATTGGCTTCCACAAGATGAGCAATCATCAGGAAGTCAATTAACAGCCCCTGAGACATCTGGTGATCCATTTCTATCTGCGGCAGCATTGGACTCATCGCTGTTGGTTCCTGTTGCTGTTATCTCACAAGGAAATTCTCATGCTGAGGAGAACACCTCAACTATAATGAAATCATCCGCATCATCTGAGAGACACCTGGAAATTCTTCAGGACAGCAGTCAACTCAATGATGGACTATTGCAGAACCCAAGCACATACCAATCTCAAGTGCATCCCTATGGTGATGATGAAGGTTAGTATAAAGCTCAGATAGCTAAATTCGCAAAACTTAGGCATATCTTCTAGTGTTTCCCCTGCTATAATTCAAAAATGCTAAAATCTTTCATGGTCCATTCTCCCAATGCTTTCTTGCCACCCTTATTTTTGCCCTTGGTGTCATCCTCTATGGTAGACTAATAGTAATAGTGTTTAAACTACTGGAATTAGCAAGTCGACGACTAGTAGTCAGCTTACTAATCGACTAGTGAGCAAGTTGGTCCCTTGGTAACTCACCTTGACTTGCCGAGTTAATAACTATGCTGCTGCCCCACCTGCAGTATTGCTTCTCACAGCGGCAGTTGACTGCCGCCACTGTGCCTTCTGGATCTAGAAGATAGGGTATGTTTGGCAATTTGAGAGAAGTGGAAGAGAAAGGGGAAGTAGGTGGGAAGAAACTTACTAGGGGTCACCTAGGGCAGAAATCTCCATTAAAGTAAGAAATTTCCCTTCTCTGTTGTACTTCCCTTCGACCAAGGGAATTTACTTCCTTTATCACTTACATCCCATTCCCATCTCCTACTTCCCTCCAATCAAACACACCCGGAGGAGGAGGTTAGGGAGAAGAAATCGACCGGATGGATAAAGCTGTGAGAATATTTATTGCATGGGATTGGTGATCCGCTAATAGAAACTGCTCACTGGGAAAATTTCTACTGTAGTTCCTAGATGATGTGGTCCATTAATATAACATACAAGAAAATCCGAGTCTTGGGACACATGTCAATTGTCTCACTGAGACATCCGGTGGCAAATCCTCCAATGCACAGCTTTACAATGGGCAATCCATTGTAATATATATATGATTTGCATCTAAGTTGGTAAAAGGTTTGCATATATATCATTTGAACATATGAATCATTTTAATATACTGTTATCTATATTTGCAATTGTTCTACATGTAGTGGCAAATCCCCATGAATCGAGCAATCAGCAATGAGCCAATGATGAAAACTATTACAGTATCACGCATAGTTATCCTCTTGCTGGACTACCTACCTTTTTTTTTTTTTTTGGGGGTTGTTTCATTCTTTCTGTATGTATGTTCATGTCATGTGCAAAAAAACTTTTAGATGCTAAAGCATTATTGATGTCAGATTATAATTTTAGCTTCTGATGATGCAATCTTTTGCAGTTGAGGCTTCCAATGTTGATGTGGAATCAGCTTCAGCAAATTTTCAGCATCTAAGCCTGCAAAATGAAGATCTAGTTGCAGCTAATTCAGTTGAAGATAATCCTGCGGTTATAATCCCCGATCATTTACAGGTTGCAAATGCAGACTGTGCGCATCTAAGCTTTGGTAGTTTTGAATCTGGTGCCTTCTCTGGGTTGCTTCCATCCAAGGTTCCTAAAGAGATTGTGGATGAGGTGCATATTCCAGATGAATCTCCATCAGTTGATCAAATAGATGTCAGGTGATTCCCCTGCCCCCCCTTTATGCTCCCTATTCATGACATGACGCACATAGTCTATACATCTTATGAGACATGATGCACATAGGCTATTCATCTTATGGGACCTTTTCTTGCAGGAATCAAGATTATTATGACAATGGCGCTCTAAATTCTTCGTCAAACGAAGATGTTGAGACCAGGATTGGTACTAACATGGAGAATATTGATGTACCTTCGGTTTCACAGCCTGATGTGCTGAGGCATGGTGCCCTTGATGTGCCTGGTCTTCAATATAACCTGCCATCAGTTTCAGGTGATGCATATTCGAACACAATACAGCCAAGTACAATGGAGGGACCACAAGGAAACTCACAGTCGCAGCATCTTTCTCATCTTTCAAGCTTACTGGTATATCTTTTCCCCACGTATTGGATAAAAAACACAGTGGTGGCTCTATTTTAAAAGTAAACTAATACAAACTTGTTCTATTCATGTCATTAGCATGCGTGCTATTGATTTGTCACTTGTCGTTAGCAGGGAACTGTTTGGGGTAATATAGTGCTTCCATGAACTCAGCTTTGATGAAGAATTGCTTGTACAGCTCTATTAAGGAAAATTAGAGTATAGATGTGAGCTGCAAATGTTGCCAAAATGTTTTTCTGACATGAAGAGGCTTGTGTTAGACATACATCACAAATAACAATGAAAATGAAGCTGGTTTTATTTCGAGTTTTGGCACATTTATTAATATAAGGATGGATGCATCAGTTTATCTAGTACTGAAATGTTACTCCCTCCGTTTCACTATATTTGTTCATGGTTTTGAGAATACGTTTTATAATGTTTGTCCATTGTGAATATCAAGAGTGTAGTTATTGTGATGTTTCCACTTTTTGCCCCCCAATTAAATGCTTAGCAAGAAGAAAAGTAGTTTGAATGTGCTATTAAATAGGGGTATGATGGTCTTTGCACACGATTTTATTCTTGGAACTACTACTTCCTTGGTCAGTGCGCATGGTGTGCTATGGACAAACATAGCGAAACGGAGGGAGTAAGACCTATTGGATTACGAATGGGAACACAATAACATATAACGATATAAAATGTCTGTCTGCCTGGTCAACATTCTTTGGCAAAATGTTCTATCCTTTGCTTTGTGATGCTTTGACGAAAAGGATTTACCTGTTGCCTATTTAGCACTACAGTGTCCTGTCCAATGAAAACATGGAAGACACCTGGAACTAAACCAGCCCTTTCAAGTTCAATATCAAAGTTCTTGCAGTGATTGGAATGGGATTTTTTTTGTTGTCATCTCTTTCTGCTAATTTCAAGCTGTTGTTGAACCGCCCACTTTTTCTTATGTTACCTATATTTTTTTTAAACAGCAAGCAAATACTATACACAACAACTTGTTGGGGTCAAATCTTACTCCTCTTCGGGATTTTGACTTTTCACCGTTGCTATCAACACAGTCAGCTATGAAATATAACTCAGCTGTACCAACTACCAGTTTGCCAGCAATCCCCATCCAGGAGGTAATTCCACTCTCGGTACTTGCTATCTTATGCTAGTGTACTTGTTCCGAAGTTCTGAAGTGTGCCTAACATGTAAAAGTTTTAGTACAGAAATCTAGAAATAGCTCATGTTCTTTGTTTTGTGCAAGTTTAAATAGTTATGCTAGCGTCAGGACTCAGGATGCTCCTTTTCTATGTGGAGCTGTCATGAACCTTAGGCTCTGTTTGGCATCAAAGTTTAAGAGAAAACTCGGTTTTAGAATACATAGTTTCATAATGTGTGCGTACAAAACCTTGGTTTCAACTAACACCATCAAAACCATAGTTTTTCTTGGAACTACAACCTGTTTGTGGATGAATAAATAACTCTTGGCGAAATACAATGGAGAAGTACAGCCACTAGTCACAACACTAGACAATGGTGAATGTTGGAAAAAAAGAGCTGTAGAGTGGAGTTACAGAAACAAAAAAAAAATCATGGTTTTAACCAAAACAGAGTTATGAAACCGTGCCAATACTTTGTATCCAAACAGCTAAGTTTTCTAAACCATGGTATATTCACAAACCAGAGTTTTGTCTTGGAACTATGAAAAAAATTATGATGTGAAACAGACCCTTAATGCACGATATAGGGACTTGGGAATTACTTCCTCGCTTACATGAACACAATTATTACGTTATACCTCCTTACAATCAACAACAACAACAACAACAAAGCCTTTAAATCCCAAGCAAGTTGGGGTAGGCTAGAGTTGAAACCCAAAACAAACCGCTAAAAAAGGGGAAGGGGAAAAGAAACAAGAAGGACGAGGGTTTAAAAAGTTTTTTGAAAAGAAGCATAAGGAAGAGCCTAGTCAGGGCTCAGGTACGTGGATAGCTGCTTTCCAAGCACTTCTATCCAAGGCTAACTCTCTTGCTATATTCCAATCTTTTAGGTCCCTCTTAACCGCCTCCTCCCAGTCAAGTTTGGCCGACCCTACCTCTCTTCACATCATTATTCCACCTTATGATTCCGCTTATGCACCGGTGCCTCTGAGGTCTTCGCTTGCACATGCCCAAACCATCTTAGTCGATGTTGCACAAGCTTTTCTTCAATTGGGGCTACCCTAGTCGATCCCGTATCTCATCGTTTCAACTCGGTCCATCCTTGTATGCCCACAAATCCAACGCAACATACGCATCTCGGCAACACTTAATTGTTGAACATGTCTTCTTTTAGTAGGCCAACATTCGCACCATACAACATCGCAGTCTAATAGCCGCCCCATAGAACTTGCCTTTTAGCTTTTGTGGTACCCTCTTGTCACATAGAACACCGGATGCTTGACGCCATTTCATCCATCCCGCTTTGATTCTATGACTAACATCTTCATCGACATCCCGCCTCTTTGTAGCATCGACCCCAAGTATCGAAAAGTATCCTTCTTGGGCACTATCGACCTTCCAAACTCACATCTCCTCTTCCCGCCTAGCAGCATCAAGTCACATCTCATATATTCGGTTTTAGTCCCGCTAAGTCTAAAACCTTTCGACTCGAGTTTGCCGCCACAACTCTAGTTTCCTATTTACTCCCTTGGCTTTCATCCACTAGTACTACATCATCAAGAACAAAGATACACCACGGATATCTCCTTGTATATCCCTTGTGACCTCATCCATCACCAAGGCAAAGAGATAAGGGCTCAAAGCTGATCCTTGATGTAGTCCTATGTTGATTGGGAAGTCACTTGTGTCACCGTCATTGTTCAACACTAGTCACAACACTGTTGTACATGTCCTTAATGAGGGCCACATACTTTGTTGGGACTTTATGCTTTTCCAAAGCCCACCACATAACATACCTTGGTATCTTATCATAAGCCTTCTCCAAGTCTATGAAAACCATGTGTAGGTCCTTCTTCTGCTCCCTATACCGCTCCATAACTTGTCTTAGAAGAAAAACTGCTTCTATGGTTGACCTTCCCGGCATGAACCCAAATTGATTCATGGTAATACACGTCAATCTTCTCAAACGATGCTCTATCACTCTCTCCCACAGCTTCATCGTGTGGCTCATCAGCTTAATCCCCCTGTAGTTAGTGCAACTTTGAATATCTCCCTTGTTCTTGAAGATTGGTACTAATATACTTCTCCTCCACTCTTCGGGCATCTTGTTCGATCGTAAAATATGGTTGAAAAGCTTTGTTAGCCAAACAATAGCTATATCCCCTAGGCATCTCCACACCTCGATTGGGATCGCATCAGGGCCCATTGCCTTGCCCCCTTTCATCTTATTTAGGGCTTTTCTAACCTCAGTCTCTTGGATCCTACGCACAAAGTGTCTATTGGCATCATCTTGGCCCTATCCTAACAAGGTAACAACACACAATACATGATCCCGCATTCCCGCAGCTACTGCACATGAACAGTATCACACCATCACAATGATGTGCACTGTTCACGTGGTTATTGTCATGAGGGCCACACCATGACGTCAGCATAATGTCATAATCATTAATGACAATAAAAATTGAGGCATACCATCCTAATTGGTAAATACCCAACTAGTTTGTCTCTGGTCCTAATTGGAAGGCTGTCATTGATAGGCATAACATCCTAATCGGTAAATGCTCAACTGGTTTGTCTCCAATCATAACTGGAAGGCTGTCTTATATTGCTTTGGGTGTGATCATAACTGGAAGGCTGTCTTGTATTTCTTCGGATATTCTTTTGTAATATAAAGGAACATATCATATATGTTATTGATAAGTTTTAGTTTCTTATCATTTTCTCTTATACATAAACTGATCATCAAGTGATAAGAGGTCGTTGAGATCTGCACTTATTCTGCCAAAAAAAATGTGACACCTCAATAGCAATATAAAGAATTTATTATAATTATGTGAAACTTTTGATGTCACCTATCTAGTTTTGTGGACATGTCACTTCACCAAGAAGCACTTACGGCCTTGTGGGCAATGTAGAGACCCCTTTAACTCATTTATATGCATTGTGTCTACAGCGTGTATTGTGCTTTATAATCTGGGGCGTGCTATTTGTTGTATATATTTGTCTGATAGTTTTATTGATTGGTGCCGGTGTTTAATTTCTGTTTTCTCTGGTTCACTAATCTTTTTTACTTTTTCCAGACTTTAAAACCTGGTGGTTTCCCCAACTCGCAGTCTGTGCAAAACCTTCCAAGTACAAGCATTCCATCAGGACCTCATCATCCTCAACAATTGTCTGTACATCCATACTCTCAGCAAACTCTACCCCTTGGGCCTTTTGCTGGTTTGGTTGGCTATCCATATCTTCCTCAAAACTACTATCTACCTTCGGCAGCCTTCCAGCAACCTTACTCAAGTAATGGACCTTTCCATCAATCTGCTGCTGCTGCTTCTTTGCCTGGAGCTGGTATGAAATATTCGATGCCACAATACAAAAGCAGCCTACCCAGTACGAGTCCACAGCCGTCATCAGTAGCTTCTGGCTTTGGAGGCTTTGGAAGCGCAGGTAATGTTCCTGCAAATTTTAGCCTAAATCAGAGTGCCTCCTCTGCTGCTACAACTATGGGGTTCGATGAAGCTTTGAGCTCGCAGTTCAAAGATGCCAGCCACTACATAGCGCTGCAGCAGGTAATGAGCACTACATTCTCTCGTCCATCTTTATTTTTCAAAAATTCTGGTTCCTTGGTTGGATGTACCTCTTTATGAGGGTGATACACTGCTGAAAGCTCTTGCGCTGCTATTTTGATTTATCTCTTTGGGGCTTCATTTTCTTTTTCTTTTTCTTTTTCTTTTTTTGCAAAAGGCTTCATTTTCATTCTGATGTTCATTTGTAACTCTCTGCAGAGTGCCTTGCAGAGTGATAGCTCCGCAATGTGGCTTCATGGAGCTGCTGGTTCAAGAGCTATTTCAACTGGCCCACCTGGCAACTTCTATACCTTCCAGGGCCAGAGCACACAGGGTGGCTTTCGCCAGGGGCAGCAGCCCTCTCAATACGGCGGCCTTGGGTACCCAAGCTTCTACCAGTCGCAGGCCAGTCTGCCTCCGGAGCACCCTCAGAACCACCCTGCTGAGGGAACCTTGAACAGCTCACAGACCGCGCCGTCTCAACCATCGCACCAGATCTGGCAGCACAGCTACTAAGGCCTCTGCTTACGCGGGAGAATCTTCTCATACACTGCCAAGTTATCTATCTGCGTGTCTTGGCGAGCGCCATGAAGCGAGCAGACTAGCAGAGCTGCCGTCTTGAGCGCTGAGAAGAGAGGACAATGCGTTCTACAGCTTCGACGTATGTTGGTTTTCTTTTTTCCTTTCTTCTTTTTCATCTGTTGCGTGTGTCCTGGGACTAATTTCAGCTGTGGTGAGTTTACTCGATAGGGGGTCGCTGCCTTGTAACGGTATGTCCTGACTCATCTAACAAGAGCTGCTGCCTATACCCTGTGTGAATCGCCTTTTTGTTCTTTGATGTCTCACGCTAATTGCCCTCTACATGTCCAATTGTCCATAATATTCTGATGGGTCACGGTGAATTGGAGAATATTGTATGGAAATCAGCCACTGCCCGAAGGAGTAGAGACGTTGCTATAGGATCTAGATTATGTTCATGGCTTTTGCCATTGAAACACAGCGTTACTTTATTTAATATATATATACACACACACGAATAGGAAACCAGTTTTAGGCTCCATTGCAATCAACCGTTGATTTTCTTGATCGTTTATTCTTAGTTGATTAACGGATTATCACCTTCATACCCGGTAAGCAAATATAAAGGGTACTTACATCATCTTAATTATCACGTGATTACTCATTTCATAAAATTTGAATTTGAATGCTCTCATGTTAGCGGCGATAGTTGAAATCAATAATGAATAATATAGTGCATGTATTTGTTTCCATGTATGCACGTACGTACTTTTCACTTATGTATCAATATACCCGATTTGTATATTTCTGAATGATATAGTATGTGCTTTCGTGTATATATACACGCATTCGGTTATGACTACCAAGTATACACGTGTGCCATGTATATTTGTAGATATATGCTCGTTCGGTTATTAATCACTAATCACGTATGTCGGCCGTGTACTCTCTTGATTTTAATTTGAATACTGACCATAATATTGACCATAATACGCTGAATACAAGAATTTTTTCAGGTATATACATGCTTCTTTTTAGAATAAATATCAAATATCATGTGTGTATACGCTGATTTTTCAGGTATATACAGGTATGCGTATATTAATCTATACAAATATACGTGTGTATATACACTGTAACTCACGAGTATATCTAGTAAACGTGTATATCACAGAAAATTCAACCAATGTAGCCCAATCCGCCGTCCGTCGCCGATGGGACCTCGAGCTGCCGTCGCGGTCGCCTCACCAAGGAACTCGCCGGAGAACTAAAACATTTGATTTAGCTTTAAGGGTATATACTCAGAATTTGGGGACCACCGTTGCATTGAAGCTGACGTCGAGGACGACGAGCGCGTCGGGCCACAGGACGGCAAACTCGTCGGGACGGACGACGGCGAGCGTGCCGGGGCGGATGTCGGTGAGCTCGCCGGCGCGGACGGCGAGCGCGCCGGGGCGGAGGCTGGAGAGCTCGTCGGGCCACAGGACAGCGACCTCATCAGCGCGGAGGTCGGTGAGCTCGTCGGGCCACAGGACAGCAACCACGTCGGCGCGGAGGATGGCGACAGTGCCGGGGCGGAGATCGGTGAGCTCGCCAGCAGCGCGGAGGACGGCGAGGTCGCCGGGGCGGAGGTCGGGGAGCTCGCCGGCGCGGAGGACGGCGAGCGCGCCGGCGCAGAGGACGGCGAGGTCGGCGGCGCGGAGGACGGCGAGTGCGCCGGGGCGGAGGTTGGGGAGCTCGCCGGCGCGGACGACGGTGTGGCCGCCAGGGCGGAGGACGGCGACCGTGCCGGGGCGGAGGTCGGGGAGCTCGCCAGCGCGGAGGACGGCGAGGTCGCCGGGGCGAAGGTCGGGAAGCTCGCCGGCCCGGAGGAGTCGGCGGCGCGGCGAGCGCACCGGGGAGGAGGTCGGGGAGCCCGCCGGCGTGACGACGGCGAGGTTGCCGCGGCGGAGGACGCGAGCTCGTGTATACGCGAGCTCGTCGTATGGGCGGAGAACGCGAGCTCGTCGGCCGCCGTGGGTCATCGCGTGCCGCCGTGCAGCACGAACATGCTAATGAAATGATGCAAGAGTCTCGTCAAAGAAATATAGAATGAAGAATATTTTAATTTAATAGCTGGCACAGTTAATTGTCCCTTAATTACTAGTGGTTAATGGTAATTTAATGCTATTGACGTGAAAGGAAATTATTAGCACCGTTCAAAATGAAAAAACTAAATAACGGGTTGGTAGTATAGATACCCGTCAAGCATGACACTATTCCTAGATCACAATCCAACGATAGTGAGAGTAGGAACCTAGGCTTCATGGAGCCTTATGTAATATTCCTATACGTATCTCATCTACCGTCGATTTGTTTATGATCAGATTCAAAATATTGCATTTGATTATCGGGTTCTTAGCGATATACCCGTTTAGCTTCAAATATGCCATCAATGTATCCATTAATTACTTTCCTCCATTGCTCCATACCCCGTCACTTTTGAGCATCCCTGGCCTCCCCGTTTCTCCAGCGAGGCGGCGTCTCCGTCGTCGGCCTAGCGCGGCGGCGCCTCCCCCAGCTCCCTCAACCATGGCGCGGCGATGTCCTCGGCGGCCGGCGTCCCTTCCTCCCACCACGGCGCCCCCTTCTCCACACGGCAGGGGTGGCCCTCTCCCTCTCCATCGGTGGCGGTGGCGGCGGCGGCGCACCCCTCTCCATCAGCCAATTTTCTTTTTTTCTTTTCTACATACTTTCCTATCTAATATTCCGAGGCCTTGTGCCTGTCCAAGCCATCATTTTGCCGTCACCTTATTCCGCTTGTTCCAAGTTGATCTGCACAACGCTAGAACACAAATAAATTTACAATGCAAATAATTAATCCATGTATAGTAAAAATGAGCCAACTAAGAAAATTCAACTATTGTTAATGAAATTGTAGTCCGTCAAAATCTCAGTAGCAACGTATTCATCGGAACACCAGGCCATCCGGGGCCAGCCGGTCTCCCTCACTGCTACATTCTCATCATCCGACGAATAATGTCAACCTGATATTCTAAACAACCATCCCAAATCAATAGAAGAGGGGCATAGAGCAGTGTATCATAGCAGCAACACCATTGAAAGGGCACATCACCCAACCGTGTAAAACAAACCAAGCAGCAACCAGAAGAGCAACAAGCTGCCATGCAGGGAGATATATGCACAGCCGTATATAGGGCTGCAACAAAAGAATCACTATCACCCATAAAAACCATCCAGTCCACAGTTTCCAAATCTGGAAACCACTTTCCAACCATTCAACCACACCTGGCAGCAAGAGGGACACGTTCAGCCCTTCCCCAGCCAAGTTACAACATCAGTAAAGGGTATTCAGCACCCACCCACTAGCTCGCACCTCCCCCACTTACTTTCTTTGGTAAGGACAGCACCATCCCTCCCAAACCAGCCATCCAAAAACCAAGGGGGAAGCCACAATGAGCTGATGGAAGGGATGCATGCGCAGAGGAGCTAGGTGGGAGTGCAGCAAACATCCAGAAGCAAGGAGGAGGGCAACTCGGTCAACCACATATTAACCACAAGATCAAGTGAAGATAATTTTTGCTAGGCTACATAGCAGATCAGCAACTTAATGTAAATGTGCATGCCAAAGCACCATCTAGATGAGCTGCATGTGTGCATGCATCCACACATTCAGCATTCATACATTCAGCCCCCCTCTAATCTTTTTTTGCATGTCATTTTTAAACCATAAACAACAAGCTCAGCATCCTTAACACTCATGCATGTCATTCTCCCAACCTCTATACCAAGTAAGAGTAGAATTCGACCCAACTCAGCGCTAGAGAGCTTAGGTTACAGTAGGGTGGTTGCCGACATGTGCTCTCAGAAGCTAAAGCATGCTCCCCAGCGCATGAGCAACCTAGAGTACCACATGTGACCATCCTACCCTGCTCAACCCTCATTCTAAGCCCTACCCAAGATCATCACCATGAAATTCCCTACAAATCTCTCCCTAAACCAAATCCAGTACAACCATCTTAGGTTTTGTCATGCACATCACATATGCAAAGCAACTCAATATACTAAATCAACTATTATATACTAACTCATGCAATCAGCAACATCTAATTAATTAAAAATAAATCAAGATGGAAGGGATTTGTCGACGGTTGGGATATTGACCCAAGTCAACTAAGGTTCTTAGGAAGGGGAGATAGAAGACACGCCAAACAACAATCAACGACGAACAGGGAGACAAGGGTTTTTATCCTGATTCAGGCCTCTCGGGGAGATAATAGCCCTACGTCCAGCTTTTCTTATATATCAGAGATGATTACAAGAGGTGGCTCGACGAGACGAACAAGTCTCGGCGAGTAGTATGCAACGATGCGATGATCAGGCGTGCTATCAGATGATGGCTTGACGTAACTCGTGCCCTCTACACGCCGTAGGGGCCCTGTTTATATAGTATGGAGCAAACCGACCTATCAAGGGATAAGCGGGCCGGGCTAACTACGAGATCGTAACGAACTCAACGTGCCAAATACATCCCGAGGTAGATAAGGTAAACTCCAATTCTTGGGGATCACGACTCCTATTCCAATCCGGAAAACCAACGTCCGGGTCTTCACGTAGTCAGCAGAACTCGCTCGAGTCGGACTCAAACACGAATCCTAGGTCGTTACGCACCGTGCCGACCAAGAAGCTGTTCGGCAGGATGCATATGGGCCTGATAGAACCTTCTCGGGAGCTAGGCTCTAGTAGGCTGTTCAATTGGGCCGTCAGGGAGTGGGCCATGGCAATGGGCCGTGATTTTATCCCCGACAGCTAGCCCCCGAGACTCAAGTGGAAGGACTCACTAGAGTGGGGTCTTCCTCTTGAGACTCTAAGTCACGAAGAGGGTATTTTTCCCGCTAAAAGACGTGCAACAAAGCATCGAACAGGTTATGGTTCAACCAACAATACTTGTTTGGGACCAAACAAACCCGCCGGCCGCGAAAGCAACTCATTGGTCGAATAGGAACGACATCCGTCCGAGCAGTAGTACCCAATTTCGATACGTAAATCGGAAGAAGTGAGGTGAATCATCTCCTTGAGGCTGAACGTCATCAAGGAGGGATTGGATTCTTAGTAGTGAAGAGCGTACCACCGCATCCGGTAAGATCAGATCTTCCGGAAGAATGAACATAGTAAGTCGTGAGACGGACTCGTGCTGCTGCATCCAGGCATTCAGATGCCTAGGAAAAGATAGGAGAACCACCTCTCGGGCTAGAGCTTGCCCGAGAAAATAGAGACGAGCGAATGTCGCGCTCAGGAGCGAAGGTGATGTACCCCCAGACGTAGATCGTGTGCTAGGAGCAAACAATGCATACGAGGGGGAAGGTGACCCAGTCCCCGAGCGTAAAGCTCGCCAAAGGAACCAGGTAAAGAGATCCAGTCCCCGAGCACGGAGCTCGTTAAAGGGACCAGAAAGTGCGATCAGGTGAAGACGCACCCGGTAGGAGACCATCTAGCCCTAGAGCACGGAGCTCGTCGCGGGGACCAGACGCGCGCCCCGGGCGAAGAGCTGCCCGGTGCGAAGTGATCCAGTCCCCGAGCACAGAGCTCGTCGCGGGGACCAGACGCGCGCCCTGGGCCAAGAGCTGCCCGGCGCGAAGTGAATCACAACCCGATGCAGTCAGAGCCGCAAGAGAACGTGTGAAATCAACGCTTTACCCATGACGTATTCCTTGCGACAGTGTAAGCGTTGTCTTGGCAAGTGCAGAACCGACGCTTTGAGTGCCCGTTGCGATAAGAATCGGCTTAATGGGCATGCCCGCTATGATGAGAATCGCTTACGGTGGGCGGGACTCACAGGTGGCGACTACCTTGACTTAGCCGAACTGTGAAGGTCAGTGCCGGGCAAAGGCAAGAAATCATATGCGGGTGAAGTGAATCAATCCCCGGGCATGCGCGGAGCGTGTCCGGGAAGAAAGGGATGCAGACATTGGTTTTAGTGGGGAAGCCTGGAACCTCGCCGCGACCATCACCGGAGTGTGACGTTCCCCGCTCCTGTACTTCCTGCAAAAGACAAACAAGAAACGAGCCAGCAAGGAAAAAAGAGAGCAAGAACAGGCTCTAAGAAGAGCAAGCGAGTTTTGAAAAAATGGTAGGACGCCAGCCTAACTCCCAGTCCCCGTTGTGCATCTGCTCGAAAACCTGAGATTGCGAACTCGAACAGGTGCACAAGCCAAAGAGCCACACCCTAGCCCCCGGTACGGACGATGCATGAAGACCTGAGTTTGCGAATTCAAGCACGTGCGCAGAGGGATAGAGTGACACCCGTATCCTAATCGACTCGTTCCATGAACTGCTCGTTAACGTAAGTTAGGCAATTCCAAAGATAACCGAACAAGGAAAGTGACTCCGCCGCGGAGGGCTTACGAGAGCAGGCTTTGCCAAGTGGTTGTACCGTGAGCGGTAAGTGCCTCTGCCGCGGAGGGCTTACGAGAGCAGGCTTAGCTGCAAGGCTGGAAAGCCGTGTTACGCAACTCTGAGTTTAGGAACTTGTTGAAACCAGATATGGGTAGGGAAATCCTGAAGATCGCGGAGCCAAGAGTTCGCAAGACCGGGTAGCCATTAAGTGTTACCAGAAAGAAAGATAGTCTGAGAAGACGAGTGATGAGAAAGGGCCGCAGGGGGCCGTGAACATTCACCGTTTATTAGATTAAACTTTGCATGGCAGCCCGAGAGACTTGGACGAACTAAGGCGCGAAGTTTGAGAAAAAGCGCAGAGCTTAGGAAGATAAACGAAAGACCTACACAGAGAACTTACCAAGCTGGTCGACGTTTCAAGTGCTGGTCAGCTCTCTCCCGTCCTTCATTGTCAGACGAACAGCCTCCGGGCGAGCAGTAGAAACGACCGTGAACGGGCTCTCCCAACGGGGAGTTAACTTGTTGGCATTGGACCGGTTCTGGACACGGCGCAGAACGAGGTCGCCCACCTTCAAGGCCCTTGGTCGAACTAATTTGGCAGCGTACCGGCGAAGATCTTGCTGGTAGCGCGCCATTCTGACTTGTGCCCAGTTGCGTGTACCTTCGATGAGATCGAGTTCAAGTAAGCGCTCTTACTCATCGTCAACCAAGTTGACCGAGCTCGTGCGAGGCAAGCCGAGTACTACTTCGGCGGGCAAGATGACTTCTGCACCGTAGACCAATTGGAAAGGAGTTTCCCCGGTTGCCCGGCTGGCCGTGGTGCGAACTGCCCAGAGGATGGAAGGAACTTCGTCGACCCAGGCTTTGTTGTGCTCGCGGAGTGCCGCGAACACGCGCCGTTTAAATACCCTGGACAATCTGTCCGTTAGTGTCAGAACCCGGTCTAATTGACCGAATCCTAATTGTGCATACAGTACTAGTCCCAGAAGATCATGGCTAGCACACACAATTTAACAACAATAATGGTACATTGCCTTCGAGTTACATTATTACAACATAGAGGACTAAGCGCCCCACGAAGTCACGCTTTAATACATCAAGCACGGCACGCAGTTAAGATACAAATACACACACGTAACGCAGAGCCTAACATGGCACGATTTATTCTAGCAGACTAGACTATTCCACAGTGCGGCGCGGCAGCAGACACAACCCTACTCTTCGTCCTCGAAGTCCTCCTCCTCCTCGAAGTCCGGTCCTCCTGATGGCGAGTCGAGGGCGCTTCTCGATTGTTGAAATTTTTGGAAGAGGGAAGGAGAAATAGGGTGAGTACAAAGGTACTCAAGAAGTCGAGGATATATGCCGATGGGGTTTAGTACAAATGGATGGCTTGGGCAATTTTATGGAAATTGCGCTTATTAGCCTAGTTTTGACAAAGCGATTTAGAAACATTGAATCTCCATATTTTCTTTGGGCTTTTCTCAAACGGTTCTCGCCACTTGGCCTCAAAGCCATAGCAAGAACAAAATCCTTTCTTCTTTTCTTTTCTCAAAACCGGCTAGGTCCATTCCACGCGACACTTTCCGATAGGTCGTTACCCATTTCGAATATCACCGGTGGCCCCTAGCTCAAACGAAATCCTTCTCAAACCTTACTCATCTCAAATCATTTGTTCAAAACCCTTTTCTAAATTGGTTTTAAAATGAAGGAGCTACCATATAATCAGTCCTTCACGGCCATAACCATGAAAGCACGGCTATCATGACGCTTTTAACTCTGCAGAGTGGGTACGCTTTACCTCGAGAGGCTACGCACCTGCACGATGTTTCGCCACAAGACCATCAACCACGAGGACCGACGATCGGGCCCGCCCCATACCGGGCTCGAGGTCGCATCAGAATGGCTCATTCATAGGATTATAGGATGAGCAGTCCTTAGACTAGGGAGAATTTATATTTTAGCCCGATTTTCAAACCGTGCCATATCGCACTAATCGACAAAATATCTCCCTAGTCGGAAAGATTTTGGGATAAGAGGAAAATCATTTCCTATTAAGCATCACCCTTGATGCGCTATCTTTAAATCATCTTTTCCCAAACATTTCTCAACAATATTCTCGGTTCACACAAATGATTGAATCATTCCGCATAAATAGTTTTAAGCATTTATCCTACCTCAACAAGGTATTTAAATAAGAGTAATTCATATTTTAGCCTTAGGTTTGATCCTAACATATCTCTTACCTTTCTAATTGGCATAATAACTAATTCTAGCAAATACGGCATTTATCTTTTAAACTAGCATGCATATTTTCAAGTCTAATAAACATTTTCTAAATAACCAAAATGGCTTCACAATATGATCAAAGGGGACTTGCCTTGGTCAAGATCGGGTAGGAGCAACCGCATTTATGGACGGGTCTAACCACGCGGACAACACATACAACATAATATAAACATCCATCAAACAGGAAACATTTATATATGATTTTTGTTTTAAAAATCATGCACTAAATAAATATGCATGGAAATGTGATGTATGCACAACTATTTTATATTTTTATTAAATCAAGTGTATGCATCAAAATAATATTTTCATCATTTTTCTAAGGTTTTTGAAAATCATTCGTTATTTGCTAGTTAATGAAAAATGATTAGCTTAATTTTTATTGTTATAGGTATTAATATAAATAGAGAGTTATTAAATTTTGGATTATATTTATGTGTGCACTTTGAACTCTGGAAAGCGTATTTTGATCGAATACGCTTCCATTTATCGAGCCACACACCCTACACAAAGCTAGCACTAATCTCAAAGCATGGGTCTTCTTCAACCTCAAGCCAAGCATGCACAACACGTCAGCAACTTCCATTGGAGCATACCGAGCTCGGCTAGCAGGCCGTGGCGACCTCCGCTCGCCAAACCGATCGCAAAATGGATCCTCTCGACTCAGCGCCTCCAAAGGACCCTATAGTCACGATCCGCCGTCCCAAGACGACGACGTATTTTTATACATAGCTACGCAGCATGCTCTAAACTAGCTCGCATGGCTTCCATGAGAGCTCTAGCTCGACATGGCACACGCAGGGAAGACTACGGCCTCCCGGGATCATCTTCCCAAGCTCAAGCGCACCTAGAGATGAGCGAAGCTTACCAAGGCGACGCATTTAACCGAGCGCAGCTTCTTTTTAACTTGGTGGTTCTTCGGTTCCTTCGACATCGCGGTATGGAGGATGAGAGGAAGCGAGTGAGAAAGCGACGAAGAAATGGCGAAGGCAGTGGAATAGAGCGAGCTTACCGAGGAGAAGCACGGCAGGCAATCGGATAAGGAGAAGCAGAACACGAGCTTTATAGTGAGAAGAGCACGGCCAGCGTCGGACTTTACTCCGACGGGTGGCACAATATGGAGAGGCATCGAAAGACAGTGCTATTGCACAACAAATGCAGCAACAGGACGGCGAAGTCGTGGTGCTTAGCGTGGCGTGGCGAGAGGAAGTCGTGGCGTGGTCTAGATGCTTGTGACGACGCCGCGGGTTGCAGAGAGTAACTCGCATTTACAACCGAGCTACGGTTTATAAGCTTATGGTGCAGAGAGGAGAGAAGAGAGCGAGAGAAAAGGTGAGAGAGAGAGAAGTTTTCTAATTTTTCCAATTTTGTTTTTTTCTTTTCTTCTTTCTAAATAATTATTCAAAGGTCAAATATTAAATAGGTTTTGACAAATTCACATGGGTTTGAAAGCTTCTAAATGCACCCATGAAAATATTTATACCTTTAAAATTAATGACCCAACCCATTTTCAAAACGGTTACATGCAATGATGATGCCATGATGTTTTTCAACACTTAAATAGTTTAATATTTTAATTATGCATTTTAATGAAATTATTAACGTGCAAATTTGGTTTTGAAAATTTGGGATGTTACAAACCTTCCCTTAAGGAGAATCTCGCCCTCGAGATTCGGATTCTTCGAAATAATTCCGAACTCGCGCCAAGATCCTCTTCACGCCCCAAGTGGCTTCGCCTCGAGTGGTTACTCCAATCGACACGCAAAACCAAACATTTTTCTCCGGTTTTTCGTGATAGCCACATCCAAAATCTTGACCGGATATTCTTTAAGTGTCAAATCAGTCAGAGGTCCGCTTTGTCCAATGGCAACCGCTTCCTCGGGCACGGAGACATTTCTTTAATTGAGAGACATGGAACACATTGTGCACATCGGACAGATACTCAGTGCGATTCAAATGGTATGCCACCTCACCCCTTCGGCTAAAATTTGAAAGGACCAATATATCTTGGAGCTAACTTTCCACTCACACGGAATCTGCGATGCCTTTGAGAGGAGAAACCCGCAGATACACGAAATCACCCTTGGCAATTTTAGATCACGCCGCGATTGTCGGCAGAATTTTTCTCGCTTAGACTGGCTGCCTTCACCTTTCTTGGATTAACTTCACTTGCTTTTCGGCCTCTTGCAAGATATCCAAACCAAATACCTTTGTCTCACCAGTTTCTTGCCAGTACAGAGGTGTACGACACTTTCTTCCATACAATGCTTCATAGGGTGTCATTTGGATGCTTGATCGGTGATCTTATTGTAAGAAAACTCAAGATATGGCAATTGCTTATCCCACTTGTGGGGTTGGCTAGGCACTTGCCCTCAACATATCCTCAAGTATTTGGTTAACTCTTTCAGCCTGGCCATCAGTCTGAGGGTGAAAGGCAGTACTGAAATTCAGATGGGTACCAAGCGACTCATGGAGCTTGTCCCAGAATTTGGAGGTGAATTGGGTACCTCGGTCAGAGACAATCTTCTTTGGCACCCCATGTAGACAGACTATTTTGCTCATGTACATTCGGCCAACTTGCTTCCGGTGTAGGTGGTTCGGACAGGGATGAAGTGTGCAACTTTAGTGAGACGATCGACGATTACCCAGATGGAGTCATAGCCGGATTGAGTTTTAGGTAACCCGACAATGAAGTCCATCCCCACTTCTTCCCACTTCCATTCAGGAATCTTGAGCGGTTGTAATGTTTCAAAGAGCCTTTGATGCTCGGCCTTCACTTTTGGCGAGATGTCGCAGAGAGCGACATACTCGCAATATCTCTTTTCATTCCACCACCAATAAGTGGTTTTCAGATCAAGATACATCTTGGTACTTCCAGATGGATAGAAATTGGGCTTTCATGGGCTTCTTTTAGGATGACTTCTTTAAGAGATTTATTGCTTGGTACGAAGATTCTCTTTTAAACCGTAGTACTCCTTCTTCATTCATGGAAAAATCTGGTGCCTTATTCCTTTTAAGCTTCTCTTTAATTTCAAGAACTTCATCATCACCTTTCTGCGCTTCTTTAATTTGATTCATTAAGGTGGGTTGTAATTCAAGCATATTTATTTGGCCTACCTCAACCATTTCCAAGTTGAGGTCGATAATTCTTTGTATAATTCAGGTTGATCTTCTTTAAGCATGAGATGATTGCAACCGAGCGCCGCTTAAGGCATCGGCCACCACATTGGCCTTGCCAGATGATAATGGATTCCCACATCATAGTCCTTGATTAATTCCAACCATCTTCTTTGTCTTAGATTGAGATCAAAGTTGAGTGAATATATATTTGAGACTTTTGTGATCGGTAAATATTTCGGTTCTCATGCCAATTAAATAATGCCTCCAGATTTTTAGAGCGTGAACCACGCTAGCCTAGCTCAAGATCATGAGTGGGATAATTCGCTCATGAGGTTTGAGTTGTCTTGATGCGTAAGCAACAACTCTCCTTTCTTGCATCAAGACGCAACCTAGGCCTTGCCTAGATGCATCGCAAAATACCTCAAAATCCTTATGGACATCAGCAAGATTAACACCGAGCGTAAGTTAATAGCCTTTTCAACTCTTGAAAACTAGCTTCACACTTATCATTCCACTCAAATTTATTTTCCTTTTAAGAAGATTTGTCAAAGGATCGAGAGATTTTGAAAAATTTTCAATGAACCGACGGTAATATCCCGCCAATCCAAGAAAACTTCTCACTTGCTTCACGATTTTGGTTGTTTCCACTCAACAACCGCGGTGACTTTTTCCGGTCCACTCGCAACACCTCCTACCGATATCACATGACCAAGGAAAATCACTTCCTTCATCCGAACTCGCACTTGCTCGACTTGGCATACAACCGATTTTCTCTTAACCTCTCCGTAACCTTTCTAAGATGAATTTCATGCTCCTCTTCCGATTTAGAAAAATTAGAATATCATCGATGAATACCACCACAAACTTGTCCGTAAAATCCATGAACACTTTATTCATTAGATTCATGAAATATGGCGGAGCGTTGGTCGACTCAAATGACATCACCGTGAACTCATAGAGGCCATATCTTGTGGTGAAAGCTGTTTTGAATGTCGGTATCTTTAATCTTTATTTGGTGGTAACCGCACCTCGTGTCGATTTTTGAGAAGATACAAGCTCCTTTCATTTGATCAAACAGATCATCGATTCGGGAAGAGGGTATTTATTCTTAATTGTTACTTCATTTAGAGATCGATAATCTATGCACATGCGAGAGATCCGCCTTTCTTTTTGATTTAAAATCACGGTGCTCCCCAAGGAAACACTTGGTCGGATAAATCCTTTTTCTTGCAATTCTTCAATTTGTTTCTTCAATTCAGCCATTAGATTGGCGATAGGCGATAAGGTCTTTGGGAGATAGGACCAATGCAGAACCGATTTATCACAAATTCAATTTCCGATCGGGGGCATTCCAGTAGCTCGTCCGGAACACATCGGGAAATCCTTTACCACGCCTATGGTTTTCGGGAAGAGGCCTCCAACTTATTAAGGGTGATTAGATCGGAGGGAAAGAATTTATATGAATTGGACCTCCGTCCAACACTATTAATTAATTTTACTGTTTTGGTGGCACAGCCTATTTGACCTTTATTTTTGGTTAACCAATCCATACCCGTAATCACTTCAATTCCTCTTGAGTTTATAACCACCAAGTCCGCCAAGAACTCGTGTCTTGAATTTTAGCTTAACCCCGGGCACATCAAAGTGGATCTCATGATTTTTCCCGGGATTTAATTAGCATTGATTCTTCAAAGGCATCGCTTTTCAACTCATGATTTTTGACAAAAGATGCTGAGATGAATGAATGCGTTGCACCAGAATCGAAAAGAGCAGTAGCAGGCATCGCACTTATGAAAAACTTACCCATCACCACATTAGGATCGGCGTGGGCGCCCTCAAGCGAGGACGTGGTTCACACGCCCACGCCCAACAAAGCAGAGCAGATCTTGCAGGTTGAAGTTCCCGCGACCCATCCTGAAGATGAGTCGCGAGCAAAGAAGCTTCCCTTGAGGCTCAGTATTCTTATTGGGACACGAGCTGGCATAGTGACCCAACTGCTGGCAAGCAAAGCACTTTATGGTGGAGATATCTTTCTTTTGAGGAGTGGAGACTTGGGTGCGAACTGGTGGAGGTGGTAGAGGAGCAGGTCGCGATGGACCCACTGAGTGCGAGGGCGAGGAGGGATAACATGCCCACGATCACGAGAGCGCTTGATCTTGAAACGAGAACTTCCAGAGGAATGGCTATCCTCATGGGCCCTCTTCTTCTTTCGGGCAGCCAGGCACTGGCGACGGTTTTCCTCTTGTTTAACCGCTCGGGCAAACATTTGCTTAAAAGTGGGGAATTCAGAGGAGTCAATCAAGGCACGATCTCGTGGTCCATGTCTTTCTTGAAGAAATATATCTTATCAAGATCGCTTCCTCACGCCCCTTGGAACATATCGAGCCAAGAGTGTGAATTTGGTGAGGTACTCCTGCAGGGTCATGCTTCCTTGCACGAGGGAGTGGAATTCAATTCTTTTAGCCTCTTTAACACTGTCGGGAACATAGTTCTCTTCAAATGCCTCAACGAACTCAGCCCATTCGATAGCATCAGGGTTATCATGGGCTTCACAGAACGTGTCCCACCAAGCAGCAGCAACTCCAGTGAGTTGATGTGTTGCGAGCTGAACACTCTCAATCTCACCACATTGGAACATGATAAGCTTTTTCTCGATCTCCTTTAACCAATCCGCTGCTTCCAGAGAGTCGGCAGAGCCAGCATACTTAGGGGGATTGGCCCTAAGGAAGTCATTGATACGGGAACGATAGGGAGGTGGAGCTGGTGTATGAGCAGGAGAGAGGAGTCGGACAGAGGATGATTCCGCTCTTGAATCAAGTCGCGGATCATCTGGTGTTGCATTTGCATGATTTCTCGGGTGGTAGGTTCTTCAGGAGGTGGTGGAGGAAGATGGTGGTTGGAATCAGCTTGATGTTCGAGAGAGTTTTCGTGGTGGGATCTTGGTTGGGAATTTGGTTGGGAATTTGGTGGAGGATTTGGCGAGGAGTCAAGGAGGAACCGAACAGAGGAGGTCCTCCAATGTAATGTTGATCCATACGAATCGAGCGATCTTGCTCACGAGGTTGGTGCGGCACTTGCTCGGCTCGGGGCACTTCCATGACCTCGCCCCTGCTACATCCTTCTTCCACCACTCGAGCAATCACCATCCGATAGGTAGGAGAGGAACGAGATAAGCATAAGGAGGAATTACGTTTTCATCCAAAACATGGTTTTAAATATGCAATTTGGCACAATGCACATTCATATTCATAACATAACAATTTTAGGGTACAAACAGGGCGCAATACCACAAACCGGTACGTCACCCCAAATCACGAGCTAACTACCTACGGGTTACACGGACATACGCCGACGGCTAATAGGATTGATCCACAAGGCCCACTGTAAGCACCAACCGAGTAGGATGGTTACCACGGTGATCCAGAGAGAAAATGCCTCATCTCCTCGAGGAAGAGACGGAACTCGCTCGGCTCGGGCCGAGGCGAGGACTCGGGAACGACGAGGACTTGGAGCGCGTGAGGAGGACTCGAGAACGGCGAGGGCTCACCGAGCGGCGAGGGCTCGCAGAACGGTGAGGAGGAGGACTCATGAGCGAATCTCCGACCTTCTCCTCATCGCGGCCGGAGAAGCGGCCGGGCACGGCGGGCGGCAAAGACAAAGTAGGCGGCAAGACCGACGCTGGCGGCAAAGCAAAAGCAAAGCAAGCAAGGCAACGCAGCGGCAAAGCGCAGCGCCGGGCGAATCAAGGGGGGACGGCAGCAGAAAGTAGGCGGCGAATCATAAGGGACGGCCTCTTAAAGAGGCGGCCGAATATTTGAAGTGGAGGGGGACCGCGGCAAAGCACGGCAAAGCGCGACAAGACCCAAAGCAAAAGAAAAGAAAAGAAAAGGGTGACAACGACCCAAACAAAGGATACAGGGGCTACGAGCTAGTCCCGGTCGCAATCGGACCCAGAGACCAACTCCACGGGTCTTCCCGTCATCATCATCATCGCCGGCATCCACAAATGGGTGCCAACCAGACGGTGGTGATCGAACCATCAACGGTATGCCTTGGAGCTCGACAAGAGTGGGAGGCGGAGCTTCACTCCGGAAGGACCCAGATCCAACTTGAGATCCTTAGGGGTGAGCTCGAAGGAACACAAGGAAGATCGCAGGATCCTTAGGCGGGGGCGCGGGCTTGTCCCGACCTCCTTCTTCTGCGGGCGCGAGGTCGGCAGCAGAGGCAGAGTCCCGAGGAAGAAGCGGCATTCCACGGAGACGCTGGTTCTCGCGAACCAACCGACGGATTCTTTTGCGGCCGACCTTCTCCACCAAGTGAAAAGAGTCACGCTTTTTAAGTTCGCGCTCTCCTTCTTGGCTTGCTCCACCGGGCGGTTGGTGTCATAGACGAGTTCAACTCCCGCAGACGATGGTGTACGCGTCGCCCGTGGATTGGACGAGCTCGGCAAGGTGGTACACCGTCGGGTCGCTCTCACCTCGGCCGCATTTGAGCATGGCTGAACAGCTCGTTAGGCGCATTTAGAGGAAAGTAGCGGCGGGAGACATGCACCACTCACGCGTGAATGCATCATGGAGTCGGTGTAGAGCAAGTCCGACATCGCCTTGGATGGCGCCCGAGCAATTGACGCGATTAGCGAGTAGCGAACGGTCCACGAGTAGGCGGTGGACTGCGGCAGAAAGATGGGACGACACCACCCAAAGAAAAGGCCCTTTGCGCAAAGTAGTGGCCCCATGATACATAGGGTCACGAAACCAAGCGTGCTCAAGATCGCAATAGTCAAGCGCACGAAACCTCCGTAGCTAAGTCCAAGGGCGACGCGAAAGACGGCATCTACAATTTCCAAAAGATTATCAAGAAAAATTGATTGCGAAGATTACGAATTTATTTAACAATTATTTTCTTTATAAATTATATGGTCTCTAATTCTAGGGCTACGCCCTAAAGCCACGGCTCGATACCACTTTTGTCGTAACCCGGTCTAATTGATCAATCCTAATTGTGCATACAAGATTAGTCCCGTAAGATCATGGCTAGCACACACAATTTAACAACAATAATGGTACATTGCCTTCGAAGTTACATTATTACAACATAGAGGACTAAGCGCCCCACAGAAGTCACAGCTTAATACATCAAGCACGGCACGCAGTTAAGATACAGCGTTACACACACGTAACGCAGAGCCTAACATGGCACGATTTATTCTAGCACTAGACTATTCCACAGCGGCGGCAGCGGAGACACAACCCTACTCTTCGTCCTCGAGTCCTCCTCCTCCTCGAAGTCCGGGTCCTCCTGATGGCGAGTCGAGGGCGCTTCGATCAAGGAAATTTTTGGAAGAGGGAAGGAGAAATAGGGTGAGTACAAAGGTACTCAACAAGTCGAGGATATATGCCGATGGGGTTTAGTACAAATGGATGGCTTGGGCAATTTTATGAAATTGCGCTTATTAGCCTAGTTTTGACAAAGCGATTTAGAAACATTGAATCTCCATATTTTCTTTGGGCTTTTCTCAAACGGTTCTCGCCACTTGGCCTCAAAGCCATAGCAAGAACAAAATCCTTTCTTCTTTTCTTTTCTCAAAACCGCTAGGTCCATTCCACATGACACTTTCCGATAGGCCGCTACCCATTTCGAATATCACCGGTGGCCCCTAGCTCAAACGAAATCCTTCTCAAACCTTACTCATCTCAAATCATTTGTTCAAAACCCTTTTTCTAAATTGGTTTTAAAATGAAGGAGCTACCATATAATCAGTCCTTCACGGCCATAACATGAAAGCACGGCTATCATGACAGCTTTTAACTCTGCAGAGTGGGTACGCTTTACCCTCGAGAGGCTACGCACCTGCACGATGTTTCGCCACAAGACCATCAACCACGAGGACCGACGATCGGGCCCGTCCCATACCGCTCGAGGTCGCATCAGAATGGCTCATTCATAGGATTATAGGATGAGCGGTCCTTAGACTAGGGAGAATTTATATTTTAGCCCGATTTTCAAACCGGTGCCATATCGCACTAACCGACAAAATATCTCCCTAGTCGGAAAGATTTTGGGATAAGAGGAAAATCATTTCCTATTAAGCATCACCCTTGATGCGCTATCTTTAAATCATCTTTTCCCAAACATTTCTCAACAATATTCTCGGTTCACACAAATGATTGAATCATTCCGATAAATAGTTTTAAGCATTTATCCTACCTCAACAAGGTATTTAAATAAGAGTAATTCATATTTTAGCCTTAGGTTTGATCCTAACATATCTCTTACCTTTCTAATTGGCATAATAACTAATTCTAGCAAATACGGCATTTATCTTTTAAACTAGCATGCATATTTTCAAGTCTAATAAACATTTTCTAAATAACCTAAAATGGCTTCACAATATGATCAAAGGGGACTTGCCTTGGTCAAGAGGCGGGTAGGAGCAACCGGCGATTTATGGACGGTCTAACCACGCGGACAACACATACAACATAATATAAACATCCATCAAACAGGAAACATTTATATATGATTTTTGTTTTAAAAATCATGCACGAAATAAATATGCATGGAAATGTGATGTATGCACAACTATTTTATATTTTTATTAAATCAAGTGTATGCATCAAAATAATATTTTCATCATTTTTCTAAGGTTTTGAAAATCATTCGTTATTTGCTAGTTAATGAAAAATGATTAGCTTAATTTTTATTGTTATAGGTATTAATATAAATAGAGAGTTATTAAATTTTTGGATTATATTTATGTGTGCATTTTGAACTCGAAAGCGATTTTGATCGAATACGCTTCCATTTATCGAGCCACACACCCTACACAAAGCTAGCACTAATCTCAAAGCATGGGTCTTCTTCAACCTCAAGCCAAGCATGCACAACACGTCAGCAACTTCCATTGGAGCATATCGAGCTCGGCTAGCCGGTTGTGGCGACCTCCGTCGCCAAACCGATCGCAAAATGGATCCTCTCGACTCAGCGCCTCAAAGGACCCTATAGTCGCGATCCGCCGTCCGCCAAGACGACGACGATTTTTATACATAGCTACAATGCATGCTCTAAACTAGCTCGCATGGCTTCCATGAGAGCTCTAGCTCGACATGGCACACGCAGGAAGACTACGGCCTCCCGGGATCATCTTCCCAAGCTCAAGCGCACCTAGAGATGAGCGAAGCTTACCAAGGCGACGCATTTAACCGAGCGCAACTTCTTTTTAACTTGGTGGTTCTTCGGTTCCTTCGACATCTGCGGTATGGAGGATGAGAGGAAGCGAGTGAGAAAGCGACGAAGAAATGGCGAAGGCCAGGGAATAGAGCGAGCTTACCGAGGAGAAGCACGGCAGGCACCGGATAAGGAGAAGCAGAACACGAGCTTTATAGTCGAGAAGAGCACGCCAAGTCGGACTTTACTCCGACGGGTGGCACAAATACATGAGGCATCGAAGACAAAAGCTATTGCACAACAAATTGCAACAACAGGACGGCGAAGTCGGGGTGCTTAGCGTGGCGTGGCGGCGAGAGGAAGTCGTGGCGTGGTCTAGATGCTACCGACGACGCACGCGGGGTTGCAGAGAGTAACTCATAGCGGCAATGAGCTACTGTTTATAAGCTTATGTGCGAGGGAGAGAAGAGAGCGAGAGAAAAAGGTGAGAGAGAGAGAAGTTTTCTAATTTTTCCAATTTTGTTTTTTTCTCTTTTCTTCTTTCTAAATAATTATTCAAAGGTCAAATATTAAATAGGTTTTGACAAATTCACATGGGTTTGAAAGCTTCTAAATGCACCCATGAAAATATTTATACCTTTAAAAATTAATGACCCAACCCATTTTCAAAACGGTTACATGCAATGATGATGCCATGATGTTTTTCAACACTTAAATAGTTTAATATTTTAATTATGCATTTTAATGAAATTATTAACGTGCCAAATTTGGTTTTGAAAATTTGGGATGTTACAGTTAGCTTGCTCGACTGCTCCATTGCTCTGTGGATGTGCCACAGAGGCGAAGCAGACCTTGATTCCCAGCTGTTCGCAGATTCCCGAATAGCTCGCCTCAACCGGGACCGCTATCGGTGACCAAGGCAGTTGATCAAGCGTTACTGAAGGATGTGTTAACTTCACCTGTGGACTTAAGGCCTTCAGCCAGCCGCTCTAGGTGAGAAGTGACAGCATTGCCCATGGGGGCGAGATTAGCCTGGTTAGTGGATCTGACCACCGTTACTAGGGCTTGAAGTCGTTCCCGACTCTGCTCAAGGGGTCCTGGGATCCCTGAGGCATCTGCGTCTTGCCGGACCGGAGTCTGGTTGTGCGGGAATTCAACCCGAGCAGGTAGAACGTCTGCCGGGGGACTTGGCGTAGTTGCGCGAGGCGGATTGCGTTGCTGACGTTTGCGCTGATCGCGAATGTGCGCCAAGGTTTGATCGATTGAGGCGTCTAAGCTACGGCGAACAACTTCTTGCTCCCGAGCAGCTAGCATGGCCTCATCTTGGTGCCGAGCAGAATTGGACTGCCCGATCTCACCGACCGCCGCGGCCCGCGCAGGATCCTCCGAAGTCCTTGCACCGGCCAAGTTGACGCTGCGACGGCCGTGCGGTGGTATGCTAGACGGCGTCATCATCGTGTCGCCACAGGAGGAATCGACCGACATAGCCTTGGAATCCGAGAGATCCAAACCATCGTATAGATCGTCGGTTCCGTATTCATCGTCAATGATGGGAGCTTGATCCTAAGACCATCTCTGAAGAGTATCCAGAGACATCTGTCCCAGATACGGAAAGCGATCGAGATCGAACAGATCGATCCGATCTGACAGGGGATGAGACATCCTGTCCTTCTGAGTCGTAGTCCTCAGAAAGAGATCCGTGGTCGTTGACAGAGTTCGACATGCTTGATCTACTATTCCCCACGGACGGCGCCAACTGTCGACGGTTGAGATATCGATCTCAAGTCGCTTAAAGGTTCTTGAGAAAGGGGAGATAGGAGACACGCCGAACAGAACAAATAGCAACCAACGAGCAACAGGGAGACAAGGGTTTTTATCCTGGTTCAGGCCTCTCGGGGAGATAATAGCCCTACGTCCAGCTTTTCTTATATATCAGAGATGATTACAAGAGGTGGCTCGACGAGACGAACAAGTCTCGGCGAGTAGTATGCAACGATGCGATGATCAGGCATGCTATCAGATGATGGCTTGACGTAACTCGTGCCCTCTACACGCCATAGGGGCCCTGTTTATATAGTATGGAGCAAACCGACCTATCAAGGGATAAGCGGGCCGGGCTAACTGCGAGATCGTAACGAACTCAACGTGCCAAATACATCCCGAGGTAGATAAGGTAAACTCCAATTCTTGGGGATCACGACTCCTATTCCAATCCGAGAAACCAACGTCCGGGTCTTCACGTAGCCTCGCAGAACTCTGTTCGAGTCGGACTCAAACACGAATCCTAGGCCGTTACGCACCGTGCCGACCAAGAAGCTGTTCGGCAGGATGCATATGGGCCTGATAGAACCTTCTAGGAAGCTAGGCCCTAGTAGGCTGTTCGATTGGGCCATCAGGGAGTGGGCCATGGCAATGGGCCGTGATTTTATCCCCGACAGGATTTGAGAGCTAGGGTTAGGAAGCAAGGGTTGAGAGCTGGAAACCGAAGGGGAGACAAGGAGCTTGGCTGAGCCGCTGTAGCGGAGCTGCAACCGCCGTCGCCGGCCTGGAGCCACGTCGCCGTCAACCGGGGACCACGGCCGGCCAGCACTTTGCCTGGGAAAAAGGAGGAAGAGCCACCACCGACATCAGCCAAGAGTACAGAGTGAAAAGAGAAGAAGGGAGAGAAGGGAGGCCATGGTCGCCAGAGCCTCCGCCGCGGGCGCGGTCGGCCACGGCCGTGGCCTCTTAGCCGCCGGATCCGCAGCCGGCATGGGCACGCCCAACCACGATCACGGCCGGCGTGGCGGCCGCTGAGCCACCGCCGCACGGACGGTTAGCCCCGGCGCAAAGATTCACGGAGGCCTCTCCATCCCAGGCCAAAGGCACAGTTGACCGCCGGCGCGGCCAGCAGCTAGAGTTGCCGCCGGCCACGGGCTTGCCGGGCCATATCCAACCGCTGCAGCCTCTTATCATCGGGCAAAAGAGAGAGAGAGACAGAGAGGAAGGAGAGTGAGCGGGGGAGGAGAGTGGGGAATTTAGGAAATTAGGGATTTGGGAAGGGGGATGGTTTCGGCTGGGTTTGGTGCGCCAGATTGAGCCAGCCAGTGAGCCCAAAGGCTTTTCCCTCATTTCTCTTTAAAATTTCTAAGTAAATTCAATACTAGAACAATAAAATAAAATAAAATAAATCAATAGCTTAAGACCATAGTGAAAAAATAATTTCTTTTTGAAACCAGTAAATTGTTCTCTTATTTTTATTACGTTCTGAAGTCGATTAACGATATTGTAGGATTTAATCTAAATCACCCGATTGAGAGCGATCAACCGGAGAACAGTACCGGATACTGGATTGAGATAGAAGGTAAGCATTCATTTGATGTTAAGTACTGTATTTCATCTATAAGCATCATTTTTATTACATATGCATATACACTTTTAGCATATCAAATTTCAAGTTTTTTTAAAAAATAAATTGCCTGGAAGATGAAAATACTGGCGACATGATCGATGGAGTGATCGAGTTGTTAGAATTATTATGGTGGGTGAATGGTGCCTTAGAATGGTGCAAAGGTCAGGCAGGGTCCTTCACATGATAGTATATAAGGACACCCATCTATCACTTGGGTACTGAGCCATATAAAAATCGTATCAACCTTAGTCTCGCGTAGCGGTCAGAGAAGGTTATCTATACAGTGGTTACATTCTCCACATTAGGTATGTAGATAATCAGGAGGGGTGGGTGAGCGTACCCAGGGTGAGCGGACCCATGGTGTCCCCGACCTGCAACACTATATTATGCCGAGATGATACTCATTGGCCGGCGTCAGGAATGAGTAAAACGGATATGAGGATAAGTGATGGAGGACGAGGTTGTGAGTAAGGAAAATTGCCATCACTTGTTCTATGACCGGGCTGTAGATGTAACCTACCAAAATAGAGTAAGCACTCTGAGCTCCGAATTTATTCAGGGAGACTACGGGTAAAGTGGTACAAACATGCGTAGGGTAAAATCATGAATTCATGCCAGACTCCTAGAATGGAGAATACAGAGGCTGAGCCCGCCTCGTTGACGAGTGCTAGTAGATTTTCCTCAACTAAAATTGGTCAACTCTTTTAAATAAAAAAGTATTTTATTTTAGTCAAGTAGAAGGGAAAGACTGGAGTAGGTATGTATTGTACAAGAAAGATTTCCCTTTGTTTACTTAGATTTTGATGTTGCTATATTGTTTGCTGAGTACTCCGTACTCACTCTTGCTATTAAAACCTTGTTTAAATGTGAACTCGGAAGGAAACATGAACGATTGCCATGACAACCCTGCCACCGATGGGCATTCCGATATGGAACCATATCCTGAGGATATGGGCCCTATGTAAGACTATCTTTAGTAACTCCTCGTGTCACGTTAAGTGATGAAGTATTACAATAAAGGACCGCGTACTGTTGTCATGTACGTTTAAAGTAAGTAGAGACTATGTTGTATCGTTAATACATTTAGCCATGCGTGGCATCATGATATAATAAAGCATGAGACTTTATTTAATTATTGTTCTGCTGCAATACTCTCACTTGAGCAATGCACTTGAAATGACATAGTCAGCGTTATGTACATCGGGTGTATATGCTGACTAGACTCGATCACGGAAGCTCGGCCAGAACCCGCCCGAACGTGCATCGGCCGGGCTCGGCCTCGCTTCAAGCCCGTGGTCGGTAGGGCGGCCTGGTTTTTTTCGATTTAAGCGGTGGCGGGCCGGGTCGCTGGGCCGGGCGGGCTCGGGCCGGTTTCGAGCCCGACGCCTGGCCTACTGCTCGGGCCTGGTTTTTCGGCACCGGGCTTTTCCAGGCCTGGCTCGAAGCCCGGTCCGGCCCGGCCCGGCCCGGGGTTTGAACAGGTCTAATGCTGACACCCACACAATTACCTCATGGTTTTGAGTTTAAAGGTGTCGTTAGCATGTGGTAATTGGGTGGGTCGTCTCAGTCATTCTACAAGTTGCTTCCTTTTCGCGTATGGCACCTCGCACGCCTATCCCCTTTGACAATCATATATTAATTTAGAGCTTAATTTGGATTTCATACTTAGACATGGACGTTTTTTGGGTGGTTCTAATGACCAACGAATGGCAAGTTATCTTCCTTGTTTATATCCCATTTCAATGGGCCATTTTTCTTTATGCTTGCGCTTGGAGGGCTTCTGACCATATACCGCTCCTCCCGGTGTCGAAGGACTTTGTCCCAAAATAAAAATGATATATGTTTGATATGAAACCTTAAGGAAACCATTAAAACTTTGGGTAAAATGGCTACAAACATTTGATCTCTATAAAAGTATCATGTCTAGAAGTTTAAGCTGGAGAGGACAAGGTCACCGAGACACCGACAGACTTGCTATATTGGGTTGAGTCCGATAAGAGAATTTCATGTGCTACGCATTATTGAATAGACAGATGTTGCTATCTCGTCTGCTACATTATTCTGGAAGATAGACCAGATTGTGACATTTTGATATATAGGAATTTTTGTGCGACACTGGGCCTTTCGGGCTACGACTGCTAAAGGCTGTAGCATTACTAGCATACCGTAATTATAGCATCAAACTAAACACTGCCAAATTTTGGTCGAATTCATCTACCAAGGGAAGATTGTTTATAGCAACAAGCTAATATAATGATGGTATAGATAACCATTTTCTTTTGCCGATAACTTTTCTCTACACACAGTATATGTTGGTTCCCATCTTAGTATTACGAACAGCTTACTTTTCTATGCACGCTCTCTCATCTACATCCTAATATGTTCTATACCATAGATTATACAAAACTAACATTATATCATTATACAAGCTCTTGCAACAATTTTAGCATAGGCAGGGATAAGAGGCTGCCTTTAGTCAATTAGGACAATCTACCATCTGAAGCGTCTTGACAAGAAGTTTGGTAGAGTATTTTAGCTTCACTAACTTTGGCTCTAGCATAAATAGAAATCTCTCGATAACCCTTGGGGTTGGGAGTAAAGAGGCTCTGTCATAAATGAAAATCTCTCGATAAATTTTGGGTTGGCAGCACCCGCCAAGAAGTTTGATAGAGTGTTTCATGGGAGTCACCTTACAGGATGGGAGAAAAACAACTTTTGGCATAATAGATGGCTCATAGGGCCAACCCCATACCAGCTCACCCCAACCTATCCATACCACCTCACCCCAGCCTATTCACAATCAAGATCAATAGAGGCAAGCTTCTCATCATGGCCCAACAATTGTTGAACGGTAGATGGATCAATGTTATCACCTATCTCAACAAATGACTCAACTCTAGAAATATATGCTTTTTTTGTTTCTCCTACAAAGTGTCGTCATAGGCTTAACAAAAAGAGATGATATATCACCTAGACCTTATGTTCTCGGAGGCTCATATCTCCAAATCATCACATAGACCTTATGTTCTCAAGGGCCTATCCCTCCAAATCCGCTACTCCTTTATCTCCCGATAGTTCCTTAACATCCCCTTAAATTTGTCCTCCACATTTTGGAAGGCGCATACCAAGAGCAAAAACAAATTCCTCACATGCCGAGTATGATGGAATCCTTAGAGCCAACAACACCCTTGCTTTGTCCTTTTTGTAGCACCTCACTAGGGACGATTGGCTACTTGTGTGTGCACTGCCCTTTCTTGAAGACAATTTGGTTAGAATACTACTCCCAACATTCAACTGTATCACTTAGAGCATCTCCAATGGTGCCATGTCAGCTAGGTATAAGACTTCCAACTTAGATTTTTTGCTTATGTGAAGGAGAGAAGATTGTGCTAGCTACTATCTTACAGCCAGGTTATAACTGATTTCAAGTCACTTACCATCTATTACATATGGGATCACATTCAATCTTGTAGACAATGTTATAGCTAGTTCATTGGAGAGGTTGTCTATATGCTATCTATAGATGACATGTCTACTTCTTATAGCTAGTGATTAGCTACACCATTGAAGATGCTCTGCTAAGATGATTATCACTTTCGAGATTGTTGGTTCCTCGTGGAGTGATGTCAACCCAAGCATACATGTTCATACATTGTCTAGGACATCTGAACAAAGAGAAGTTGCCTAATCTTCTGACACGATAATCTCCACGTTTGTTTCCATGATAAAGGAAGAAGTCCCCGTCAAGGGAAAAAAATTGGTTTTCTGCCACTTTGTAGAATTGGACTTGTTAAAATATAGCTTTGGAGATGACACTTCGGTAAGTGCCACTCGACACGTTTGCGCCTCACCGATTTGCCACCTGGAGCCATTTAAATCCATTTTTAATCTTTTTCTATCTATATGGCACATGAAATGACCCCTCTGCCCTTCATATTCTTTCTCTAGACAGCCACCGTGCTCATCACCACTTCCTCCTCTAGATAGCCACCGTGCTTGTCGCCGCCGGCAGCCCACTACTGTCATGCTGCTGCAGCAGTGCTCTTGCAGCGGCACACTACTGCTGCTCTACCATCGCCGCCGCTCCGCCTCCCAGAGACGTGGTCGCTGCTACAGTGCAACACCTTGAGCCGTCACCGGTCACCGGTCTCGCCGCAGCAGTGCGTTGCCCTCCTTCATAGACTCCCTTCGCAGTGCTGAGAGTCATTTCCCATACAATGTAAATGGAAAATGATTAAAACTGGCTTTAAATGTCTAAAATGGCAGACCGGCTAGACACAGCTGTACGGAGCGATTTTAGAAAATTTACGCTGTTTACCGAAAAAATAATACGCCAAATCAAAAAATACCCATACTTTATACCTAATTGTAAAAATGTCCCCAGACGAGGTTGCCGCCCTCGGTCGGGGCGGCAAGGGCGATGGCGTCCTCGAGGAGGGCAGCAAGGGTGAGGACGCCCTCGTCAAGGGCGGCAAGGTGAACAACAAGCTTAATTGAGTTGTCGCTTGATTACTGCATCAAGTAATTTACCTATGCATTTCTATTGTTCTGCCTTCTCAAAAAAAAGAGAAAAATATGTTGTTCTGCAACAAATGGTGGGCTAGTTTTGTCAAAAACTGGCAGCTTTCCCTTTAATAAGATATGCTACCATTGCTACTAATCTATATTAATCACGGCATTTTGTAAAGCCCAACAGTAGCAGCCCTCAGCGATTTTTTTGGGCAAACAGTAAAAATTTTCACGATTTTACGGAGCATCGTATCCAACATTCATTTTAGCTAGCTAAGCATTTTAACAGTCCAATCTACAAAGCGGCAGAAAACCAATTTTCTCCCAATGATTATATACAATTTGGTTTCTTTCTCTCTTTTTTTCATTTAGTGCTCTTGTCCGTAGGTTTTAAAAGGAAGAATAGCGGCGAATGACATGTTGCCTCAGATATGTACGACAAATAAGGGCATGTACAATGCTCCACTTTAGCTATCTATAAGCTGTCTATAAGAGGTGCCAGCTCATTATTTTGCTGCTGTCTATAGGAGGTGCCACCTCATTATTTTGCTGGTATGGATAAGAAAGAAAATGGTGAGAGGAATGAGCTGTCGCTTGACGAGGCGACGGCGCTAGCTAGCAGCAGCGCCCGATTTTTCTTGACTCCCGTGAACATGCAGCCAGTACGCATGCAGCCATACTCATTTTATATTTCATTTTTTCTCTATATCTTTTAATTAGTATCTCTGATTAACGAACTAATTTTTTTCTGATATTTTTTTTGAACAAAACTAGACCACACTTGCCATATAAATTTCAAAAATTTTAAAAAATTTTAAATTTTTTTGATAACATATTATTTTTTAAAAAAAAATTGTTTTAAATTTATAGCCATTCAATCACCACATTTTTTAACTCCATGCAACTATTAAATTACTGTGTAGACAGGTATAGAGACAACCCATTGTATCTACCGTCTGTAGAACTGTCTCTAAATGACATAACTATGTTTTATAGCCAGTTGTTGTCTCTAGCATTGTATATTTGTATATGCCCTAAGCACGATGTCGCCTACAATTCAAATCGTGGAACCACTTTACATATGCACAAAGAAAAACACACACACTTGGTACAGACAAATATCTTCGAATCCTCGGGCACGCAGCACCCATGATGGATATGTTTGGTCGTTGCATCACCTGAGAAATGTGATTCTGGAACAGCATATACAACATCTCAAAGAAAATATGTACAAAAATGTACACGTATCAAAGTTCAGATGGAGCATGTAAGCAAGGAAGTTTGCTTGATTTGTCGGGGCTACTGGGCAGCAGCTTTCTTGCTCAAAAGACCTTGTAGCTTGAGATTATTGATCTTTGCAGCAAGAATGAAGTCATTATCTGTTAAACCTCCTGCGGCCACAACAAAGGAACAATTATAAGCAATCTTCGAAGGGTTAAAAAAAAGGTGTGGTCCCGATTGATAGTTTTCACTCAGTTCTTTTTTGGGGGAAATTTAGGCTGTAGCACTCTAAATTTGCATGGCTTTGCGACATAGCACTCATGTATCTTTGTCTTTGACATGTGCGCGTCATAGATACAAGGAGTGCAATATAGAAATTTCATACAATTTATAATGCTACATAGCCAATTTCCTTTTTTTAATGTCTAGTGTTTTTTTTGTTCTAGGTTTACTGATTTTTCTTAGCAAAGCATTTTTCTAATGACAAAGGACAATCACCAATAGGCATGAAGCTAGCACCTAAGTACTTCCTCCGTTTTTTTTAAGGTGTGGTTTGACTTGGCATGGTTTTCTAAACTATACCTTAACGTTGATTTCTCTTATCCTATATCATTTATAATAACAAAATTATAATTATTCGCAAATACTTTCAAATACAAATCCAACGGTACTATTTTTGTATCACAAAATCTATATATCATAAGACAGATTATTGGTCAAAGATTATGAAGTTCTAATCTTGGAATGCGTGGACACCTTATTAAAAAACAGAGGAAGTACCAAACTAATTCCATGCTCCGAAGATTTCTACTTTGATTTCATCAATACAGGTAACCACTGGTACGTAACATCTGAAGCTTGTTTTAATCAAAATGTACCCCAGCTAAAAAAAGTGAATCGCAAAAGACAAAAGTGTTTTGAGCATGGTTATTTGGTTTAATAATAAAACAAAAAATTTGAGTCATTGCAGTCAGGACTTCCATGATCTGGTTACAGATTCATTGTTGAAAAGGACTAATGCCTAATGAGAGTGCTTCAGTTTTGGATGAGATGTTTGACTCAAAGATTTTTTTAAAAAAATTCATACATGTGAACTGTGGGATCTGATTAATTCAAATGACCACACCAAAAACAATATAAATTAGTAAAAAGAACTATCTAAATCACTTACTAACTGAGTGGGTCCAAATATCAATTTTCACATTATTCCAACCAACAAGATGAAGATCTGGGTGGTGACCTGGAAAAACATATATGTTTTAAAAACATATTTTGATCAAGAAATTATTGAAATAAAGACATCAGCAAAGAACTCTATTAAAGTGTTAGGTTGCCTGTAAAGCTGAAAAAATTCTTGACCACTTTTAGGAGTGTTTTCTAGTAGTGTGTAAAATAATAAGGTCTTACATTGTACTTAATACATTTACAGTATGCAGCTAAAATAAATCTAATGCATCGATGACCAAATTTTAACAAAAATAGGTATTTTTTACTTTGCCACCATGGGTATATGATTTTTTTTTTCTTTTGGAAATGGTTCTTCAATCATCGTAGCAATTGTGGGATAAATTTAAAATCCAGAAGTTGGATGTGAGCTGGTTTGTTGTTGTCCCAGGTATTATGTCACATTTGAACTATAATATTAGGAGCATAAGTTAATGTCACTCTATATACTGGCATACCACATATGTAACATTGTAGCTCGAATTGCGATGTTTTATACTGTGCTGCTCATATTCTTATATGTTTACTGGCTAATGATATGCAAACTAAACAGAAACTACATGGTTAGCAGTTCCAATTGAATAATTAGTAAGTAAAGAAGTCATATGAATATTAAAAAAATTATGCTTCCAAAAAAAATTCACACACATTGACTACTGGATAAAGAGATAATGCCGACAGGTACAAGTACAACATAGCAAATAAAAAGGAGACCTTCTTCTTCAGCAATAGCAGCAACAAGCTGAAGGAACTCGAGTCCTTTCACAAAATTCTTCACCTTCCATGCTCTGTGCAACTTCAGAATGTCACCTTCAGTTGAAAGTTGCCAACCACTCACCTATTTTAAAGGGGTTCAATCAATATAATAGCAGATCTTAACCAAGTTTTGCACTACAATTAAATACAAGAACAACCTGCTTTAGAAATTTGTTAGCAGAATCTTCTGGCATGGCAAATATATCCTTTGAATTGCATGGAACACAACTCATGTTTGCTAATTCTGAAAGAAAATAAATGCACAGACTTATTAGTGTTTAATGCAGATGTACCGTAAGAATAAACTAGTCTCACCTCCATTTATATTCTATAAAGGAAGAAATCAAGTGAGAATGATTTATTCATATCGATATGCTTGGATAAGGAAAAAAATGATATCAGTACGATATCTGGATGGCACGAAGTCTCAACAAAAATTTTCATAATTGATAAATGAGATGCATGCACTAGCAGCATTAGATGTAAAATTTGTACAGGTTACACTGATAGATCCATCAGTTCAACCAAGACGAGTTCCTTGAACAGCTCGAGGGCGAGCTTTCAAGAGGCTAACGTATAGGGATCTCACCTTGGTTCTCAGGGGAGCCATGACACCATCTTGTACTTGACACTGTTTTAGTTTCGTCCTGCCCACTTGCGCGCATCTCACGATCAGAACTGCATTGATAATGTCTCCACTTAGTTTAGCATTGATAATGTGTTCCTCGTCCCCTGTACTGAAGTTTCATTTGGAAAATAATGGAATTCGCAACTCAAAAGCTAGAACTTTCGAACCGAATTTTGTCTGAACTTTCAATTCGGACGGCACCCGAGACCTAGATTTGAAACCAGCGAGGCTGAGGAAATATCCTACCCAAGGTCGGCGCCGGAGCTCATGGTCTCCCCCCAAAGACCACCAAGAGCCCACCCGCGCGCGCGTGCGTCGTCGTCGTCGATTCAGCCGCGCGATCTCACCTGAGATGGCGACGGTGGGAGAAGACGAGGCGGGCGGGCTCGGTTCGAGGGGAGGAAATGATGGGAAAGCCCGGATCGAAAGGCAGAGGAGACTATAGTGGCAAGAGTGTGAAGGCAGAGGCAAGCGACCAAATATTGTTTTAACATTTTTTTATTTCCCAAAATAAATAAAATGATATTATTGCATTAAAATTAAATAAATAGATGGTTCTTGCCATTTCGTTTGGCGGGTTATAAACTCCGCGAATTCAACGGACGGATTTTATATAACACATCAATCAGGCGGATGAGATTTCAGTCTCAATGACTAGCCGGAAAAAAAATGTGGTTTGGTTGAACGAAATTTACATAACACCCGACCAACCAACAAGATTTGTCCTTTCCAGAAACCAACAATATTGTATTCAAAACTATACATATCTAACCAAACGGTGCCACAAAACGACAATATTGTTTATATTCGAATATAGGCAATGCAAATACAGAAAGCACATTTTCAGATATAAATGTTGGATAATACGAATTATCCGTTACACTTTTGCACCCCTATCTCCAAAGTCCCATATCTTGATTATTTGCCACTTTGACTATTTAAAACTATTTTTCTATTTTCTAATAATCCACATCCAATCATAATGACCAAAGTGTCCCTCTTCTATTTCCATACCTAACCAAACCATCTCTTGGTTTCATGTCTACATCAAATGAAATAAAACCTTGTGCGATTTTCCCCACTCATACTGCTCTACTATTATTTTTTAACAAAGGAGTAGGGAAAACTGCACACGATACCTGAAGGATTGGGTGAATAGGCGTTACAAATTTTCAACCTTTTTAAGCACAGCGAAAAATGATATCGGATGTTTCGATGTTGATATCGGATAGTCCGATATGGATCGGACTATCTGATATTATATCAAACTATCCGATATTTACAGATTTAGGGTTTTTGATAATCCCACCCAAATCAAGGATACAATCTGCACCAAAATCAAATCCACAACAGAAGAGAGAGTAATAGCACACGACGGTGCTAGCCAACAACAAGTATAACCATGAATCAAAGTAAATCAAGTTAGAGGGCAAGGGGAAACCAAGAGTGAAGAGAAGATTCGAAGATTTGTTCCCGAAGTTCGGATCCTTGAGGGGATCCTACGCCTCCGTTGAGGTAGGTTCAGTCACACTTGAGTCTGGGTTTCTTTCAACCCTTTCCTCACCAAGGTCGCACCAAGACCCCCGGTTTTACTCCTTGATTCCTTCCCTTCCGGAGATAGAATCGGCCTTCATAAACTCGCACGGCTCACCACACAAAGCATCGGTGGCTCGTGGTTGACTCCTAGCCGTCTAGGAGTCCTCAACCTCCAAGAGTAATAAATGCTCATAAAGAACGAACTCGGAGATGAACTCAAGTGTTCAAAAATCGACTTTTTCTCACTTAGCACTCACACCCTTTTTCAACTCTTCTCACAAAGAGGATCACTTAGATCTAGAGTAGAGAGAACAAGAAGCCCTAGATTGCTTGAAAGTTCTGCTAAAAAATGGTGTGGAAGGCAACCCTCGCCCGTTGGGAAGAGGGAGGTAATAAATAGCCTCACACAGAAACTATCCATTTAAAGCTGACAGATATCGGATAGTTCCGATATTTTTGGAGCTGGAGACAGAGAGGGGTCAATCGGACCTAACATCGGATTGTTCCGATCCATTTCGGAATATTCCGATCCAATATCGGATAGTCTGATACACAACACACAGCCATTGACAGAAACGGACGTAACTTTTGACTTCGAACTCCGATTTCAGTGATCTTGGGCTCTACGGAAAGCTAAGAACAAGGGTTACATAACCCACAAGGTCTCACTGCCTAAATCCTAAAGAATAGGAGCAGCAACCACAAAGGAAGCCACGGAATATCTAATATTCTTACTTTCCGACACCATCAACACTCCTCTCCCTCGATCTCTCTCAAAGATTAATCACTTGAGCACTCGAGACATATCTAAACCATTCAACGTGACATCCCTCTTAATAGTATGGCAATTGTTAGACTCAACTTAAAAATAAAACCATACAAACTTTAGGATAAATCACTTGCCGTCTTCTTTCTTCATTTTGAGGTTCAACGATGTTGTTAGTCTTGAGCACCCTTGATGTATTGCGCATGATGACCTTTACTAAATGTTGATAACGTCTTCGTCTTGTCAACCTTAACTTGATTCACCTCATGAGACTCTCGTCCCATTCGACTTTGCCTCGATCATCCTCCTCGACGATCATCCCGCCAAATCGATCTTGACTTATTTCTCAACTCTTGGTGACATCATCGTCTTGTTGACTTCGACTTAACCGTCATCCTTCAATGTCCCTTGGTCATCACACAGATTTATAGGATCTAATTATTTTTAAATCACTCGTGAAACACATTAGTCCAAAAGCTCAGTAAATATGGATCAATTTGATATTCGTGTGCGATTAAGTGTCCAAGTGTTTCACGTAAAAAAGCACAACACAAGTGGAAACACTTGGCATAAGAAAGGTCTCTACTAAGTGCATCATGATAAATATGTGTTTGATCTACATGCACTAGAGAGATGATTTAATAATCACAACTTCACTTAATGATGCACATACGAATATATTCATGACTTACACAAGTGCAAAATCATATTTGAAACAAGAGAGAAGTTGCGAACCAATCTAGATTAAATTTCACTAAATTAAGTGTATGTGAGAATGTTCATGGAAAGCTTACATGCACAAAACCATTTAAACACAGTGAAGTTTATCTAGTGCACTGATTAAGATGATCACTAATACATGGCAATAATACAAAAGATTTTGTAGAGTAAGCAACATGTTTATAATATATTTATGCTCAAATAAATACGACAAGATATAAAGAGTATAAATCTAATTAACCAATAGCATGCGCTTACACAAAAAGAGTTGCATACCTCAATTAGCAATCCATCTTATTTCCGTAAATGAGACATTTAGAATGAATAGCTTGTCCACTTGACATATGTGATTTTCCTCTAAATATGATGAGACTAAGACAATCTTGACAATAAATATATTAGTCTCATAGCAATAAGCATATTTAAGGTATAACAATAAATAAGCATTAAACCAATCATTGTCATTAAATGTGTTTGTCATTAATCACTAAAATCACACAAGGTCACTTGCACTTACAATACCATAAAAGAGGGAGGGAGCTAAAGTTGTTAGCCAATTTGGAATACTCGTCGTTTACAATAACGACTATGCTCCTCTAAAGACAGAAATCTTCTCTGATCTTGTCTACGAGTTGTTGCAGTTTTAGGGAGCATTGTTGGAAGATACATCTATTTCGTACCATTCAAATGTTCCAAAATCATATAGATGGTCAAGTCATTGAGTTTCTATTTTGCCACTTTTGGTAAGGATGCTTTGGTTTGTGCCCACTAATTGTATAAACGTGGGCTCTAACAGCAATGAATGCCTCGAGGTAGGATGGTGTTCCAAGCTCGCATGGTGAAGCTACGATGTGCGAAGAGGTGGTTGATGGATTTCGGGTACAACATGTAGAAGGAGCAATGCGTTGGTACTTTATTGGCCATGATATCGGTCGTGTTCAGTTTTCCATGAGCGATGGTCCAGATGAAGAACTTGTATTTGTTTTTTGTCTGTGCCTTTCATATGTTGGAGGTAAGGACAAGTTTGGTATTGCCATGGAAATGGAGGGTATAGCAGGATTTGGCAGAGTAGATTCCGGTAGTGGTGTGGTTTCAGGTGATCTCACCACTAAGTTTAGGATGGATGGTCAACTCTCATCACTGAGTTTAGGATGGATGGTCAACTGATGCATTCATTGCTAGAGGGTGATACATTCCTAGAATTGAGAGGTTCTAGTCGTATGCTATGCTGGATAGAGCAAATCTAATTGTTGTTTTTGAGTTGTACTGCTATGGTGCGATGTTTCCCCCATTGCATAGAGATAAAGGTTTGAGGCTAGGAGGCTTGGGGTCCAGTCTTGAAGCAACATGATAAAAAATTGTCCTTCCATTGCTCACTAGTAAGGTGTTACTATTTCAACACAATCAATCTTAGTTGAATTAGCATATAATACCAGATAAACCAAAAATAACACATTTACTTAACTCTTTTGGGTAAAAGCGAAGATGAAAACCCAAGAGTGATGCTATGCATGCATGGGCCAACCCGATGGGTTGAACTATAAGTCTAAGCGAATTTGGGCCAGGGTATTATAGATGGTATCAGAGAATTAACCCTATTATTTGGGCTTACTAGTGCCGGCTATGGTGCATAGTGTGTGTGTGTGCTTAGAGTAATCACGCAACATGGAGTATGAGCCACACCAGGGACACTATCACATGCTGATGAGAAATTCCGAACATTTGGGCTAAGGTGTTATGGAGGTGACCCTCTACCTTTTTGACCTTTTAACATTGAAGCGAGCGTTGAAACGATGCTCACATACAATAAAACGAGCATGCAAGCAAGGAAGTGCCAAATGCCATCTCAGTCTGACACTAGCTCACCTTAAGCCAATCCATGCTATACTACTCACTCCTTACCCCTCTTAATCGTAGCTTCTATAACGTCTCAGTCATCTCCCTCCTCCCCTCCTCTACCCATGCACTTCCTCCACCTCTCCTCCCTCGCTCGAGCACCACCTCGCTTCTCATCCGTTGCACTAGTGCCGCCTCCATCTCTTCGATAGCTCCACCTCCACCGACTCCTTTTTGTCTTCAGTTGTCGCCTCCACCACTTCTCCTGCTCCAGTGCTGCCTTCTCTCTCTTTTGTAGCCTAAGGACTGTGAGCAGTAATAGATTTAGCCCAAGGATGACCAAGAACAACCATTGAAGTTCCTACGTTGTGGTAGTAGAATGACCGGACGCTATGAGAACTAATTTAAGATTTTTTTAAAACATGTTGAATAATAACGGTAATTAAATATAATGACCTAGTATATCCAGAGCTAACCGAAAGCTTTCTAAAATATAACACATTGAAATAATAGAACATGCAAAATTAATAACATTGGGTTGAGATGATCGATTTGGTTATTAGTACGACCGTTCACCACGACCACTTTATCACTAGTTACTTTCTAATGTTAAAAAGGTCTCTTGCGACGCTACCCCTTAAGCCTAACGACATGTTTTTAAATTCGGTTGCGCAAGCGTTTGAAGACATTTGTTAGGGAATCCAATCTTGGCTTCAAGTCAAAACGATTCCCAGATTAAACTAGATAAGTAGTAACCAATAGTAATAAATCAAGAATGATTCAGCTCATGTGTGTGGCTTAATGTGATTGGTTGACAACTTGACATACCATTTGATCTTAAGATACGCTCGTTGTGATCGACCAATGTCGGTTGAGGACTAATTTTATGATCAATTAGCCTCTTACTTATGGTTACTTCTGAGATTGGTAGGATATACAAAAGATGTGGGTCGTTTCATTACATACACCATATATACTATGCATACCCAGATAAAATGATGCTGTCTACAATACAAACCACTGAGCATATTCCAAAGGAGAGGGTAAACAAAATATTCACGCAAAATAAAAAGTAATAAAAACAGCTAGAATCTAAAACTACATTTTAGTTGGGTTATCAAAACCTCCAGCACACAAACCAATTCCAACGATGGATAGACGGTCATAATTCAAATTCACAGTTCAAAGTAAATGGGAATTTGGTTTTGGACGGGCGTATACAGCTAACTTCTTAAGAAAATATGACTGAAAGTTCTAGGCTCTAGTGGAGTAGAGGTTAGAAAGCAAATGGAAACAAGGACCAATTTGCTCGATTTGTAAGAGCTACTTTTGCACATTAGCTTTCTTGCTTAAAAGGTCATGTAGCTTGAGATTGTTGATCTTTGCAGCAAGGATGAAGTCATTATCTGTTAAACCTCCTGCAACCACAATAAAGGAACAGCTATATGTATAGATAAGCTGTGTTTATGCCTTTTTTTTTAGCATGATTACCACAACAAACATGCAATAGTCCCTCTATTTCTAATATGCATTTTAACTAGGCATGGTAATGAAGTCGCAAAATCAAAAGAGACAAGAGAACTGACTATACTACCCACGCTGTAAATACTTTGGAAATACGAGAAAGAATAGCCTATGAGTGTTACTAATAAATGCACGAGAGAAACATAGGCAATAAATAAGGGCTGGCAAGGAAATAAAATTGCAAAAAATATATGCCTGATACTATGAAAAGATGGAGTACTTAAAAAGGAAACACGTGTGCCTTCTTTCAAAGAGGAAAAACCAAGGTGTGATTTCAATTAATATCTTCACTTCCTCTAAAGATGGTATTTTTTACTCTTAAGCCTGTTCCCTTTTTGTTTTAAGCTGACAGGATTGCTCTTAAGAATACACAATGTTCCCTTCACGACAAAGGCATATGTGGGGACGAACAGTATGCGGCAGTCAAGTACCTAACTAATATCCACAATCCAAAGACTTGCTAATTCAATTTCATCAATACTAAACATCTGAAATTTGATTTTATCAAGATGTTCCCCAGCAAAAAAAAATGAATTGCAAAATACAAGTGTTTGAGCATGGTTATTTAGCTTGCACATTTAAAATGAAGTCATATCAAACTATCAGAGTTAGGGCTTCCTAAAACAGTAAATGAATCAAGTAGTAAATCATCATTGTTCAAGATTTAAGAATAGTTAACTTACTTGACTTTTCAGGGTCCAGGGGCAAAAAAAACCCAACAACACTAACTATTTTTTTTTCTATTTATATTCATCATCAGTGCTTTGTGGTCTGGTTAATCAGATTCACTGCGAAAAGGTCTAGTGGAAGTGTCTCAGTTTTGGAAGCAGAGGTTTAATTAAAAGATAAATAATGAGAACCAAGAAATACTATAGGTGAAACATGAAGTTTGATCCATTTAAATAACCACAGCACTGACATCAAATCAAAATAAATTAGTGAAAAGATCCATATAAATCACTTACCGACGGAATGAGTCCAAACATCAATTTTCACATTATTCCAACCAACAAGATGAAGATCTGGGTGGTGACCTGGAAAACATATCTGTTTAAACATCTGCTCGCATTATAATTGAAACAAAAATATGTGCCACGAAATTTGTTAAGCCGTAAAATTCCATGACCAGTTTTAGGAATGCTTTCCCCATCGAGTGTAAAATAAACACTTTCACCATGCTAAACGTAGTTACAGCATGTAAACAAATGTGATGCATTCATAAAAAATTTGAACAAAAAAGGTTATTTGATTCTGACGCCATGTTTATAGCATGGGACATCTATCTTCTCCAATGTTGTCAGATGTTGATCATTCATGATTCATCAACCATCAAAGCAATGATAGAATAATTTCCCAAGTTCAATGGGAGCTGAATTGCTCACTTTTATGCCTCGCATTCAGACAGTAACCTCGGGAGAATAGGCAGTATGACTTAATGCTGTTGTATAGAAATTGGCACAGTATACTGCATACAGAATAGTTTGTCGTAGCTCAACCTGCTATATTTTGTACTAGACAAATGATATCTTTAATTTTTTATATGTGTACTGAATTTTGTAAACTAAAAAAGAAATTACAGGACTAAAAATTCCAATTCAATGAGTAGTATTGAGACAGAAAACCAGTTATCTAGTGACCAAAAAGATATTGTAGCAGATAGAACAGAGCAAATGAAAAGGAGACCTTCTGCCTCAGCAATAGTAGCAACAAGCTGAAGGAACTCAAGTCCTTTTGTAAAATTCTTCACCTTCCATGCTCTGTGCAATTTCAGAATGTCACCTTCAGTTGTCAGTTCCCAACCATTCACCTATTATGAAAGTATAGTCAAATATCAATGGTCTAAAGCAAGATTTTCAGTTAAATCACATACAAGAAGAAAACCTGTTCTAGAAACATTTTAGCAGTGTCTTCTGACATGGCGTGCATGTCCTTTGAATTGCACGGAGCACAACTCTTATCTGCTAATTCTGAAACAATACAAATGCGTATACTTATTAGCAAGTGTCAAATGAAGACATGACCGTGTAAACTAACTAGCCAAGTACTTCTTAAGGTCAGAAGAATGTGATCCTAAAATAGTTTTTTTCAACTGGAGAATCACAAAGGATGATATTGGGATCATAACTCATAACAGCTCCAATATTGTATGCTATCAAAAACACATCACTAGTCATAGCCCATAGAAAGTCCTCTGCATACGAATCAGAAAGCATAAAAAATGAGCATACCAAAGGCTCCTAGCTACATGATTATGATATACTTGTTCCTACATGGGAGGTGGAACCTATTTGTCCTTACTTAATTGAGATATGTCTTTTATCACCTCCTTTTACATTGCAAAAAGAAAGGACTGTCTATTGGACAGTCGACTGAAGTTTCAGTCGATTGTTTTAAATGTATGCTAACACCCCCATCCAATCCCTATGCACAAATCACAACGCGCGCATCGGCGCATCCGAGGGCACCAAGATCGACTGAAACACAGTAAAAAATCCAGTCGACTGTTAAATAGACTTTTCAATAAAAAAAAATTGAATGTCAATGATTTGTTCATATCAGTATAGTTGACTCACAAAGGATATTATAATAAAATATCACACGGCGTGACTTTTCCATGTCTCGAGTGGCCATTGATACATGAAGTGCATGCACTGGGAAAATGAATCTATCAATTGTGTGTGTTGGGTTGGGTTGGGATGGAGGGGGGAGGCCGGGAGGGTGTGACAAAATGTCAAGAGAATAAATGGGTAATGTATTGGAAAATCACCTTGATTATCAGGGAAACCGTGGCACCATCTTCTACTCAGCATTTTAATTTCACCTCGCCTTCCCGTATACATCTGATAATGAGGGCTGCATTGATAATGATGTCTCCACTCAGTTGTGCATGATTCTAAATATAAAAAAAGATCACAGGACATCAAAGTAGGTCATTTAGCAATGGAACTAAAGCCCATAGCTCAATGCGCTTTGGTCATGAACCATGAGTTTGCAGAATCATACAAAGAACTTAAGAAATCTGGTTAGCTAAGAATATGTTGATACCCAGTCCCTTGTGACCCTGCACCTAGCAGGAAAGATACTGGGTCAATAGGTTTGCAAGTTCTGTCTGCAACATGAACAAGTGATTTATCTTCATGTCAATTAGATGTAAATGTCTGCATATTCATGAATAACACCCCCATTGCATTTTCTGATGAGCATACCAAACATACATTTATACTAAAAACTGTGTGTATGATCCCGATGTCCACAGTAGAATTTGTAGAACACCTACAGAACAAATCCTATGCTCGACATTAAAATCAATATTCAATCCTTTCTTCAGCAAGTTCTTTCAAGATACTGCCACCTGCGCCATTGCTCTAAGTTCTTTGTTCCATAAGACATTCAGAAATACCCAGAACCTGAAACTACAACGTTAGGTAATTGGGGAACATGTGCAAAATCGCATTGAGCCACGTATCAGATAGACTCTACCTATTTATATATGACCACAGGCACCGAAATTGTTAGGAATAACAAAACATGCACGAGTGCAGCACAACCACCTCTCAAGTCCCAGAACTCGACAGCACGCACCCCCATCCAGGCCAGATACCAACATTAAGGCACAGACATCATACATAAACTATGCCAGAAAATTCTACCAAGAAAGAGGTTACTTGTACCATCCATGGCCGTGCAGCGGGAGCCTCTTGGCGAGGAGAGGCCAACCAGAGGCTGCCACTGCCTGCACAGGAAATAGACAGAGTCAAATCAGAACCGCACGGGAGGTGTTCGATGGTATGCGTGCACGGAGTTGGCAGGTAATCTGCATCGGCGCGCCGGGGGCATACGTAGGAGCGCGAGAGCAGGAGCCGCGCGTGCACCATAGCGGCGCGGATCATCGTCGACGGTGGATCTCGCCGCTCGCAGGCGACGCGATTGAGGAAGACGGCGGGAAGCAGGCCTGTCTGTGTTGCCGCACGAGCCGCGCACAGAACAGCTGAAGAGGGACTGAGGCACTGAGGGAAGTTTGGATGCGAAGTGTGCGTTGTCGTTGCGTCCAGACGCAGAGAGTTATTTACGTTTCCCTGTGATCATCAAATCCTAGCCTTCGGATCAAGAGTTTTATAGAGCCCCCGATTTGCTAAATACTTGTAATATTTCTGCAGTCGTTAAGGATAATTTCAAGCCAAACGAGCACGCGAGAAAAAGAATAATATTTCACAACAACAGCAAATAAAAATGTTATAAGATAGTATGCTTAAACTTGAAACATGAGTTGCGCTGATAAAAACAAAATTCAAGTCCTTAACAGAACATTTACTTTAACGTGTGGGATATTTTGATAAAAAGGAGGCAACTTATTCGGTGCTCTGTGAACCGCTCCTTGGGGTGACCCATAGGGCAACTAGCACGCACTGCCAAAAAATAGCTCACTGCCACCCCTCTCCCTCGTTGCTTCCCCCTCTCCACCCCATGGCATTGACAACCGGCATGGCCCTTCTCCCTCTCCTTTTCATCTCTTCTTTTCTCCCTCTTTAGGTGGTTTGAGTTGATGTGGAGGGGACGGCCACAACGGTGGATGGCCGACGGGATCCTGTGGGATCAGGTGGTGGGACAACTAGATCCAACGGCGGGACGCATGGATCTAGCCATGGATGGTTCGGGTCGGGTGGTGGGGCGTCCTCCCCTCCCCCATCCCTCGGTCGCCCCTCCCATCATGCCAACTTCTAGCGTTTCTCCTCCCTTTGGAGCTCGGCAGAGGTGCCTTCGCGGCGGCATCGCGACGCTATTGCGTGTGCATGGAGGCACGATGCACAAGATTAACATTTAGGTGACTCAAAATATGTGAAGATGTTCTATTGATGTTAAAACTAAGGTTGAATCATTTCCCCATGTAGAAAATTTATACAAGCACAATGAGTGAGCATCCATGCATTCAAAACCATCACTATGTTCGATTTCCAAAGCTAGTACATGAAAGAGGGAGGTGGAGTTGCTAAAGCGTGATCAATAAAATTGTGATCGAGAGCTACGTGAGTTGCTTGGAGGGGATGCTCTCCACCTTTTATAGAGTTGATGGCAGTCTGCCACGTATCACTAATATCTTTTTTGAAGCTATATATTAGTCCTTTTCTTTTCCTAGATGGTTATATTCTATTATAGAGGGGGGCTTTTGAGGTTCATGCCCCTTGGTGTTTATTGTAGCATGATTGATGCAAGGGTCTTTTCTAATTGAGTGTTTCCTTTCCGTTCGACTTAATCTCGGTGAATTTGCGGTTGCATTATCTTTTTCCTTAATGTGATGGATGAACTACTCCTACTCTATTACTAAAAAAATAAAATGTGTCGGCAAAGGATAAGTATTCATTTTAAAATCTTCTTTTAAAAACAAGAGATTCTATTTCGTTGTAGTAACCACTTCCACCTTATAAGAAACCCCTAAAATGGTAAATTGCAAAAAAAAAAAATTTGTTGGAGCTAAATCCCTAGAAGCAAATATGCTCTTCTCTCATGGAATCAAATACGGCAACCATAAGAAACAGCAACAACACAACATTCAACTTCTCTGACCAAATCCTAAGCAGGTGATGGATAAAAGGGTTCAAGATCACGTATTATTTAACAAAACACGAACCTCCATCTTGACCAAACAGGACGTCGACAAGACGAAGCCGATGACGTTGGTACCTGCTACCATTGTCGTAGAAGCCATCGGAGCTAGAGCCTCTCCCCAACAACTCACCCCGCTCTCGACATCCTACTAAGGAGTCTCCTCCCTACCTTTATTCGAGGACTCCCATGGAGAGGAAGACATTACAGAGGTTGTAATAAAAGCTTCTCCGACGAGAAAAGACGAGGCTTGTAGAAGACGAATCTACCAACACCAGAATGTCATCAACGTGGCCATAGCAGCTCGAAATCTAAGAACACCTCGTCACTCGAGACCCCTTATTCCTTAACCATACCCTTACTTTTGTACATTCACGAACCAAGAGGTCCACGATCCTCATTTGCCCCACTCCAACAAGGGTCTAAAGGCCAGTAGCAGCGAGGGAGGTGACCAAATCAATCCCAATTTGTACATAGCGAACAATTGCTTTTTTCACATGGTGGGTAACCCACTTTTTTTTCACGCATCTCGAAAACAAGAAGCATTTTTGAACTTTCTAGGGTGTTGTTATTTGTGACTAGTGAGATTAATTAATTGATTACGATTGTATTTTTCCCACCAGTACAAAGAGAGAGAACGTGTTCCTTAAGTACAGTCGTACTAATTTCCAATTTCCAGCGTCTACCGAAAATTAAATTTTGTCACCACTGCAATGTGATGATAGCTTCGTCGATGGGTAATCCCACGAGGCTCCAGTGACTTTTACCTGAAGCGGTACTCAAAAGTCCTAGGTGAGGAACAAAACTGTTGGTGGATTTTTATGCTTTATCCACTGTGACCACAAAAGTAATCGCAATTTTTCCCGTTTAATGTCATGGCTATGACTCATAGCATGATAGGCACCCCATAAGCACACTAAAAACAAGTTTGAAAAGCCGAATCCGTTCTTGATTTCTCAAAGCAATGCATTTTTCTTTGTCCTAACTCCTAAAACTAGCGTTTGTTTTCCATGCGCTTTCCAGGGCCGTGCTATAAAGTAAACTCGCCAGCAAGCTACGCTTTCCCGGCTGTGTTCACTGACCAGTGCAGTGATCACCCTGTGTCGATCCAACGGCTCCTCCAGGGACACTGAGAAGATCGGACGGCTGCAAGTGGCCCGCGCGGTCCGCCTCTTCCGCCATGGCGCCATCGACCAAGCTGCTATAAATTGACCCACGTAGGCTCTCCTCCACAGCACCACTCCACTCTTCCTCCGCGTCTGCACTCCGTAGAGCGGTTTTGGCCTCCTAGTCCGGCGACGGCGAGCGGTGAGGATCGGATTTGTGAGGAAGTTTTGATCATATTTTCACCTGATCATGATCACATCGAACCCGATATCGTTTTTTTAAAATTTTCGGTTGTTTCCTTTGATTTTTTTTAGCTGCTTGGCGTGTTGTTCGTTGTAAGAATTTTAGCGATTTGTTTTCTGCATCTTTTTATTTCTTCGGTTGATGATCTAGTACCTAATCTCTCCCAAATCTGGCGATTTGTTCGACCATCTGTTGCGATTTTTCCTCAGCCCCGCAGTTCCGATCAGTCTCATACTCTCATTTGCAGCTCGCAGCGCAACCATGGGAACTAGGCGCGTCACGCTTGGGCTCCCCCTCCTCTTCTTCGCCGCCCTCCTCGCCGCGCCGGCGGAGGGGCTGGTCCGCGTCGCGCTGAAGAGGCGGCCGGTCGACTGGAACGGCCGCGTCGGCGCCGGAGGGGGAGGGGACGCCCAGCGCCTCCTCGCGCGGCGGCACGGCCTCCCCTGCAACGGCGCCTCCCCGAAGGCGGCGGCGGAGGGGGAGGACATCGTGGCGCTGAAGAACTACCTGAACGCGCAGTACTACGGCGAGGTCAGCGTCGGCACGCCGCCGCAGGTGTTCACCGTCATCTTCGACACCGGCAGCTCCAACTTCTGGGTGCCCTCCTCCAAGTGCTACTTCTCGGTGCGCGCCGTGTAGATTTTTCTGCGATTAATTCGGGGGGTTTCGGGAGCTTGGTTTCGTGTGCTTGTGGTGCTAAATTGGAGCGCGCGTTTGGTGACGTTTGCTGCAGATTGCGTGCTACTTCCACCAGAGGTACAAGGCCAGTCAGTCCAGCACGTATAAGAAGAACGGTTTGTGCCTTGAGCCTTCATAGTGATCTCCTCCCAAGCTTGATTGTATATAGTATAATATAGTACTGTAGTGCTACGTTTTGCATATCGGTGTTACTCTCACTTCATCATCTGATCGATCAAAACTTTGACAGTGCACAGACTCACATACTTGTGATGGACTGATGGCTGTAGCGACTAGTTAAACTAAACACCCGCAGTCCAAAACATTAGCTATAAATCTTTGACAAATCGAAGATTGAAATTCGTTTATGGTGCGTGCGGAATTAAATTATATGTTTGCGAAAGTTAACAAATTGCAGATATGTCATATTCATCAATGATGACTGGACCTGGGTGATGTTGATGCCATACTGTTTATACCGTATAGTTGTTAGTTGTTACCCTTTCAACATTTAGTCAATCCATTATTCAGATCAGTGATGTCTATTCCGGAAATTTGGCAACCCAACATGGAAAATTTTGCCGTAGCCATAAACTTCACCACTAAGCAGCTTGCGTCTTTGTTCACTATACTGTCGAATAAATAAGAACATGTAACTGTCTCCTTGTTCTTTAGTGCTCATTCGTTTATGCTTTTTTGCTTATAACGGTTTTGAAAAATCCAAATGCTTTGTTTTATAGTTTTTTTTAAAAAAAAAAAATCATGAAGTTGTTTCGCAAAGCTCTCAAATCTAGGGCTGCTTCCCCCAAGCCTCTTTTAGAAGCTCTCAAAGTTTAGGTTCTCAATGAATAAGCAAATCAGTGTATTCTTCAAGGATAAGCAGAATAACATGCCATTATTTTAACATCTTTTTTGAACAAAGGGCAGGAGAACTGCCATCTATTGATCAAAGAGTAGAAGAGTGAGTACAACTTTTTTTGGGGGGGACAAACCCTTCCCCCCCTAGGGTTAGCCCAACAATTAATTACAGATGTTAGCGCTGCGTCTTTCCGAGCGCAGGTCGTCGACAGATCTCGGAGGAGGGTGAACGGGACGTTCACTTTGACGAAAAATCCGGTTATTCGCTCAATCCAAATGCACCGATTGTTCCGAAACCACGGATAAGGTGCCTTTGGGAGGTCTCAGCGTGCAAAATATCTTCCGCCCACCAACGAGGGAGGCAGACGATCGGAGCCAGTGAACCGGTTGTAGGGCGGTTTGTTCATCTGAAAGGCAATGCGGCTCGGATGAAACGATGAAATCGCATTCAAGAATAGGTGTTCGAGTCTCGAGGTTACGCTTTGCATAACGGGCAAAAATACTAATTCGGGATCTGCGGCGCATTAAAGGCGTCCGCGGTGAGACGCGTCGTCTGTAAGCCGCCACGAAAGAATTTACACTTGGAGGTGCCCAGTGCCTCCAAACTTCTTTGTAGAGGTGAGGTACAACGCCAACAATTGCGGCTTGTAGGCGAAATTCACGGAGAATTCACCATTTGAGCTGAACCGCCAAGTGAAGATGTCGTCCCGTCGTAGGAAGCACGTAGTCGCTAACTTAAGAAGCGATGGCAACACTCGGGAATCATCTGCGGACTTATTCTATGACGAAGATCGAGGAGCCATGTTGAACCTTCCAAGGCATCCTTCACCGACGGCTTTCTTGATGGTAGCAATGAGCGGATGAGGAGCAAGTTCCTTGGGGCACGACCATCGAGCCATCTGTCTTCCCAAAAAGAGGTGAGGGCTCCGTTACACATGGTGAGGTTGGAGCCCACCCGCAGAGCTCGTGTCGGGCCCAAGTTTCGGATTCGCACCCAAGAAGAGGTTGGATGGGTTCTGATGTTCCAAAGCCAGCGTAGACGTAGAGCTCTTGCGAAGCGGTTTAAGTCGAGAACCCCTAGCCCTCCAAGATTGGTGTGCGAGCAAACGACATCCCAGCTGACCCGACACTGTCCGCCTGATACAGAATCGGATCCTTTCCATAGCCAGGCCCGCCTAAGCTGGTCAATCTTTTTTAGAACAGAGGACGGTGGTTTGGTGACGGAAAGGAAGTAGGTAGGCATAGCTGTCAGGACAGCCTTTAGCAAAGTTAACCTGCCGCCCTTTGACATTAGAGGCCCGCGCCAGCCCGCAAGACGGCCTGCTATTTTGTCGATTAGCGGCTGGAAGTGAACCCGCCGAAGCCGTTTGAGGGACAAGGGCAGCCCCAAATATTTGAGTGGGAAATTGGCGCGGTTGGTGGCGAGATCTTGAGGATGGTGTCCAAATTAAGGATTCACATCGATTGGGCGACGACTTTTGGCAACATTTGTCCGAAGACCGAGATGTCACCAAAGACCGGAGGATGTTTGCCAAGGCATAAATGTCTTCTTTGGCGGGGTTAACGAAGATTGTTGCATCGTCATAAAGAGCGACATGCGGAGATTGGATTGTATACCTCGACCGGAGAGAGGACGTTGAATTCCGTGGCTCTTTGGATTAGAGTGAGCAGAGGTTCAATGGCTATGTTGAAAAGCAATGGCGAGAGGGAGTCCCCTTGACGTAGACCCTTGCAGTGGAAGATGGTATCGGTGAGGTGACCATTAATGAGGACTCGGGAGGAGGAGGTGGCTAGAGAGAGGGAGATCCAGTCTCTCCACCGGGAGCCAAACCCCCTGGCCCGGAGGTTATCCAAGAGGTAAGGCCAAGATACGGAGTCGAAGGCCTTCTCGAGGTCTAGCTTGAGAAGCAGGGCGGGTGTACGACTTTTATGCAGCTCCTTGGCCTTGCTTTGAACAAAGAGGAAATTGCTCTGAATATGCCTCTTCTTGATGAAGGCTGTTTGACAAGGTGAGATGAGGTCATCCATTAAAGGAGCAAGGCGCGTGGATAAGATTTTGGTGAAGAGCTTCCCCAGACTATGAATGAGGCTGATTGGTCTAAAATCCGAAGCGGACAAGGGATCATCCTTTTTGGGCAGAAGGACGATGTGGGCGTTGTTAAGTGATTCGAACCCGGGGCCATCCAGGTCGAAGATGCTCTGGAGCGCCAGCTGGAGATCCTGTGAGATGATGTCCCAACAAGATTTGTAGAAATACCAGGTGAAGCCATCTGGTCCAGGGGCCTTATCACTTGGGAGACCCTGGACAACCTGGTGGAGTTCCTCCATGGAGAGCAGGGCCTCGAGGGAGGTGAGATCCACGGAAGGCAGATTTAAGAAATTCCAGTTTAAGGATGTTGCGGGAGTTGGCGGTGATGCGGCCGCCTCACCAAAAATGCTGTTGAAGTGATGATGGAGGGCCTGTGCCTTGTCGATGAGCTCGGTGATAGTGGAAGAGTTGGTCTGCAAGGAGTGGATGTGGTTTTTTCTTCGACGGCTGTTGGCTCGGAGATGGAAGTATTTGGTGTTAGCGTCCCCAAGCCTAAGCCAGTTTAGACGAGAGCGTTGCTTTCACTTAATCTTCTCAATGATGCTGAGCCCAGTCACTTTAAGCTTGAGAACCCGGCGCAACTCGAGTTCTCTAGGGCTCAGAGGTCGTGCCTCCATGGCACAATCTAGCAAGCGAATGACCTCAGAGGCAATGTCGAGCTGGAGTTTGGTCTGCCCGATGAGAGTACGGTTCCAGTGTTTGAGAGCTTTAGCAGTACGGATATTTTAACATCTCATTCACGTTGTTTTATTTCAATTAGAACAGCGGATGTTAAGATGTAGCAAACTGTTTAGTTCACGTGTATAATTGATCGTTTTTTTACCATGGAAGGAAAACCTGCTGCAATTCGTTATGGGACTGGTGCTATTTCTGGCTATTTTAGCCAGGACAGTGTGAAAGTTGGTGGTGTACTTGTGAAAAATCAGGTTTGATGCATGATCGAGTGTACACTTGTTTTACCTAGTCTGGTTATATACGACCCATTTGAGAATATGCTGATTTTTTTTTTTGGGTCATTCTTGTAGAAATTTATTGAAGCTACGAGGGAACCAAGTGTTACTTTCATGGTTGCAAAATTTGATGGCATTCTTGGGCTCGGATTTAAGGAGATATCTGTGGGAGGTGCAGTACCTGTATGGTGAGCAACTCTGGCTAGCATGACAAATATTTTATTTTTGACTATTTGGCAATAGTATCAAGTATATCAACATTAAAAATGAACACCTCCCCTTTGTATATTGTATGGTGTACTATTATGATTCGGACAGTGTATCTCTTGTTGTTGTTGTTTTTTTAACAAAGTGTATCTCTTGATTTGGGCCACATTGATCTAAAAAAATGTGAAAAATATGCAATTCTCTAATGCTTTTCAATTTACAAGACAGCATGTCACCAATTTAACATAATTTGGACTATATGATCCGATTATGTTAAATTGGTGACATGTTTGTCTTGTAAATTGAAAAGCATTAGAGAATTGCATATTTTTCACATTTTTTAGATCAATGTGAAGCAGATAGCCGCATTTGTTTTCCCTAACGTCACAAACAAATTTACAGGTACAACATGGTTAGCCAAGGTCTAGTTGGTGACCCTGTTTTCTCATTTTGGTTCAACCGACATGCTGATGAACGGCAGGGAGGTGAAATTGTGTTTGGAGGAATTGATCCCAATCACTATAAGGGAAATCATACATATGTCCCAATCACTAGGAAGGGATACTGGCAGGTTAATCTCCTTTTTCCCTTGGTTGAGTGATTTTATAATTTTGAATATAAAGGTAGTTTTAAGTAATTTTGTGATGATCAAATTTTAATCCAGTAATTGACCTCTCATTACATTTGGCAGTTTGATATGGGTGATTTCCTGATTGGAGGGAAGTCCACAGGTATGAAATTACCATTTTCCTCATGTCCAATACACCTGCTCATAAATGTAAAATGTTCTAATAATTTTGATTATACTTATCTGTGTTATTAGGATTTTGTGCCTCTGGTTGTGCTGCAATAGCAGATTCTGGAACTTCGTTAATTACTGGTCCCACGGTATGTCAGCTTTGTTTTCGTTTGTCCATAAGCTCCGGACATGAGTTTACTCATAGTAAAAAAAGAAAACATGTTTACTGCATCTAACCCTGGGTTTTGGGATTCAAGGAGCTTTTAACACCTTAATTTTTTGAATCCTAGTGCCTATCTTCATTGATAAGATCTCACTTTTCTGTTGTCAATATTTGCTAACGTACATGACACATTTCTTAGCAAAAATTTTAAGCCACTTAACTTTTTTACCTTTAATCACAGAAAATGTTCAATAACAAATAAGCATGCATATGTTAATCAATTTTTCGGCATTATTTTAATTGAATGAAGAGAATCCGCACCTGCGGAGCAAACACTATAAAAAAACTGCATTACACTGATGATAAAAAGTAAACCTTTAGCAATTACCACATGCTAAAAAAACATAGATAAAACATAATATCTACCCACTTGGTGCTTTTCCCTAAAGTGACAACGGGTTAAATAAGGCCAACATTATGGTTAATGGGATAATTGACAATATGTCAAAAGTTGAGCAGCAATTGATAATGTCGCATTCATGTGTCTATGACATGCAGACCCAAATAGTACTTTGGGACATATTGTCAAATGGCCCATGGGTATGTTTCATTTTTACTTTAATATTTGTGTGTCATGAGAATCGATATGGAAATATGCAGGCCATAATTACTCAGATAAATGAAATAATATTTGTGTGTCATGAGAATCAATATGGAAATATGCAGGCCATAATTACTCAGATCAATGAAAAGATTGGTGCTACTAGGGTAATCAGTCAATAGTGCAAAGCAGTTGTTTCTCAATATGGGCAACAAATAATAGATATGCTACTTGCTGAGGTTTGCACACATTCCCAAACAACATGTTGCTTTATCGTTTGATTAGTTATATATTAGGCTAATAAAAATGAATTCTCTTTGGGTCTATGACACAGACACAACCACGAAAAATATGTACTTCAGTCGGTCTATGTACCTTCGATGGAACTCATGATGTTAGGTAAGAGTTGTGGACTTACTGTAGATATAAAGCATTTCACTTTGCAATCCTAGAAAATGGTGGTTGCTTGAATATGCGTGCTGCTAGTGCTGACAAAATATGCTTATTGCTATGTCACAATAAGAGACTGAATGCAGTTAAAAAAAACAATAAAAGGCTAAATTGCGTGAACTTGCTTTTCTGCCTATTGAGTTTCACTTTGTTTTTGTGATGCCTTGATAGTTAATATGTTACATTTTGATGCCTCGTGAATGGCAGTGCTGTTATTCGAACTGTGGTAGATGATGAAGTTGGAAAATCAAATGGCCTCTTTGGCAATGCTACGTGCAATACATGTGAGATGGCTGTTGTATGGATGCAGAACCAACTCGCAGAGAATCAAACCCAGGATCATGTATTGAAGTACATCAATCAGGTTGCTTTCCCAGATTAATACGAATGCAAGTCATATTGGAATGGAATGTTTACAAATTTTTCCAAATTGGTTAAACTTTGCAGCTATGTGATCGTCTTCCTAGCCCAATGGGAGAATCATCTGTGGACTGCAGAAGCCTTGCATCCATGCCTAACATGGCCTTCTCCATCGGGGGCAAACAGTTTGTGCTGAAACCAGAACAAGTACTCATTTTCTCTGTGGCTATTACCTTGTGTATTTATATGTGTTAAACTGCATCAAGAAAAAACTACCAAGTTTTACAAGTATAAAATATTTTATACAAGATTTCAGATATTTATCCCACCAAGTTTCCCTTGGATGCACCCAGTCGGCTTTCCTTAGATGCAAGCTATAGGGTTAGACCATCTCCAACCATTTTCTCTTCATTTCATTCTCTTCCCCATTCTCTTCCCTATATTTTATTTCTTTATTTCTTACCATCTCCAACAGAATCCCTTCGAAGGGATTCACGTAGATATTAGAGAGAGAATCTCCTTCTAAGGAGAATGAAGGAAGAAATCTCTTCACGAAGAGAATGGTGAAGAGAATCCATTGGAGCTTCAAAGAGAACCAAAATCTCTTCGCAAAGAGAAAATAAGAGGTGAAGAGACACCATTGGAGATGGTCTTACTCTTCCTAAGTGGTGCTATGTGCATGAAAGAGTGTTGCAATTTTCAATAGATCAACTCCCATCCGTTATTTTCTTTTGAGCATAATCCTTAGTTGCATTCATATAACATACTAGGTAATAGAACATAAATATTCTTTTATAAGCGTAATAGTACATAAATGCAAGCACTGTTTTGATGTTATATTTGCATCTAACTGGTGAAGGGACACATAAGGTTATTTTGAACAGGAAGGCATACAAGGTTGTTACTCTATATTAGCCTGCTATCCCAACACATTGCTACACACAACAACAAAAAATCAGCTTTTTTATTGATGTAGTTATGGGGAAATGATTGTGTAAGAGCCCTGCACCTCTTCATTTATAGGGCATAACGTTTACTTGCTTAAACACCAATACTAAGATCGGCTAAAACAAGACGATATCTTAAAGGGATTTCTAATTCACTCTTCTCTTCAACAATACTGTCGGAAAGAAAATAACTATTGGAGATCACTCCAAAAACTCATGCGGCGCATAAAAGGTGGCAAAGTAATTCATATCGGACTAAGTGTATTATTAATTTCATACATTCAAATTTATATACTGATTATTCTTTTTTTTTCTATTTGTAATGAATTGGTTCTGTTTCCCTTTTGATTTCTGTTATTCAGTATATCCTGAAGGTTACTGAGGGGCCTGCTACCCAGTGTATAAGTGGATTCACAGCTATGGACATCCCTCCCCCCCCGTGGCCCCCTCTGGTAAATTAATTTCTTATAATTTTTGCTTTCATTAAAAACCGACCTTTTAACTGCATTAGGTAGTGAGCACACGAAACAAATGCATGGTAAAAATGGTCCTGCTCATTTTGACGATATTTTGCACGGAACAAATGAAAAACTATGACAATTTCAAACTTCTTAAAAAAATATAAAAAATGTGTTTGAGGTTTCATCTTTTGTGATAATTTTTCTTTCCAATATTTATTGTGCTAAACACGGCTATAAATACTGAAAGTAACGACAAGGGTGCCCGTGATGCTGCTCACGGCTAAAAGGAGGGCAGTGGGAGGTTGGTGCACAAGACCGACAAGGGTGCCATCTTGCACAAGCTCGATGAGATTTGTGAGTTTCTACATGTTTTCGATGCCGATGCACCAAGGAGGTTACCAACTTCGTTCGCAGATGGATCATTATTGTCGCTCTGCCACCCTCAACGCTAATGAGGAGGTACAAGGTGCCTCAAGAGACAATGTTTTTGGTTGAAAGCCAGCCACCCTACAAGTGCCACCCTCTGCTGCACTTCAACCACCCCTGCACGCGACGCCCACTCGATGTCACCTACCCCAATCGCCAAGAGTGGCTAGGTGGGATCGTCGGCTATGAGAGGTGATGCGAGTTTGATCAAGGTTTGTCGTGGAGGTTACCGAAATGCCCCTATTGGCTCCCCTTTGCGATCACCGTAAGCACACAAGGTAGCTTCGAAGGCTTCATAAACTCCTTCACAACCATTGCAAGCACACAAGGTGGCGGAGTGCCGAAATCCACTTCGTTGTCTCCATTGTTGGATCTCTGGCCACGTTGCTCGTTGGTGTCATCAGAGTGCTCACCTCTACAAGTTTCTCAACCTTTGCCATCTTTGAATGTTTCACCCCCACCTTCTTTTTGGGAAGATTCTTTCCTCCATTGAAGAATGTTGCGTTCATTCAAGGGATGAAAGATACATTATGCAAAAGGAACATATAGCTTGTCTTTCAATACGCTAGATTCGTCGATTTTAGTGGCATATGTTCCTATTGCTGTTTGTGAGAAACCATATCGGTGGTGGTTTTTTATAATTAGTGTGTGAACCTTTCTGGGTGCACCAGTACAAGTTTTTGCACTATAATCATCGCCAAGGAGTTTTTATGTTGACGTCATCCATTCTTTCTCTAAGAAGTTGGTGGCACCTTCGCTTTGAGTTGGAGTGATGGCCCTCCTCTTACACCTCTCCACAAGGAATTGGTGTTGCTTTCATTAAAAGATGGGGCTGTTCATCACCTTCTTCCTTTACCTGTTTTGCTTCCTCTCCTTGAGCTTGAGGAGTCAGTGGCATCCTCGCTTGATGAGAGAGCGGATCCTCACCTTATGCCTAACCTTACTGAGTAGCCGGAGTCACCTCTAAAAAATGATGGAATCATGCAAGTGGTTGCTTCTTTAGAAATTTCTTCGGCTACGCCCTGCCTTAGCGTTGAAGATTTGAATAAGTGCAAGGGGCAAGCATCGAAGTAGTTTGAGCCGCTGTCTTAGTGGCCACGGTTGATGGTTTCATCTAAGTTGGTTGCGGCACAAATGCCGCCCTCTCGCCTTGGAAGATTGAGAGACAACGTGAAGTTACGAGCAGAGATGGGCTATGTTAGTAAGGATAGCAAGATTGATGACTGGGTTCTTGAGGCCTTTATAGCATGATTGGGAGGTCTCCCTCCCTCTTCTCTCGAATTATTTGAACGCTATTCATGCAACATCGCATGTTGTTGCCTCTTCCTAAGGTGGCATTCTTTTTCTAGCCTTTTTAGAGCATCTCCAATGATAGAACCAACTATTATTTATAAGAAAACTCCATGTCATCTATAGATAACTTGTAGATAATATTTTCAATGGATTAGCTATAACGTTAATTGGCTCTTAAAATTAATATGGGCCTATATGTAATAGGTGCAATGCACCTTGTAAGCCACTATAGATTGGCTCTTAATTAAGAGTTAGTCTCTATCTCTCTCCTCTGTTTCTTTCCTCCAGATAAGCAAAAAGATGAGGTGAAGTCCTTATAGTACATCTGGTGAGTTGTCCCCATTGTAGATGCTCTTGTTTTTGTTTCTGGCTATAGTCTCTTCTAGCCTGCTATTTCTTAGGCTGGCTCCAACAAGGCCCCTTAAATTTGGTCCCCTATAGCTTGATATAGGGGATCCCCTAAAAAAATCCATCCCTTATAAACATGCAAGCCTCCAACAGTAATACCTTAAAATGGATCTCTATCCAACTGAAACTACACCTGCGCCATCCGCTGCAACTGAAACGTTCTCGCTTGGAAGCTGCCGCCTTTGCTTTCCCAAGGTACGGCAGCAAATACTGAATTGCAAATGCTATTCTGCTGCATTAGCTGTGAGCCTGTGACTTCGATGCATGCCAAATCAACACGAGAAGATTCCAGGCCAGCATTTGCAAGAGCCTTCGGTATAGCAAGTGCCGGGGTAGTGGTAAATAATTCTGGAGCCTGCATAACAAAATTGGTACTCAAAATATCATTCCAGATTACAATTTTTTTAGTGAATAACCTTCAATCCCTATGATAACATAAATTATCCCAGAAAAAATATATTTCTATTTCCTTCCAAAAACATATATCATTATATGCGAATAGCTATAAAGTGTACTCCATAATTAAGTAAATTGGTTATGTGTCTTACTTGAGCAGCATCTGCAAATCCTTTGATCCTTGCAAGGACTTGCAGTCCAAGCTCTTGAGCCTTTTGCCCACTCACTAATACTAGTGCAGCAGCACCATCACTGCTCCATGTAAATGGATAGCAATTTGTAATAACAAACAGCAGTTGAATATGGCATTACAGATGACAACAAGAAAAAGAAACAAATGCAATGCATAGTATGGGATGAATAAACTAATTTCAACATAGATGCTAAAAATTGCTTGCTATATTAACAAAATCTAGATGCTAAAAATTAGACCTTGCGGAGGAGGAGGAGTTGGGAGGCATCGGGAGGAGGCGGGGCGGCGGCGGACGCAGAGGAGGGCGGGGCGGAGGAGGAGGCGGCGGGGTCGGCGAGGCGAGGAGGCGGACGGTGGCGGAGGAGGAGGGCGGGCGGGGTCGGCGAGGCGGAGGCGCGGCCGGGGAGGAGGAGGCGGCGGCGGCGAGGCGGAGGAGGCGGAGGAGGAGGAGGAGGAGGCGGGCGGGCGGGGGAGGAGGAGGCGGGTGGCGGGAGGGAGGCGGAGGAGGCGGCCGATCGAGAGGAAGAGTGGGAGGAGGAGAGGCCGCAGTACTGGATTCTGTCTCATGGGGAGGGATCAGGTTGAGGATAGGGAGGAGAGGGTCCGTACATGTCTGATTTCTCTCCGGCCGGTGAATTACTGACTTGCTATAGGGATCTTGTTGGATGTTATAGGGGATAGTTCATCCCTTTTTTAGAGTTCGATGTGTATCTGGTCTTTGTTGGAGTCAGCCTTAGCCCTTAGGGCCCTTAGGGTGTTAAGGGCTCTAATAATGGTCGTGTTGGCTACTCGTCAGAGTCGTTGTTGTGGTGCTGGCTTTCTTTAAACCAATGTCTATGTTTTTTTCTTGAATGAAATAAGAGAACTTCTACCCATTAGTTTAAAAAATTAAAATACCGAAAAACGTATACTTCGTAAACTTGACCACGAAAACTTGCTGTGGCAGGATCTTGGGCGATGTCTTCATGGGAGCCTACCACACCGTCTTCGACTATGGCAACCTGAAGGTTGGCTTCGCAGAGGCGGCATAAGGTTATCCATGGTGACCGGACGAGCCTCACAGCATTGGCTTTGCCCCCCGGTCACCCGGGTTGATGTCCGGTAAGCATGTGTATGTATACATGTTACATGCTCAATAATGCTCTTGTGATCTGAGATGATAAACCTGTCCACTTTTAACTTGGCTAAGAAATTTATGGAGGCGGGCTTTCATACTTACAAGTTCTTGAAGTAATGTTTGTGCTGGTCTCTGGTATTATGCAAGTGATTTTTCCTACGGGCCGGCTCTGTACTTCAGGCCCAGGAATCACAACGCAAGTTAGTATGCAAATGGAGGAAGATTAATACGACCATTGCTTTGGTCCGAACTTTCTTTTGATCTCATGGACATAGTTTTGTCCTCCCGCAATATTCAGTAATAAAAATAAACGGCAACAGAAACTAATATGTACAAGCAAAATGAACTAAAATGAAGACCACAGACGTGTGAAAGTACATGTGGTCATTTGGAAAAACATCCCTCGATAAGTCGATATAAATTATACCACCTTATAATCGCTGGCTGCCTCTTCCACAGCCAGCATTTTACCTCCGAACTTCGCAACATAACATGCTTATCTCGTTACCCATAACAGCACTTTTTTTTAAAAAAAAAAAAAGTGCCAAGAAGGATGACAAATACTTCTCCTTTGCTCCCGGATGAACCATAAATCATCTCGAGGAGACACCGACTCACGGTACGCACGGTAAAAACACACACGCCAATATATTTGGACTCGGATTCTTGTGTTGGCTTGAAATGATCAGTGGCCTTTGCCGGCGCCCCTGGCCCTGATCTCCTTGGCCCGCTCGGCGCGCCGGACGTCGAGCGCCTTGCCGACGAGGCGCAGCCTCCGGCTCTGCTCCGTGATGAGGCCGGTGGTGGACGGCACCTCCCCGAGCACCACCTCGTAGCCGTCGCGGTACGAGTCCATCCCCTCCGCCATGAGCTGCCAGAAGAGCGCCCCGGCCGCCGCGCCGCCGCCGCGGGCCGACGCGTAGATCCTGCCGTACACCACCCCGAACAGCGCGTCCCGCTCCGCGCTGCTGTACCCGGGGTCCCTCCGCGACTTGCCGAACTCCGCGACGAGCAGCGGCTTCCGCAGCGCCGCCCGCGCGTCGGCGATGTGCGCGTCCAGCCACCCGCCCAGGAACCCCATCTGCGACCCCTCGCTGGACCCCGACGACAGCCACTGGTCCGGGTAGGAGTGGACGGTGGCGAAGTCGATGCCGGGGACCTGGTTGTTGGCGATGAAGTCGGTGCCGACCTGGCGGCCGGAGGGGTTGGCGGCGAGACGGCGGGAGGGGGAGGCGGAGGCGCCGTAGAAGCCCTCGAGGCCGGCCTCCAGCATGTGGTTGGCGTCGATGGACTTGACGTGGGCGGCCATCTCCGTGATCCAAGACTGGATGGAGCGCCCGGAGAGGTCGGACTGGCACCGCGGCTCGTTCATCAGCTCCCACGCCATGATCGTCGGGTCGTCCTTGTACGCCACTCCGGTCATCGTGTTCACCCTTGTCAGCACCGTCTGCATGCAAGAGGCGCCAAGACGAGCGGTAAAGGTTCAGAGAACAGCTGCAGCTGCTGAAGCGTGCTCCAGGTATCAGTATGCAGTAAAGATTCAGAGACACTTAAAAAGAGATTTTTTAAATTAGATGATCAGTAGTAAATAATCAACATTATATGAAAATTTTAAAGTGGCACTGGAGGCCGGCCAAATATTTGGCGGCAGCAGTGGCTGCCGTCGTTCCAGCAAGTGCTAACCAAATGGGCAGGTTTGTACTGTTCACGAACCAAGCTGGCTCAGTTCGTTGAACCGAACCGAATCTGGGTTCGGTTCGGTTCGGTTCACTGTTGTTGTATATTTATTTAATTCAATATATGTATTTTTAAATATATTTTATTTAATTTATAATGTATACTTATGAAATATAATTGTTTTTCTTAATTTATATATATTTTTAATAAAATAAACTGATCAATAAAAAACCAGACCAATCCGGTCGGTTCACTGTGCAAACCGAAGCTAGGCCCCCAGCCGGTTGGCCCGGTTCGTACAGTAACCAAACCAACCGGGCTCAAATCGAACCAAGCTGGCTCGTTGGCCAGGTTTGGTTCCAGCCAGTAGCACCGGCATGCCAGGACGGACAGGAGGGGATGGCGGGTGCTTGCTATTGCTCCCACCATTACCTTCCTCTCCGCCCTAGTGTGCCAATGCTGCAGATTGGAGCGACGGCAGCCATCGCTGCTGCCATATGTTTCGACGGCCTCCGCTGTCACTTTGGGATATTCATTTATGGTTGATTATTTTATAAATTTAATTTTTATTGTTGACTACTTCCTCTGGTTACATAATACTTATCGTTTTATGTTTGTCCTAAGTTAAAGTTTTAAAATTTTGTCTATAAAAATCTTTTAAACTATTTGAATTGTCTAAAAAAACATACATATAAAATTTGTCTTGAAAACACTTTCACACTATCATTTTTTTGCGAATTTTATAAATAAATTTCATTAGTAATGGTCAAAGTTGCATTTCGAAAACCTTGTGATTATCTAAAACGACAAATATTATAAAACTAGAGGGAGTATTTAATTTGAAAAATCCCTTAAAAGCACCTGATGCAGTCGGATTGGGGACCCAATAAAAACTTTTGAGCGCTTGTCTGATGCAGCGCTAGTATGAAAAAGCGATTTATCTTCTTGAAGAAGTTTTTTTTCTAATATATATACTCGCTACTTTTTACTTAATACCAGCTTATACTGTGTTGAGTGTTCAGTCTTGTCTCCAGTCCAGAGTCCCGGACACCACCGACAAAAGTATACAGACACAAAGAAGAACAAAGAAGGGGTCATCGTAAACCACGCTATCCTGTGTACGGCTTTAGCGGCGCATGACTCCTTGCATTTTACCACAGTAGACAGTGACGTAAAACGTGTTTCCTCCCTGAAGGGAAACCACCATTTTTTTCTTTTGAAAAATATGCCTCATGCAGGCAAGGATTTAATAAGTGGAACATAAACAAGAACTGGAGAAGAAACTAATCGGCGCATATGGAGCTTAATCTTTTACTCCATTTGAACCAAAAGACTACTAAACATTATGTCTAGAATGACTTAGGAAAAGCGTTTCGTTGAACTTGGATAATAGATCATGTAACTGTCAAAGAAATAGGATAATAAATCATATAACCGTAGTGCTCTTTGGCTCGCGGTTTGTTTGGTTTTATTTGGTTAACCTAAAATTGTTTTTTAAAGAACTATTTAGTATAAAATTTTGTAATAATATTTTCAGAGTTTTGTAGAGTTTTACTTAAAAATCCTAAAAATATCTTTTAATAATTTTTTAGTCTTTTCATTTTTTTAAGCTCTCAACTTTAAACTCAACATCAAACCGTGAATCAAAGAGGACCCGTAAGTAAGTGTCCTCATTCTTGTCAAAGAGGAACAAAAGAACCACATTGTAAAGCAAAGGAAGGAAAGGAACTCACTCTCACTCCGTGCCCATGGTCCTAGAAATGGAACGGAGTTTACCCAGTAGAACAATGAAAATTAACCGAGGATGATTGCTGTTTTTACCTTGACATGGTTCTTGTAGAAGCCCTTCACAACAGGGTTGGTGAAGAACTCGTCATCTGATCCAATGGCCTGCCCCTGCGCTCTTGCCCAGTCCACATACTGCTTCTTCCCTCCAAAAGTCTCGTAGTTGTTCACAAGGCTCAGTATCACCTTGATCCCATACTTCCTAGCCTCAGAAAGCACAAAATCTAGCCCCTACACGCACACCCAAAAAAGAAATCAAACAATGCCATCAACCCCAAAAAACATGATCTAAGCACCAAATCAATAATACAAGAATCAAATTAAACAAGTAGTTGATTGAAATCGAGAAGCAAACGTGATGATTATATATATAGTATTAATTAAGGACCTTGAAGGTGTTCTCGTTGTAGTGGCCGGGGGAGTACTGGAGCGCGTTGCCGCCGCCGTCGCTGAAGGCCCAGGTCCTGGCCACGGTGAGGCCATGGGCGGCGGCCTGGCTGAGCGCGGCGGTGACCTTGCCCTTCTGCGCGGGGTCGGCGGCCATGGTCATGAGCCAGTAGGCGTTGAACCCGTTGGCGTAGTAGGGGTTGCCGTTGAGCACGAAGTGGGTGGCCCGAGCCCGCACGAACCCGCCCCCCTCCCCCCCGGCCTCCGCCTCCTGCACGCCGCCATGGGCGCAGTACAGCAGCACGAGCAGAGCAGCAGCTCCAGCTCCAAGCAGCCCCATTTGTCCACTAGTTGCTTGTGGTTGTGCTACCTCCCTCTCCCCTCTCTTGGATGGCAATTGCGGCGAGGTGAGGACGTGAGGGGAGGAAGAATGCAAGAAGAGGAGGCTCAGTGGGGATTAAATACATCACACAGCTCGCAGGGCTAGCACTGTGTCACACTGCCACTGCAAGAAATGGCAATGCAAGCAAGCAAGCAAAGAGAAGCAGGTCTCTCTCTGGAGTCTGGTCACTGGGTCACTGATGTTCAGTTGTTCACTGCTTCACTTCGTGCACGTAGCAGCGGTGCGGATAGAGGGGAAGGGCAGCACTTAGCTTCGTCGGTACCAGCGTCCGGCGCATAGTCCGCGAAAGGTTCTTCAATTTGTGGGCACCTCACATGTTGAGGAACATGTTGGTACGGGTTGAGCTTGTAGGGCTTTTGCCAAATCTATCTCGAGCCCCATAAACCACGACTAACATGAAGGGTTTTGCAGTTTGAATGGGATATAGCAATAGGTTGGAGATCAAAAGCCACTGGGTGGTGGCCCAATGGTGAGGATTGGCGGTGGCCACCTCACCCACCAGAGATCAAATTCTGGTAACTCATCAAAAAAAAAAAGGATATGCAAAAAGCAACGCAAGCAAGAAAAGAGGGAACACACAAAAAATCAGCCAAGCACTGCGAGTGAGCAGCGGGGAAGGTGGAAAAGCTGCAGTAAGGAGCAAAAAGAAAAGGAGCTTGGCTCCATCGCATGGGAAAAAACATGCGTGTAATAGATTGCATAAAAATAGCATCAGGAGATTAGATTGCATTAATAATTGCTTGGCAGACATTGTTTCCATTGTATACTTGCAATGGAAAATATATATGTCTATTAGACGTGCCCTTATACATGCTCATGCAACGCAGGTTCTTTGATGATTCAATGAATCTTACAACAGAAGGCTACACAATAACCATTAATTTATCTTTACTATTAAAAAATCTCTTGTGATTACAATCGTCTATCACATACCATTTCAAAAAATTCCCCTCCATGGTTGTTAAAACTGATTATCATATGCTATCTACATAGGCCTTTATTTAATTATGTTTCCATTCAATGAATTTTCTACGTTTGCATGTATAGACCCTTGATTTTTTATCTCTGTTTTTTTTATCCCTGAGTTCATTTTATGCACCCTTCCTCGTTGCGAAGCACAGACACCTTCCCTCCTTAGTTGTTACCTTCTCACTTCCTTCTACTTCATCTTCCCTCTTCTCCTCTCCCAAGACACACATCCCCGTCTTTTGGCAGCCACTCTCCTCCTCCCCATGTTGTCACTTTCCTCCCTCCCCGAACGATTGCCCTCCCTCCCATTGTCTACTTGCTTCTCTCTCCCACTACAGGAGGCGGCAACAGTATCGACAGCCCAAGCCGTCGATAAAAATACAACAACCGTCGAGTGTACTAAGTGTCGACGGCTAGCCGTCGAGAAATGGCCGTCGAGTGAAGGTCGTCGAGAGAGGAGACTAGTCTCGACGGCATACGGAAAGCCCGTCGAGACAGTCAACGGGGACGCCGTCAGCGACACGGTTGGCGCTGTCTCGACCGCCATTAAGAGGCCGTCGATACTGCTTAAAGTGGGACCCACAGCTGGGTGACATGGACTGAAATGGTAGTCTCGACGGCAATGGATAGGCGGTCGTTACAGGGCCGACTGCTTTGCAGTATCGACGGCCATTGTGAAACCGTCGAGACATATAAAAATAGAAAAAAAAATTTTCTGTATTTTGTAAAAAACACAGATTCTGCTTGGCCATTGCTGCTGCCCCCCCAAGCGGATGACAATGACACTGATACCCAAAATACCCCACAATGCATATATATACCCCTCATCGCATATTTGCGACCACAATTCATCCAAACCACACATCGAAACCACAAAAAACACAAATAAACATTACCACACATCCACAAGCACATATATAGCATATCGAAGTCCACAAACTATCATATAACAAATATAAGACGAAGTTTGCAACTCAAAGTATCAAAGTCAAAAGTAAAGCTAGCTAGCTACTGATCTGTAACATCCCAAATTTTCAAAACCAAATTTGGCACGTTAATAATTTCATTAAAATGCATAATTAAAATATTAAACTATTTAAGTGTTGAAAAACATCATGGCATCATCATTGCATGTAACCGTTTTGAAAATGGGTTGGGTCATTAATTTTTAAAGGTATAAATATTTTCATGGGTGCATTTAGAAGCTTTCAAACCCATGTGAATTTGTCAAAACCTATTTAATATTTGACCTTTGAATAATTATTTAGAAAGAAGAAAGAGAAAAAAACAAAATTGGAAAAATTAGAAAACTTCTCTCTCTCTCTCACCTTTTCTCTCTGCTCTCTTCTCTCCCTCTGCACCGCAAGCTTATCGCCAGTAGCTCATTTGCCGCTATGAGTTACTCTCTGCAACCCAAGCGTGCGTCGTCGGCGATCTAGACCACGCCACGACTTCCTCTCGCCGCCACGCCACGCTAAGCACCACGACTTCGCCGTCTGTTGTTGCATTTGTTGTGCAATAGCTTTGTCTTCGATGCCTCATGCCTTGTGCCACCCGTCGGAGTAAAGTCCGACGCCGGCCGTGCTTTCTTCTCGACTATAAAGCTCGTGTTCTGCTTCTCCTTATCCGATTGCCTGCCGTGCTTCTCCTCGGTAAGCTCTGCTCTATTCCACAGCCTTGCCATTTCTTCGTCGCTTTCTCACTCGCTTCCTCTCATCCTCCATACCGCAGATGTCGAAGGAACCGAAGAACCACCAAGTTAAAAAGAAGTTGCGCTTCGATTAAATCGTCGCCTTGGTAAGCTTACGCTCATCTCTAGGTGCGCTTGAGCTTGGGAAGATGATCCGGGGAGGCCGTAGTCTTCCTGCGTGTGCCATGTCGAGCTAGAGCTCTCATGGAAGCCATGCGAGCTAGTTTAGAGCATGCTGCTGTAGCTATGTATAAAAATACGTCGTCGTCTTGCGGACGGCGGATCGCCAGACTATAGGGTCCTTTGGAGGCGCCGAGTCGAGAGGATCCATTTTGCGATCGGTTTGGCGAACGGAGGTCGCCACAACGGCTAGCCGAAAGCTCGATATGCTCCAATGGAAGTTGCTGTCGTGTTGTGCATGCTTGGCTTGAGGTTGAAGAAGACCCATGCTTTGAGATTAGTGCTAGCTTTGTGTAGGGTGTGTGGCTCGATAAATGGAAGCGTATTCGATCAAAATACGCTTTCGAGTTCAAAGTGCACACATAAATATAATCCAAAAATTTAATAACTCTCTATTTATATTAATACCTATAACAATAAAAATTAAGCTAATCATTTTTCATTAACTAGCAAATAACGAATGATTTTCAAAAACCTTAGAAAAATGATGAAAATATTATTTTGATGCATACACTTGATTTAATAAAAATATAAAATAGTTGTGCATACATCACATTTCCATGCATATTTATTTCGTGCATGATTTTTAAAACAAAAATCATATATAAATGTTTCCCTGTTTGATGGATGTTTATATTATGTTGTATGTGTTGTCCGCGTGGTTAGACCCGTCCATAAATGGCGGTTGCTCCTACCCGTCTTCTGACCAAGGCAAGTCCCCCTTTGATCATATTGTGAAGCCATTTTCGGTTATTTAGAAAATGTTTATTAGACTTGAAAATATGCATGCTAGTTTAAAAGATAAATGCCGTATTTGCTAGAATTAGTTATTATGCCAATTAGAAAGGTAAGAGATATGTTAGGATCAAACCTAAGGCTAAAATATGAATTACTCTTATTTAAATACCTTGTTGAGGTAGGATAAATGCTTAAAACTATTTATGCGAATGATTCAATCATTTGTGTGAACGAGAATATTGTTGAGAAATGTTTGGGAAAAGATGATTTAAAGATAGCGCATCAAGGGTGATGCTTAATAGGAAATGATTTTCCTCTTATCCCAAAATCTTTCCGACTAGGGAGATATTTTGTCGGTTAGTGCGATATGGCACGGTTTGAAAATCGGGCTAAAATATAAATTCTCCCTAGTCTAAGGACCGCTCATCCTATAATCCTATGAATCGAGCCATTACTGACGACCTCGAGCCCGGTATGGGGCGGGCCCGATCGTCGGTCCTCGTGGTTGATGGTCTTGTGGCGAAACATCGTCTGGTGCGTAGCCTCTCGAGGTAAAGCGTACCCACTCTGCAGAGTTAAAAGCTGTCATGATAGCCGTGCTTTCGCTGTTATGGCCTTGAAGGGACTGATTATATGGTAGCTCCTTCATTTTAAAACCAATTTAGAAAAAGGGTTTTGAACAAATGATTTGAGATGAGTAAGGTTTGAGAAGGATTTCGTTTGAGCTAGGGGCCACCGGTGATATTCCGAAATGGGTAACGGCCTATCGGAAAGTGTCGCGCGGAATGGACCTAGCGGTTTGAGAAAAGAAAAGAAGAAAGGATTTTGTTCTTGCTATGGCACTTTGAGGCCAAGTGGCGAGAACCGTTTGAGAAAAGCCCAAAGAAAATATGGAGATTCAATGTTTCTAAATCGCTTTGTCAAAACTAGGCTAATAAGCGCAATTTCATAAAATTGCCCAAGCCATCCATTTGTACTAAACCCCATCGGCATATATCCTCGACTTCTTGAGTACCTTTGTACTCACCCTATTTCTCCTTCCCTCTTCCAAAAATTTCAACAATCGAGGAAGCCCTCGACTCGCCATCCGAGGAGGACCCGGACTTCGAGGAGGAGGAGGACTTGAGGACGAAGAGTAGGGTTGTGTCTGCCTGCCGCCGCTGTGGAATAGTCTAGTTGCTAGAATAAATCGTGCCATGTTAGGCTCTGCGTTACCGTGTGTGTGTACGCTGTATCTTAACTGCGTGCGTGCTTGATGTATTAAATCGTGACTTCTGTGGGGCGCTTAGTCCTCTATGTTGTAATAATGTAACTCGAAGGCAATGTACCATTATTGTTGTTAAATTGTGTGTGCTAGCCATGATCTTACGGGACTAATCTTGTATGCACAATTAGGATTGATCAATTAGACCGGGTTACGACAAAAGTGGTATCGAGCCGATCGGCTTTAGGGCGTAGCCCTAGAATTAGAGACCATATAATTTATAAAGAAAATAATTGTTAAATAAATTCGTAATCTTCGCAATCCAATTTTTTTGATAATCTTTTGGAAATTGTAGATGCCGTCTTTCGCGTCGCCCTTGGACTTGGCTACGGAGGTTTCGTGCGCCCGACTATTGCGATCTTGAAAGCACGCTTGGTTTCGATGACCCTATGTATCATGGGGCCACTACTTTGCGCAAAGGACGCTTTTCTTTGGGTGGTGTGCGTCCATCGTTTTTCTTCAGAGTCCACCGCCTACTCGTGGACCGTTCCGCTACTCGCTAATCGCGTCAATTGCTCGACGCCATCCAAGGCGTGTCGGACTTGCTCTACACCGACTCATGATCTGTTCACGCGTGAGTTGCATGTCTCCGCTTCGCTACTTTCCTCTCGCTCGCTTAACGAGCTGTTCAGCCATGCTCGTGCGGCCGAGAGTGAGAGCGACCGACGGTGTACCACCTTGCCGAGCTCGTCAATCCACGGGCGACGCGTACACCATCGTCTGCGGGAGTTGAACTCGTCTATGACACCAACCGCCACCGGAGCAAGCCAAGAAGGAGAGCGCGAACTTAAAAAGCGTGACTCTTTTCACTTGGTGGAGAAGGTCCAGCCGCAAAAGAATCCGTCGGTTGGTTCGCGAGAACCGGCGTCTCCGTGGAATGCCGCTTCTTCCTCCGGGACTCACCTCTCTGCTGCCGACCTCGCGCCCAGAAGAAGGAGGTCGGGACAAGCCCGCGTCCCCCTAAGGATCCTGCTGATCTTCCCTTGTGTTCCTTGAGCTCACCCCTAAGGATCTCAAGTTGGATCTGGTCCTTCCGGAGTGAGAGCTCCGCCTCCCACTCTTGTCGAGCTCCAAGGCATACCGTTGATGGTTCGATCACCACCGTCTGGTTGGCACCCCGCTGTGGATGCCGACGATGATGATGATGACGGGGAAGACCCCGTGGAGTTGGTCTCTGGGTCCGATTGCGACCAGGACTAGCTCGTAGCCCCCTGTATCCTTTGTTTGGGTCGTTGTCACCCTTTTCTTTTCTTTTTCTTTTGCTTTGGGTCTTGTCCGCCGCTTTGCCGTGCTTTGCCGCCGGTCCCCCCCTCCACTTCAAATATTCGGCCGCCTCTTTAAGAGGGCCGTCCCGCCGCAGTTCGCCGCCTACGCTGCTTGCCGTCCGCTCCCCCGCCAGATTTCGCCAGCCGCTGCGCTTTGCCGCTGCGTTGCAGCGCGCTGCTTGCTTTGCTTGCCGTCGTCGGTCTTGCCGCCTACTTTGTCTTGCCGCCCGCCGTGCCCAGCTGCTTCTCCAGCCGCGATGAGGAGAAGGTCGGAGATTCGCTCCTCGAGTCCTCCTCCTCACCGTTCTGCGAGCCCTCGCCGCTCGGTGAGCCCTCGCCGTTCTCCGAGTCCTCCTCACCGCGCTCCAAGTCCTCGTCGTTCCCCGAGTCCTCGCCCTCGGCCGAGCCGGCGAGTTCCGTCTCTTCCTCGAGGAGATGAGGCATTTTCCTCTCGGATCACCGTGGTAACCATCCTACTCGGTTGGTGCTTACAGGTGGGCCTTGTGGATCAATCCTATTAGCCGTCGTGTATGTCCGTGTAACCCGTAGGTAGTTAGCTCGTGATTTGGGCTGACGTACCAGTTTGTGGTATTGCGCCCCTGTTTGTACCCTAAAAATTGTTATGTTATGAATATGAATGTGCATTGTGCCAAATTGCATATTTAAAACCATGTTTTGGATGAAAAACGTAATTCCTCCTTATGCTTATCTCGTTCCTCTCCTACCTATCAGATGGTGATTGCTCGAGTGGCTGGAAGAAGGGATGTAGCCCGGGGCCGAGGTCATGGAAGTGCCCCGAGCCGAGCAAGTGCTTCGCACCAACCTCGTGAGCAAGATCGCTCAGTTCGTATGGATCAACATTCTGTTGGAGGACCTCCTCCTGTTCCGGTTCCTCCGCCAGCTCCTCTGCCAAATCCTCCACCAAATTCCCAACCAAATTCCCAACCAAGATCCCACCACGAAAACTCTCTCGAACATCAAGCTGATTCCAACCACCATCTTCCTCCACCACCTCCTGAAGAACCTACCACCCGAGAAATCATGCAAATGCAACACCAGATGATCCGCGACTTGATTCAAGAGCGGAATCATCCTCCTGTCCCAGCTCCCTCTCCTGCTCATACACCAGCTCCACCTCCCTATCGTTCCCGTATCAATGACTTCCTTAGGGCCAATCCCCCTAAGTATGCTGGCTCTGCCGACTCTCTGGAAGCAGCGGATTGGTTAAAGGAGATCGAGAAAAAGCTTATCATGTTCCAATGTGGTGAGATTGAGAGTGTTCAGCTCGCAACACATCAACTCACTGGAGTTGCTGCTGCTTGGTGGGACACGTTCTGTGAAGCCCATGATAACCCTGATGCTATCGAATGGGCTGAGTTCGTTGAGGCATTTGAAGAGAACTATGTTCCCGACAGTGTTAAAGAGGCTAAAAGAATTGAATTCCACTCCCTCGTGCAAGGAAGCATGACCCTGCAGAGTACCTCACCAAATTCACACTCTTGGCTCGATATGTTCCAAGGGGCGTGAGGAGCGATCTTGATAAGATATATTTCTTCAAGAAAGGCATGGACCACGAGATCGTGCCTTGATTGACTCCTCTAATTCCCCACTTTTAAGCAAATGTTTGCCCGGCGGTTAAACAAGAGGAAAACCGTCGCCCGGTCTGGTGCCCGAAAGAAGAAGAGGGCCCATGAGGATAGCCATTCCTCTGGAAGTTCTCGTTTCAAGATCAAGCGCTCTCGTGATCGTGGGCATGTTATCCTCCTCGCCCTCGACTCGAGTGGGTCGATCGCGACTGCTCCTCTACCACCTCCACCGATTCGCACCCAAGTCTCCACTCCTCAAAAGAAAGATATCTCCACCATAAAGTGCTTTGCTTGCCGCCAGTTGGGTCACTATGCCACTCGTGTCCCAATAAGAATCTTGAGCCTCAAGGGAAGCTTCTTTGCTCGCGACTCATCTTCCGATGGGTCGCGGAACTTCCAACCCGCAAGATCTGCTCTGCCGTTGGGCGTGGGCGTGTGAACCACGTCCTCGCCGAGGACGCCCACGCCGATCCTAATGTGGTGATGGGTAAGTTTTTCATAAGTGCGATGCACTCTTCGCTCTTTTCGATTACGGTGCAACGCATTCATTCATCTCAAAGCATCTTTTGTCAAAAATCATGAGTTGAAAACGATGCCTTCAAGAATCCAATGCTAATTAAATCCCGGAAAAATCATGAGATCCACTTTGATGTGCCCCGGGTTAAGCTAAAATTCAAGACACCGAGTTCTTGGCGACTTGGTGGTTATAAACTCAAGAGGAATTGAAGTGATTACGGGTATGGATTGGTTAACCAAAATAAAGGTCAAATAGATCATGCCACCAAAACAAGAAAATTAATTAATAGTGTTGGACGGAGGTCCAATTCATCGCAAATTCTTTCCCCTCTGATCTAATCACCCTTAATAAGTTGGAGGCCTCTTCCCTGAAAACCATAGCTGTGGTAAAGGATTTCCCCGATGTGTTCCCGGACGAGCTACAGAATGCCCCGATCGGAAATTGAATTTGTGATAAATCGGTTCACAGCATTGGTCCTATCTCCCAAAGACCTTATCGCCTATCTGCCAATCTAATGGCTGAATTGAAGAAACAAATTGAAGAATTGCAAGAAAAAGGATTTATCCGACCAAGTGTTTCCCCTTGGGGAGCACCCGTGATTTTCGTCAAAAAGAAAGACGGATCTCTCGCATGTGCATAGATTATCGATCTCTAAATGAAGTAACAATTAAGAATAAATACCCTCTTCCCAGAATCGATGATCTGTTTGATCAAATGAAAGGAGCTTGTATCTTCTCAAAAATCGACCTGAGGTCTGGTTACCACCAAATAAAGATTAAAGATACCGACATTCCAAAACAGCTTTCACCACAAGATATGGCCTCTATGAGTTCACGGTGATGTCATTTGGTGCGACCAACGCTCCGCCATATTTCATGAATCTAATGAATAAAGTGTTCATGGATTTTACGGACAAGTTTGTGGTGGTATTCATCGATGATATTCTAATTTTTCTAAATCGGAAGAGGAGCATGAAATTCATCTTAGAAAGGTTACGAGAGGTTAAGAGAAAATCGGTTGTATGCCAAAGTGAGCAAGTGCGAGTTCGGATGAAGGAAGTGATTTTCCTTGGTCATGTGATATCACCGAGGTGTTGCGATGGACCGGAAAAAGTCACCGCGTTGTTGAGTGGAAACAACCAAAATCGTGAAGCAAGTGAGAAGTTTTCTTGGATTGGCGGGATATTACCGTCGGTTCATTGAAAATTTTTCAAAATCTCTCGATCCTTTGACAAATCTTCTTAAAAGGAAAATAAATTTGAGTGGAATGATAAGTGTGAAGCTAGTTTTCAAGAGTTGAAAAGGCTATTAACTTCTGCTCCGGTGTTAATCTTGCCTGATGTCCATAAGGATTTTGAGGTATTTTGCGATGCATCTAGGCAAGGCCTAGGTTGCGTGCTGATGCAAGAAAGGAGAGTTGTTGCTTACGCATCAAGACAACTCAAACCTCATGAGCGAAATTATCCCACTCATGATCTTGAGCTAGGCGTTGCGTGGTTCACGCTCTAAAAATCTGGAGGCATTATTTAATTGGCAATGTAACCGAAATATTTACCGATCACAAAAGTCTCAAATATATATTCACTCAACCCGATCTCAATCTAAGACAAAGAAGATGGTTGGAATTAATCAAGGACTATGATGTGGGAATCCATTATCATCCTGGCAAGGCCAATGTGGTGGCCGATGCCTTAAGCCGGCGCTCGAGTTGCAATCATCTCATGCTTAAAGAAGATCAACCTGAATTATACAAAGAATTATCGACCTCAACTTGGAAATGGTTGAGGTAGGCCAAATAAATATGCTTGAATTACAACCCACCTTAATGAATCAAATTAAAGAAGCGCAGAAGGTGATGATGAAGTTCTTGAAATTAAAGAAAGCTTAAAAGGAATAAGGCACCAGATTTTTCCATGAATGAAGAAGGAGTACTCGGTTTAAAAGAGAATCTTCGTACCAAGCAATAAATCTCTTAAAGAAGTCATCCTAAAAAAGCCCATGAAAGCCAATTTCTATCCATCTGGAAGTACCAAGATGTATCTTGATCTGAAAACCACTTATTGGTGGATTTGGAATGAAAAGAGATATTGCCGAGTATGTCGCTCTGCGACATCGCCAAAGAGTGAAGGCCGAGCATCAAAGGCTCTTTGGGCTGTTACAACCGCTCAAGATTCTGAATGGAAGTGGGAAGAAGTGGGGATGGACTTCATTGTCGGGTTACCTAAAACTCAATCCGCTATGACTCCATCTGGTAATCGTCGATCGTCTCACTAAAGTTGCACACTTCATCCTGTCTCAACCACCTACACCGAAGCAAGTTGGCGAGCTGTACATGAGCAAAATAGTCATCTACATGGGGTGCCAAAGAAGATTGTCTCGACCGAGGTACCCAATTCACCTCAAATGCAGGACAAGCTCCATGAGTCGCTTGGTACCCATCTGAATTTCGATCGCCTTTCACCCTCGGTGATGGCGGTGAAAGAGTTAACCAAATACTTGAGGATATGTTGAGGGCAAGTGCCTAGCCAACCCCACAAGGGATAAGCAATTGCCATATCTGAGTTTTCTTACAATAACGATCACCGATCAAGCATCCAAATGACACCCTATGAAGCATTGTATGGAAGAAAGTGTCGTACACCTCTGTCTTGGCAAGAAACTGGTGAGACAAAGGTATTTGGTTTGGATATCTTGCAAGAGGCGAAAAGCAAGTGAAGTTAATCCAAGAAAGGTGAAGGCAGCCCAGTCTAAGCGAGAAAGTTCTGTGACAATCGCCGCGTGATCTAAAATTTGCCAAGGGTGATTTCGTGTATCTGCGGGTTTCTCCTCTCAAAGGCATCTTGCAGATTCCGTGTGAGTGGAAAGTTAGCTCCAAGATATATTGGTCCTTTCCAAATTTTAGCCGAAGGGTGAGGTGGCATACCAAATTGAATCGCTGATATCTGTCCGATGTGCACAATGTGTTCCATGTCTCTCAATTAAAGAAATGTCTCCGTGTGCAGGAGGCGATTGCCATTGGACAAAGCAGACCTCTGACTGATTTGACACTTAAAGAATATCCGGTCAAGATTTTGGATGTGGCTATCGAAAAACCGGAGAAAAATGTTTCGTTTTGCGTGTCGATGGAGTAACCACTCGAGGCGAAGCCACTTGGGGCGTGAAGAGGATCTTGGCACGAGTTCGAATTATTTCGAAGAATCCGAATCTCGAGGACGAGATTCTCCTTAAGGGAAGGTTTGTAACATCCCAAATTTTCAAAACCAAATTTGTACGTTAATAATTTCATTAAAATGCATAATTAAAATATTAAACTATTTAAGTGTTGAAAAACATCATGGCATCATCATTGCATGTAACCGTTTTGAAAATGGGTTGGGTCATTAATTTTAAAAGGTATAAATATTTTCATGGGTGCATTTAGAAGCTTTCAAACCCATGTGAATTTGTCAAAACCTATTTAATATTTGACCTTTGAATAATTATTTAGAAAGAAGAAAAGAAAAAAAACAAAATTGGAAAAATTAGAAAACTTCTCTCTCTCTCACCTTTTCTCTCTGCTCTCTTCTCTCCTCTCTGCCGCAACTTATCGCCAGTAGCTCAAATTGCCGCTATGAGTTACTCTCTGCAACCCCGCGTGCGTCGTCGGCGCATCTAGACCACGCCACGACTTCCTCTCGCCGCCACGCCACGCTAAGCACCACGACTTCGCCGTCCTGTTGTTGCAATTGTTGTGCAATAGCTTTTGTCTTCGATGCCTCCATGTATTGTGCCACCCGTCGGAGTAAAGTCCGACGCCGGCCGTGCTCTTCTCACTATAAAGCTCGTGTTCCTGCTTCTCCTTATCCGATTGCCTGCCGTGCTTCTCCTCGTAAGCTCGCTCTATTCCTGGCCTTCGCCATTTCTTCGTCGCTTTCTCTCGCTTCCTCTCATCCTCCATACCGCGATGTCGAAGGAACCCAAGAACCACCAAGTTAAAAAGAAGCTGCGCTCGGTTAAATGCGTCGCCTTGGTAAGCTTCGCTCATCTCTAGGTGCGCTTGAGCTTGGGAAGATGATCCGGGAGGCCGTAGTCTTCCTGCGTGTGCCATGTCGAGCTAGAGCTCTCATGGAAGCCATGCGAGCTAGTTTAGAGCATGCATCGTAGCTATGTATAAAAATCGTCGTCGTCTTGCGGACGGCGGATCGGCAGACTATAGGGTCCTTTGGGGCGCTGAGTCGAGAGGATCCATTTTTGCGATCGGTTTGGCGAGCGGAGGTCGCCACACCGGCTAGCCGAGCTCGAAGATGCTCCAATGGAAGTTGCTCAGACGTGTTGTGCATGCTTGGCTTGAGGTTGAAGAAGACCCATGCTTTGAGATTAGTGCTAGCCTGTGTAGGGTGTGTGGCTCTGATAAATGGAAACGTATTCGATCAAAATACGCTTTCCAGAGTTCAAAGTGCACACATAAATATAATCCAAAAATTTAATAACTCTCTATTTATATTAATACCTATAACAATAAAAATTAAGCTAATCATTTTTCATTAACTAGCAAATAACGAATGATTTTCAAAAACCTTAGAAAAATGATGAAAATATTATTTTGATGCATACACTTGATTTAATAAAAATATAAAATAGTTGTGCATACATCACATTTCCATGCATATTTATTTCGTGCATGATTTTTAAAACAAAAATCATATATAAATGTTTCCCTGTTTGATGGATGTTTATATTATGTTGTATGTGTTGTCCGCGTGGTTAGACCCGTCCATCGTCGCCGGTTGCTCCTACCCGTCTTCTGACCAAGGCAAGTCCCCCTTTGATCATATTGTGAAGCCATTTTCGGTTATTTAGAAAATGTTTATTAGACTTGAAAATATGCATGCTAGTTTAAAAGATAAATGCCGTATTTGCTAGAATTAGTTATTATGCCAATTAGAAAGGTAAGAGATATGTTAGGATCAAACCTAAGGCTAAAATATGAATTACTCTTATTTAAATACCTTGTTGAGGTAGGATAAATGCTTAAAACTATTTATCTTGAATGATTCAATCATTTGTGTGAACGAGAATATTGTTGAGAAATGTTTGGGAAAAGATGATTTAAAGATAGCGCATCAAGGGTGATGCTTAATAGGAAATGATTTTCCTCTTATCCCAAAATCTTTCCGACTAGGAGATATTTTGTCGGTTAGTGCGATATGGCACGGTTTGAAAATCGGGCTAAAATATAAATTCTCCCTAGTCTAAGGACCGCTCATCCTATAATCCTATGAATCGAGCCATTCTGATGCGACCTCGAGCCCGTATGGGGCGGGCCGATCGTCGGTCCTCGTGGTTGATGGTCTTGTGGCGAAACATCGTGCAGGTGCGTAGCCTCTCGAGGGTAAAGCGTACCCACTCTGCAGAGTTAAAAGCTGTCATGATAGCCGTGCTTTCGGTTATGGCCTTGAAGGGTGATTATATGGTAGCTCCTTCATTTTAAAACCAATTTAGAAAAAGGGTTTTGAACAAATGATTTGAGATGAGTAAGGTTTGAGAAGGATTTCGTTTGAGCTAGGGGCCACCGGTGATATTCGAAATGGGTAACGACCTATCGGAAAGTGTCGCGTGAATGGACCTAGCGGTTTTGAGAAAAGAAAAGAAGAAAGGATTTTGTTCTTGCTATGGCTTTGAGGCCAAGTGGCGAGAACCGTTTGAGAAAAGCCCAAAGAAAATATGGAGATTCAATGTTTCTAAATCGCTTTGTCAAAACTAGGCTAATAAGCGCAATTTCCGCAAAATTGCCCAAGCCATCCATTTGTACTAAACCCCATCAAGATATATCCTCGACTTGTCGAGTACCTTTGTACTCACCCTATTTCTCCTTCCCTCTTCCAAAAATTTCAACAATCGAGGAAGCGCCTCGACTCGCCATCCGAGGAGGACCCGGACTTCGAGGAGGAGGAGGACTTCGAGGACGAAGAGTAGGGTTGTGTCTGCCTGCCGCCGCTGTGGAATAGTCTAGTGCTAGAATAAATCGTGCCATGTTAGGCTCTGCGTTACCGTGTGTGTAACGCGTATCTTAACTGCGTGCCGTGCTTGATGTATTAAATCGTGACTTCTGTGGGGCGCTTAGTCCTCTATGTTGTAATAATGTAACTTCGAAGGCAATGTACCATTATTGTTGTTAAATTGTGTGTGCTAGCCATGATCTTACGGGACTAGTCTTGTATGCACAATTAGGATTGATCAATTAGACCGGTTCGACATGATCGGGGCGAGATCGTTCTCTGGTGGGTTCTCTGGCGATTAGGCGGTTGGGTGAGCAATGGCGGGCGCTTCGCAAAGAGGTCGGTGACCCGTTGGGATTTTCTAGCTCACCGATGTGTCTCCTCCCTCCAGCCACGGATCTCACCATGAGCACGAACCGAACCCCGCATGTGTACAAAAGCAGTTGGTTATTAGTTAAATCACGTTTAAGCGATTGAAACATGAGGTAATGACTTACCGCCAGAACGTCTGACAAGCCACCATGTGGGCGAGCCGACCCACGATTCGCTGGTGGAGTAGTCTCTGCGTAAGGGGTGTAGGGGCGGTGTCCATCCATCATGAAACGGTGGCGGACCCGTAGAAGGTCGGACCGCCAGCAGCACCACTGGGACCAGCCTAAAATTTTATGAACATCTAACTTGTGAATGAAATTGTAATAAACGATATGTGGATAGATATTAAAGGTTTTAGAACAATACCCCGCCCAGTCAAGAGAGAGACTCCAGATAGGCGAACCTCTGCTCGAACTCATGTCGTTGCCTCGCCATCTCCGCCTCCTGCCTTTGTCTAGCTTCTTCTTGGGTCCTCAGGCTCTCCCTCAACGCCTGCATCATCTGTCTGCTCTCCTCCTTCTCCCGCTTCCTCTCCTCTCTCTCCCGCTGCCTCTCCCTCTCAATGCGGGCCTCGAAGGCGCGTCGGCTCTCCATTTGAGAGTGGAAAGCCCTCACCTGAGGCATGTAATCCTTCGACCTATAACAAATCGATGTTAGTGGTTACAAAATATGATCTAAGCTGACACGAACATAAATTAGACAGTACCATACCTTAGATGGTCCCCTCCAATCGCTAGCCTCCCATGAGCCTTCCCGCCCATAGCCTCATGTATCACCAGAGGGTCAAAAGGCTCCTCTTCTGGGTCCTTCTCTTGGCCATGCTTATCAGCGAAAGCCTCTCTATAGCGTGCCTGCATTGAAATGAGATAGCCGAGTTAGAATGTACGATTGTGTACAAACTAATTGATAAATTATTACGTACCTCTGGGAGGTGTACACAGGACCGAATGAGCCATCCTTTTTCTGGGCGGAACACCGACAGCCAAGACGGAAGTTGGCCAGTTGTGGCGCCCTGCATCGTACAAGTGGAGTGTGGATATATTCCTTATTAGAAGAAAACAAGATTGAAACAGTGAAGGAATAGCATTACCATCCTTTTCCTTAGCTGAGTGAACGACGACTTTTCAGTTGTCGTTTTACTCGTCATCGCTGCTCGATTCTTCTTGGCCTTCAAGGACTTTTCTTTGAACGCCTCGCTGGCCCAGTGCTGCGACAGGGCCTCCCAGGCATCTGGGGCGTTCGACACCCAGTCCGGTCGAACCTGCGCGTACTCTTGAGCCTCGAGATACAGCTTGCGCGCGTCGGCCTGGGTGATCCTCTCTCCCTTCACAATCCTGACAAGACAAAGTAAATTATTCGTATTGTAACCATATGCGCCAAAAACGGCCAAAGAAATAAGTGAATACCTGTGGAAATCCTGAACGGCGGTGACCCGTGCACTCGACATCAGATCCTGCACCTTCTGCTTGGCTTTCCTATCCATCACAGAATTGATGTCCTCCTTCTCCAAGTCTGGACGCGGGCGATACCTAAGCTGAAAAGAAATAAATCCGAATGAACAATAGTTGCCAATCATCTGTGATATTAAAAATAAAAAATATGCGAACTCACCCAAAACTCCCGCCTTATCTCCTCGGCGGCGGTGCTATCCCCGTGAGGTGCCACATTGTAATCATCCCAAGAGTAAGCGGGATGTTGTGCCCCCTCCTCTCCGACCATGCCAGGATAGTACTGGCGCACGAGGATGCCAAGAGTATTAGCTGGCTGGGTATCAGCTTTGTTGGGGTGGACACATGACAAGTTGCTACAGAGAATAAAAGCAATTTAGTAGATTTAATTGACAACAAATTAGATAATTAGGATATTACCTGTCGCTATCCGGCTCGATCACGATGCGCCCATGAGGATATCTCGCCGCCTTGGACAACTTGTTATGCCCCTCTTCGCCTGGAGCCCCCTCCGCTAGAGCCCCTAGCGCCCCCTGACTCACTGTGTCGGTGCGGTCATCCCAGTGCAGCGTGCCCTCGTGGCCAGACTCAGGAGTGCCCTCCTGGACCTCCTGGTCAAGGTCGTCGTCCTCGTCCTGCGAGGCGCTCATCCTGAACTATCGACGTGGCATCCTGCATTTTGAAGTAACGTCAGTGCACATATTAGTAATATTAAAACAACAAAATTGAACATAATGACCGAAATGAATACCATCAACTTAGAAGTATGTATCGTCTACATCGAGAAGATCATCGGTCGGCTCGACATCCTCCCCTTCTTGTTGTGCTTGTTGTGTTTATGGAGCTTACTGGTTGGGTGGATATGCTTCTTCATTTACGTCGTCATCTATTGTGGCTACGAGGTTATCTAGTCCATTCCCAATATCAATCACCACATTGCCATTCATACGTTGCTCTTGTACTGGTTGGTCATAATCATCGGTCGTCGGGGTAGCCAATCTTCCAGGCCAATCCTCTACCTCGACATATCTTGACTCTCCACATTTATCACAAGACTGTTTACCCGCATCATTTTTGTAGTACAGCATACAATGGTTCGGACAATAGTGTATCTTCTCATATGGCATTCTGAGATCACCTATCAGTTTCTTACACTCGTACCAACTGGAAGACATCTTATGGCCTTCCGGAAGGACATCAGACCACAACGATATGATCTCGTCGAAACAGTTAATAGAGAAATTGTATTTGCACTTAATTGCTAACATACGAGACACAACAGACAAGAGAGCCACCGTTGTGCTATCATGCAGAGGTTGCTTTGCAGACTCGAGAAGCTCCATGAAGTTAGACAACGTTGTGGGTGGCTCAGCGTCCAGGAAATTATGACCGAAGTCATCCATCATATCATTCACTTGATCAATCTTATCGAAACCTTCGTCTGTTGGTGGTGGCGGTGGTGGTGGCTCCGCCAACCGACTCTCCCCATGATAGACCCATCGACGGTACTCGGTCTTGTAGCCATGCGTATACAGGTCTATCTCCATCTGAGCGCGGGTTCTTTTCTTACAATTCCCGCAATCAACACACGGACAAGTTACCCGCGTGCTATCGTTTGAAGCATCCTGAAAAGCACGATTCAGGAATATCTCGGTCTTGTCGTACCATTCGTCCAAGTGGTGTTCGTCCCGTTGCCATCCTTCATACATCCAGCTCCTGTCTTCTTCCATCTGAGTTGCCAGCCATCGTCGCACGAGAGGGTTTGATATTAGGCTTTGGAAGGCTTCTAAACCCACCTACGAACGACCGATCGAGCGGATGTTGCGCTGTAGTACCAAAGGGTTCGAGACGAGATTTCGGCAGCATAACCTTAAGGGTTCTCCTAGTGCAACGATGGCCAGGGAGTCGATAAAAACTCTGAAGCACTTATTTTATGCACAGGAGAACCTCTTAGAGTTATGCCGTCGAAAAACTCATATTGAACCCTCCGGTACCACAACACGACGTCTGCTCGAATGGTCGTTCGTAGAGGTCGCCCTTGGGGCGCCCATAAGGGCTCCACCGACAATTCAAAACGCGTGTCACATCTCGTATTAGAGCAGAACGAATCACTGTCCGTGTTCCATACGAGATGTGTCGTTTCCGAACGGGTGACGTACGACTAGGTGACATGCCCTAAACTAATACACGGACGCTAGCTAATCACACGGCAAACAGTTTAATATATTTTTAAAATACATTTTATATTATTGTCCTAAATTTTTAATTATATTCTATACTATTTTCTAAATTTTTAAATATATTTCAAACTATTTTTTAAAATATTTACTAATTTAAATAATTTAATTATTGTTAATCATGATTATATTATAATTAGTTTCGACTAAACGTTATTAGCCGTCGACACTACACTACCAACATTTGGAAAAAAAAAACTCGAGAAAGTACCTGGATGTCATTGCAGAAGGCGGCCAGGGTGGCCGGGCGAGATGGGGCGTCTGGCGGGAGGCGGTGGAGATGGTGCATCGGGCGGCGGCGGAGCGGAGCGCGGTGGAGAGTGGACGCGCGCAGGACGTTCGGGCGGTGGAGCAATCGACGGAGAGGGCGGCGGCGCCTAAAGCGGCGCTGCATCGGCGCGGCAGGCGGCCACCAAGGCGGCGGCGGTCTGAGGGCGCGGTCGACGGCGAGGCGGTGGCGGGTCGGGAGCGGCCTTAGCGGCGGCGGGAGAAGTCGGCGGGCGGAGGCGGCTAAGCGCAGGGCGACGAGGCGGCGGAAGGCTAAACGGCGTCGAGGCGGGCGAGGCGGCTCGACGGCAGCGGGAGGAGGCGCGCGGAAGCGGAAGCGCGCGCGGCGAGGCAACGTGGAGGCGGCGCGGCGATGCGGCGTGGAGGAGGCTTGATCAAGGCGGGGGCGGCGACGCGAGGCGGCGGGGAGGCGGAGTGGCGCTTCGGCGTGGAGGCTGGGGACTTAGCGAAATCGCTAAGTCCCCGAGCCCGCGTGCCCTCTGTACCTAGGCTAGTATCGACGGCTAGACATAGGCCGTCGACACAGCTGTACAGTTTAATAGTGTCGACGGCCCAATATAAACCGTAGACAAAGTATTCGTAACGGCTGCCTTAGTGTCGACGGCCACCCATAAGCCGTCGAGACTACTCACAGATATCGACTGCTTATTCCTAGCCGTTGACACAAAGTTGGTAGCTGACTTCTCAGTATCAACGGCCCAAAAGCAAGCAGTCGACATACTCGTCGGGGAAGATAGTATCGACGGCTTGTTGGCAAACCGTCGACACTACGTATCCCGAGGGTTTCCTTTGACTACCGTCGAGTGAGGACCATAGTATCGACGGCATTCACCAAAGCCGTCGATAATAATGCTCGCCTCGAGGCAACCCCTAAGAGCATCAATGGTCAAACCACTCTGTTTAAATTTTATAAATTTTAAAAAACTAATTTCAAATGTTCAAACTGTTCCATGTTACTTTTTATTGGGAATTACAAACCTGAAAAAAATTTCAGAAATTTTAGAACATCCTTTGAGGTCACCCCTTTGAAACCTGAAGCTTTCCGGAGAAGTTTACCTAGAGTTTTGTATTTCATGTGAACAAAGCAACGTTAACCATGCCATTTCAATTTAAATTATTTTCATTTGTAATTTTAAATTTAAGTCTTTCCCACTACTCAATAATCGATACCCGCACGCCCACATCTAGCAATTTTTTGAATTTTTGACTACTAAAATTGAATTTCTAAAATTTAAACATTAATTAGTATTTTAATTAACAAGTAATATCTGTTCAATAGTCCTCAATTCAAACATGACAAAAATAGCTACCAAAAAAAATAACAAAATGCAACATTCCAAACTTTCATTTCAAATTAATAGCAATTTTGAACAAATATTGAAATAAAATTCAAATAAAAGGGAAAAGGAAATGTACATAGTATCGACGGCATTACACATACCGTCGACACTGTTTGAAACTGTATCGACGGCCTCACTGCTAGCAATCGAGAAACATAGACGGCGTCACCCCACCTGCGTCCCCGTTAGCCTCCCCCGATCAAACTCGACGGCTTTTAATACGGCCGTCGACACTTACCCGTTGGCTTGCGTTTTATCGACTGCTCATCTCTGGCCGTCGATACTAGGTTGCTAGTATCGACGGTGGATTTTTGGCCGTCGATTTAATATTTGGCAGTCGACTCTATTTACGTTTCCTGTAGTGTCCCAATGGCATTTATCACTGCTTGTCGTGCTCTTCGATGGAGTAGGACGGTGATGCTGAAGGCAGAACTGACGGTGGTGATGGAAATTATCAGTGGTTTTAGTGTCCTAATTTGCATAATTAGGTGATTAACCGATCAAAGTTAATTTTTATCGATTAGTCGCCTACACCAACTAATGGCAAATTTTTTATTTAGTTTTTTAGCATACTGATAACGCACAGCCTAGTTGCATTAAATAAATATGATAGAGCGTGAATTAGTAATCCTAAATCATAAATAGATGTCACCACTATGTAGCACATGAGGTGACATTATAATGCAGGTGCCAAATTAAGAGGCCTTGGTTAAGCTATGGTTGCATCTCGGATGTTGTCGTGCGTTGAGAGGAGCACCCATTACACTGGAATATATATAGGCATTGACAAAACTCGTTAACAAATATTATACCTCCCATGATCACTCCAAATTTTCTCACAACTATGAACTATCTTATCAAAGTTTAGTCATTCTAAAGTACTAGCTACAAAATTCGCTCGGCACAATTGTGAACAGCTTACCATATTAAATATTTAAAATAAAAAGGTATTTTCTTCTGACATTGTGACGTCAACATGAATCAATATCTGGTTGTCAACTATATCTATTCTGTACTCCAGTAATTACCGAAGACCACAATGAACATCAAGACGACTTCATTGGGCCTTCTAACTGCCGAACTATTAATTCCATGGATTAACTAATCTTTCATTGGGCCGACAATTGGTACGTATGATTAGAGTTGATCAACGTTATTCACCGAAGTAATTAAACAAATTAAATATCATCTGCAGCGTACTGGTCCTTGTGATCACCACCCAAGGCACCAATGATCTCTGCATAGTTCATTCCATCCCGGCTTTTTCAGGTGGTCTCACCGGAGCTCGTTGAGTACCTTAACCTGTTTGCACGGCCATTAATTTGAGGAAGCTTGCAATCATGCATGCATGAAAGCTGGTCGCTGTTCTTACTTTTGTTCCTTGCCCTACCAGGGAGTGAGGGAAGCAGGCGCTTTCTGCTTTACCTCTGCTATGCGAAGGGTTAATCATCGTTAGGTCTCGTTCTTTTTGGCCTTTGTTATAGCTGAAAATTTATTATTTTTATATAATTGATTACTATAGCATATTTAATCTTTTTAAAGGGTTTTAGTGGTTCTAAAACTCCTGAAACTTTTTGGGGAGGGAGGCTCACATTTTTTTTTTCAAATTACTATCTCTGGTCTATGAAAACTTGTTATTTGCATATTGGCATGGTTTTTAAAATGTAACTTTGACCATTAATTACCATTACGATTTATTTAAAAATTCATAAAATTTATATCATGAAAGTATTTTTAGAAACGAATCTACACGTATGATTTACAAATGCACAATCTAATTAGTTTGGAAGGTATGTTTTTGTATAGATAAATTTTTAAAACTCTAACTTACAGCAAATTTAATATGATATGTTTTCGTAGACAAGTGAAGGGAAGGTATATCTTTTGTCTGGATTATACTAGAAGAAAGCAATATCATCATGTAATCCGTATAAGCAATTAATTTGTAAGGCTACGCACAGGCTTAGTAACCGAGAGATGTATAAGAGCATGTGTATTGCGTATAGTGGACCTGAATTCACCGTTCGTTGTGGACTCGAACCAGAGACATACGAAGCTAACAATAACCTGTCTTGCATGTCTTAGATCATCAGATTTGTGGTAGAACCGAATTCCGTCCATCTCTATGGATGGGTAGTTTAGTAGTTCTTTTAAAGATATACCGAAAGATCCTTTTTTTTAAAAAAAAAAAAATAGACTTATTTTTAGATCTATCATATAGTCAGATTTGCTACTGAATACGTCACCACAGCGATGCACGGAAAAGAACGAGGCTTAGACCTTGTTTGTTTCAGATTAATGTTGAGTTGAGTTTTACTGTAGCAAATTTGTGACCCACTTAAAAAACGTTTTAAAAAATTCAAAAATTATAAAAAAATTATTTTACGAACTTTAAGAAAAACTATTTAAAACCCCATAAAAATAACTACATAATATTACAACATTTGGCCTATACAAAAATAACAAATTTTCATTTAATTTAATTTAATCTGAAACAAACGACGCCCTAATAAAGCGAGGCAGTAGCGTTGCGGCAAGTTAATGCTGGGCTGGCCCAGCGACACGGAGCTTTGAAAGCTGCCTGCCGCGTGGCGTGGTCGGCGTCCTCCGTCCGCCGGTGGCCGGGCCGGCGGGCCCTCTCCGATCTTCCGGGCCCGCGCGCGCATGACCGGTGGGCCCGCAACACTGTCCTTCCACCGACGCCTTCATTTCGTTTCGCCCGTTTGTTTCATCCACCCGTCGAGTCGAGCGGTTCAGGGCCATCTTGTCGATCGCGCTAGTCATGTGCTTCTTTGGGTCGTGAGCTAGTACTGTTTGCACTGTTGCACGTCGGCACCGGCAGATCTGGATGGGATCATCGCGGCCGTCCACTCCCGTACCATGGTTTCATGGTATTGCTTATGCTGGTCTATGTGTGAGAGAGAGAGGGGAGCACGCACGGTCTGCAGTACATTTCGGTTTAAATTTCAAAGATAAGATTTTATCAGAAGAAAATTTATCTTTTTAATATGGAAAAGACTTTGAGCCGATAGTCCGACGCATCCGGACTCACATGTATGGCTTAAAAGCAGAGGCAACGATGTGCTTGACATCTGATGGAGCCCACAAAGATTTTTTTTTTTGAATGGCCATAATTTTTGACTGAGTGCTCCAATCCATAAACCATTTGCACCAATGTGGTCCTCGTATTTTTAAGAACAAAACAAGATATAAGTTGCCATATAACTCCTCAAACTTATCTCGTGAAACTTAGGTTTCCTCTACTGAAATTTGGGTTTTCGCCTACTGAAACTTGGCTTTCATATTCGTTAAACTTGCCGAACTGTCAAGTTTCATCAGGTTTAATGCAAGTTTCATCATGTTTCAACAGGTATCATACAAGTTTGTTCAAGTTTCATCAGGTCAATTCAAGTTTCAATAGGTTTCATCCAAGTTTCATCAGGTTACATCAAAGTTTCATTCAAGTTTCGTCAGGTTTCATCAGCACACGGCCAAGTTTTATTAACACACGGCCAAGTTTATTAAGATAGATATAAGTTTCATAAGTCGTTCTCCTAGTTCACATAAAAAATGAAAAAGTGAAAAAGTTCAAAAATTCAAAAAGTATTTAAAATGGGTTGCTCTCGATTTTAGAAGAATTATGAAATTTATTTCACGCATTTTGAACACTGTTTGAATTTTATACAAAAATCAAAAGTTTAATTGGAATTTTAATCAAACGACGACTAACAAAGCGGAGGCGTCGATTCGCTTCGATCCGTGATGAGGGCGTCTTGACTTCGTTCGATCCGTGGCGGAGCGTCCAGATTCGTTCGATCCGGCGGCAGAAGCGTGCAGCTTCGTTCGATCCGGCGATCCAATGGACGCTTGATTGGTCCAGCAGCGTCGTCTGAAATGGCCTTCGCCTTTTATCTGACCTATTTGGGCCTTGTTTGTTTCAGATTAAATTAAATTAAATTAATGAAAAATTTGTTATTTTTGTATAAGACAGATGATGTAATGTTTTGTAGTCATTCTTGTGGGGTTTTAAATAGTACTTCTTAAAGTTTGTAAAAAAAATTTCATAATTTTTTGAACTCGTTAAAACGTATTTTGAGGGGTTACAAATTTGCTACAGTAAAAACGCAACTCTACATTAATCTGAAACAAGCAAGGCCTTGGTGCAATAATTTATAACGATTTTTCTCAGCTTTTCAGTAGTTCTCCTAAAGATTCTAAAACTATTTTTTAATTATTCTTTTATAATATTTAAATTTCTCATTAAAGACTCTTAAATTTTGCTATAGTGAAACGCAATGCTACGCTACGCTAAGCTGAAATATACCAAGGCCATTGAGAGGAAATGTGCGTTATGCCGTCATACTAGCCTCCACAGTACGCACAAAGTTTGGTTATTTTTTGACGAATCTGGTTTGCCAATTATTTTATTCGCTAATAAGTTGTATTTTGGATCATTTTGCACTTTGCAAAGCCAAGTTTATGCCATTTCAACTGTTTTTAGAGCTTTGGCCCAATAGGCCATACCTGTAAGATAGAAAAATACAAATCATAGTAAAGCATTTGTCTTTCAAAATCGAAGATAAACAAATAAACTATGGCAAACACAAACAAATGTTCACATTTTTTTTCTTTTTATAACTATAAAGAGCATCTTGAACAAAAGGCTTTAAAATTTTTCTATATAACCATGTTTCATACGCATCCATTTTTCAAAATTCTTTCACAATTTTACATTACACTCTAAAACATTTCTTAATTCAACGGTTTCTCTATCCATAAAAGGTCAAATGAATGGTGTTTTGTAACTACTATTTAGCGGTGCCCTAAGTGGAACATAGATATACTTATGGTATACTTTGTTGAGTTATTGCTAACAAATGACATATTAAGTTTTATAAAAAGAGGCCAAATGTGGTAAAGTTCGAATGCAGGTTACAACTTACAACGCAAGCCGGCTACACAACACCCTAGATTCCTAGGATGCTACACACCATCCTAGATTCCAACAAGGCAACAACCATTCCGTACAGCACGTACTACGCATTGCTCGATGCCAATATCTTGCACATGAGCTGAAGTCAAGCATTTGCTTTTGCGCTACCAACCAGATCGATTCACGTACGCAATAATTTGGTTTGCCTTTGTTTGGTTCGGAGGCCTTCTAGCTTTCCAATAATTGAGACTGGCCACTTTGCGTCTTGGCGCCGATGACCAGCTCGACACTGCCCGTTCTAACATTTTAAGGTCCTGCTGCGAAATTACCTGCGATAAGATTTGAGTTGGGTCCGATAAAACACTTACTCCTCTAGTCATAAAAAAAGTCACCGTTGACTTTTAAACACGTCTTTGATCATTCATCTTATTCAAAAAAACTACGTAAGTTATCATTTATTTCTTATGATTTGTTTTATTATTAAAGGTACTTTACACATAATTTATATTTATGCATGTTTGCACTAATTTTTTGAATAAAACGAATGGTCAATTGCGTGTTCAAAAATCAACGACGACTTGTTTTTATGACCGGAGGTAGTATAACACAATAAAAAGTAAACTTCATTTTTTTCTATATTTAATATTTACTTAAAAAAGATATTATGTAGAATATATATGTCATGCATGGTGCCACCGGAAAATTGGAACTAATAAATCTCTTATAAGGAGGAGGGGAGATCTTATATATGAGATTAATTGAAGGAGGTGAGAAGAAACAGGAGTTTGACAGCTCCGAGGAATTATAACATAGACTCGAGGGAAGGATCAGAAAGCTCGGTAGCAAGGAACCATTAGCCCATCGCGCGTCAACACGGACAAGGCCTGTGTCGGCCAGTGTTGTGGACACAGACATATATTGGCCTATTGGGTTGTTGGCTTGTTGCCTATATTTCTGAGTATATGGTAGTACTTGGGTTGGAATTAGAGGCCCTTTTGATTTGGGGGTTAGGGCCTCTTTGCAATCGCACAACTAGCATAGGGCTTGGACCAAACCTGATCCCAAGTCCCAACATAGAAGGACAATATTGGCTTTTCTTGTTGCACCGTGTCGATGATAATATATATCATTGTTGTCCACATGTGAAGTACGTCCTAACAAGGTGGATATTGCCGCCTTCCTTTTAGCTCGATTCAAGGGTGTGTTTGGTTTGTAACCATGGATGACCATGCCAATGCAATGGTCATGGCCATCCAAGGCACAACCTTTTGTTGGCAAATTTTGAGCTGTTTGGTTGTTAGCCAAATAAAAAATGACCAATGAAAAATGAAGATAACTAAAAACTTTAAAAAATTTAAAAGTATTAAAAATGGGTTGCTTAGGATTTTATATGAATTATAAAATTTGTTTCGTGCAATTTGGACACTTCATGTAATATATATATAAATTAGAAAACCAAATTTTAATGAAATAAACAAGCAACTTTAGCAAATATGGTAACTAGCCGTCGTCCATGCTAGCTCTCGCTGACTGGCAGCCGGGCCATTGCACCATGATTGCTGTCGTCGTTCACTCACCGATGAAAGCCGCGAGAATCCTGCGCCTTCGCCGTTCCCTTACCCACATACAAAAGAGATGGCTCGCCAAATTTCTACGAAGGCATGCCAATCAATGGCGCTGATCCAAATGCTAGCCGAATCATAAAGGCACGACCTTTCGTTGGTAAGGCTAGCCATGGCTACAAACCAAACAGCCCCAAAATTGTTTCTTCTTAATAGGAAGCTTGGAACTTTGAGACTACAAATTTTTTAAAAAACTTTTTTCGAGAATAATTATTGGAAAAAATTAAAAATGACTTTAAGGTTCTAACGTGTTTGACTTGTAAAAAAGAACGATTTGCCTAGCAATTTATGTGTATTTTTTGTTTATTTCGGATTACCGTGCGCCAGCCCAACATATACCATTCAGGCACGCGATGAATAAATCAAAGAATGGCTGAAGGTTTAGGTTGTCCAGTTATAGCGGACATGTCAGATGGGCAAACTGTGAAATTTGGCTTGATATAGCTGTAGTTATCTGTTTGTGTCATCTTAAGCTCAGGCGATCATGTGAGAAGAATTTACACCGTCAAATTTGGCTATGGAGTATGGAGTATATAGGTCAACCAGGAATTACCTATTATTTAGGAGGAAAATGGATTACAAGGCTTATTGATTATAATGAAACCGACACAACTATTTGGTAGCAAAGAAACGGATCTGCTCACTGGTTGACTGCCTTCCCTGCCTCCGTCGTAGCCAATTTGGGGGGAGGGGGCACTGAGAGGGGGAGAGGCCAGGAGGAGAGCACCTGCGACTGTCGCATCTTCTCAGCGACCGCCGCCATCGTAGCCACCACGAGTTTTCGAGTTAGGGTTCGGGGTTGGGGGTTGGGGATCTCCGTGCCATCGGGCTTAGAGGGATGGCCGGGGGAGGTGGCGGCCTGGTGGTTGGTTGATGATGAAGGGAGGGCTACGACGGCGGAGGCGGCCCCGCCGGAGCTATGGGAGGGGGTGAAGGCGGTTGGGGCGGCGGTGGCGGGGTGAAGCGCCGGCCGGGTTAGGGTGGCGGGGTGGCACGGTGGGAGGAGTTGGGGCAGCGTGGCAAGGGCAAGTGGCAGCGACGGCGAGGGTGGAGGAGGAGGGGCACGGGCTAGACCGAGAGAGAGGGACGCGGGGGGGGGGGCGTGGGGGAGAAAAGAGAGGGATGAGAGATATAGTCCGTTAGACCTCAATCCAACGGCCAGAAAAAATCGCTCAGGCCCCTCTGAGGACCCAGCATCGTTAGGAGTCAATCCCGCAAAGAAAATGTATGCTGCCATGTGAGCAAGTTTTCCAAACCATTTCTAAAGACTATCCAGGTCAGCTTTGAGCAATTCAAACCAACCTTTTAGCCCAGATTATAAAACCTGGCCCATACCGAAAAAGAATCACATTCACCAAATTTTATTCTAGAACAAAAATTGCCAATTTAAATCCATGGGAATTGTTCCAGATATAATTTTATTGTACCACAAAAAAACAACATAAATTTGAAAATTTAATACTAATTGAATAGGTAGACTTCAAAGCTGAGTCATCCAGCCTAGTGAGCCATTTCCGTTGGAATCGTACCATGCATATGCCGCAACACAGTGACACCGTTATGCCTATTTCTACCGATCCCGTCGAAATAGTTCAAAGAAGAAAGAAAAATATTGGATGCACACACTCGCTCACGCCACACCACGTACCACACCACACAAATACGTATCTGTACGCATTCTTTGAAATTTGAGCTTCTTTTACGAAGTTAGACTCGAATGCATACAAACGCACGCAGTCACGCCACACAAGTGCGTGTTTGACAGCTCGGAGAAAACTTGGACTCGAGGGGAGGAACCTATCCAGGGCGCAGGCTGCGTCCAATGAATAATGGGCTGACTGAATGAAGATAAGATAATTGGAAAGGAGAACGGGGTAGGGAGGGGAAGCCGGGCAGAGTCCAATGAATAATGGGCTGACTGAATGAAGATAAGATAATTGGAAAGGCTGTGCCAGCCGGCGGGACTTTGTTTTGCAAAAAGTGCCTCGGAAAATTGAAATTACACCAAGTAATTATTCAGGAAGATGAAAATGCATGACTCCAATGGTGTGACTAGCTAGCACGTGGTATTGCTCAAATGAAAACATACGAAACACATCAATGCGGCAAAAAAAACCTGAACATACGTACATATTATGAGTCCATGCAAAAAGTAGCTGGGATCGAATTTTCCACCATATACTACCACACGAAACACATCATACGCAAACTCTCATAAAACACCATATGAAACACTCTTGTAACACCACACGAAACACCAATAAAAAACAACATGCGCACACACATGAAACGTCGTACGAAACACTCATGAAACACAACATACATGGAATGCTCGTGAAACACCATAAGAACACTCATAAATCGTCGTATGAAACACCAGACAAAACAATTGTAAAACACAGTACACATACTGCTAGTGCATGAAACACAATCCTCCTGCTCCTCGTCATTATATGATGCATTAAGGGGGCGAGGCTAGGGCCCACGGTGGAGAAAGCCCTACGGCAGAGGAGGCCCAACGGTGAAGACGGCTAGGCCTTCTTGGCCCGTCCCATGCGGTATGTAAAGCGGGTTTGGGAGTAGGGATTTCAGGGTGGGTGCACGAAGGCAAGCTTCGGTTTCGGGCTCGGCCGAGGCAGCGCGCGGGGCGGCTGCGTGTGGCTGCAGTGCACAACGAGCTGCGGCTACGCGCACATATATACCGACGCCATGTCACGGGAGAACGTACTAGTGCATGTACGTCGGGTTGAGGCTAAATGGCTATTGCAATGCTAAATACAAATATGGGATGCACGCCCATGCACAACGTAGTGCACGCGTACGTGCATGGCAAAGGCCACATCCGATCCGAGCGACGAGCATGAACCTCTACACTTCGTTGGTACCGTGAGTGCATGGCAGCTATAGCTGCGGCTGTGCGGCGACACACGCGCGACCTTCAAGGCCGGTTTCAATAGATTAAAATTCATAGCCCCCAGCTTCAATCCGGGGTTCATACGATATTCAATTCAATTCATCACGATGATTCGATTTGCCCACAAATTAGCTAGGGATGTGATGGGTAATTCGTTACCAATCTTTTACCCAATCATTAATTATCATGTGCGCGGCGCCTGCGGGGCGCGGTCAGCATTAGCTACCGGCATGGCTAGGACGGCGTGGCACGGTGGTCAAGAGCCGAAGATCGCCTACGGGGCACGTTCGTATAGAGCGATGCGGCGGCTCCGTGCCGACGTGTACTGATATGTTTGTTATACATTGGCCTTTACAAAGGTGGCGGCGTCGGCGTTGCCAGCCGGTATCTGTAGGTGGCGCTGGTGATCCTCATGTGGTTTGCATCGTGATCAAATTTAATCGGCTTCATGTCGTGTTCCGAATAATAATAGATTGAAAATTCAAGATTCAAATCATGAGATGCCAACGAATCGTTACGAACCTGACTGATAGGCATGACGCCGGCGACTCCGAATCTGCAACAACGGGCTCAACATATATATCTATCGTCTTCGTGCCGAGGACTGTAAATCAGCGACGGTGATGTTCTTCTTGTGGATGCAAATGGGATTCACAATAGGGATTCAAAAATTCATAGATGCATACCGTTCCCTACCTTTCGATTCTCTCCGGTGTTCAGGAAGTTTCATGCTCGATCCTAACATATCATGCAACGTCTCTACCGGGTATAGTCCAGGCTAGTATAGTTCGGGTTGCCTAATAGATCTAAAACTATAAGAGCATCTCTAGCAGGTTCTCTAAAACGTTATCTAAAACACTATTGCGGAGAGTCTCAGCCTCTATACCCATCGAGCAGAATCTATATCTCATTCTCTAAATTTAGAGACTCTCCAGAGAATTCTTTATATCTTTTCTAGTATAGAGACTCTGCTGGAGATGATGAAAATATATGTTAGATTTTGGCCCATGGCCAATAGGCCCATTCATAAAAAATACCAAAGCATATAAATGAATAGTACCACCTTGCTAGTTGGTGGGGAAAAATACCAACTTATAAGGGAGAGCTACCAACCCCCTTTGTCATGAGGCACATGGGAGATTGGTAGCTATTTGCTAGAGTCACACGTACGCACGCGATTACGCGATTTACCGCGTGACTTGTGACGTCGCGAGTCGCCGTGTCGTGCCGTGGATTTAATCCTGGCACGCTAATCTCCTTTTTATTTTGGTTTTATCCGTAGCAAGGTAACTTCCCGCGCCTGATTTTTGTGGATCGAACGAACGGCTCGCATAGCGTCTTGTGCGTGCAACGTCGTCTGTTACGCGTGGGGGCGGTTACGACTCGAGGATAAATCCACAGAGACGCCCGGAGAGAAGTCACTCGGTTTTCCACTCGCGTTTCCATCTGGCGTGTTGAGTTCTCGTGCGACCGTTCTCGTCAACCTTCCTCTCGGCGTGCACCGGGGAGGAGGAGAGCGGGATCTCTGTTCGATTCTTTGCCGTGAGACACCTGCGGGAGGACGGCAATTAGGTTTCAGGCGGGGCTTTTGCGACCGCGCTTCGTGCCGACGTACCTCGACGTCGACTACTTCCTCTACGGCCGGTCGTCTCCTCCTCGCGTTCTCCACTTCATCGATCCCTACGTAAGTTTTCCTCTGACTCCAGTAGCCGCGAGTGCGCGGCTAGGGTTCTCTTGTTTGCCAGTATGTTGTGCCTGTTGATTGCCTGCTTGGTTGTTCATTTGTTTAGTCGTGTAATTAATTTCGGAATTGGTATAATGCCTATATTTCCAACAATATAGGGAACGAATAATGATTTAGAGAAGAGATATAGAGAACGAAGTATAGAGATCCTGCTGGCAAAGTGGCAATGCTCTAAAGAACAGGGAGACACAGATCTAAAACTGTAAAGAACAGGGAGCTACAGAGATGTAGGGTGAAACAATTCTTCCTTATTCTTTTTTCAGGACATACAATGAGAGATGTAGGGTGGAACAATTATTTCTTAATCTTTATTTATGATGTACCATTCGTGGAAAACCCTCTCACTTTTATATAATGTGCACCAACTTGTAGGGTAAGAAACCTCGATGACTCTTTTCATATTCGGCAAGGTCTTCAGATAGGCCTTTCATAGGCCGCACGGTTTTTCTACAAGCTTGATGTTCAGCACGGTAAATTGCAAGCATATCTAGATAATATTGAGCAATTTTCATCCTCACCAGCTTTCAAGAGGGAAAGAGGGTAAAACGGGAAAGATGCCACGTTTTGTTTTGGCAGCAAAGAAAAGAGACCGAAGATGTGATGGACGGTTCGAATTTATTTAGTGGTCTTGACTTCTAGAGGATTGGAGGGTGTACCGTAGTACCCTATTGTTAACTTATAAAGGCTGCATATATATATATATATATATATATATATATATATATATATATATATATATATATATATATATATATATATATATATACACACGATGTCGTGTCAAAAATTCTTCCAATATTAACAAAGAAAATGCAGATAGATAAGCAATGGAGGCCAATCGAGGGTGAAACCTTTCTTTTAGACCGCTGTTGCAATCTGTTTGTGGTCGTAGGCTCCCGCAGTCCCGCTGAATTGATGTTGAAACCACCAGGATTCCAATCCCCGCAAGTTGGCGCCCGGAATCCGAGCGGCTCCTTTTGCAGATTTGGGATCCGGTTGATGCAAACCCGATACGGTGGCTGCGTGCAAGTCAAGACACTGACGACGACGACAAACGATAGCTCCGAGCATGTAGTGTATGACTTTGTGCACACATTTTGTGACCAATAGAATTCAGACAGGATGGCAATGGGCAAACCACTTGGTGAATAGTAGTCGCGTCACCGTGCCGCTAGGCTGCTGCACGGCAGAAATGGATGGAAAATGCGAGCTGCGCAGATGAAGATCTCAAGCCATTCGCGGCCCTCGATGCAAGTTGGGAAGCCTTGGCAAAATTGCATATCACCGGCATGGATTCCAACCAAAGGAGAAGAAGAAAAGGAGGGGGAGAAATTTTAAGCTTTTGCTCGGATGGTTCAGAAATATCGATCGTCAGGAATCGAATCCTGTAACCGCGCGCTTTATGCAGATTATATTCTGCGGGAATCTTCGCTTGCCACCACGCTAAAATAACATAGTGTGTCGGTTCAAAATGGGTTATCCGTGCCAGCGGCACAAATAAAGAGGCATGTATGAGTCATCTATGTTAGTTTTTAAACTGGCACAAAAGGTTATAATTTGTGCCGACCATCCACTGATGAAAATCTAGCACACTATTTTATTTTAAATTTTGCTAAGAAATTGAACTCAAGTTTTTCTCACTCCAACCTCACCGTCTAACTATCCCATCCTATGTAATGTTCTAATAAAAATATGTTTTGCATACCATTTGATATGTGTTTTTCAATTCTTTTAACAACCTTTTGTACATGCAAATGACATTAAATAGAAAAAGTCTTGGTTTTGCTCCCTGCACCCGCCCAGGCGACTGCCCTGCTCTTCTCCGTTGCAGGCGATTTAGAAGGGGGATAAGAGAGGGACGAGGAGCACATGTACCTGTGGGCCAGCGTTGTCTTCGTCTCCGGAAGCTCGGCCGCCATCTTCCTCGTCTCCAACCACCAGTGCCCCCGGGTTATGCATTAGGGTTTGGGGGTTTAGGGTCTCCAGTGCCCCTTGTGCTTAAATTGAGCGTTGCGGGAGTTGGGGGCGGAGCAGCCGGCGGCGGCTAGGGTGGAGGAGGAGAGAGACGCAGAGAGAGATGGAGGGGGAGAAAAGAGAAAGAGGAGAGGTCAGGGATGTTGGATATCAATTCAATGACCCAAAAAATTGCCTAGGCAGCAGTACAGGGACCCAGTCACTTGTGAGGGAATCCCAAAAAGTTTTTGATTACAAAGTTGTAAACCTCACTGAAGCCTACAATTTTTATCTAATTTATTTTGAATCCGACTTCATTTAAATAAATTATAAATAAACTATCATTGTAATGATTATTTAAACATATACTATATTGCTTCAAATGAAAAAGATATCAACTAAAAAGTTGTATATCTCTTCAAAGATACAATTTACATATAAAGTTTGTTTTCATCTGAACTCACGTGAAAAAGTTATAAAATTTGAAAGGTCTAGAATTTCTGAAAATACATATCCATATCGTTTCATGACTAGAACCGAGACAAATAATCTACTATCTATATAAAGCAGAGTTAAACAGAGCCACCACATTAATCCTAAAATCTTAGAAATTCCCACGTTAATCGAAAAATAGTAGAAATTCTCACGTTAATCATAGCAAAAAGAAAAAATCTACATCGTTGAATATAGATATTATTATGTAAATCTAACGGTCAATATTAACCTCTCGAAAAATAGTAGAAATTCTCACGTTAATTATAGAAAAAAGAAAAATATACATCGTTGAATATGGATATTATTATGTAAATCTAACGATCAATATTAGCCTCTCAAAAAATAGTAGAAATTCTCACGTTAATCATAGAAAAAAAAGAAAAAATCTACATCATCGAATATGGATATAATTATGTAAATCTAACGGCTAATATTAATCTCTATAACAAACTACTGAAGCTGATCTATATATTAGAGATAAACTCTAAATTTAATCTGATATATTATCTATATCTTAACACAAATCTAGCCGCGTAAACACGCGGGTCACCTTGCTCGTTACTCGTTTATGTCGGTTCTTGGATATAACCGATATAGGTGTATTTGTTCCGCACTGCGCTTTACACGTATATGCTAGATGTGTGTGTATATCTATTTATTTATGTCGATCCATGAACCATCACAAATGACCTCATACGTGTGTAAATGGCAGGGCGGAGCAAATAGGCATCCCCCTCGCTCCCATCGGCCCAAATACGCTTGCCCTCGACCGCAACTGCGCCAAGTGGAAACCTTGGTCCAACGCCGGGCATCAGGGCGATGGATCCGAGCGCCACCACGTCGGCTTTCTCCGGTGTCACCTTTGGAGAAGAGATCGTCGTCGATCGATCGAGCACAACTGGCGGCAAAATATATCATTCTGTGAATATCGGCTAGCTCCATGAGTCCATGGGCGCCCCCGTGGCCGACCCAGGAGCACGAACTAGCAGCAGCCCCAGGACCATGGATAAAGCATACTAGCATAGCCAACTCTTGACGCCGAAATGCCGGATTCCTTCTCCAAAGACGCCGGAGTTTGGCGATGGAGAGATCCATTTATTCTTTTTGGCCCCGGCCCCACGATCGATGGATGTTCTTGCTGATCGCGGATCGCCTCTCGCTTTCTGCCAGCTGTGCAGTGTGCGCTGGATCGCTCGCCACGAGGTCGATCGTGCGCGCGATTGAGGCTAGCTGCAGAGTGCGTCTAATTAACACACAAGAACGCACCGAGCCGCGCATGATTAGAGAAGCTAGCCAAAATGGTTTGCATAAGATTTGGATAGTCAAATGCTAAATAACTTTTAAGTGCTCCCTCCTAATTCCTAGCCCGTCATATTTGAATGCAATTTCATTGCGATTGGAACGACGAAACTTTCTAGATGACCGAGTGCTGCTATTCATGGCTTATACGTGGAAATAATTAGTTTTTTAACTGGCTCTCTCCGTTCTTTTTTTGTTTGGCACTTTTTACTTTTAGATACGCTTTTGACCATTTGTCTTATTAAAAAAATTATATAAATATCATTTATTTTGTGGTCATTTGTTTTACCATTAAAGGTACTTTGAACATGACTTACATTTTTGCATATTTCCACTAAATTTTTAAATAAGACGAATGGTCAAAGATGTGTCCAAAAATCAAAAGCATCAAATAAAAAACAGAGGAAGCATTATATATACATTAAAGAATAATGGGTGCTAATGATATACTAGCAAATTTGTGTTGATATATACATGAACTACTTGTAAGCTCACTTCAATCCTGTAACTTTCATGCAAAAATATATATCGCACATGTTGGAACGGTAATTTCATGCACAAACATATATCATCCTTTAGAATCTGACCGCCTTTTGTTTTGACAAGTCAAAAAAGCACTACTGATAGATCGTCTGACTCGTCTCGTTACACGGGGAGTATCTCGGAGGGCAGAATGCTACGGTTGCTGCCTGCGCACAGCACTGCAGCACGCAATTGGGGTTTTCGCCTGGTTCGACACTGCCATTGACACATGGGGCCCTGATCATTGGAGACCTACCTGTCTGTGACGGTTACGGCGTAACTACCGAGGATTTTGATTGCTGCCACCAGTGACAAGGGCGGACAGAAAGGCAAACTTCCATCCTGCCACTGTTTCCATTGGATACACACACTTGATTTTTTCTTTTTGTTTAAGATGTTTAAAAGGTCCTTAAAAAATCTCAAAGCTAGTAAATATAAATTTATTTTGGTATTTTAGAACAAATACTCCACACGTTCCAAAATACAAGACATACATGTATTCGGAAAAGTCAACGGTTGTAAATTTTGACTAATAATTAAGCTAAAATATATATATTTAATGTTATGCATGTGATATAGTTGGATTCGTATTTAAAAGTACTTTCATATGATGATAATTTTATAGTTACTGATAATATATTGTGAGAGAAAATAATGGTCAAAACTCTATGTTAAAGACCGTGTCAAAAACTTACCAAGTGTAAATTGAATCAAAATATTTCATAAAATACAAAAAAGAGCACCGCGTTCCATGCATTTGTGTGGTTAGATTTATGTGATACTTTTAGAGAAATCCATCTAGAAAAAAATATTCATGCTTGTACTAATCATGATAACTATAAAAAGTCAACCTCGATCTTATCATGATTTCAGTAAATTGCATTGTGGCCCCCTAAATTTGCGGAGGTTCTCCACACGAATTTCTATTTTACTTTTTTGGCCCGTCTAAATTTGTCTCTGTTTGCATGGTACCCCAAAACTGTTAAGGCAACCATCGAACGGTCACATGGTTGCCTACATGTCTGTCAAAAGCCAAGGTGATGCCACATTGCTATTAAAAGCTAATAGTGTTTCAGAGGGTGGGATAGAGAGGCTGTTGGGGATGCTCTGTCTCCATTACGATTAATAGGTGGCTTCGAGATTTCTTGTGGGCACAGGCATCCCAAGTAATTCAGTCTTATGGTTCTTCATTATCTGCATATGGTCTTTTTTTCTTAAGATGGCAAGCCACATGTGCAATAAGTTTAACAACGAAGTTGCATCCACAATAAAATAGTTTTTAAATCATAAAGATCATGATTTCAATTTTTTCAAAAGTTCCAACATATGATTTTGAAAATTCATGATTTAAATTTTCAAATAAAATTCAAACTTAAAAGTTTTATGAGTTTCAAAGTTTGACTTCAGTTTTGAATATTCTAATTTTAAATATGTGAAAGGATGAATGCGACAACTTTTATTTTGTAAATTTTAAATTCAATTCTTTCCATTCCAATGTATCAAAAATTAGAATTGTAAATCTAAAATTTTAGAAATTTTAGATTTCCATAGTATTGAAGTTGAGTCAACTTTGTTTTTAAAAAATTTAAATTCACAATTTCATAATTTTAAGCTCCAAAACTCAAAAGTTCTGGAAATTAGTTTTTTACAATTGAACTTATTTTAAAATCCAAACAAAACAAAATGAAACTATAGATGAAATTAAACAAAAATCCTACGGTGGCCTCCACGTCCCTCCTCTCCTCTGCAAGGGTGGCGTGACAAGGCGGTGGAGGAGGAAAAGTTACCCCTGACGTCCACTAAGCTTTGGCGCGCGACGGGAACCTCATACTGCTCGACCTCTCCGACGAGCCCGTCTAGTCCACAACCGCCAACACCAGTGTTGTCGCCAATGTGAGCAACATGGTCGCCTTCTTTCTTGGCACCGACAATCTTGTGCTCACACTAGTGCGTGGTATGCAGTGAGGTCACATTTTCCACCTGCGACTGAGCGAGAGGGTTCTAACCACGGAGTCTGACAAGCTGGGGCATCGACGACTACACCAGCGATTGCGTGTGCAACATGTGGCGGCGGCGACGCAAAGAAGATGGGGCTTGCCCATGGGCCTGCGTTGGCGGACCAGCTAGCCAATGCGGTCATTGTGGAGCTCCCCGCCTCCCTCCTCCCCATCGTCGCCGATGCTGCCCCAATTGCTCCTCCCATGCCATACTCTGCCTCCACTAGCTCTTTCTCCCTCCTTTGTTGGCCGCGCAACCACCATGTCCTCCTAGGGCCGTTCCTGAGTTTTTCAGGGCCCGGGGTAAAATTATAATCGAAGGCCCCTAAAATAAGTGTTAATTTTTTTATACTAACATATATCAACTAAAAAGTTAATATTCAATGTATTATAGAAATTATACTAATAAACAAAGTAAAAGTTCAAAAGTAAGATTATTACCTAAAAAAATTTGTAGAGACCATCTAAGGAATGTCTTCAAAATCTAGGGTAAATTGGATATTTGGATGATTGGATCTACCATGACCACCCTTGAATAAGGTTGGGGACCTTCGATTATAATAAGAGTAGAGATCAATAATCATTTATCAATAGAATGCATCGATTTTCTCGTTTAAAGAGACGAGATCATCTACCTCGATGGATGGATAGAGGACCGTAGACAGTAGATCAGTAGGTGTGCTACGATGATCTGCTGAAGAGCTGCGATCTTGATGGGAATCGGCAAATCGCGATCGCGATTGGAAGACGATTAGATGGACCGCGCTGGCACTTGGGTAATTAGGTTTGGCCGTTCGTGTTGGCTAATTGGCTTCAATAGAGGAGATAAATCATACGGTCATCGCCGCAACGAACGGTCAGGATCGATCGATTGTCATCATCAATGGGTCGTTGCCAAATCAAATCACTATGTGGATCGTTTGTGGCCTATTGGGCCTTTGAGCTTCGGCCTTTGAGCGGTGGGCAAGCAACTGGTTGGATCGGCCATCGCTCGCCAGGAGAAATGCTAGCGATGCTATCGTCGATTCATTGGCGCGTTGCGTTGCATGCCTGCAGGCTACGGTGGGGATGGGGCCCCTGGGGCGGTGGCCCCGGTCGACCTCCTCAGGAACGGGTCTGTGTCCTTCTCCCACGCCGGACACACCACCACCATCGGTGCAGCGATGGCAACATCGACCATGGCGGTCTCCTCCTCCTCGATGTCCAGCACCCCGATGAAGGTTGCCGACAAGTCCTCCAATGGCATGGCCAAGGTGGGCACCACTATGGAAAAGCTTGGGCCAGTGAGAGGAGAGATAGAGGGAGGAAGAGGGAAGAAGAGAGTGAGAGAGGAACAGTCAGAATATATAACATGTGGGTCCCATGTTATATAAATAAAAACAAAATGCCACGTAACAAAAGCATCGCGAGAGAGCACATGTGTGCAGTGACATGGTTGTCCACATCATAAAGCACCATTCAAACATTGTTATTAGATTTGGTTGAAACAAAAACACAACTTCACGTATCTAGATGCCCGATTTTAGAAATCATGTACTTAAGTGAAAACTCCTGCAAGTTCATGTATCTACAGTGCAAATTATTCTTTATTTTAAACTTTTATTTTTTATTCTAGTTGATACGATTCCTTTCTATTTTTTTGGTTTTTATTTTTATCACGTAGATTTTTTCTCTAATGAATATGAGAATTTCTAGTATATTTTAGATTAACATGATGACACCGTTTAACTCTGGTTCAATACTATTATATAATACATAGATTAGTTTGAACCTACATCACATCTTAGTGTAGTAAATTTATAGGATTTTTATAATTTTTAAACAGCTAAAAAAAGCAAGTGAGTAGGCTGGGTACGTTGTTTCTACCCGTCGGATGGCAAGAACTGGGTGGCCATGGCCTAGAAAAGTGCAGAGTAACAACTACATGTAGAGCCTCGTAGGACAAAAATTCAAGTGGCCAACATAATTTCCTGGGATTCAAAGGCAGGAGATCAAATGGACAGCACAAGCGAGAGCCGATCGATCGAGGACCAAGGAACAAATCCAATTCCCCTCGTCCAAAGTTCCAAGGCCCTTGCCGCCGGCTGCAAGGTGATACCTATTCCTTGGTCCAGAAAGGGCCGGAGGCCCATGCTGTGGCACATATTCGGCCAGTCTCACGTTACATTTGTGGTGCAGTCCAGATCAAGAGGAGAACGTGAGGGCTACAAAAGATTTCTTGTAGGGTTTTTCTGCTTCAGCCACAGCTGCTCTCGGCCGTCCTGCTGCTGTCGTGATTGGGTTGCTGTCTACGCGCCTGCATTGCTGTTTATCAGACGAAATAATCTGCAGATGTTCAGTGAAGTTTCCAACAATTGTCGCCGTTAGAGGTTCAAGCGTAAGCCCAGAACACCGGCAAATTAGAACACATGGCAGTAGCTCGCAGCAGACGCTAGGCAGCAGGAGAAAAGATAAAAATAGACCAAGTCCAGATATATCATGGGGAAGGTATTCAGTTGGCCGATTTTTAAACAAAAGGCAGGAGAACTGCCATCTTGTCGGTGTAATAAATACCAGGGTATGAAGAGTCCAGCAGAAGGCCAAGAGGCCCCCAGCGCGTGGGCGAGCCCCTCAGCGCCCAAGGCGGGCCCCGCGTGTCAGGGCTCGGGCGAGGGCCCCACACGTCAGGCGGGCGACCAGGTCCCAGCGTGTGGGCGAGCCCATCGGTCTTGGGACGAGGGCCCCATGCGTCGGCGGGCGTGTGGGCGAGCCCCCCGGCGCCCGTAGGGTCTCCCACCGCTGCGTGGGGCCCGTGTGGCGAGGAGCATTCGAAAGGAGTCTTCGACGAAGGCTCCTCTGCCGCGAAGACGAGCGATTTAACGCGACATCACGCCGGATAGACAAATGAAGAAATGATTACCGCTTCTGATGACCCTGCAGTCCGAGCGGTACATCCACTGTGGCGCAGCGGAATTGATCGGCAGAGAGAAGGTTTTGCTTAAGATGGCCGCCCGCGTCAGAAGGAGCAGGCTGGGCCCCACCCGCAGTCTCACCGGTGTGTCTTTGTGGGTCAGAGGCCACTTGCGAAGCACGCGAGGCGCGCCTGGCGTGCGCAAGCAACAGCAAGGCTTCGTCTCTTCTGTCGTGTCTGTCGATTATACTAAGAGTATCAGATCGCCTACCCCTCGGCTCTCTCCGTCGGTTTGAGGCTTGTATAAAAGGAGCGGAGAGAGAAGGGAGGAGGGGGGAGGTACATGCGTTTGAGACACTCAGCTCACAAGCATCTTGTAAACCACATTCGATTCAACCATAACAAGAAAAGAGCTAAGGCTCAGCAGGAGTAGGACTATTACCCGCAAGGGGGTCCGAACCTGGGTAATCCCCGTGCGTTGCTCTTTGCTGCATCCCACGCTCAATCGAACCGAGCACGGCTGATCGGCTAGCAGTTTAGAAATCTGACTAGGGGTGTGATCCGCAGTGGTTGAGCGGTGAACACGCCGTCAGTGGCGCGCCAGGTAGGGGAAGCTAGTATCAGTTCCTGCTCTTCGACCTCACCAATGGCGGAGCAGCAGTCCGCGATGGATCCGGAAGCAGTCGCCAGAGCCGCGGCCGCGGCGTCGGCTGCGGCAATGGCGATAGATCAGCCGGGTGGCAGCCGCCCGCCTAGGGTTGGAACCTCGGCGAAAGCACCGCCGGCCAAGCTAAGCGGCGCTGGCCTTGGAGAGTGCACTCAAAGACGTAACCACCACTGCCGAGGCCTCGCTGACAACCTCCGGTGCCGGTGACTCCGGACTTCCGCGGCGCCGTGGTCGGCGCTTTGGCCCACTCGTCGATCGCCGCCGCGGTGGTGCAGGTTTCGGAGGGCGGAACCGCGCTTCGCTTCTTCTCGTTCTCTCCGCCTCGCACACCTCTCGCAGATCTCTGGCGGAGGGAGCGGGGCAGATAACAGAGCCGGGCGACTCCACGGGGGTTCGACTGGCAGCGCGTAAGTGGGCGAGATCTCCGGTCCCACTTGAGGACCGCCATCTACGACGCGGAGAAGACTTGCGCGACAAGCTCCGCAGTAACACGACCGAGAGCGCGACCGCAGGCCGAGGCTCGCTATTCGCGGGGACCAGCGAGAGGACTCCAGCAGGACCGCTTCGCCAAGAGGGCGGCGCCTCTTGGCCGCCGTCCGGACGGCGGGGCGGCGGACGCGGCCCGCGTCTAGGAGCAGGAGGCTCCCGACGTTGGGTGCCTCGCCTTTTCGAAGGAGCTGCGCCGAGTCCAGTGGCCGGAGAGGTTCCGGCCCACCCCCATCGAGAAGTACGACGGCTCCACCAACCCCGACGAAGTTCTCGCAGATTTACACTACGGTGATGCAGCCGGCCGAGGGTCGGGAAGGTTCGCGAACTACTTCCCGTAGTCCTCACCGTGGAGCCCGCTTGGCTCATGAACCTGCCCGAGTCCGTGGGGTCGTGGAAGGAGCCTCGAGCTCTTCATCACCAACTTCCGGCACGCTCGAAAGCGGCCGGAGTCGAGGACGACCTCCACAACGTGGAGCAGAAGAAGGGAGAGTCGCTGCGCGACTACATCCGGCGCTTCAGTCAGGTCCGCAATACCATCCCTGACATCTCCATCGACGCCGTGGTTACGGCATTCAGGAGAGGCGCCCGAGACCCCAAGGTCAAGGAGAAGATGGCCACCCGCAAGATCAAGACGACGGAGGAGCTTTTCACCACGACGCGACAAGTCGCCCTTCAAAGTGAGCTCGCTTCCGCCGGCGCTGGCGGGACGGCTGGAGGCGAGGCCGGGACTTCAAAAAATCCCGGCGGCAAGGACAAGAAGAAGCGCAAGGCGGCCGAGACCGGGCAGGTCATGGCCGCCGAGCGCGACGACGACGAAGACGGCGGCCGGCCATGCGTGACGAAAGCGCGGCGGGCACAAGAAAGGAGGAGGTCAGCGGAGGCCGCGGCGCGGCGGCAATGGGCGGCAGAACGGTCTCGCAGGGCGGCTGTGGTGACCGCCGGATCACGGCGGCCCCGCGCCGCGACGAGGGGCGAGACCGTCGTCCCCACGAGTGGAGCGGAGGGGCTTACTGCCCCATCCACCGCAACAACTCTCACGACTTGGCAGATTGCCATGTCGTCAACAAATTGGTGGACAAGCGCGTCCACGAAGCAAAGCGCAGCGCCCGGCAAGCAAGGGCAAGGAAGCGGCTTCGCTTGGTTTCCAACAGGCGGAGCGCGATGTTGCCGTCATCCACGGCGGATCGGCCACCTATCCGTCCCACGCTAGCTTTAAGCGTGAGATGAGGGAGGTGTCTTGCCGCCGCGTTCGCATTGGGTCGCAAGGCACCGGCGTGGTCGAGCAACCGATCGCGTTCAGTCAGGCCGATCACCTAGCCAGTACCGCCGGCCCTGGACATCTCCCGATCGTGGTTGCGCCCACGATCCGGAATGTAAAGCTAGGGCGGGTGCTGGTCGACGGAGGGAGTTCTCTTAACCTCCTATCCGCCCGGGTCGCCAAGGCACTCCAGATCCAGCAGCGGGAGCTTCACCGCGCCCGTTCTTCGCATCGCGCGGGCCGAGTCCGTCCCGGAAGCGCGTCGCCACCCTCCGGTGACGTTTGCAGGCTCCGACAACTTCCGCACCGAGATGCTCGAGTTCGAGGTGGCGGACGTTGACCTCCCCTACAACGCCATACCGGGTCGGCCGGCGCCACCAAGTTCATGGCGGCTTGCCACTATGCGCATATGGTGGTGAAGATCCCGGCCCATCGCCCCATCGCTTTTGAAAGTGGATACCGGAGGCGCCCGCTGCGACAAGGACGCTCGCTTTGGCGGGGCGACGGCGCCGAAGGCCGACGCCGACTCGGGAGCTCCTCCGCGAAGATCCGTGCCTCCCGGATCGTCCGGGAGGTTAAGGCGATTCCATGAGTGAGTCGACCCGCGAAGACCGTTCGGGGGCGCCTCTCGGCGCCAAATAGGAAGGCGCCTCGTCTCCTTCCTCCGCCTAACGCAGACGTGTTTGCTTGGCAACCGACCGACATGGCCGGGTCCCTGTGGAGGTGATTGAGCACAAGTTGGCAACGTTCCCCGGCGCGCGACCGGTCATGCAGAAGGTCTGGAAGCAGTCGGTGAAGCGCCAGGAAGTTATCCGCCAGGAGGTAGACAAGCTCTTAAGGGCGGGGGTCATTCGCAGTGTCGCCCATCCTAGGTGGCTCGCGAACCCCGCCCTCGCCAAGAAATCCAACGGCGGTGGAGGATGTGCGTGGACTTCACCGACCTCAATAGGGCGTGCTCGGCGATCCAGATCCGCCGCCCGCATTGATCTCATCGCCGATTCCACAGCTGCGTGCGAGTAGTCAGCTTCGGATACGCATCGGGTACCACCAGATTAGCATGGCCGAGGAAGATGAAGACAAGACCGCCGGGGCGCCATGGGTGTCTCATCGCTACACAAGGATGGCGTCGATCGAATAATGCAGCCCAACCTATCAGAGGGCCATGCACATCGCTCACCGTCCCCAAATAGGGCGGAACCTAGAAGTGTACGTCGACGACCTGGTGGTGAAATCCAAGAAGGCGGAGGAGTTGATCGGCGACCTGGAAGAAACCTTCGCCAACCTGAGGAAGTACTGCATCAAGCTTAACCCTGAGAAATGCGTGTTCGCCGTTCCGTCGGGCAAGCTGCTAGGATTCCTCGTCTCCCAGAGGGGGATTGAGGCGAACCCTGACAAGATCGTGACGATCGAGAACATGAAGCCCCTGACGCGACTTCGGCAGATGCAATGCTTGGTGGGCTGCCTGACCTCCCTGGGCCGCTTTATAGCTCGCTTGGGGGATAAAAGTCTCCCACTACTCAAGCTCCTGAAGAAGACCAACCAGTTCGAGTGGACGGCGGAGGCGCAGGAGGCGTTTGACGGCCTGTAGAAGTATCTAACTTCCTCCCGTCTTTGGTCGCCCGGACCGGGCGAGCCACCGATCCTTTATGTCGCGCGAACCCCCGTGGTCACGAGGTGTCTTTGGTGGCGAAAGGGAAGGAGTTCAGCGCCCATCTACTACATCAGCAAAGTCCTCCACGACGCCGAAACAAGGTACTCGCAGCACCAGAAGATGCTCTACGCCGTGCTAACGGCGCCCGGTTACGCCACTACTTCCGGGGCGAAATCACCGTCTCGACCAAGTACTTTTGCGGGAGATCCTCTTCAACCGCGAGGCGACGGGCCGCATCGCCAAGTGTGCCATGGAGCTGGTAGAATTCGACCTCAAATTCGCTCCCCGAACGGCCATCAAAGGACAAGCTCTGGCGGAGTTCGCAATGAGTGGACTCGCGACGCAGAAGCCGGCGTGCGATCCCCCTCGCCGGGACTCTCTTCTTCGACGGTTCGTTCCGCTTGAGGGGGCTGCGGCAGGTGTCGTTCTGGTGTCTCCCACCGGCGACATTGTCCGGCACTTGGTGGTGCTGGAGTTCGCGCCACCAACAACGCCGCGAGTATGAAGGATCGCCGCCGCTCGGGTGGCTTCGACCGACATCCGTATTTGCAAGTAAAGGCGACTCTCTCCCGGTCATCAACCGGCGAGAAAAGATTTCACTTGTTCAGATCCCACCACGGGCGCCTACCGGGCGGAGGTGCGCCGGTTGGAGCGGCATTTCGAGGGTTTGACTTCGCGACGCCCTCGCCGCGACAACTACATGGCGGATGAACCGCCCCTGATTGCCTCGCTCAAGGGCACTGTTCCGCCGGGTCTTTGAAGAAAGACTCACGCGGCCGCTCGTCGCAGCCCCCAATCATGGCGGGACGACATTCTTCCCGACGCAGCCCCACATCTCGGAGGAGACGCCACCAATCTCGCCACAGCCCCCGCTTGGAGGAGGAGGCGGAAGAATCGCCGAGGCGGTTGAGGCGAAATGCCGGGCAGGCGAGTACGCCGGCGACAATGTACGAACGCCGCCACGCCGTCCGGAAGGTCGCGGATGGATCCGATCTAGCCTACCGCGGGACGGAGTGATCCCGACGATGACGCGTCACCGAGAAGATAGCGCGCAAGCGCTGCCGCCACGCCCGTAGGTGGGACTCAGACGCCCGTAGCGCAAATGGAGTCTCACCGGTGAGTCACCGAAGCGGGAGTGCAATTCTCTCGAGATCCATGGAGGCGTCGCGGGAGCCATTCGTGAGCCGGCGTTGGTCGGGAAGGCTTTCGCCACGGCTTTATTGGCCTATCGCCTCCGTGATGCCTTCGAGCCGCGAGGAGATGCGGCGTGCCAATTTTATGCTAAGCAGATCCACCGACCGCCCAGCGCCGCAAACCATTCCGCTCTCCCGGTCGTCGCGGTCGGGGCCGACATCTGGGACCGTTCATGGGCGCATCGGAGGTTACACGCATCTGTTCGTCGCCGTCGACAAGTTCACCAAGTGGGTGGATGCATCGCCCGTCCCGACGATCACGTCCGCAGCTGCCATAAAGTTCATGAAGAGCATCTTCGTCCGGTTCGGCGTCACCAGCAGGATCATCACCGACAACGGTGCTCAGTTCAAAAGCGCCGACTTCCAAGACTGGTGCGAAGAGCTAGGTACCAAGCTGTGCTTCGCCTCCGTTGCGCATCCGAAGAGCAATGGGCAAGTGTAGCGGGCAAACGCGAAAGTACTCAGAGGGCTCAAAACAAGGGCGTTCGACCGCCTGGAGAAGCGTGGCAAGCGCTGGGCGGAAGAAGTCCCCACTGTGTTGTGGGCGCTGCGGACAACTCCCAACAGAGCCACCGGCGAGACCCCTTCTTCCCGTGTATGGCTCGGCGGTGCTCCGTCAAGCTCACCTTCGGTTCCCCAAGGGTGGCGGCGTTTCAGCGAAGATTTGAGACCTGACCGTGTCGATGAAGTAAACCTCCGGAGGAGGTCGAGATGTATGCGATCCGGCCGTCGGTATCGGCAGCATCGCGCCGTTATCAAGCAAGACGGGTGTGTGTGAGAACACCGGCAGCCATGCACTCGCTTCGCAAAATTCAGGCGTGGCGGGCCGCAACAAACTGCTCCCCGTGGGAGGGCCCTTCAAGGTGGTCTCGGCCTCCGCCCAGCTCGGTCGGGCTCGCATTCGAGGATAGTCGCTAATTGGCGAACACTTGGACGCCGAGCGGTGAAAGTTCTACCCGTAGGTAGCTGATCCAAGAGCTTTTTGTTGGCCTTCCTTTGGAGCCGAGCGGCGAGGTTTTCCTCCTTCCCCACTCGCCTCGGGGGCTGCATTGTACAAAGCCATCTGCAATAAAAAGATAAGTTCTCTCTCTGTGGGCATCTGTTTTTTCGCCTTTAAGTCTGCTTAGAAAGCATTCATTGAAAGTCGGTAGCGAAAAAGTATTTAAGGTCGATGGCCCTTAGTTGCAAGGGCTTAACGCTGAACTTGCGGCCGGGCGAGGCGGCGATGTATATGGTTCTAGCTCGGTGTGTCGGCTCGGTCTGGACAATGCACCAACGGCGGCACCGGCGTCTAGACCACTTCTGTCGACGGTTGAGATATTGACCCAAGTCAACCAAGGTTCTTCAAAGAGGAGATAGGAGACACGCCGAACAACCACGAACAAAGAACGAGCAGAGATGTGGTTTTTATCCTCGTTCAGTCTCTCGAGAGATAATAGCCCTACATCCAGCCTTTCTTTATATCAAAGAGAATTACAAGGTGGAACTCGGCGAGATCAGCAGGTCTCGGCGAGTAGTATGCGAGAATACAAAGGTGCTAGGCCTTAGGTCCCTCTAAACGCTGTAAGGGCCCTGTTTATATAGTACGGAGCAAACCGACCTACCGAGGAATATCGGGCCGGGCTAACAACGAGTACGTAACGAACTCAGTACATGCCAAATACAACCTACGGTAGATAAGGTAATCTCCTAATCTTGGGGATCACGACTCCTAATCCAATCTGGGAAACCACGTCCGGGTCTTCTCGTAGCCGTGCAGAACTCCTGTTCGAGATAGACTCAAACACGATTCCTTGGTCATTACGCACCACGCCAGCTAGGAAGCTGTTCGGCAGGATGCATATGGGCCTGATAGAACCTTCCAGGAGCTGGGCCCTGGTAGGCTGTTCGATTAGGCCGTCAGGGAGTGGGCCGTGGCAATGGGCCGTATTTTTGTCCCCGACACCGCCCCCGAGACTCAAGTGGAAGGACTCACTAGAGCGGGTCTTCCTCCGAGACTCAAAGTCAAGAAGAGAGAAACTATGCCGCTATAAAGACATGCAACAAGTGACCGAACAAAGTTATGGTTCAACCGAACAAGACTTGTTCGGACCGGACAGACTCGATCGAGGCTTGAGCAACTCCGCTAAGGCCGAACAGAAGCAACATCCGTCCGAAAGCAGAGCACTCACCTTCGATGCGAAATCGGAAATCCAGCCCCTAAGCGCAGAGTCACACGGGATCAGACGCTACCCGGCGAAGAGCTGCCGGGCGAGGTGAATCATCTCCTTGAGGCTGAACGTCACCAAGGAGGATTGACTTCTTAGTAGTGAATAGCGTACCACCGCATCCGTAAGATCAGATCTTCCGGAGAATGAACATAGCAAGTCGCGAGATGGACTCGTCTTGCCGCATCCGAACATTCGATGCCTAGGAAAAAATAGGAACCACCTCTCGGGCAGAGCTTGCCCGAGAAATAGAAATTACGCCTCGAGCAAACGTTATGCTCAGAAGCGAAAGTGATGTGCCTCCAGACGTAGATCGTGTGCTAGGAGCGCATAATGCATACGAATGGGAAAGGTGACCCAGTCCCCGAGCGTAGAGCTCGCCAAAGGAACCAAGTAAGGAGATCTAGTCCCGAGCACGGAGCTCGTTAAAGGAACCGTAGTGCGACCAGCGAAGACGCATCGGTAGGAGCCCGCGCCGGCGAAGAGCGCCCAAGAGTCGCCTGGCGAGATGATCCACCCGAGCACGGAGCTCGTCGCGAGACCGGATCGCGGCCCGAGCGAAGAACCGCCTCGTCGCGAGGTGAATCACAACCCGATGCAATCGAGCCGCCAGAGAACATGTGAAATCAACGCTTACCTATAACGTATTCCTTGCGATAGTGTTAGCGTTGTCTTGGCAAGTGCGTAACCGACGCTTGAGTGCCCGCTATGCGATGAGAATCGACTACGGTGGGCGGACTCGCTGGTGGCGCACTACCTTGACTTAGCCGAACTGTGAAGGTCGATCTTTGGCAAAGGCGAAATCATACGCGGGTGAAGTGAATCAGTCCCTGGACATGCGCGGAGCAAACCCGGGAAGAGAGGGATGCAGACATCGATTTTGGTGGGGAAGCCTGGAACCTCGCCGTGACCATTACCGGAGTCTGACGCTCCCCGTTCCTATACTTCCTGCAGAAGACAAACAAGAAACAAAGCCGAGCAAAGGGAAAAAGAGAGTAAGAACAGTTCTAAGAAGAGCAAAGCGAAGTTTTTAGAAAACACGCAAAAGACGACCTACCCGCACAAGACATAATTTTTCCGTACGCCCCGAGAAGCGTTAGTGTCACCTCGGCAAATCTTGAACCGACGCTAGAGTGCCGCTATGATGAGAATCGACTACGGTGGGCGTGGACTCGTGGGTGGTGCATTGCTCGATTACCGTGCTGTGAAGGACATAGCATGGATAAAGAACACGCGTGCGGCAGTATAATTTCACCGGCTAAGACCGCTAACCGTAGAAGGCGTTCGGGACCTTAGCCGCAGCAAGACGGCGAGGCGAATCTTATCCGGGCATGGACCCGCGGCGTTAGTGTCGCCTCGGCGGCGCGAACCGGCGCTAGAGTGCCGCTGCGATGAGAATCGACTTACGCGGGCATGCCCGCTATGAGATAAACAGAGATAGGGTTCAGATATGTGAAAACATGAAGCATGCTAACCCTAATGCAAAATATACGTAAGTCGCAGGAAAGCCAACCTGGTGGCGCTACCAAAGCGAAAGCCGGCGGGGGCGCCAAGCCGCTGGTTGCGGAGGTCGTGGTGGCGCAGCCGCGTCACCGCTGCCGAAGCGACGCCGGCGGAGTGGCGCCGGCAGAAGCACCGCCAGCAAGGCGTCGCCGCGCTGGAAGCGCCGGCGCAGAGGAGCGGAAGAAACCAGCAGCGGCGCCAGCTCGAAGAGTCGCCGCGCCCGCCCGGTGGCGAGCGGCGGCGGTAGAAGCGCGGCCCCACCGAGGGGGCCGGAGGAGGCGCCGAAGCTCAGATCCGAGGGCGAGCTCTCTTTGGGCTCGTCTCCCCTCCTCGCCGCCGTCTTGGCGAGGATCAGCGGCGCTTCACAAGAGCGCGGCCGGAGTCGGCCACACGCCAGAGCGGCAAGAACAGCGAAGCTTCCCGATCGCCGGGGCGGCTCATGGATCCGCAGTGGTCCCGAGCCACTTGGACCAAGGGACCAGAGACCTCCATGGGGGCAGCCACACAGCATCTTGGTTGCGCCCCGTGATCCCACTCGCAGAGGAGGCGGATGGTCTCCGGCAGGAGATATCGCCGGTGGCGCGGTCAGAGCCCCGCCACCATCGCCGAGCACGTTCTCCAAGACATTCCTCATGGTGGGCACAAGAGAGAAGAAGAAGCCATAAGTCACAAGAAGTCAAAAGAAAAGACATTCCAAGAAGACAAGAAACCCAAAGAATTGAAGGAACATTTACCTCCGGGGGCAAGGCGGACTCCATCATCATTGCCATAGTATCGCCAAAGGGACGAACCTCATGCGAGCGGGCGAGCCGCGCCGCAAAAATCCGCCGCAACGTGGGTTCTGTGAGTCCGCTCTTGGCGGAGCTCGGCGATCGCCCCATCATCTCCTCCACTCACCGAAGTCGTCAGGCGGAGACCCCCAGCTGGCAAGAGATTCCGCAGGACCCTCGGGGAGGTCAAGATCGTCGCAGCCGCTGGAGTCCTCCACGTACAGCCATTGGCGGTGCCAGTCCTTCCAGTTGGACTTGACCGTGACCGGGAGGAAGGCGGCGGCGTCGCGGAGCGTGAAGTAGCAGCTCCCAACAGCCCCGCTCGGGCGTGACTTCGCATGCAGCGTGAAGAGCCGGCGCCAGAGCAGGAGGTTTGGCATCGTCTCCACGAACATCTCGCAGAGGTGGACGAAGATGGTCAGGGCCACGATAGAGTTGGGGGGAAGGTGCGCCGCCTGGATCTCGTAGAAGGCGAGCACCGCCAAGAAGAACTCCGAGTACGGCGGGACGAGCCCCGCCAGCATCGCCCAAGTGAAGGTCACAATCTCCCCGTCGCGGGGGCTTGGCACCGTGGTGCCGGCGCGGAACCGGACGGAGGTGAGCGGCACGAACCATTGGAGCCGCGTCGCCACTTCCTCGTCGACAGCAGAGGCGGGCAAAGCTGGCCCAGGCGGTGGCGCATCACCGCGGCGACCCTTGCTGCGTTTGGGCGCCATGGAAAAACGGTGGAGGAGTTGGCGAAAAAAGGTGGCAGCGACAAGGTAGGCTCTGTGGCAGCGGCAAAGAAGGTGAAGGGCAGTTTGAGGACTTAAGCGTGCGGAAGGATTAGCCGCGGCGCCAATGGAAGTATTTATAAGCAAGGCGCGCGAGGGTGATGGTTTGGATTCCGACCCACGCTGCTGCTGCTTATCATTGCCCAGCGTTTTGCTTCCCGCGAAAAGTGGCGCGGTTCCCCGAGGAAGATCGTGCGCAGGTGCAGAATCAGGCGTACGGCCGCCGCAGAAGGTGGGCCCCCCACGATTCGTCTCCCACCGCACAAGAAACGGAAAAGTGTCTGTGCGACGGTTCGCGTGTCATGGTGGACCCGGCTACTGTCGATGTAATAAATACCGTGGTATGAAGAGTCCAAAGAAGGCCAAGAGGCCCCATGCGCCAAAGCGGGCGTCGAGCCCAGCCGCTGGCGAGCCCCTCGAAGACCAGCGAGGGCCCCACACGCCGAAGCGGCGACCAGGTCCCAGCGTGTGGGCGAGCCCATCGGTGCGCCGGGCGAGGGCCCCATGCGTCAGGCGGGCGTGTGGGCGAGCCCCCGCAAGACGTAGGGTCTCCCATCGCTGGGGCCCGTGTGGCGGAGCATTCGAAGGAGTCTTCGGGCGGCTCCTCCCGCCGCTAAGGACGAGCGATTTAATGCGACATCACGCCGCGGATAGACGGTGAAGAAATGATTACCGCTTCTGATGACCCTGCAGGTCTGAAAGCAAATGCCATCGTGGACGCAGCCGGAATTGACCGGCAGAGAGAAGGTTTTGCTTAAGATGGCCGTCCGCGTCAGAAGGAGCAGGCTGGGCCCCACCCGCAGTCTCACCGATGTGTACTGTGGGTCGAGGCCACTTATGGCACGCGAGGGCGAGCGCCAAGGGCGCGTGGCAATGGCGCAAGCCGTCTCTTCTGTCGTGGTCTGTCGCAGTACTAAGAGTATCAGATCGCCTACCCCTCGGCTCTCCGTCGGTTTGAGGCTTGTATAAAAGGAGCGGAGAGAGAAGGGAGGAGGGGGGAGGTACATGCGTTTGAGACACTCAGCTCACAAGCATCCTGTAAACCACATTCGATTCAACCACAACAAGAAAAGAGCTAAGGCTCAGCAGGAGTAGGACTATTACCCGCAAGGGGGTCTAAACCTGGGTAATCCCCGTGCGTTGCTCTTTGCTGCGTCCCACGCTCAATCAAACCGAGCACGGCTGATCGGCTAGCAGTTTAGAAATCTGACTAGGGGTGTGATCCGCAGTGGTTGAGCGGTGAACACGCCGTCACATCTATTGATCAAAGAGCAGAAGAGTGAGTACAGTTTTTTTTTTTGGGGGGGGGGACAAACCCCTCCCCCCTAGGGTTAGCCCAACTTAATTAATTACAAATGTTAGCGCCTGCGTCTTTCCAGAGGCGCAGGTCGTCGGACAGGATCTGGAGGAGGGTTGAACGGGGACGTTCCGCCTAACGAAAAATCCGATTATTACGCTCAGTCCAAATGCACCAGATTGTTCCAAAAACCACGGATAGGGTGCCTTTGGGGGGTCTGGCGTGCAGAATATCTTTCGTCCACCAACGAGGGAGGCAGGACGACTGGAGCCAGTTAACCGGTTGTAGGAGCGGTTTGTTCATCTGAAAGGCAATGCGGCTCCAGATGAAACGACTGAACTCGCATTCCAAGAAGAGGTGTTCCAGAGTCTCGAGGTTACGCCTGCATAACGGGCAAAAATACTCGTTCGGGATGTGCCGGCGTATTAAGGCGTCCGCGGTGAGGACGCGTCCGTGCAGAAGCTACCACACAAAGAATTTACACTTGGAGGGTGCCCAGTGCCTCCAAGCTTGCTGCAGAGGTGAGGTACAACTGCCAATGAATTGCAGCTTGTAGGCAGAATTCACGGAGAATTCACCATTTGAGCTGAACCGCCAAGTAAAGAGGTCGTCCCCGTGCGTAGGAAGCACGTAGTGCGCTAACTTAAGAAGCAGCAGCAACAGCTCAGGGATCATCTGCGGACTTATTCTATGGCAAAGATCGAGGAGCCATGTTGAACCTTCCAATGCATCCTACACCGACCTGGCTTTCTTGATGGTGGCAGCGAACAGATGTGGAGCAAGTTTCTTCGGGGCTTGACCATCGAGCCATCTGTGTTCCCAAAAAGAGGTGAGGGCTCCGTTACGCATGGTGAGGTTGGAGCCCACCCGCAAGAGCTCCGTGTCGTGCCCAAGTTTTGATTCCCACCAGAAGAGGTTGGGTGGGTTCTGATGTGCCAAAGCCACCGCATACGTAGAGCTCTTGCGAAGCGGTTTAAGTCGAGAACCCCTAGCCCTCCGAGATTGGTGGGCGAGAAAACGACATCCCAGCAGACCCGACATTGTCCGCCTGAAACAGAATCAGATCCTTTCCATAGCCAGGCCCGCCTAAGCTGATCAATCTTTTTTAAAACACAGGACGGCGGTTTGGTGACAGAAAGGATGTAGGTAGGCATAGTCGCCAAGACAACCTTCAAAGAAAGTTAACTCGCCGCCTTTGATATTAGTGGCCCGCGCCACCATAAAGTCACCGCTATTTTGTCGATTAGCGGCTGGAAGTGAACCCGCCGAAGCCGTTGGAGGGACAAGGGCAGCCCCAAATATTTGAGTGGGAAATTGGTGCGGTTGGCTGGCAGATCTTCGAGGATGGTGTCCAAATTAAGGGATTCACATCTGATTGGGCGACGACTTTTGGCAACGCTTGTCCGAAGACCGTAGATGTCACCAAAGACCGGAGGATGTTTGCCAAGGCATAAATGTCTTCTTTGGCGGGGTTAACGAAGATTGCTGCATCATTTGCAAAAAGCGACATGCGGAGATTGGATTGTATACCTCTGACCGGAGAGAGGACGTTGAATTCCGTGGCTCTGTGGATTAGAGTGAGCAGAGGTTCAATGGCTATGTTGAAAAGCAATGGCGAGAGGGAGTCCCCTTGACGTAGACCCTTTGGATGGAAGATGGTGTCAGTAAGGTGGCCGTTAATGAGGACCCGGGAGGAGGAGGTCGCTAGAGAGAGGAAGATCCAGTCTCTCCACCGGGAGCCAAACCCCCTGGCCCGGAGGTTATCCAAGAGGTAAGGCCAAGAGACGGAGTCGAAGGCCTTCTCGAGGTCTAGCTTGAGAAGCAGGGAGGGTGTGCGACTTTTATGCAGTTGGCCTATTGTTCAGCTAGAGAGATCTCTGTATTCAGATCTTACCAGCGGGTGCCCAAATTTCACTTTCTGTATCCTCGAATGGAGAACTCTCTGTAAAGATTTATCGCCATATCTCCCCCTTTTCCAACATCACTCTCCAAATCCTACTCTATATCTTGTACATATTTCACTTCTCCTGTAATGAAATTGCCAAGTTTGTTGGCCATTCAAATAAAATAAATCCTACTCTATATATCTCCTCTCCTATATTTTAATCTTACTTTGCAGCCACGAGCTTGCAATGGGTAACATGCATTCCATAAAAAGGATCAGAATTTCAAATTGAAATTCAATTTTACAAAAAAAAAAATGTTATTTTCCTTTTTTACTGCACAGTTTTTTTTTTTTTACGTTTTTCCATGTTTAATACCTTTTTCTTCATATGTTTTTCTTTTCCATCTATCCATTGATCGATCGATCTATCTATGTATCTATCAATCAGTAGAGGAAGACAGAGTCACCACATTAGTCCATGTTACCCAGATTATTTCAGCCATTCGATCAACGGTGGGACCAAAGTATAGTGGCCTAGATCAATCAAAGAAATTCTCACATAAATCAAGAAAAAATAAAAGATCTATGATGTTGTTTTTTGTAGGACCGGATTATAATGGGTTAGATTAAAAGAAAAATATTAGAAATTTGGATTACATACTAAAGATGATATAATATGATTATTTTAGTCGTTCGATCAACAGTGCGACCAAATTATAACGGCCAAGATTAATCAAAGAAATTCTCACATAAATCAAGAAAAAAAATAAAAGATCTATGCGGCTTAGGATAAAAGAAAGGTGGACACCAGCGTTCGGACATCCGGCACGAGGCGGTGGATCAGACGCGCCTCGGCCATCGGATCGCCGGCAGCGCGCGCATCCGAGCGCAGCCCCGCCCCCACGTGCACGAGACGCAGCAAGGTGGACGTTGTCTAGATGTGCAGTTGATATATTTTTTAATTAAACTTCTGATTTTTTTATAAAATTTAAACAGTGTTCAAATTACACGGAATAAATTTCATAATTCTTCTAAAATCGAGAGCAACCCATTTAAATTTTTTTTTTGAATTTTTCACTTTTTCAATTTTTTGTGTGAAATTTGGAGAACTTGACAACTTCCCATGCACATGGTGCCCCCCCAGCCATCATGATGACATCATGTGAACATATTGAATTTTGAAAATGTGATACTGAAACTTAAAAATGTACTATTGAAATTGAAAAAGTAACTAATGAAACTTGTTTACAAAACTAATGAAACTTGATATTGATGAACCTTGGGAATAAGCTATTTAAAACTTTAAAAATAATTGATGAAACTTGGAAAATACCTACTAAAACTTGGAAAATAACCGATAAAACTTGACAAACTAATGATGAAACTTGACAATTCGGAAAGTTTTGCGAGTATGAAATCCAAGTTTCGGTAGGTAAAACCCAAGTTTCAGTTGTCAAATGTCGGTTTCAATCGTGAAAAATCCAAGTTGGGGCAGACGAAAAACCCCAAGTTTAAACTGATACAAATTCAAGTTTGAATAGTAATAATCGAAGTTTGCACTACAACAATCTGCATGAATCTCGAGGGCCAGAAACCCTCGAGAAAGAGGGGAAAACCCTCGGGAAATAGGTTTCTCGAGGACCGGCCCTCGAGAAATGGCCCTCACGACTGACCACTCGAGAAAAACGAGCTTTCTCGAGGGCCTGGCTCCTGTTTCTCGAGGTTTTTTTAGAGCCCTCGAGAAAGTTGGCAGGTGGACGAAATCGTAGACTTAACGGCCCGGGTCTAAGTATTCTCGAGGGCTTGGCCCTCGAGAGATATTTTTTATTGAAAAAAAATTCCACACCTGAGATTCCATGTTGTTCGTCCTTTTTTTTTATTGATAGCAATTTACACATTCATATAGCAATCTACACAAAACACGAACAAATTCGACAGATCATCCACATTCATATGGCAATCTACACAAAACATGAACAAATCCGAATCCAGCGATATGAATCCAAAGAAATTTCTTCCATGTCCATCGATCCAACAAAGATGAACACAAAAAACACATGAACATCACATCGATCCAGCAACATGATTACATAACACTTAACAAAGACATGAACACCACATCGAGCTAGCGGCGGGCTTGCCAACGACGACAGAGCCTTTGCCGTGGCGGCTTGGGGTTCCGTGGTGGCGTGGCGCGAGATCGGTGGGCGCCTCCCGCAGCCGGGCGTCAGATCGGAGCGGGCGCCTCGCGCGCCTGCTGCCGATCGGGCGGTGCCTCCCGGCGCGGGCGGCGAGATCGGGCCGGGACGCCTCCTCAGGGCGCGACGGCGAGATCGACCGAGGCCACCTTCCCACCAAGGATTTGCGGGGCCACCTCCCCAGCAGCAGCGACGGTGAGATCGGGCCGAGAGGAGGCGGGGAAGGAGGAAGAGGCGGCTGGCGGAGCTTCCCGCCGCGGCTCGTCGGAGCTCGGCCGCCACGGCTCCATCCTCGCGCGCAGGAGAGAGAAGGTGAGGTGTGGGGAAGAGATATGACGGGAGTAGGGAGAGAGAAGGTGGGAGTAGGGAATAGATAAGGATGGCATTTTAGATTTTTTTTTTGTAGGGTGTGCAGGAGAAATTTTAGAACTAGACGGCGGGAAAAACAAATTTGCGCCAACACGAGGTTTTCTCGAGGGTCAGGCCCTTGAGAAACTTGGCTTTTCTACCTCTCGAGGGCTAGGCCTTCAAGAAACATCTGTCCTCCTAAACGGACGTTAGACGGGGACGGTGTGGTGGTGGCTTTCTCGAGGGTTCATGTTAAGCCCTCGAGAATGTTTCTCGAGGGTTTCTTTTTAGCCCTCGAGATATACATTGGGAATCTCGAGTGCTGCCTTTTGGCCTTCGAGAAAGTTTCCGGCCCTCGAGATTCATGCAGATTGTTGTAGTGTTGAAAAGGAAACCTAGTTACGAAACTTGAGAACCTGCCGATGAAACTTGATGATCTACTAATGAAATTTGAGAAAATCCAGTCAAAATTTATATGGCAACATACATCTTGTTTTTTTCGTAAAAATACAAGGAACGCGTTGGTGCAAACAGCTGGTGGTTTAGAGCACCCAGTCAAAATTTATGGCCATCGAAAGAAAAATACAAAACAGAATCTTATCTGACGTCAGCTTACGTCATTGCATGCAATTAAGAGGAGAGAGGCGCGCTGATTTTTCCCGCTAGCTTGCTATGTACTCGCATGCATGCGCCGCCTGGGCCTGCGCTATAATGTTTCGTGAGGCCTACTTGGCTCGCGCACGTTTGGACGCGCCGGCCGGCCGGCCTAAAGTGTTTTCGTAAAAGAAAATATTAGAAATTTAGATTAAATACTAAATCTGATATAATATATTAGAGATAAAACTCTAAATCTAATATGATATATTGGAGCTAGACTCTATATACCTAAACAAATCTTGCCGCGCAAACGCGTGAACAACCACCTCCCTCGTTTCTCTTTTATTCCAACCTCTATAGCTTCCAAGAGGCTCCATTTCCTCTCTCTTCTTGCCTGAGCGCCCATTTCTGACCCCCACAAATCCAGGGTAGCTAGGGCACAAGAACAGGCACCGCAGGTTGGAGCTGCTGCATGCTGCTCGACTCTTCCGCATACCGGCACCATTACTGTCTCCATACATGGCTCCGCATCATGTAACGTTTGGTTTGGAGAAGCCATTTTTCATCCTGCAAAACATATGAGACGACTAAGATTAATGTCTACGTTCTTTTCAGCTTAACAGTTTAACGGCTTAACAGTTTAACGAATTATCTACGTTTTAAAAAGACATATGTTTTGAGTTTTTTAAGTTCGTTTTTTCGCTGTTTTAAAGGTAGGTCCTAACGCTTTAAAAATCCGTTTTGAGACGCTGTTTTTTTATTCTTATTCACTACCACCTACTCTCTCCCCAAATGTGCGTTCTTGCAAAAAAAAAAACCTCTATTTCTAAAGAAATTTCACTCCTCTTCCCTCTTCCCGCTTTCCTCTTTCATCACTACTCCAGCCAGATTCGAGCCAGCTCATCTCCAGGGACGGCGGCGCCGCAAACGCCCCCCTTCTCCTCACTCACTCGCAAACACACACAACACGACGACCACGTCAGGCCTCCTAGCTTTAGCCGCCACACCACCTTTTTATGAAAATTAAGAAGATATTTTTTTAGTAAAAAATGCATTTAAGGCTAGTGTGCAAGAAGCGACATGTACATTTTGCTAGGACTTTCTATTTTCTTTTGCCTGGGAAGCATATACGATACAACATAGGTAACTTAGGCCCTGTTTGTTAATTTGAGCTTCTAGGCAGCTTCTAGTCTTAGAAGCCAGAAGCTCAAACGAACAACCAGCTTTTGAAACCTTTTTCCAAAAAACCAAAAGCCCCCGACATCCCAAATTGTACTGTGATCTAAGAAGCCAGTTCTTTATGGTTTTTTACAGAAGCAGCTTTTATAGAAGCTGTAGCTCAAACAAACAGAGCTTTAGCATGCAGCTAGCTCATTGCACGGATCCACGAGTGCATGGCCGTGCATGCATCGCAAGCATAGCCTTGAGGTACGTATAACTAGGCTGCCAACGCCAACATACATCATGTGCGTCGTGCCCAGCATGCATGGACACTAAACATTCAAGCAGCCACCTTGTACGATGAACGCGCGCACGGCACATTCCACCGTGCTAGCAATGGCAGTGTAGCATGCACTAGCTCAGCAGGCCCATGGAATTTCCTTCTTTCCATTGCAGAAGATCGCAGGCAACTCCCCGTTGCCACCACAGGTTGGGCGCTTGGCTAGCTCACCTCTCTCCCTGAGCAACACTAGCGGCTAGCTGGTATACGGTACCATACGTCATCGTTAGACCTTTCGGATGGTTCTCCTACTTGCATGGATGCCCATATGGCATATGCCACTACCACGGCATACATCACAACTAATTAAAAAAAACACTTTCACTGTCGGTTCAAAATTGTTTTCATTTTTGCTTCGGAAAAACTATAAGAAATTTCTTGCACCCCAATTACTATCTACGGCGGTGAATACCCATGGTCATCACCGTTTATTCTAATTTTTGCCTTCGGAAAACCAAAAAAAAAATCTTACACCCAAATATTGTCTATATCTTCACTAAGATTACTTGCACCCAAGTATATATTATTATCTACATCTTCACAAATATGCACATGAATGTACTTCATGGCAATTAATAGACCCTCGACCTCTCAAGTACGTCGTGCAAAGACTCCTTACCATCTCACCAATCAATGATTACCAAGAGAATTTTTTTTTCTTTTTAACCCTTTTTGTTCAAATGTTTTAACGATCTGTTAGACATCTAGTTAAATGGCTTCATACCCTTCTCGTCGAGTACTACAATTTTCATATAAATTTTGTCCTCATCTAACTCTGTATGAAAAAGTTACATATTCAAAAAATGAGTCGTAATCCATTATCACTATCAATTTGTATTACGAGCCGATAGTGATTATGATATTTCACTATCATTTCTTTTCATATTAATTCACTGTCGATACTTGACATGAACTGACAGTGATACATTATTATTGTATGTTCTTATGTATCGAAAGTGATAGACAGAGGCGAATAGGTGTTTTTTAGTAGTGCATGTCGATCATCAATCAGCTGTTGAATTAGACCAAATTAGATACATGGTATGGATTAGAAAGGTTGAAAAATCGATATATATATTTCATTGTCAGTCCTTTTCATATTAATTATCACTATCTGATTTTGCTTATACTGATAATGATATAGGTTTTTGCAGTGCCAATAGTGATAGATCGGCGACTATGGGTGCTTCTATATATGATAGTGCATGTCGACAATGGAAGTGTCCCTCTGCCTTCAAACACTAGATGCACTAAACGGAACACAACATCGATCCGCCGTTGAATCAAAACAAAATTAAACGGTATATATTAAAAGGTAGAGGAATCGATATATATCTCGATAAATTAGCCCTTTCTCATTTGGATACATCTGGACCGTCGGACGACCTCGAGATTGTACGAAAGGCAAATAATCGTCCCACGATAGGACAGTATTATAGCTAGCTATATGCACTGGAGCATGCGTCCAGCTAGCTATCATGCACCACCCACTACCGTCCGGGAACCCTAGCTAATGGTCACCACCATATATGCCCATTTGATTTCGTAGGATAAAAGGCTGCCGGATTTTGTGGTGATAGATCTGATACCTTAATCTTGTGATACTCTCGATCTTGTCCGTTTGTTCTTGTGGTCTGCATGTTTCTCTTTGTTTTTTTTTTTTCAAAAATAGCTAACGTTGGAAGCATAAAAATCTTACTAGACTGTCAAATTATTCTTATGCTTTTGCTTGTACGTGGGCGCCTGCGTTCCGACGCGAAGCGAGCTTGGGCGCCGAAGGGCGCTGCTGCTGCGCGCGATCGGGCGCAGCGCCGCTTGCTCGTTGCTGTGCCGCCGTTTGTTTCCACCGCATGGCGTTCGTTGTTGCGCCGCTTGTTGCTCGCTCGTTGCTGCGCCGTGGGTCTCCATCGCCGACGCCTTATTGCGCCGCCATTTAGGCCCTTAGGCGCGTGCTTCGCGCGGCTCGTGGCTCGCCGTCGACATCGCCGCTTCTCCGCTGCTTTCATTGCCGACGCTCTGCTGCTTCGACGTCAGCGTGGTAGCGCTGCTTCATGTGGGACGCCGTCGACCGCCGCTTGCTCATTGCCGACGCTGTCGTCATTTCTTGCGCCGCCGATGTAATCGACGCCGCTTTCACCGCCGCCCACCGACGGCCCGTCGATCTACTCTTCTCTACCTCTCTAATTTTCTCGATTGGTAACTTACAGAGTTTTTTTTCACTTTTTTATAATGTTTTTTCAGTACTTCTATGCGGTGAAATTTCTGTACAATCGTACTGAAAAAAGGAGCGTCTGCACGAAACGCAAAACGCAGGCGCCTGCGTTCTAGTCGGTCTCTTATTCTTAATTATTTTCAATTGAGCCAGGTAACCACGCGACACAAAAAGGAGTTGAGGGTCTTCGCGAACTCTAGTAAGCGCAAAAAGGACACTGTTGCACATGGTGATTAATGTAGAATCAATAAATAGTACGAAGCCGAACATTGAGCTGCCCCTCGCTGCCATGCGTGACGCGTCACCGTCGATGTGCCACGTCGTCCCATTCGTTCGCAGCTGTCCGATCGCGCGCTAGGCAGATCCGGCCGTCCATTTTATTTTTACGTATAAAACGATTTTTTTGGCGCAAATCTCAGCAGCGTGGGCGCTTTGGCTTGTTGGTCAGCTTAGGCAGATGCTCACCTAGGAGCCCCGGGTTCGAATCCTACATGACCCCCGTTTTCTCCTTTTTTCGCTGGGCTCGGCGCGCCGGCACGTGTCGCAGGACGCGCGTGCCTCCGTGTTTTCTTCGCTGGGCGCGCTGGGCTCGACGCGTGTCGCAGGATGCGCGCGCCTCCACGTTTTTCGGCCTCGCGTGCCACGGGCACGCGTACGAGGCTAGTTGTACTACAAAGGTAGCTTTAGAATAGTCTGTTGTCCCTGGAAAACATATTTTTTTCTTTTTTAGATTCGTTGTGTACAACTGTGATTAATGTAATGGTATAAACATATAAGATACTCCCTCCGTTCCAAATTATAGGTAGTTTGACTTTTTTGACACGTACTTTGACTACTCGTCTTATTCAAATAATTAGTGAAAATATGAAAAAACTCAAGTCATTATTAAAGTACCTTTCATGATAGACCAAATCATAACAAAAATAAATTATAATTATAAATTTTTTTTAATAAGACGAATGGTCAAAGTACGTGTCAAAAAAGTCAAACGACCTATAATTTGGAACGGAGGGAGTAGTTTTTAGCATGGTTTATAAAAGGTGAAACATCTTCATAGAGTTAGTCTTTCTGGGAGAAGATGATCCAACAAAATCTTTAGCCTATTGGTTGGATTGGACCAGCGAATGTGTTGTAAGTTTGTAACCCAATGATCTAGGGTCCAAATCAGGGATTTTTGTATCAGCAAAATTTCGTCAAAATTTTTTATATTTCGGGTTTTGCGGTCCAGACCGAAAAAGCCCATTCCGGACATATTTCGGCTAAAATTTGTTCAAATTCAAATTTCAACCATATTTTGGCTAAAATTTGTTTAAAATTAACCGTTTTTGTGTTCTCATTTGATAGATTTCGTCCGATATTTCAACCAAAATTTTCATATTTCTAGAGTTTTGGATTTATCTTTGAGAAGATTTCTTGTGCCCGCCGATATAAAAAAAAAACCCGGTCCAAGTGTGCTAAAGTGTATTGGCAAAGCCGATAGAATACCTCCCGGCACCCGCACGTTGTTCACGGGAAATGCGCTTCTAGTCTGCCACTAGGTTTACCGTATGTACATCCATGGATCCCACCTAGCTAGCTAGTCTTAGATATGAACCGATTCCTACCTTTTCTTTTCCAAATGAAAAAAAAAACATATATGCACCAAAGTGACCAAATTCGTACGTATGGTTCATATGCAATCACACTGATCCTTAGAATTAGCGATGCAATTAAGCAGAGCGCAATGCGCATTTGAGATGTACGTGGACGTCGCCCATCGACCCATGCACATCTGCGCGCGCGCGCGCGCAGGCGGGCGTGGGATCTATTATGTTGCAGCCAGACACATGCACATTGCATTTTGCAGCGAAAGATCGAATCTTTCTTTAGGACCGCAACCGATGCGGACTCTTCCGATCCACTTCTTGTGGATCCTCGCTGCGAAACAATGAGAATCTCATTACTGTCACTCACCTTTCAAGCAGCCAAGCTATGCTGCACTTACGTACGTACACGAGAGGCCAAAGCTCTCGATCGTATGCACAAACACATGGGTTAATTAACCACGAAGTGGCGGCCAGCCGGCCTATAAATAGCAGCCACCGAGCAGCACAGGGCCATATCACAAACCATCAGATCGAGCTCCGATCTGAAAAGGTATAGAGAGAGATCGGCAATTAACGTCAGTGTAGAGACACCGAACAGGAGCTAGCTAGTGCACACCAGTGAGCTGACAAGAGAGACAGTCTAGTTTACAGTGAATTTAATCTTGCGACGATGTCGTCTGGGTCAAGGAGCTCCTCGCTCAACGGCAACGCGGCGGCGCCGGCGGCGTGGAGCAGCAAGGAGAACAAGCTGTTCGAGGAGGCCCTCGCCTACTACGGCGAGGGCACCCCCGACCGCTGGCAGAAGGTGTCCCGCGCCATGGGCGGGAGCAAGACGGCCGACGAGGTGCGCCGCCACTACGAGATCCTCGTCGACGACGTCAAGCTTATCGAGTCCGGCAGGCTCCCCTTCCCCAAGTACAACACGCAGGGAGCTTGGAACTGAGGTAACGACGTTAAACAAGAAGAGATAAACTCTAGCTAATTCTCAAGCTCCTCGTACATGCGTCGGTGACTATATACAAGTGTTCGTTGATCAAAGTCAAGCGGCCAGTTCTCCCTACAATTAATCGCAAAATCCGTACGTGCTACTCAGCACACAGCAATCTGCAGTTGCCGATCATGATAGCACTTTCAGATTTCTCTCACAGGCATCTATGCACTGCACGTACGGATGAGATGCCACTATGCCAGCCATGCAAAACATGCCCTAGATGGCTCGACACTATTAGCTACGGGAAGTCACTTGTCACTTCCTTAATTTACTGTTGCGCTTTCCAGATGCAGTGCAACATTAGAAATAGGTTGGACAAACGAATCTGGCCAAACTAAGATCACGTAGTATTAGCCTGTGACAGGGCATCTGCATCATGCAGGCACAAAATATCAGTTTGTTCATAGACACGGAGTTGGCTTTAAATCGTACTTCCTCCGTAATCCGTATCATTAAAACTTAACGTTAAACATTGATACAATTTTTCAAACGTAACTTGATCACTAATCATCATTGCAATTTTATTATAAAACCACAAAAATATAATATTAAAGGGGTGTTTTTTGAAATGAATCTATGTCTGGATTGAGAGAAATAGCTGAATCTTTCAGAATGGTGGTCGTTGGCCGGCCGATGTAGTTTCCACTATTCTTTTTTATGTTGTCTAGCATGTAGTTCTCGAGCTTATTGTTGTGCTTTTGTTGTTTCTAGGTGACCTAGGCTAATTAATTGCCTACAACTCTGTTTCTTCTACTTCTACCTTTGAATGAATTAGGCAGCTCACCTATTATTAAAAAAAGAAATACATATCTAATCCTAATAGTTTAAAAGATTTGCATAGATAAGGTTTTTAGAACTTTCATTCAGGACATGTCAATACTTGCAGGGAGTAGTACTAGTGCATAATTGTCCTCTAGTTACATGCAGTACTTATCTACGTGGGACCTAATCCCAGGAGAATAATCTCCTGCTGCCACAAAAATAAAGTTGGGATTTTGCGGTCTAACCCCTTGTGCAGCTGTACATGCTTCAGCTCCAGGATTCTAGCCGGCATGCACTTTAACATTTCCCTTTCATGTTAGTTCTATTGCAAAAAAGTTCTTTGTTCCTCTTTTGAAGGCACTTGTGCCTTTTTAGAGGAGTTCCAAGGTGAGTTGATTAGTACCAAAGGTGTCGGCTATTTAACACGCTGACCGAAAAATATAATCTCTTCCTAAAAATCTATGTAATACAGAATTAAACGTACAGTATATAAAAAATGGGGCCCATGATTCTCTGTTCTAAGCTAGTCTGATAAATGATAACTGCATGTTCAGACTTCAGAGGAACTTACAGCGTAGATCTTTCGGATTTCTTCTTTCAGGGGCGAAGGCGCGAAGCATCTGAAGCACCTCCGATATAATCCAGACATGCAAAGCTGTTGCATAACCCTGGAGTCGTTATCTGGGACTAAGATATTGAAGGAAGCGTAATATATTGTTGTTGTGTTTAGAAGTTTATGCTTTTTTTCTTTAGAAATATAACTAAGAAAAGATATGTGTATATAGGTTTAGGTTTTAAGGGGAAAAAAATCAAGTGGCCTTGTGCTTGCATAAGCTAGTCTCCATTTGCTCAATTGCCATCGCGTCCGGTTCTCCACTCCCTTGTACTAATTTGTGAAGTAAACATCAGTGATGTAAAATTCGTGTACTTGTGTGCTATAGTAACTGAAGTTTGTGCTTTGTCTTAAGGATTCAGATATCTACATTATGCTGCGTTTTGTATATAGCTATATATTCCTGCACTTGCTGACAGGTTGATGTTTGCTATATGTATAATAACTTGAAAGTCGGCCATGCATGTCTGTCGCCTCTTTGCTTATGCAGTTATGCCCGAACCATCAATGGTTTGTCCCAAAGATCCCAGCACCTTTTGAGCTTAAAGTCAATAACCAAAGAATTTTGCCATCAAGCAAAGAGTCTAATATGCTTGCCTGATTCATCCACATCCCTAAGATCCGTCCCATCAATACTTGATATTGACAAACCTTCCCAAGTCCAACAGAATAAAGCAAGCTACTATATATATGAATCAATTTAGGCAAGAAGTTCGTTGCAATTAAGCATCTTGTGCATTACTCTTATCAATTAGTTAGAGAATCAAGATTTCGCATTACACGGCCCTAGTTATTAAGCTTAGACTACTCCCGCTTGAAACTATCTGAGCATCATTTGCACAATTGCACACCGCATGTGCATAATTTACCCAAAAAGAAATTACGACCCGCTTGGAGGCCTTGGGGCAGCAGTACACGTAGCTTAGGTAAGTTCCCTGAGATCGTGGAAATATGTTCCGGTCTCTACATAGAAAATGACCCTTACAATCTGAAGTCAACCACACACTCGTCTCGTCGGACCAAGAAATCTGACAACAGTCATTATTACAAAACATGATCAAATTGCTTAGTCATCACAAAGCCTATTATTCAAACACCATTCGTAGTTTGTGAAGAATGACATCGTCAACTCCACCAAGGATTGGTAGACTCAAGTTTCTCAAACCTCCCTTTGAAGTAAGGTCTAGTGACGCAAACAGTGGGCCTTTACAAAGATAATCTATATAACATTATAGCAGCAATACCTTTTGTTGCAATCACTAGAGCAGAAATAGACTAATGTCACCGTACTAGTCCTATCTACCATTACAGCTTTGTATTAGGCATACATGTGTCTGCACACATATACGCTACGTGCAGTCAGCGCGACCGTGTCCCCCGCTCGCCAATTACATGTCGCTGTCCTTCCATATCTCTTTCTATATTTGATTGCATAAGTAGGATATTGAGATGATGCTGGTATTGGCCTATATGCATCTATGAATTCTATCAAATCAATAATCGTGTGATAATTCCACTTTCATGGTATCCAAAGCAGGGCCTCGTACGCCTTGCTTCCACGATATACCTCTGTTGGTCTCTACCGCCTATCCAGCCCTAATGTCATGTCTCACGACTCCGTCGGCAACATATCTTTTACTATCGATATAGTAATGCCAATGCAGCCATCTTGATTGTTGCATGCCACAACAATGACAATGTTGTTGCCCTATTCGCCACACACTGCCATTATGCAGCCTGTGCATCTGCCAGCACCACCAAGGCCAACACTATTGCCGCCCTCCATGTGCAGGGGTGGATCTACAATGTTAGCGCCGGGGTCAAGCGACCCCGGTGCCATTCGCACAAACCCTTCTTCTTTATTGCTACCCTATTAGTATATATATACATATAAACCTACAATTTGAAGTTTAAACATAGTGATTTAGTGTTAAAATGACCCCAACGACTTGTTTTCATGTATCTGCCCCTGTCCATGTGCATGTCATTGGTGTCATGAATGTTGCTATGATACCCATCATCCTGACCTCGCCGCCAACAACTACAATGAGTGGGAGTTGTATATTTATCGTCACCCTCAAATGGTTCACCTTCATCAACCATGTCCTCTCCGATGCTAGAACATCTATTAACGTTGATCGGCACGCCAATCAACTACAAGGTCCTCTCCTAGATTTATGGTCGCATCTCCTCCTAACTCCTTGAGCTCGTGATGACTTCGACCGCCATGACTCACTTTATCGGGACAAGTCTTAAGTAGCAGTTCCATGGCAACAAGGAGACTCACATCCTCTATATGATGATGAAGTTTTGCACCTTCGTTCAAAATGATATATCCATCACAGACTACTATCGCAAGTTGAAAGAAATGGCAGTGCTCTCGGTTTGGTGAACCAGTTAGAGATCCTACACTTGTGCTCTCGATTCTTTATGGTCTCAATGAGAAGTTCACCTTTATGAAGATGCTCCTCTAAATGCAAAAGTCATTTTTTTTATCCTTTGTGGAGACATCGTTCCAACTCTTCTTGAGGAGACCACGTTGGCTTCCAAATTGGGATCTTAACCACCGTCTTTGTTGTCCCCCCCATAGACCAATCAGTAGTGTCCCTTCCATGATTTGGATCTAGTTTGTCATCCAATAGTGGCTCCACTAAAGGTGGCTCTACTGGTGACAACCGCAACAAATCTTCGACACCGCCATGGTGGCTAGAACTCAAAACAAGATGGCAACGACACCGACAACAACACCAATCAGAGCATCTTTCCCTCCTTCAATCCATGGATGGGAATGATACAAATTTGTCCACACAACACCTTCTTAGTGCAAGGGCCCTTGACCCCATCTCATCACTCAACCAACGCAACATTTGCCCGTGTAGCATGCATTGGCCATGCCCCTAGTAGCAACGTCCCTCTCGCCCCTCCTACTGTTGTTGGCCTTGAGTTTCTAGCCATGAGTATTAGTTTCTTAGGCACTAGCAACGATGACATGCCATGTGGCCATCTCGGCCCTATCGATTCACCTGCTGGGGCTCTCTTTCAGTGTTAGTAGTTGCTTCATCAACCTCGGCACATTGTGTTAGTCCCAACATGTCCCATGAATGCCTTTTTATAGTGCCACCTAGGATCAGTTTGTCGCTCGTCGATGATTTCAACACCATGACTCCTACCCTCCCACCGACAACCACTTAATGGCACATGGACTTAGGTGCAACTTTGCACATAACCTCATATGTTGATAACTTCTCAACTTTTCATTCATCCAATGATCATTATGCTCCCACCATTATTGTTGTTTATAGGATTGCTAGTTACCACGACCGTTTCTCTGTCTTTTGCTTCCACTAGTGGCTCGTTTATCGTTCAGAATGTTCTTATTGTGACGCACACAAATTCCGCATGATAGAGAAGGTTTCAAGCACACAAAAGAAAGAACACAATCCATGGATATTTCATTGTTACAATAAAATACACCTCGTTAGTATTGCAATCTGTAGCCATTAAGTCGGATATCTGTGTTGACGATTGTGGTGATTTTGGATCATGGGGTCTCGGGAGGTCACCTAGTTAATTACATCCGCATAGGGATGCGCGGAACACCTTCGATTAAGCTGTTGAGTTGTCTTCTTCTCGTCGTCTCGTAATTCACCATGCGATTAAGCTTCCGAGTCAGAACAAGGTTTTTTAAAGAACCTCAGCTGGAATCATCGCCACCACTCACCACTAAGGGTGTATTTAGTTGTTTGTACCAAGTTGAATCTGTATGGGATGGTTCATTTGTATGGGATAATTTTGTATAGGATAATTTAGGTAGGTAGATATATACAAAATTTTATTTTGTTGCTCGGTTATACCCTATGCTATGTGGTTCATCTGAATTAGCTGAATGGAATGATAAACATGAGACAAATATTCTTATAAGTTGTATCCCACCTTCCCGTAGAGATGATGCACCCAATCAAATGCATAAATATAAATATATCTTATATCATTCTATAAAGTTCAAACGAGAAACCAAAGGCTCCCTAGTACCACCACACAGTCCACGTCTCCATGCTAGGTGGGCTCGGTACCTGCCATTATTCGTCGTACTACTGGGCCAGATGGGTAACTTTGTCAAATGGTTAAACAAAGGCCTGCTTTCTTAAGTAGTTCAGCCCACAAAGTATGCTATCAAAGTTCTTGTTTTATTTATACGGTGCGGTGCATGGACTTGTGCAGACTGCGTTATTAGGGATGCCCTCCAAATATTCCTTTGAAAAATACCTACACAAAATTTGATATTTTTTATGAGAGTACTACGGGGACCTGACGATTCGCTCCCATAGCTATTAACACATGTCAAGAGTGAGACCCTTTTATATAATTAATACAAACTTCTTTTCTAGCTTTGCAGTATTTGTGGACTCATTTACTATTTTCTAATTCCTTTTTTATTTTTTAGTAGTTAATATGTACTCTCTCTAGCTTTATAATAGTTGGTGTGTATTTTTTCTAATATTCTATTTAAATTTTAAATTGCTTCTATGTTATTGTGATAGTCGACATTGAATCATTATTTAATATAAAGTCGTTATAGTTTGGGTCACAATGATTAACGATGTTGATATTTCTTTTTCCTATGATTAACGTGGAAATTTCTAACTTATTGTATTTTACAACTAGAACTAATGTGATGTCTTCATTTTAACTATTTTAGTAGCATCATGAATTGATTGATTGATAATAGATGGATGTTGCATTAATAAGCTTATTACCTCAATTCTAGCAGTTCACTCACCGCTGATACACGGGAAAATTGATGATTTGCCACTGAGCCCATATGTCATAGACACCGGAAAGTTCACATGTTATAGACATGAGAATGGTAAATCAATACGCTTCCTAAGAATGACAAGTCACCAAATACACACGCAAATGAATCATGTCTCAGCACATGAATGCAAGTCCTGTGTTGATCATCATATCAATTAGAAATGCGAATACACGTCTTGCACTAGATGTTGTCGCTGAAGAGGCTTTAAAGATTTGTTTGGCATCATAGCTGTTTCATAGTTTCAAGACAAAATCATGATTTTTTTAAATACCATGGTTTAGAAAACCGTGTGGTGCATGGATATAAAGTTTAATTATGTCTTTGAAACTTTGTTTTGGTGAAATCATGGTTTTTTTGGAGTTTTTATAACTCCACTCTATATCTCTCTTTTTTTAAAATTTGACCATTGGCTAGTGTTGTGATTGCACTTCTCTAATGCGTTTGGTCAAAATTTTACGTCCATAAACCACACAACAAACGGTTTATAGTTTTAAAAAAAACCGTGGTTTAGATAGCATCAGTTCAAACTATGGTTTATATCATAAATTATAGAAAAAATGGTTTTTTAAAAAACAGAGTTTTGTATCCGTTGCACTTTGATGTTAAACAGGTTCCGAGCGCGCGGTTAAACAGGGTCCGAGTGCGCGGTTCCAGTGAAAGCTTTGTATACTCGCGCATCATGGCCTACCCGTAGGAGAAGCTGAGAGCGAGAGTTCGGACCAGACAGCGATCCTCCTGCTTTGTGTGCTGGGCAGCTCCGACACCGGAGCTAAGGAATGGTTCAAACCTAGATAGGCGAGAAGAACCCCAGGGTGGCCATCACTTTCGAAAAGATGCCGTCCCCTGTCTCTCTCTAATCAAAGGGCTCTGGCCTCCAGAGGGAAGAGGGGCAAGGCTACAGTCAGTATCCCAACCAAAGGACACCAATCTCTAGGCTTAACTCTGGCCGTGTCGGGGTGTACCTTTTTGAACAACGATCTCCTCAGGCGGATTGCCTGCACCAGACAACACACCAAACACAATTACGCGCACACATTAGGCTAGTCTGCGTGTACGTACGTACACAGTTTCATGCTCGTGCCTTCTCCTCTTGTTTTTTCTCACGTCTTATTTTACTGCCCCGATCGACGCACGCACCGTTCGAGAGAGCATATCTCACGAAGCACAAAGCGTACGTCCAAACCCTGCCACGGCTGGCCATTACGCTGGCTGCTGCTGCAGCTAGGGCCGGAAAACGAACCAGAAACGCGCAAGCTGCTATCATTTTCAGCTCGTGCAACCGAGCCGGCCCGTGACTTGCAAGATCGGCTCGAGCTCGTACATCATCATTCATTAGCCATCGAGTCTGTTTTTCACTCGAGCTCGTGCGGGCTCGCGAGCAGCTCACGAGTTACCACCAAGCCGAGCCGAGCCTATTTTTCAGCTCAGACACTTTGCATTGCTCGCTGAGCTGATTCGAGTCAAGAGCTGGCTCGCTCGGAACTCGGCTCGTTTCCACTCCCAACTGCAACAGCTGCCACTGCCTAGTAAGGGTGGATTTGAGTCGATCCTGAGCGAGCTTAGGCTGTCAAAGCTCGAGCTCGGTTAGGCTCAGGCTCGGCTCGAATCAGCATCGAATTTAGGGTTAAGCTCGGGATCGAGTTCGATAAAAGCTCGACTAGGCTCGAGATCGGATCAGTTGAGCTCGAATGAAGGGACTTGTGCTGTTTTAAGGGGAAGATGAGACTATATGGACTCGGTTGGACTCGATTTCAAGCTCGAGCCAGGCTCAAATTGGTTGAAAAATTAGATTTAAAGAGAGCAATATGCTATGCAGTGATAATTATTTAGGCGCGGTTGGGCTCAAGATCGGCTGGTTTAGCATTCGAGCTCGATCCGAGCTCGAGTAGCTTGTCGAGCCTGAGTTTTTGGTCCAACCCTACTGCATGCCTAGCTACAGCACCAAGTCTCCAGTAATTTCACTCGAGAATTCCCCAAACTCATCCGGCTCACCAGGCCACCATGCACTTTGTGGATTCGATTCGACGGGGCACTTTATGGAACCCGGGGGAGCCATGATGGCGCGCCCTAATTAACCCCAAATCCCCAATCATGTCGCCGCGCCCGCCCGTCTTTTCCTCCTGGCTCCCCTCGGCTCCTCCTCCTCGCTGCATGCCCCCTTTGCCCTTTTGCTTCTTTTGATTCGCTTCGGCTTCTCTTTCCCATTTTTTCTTGCTGCTTCTTTGACCCCGACCTCCTTTGCTCTTTTTCCTCGTTGCGGTTTTGGAAGCCCGTAGCGGTACTAGCATAGCCGCCGCTGTGTGTGCGTACGTACGTTGCGTGCGTGCCCCCCATCGCGCGTACGAGAGAGCAAATAACTTGGACCCATCGTGCCATGCGTTATATGCAGGATCGATGCATGGCAGAGATGCATGGACGACTGTGCCCCCCACCCCATGCTTTGTTTGAGCTTCTCTGCACATGCATGCATGCATGCACATATCGAACGGACGCAGAGATCAGGAGGGGGAGAGAGAGGGGTAGTACACACAGTACGTAGGGATCGAGGAGGGACAGATCGAACTGTGCCCCTCGTGATCGTCAACTCCAATGGCGGAGCCGCAGTGTACGTACGTGCAGTGCAGGCAGAGGCAGGCGCATGTCATCGCAGGCCGACCCACCAGTCGTGAGTTATGAATGAGCTGATCTGAGTCCGAGACTGAGCGCCTCAGCCTCCGCCCTCCGTCCACGTACGTACGTCCCTCCCCTAGCCCATATGTGTGTGCATGGGAGATTGTTCCCCGTTTCACGTGGCCGCTCTTTTGACCGCCCGCCGCGCCACGTTTGACCACGCCCACCCACACACACGCAGGCACAGGCGATTCGAGGAGACGCATGCAACGCAAGGGAAGAACTGAAGAATGCCGCATCCGCGCGCGCGGCCGTGGATGGATGCGGGAGGGATCCCCAACTCGCCACGTCAAAAGCCGCCTCCACGGCTTCAGCCCCGTACTCCCACGTCGTCGCTATAAGAGGCCGCCCAGCCAGCCCCGTACCCACATGCTGACATGCGCCACCGTCTTAGCTCCCCACCACCAACACACACACGCCCTCGATCGATCGAGCTCTAGGCTAGATACCAACCAATAGCTAGCCAACGATAGCTAGTGTTCCTGCCTCTCCTCTATCGATCCTGATCTCGAGGCTAGCTCCAAGTGGATTGTGCAGTTGCGATCTCCTCGGTTTGCTGGTCGGTAGGCAGCACAGCAGTTGCAGCTTGCAGGGGAGGAGTCGTCGGCGACGATGCTGCACGAGGCGGCGCCATGCACGTGCGGGCTGCTCTACGGCAGCTGCGGCGGCGGCTGCTCGCTGCTGCTCGCGGCGGCGCCCGGGGACCACCACCACCACCACTACTACAAGCAATGCGGCGGCGGCGGTGGGGACGCGGCGGCGTACGGCGGCGGCTCGGTGGACTGCACGCTGTCGCTCGGCACGCCCTCCACCAGGCGCGCCGAGGCGGCCGCCGGCCTGCCGTGGGAGGCGGCGTCCGGCGGGCACGACGGCGGCGCGCAGCCTAACGCCGCCGCCGCGTCCGCTCGCCGGTGCGCCAACTGCGACACCACCTCCACCCCGCTCTGGAGGAACGGCCCACGCGGGCCAAAGGTGCGTACACGCTGCATGATCTCAAGCAATATGTACACATACACGTATACATGTTAATACAAACTAATCGGTCGATGCATGCATGTGTGTGCCGTGCCACTCGCAGTCGCTGTGCAACGCGTGTGGGATCCGATACAAGAAGGAGGAGAGGCGCGCGGCGGCGGCGGCGGTGCCGCCGTCGACGGTGCTGGCGTCGGACGGCGGGACGGAGTACGGCTACGGGTATGCGCGGCAGCAGCAGCAGTGGGGATGCTACGGCCCACCGGCCATGGCCAAGGCGGCGGCGGCGTCGTTCGGGATGTTCGGCGACGTCGCCGCCGCCGCCGCCGTTGCAGAGGACGGGCCGTGCCTACCGTGGGGGCTCGGCGTGATGCCCTCGCCATCGCCGGCGTTCGGCGCCGTCCGGGAGATGCCCAGCCTGTTCCAGTACTACTAGTACTAGCTAGCTAGCTACACAGAGTCACAGACACACACCACCAGCCTCTTCTCTCCTCTCTCACTCTCCCTCTCCGTTTTTTTTTCTTTTTCTTTCTCCCCTTTTAGTAGCAACAAGATCGATGCTGTACTTCTTTTTGAGGGCACGAGATGCTGTGCTTGACCAACGACCCCGGCTGCACCAAAGCTGAAGCTGAAATGGATTGATTTCTTCTTTTAATCCCTCGCGTCACATTGCTCGCCTTGCCAGCGTATGATATGATTCGTTCTTGTTTTCACTTCTTTTTGTGGCCTGCAGTTGCGTACACTGGTCACTGGCTACACACTCTGTGTGTGTGCGAGAGTGTGTGTCTCTCCGTTTGAGTCCACGCTGCATGCATGATGATTCGGACGAACAGTACGTGTTCCTGCTTTGCCAATCATGGCTGGGTGCATGATCATCGAGACGCCGTGCACAGCTGGATAGATTTGCAACTTTATGTTTTGGTTGCGTGCTGTGGGCCCAAAGGTCAATCATCGGTAGCTGGATATCTCTTGGGACCCACAAAGTTACAAACAGACCAGCAAGGCCCCCCCCTTTTTCATTTTTATAGCTTCCGATAGTTATCATGTCTCTTGGTGATGGTGTGATACTGTACTTGCTTAATTAGGTAACTTTGTTTAACGGATTAACGCTACGCTGAGGGATTCCCACTCGCTCAGGTTGACAAACTTTTACGGAATCATCTTTGACAGTGCGCTCTGGTAATGTTCGCGTACGAGGGTAAGAGCATCCCCAGCAGGGCCTTTAAATTTCCCTCTATCGCTACAGTAACTGCTACAGTAATCACTACAGTGCAAATTTCCTCTCACATGCATCAAATTCCCTCCTGCTGCATTTGAAAAATTTTGAAATAGAGGTGCATTTGGGGGGTGAGATGGGGATGCTCTAAGTATATATGATACAATGACAGGGGCAATACCTCTAGAGTATACTTATCACGGATAGATCAGTTTATACGACGTGTCATCTTTATATTTGTTTATCTAGAACGGTTTAATTAATCCATTTCTAACTTCTACACGCAAAAATTATCATAGTCAAATCATATGTCTCTTTTTTTCGTATTTTCAACTCGATGTGATCATATATATTTTTTTGATGAGATTGTATTGTCATAAGAAAAAATATTAAATATATAAAAGGATGATATCTTACGAAAATTATATGTGTTTCTAATAATTCATTTTTTCTATCTAAAATCAAACTAATTAAGTGTTACTCAGTCACAGGAACCACACTTGTGACTGGAGTTATGAATTTGTGATACGGCTCAAATGAGAGGGCCGAACAAGGTCCATCATCTCTTTGTCAAAGCGGCCCAATGGAAAACTCAATCTCCACCCCTCCCAAAAACCTCATCCGAAATCCGCGACCGGGTAGCGAGACCACGCCACGCCACGCCCCCGCGCTCTCGCTCTCGCCATGGACGCGGCGGAGAGGAGGCTCGCCCGCGTCGCGGCCCACCTCCTGCCCTCCCTCCCGCTCCCGCTCCCCGCCCCTCCCCTCCTCGCGTCTTCGCCATCTGCCGCGTCGCCGTCGCCAGCCGCGGACAGCTACCGGCGAGTCCACGGCGACGTGCCGTCGGAGCCCCCGGAGTGGCGGGCGGCGACGGACGAGTCCGGGAAGGGGTTCGTCGACATCCTCTACGAGAAGGCCCTCGGGGAGGGCATCGCCAAGGTGAGTGAGACACCACTCTTCCGTCAGCATCCTCGTAGAAATAATCGCCAAGATCGAGCATCTTTGATGACTCGATCATGTTCAATGTTCTTGCTGTTCATCTTTGGCTGATTTGCATCTCCATTATATCCCTGGTTCAGATCACGATAAACCGTCCTGGTAGAAGGAACGCATTCAGACCACTGACCGTGAAAGAGCTCATGCGAGCGTTCAATGATGCCAGAGATGATGGTTCGATCGGAGTCATCATCCTAACAGGCAAGGTGATTGCTCCACTCCCAGTAGAGGAGTCATGAAGTTTCCGGCCATGCGCGCGCATTCCGTCCATGGTGAGTTGGCTGGCACCTGGCAGCTAGCTCGCTTTGATCCTTTGTGTGCGCATGCAGGGAACCAAGGCTTTCTGTAGCGGCGGTGACCAGGCGCTAAGGGATTCTGATGGATATGTTGATTTCGATAGCTTTGGCCGGCTCAATGTTCTAGACCTGCAGGTCAAACGTGTTCCTCTGACATTTTTTTTTTCATGCAGCGACATCCCTGTGCACAGAAAACTCTTTGTTTTGTGATATATTTAGTAAAAAAATTTGAAACTCTTAACGATTGATATCATTCTAAAACTTTTTAGAGCACAACAGACGTGAAAGTGATGTGTACATTGATAATATTATAGTTCTCTTGGCTGTATAAGTATATTGCAACAGAAATTTGTGGTCAACTGTCTTTTAGGATCTTGTCCGAATGACATTTTTTTTCTCATTCAAAGGGAATATTCAAATATAAAAGGACTATTTATTAATTTTGTATGGTGACATCTCTCATGTGGGCAAGTAATTTTTCGAATCAAAAGCATTTTATCTGTTTACCTCTTGAGATTCAATTTGTAGCTGCTATTGCAAGCCCTATGCACTACTCCCAATCTCCCATTTATGTTACATAATTACATTTACCAGATTGGGTTTCAGTTCAGAGTGTGTTTGTCAGACTATGACAACAATATGAGCCAATGTTTGTGTCTTCGTGGTACCCTTCACTAAAGGATACATACAAGCAAATTAAATGTTCTTGTTGAGTTGTGGTTGTCGTGTTAATGATCTGCTGCTCATCATAGCCTCTGCACAAAAGTGCTTTTAATTCTGAGCACGTAAGGTAAATCATTGCTTCAGGTACAAATCCGGCGTCTTCCGAAGCCTGTCATAGCAATGGTATGAACAAAGATGTGGTATGGGACAAACCATGCTACCATCTTTTCCAATTTCTTTCATCTTCCTAAATACTAATTATGTGGAGTACGTGCTGTCAGGTTGCTGGTTATGCTGTTGGCGGTGGGCATGTTTTGCACATGGTGTGTGACCTAACAATCGCAGCTGACAACGCTATATTTGGGCAGACAGGTCCTAAGGTGATTTTCTGGCCTAATTTGGTTCTGATGTGTAGCATGCACATCTCAAAGTAAATTTTATATTGCTGTCACTTTTATAGCTGAATGGAAGCATTCTCCTACTCTCCTTTCAGAATTTCTGCCAGCGGAACTTTGTTTAATTAGTAATCTTTACCAAAAAAAATATGTAATTTCTGCTGATTACTTTGTCGTCACTGTGGTATATTTCGAAAATCAGCAATCCAAGTATCCAACCGTTTACAATCGTATTCATAGTTCAACTAAACTTCGTGCCAGATATAGCATGAACCCATGGACCGTGATCATGGAAAACTGCATGAAAGTGGATGTTAATGAAGGCAAATAGAATAACTTGATGTTTAGGCTGCACAAATCAAGATCATATGGTACTACGTATTTGCATATTCTCCTGTAGTTTGAATCTCTGAAACATGTTGCTCCTTCTTTGAGTAGGATCGTTTCTTTGAGCTGAAAGATTGTACGTTTTGAAGCAGATGATTCATCTGCAAGATCCAGTTTGCGTATCTTGACTAATTTTAGCACTAATCATGTCAAATCAACTAGAGATGAATAATTCCACGAAGGGCACTGATATTTACCCAATTTTCTTGTACACTACAATATTTTGCGCTTCCTTCTTTGCCATTTTTTTTTCAACATTCATACCACTCCGAACGCCTCCACTAGTACACAATAGCATTCTTAGATCTGCCGAATGTTTTCTCGATTTTTAAATTTCCTTTTTTTGGGGGGGCAAAAATGGCCATCTTGCGGTCTTGCCCCTGTCATCTGTAGTTTATTAGGTTCACATGTCAGCCCTCATTTCCACCATCCTTCTCCCTCTACATTTTTTTTTTGAGCAAAGGGTAAGAGAGCTGTTATCCATTGATCAAAGGAGAAGTAGTTTACAAAGTTGGAGGTTTTAAAGCCCTCCTCCCAGAGGACGCAAAAAGAATTAAGAGATTATAAAATGCGCTCCTGCGGTTGCCCACAGCTGCAGGTCATCTAGAAGTTGTCGAAGTACAACGTCTGCTGGTCGTTCGGACGAGCGAAAAACACGGCTATTCGCTCGAGGCAAAGATGCCAAATGATGCCGATGGCAATAGATAGGGTCGCTTTTGGGTTGGCACCTTAGGCGACAACAATTTCCCACCAAAGCGGCAACTTGGATTTCCATTGGCAGTATGATGGGTCCAGCGAGGAAAGTTAAAGCGAAGCGGCAAGACGCAACCAGATGAAGGAGCTAAAGTTGCATTCCAGAAAGAGGTGCTCTGGAGTTTATAGATTCCTCAGACAGAGGAGGGTAAAAGTAAGCGTTGGCCTCCTCCCTCTACATAACGGCCGGTGATGCCCCAACCCCTTGCCTCACTCCTCAAACCTTGCCGGTGCACCACACCCTTGCCTTGGCTGCAATAATTAATTGAAAAAATCAATCATATATTTCTTATAAACTATGCTGGTCATAAAGATTAACCAAAACGAAAAAAGGGTAAGAACTACCCAACTATAAGATCATCGTAACGAATTGCAGTCAGGCTGTGGATCATAATAAAAAATGCTTTGGCATTTGCTCTACCAGGCTTTATGCATATTTGTTTTTTTTATGATATGCTCTATGCAAATTTGATTATATTTTCCTGTCCCCGTAAAGTGTATTTTTTTCCATTGGTAACATTAGAATTTCAGAAACACACACTGACAGGATAAGACATTTATGTACTGATTTTACAGCTTGTTTCTTCTCTCTATTCTTATAACTATTCCGTCTACCTTTTTCTCAACAAACCCTACCAGCATACCACATAGTTTACCTTACTTCCATTATCTAAAAATCCCTTTTTTTTCTGTGTGATTTCTACCACAGGTTGGCAGCTTTGATGCTGGCTATGGCTCTTCAATTATGTCACGATTGGTAAATTACCATACCAATATGTTGGGTTATTGCGTAGTTACTGCCCTATATACAACATTTGCTGATTAAATGAGATACCTATTCTATTTCTTAAAAAAATGAGAGCATAAAACAAGCGAGCAGCTGCTGAGTGAACTACCAAATCAATTATGAATGGTCATTACTACTGAAACCTTTTTTTGTCATATTAGCCGATAAAAAGTTTGATTATTGTTGGCGTGTGGCAGGTAGGACCAAAGAAAGCCCGTGAAATGTGGTTTTTATCACGGTTCTACACCGCTGATGAAGCAGATAGGATGGGACTTGTCAATGCAGTAGTACCAGTGAGTGCCTGAAAGCTAACTACAAAAACGAAAATCTACTCATCTGCATCGTTCATCTAGACGTGCAGGTTGGATTACAGTGCGATCCTCCTAAGGCTCTTCGACACTAAATGCATGTATGCAATTTACGTTTACCTCTGCAGCTCGCTGATTTGGAGAAAGAAGCCGTGAGATGGTGCCGGCAAATCCTAAGAAACAGCCCCATGGCCATCCGGGTGCTGAAATCGGCGCTTAACGCAGCTGACGAAGGCCATGCTGGTCTTCAGGTATTAGTATTTCTCAAGCTCAAATAAGGGCCTTACGTCTATAGCTCGTTTGCTCCTACTGGAGCTCAAGCAATGGCACTTGTAAATTCCGATATGCAGGAGCTCGGTGGCAACGCGACGCTCATCTTCTATGGTACGGAAGAGGCGAAAGAAGGGAAGAACGCATACATGGAACGGCGCCGCCCTGACTTCTCAAAGTTCCCTCGGAAGCCTTAGAATTTTCATCAGAATGTTCCCGAATTCTGTCCATCACGAAAACATGATGCGTCCAGAAAATCTTTGCCGGGAGCAAGGTGCACTGCCGAATAATCGCCGGCCCGGAGCGCGAGCAAGCCGATGAGATCATTGTTATCCTTTAGTGTGAGCCAAACTCTCGTGTGTCTGAGAATGATTTCTTGTAAATTTTAAAAGCCCGTGAACGAAAGTAGTGAGATTCTTTAAATACTATAGTGCTATAAACGGTTTGTGAGAGGTGAGAAACACCAATTTAATATGGTGTGCTATTTCATGCTGGCTCTTGTGGAAAAAAAGAGAATCCACACACGCTCGCCCGCCTCGGTCTCGGTGCAAAGCAGCATGTGCACACAACATCTGCATGAATGATCCGCCGAAATCAAGTTCGTATGCTTACTCAGGTGCGGTCTTCTTTTGCGGATCATTTTGCTCACTGGATTGCTATTAAAGAGCAGCCTCAAATGCAACGCCCTTGTCCAAACATGCCTTCTTCGCTGCTTCTACCTCAGTGGAAGAAGAAGAAGAAGAAGAAGAAGAATAGAGACAGTAGGTGGGAGGGAACATGACAAGAGAAAAAGTACAAGAGATTCTTTTTCCTCTTCCCTCCCACGAGTTACGAACCTCACCTCCTCTGGGGAGCGATGGTCGAAGCCCCACACTTCTGCTTTCGCAGGAGCCTCACGGTCACCGTCGGTGTGGACAGAATGAACTAAGGAGAGGGAAACTAACGTAGGAATGGATGGAATGACAAAAATAATTAACAATAAACCTTTTGATGATATTAAAGTGTACCAAATTCTTTTGGTGGTATTAAAAAGTAGTGATCTTTGAATGGTTCAACACTACCGCGTCCGAATTCGTATCTGGCAAAACATATTGTTACAAATACAACATGAGTCATGAGTGTTATACCAGTATCCAATCCATTCCATGTGCTACACAGTAAACATTTCCAATTTTAGTTGTGCTACATATGTGTTTGTTACTGCACTTGCAATTGAGGAGTACAGCAGACGCTTATAGGTCTTTACCGTTGCATTGTCGCTTTAGAGACTCCATTTTTTTCCTTCAAAACTTATGATATGTAGTGACTTTGTCATCCCTACACCGTCATGACCAGGTGCCAATTACTCAAAGACACACATGGTGTACGTTATGGACGGGCTAATTAACTACAAGGGTGGGATGTATGGATGTTAGAGCATATTCAATGGTGTAGATAGTTGCTAGCTATAAACAAGTGTCATATCATCTATAGATAACATATAGCCAGCCTTCCCGTTGGACTATCTATAACATTATCTATAAGATTGAATATGGGTCCACATGCAACAGATAGTAAGTGTATTGGAATCAGCTATAAACTATCTTTAAGTTAGTAGCTAGCGCACCCTCATTCTCTCCTCCAAATAAACAAAAAGTTGAGTTGTAATCCTTATAGGTAGTTGATATGCCAGCATTGGAGATGCTATTAGAACATAGAATAACATTTTGGCGAACGCTAGCGTCCGGACGTCCGTCCGAACACGCATGCGCCGGACCAGCGGTGACCGTCCGATCAACCATCCGTCAGCCATCCGCGCGCGCCCGAACTTTGGCTAGATATGCTAAACGTACAGTTGATCATTTTTCAATTAAAACTTCTGATTTTTGTATAAAATTCAAACAGTGTTCAAAATATATGGAATAAATTTCATAATTCTTTTAAAATTGAGGGCAACCCATTTTAAATACTTTTGATTTTTTTTTATTTTTTCACTTTTCATTTTTTTTATGTGAGCCTAGGAGAACCCACATATAAAACTTGACACATATATTAGTGAAACTTAGCCGTGTGCTGATGAACCTTGGCCCACGTATTGATGAAGACGAGCGCCAGATGAAACCTGATGAAACTTAGATGTAACCTGATGAATCCTATTGAAACTTGATGAAACTTGGATTAACCTGATGAAACTTAAAAAAATTTGGATAAAATCGGATGAAACTTGGATTAAACCTGATGAAACTTGACAGTTCGACAAGTTTAACGAGTATGAAATCCAAGTTTCAGTAGGCAAAACCCAAAGTTTTACTACGCAAGATTGAAGTTTGAGGAAACCCCGGTTAAAATTTATATAACAACATGCATCTTGTTTTGTTCGTAAAATTACGAGGAACGCGTTGGTGCAAACGGTTGGTGGATTAGAGCACTCAGTCAAATTTTACGGCCACAAAAAGAAAACAATGTTGTGGGACCCATCCCTGAGCATGCCTCGCCGCAGTCGCGTCCGGCGCCATTTGAGATTCTCTGCCGTTGCGTGGCAAAGGCAGAGGCTAACAAGAATCGCGTTTTTATAAGCGGTGAGCGGTCAAAAAAAATGAAATGAAACGAATGATTTTCAACGGTGTTTCTTCTGATCTACGTAACACGATTTTCTAACAAGATTTTTTCTTCAAGACCGTGATCTTTTGACTGCTTTTTCTGCGCTGCACACAAAGGCAGAGAATTTGCACCGGTCCGGCGCACGCGCTCGCGCGGACGTCGACTACAAGTGTTTTCATAACATTTTTATGTCAAATAAAATATTTTCTCTCTCGTCTCTCGTATAGAGAAATCGGTGCCCACATGGCCACATCCTGAAGTTTATCCATAGGCGCTCACCACCTCGCCAGCCGCGGCGCCAGGATACCACGGGCCACGGCCACAGCAACCACGGAACAATTCTTTCCCAACACACCACGCCACGTCCCCCCGAAAGGCCCACACAAACACCTCGCATCGCCAGTTTTGCCCTACTCGCGCCGCGCCGCCGCCGCGCATCCCCGCCTCTTCCGCGCCGCATAATAAACAACCAAGAAAGTGAAAAAACCACAGCCACAATCGGTCTCCTCCTCCTTCCTCCCATCCCCTCCCTACGGGTTAAACTAATCCAAGAGCCGGTGGAAAAGATCAGAAGAATCCAGAGGCCACCTCCGAGTTTGTGGGCGATGCTGCGCGCAGGAGGAAGGCGGCTCCTCGCCCCGGGGCTCCGGCGGCTCGCCGGCGAGGGGGCGCCGGCGGAGCTCGGGGCGGCCGCGGGGGCGAGGGCGTACCACGAGCGCGTCGTCGACCACTACAACAACCCGCGCAACATCGGCTCCTTCGACAAGGAGGATCCCAGCGTCGGCACCGGCCTGGTGGGCGCGCCGGCCTGCGGGGACGTCATGAAGCTGCAGATCCGCGTCGACGAGGGCTCCGGCAAGATCGTCGACGCCTGCTTCAAGACCTTCGGCTGCGGCTCCGCCATAGCGTCCTCCTCCGTCGGTGAGCCCCCAGCCGCCCCTTTACTCCCCCTTCGAATCCCCCCTCGGTGCTTTGGAGTTATGTTAGACCTAGCTGTTGCAGGGCTTCTTGGAATTGAATTGTTCGATTATTTCAGTGAGGCTTTCGTCTTTAATACGGAGGGGAATAATTGTGAAGAATGACAAATTTTAGTTTGTTGCTGATTATCGGGTTGGAATGTTTACAGATGGATTGGGTGTGTCGATGATCCTTTCCTGAAATCTGACTTTGTAGGCCATAGGTCATTTCTGGGGACAATAATGAGTGTGAAATATGGCCACGTGGGATGGTGATAAGATCTATAGATAAATGTCGGCTGCTGTGCTAATGTTAATATCGGTTATGCCATGCTAGTATATAGCTTGAACATTGCCCTTTGTCTGAGCCCATTTTTTTTTCCTGCCTTGCCAAACTGGTTTGTTGCATTTATTTTTATTTGATTTTCAATATAAGCATGTCTTTAATTTGGTGATGAGGTTGTTTTTAAACAAGCTTTACAACAGGAACTTCGTGTAGTAAGGTGTGGTTCATCTTTAGCCTTTGCTTAGTCTAGTTTGAGTTTCTTATGTTGTTTTGCTGGCTTAGATATACTATGCTAGCGCTATATATTTATTATAGGAGACTACTTATTGTCACACTTCTTTTACCTGACGATCCTGGATTTTTGTTGCATAGTGTAAGGATGGTTTATCTTCAACAACCATCATGAACTAATAGCTACCAAATTGTCATTGATAATTCCATTCACTTGAAGTTTCTTAAAGTTGTAGTTGCTGAAGCAAATGTAAAAAAAAAAAAAAATCTCCAATGCCAAACGAACACATAGGTTTTGTTCTTTTGGGTTTATCTGAACTGCTGAACAGTCGAATAGGTGAAATGACAGAATTTCAAGTGCTTCTCAAGGTAGCCTAGAGATTTGAATCCATTTTGTTTGACTTGCTTTTTAAAGTGTTAAAACTCACCTTCGAGACAGCGAAAAAAACGGACTCAAAAAAGCCAAAGCATATGTCTTTTCAAAATGTAGATAAGTCGTCAAGCTGTTAAGTCGTTAAGCTGAAAAGAACAGAGCCTTAGAAAGGTTGGCATATTCCTGCTTGAATACTTTCGTCAGTCTGAAGCAGCTCAAACTGCTCTAAAGCTTTAAGACGTGTGTTGTTCATGCACAAAAAAAAAAGAGAGGTTTACACAGTCTTGCTGATAATTGATAGTCTGTGACAAATTGGGTCAGTTTTTGTTCATTGTTTTGATTCAAGATTTTAAAAATGGTTTTCCACTATGTTGAAACTCCTACGATATTGACTGATTTTCCACCGATACTGACCGAAAATTAATCAGTCAGTTGATTGGCCGATAATCCACCGATGTCAATGGAATTTAAATCTATTTTGTGAATTTGGCTCAGTTTCAGAATCGGAAATTGGTTGGCTTGTAATATTGTACACTACCAATATCACCGATTTTCCCCGAATATTGGCCAATGTTCACTGATATTGTTATTGTATGCTAGGTTTGAATCTAAAAAAATTTATTTGGAGTGACTTCATGCATGTATTGTACACCACTGATAGCACTGATTTTCTCTGAATATCAGCCAATTTTCACTGATATTATGAATCCTGTCTTGATGTAAGGTCTGTTAGGTGTTACTGCAATGATGTAATGGAGATATATACCATGCTATGTTCACTATGTATGACCTTATTCCTGTTGTGCATTAAAAACTACAAGTTGAGATGGTTAATAATATATCCATCCTATTGAGCTTTGATGAAGTTAATTTCAACTTCTTCTCCATGCATGTGCAGAGTTTGCCACTTGAAAGTTGGAATATCTGTTCTGCTTGCTAAGAACAGGGATGATCTCCCATTTGATGTTTATGCGGTGTTTTATTTCCTTGCAAGATGAGTCTGATATCTATATATTAAGAAGCAAATAAGTCAAATTTATTTGTTTATCTTTTTTCCCTGCAGCCACTGAATGGGTGAAGGGAAAACAAATGGAGGAAGTATTGACCATAAAAAACACGTAAGTTGTCTCCCTTTTTCTTTATCTTTATCCTCACTACAACATTTGAGTGGTTACATTTACATTCTTATATAACCTTTTTTTAAAAAAGCTTTCTGTTGTTATTTGTGTTGTATGCATGTTAGTAAATAGTTGTTCTATTCGGCTTGTGATAATTATGAATTAACTTCCTAGGTGTCTAGTTTCCTTTTTGATCAGCACGTATTCGTCACAGCGTGAGTATCAGTGTGAGAACAGTGGGGGTTTGCATTTGCCAATACTTTCTTCGCTACTGAATGCCTGTAGGATTAATGTTTGGTATTTTGGGTGATATTGCATTATTTGATTGTCAGAAGAATTTTGAAAAGTACAATGTTCAATGCGTGGAATTTTCAAAATATGCATGTGCTTTATGATGTTTCATTCCAGTCTGCATGGTCTCTGCTAGTTGCTATGAGCATGGCATTTCCAAAGTTTCTAGAAATAATCAGCAATAGTTTTTGTAGTTCCTTTACTTCCTTGGCATTGTATAGTGGCTGAGGTGTTAGCTTTTATTGTTCCATGGGCTTCTTTGGGTCTAAGATAGAAGCCTGCTTATTTATTCAGAGACTTGTTTTGGTTGTTTCCTCTGGAATTGATTGTTTGGTTGGTTATGTTTCCAAATGTATATTGATGCTAATAACATCACAGGAAAGATGTAACTTATGGTCTTAGTTCTTGTGCTTTCATTTGGCTGAAGGAAAATACATTTTTCTTTTGCTATTATTCGGGGTTGTCTATGATTGAAATGTCACCAGGGCACTGTTGATCCTTTCAAGAAAGTTCTATACAACTGTAACAGACTTCTATGCTTTGTTTTTGCAGTGAGATCGCAAAGCACTTGTCGCTTCCACCAGTAAAGCTCCACTGTAGCATGCTTGCTGAGGATGCAATTAAAGCTGCAGTGAAAGATTATGAAGCAAAGAAGGCAAAGACGGGACAAAAGGGTGAAGACAGCCCTGCAGAGAAGGCTGCCGAAGCATGAATGTGAAGTTCCTTCCATGACGAAGACCTATTGACTGTCTGCCATGCATGCATCTGCTCGTAGTAAAAAACAGATGTCTCTGTTCTTAAAGGTGGGCAATAGTGCTTGACGTTCGCAAACGCTAGTAATGGAGCGTGTATCATAAGTTCGGTGACGAACATTTGAAAATAAGTGTGCTGTCCTCTTAGCAAAATGAAAGCTTGTGCCTGTATAAGAGCTACGTCGGAGTGTTATGATAACCTACGGAAAGACGTCCGCTTGGTGCACATTGGTATTTGGTTCTTCTGATCAGTTCATTACCCTCGAGATGCTTACTATGGAACAAAGTCGTTTGTGTGCCGTGCTCTGTTTCCTTACTCCTTGGCAATGCTCGTGACTCATGACTCGTTAGATCCGCGAGATCGGTGCACTGTTCGCACTTTTTAAAAAATGTCCTCGCATTAGCCTCAGCCTGTCAAACCTGCGTCCAGTTCCAAATTTGTATTACCTCCAGTTTCTAGTGCGCATGTTCTACAGTTCATATGCAGTCCCTAAAATCGGCTCTCTATACACTGAAAAAGATTTCTTTCCTACATTTCAACAAGAATCTTATAGGGAGTCCAATCACTGCAGGAAGACTGCTAGAGCTGTATAAGAGAAAAATTGAATACTGTGTGCAAAAGTTATGGAAAGTTCTTTCGCCTAATAGTCAGCACAAGCAGGTCGACGATCGAAGGGTTGTGACCGTGTCACCAGGCATGTTGGGCAGCTCCATGGCGGTCCATTACCAGTATAAAGCTCACTCTTTTCATGCTACCGTAGCCAGCATTGCCGTTCTCGTACCTGCGCCAACTTATGTTGGTAGAAAGTGCATGTACAAATTAGCCTACTAGAAACGCATGGTATGATAGTATCTAATGTCATGGGGCGTCTGTCCATTTGGAACGGCTCTTATAATCTTATTCAAGCCACTTCTAGCCCCAGCAGTCAGTACGATAAAAGGCCGTATAAAGGCAAACTGAACGACCCTATTCTTTTGTCTCAAAAATAAATAAATAAAACATCCCAGTTTAGGACTGGTTTCCACACGAGAATAGTTGAAAGCCAGACGATTATATAAGGTATCGTTTTTTTCATCTTATCCTACCCTATCTTTTAACTTTGTATGTGAAAAAAATAAGATAAATTTATATGATATGGAAAAAATTACACCTAAGACTCGAACGATATGATATAGTCTGGCAAGGTTTGAAAAGGTCCAACAAACCATGGCGATGTTGTTAGAGCCCACTACGAGTCTTAGATTTGGTCCACTCCATCCTACAGCAATGCGGCTTCCTCCAAGACCACATAGTTTTGGGCTTAGATCCTAGCCAGAATACTAGCCTAAAAGACTAATAGGTAATGAACACCTCCCATATATTATGTCGTGCTTGCACAACTACGTTTAGTGTCTGCCTTGCAACCGGTCTTGAATAGCTTCAGTGAATTATTTGATGAGTCTACAGAGTGACCTCCTGGGAGGACAATACACCAAAAATACCCCTACTATCAGGTGTTAAACCTGTCAACTAAAGGCCCAATGGATATTCTTGTCTTCAGAAACTTTGAAAATCATAGAGGATTACAGCTCAAATCATTCATTCAACCTTGCAAACCGCATGCTCAACCATGACTTATCCAACAGGTCGGTACATCAACTTAGCCGTTCGAAAGCCATCGCAGAGTGACTTGTTTTATTGAAGATAAATTAATCACCTAAAATTAAAGAGAAATGTTAGAAAACGGCATACCATTGACGATATATATTATACATTCTTCTTCCTCCGGTTCACGCGCTTTTTTTTTGCTCTCTCTCTTCCCCACGCCACGCTGTCTTCGCCACCACCACCGGCCTTTCGGGTTCAAGAAGGTGGGAGGGGTGCCCGGCGGGCTTAGAGGAATGCTGAGGAGGCGGTGGCCTGGGGTGGGGATGGTTTCATGGGTAGCGGCGAGGTGCCGGCAGTGCAAGCGGAGCCATGGACCTAGGTGAACGAGGTCAGTCAGATCTACACCTTTTCCCAAGATTAGGTGGGCGGGGCTGGCGAAGCGGTGGGAGGCGTGGCAAGGTGACGAGGGCGCCGCCAACTTCAGGTGGTGGTGGAGTCGGCGATGGCCGGAGAGCGGCGCATAGCACCCTGGAGAGGAGGAAGGAGGCGGAGGAAGGCGTGACGGCGGCGACAAAGAAAGCGCAATGGCGGAGACAGAGAGGTCAGAGAAGGAAGGAGCTATATCATTTAGTCGATCCAAAAGGTATAGCATGCGCTAGCTGCTCCCAAGTTAAAACAATTAAAAATTAAACTTAACATAATCTTTTCAGAAGCGGAGTACAACGCTTGCCTCTACATGCATCAAATCCCACCTGACTTTCCCACAAACACCGTGGGCCGCGCGCAAAATCAAGCATGCATGTGCACTGTGAGACCAAGAAGAGGCAAGTCATCGAGACGGAATACCTTATACCCCACATGGGACATGCTAAGCACGCACGTATTAGCGTAGCATGCATGGGCACGACGACACAAACCCGTGCTACGCCTACATGCACGTGCTTGAATCTTGATTGCTAGCTGTGCGGCTCCCCACGCGCCGCTGCCATTGCACTTCTGCACAGTCTGCACTGCCATTTCGGGAAACCCTGCGGCTTCCAAGTTAGGCTGCGGCCGCCCCGCCACGCCCCGATCGACTCACGTTACACCGAGACCTGGAGCCTCCCCTATAAAACCGAGCGCGACGCCGCCGACTTCCTCCCACAGAGACCTAACTTCCCGGCGAGCCTTGGTAGCTTCAGCTTCAGCTTAGCTATTGCTATTTGGGTTTCTGCTGCTCTTTTTGCCGCGGGAGATCGAGGCATGGAATACGGCCGGACGCTGGAGCTGGACGGCGCGGTGCAGCCGGCGGCGGTGCGCAAGGGGCCCTGGACGGTGGAGGAGGACATCGTCCTCATGAGCTACATCGCCGTCAACGGCGAGGGCGGCTGGAACTCCCTCGCACGCGCCGCCGGTAACCACGCGCCGGCGCCGCGCTCTTGTTTCTCTTCCAGTTTCAGTATGCATTCTTGCATGCAGTTGCGTGCTTAGCTTATGGTGGCAAATCAAATGGTGTGGTGGTTTGATTAATTTGGCAGGTCTGAACCGCACGGGGAAGAGCTGTCGGCTGCGGTGGCTCAACTACCTCCGCCCCGGCGTGCGCCGCGGGAACTTCACGCCGGAGGAGCAGGCGCTCGTCGTCCAGCTGCAGTCAACTTGGGGCAACAGGTGATGTTCCATACCCAAAATATTCCCGATTCCCAGTACATTTCAGGAATCAGGATGCAAATTTAATTCCCTAATTGACCTCGTGGCCGTGCATGTATGTTTGGTTGGTGATATGATCAGGTGGTCCAAGATCGCGAAGCACCTCCCCGGGCGCACGGACAACGAGATCAAGAACTTCTGGAGGACCAAGATACAGAAGAACAAAAGGAAGCAGAGCGGCGAGGAGGAGGCCGCCGCCGCCGCCATATCCGGCGCAGCAGCCGTGCTCCAGTCCAGCCCCAATACAAGCCAGGAAAGCAGCACGCTGCTGCAGGGTGGCGTAAACAGCGGCACTACTGGCGTGTCCTTTGAGACCCCGGGCTTGTTCTGCTTGGACCATCGCCAGAGCTTCGCCGCCGTCCATGGAGGCGAGGTCGGCGCCGCCGCCGCCAACGGGCTAGCTGAGCTCCTGATTGAGTCCAGCGATAACTTCAGCTGGGCCTTCGAGGACTTGTGGCCGGCGTTGGCGCCGGTGCAGCCGTTCAATTTCAGCTTCTGACGCTTACAGATCGATCACGGCGGCACAGCAGCAACTATATATAGTGTACGCATGATCGCAAGTGCGCCGCATAAAAGCCGTTCTTTGGGTTATCGTCATCAAGAACCATTGGTGCATGTCGCAGCAGGGTTCGTGTATGTGTACCTATGTAATTGTACGCAACTGGGCGTTTGGCAGAGTAAGGAAGAAATAGATTATTGTGAAGTAATCACTCTTCCTGCGGTACTGCATATCTACCTTTAAGTCCGATCGACGTGCTTTCTTCTTAAAAGGCGGCGTCATAAACCGGACGCATGATGTCTGCACAAAACCTAAAAAAGTAAGTGCGGAATTTTAAGAAATATACTGATGGACTTTTATAAATATGCATATAAAACATGCAAAAAATGATAAATCTTGAAAAGGAACTGTTGAAACTTGAGAAAACTACCGATAAACATTGAAAAAAGGACTAATAAAACTTTAATATAAGTGTTGATAAACCTTGAAAGTGCTAGTGAAATTTGGCTAACTATTGATTAAACCAGAAAAATATATTGGTAAACTTGTACAATGTATTGGTGCTTAAAAGAACCAATATAACTTGGCTACATAAATGATGCATGTAATAAAGGTTCACGAAAACAACCCAAAAAGGTTTAGAAAAAGTCCATTTTAGGTACCTCAACTATCACAAAAGTCCGAAAAAACCCCTAAACTATGATTTGGTCTGTTTTACATACCTGAACTTTTGATAGCGGCTCAAAACCCATCACAACCTAGTTTTATTAAGTGTTTTGTTGACATGGCGCCGCGTAGTGGCGCCACGTGTCAGTCAAGTCAACAAAACCACTACTACATAGTGCCACGTCAGTAAAACCACCAAACAAAATAGGGTTGTGATGGTTTTTAAGCCGGTATTAAAAGTTCAGGTATGTAAAACAGAACAAATCATAGTTTAGGTGTTTTTTGAACGTTCTCGATAGTTGAGGTACCTAAAATGGACTTATTCCAAAAGTTTAACATGTAAAACTCTAAGTGTTAGCAAGAAAAACATTAAATTTCACACATACATTGTGAAGATCTCCATGCAAAAATGGGGATGGAACTCCTGACGCAAGTAAGAAATTGAAGGTTCGTGAGAACAAACACGAAGCTCGGCAAACAAAACATAAAGTTTCATACTTATATTGCTGAGATTCCACGCGAAAAAGGGTATGGACCTTCTTCTTGCCTTATTCTTCTTTATACCAATAAGCTCCACATCGTGCTCGTCAAATCCGACCACTAAACTCACCAGATGAACTTCCTCGCTGCCACTTACTTGAGAGAGATGGGTTGTCGGGAGAAGTACATAGAGAGGATGGAGATGGCGTGGGAGAGGGCCGGATCCCAGCTTGTCGCGTCACCATCTTTGCGAGTGGCTAGCCTGTTGGCCATCGTGCTCTGACAAACTGCAACATGAGTTACTCAAAATGGCAGCGGTCAGAATAAATGAGAGAGAGAAGCTACGATGTGTTAAAACGCTGGGTAAAAATAGGAGTATGTTTCGCGCCCCTCTCTGTGGATAGTGCATTGTGCGTAGGATGGCCCACCTGAGTGAGGCCCATTTGAGCGTGCATGGTCTCCGATGGATCAGGCACCTGTGTGAGAGTGATTCCGGTTTTTAAATCCAGAAATGTTTCTGTTCTGGATAAGGAAACAAAAATACTACAGAAACAAAAAAATACTAAAAAATAAAAATAAAAAGTTGTTGGAGTGATATAGCGAATATCATGTAGCAACATGGAGTCCTACATTTGTATGCTGCCAATTGATATTAGCTGTAGTATGTCATTTTCTAGCTACGCTACAAGCCCATCATCAATAGCGTCCTAGCTTAGGACATATTAACCACAATTTACACCTTCTTTTTTTTTAGTCATCTATATTTCTCTTTGTACTATTTTATTTAATATGGCACTAGGACATTCTAAGTTCGGACCCGTTGAACATACCCTAAGAAAACATGAAATTCCTTGAAAAAAGGAAAAGGAAGATTAGGACCAATAGGGGGACGGCTTTCCGAAGAACCAGGAACACTACCACGTACCACCTATATATGATAGGTTTTTTTTAAAAAAATGAACTTCAATTAAAATGGTAGTTATCATTGAAAAGGTCAAGAACTTTTTGATGTTTTTTCAGGAAAGCTACTCTTGTTGGAGTAACATCTTATTGGAGAATCACAAAATGATATTATATTTGTTAATTTTTGGATGTCTCAATTTTTCTTAACTATCCATTATTTTAAAGTTGCACTTGAGCAACAATAAAATTGCACTACTTATCAAGGTGCAATTTTAGTATGAAATTGTTACTTATCAATTATCTATTTTATTTACTAATTTTCTATACTTGATAACTATGTAGATTTGCTAAATACACATGCTTATATGCTTTTCCTATGTTTCAAGTCCTCATATTTGTTTCAGACAATCTAAAATTGTACACTGGTAAAGTTAAAATTGCACTTGTTAATAATGCATAACTTTAGTATAGTCATTGTGCATTTATATCAAAAAAACAATTGCTCTATTTTTATTTTCATATGATTGTGCATTAGGCGGTCCCAAATGCTATACGGGTATCTATTGGCGGAAGCAGCTACATTTTATAACTAACTAGCCACGCTCGTGCGCCTGTGGCGCGTAGAGGCCGAGGAAAAACGTAGCACAAGCAGGATCCGAACCGCGGGCTCTTGGCCGAGCGCTAGCTCAGCTAGCCAACAAGCCAAGGCGCCCGCCTTGCTCAGAGCTACGCGGATTTTTTTTTTATACGTAAAGAATTAATGGACGGTCCAATCTAGCTATCGCCCGCGATCAGACGGCCGTGAATCAACGGAGCGACGTGGCATGCTAGTGATACAAAAATGGGACGTAGCAGCGAGGAGCAGCCTAAACCCCCTATTGTATATTATAGATTATTGGGATAGCTATATCTATTTCAACTTTTTTTTATTTCCAAATATTTGAATCATATATGTTGGTGGATAGGGTTTTAGTCTAGCTTCTATTCACTACAGGAGAAAATAAATCTTGACACTTAGAACTGATGAGATAGATTGAAAAGCCGTTGAGAGATATCTCTCTTGACGTCTGGCCGTTGAGAATGTGCTCGGTCGAGAGAAACGACCTTTTTCGATGGCCCAATCATGAAGTGTACTTCTCTCATCAATTAAAAGTGGAACGACTAACATTACACCTGGAGTCAATGGCTCAATCTCAACAGGTTGTGACCGGGACCTCCCTGTTGGGCACCAGGGGCAACCTGCCAAGTGGACCCATGGCACTCTGTCTCGACAACCGGTTTCTACACTGTTAAAAGATCCTATGTGTGTTAGCTTCCTGGCGCGGTTTGTCAGGTGGACCTAGGTATGTCCATCTAGACGCTATTGAACATGCATACCCACGCTTTTCAGTTCTCCCTTGACATGTGGTTCAGCCCAACCGTGCAAGCTCGAGGTCCATAACTCCCTATGTTACCCTTTGGTGTTTGGACTTTCGAGTTTCGCCCACATGTTATACGTGCAACAGCAGGCACCAGCCCATGCATGCGCCGAAGCATCAGCATGAGCAAGTTTTATCCATCGCTTTTAAGAGCCCCGGGTAAGAGCGCCTCCAACATCGGCAAAGCACAGGTGACACAGGACGCCACCGATCGAGGCCACGCACCTACCGAAAAGCAACCAATACCTAATTAGCTCATCCTCGGTTTACAGCAGCGTTCCACCGAAAAGCGAAAGGATGGCAACGGTTCTGGGCAAGGTGCGCGTTGCCATGTTCACCATTTGCGGTTTTTTCTCTCTCCAAGGCAACGTTAATTTGTACTACCTCTGGTCACAAAAAGAAGTCGCCGTTAACTTTTGGACACGTCTTTGATCATTCGTCTTATTCAAAAATTTAGTTCAAATATGTAAAAATATAAATCATACTTAAAATACGTTTAATAATAAACCAAATCATAACAAAATAAATAATATTTATATAACTTTTTTTAATAAGACGAATGGTCAAATGCGTGTCCAAAAATCAACGGCGACTTGTTTTTGTAATCAGAGGGAGTACATAGTTAGTACTCGAAATCCAATTAAACAAGTTTTGATTTTTTTTTTTGAGCCGTTCTGGAAGCTCCGGAAGCATGATTTACACCTCATTCGATCCGTTCTCGGCCACAACCTAGCTAGTAGGGAGTCTTAACATTTCTCAAGCAAAAAAAGGACTAAACACAGTAACACACTCCATAGCCCATGAGATGTTTATTTTTGCTACGAAATTGGCCGGCGCACGGAAGGCCAGCGGTGGACCCATACCGGAACTCTAAACAACGTATAAATTATAAAAAATATCCTACTATAAATGTAGAAAATTTAAATAATAAAAATGTTTCCAAAAATAATAAAATAACGTCGTTCCCATCCACATCAATATTCGCCTTACGTTCTCTTGAATGCATACCGATTACAATCATTCACCATCCTAAAACCATCGCCTAGGGATTCCCGTCCCATTTCCTTCATGATGCAATGAGAACCACGTTGACACCCCGACAAGACGACAACGTCCCTTCCTGACTAGGATGTCCAAAATATCAAGGAAAAAATTTCCTTGCAGAGATTCTCTCTCCTTCCCTGTTACAAGTCTGCTTGGTTGTGAAATGATCTTGTCTTCGCGTACATGGGCGAAGCTTGGAGAGAACAGGGCGGAGCAAGGGTCAGCAAAATCATACGACAATGAAGAAGCTGCGGATAGCTGCAAAACAAACACGAAAGGCGGTGATCACGGGGCATGGCTAGACTAGGCCATACCAAGCCAAGGTGACGTACAGGAGGTGCCAAGGGAGCTAGAGGAAAGTACTGTAGCCGAGGCTGCAAGTGGGATCACCCGGGGCAGCGGCACCGTCACTTGCCGCCTGTGGTCGCTCCACAATACCACAGTGCACACACACGCAGGCAAGAGAGAGGTGGGGGAGGACTGTGCTAGAATCTAAGGATGATAGAGGCAAGGTCACCATAGGGAGACTGCGATAAGGGAGGGCATCGGAATACTTCTTTCTTCCATGCTCGTGCTTCAGCTAGGCAAAGGACAAACAGAATCAAAGCTCTGGTGAGAGAGGATGGGTCGCGCTGTACCGAGCAGGAGGAAATGAAGAAGATGGCAGAGGTTTTCTATGAGAAGCTCTTCTCGTCGGAACCTTGTGATGCTATTGATGATGTCTTAAGGACTATCCCCTCCAAGGTGGATGATCACACCAATGAGGAACTATGCAAACCGTACTCTGACGAAGAGATCAAAGATGCCCTCTTCCAAATGGGGCCCACAAAGGCGCCGGGACCTGATGGTTTTCCGGCTATTTTCTACCAATCGCATTGGGAGCTCATCAAGGATGATATTTGCAATGCGGTTCGGGGTTTTCTCACGGGCGAGGAGATCCCGGAAGGATTGTGTGACTCTGTCATTATGCTGATTCCGAAGGTTCCGGGGGCTGATCTTCTTTCGAACTTCCGGTCTATCAGCTTATGCAACGCCTTGTATAAGATTGCCTCTAAAGTGGTGGCCAACCGGCTTAAGGTGGTGCTACCTGATGTGATTTCCGAGTTCCAATGTGCCTTTGTGCCAGGCAGGTTGATCACGAATTGTGCGTTGGTGGCCTATAAGTGCCTTCATTCCATTCGGAAACAAAGTTATAAGCAGCCGTTCTTTGCACTTAAGATTGATATGATGAAGGCCTATGACCGAGTTGAATGGTCTTACCTAGCTGGCTGCCTCTCTCGGCTGGGTTTCCATCATGACTGGATTGCTACTGTCATGAGATGTGTTACCTCGGTGAGGTATACTGTCCGAATCAATGGGGAGTTTACGAGGCCTGTGGTGCCGTCGCGGGGCCTCCGACAGGGGGACCCTATTAGCCCCTACTTATTCCTTCTTTGCACAGAGGGCCTCTCCTGCCTCCTGAAGCAAAGAGAGGACTCCAGGGAGATCAAGGGGATCAGAAATGGCCGGGAAGGGCCGAGGGTCTCACATCTGCTTTTTACGGATGACAGTATTTTCTTTACAAGGAGCGATCAGAGGAGTGTTGACAATCTAAAAGGTACACTTCAGCTTTATTGTCGTGCCTCGGGGCAGAAGATCAACCTCCAGAAGTCGACTTTACTCTTTGGCGGACGTTGTCCTGAGGGAGTTAGAAGGAAGGTGAAGGACTCTCTCTAGGTCTCTTGTGACGTGTTAAAGGATACCTATTTGGGGATGCCTACTGAGGTGTGCAGACCCTTTTCTAGCTCTTTCAAATCCCTCCCTGAGAGGGTGTGGAACCGGGTCAATGGGTGGTCGGTTCGCCCTCTTTCTAGGGCTGGCAAGGAGGTGTTGATTAAATCGGTGGCCCAAGCCATCCCTACCTTTGTGATGAGTTGCTTTCGGCTTCCGGTGTCTATTTGTGAAAAAAATGAGAAAGTGCATTGCCGACCATTGGTGGGGCTTTAAAGATGGGAAAAAGAAACTGCATTAGAAGTCTTGGGAGTGGCTCTCATCTCCTAAGTCTTTGGGTGGCCTGGGTTTCAGAGACTTTATCACTTTTAACCAGGCAATGCTCGGTAAGTAGGCTTGGCGTCTCTTGACTGATCCTGACTCTTTATGATCTCGTGTGCTAAAAGGAAGATACTTTCCAAATTCCTCCTTTTGGGCTGCCCCTTGACCGAGGGCTGCATCGTTCACGTGGCGCAGCATCCTTTTTGGGAGAGATTTGCTCAGAAGTGGGGTGCGCTGGGGGATTGGCAATGGCTGCTCGGTCAAAATTTTGAATGACAATTGGATCCCGGGCTTTTCTCCGGGAACGGTGATGCCCCTGGTGCCAGTTCCTGAGGGGGCCACGGTGGATTGGTTAATGGCTGAAGGTGGGCTAGATTGGGATGATGAGTTGGTTCGAACTGTTTTCTCTGAAGACGTGGCCTCGGCGGTGTTGGCGCTCCCAGTTAGCCAGGTGGGGGAGGATGACTTCGTGGCCTGGCCTCACACAAAGAGCGGGACGTACTCGGTCCGGTCCGCTTATAACTTGGCTCGGTCGGCTCTTTTCTGGTCGATGCAAAGTGAGAATGGCAGGGACTCTGTGTCGTGCTTCGACGGTGAGTGCAAGGCTTGGAGGGCTCTATGGAAAATCAATGCGCCCGACAAGATGAAGATCACCCTTTGGCGGGCGGCTCATGATTGCCTTCCGACGGGCTTTCAGCTGGGCCGACGCGGCATTGCGTCTCCTCCAGGGTGTGTTTTTTGCAACAGGATTGACTCTATCGATCATGTCTTCTTCCATTGCCCATTCGCCATGAAGGTTTGGGATTCTATCAAAGGGTTGTTTTCTGTTCGTTTGCAAAGGAAGAGGGTGTCCTTTCTTAGACATTGGTTATTTGACTTCCTGGCACGTGGGTCTTCCACTGACCTCACTGCTATGACTGTGTCTTTCTAGCATATTTGGGCAGCCCGCAATGAAGCTATCCACAACCACTCTCTTGGGGATCCTAACCAGGTGGCCCAGAAGATTTGTGCTTATACAAATATGATTGTGCAGCAATGTGCTAAGGATGAAATTGCTCCTAGGTGTGCTCGTCCATCTGCTCCTCTTTCCTGGACTCCACCGCCGGCAGGTACAGTTCTTATCAACACAGATGCCGCCATTTTCAAACATGGCCGAATCGGCCTTGGTTTTCTGATCAGAGATCATTTGGGGCAATGCCTCCTGGCGGGCAATGAATCCCGGTCCTTTTCTGCTGCTCCGGACATGGCGAAGGCGATGGCCATCAGGTGTGCTCTTGGTGTGGCCAAGGCTGAAGGGTTCAGCAACATCATTTTGGATACTGATTATCTGGGTGTGGTCAGCAAAATCAACTCGGCTAGCAGAGATCGGTCAGCGTTGGGGTGTGTTATTAGGGATATTAAGAAATATCTGGCTTTCTTCACTGGTGCTCTGGTGAAACATGTCAACCGTTTGTCAAACATAGCGGCACATAATCTGGCCCGCAATGCTGAGCTCTCTGGTTGTAATATTTACAAAACTGTAATCCCGGAGTGTATCCGGGATGTACTTCTTGTTGATGCTCTTTGATCTATAAAGTGCCGCGTTTGACTCAAAAAAAAAAAAGGGAGACTGCGAGGTGGACGTTGCCGCTTGTGGCCGTGTTCAAGCAGGTGATAGAGATGGAGAAAGAGGAATTTTGATTGGGGATTTTGGGATATATAAATACACAAACCTTGTATTATATGCAAGACCCTTAAAAAAATATTATTATTTTAATTTAATTTAATTACTTTGGAAACGAGCAAAAACATGCCGATTGGTAATAAAAGACAATCTCATATAAATACTGCATGGCGCTTAGACTGAATGAGAAGTGAAAATTGTTGAAGCATATTTTCGAGAAGGGAACAAAATGCAAGAAGAAAATCCCATCAGCGTCAAGTGTTGAGAAGGGAACGAAATAACGAAACGGTTGGAGATGGTCAACATGATCCTAGGCCTGCCACTTGCTGATACACGGACAAAGGCGGATGTCGCGAGTGAAACTAGCCTTCCATTTCGCGTGGTTGATCCTAGTGGATGCGTAACATCAAGGGTGCCAATACCATCACCCGTTTACAACTTGGAAAGCAGAAACTGGACATTCCAAAATCCTCCATGTAAGGTAATTTCAACGGATTCAACAAATCAAACTCCCGAAAAGAAAAACTCAGTACAGCACATCATTTTCATTGACAACTTTGAGGTTCAGCACTTCAGCTCCAAACCATACAATAGACATCTGCATCTGGAAACTGCAGTGTTCTTCAGCTGCCCGAACATATATGCCATGCGGCCATGCCAAAGCTAAAAAAAAATGATTTACTTGCATAATCGCATTGCTCTGCACAAAGAAAAAGGAGGGATGCTATCAACGTGAGGACCAGAAGAATTATTTCAGTAAATTCTACTGTTTTATTTTTGATTTTTTTCTCATTTGTACACTGAAACTTTCCCTACTTCATTCAATTTGGAAGTTCTACATTTTACTACAACAAAGCACCATCGACTTGTAAATTGTCAAGGGCATGCGATATATACAAAACGTTCAAATGAGTGAAAGACCAAAATACATAAATCAAAGTCTTATCTGCCAACATAATAAAACATGATTTGCAGAGAAGACAGGAAATACTGTTAGTACTGCTAGGACAAAAAACACAAAAAGATAAAACATGTGTGCATGATAGCTGACGAAGAATCACAGTACTAATTTGGGACTTCAGCTAATTCAGAGATGAAGAGGACAATATTGTAAAATAAAAGATTGTGAAAACCAAGAATATATGGCAAGGAATGTTGGAGAGCATTGCAATTTGCCTGAGCAACTAGGATATCAGCACTCAGCAGACAGTATACTCTTTTCACAGAGTTGAAGCTCCCCTAGAAGAAAGTAAAGAGGATCACGTGAACATCTATAACACGTAAACAAGTATATTGGCGAGAGCTTTGAGGACAAGCTAACTAAAGTACTAAACAAACAAAGACGATATCAAATTATCCATTCTTTTGCGCAAGCTTTAAATTGCTTCATATAAAAAAATCATTGAAGAAACTGTGAAAAGGTTTCCAACTCTCACATTATCACAAGAATCATTCATCTAGTTTGTATACATTAGCTAACTACATTTTACTTGCATGTGTTCATCTTGGCAAGGATGATAGGTAAACTTGTAAATTGATGCCAGTTGAAGACAATTTAAACAAAAACAACTGTTCATTACTTATGGCTTACACATAGTCAACCTGACTTCAAAATGTGGCTTACATTCTAAACTGTGTGGCAATATTTATCATGATGAAAATCAGCAATGTTCAGCATCTAGAGAGACCATGAATTTCTCAGAGGAAAAGTCAAATAATGAGGTCACTGTGGCCTCTAGGGGAAAATAAGACAAAGATGTCTTGATGTTTGGAGAAGCATCAGTCCAGAGTTAAAGCCTGAAGCTTTTCAGAATAATAGACCAATAAAAGGTGATTTATGAGATAATAATGTTCATTGTGATCAGTGGTATGATTAACGGCATGCCAAATTCACTTTGCTCTTGAATTTTTCACTAGACACAGACTGACCCAAAAATGAAGTTCACATTTATTAGAATCAACTAGATTATCTTATATACAAGATGAATGTAAATTGAACACCGTTTCATGTTCTCAGAAAAGAGGAACATCAATTTTGCCATTATACAAAATGATGTCTTGTGTAAGATCATATAACACAAATATCATTTAGCATTTTTGAAACAATGTAGCAACAACAGCATTTAGTGCTCAAGTTGTAAGCTGATTTTTTTTTAGACACACATTCAGTGCTCAAGTTGTAGTCCCTGATCTGAATTAACCTCGAGTAATTACAAATCCTGTATGAAGTGGCAAATCTAAAAAAAATAATTATATCTCGCATGCAAACATGGGCGAGAACGGCTAGAAATGGGTGTTCTTGCATACTCGTAATGATACATATTCTGGTCCAAAACAAACTCTAGTCGCTAGAAAAGCACAAACTTCAACAGTCATGCTGGTGTATATAATCTGGAATCAACATTACCCAATCTAGCATTCAACATTCAACATTACACACAAGTTAGAATATAGCATGCAAATACTAACTGATAAATCCATACTTAGACAAATACTGTATCACATGAAACAATAATTCATTGCGATTGCAGCAAACGACAAAACAAAAGGGATACAAAAATTTGGGATAAAAAGAAATAAAAGGAGAAAAAAGAAGCCCGGTATAGCTAGTGTCACGCGATTGACACCTTGGCGCCGACCTCCTCGAGCTGCTTCTTGGCTTCCTCGGCCTCGTCCTTGCTCACGGCCTCCTTGAGCTTCTTTGGGAGCCCCTCGATGAGGTCCTTGGCCTCCTTCAGAGCGAGGTTGGTGAGCGCGCGCACCACCTTGATGGACGCGATACGCGCGCTGCTGGGCACCTCCTCGATAACCACATCAAACTCCGTCTTCTCGACCGGGGCCGCCTCCTCTGCGCCGCCCGCCGCGGCCGCACCGGGCGCGGCGACGACGGCAGCGGGTGCGAATGCGGCGGCGGAGACGCCGAGGCGCTCCTGGAGGTGGTCGACGAGGCTGCGCGCCTCCTCAAGGGTGAGGCCGGCGATGGCGTCGCCGAGCTCCAGGACCTTCGGGGACTCAGTGGCGGTGGACGCGACGGCGACGGCGCGTCGGCAGCGGCGGTGGGGAACGGGGAGGGACCTGGGGAGGGAGGCGGAGGGTGACCGGGAGGAGGAGGGAAGCGAGAGGAGGGAGAAGGCGGAGGAGAGCGCGGTGGAAGCCATTGGAGAATTCTTGGAGGCTTGAGCAGCAGCAGGAAGCGGGGAGAAAGCTGTCTCTGGCCTGGAGAACGGAGGGATAAGATGAGGAGGCGATGGGATAAGACGGCGCAGCGGCGTTCCTATATAGCTATCAACGGAGGTCACTCATACCTGCACCTTATTGCACAATAGTATATCGAGGACAAACCTAGCCGAGATGGGATAAGCAGCTAGGTTTGTTTATCTTCTTTCACCTTATATCATCGTATATTCGTATATCATTAGTTTCTAAGTATTGGTGGTTCTTTATATTACAAATTAGGCTAAGGATTGGGTTGAGCCCATACTGTGAGAGTGGGTTGGGTTGTTCAGTGACAGGGGTGGGCATAAAAAATCCCAAACTGAAAAACAACTGAACCGAGAAAACCAAAGTTTTATGTATTCATTCTTTAATCCGGTTGGAATTTTATAAAATTTTGGTATTTCAGTTATGTTTCGGTAGCAAGCCTCATTAAAATTGAAAGGAATACCGATTATACCGAATTAAATAAATTTTTAGCTTTATTTTAATTCAAAATTAAATAAATGAATATCCGTTTTAATAAATTAAAAAATAACCTTCCGGCGCCGGACCAACGGGCGATTTATAAAAAACGCCCATTGGCCGGGCGATTTATTCACTTAGGTTTAAAAACGCCCGAGGGAGATAAGCATTGCCAGTTGGCTGGGCGGGATTTAAATCCAGCCCATTGGTCGGGCGAGATTTGTTATGCACGCGATTAACGCGTTCATCGTTCCATAGACCGTTGATTGCATGTATTAACTGATTTATAGAACGGCTAATTGCCTCGCTAATTGCGTGCAATACGTACGTAACCGCGAAACACGTTCGCGCACTTCCTCCTGGTTAGTCAAACCACGTTCTCCGTTAATCACGTTCTCTGTTAACTGATTTTTTCGGGTCAATTGGATTAAGGCCATGTTAATTGTGCTCTCTAAATATCAACCACCAGCGCAAATCAAGGGTCTCCATAAATCATCCCGATGGCAAAGGTACTAATCACTCTAGAAATTTCTCTATTTCGTGAATCTTGGGCGCTTGATTAGGTGAACAAGCAAATTACGCCGGTTGATTAGGTGAGATTTAAATCCGCCCAACCGATGGGCGTCATTTCACAGGAATTATAAAAAAATGCCTGTTGGTTGGGCGGGATTTATATCCCGCCCGATGGTGCGGCGACAAAAGTCTATTTTTTTAATTTATTAAAACGGGTATTTATTTATTTAATTTTGAATTAAAATAAAGTTAAAAATTTATTTAATTCGATTATACCAATGCTTGGGCCATGGCTCTGTCTTCCTCTAATCCCTCGTAACCAGCCCACCTTGGCACCTACAACCATTTTCAGCCCATCACCGGTAGCCCGCATTCCAGCAGCCCAAGTCCATCGAGATGGAAGACCACAAATCCTATCCACCCCACCGTTTCAATTAGTACTGGCCAGGCCCAGTCTTCCACCCCGTCCATGTCCTTCGGTCACACACGCGCGGGTTAGGATCAAGAGCAAGAACCTAGAACTGTCGATCCCAGCTTCAAACCCTAGATGGCTACGCATGCTCCCCTCACCTTGGAGTCCCATCAGCTCAGTGTCTTATCTCCCTCCTTCTAGGCCCTGTTCAACCGTATTACCGTAACAAATTTTGTTATTTCTATATAGCATATATGTTGTGATAATTTGTAATGATTTTTTTATAACTTTTAATAGTCATTCTAAAGATCATAAGGTATTTTAATTATTTTTTATAATCTTTAGACCACTTTTCGAGTGCTCTCAAATTTGCTACAGTAATACGACAATGCAACTCCAAAAAAAACAAGAACCTAGGTTCCTAGTAATAGTGGCAGTGGCGAACGCACCGTTGGGGCGTGTTGGGGCGTACACCCTAGCTCCGTGCCGCGAACACCACCTACCCCTCCATCTCCGTCCACTTGGGTTGCTCTGCATGCAATGATGCGTTGTGCGCTTCAGCTCTCAGCTCAGCGCGCTGCCTCCTCTTCCCTAGCTCTCTCTCTCTCTCTCTACGAGCGAGGAACACACCGATCGGTATCTATCTTTGTGTCGGATCGATGGATCAGCTGCCGATGATCTTGCTCTTTGTGTGTCGTCATGTGTGCATGAATGGAGCCCTAGCTGGGCCCGTCAGAACGAGGTTTGAAGTCAAGTGCGGTGCCTGCCAAGAATAACTATCGCCTTCTTTGTGGTGCATGGCCAATACATGCATGCGTATTAGCATTACTCCACCAATCAAGTTGACTAATGGAAAGAAGAAATGCACTCGACGTGCTGCTGGGCATTTCCATATTTAAGTCGCTGCCAACGAGGAAGCCATCAGGAGACACGTTGAAGCCAGTGAAATGTGGAACCGCATGTGATGGTTGGAAATGTTAAACCTAGCCCCCCCCCCCCGAATTTGGTCCTGCGTTCGCCATTGAGTAGTGGTCGCATGCCTCTGTCCTCAAATCCGAATGAATGATAGTACGTTCTCCTCAAGCACAAGCGGTGACGGGCGGCAGTGGCGTCTCCGGAGCAGAGCAAAGTTGATGTCCACCTAGCGACTGAACATCTTCTTGTATACCTCCTCCTTCGAAGCCTTGTACTTGAGCGATGGCGTGTCCTTCCCTCTATCAACGGTGCGTGCCCCACCACTCCTTCCTCGTCATCTAGGCGCACCAAATACCGTCATTCATACGGTAGTGCTACTAAACAAACTATGTACGTTTAGCTAAATATTTGTGCAGGTTTCAGTCAGGAAAAAACACTCTAATTTTATTGTTTTATGTGGATAATGTTCATGAGTTTGTACAAGTTGCGATATACTCTCTTCGTTCTTATTTATTTGTCGCCGTTTACTTTTAGACATACCCTTTAACAATTTGTTATATTTTAAAAAATATTTAACTATTATTTGTTTTTATGTTTTATTTTATCATTATAGATACTTTAAGCATAACTTATATTTTTCTATATTTGAATTAAATTTTTGTATAAGACAAATGGTGGACACATGTCCAAAAATCAATGATGACAAATAAAATAAAACCTGGAGGGAGTATGTAACTATCATTGAATAATCATTCGAATATTCGATTATCTCCGTGTCCTGGTTTTCTTATTTTCTGTCACACACGTATTTCTTTTGTGGATTTTTTTTTTGTTGATTAATCAATTTTTTCTCTGGCCCTATCCAGCTCCTATAGTATTATCCTCATTTGATGCGGGCCGCTGATCTAACAAGTAACAACATACTATATTTCTTCTGAGAATCAGCGATGAGGATTATTAATTCCTTCTATTCATATCAAAGTATTAAATTTTCCAATCTTGAATGGGTTCGAGCATCTCCAAAAGTAGAGTTAATTACTAGCATGTACAATGCATGCATGGTTGAGACAACAACTGTCTCTAACCATTGTCACGTCACTTATAGATAGTAATAGAGACAACTCATATAGTGTGAGAGATGTCCGAACGTTTTTAAGACCGCTTGATCACTTGCAAAATTTCCTAATTCTCGTGTAGGGTCAACTCTTCATTGGAGACTGTCCAAATTTCTATTCACGCTCTCTCTTCTCCATCATCATTCATAATATATGGCAAGATTTATAGATGGCTTAATGATACACACACACACCTGCACATAGTAAATAGACAATCTTCAGTGAAAATGAACATGCTATCCATGTTTATAGATATGTCGAAAATATTATAGAGAACATCATGTGAGTAAATGGTTTATAAACGCACGATAAAGGATTTTGCAATAAATAAGGGTACACAAGGAATAACATCAATAAATTTGCATGCATCTTATATTTCAAAGCACTACCATTTAAATTATATGCCTTATATAATAAAACAGAGCGAGTAGTATTTATATCTCTCCTCTCCTTCACATGCATCTTGTAGTCTAAAAGCATCTCCAACGGTACCAAATCGGTTTTTGATAAGGACTTTGACTTAGCTTTTTGCTTATATATATGGAGGAGAGAAAGCGATGGCTGAGGTATAGACTAGCTCTTAGGTAAGAGTTGGTTTATAGTGAATTACAAGATGTATGCATACTATTATATATGAGCCCTATTATTTTTAGAGACAATATATACTATGATTAGTCTATTAGAGATATTGTTTATTCGTTATCTATAGATAACATATTAACATGTCCATTTCTTATGACTAGTGATTGACTCCGTACCATATATACAAACATTTATCTATTACTCCTTCATTTTTAACATAGGGCGTATAATTTAAATTGATTGATTTTAAATACAAGAAGTGATACAAATCTATATATATTATTTCTCTATCTACCTTTATTTATTACACATTTTTTTCTCATATATTTATAAACATCTCTGACATGATATTCCTCCTCACAGTTTGAAGGTATTTATAACATGGATAATATAGTCATTTTTTTCTTGACTTGTTCTTGATTTCACAACTCGTTGTATAAATAAACGGAAGTATTCTTATAGTATCATAATTTTCAATTTTTTTATAAATAAATTGTATAAGTAAATAATAGTCAAAATTATATGTAAAAAATCTTGTCGACGTCTAATATCCTATTTTTTAAAAAATGCGTGAGCAACTATTTTGTGGAATATAAACTTGTGCACTGCCCACGTACGTACCTGATCCCCCCGAGAGAGAACTCTAGCGTTTTCTGAAACGATATATGTTGTGGTTTAAAAAATATGAAATGATTGACTTTAATAAATTCTTTTTTTTGTTTTCTTGGTGACAGCGACAAGGGGCCTTTTCTATGTTTCTTGAAATTATTTTCTTCAGTTTTTAATGGAGATCAATCACCCGGGTCGGTGCTTGCCGTCTGAGTACATCGGAAAGGAAAAAATGGGTGCTTTGCTGGCGTTTTGGTACGTACGTGTACATGGCCATGCGATTGTGACACGAGACCAAACGGTTGTGTCAAAAAATATTACAAATTAGCGGTTGTCATAGAAGAGCAAAGTTGACTTCCAAATTCTTTGACAGGATACAATTCATCGTCACCGTCTATATATGCAATTTAGTGTGCTATCTCATAGAGATGGTGGTGGGCAATGTCTTTATTCACGAGGTATAGATGAAAATTTGACAATAGAATTATTGATGCTTGAAGTTTAGTTTTTTTTTGTTCTTATTTCTATTGTTATGTTATACTATCTGATTATAAGTGGCCGTATATATACACATGTAGAGGCTGAACTTTTGCTTCCATTATCTAAAACAATGGGTTTTTTTAATGAAATATTTATATGAGTTGTTGCATGAAAATACATGTATATCCGCTTAAAAATGTACTCAAACATTAATTTTGTTAGTTTTTATAAGAAAATTGTAACAACAATCGGGTAGTTATAAAAGCTACAGTTTTAGAGATGGTTTTGAAAGCGACGTACGTATGACCAGACAACTAGTTGCATGCAATGGTAAAAGCATGGTCAGCTCGACACACTCGAGCTAACATCACATCAGTACATCACACCGCGTTCTTACATTGGAGTAATTGATCGAAGGAAGAAAAACTGCCGAGAAGGGCGTGAGCACTGAACTGAGCACGGCTCAGCTTTACGTCTTTAACATCACAATTCACAGACATCTCCTAGCCAAAAGCCACATGGAGCGCTGTGCCGCACTGTAGCCGCATTTGATCCATGTCGCGGCATGCGGGAAAGCCCAAGCCACGCATGACGCATGACGCATGCAGTCGCTGATCCAGAATCGCGCAAGGTTCACGGCCCCCACGCTGTAGCCCACAGTGCGGCCAGCCCGGCTCGTCCATTTGACCAAGATTAAAACAGCGGCCACGCACATGCTTGCATGCATGAACTGCAGCCTGCAGATGCTCCGCCCGTCTGGCTGTGCGCCTGTGCCGCACCTGGATATGTCGATCAGGATCTGCCAAAAGAAAAAGGAAGACATCCACTCGCGTGCTGCTAAGTTTCCGGCTAGATACATCAGATTCTAAAACACCGTGGCAAAGATAATCCAGAGGTTTGAATTTTAGAGCCTCTCGTAGATGAACGAACCTTTTTAAGATGAGAGCAAGCATGAAAGTGAAGCTTTTTAGATTATAGACGATTTTAGTATTTGAGATTATAGAAGTGTGGTTTGAGCGTATCCAAAAGATTCGTTGTGCATCTAACCTATCCAAACGTTGTGCATCTAACCTATTCCACTATAGGAAATGATATCAGGGTCGTCGACCAAAATATCTGTGCCAGCGGCCAAGGATCCACCGAGATAAAATTGTAGCTATGTTGGCGGCTCCAACACAAATCAACGACAAACATACACCATTTCAAAAAAATTAACCACACTAGATGATAGAATATAGACAACTGCAGCGGGCTAGTCACTCTAGACTCTAGAGGACGGAAAAACAACCCGACCCACTGATTAGCTCTGCCATGTTATATCCTACTCCAACTTGATCCACTCCCATCATAGCAAACTAGTAACTAACAAATTAAATCGTTTCCCATGTCATGCATGGATCTCAACCCGATGACCCTATCTCCCCCACTTATAGTCTCTCCATCTCTCTCTCTCTCTCTCTCTCTCTCTCTCTAGTTTTTTAGATTTCTCTGTCACTTTCTTCAACGTTCGGCCTCCACCCACCCCGCCACCCCCACAGTGGCGTGTCACAATGTGCCCCTTACCTTGCCTCCTTTCACCCCTCCGACCTCCCCCCACCCCGCAAAAATCGAGGCAGTGGTGTACCCCTAGTCCTGGATGGCAAATCAGTAGGATGGAGGCGGGCTGACGGACTCCTCAAATTAGCGGCTTCCTCCTCTTCCCTTGTGTTGTTGGTCGATGGTAAACGTCATCATAGCGCGGAGGGAAGAAAACAAAGGGTGTGTTTGGTTTAGGGACTTGGATGGTCCCGTCCAGCACACCACCATTTTTTGTTTGGTTGACAAAAGTTGGATCCATCCTGGTTATTCCCATCCACCGATAGCATTGCCGGGCGGTCCAGCTCGTCCCGTGCCAAAAGGCAAGTCCGGCTCGTCCAGCTCCTTCTCTTCCCCGGCCGTGCCGCCTCCTCCACTCCGCCTCCTTCCCGGTGCACCTCCCTCCTCTACCCCGTGCGCCACCTCCTCCTCCTCCTCCTCTCCCCGGTGCACGCCTCCTCCTCCTCCTCCCCTCGGCGGCCCTCCTCCTCCTCCTCCTCCTCTCCCAAGGCAGGCCTCCTCCACCCTCCACCTCCTCCACCGGCAACCAACGGCGCAGGGCAGGGGGAGTCGACCGCCCGGTGTGGATCTTGGCGTCGTCTCCTCCTCCTTCGACGCCGCCGCCCGTATCTGGACGATCTCCGCCGTGGTGGTGGTGGCTCTTGGCGGTGGCGGCGCTCTGCGACGGCGGTGGCGAGCCTGTCCGACCTAGGGTGCAGCGGTGGCGGCCTGGCGGTGACGCAGCCGTGACGGGGAGGCGGCGACGACATGGCGAGAAAAGGGGGGAAGGGGCACGGCTGGCTGGGAAGAAGGCGTAGCCGGCGGCAGCTGAGGTGGAGCTCCTCCGCCTATGCTTATTCTTCCCAAGCCATGCTAGATCTGTCTTCTTGATGGTCACAGCCATGGTCACCGGCGGCGGGGAAGCCGAGGTGGAGGGGCGGCGGCGCCGAGGTGGAAGGGCGGGAGAGTGGGTGGGGGCGGATGAGCACATCCTGGATGATAAAAAAAAAAACCAAACACTAATGCATAGATGAATTCGTGCATGATCAATTTATCCCATCCCTAATCCTGTGCTGGATGGTCTAGCATGGCCTAACCAAACACACCCAAAGTTGACGGCGAGGTGGTCAACAACATAACACAGTGGAGCTACGGAAGTGAAGAAACGGAGCTGTGGAGGTGACGAGCCCCCCCCTCCCCCCGGTACATGTAGACCTTCATCATTCCAATACGCGCCTATGAATTTACCGTCGACAGTTTCACGCTAAACTGCTAGAGGATCGGTTGGTCGGGTCGGGCGGGAGGATGAAAGGGAGAAGAGGCCCGTGTGTCTTAATTGTGACTTGTCATCGACTCATCGCACGGAAAGAGATGGACAGAGCGCGCGCGCGCGCGCACGGACACACACGCACACGCACACATTAGGCGTAGGTAGACTCGCCTCGCCCGCACACGCGAGGGCGCATACGACAAGCGCCTGCTGGCATAAACAAAACCCTGCTGCGTGTTAAAGCCTCGGAGGGCCATATGGCCATCCATCATCGTGATGTGATCTCTTGATAAGATGTGCCCTGCACAACCACGTACTGAGAACGGAGAGAAAAATTATATACACTGCACTGCTCCTAGCCTCCTATGTAGGTCCACTCTGATTGATCATTTTGTTTGTACCGACAGGCATTGACTACACATCCTATTTTTTATGTTCGAGATTAGTGAGGGAGGGAGTTTGAATGTTTAATTATTATTTTTTTTTTTTAAATCAAGAACGGTTTCATTTCAAAGATGTAGAACCTACTACGGAGGACGTCTTGAAATTATCTAACCCACTCGGGCTTTACTTTTTTATTGTCTTCATTTTTTCATTCTGAAGTAGATCATTTATATTAATCTAGCATAGACTTTTATTTCTAATATTTTTATTCTTAATTTATGTATATTTTGGTTGTAATTATAGCAAATATGGTCTCTTTGGTTAATCTGACATGGACTCTTATTTCTATATTTATTTTTATTGTTTTTATTGGAGTTGGTTTTAATCTGACATGAACACTTACTTTTACTATTTTTAATTATGAATTTATAATTTTTTCTTTAAATCTAAACCATTATAATTTAGCCCATTGAAATCAACGGTGTATATGTTTTATATCGACTCCTAGGGACCGGAGGCCTCGAGGGTTGGACCGTGGAGATTTGTAAAGGAGGGTGAGCGAACCGCAAGAAACCTACGGATTCGGGTCCCTATGCGACGACGAGAGGAGGAGATGGATGGTGAGACGATCGTGAGGGAAACCTGACCGGGGACACCAAATAGTTAGACTGGTTTGAGCACCTCAAGGGAGGTAACGACCCTACTCCATTGGTTCCTCGCTATAAGGAAGAATGCAGTACAAGGGAGGCTCGCCAGGCAAGGCTCCGATGAACATGTTGTTGAGAGCTCAGATGGGTGTGCTTCGCACCTACCTACGTGTGTGGCTACTTGCTAGATGAGTGGGTGATTGGGTGTGTTCTTTGATGGATCTTGTTTCCTCTCTGGAATGCCTGTGTGAACCTCTTCGGGAGCCCCAATTCCTGATCCTGGAGGGAGGCTTTTATAGTTTTCCGGGGATGCATCCGAGGTTGCCGAGTTGCTAACGTCGGTGGGCCCCGCTTATTTAATGAGTCAGCGTTTTGTCTGGGGTCTCGATCGAGACACACCACTGTGAAGGGTTGATATATGTCGCGTCTGCCAACCTGGGTCCACCATTGTTGTTGCATCACTACGTCAGCCACTGCTTCATCACTACGTACTCCGTCATGTTGCGCACGCATTCCAGGCTCCGAATGATAGCGGGTCATGTCATGTGTCAAAGTGGTCTTGTGATGTCCTTGGCTTCGTGAGGAAGCCAACCCTGGAGTCTCACGAAGCCAACCCTAGAGTCTCTGCCCGACACGTTTTTGCCTCGACGGCACAGGTCCAACAAGACTTTCGACGAGCAATGTTACGAGTAGCCCATTCTTGGGACCCCTTTGATTACTCCTTGCTTGGGCACATTATCCAAGCAGCCTATGCTCGAATAGCTCTCCCAGCGCCCTTGCTCGGGCAACTCCTCCGAGCAACCTCGAGCAATAGGTCTTGCTCGAGGTGTTCCGACTTGTTCAGCTTGGACAACAACACCTCGCCTATGGCTGCCTTCCTACCTACTAGCCTGTCCCTTGCTAGTGTCTTCTACATCATCCTATCCTTGTCATTTTCTCTCTCTTGATTTATGCGAGAGTTTCTTCGATTAACGTAGTGGCTTTGTTGACTCATGTTTCAATTATATGATAGATTTAAAAAGAGTTTATATCAAATTCAACGTTAAAATTTTTTTATATCAAATATGTGACCTAGCCGTGTAAATGTGTGGGACACCTCGCTCCGTTCTTTTCAACTTAACAGATTAACGTCCTAACGACTTATTTATGTTTTTAAAATACATATGTTTTGAATTTTTTGAGTCTGTTTTTTTGTTGGTTCGAAGGTGGGTCCTAACGTTTTAAAAAGCAAGTCAAACGAAATGGATCCGAATCTCGAGATTACCTCGAGAAACTCTCAAAATTAAGTAATTTTATTCGTTTAGCTGTTCAGCCGTTCGGATAAACTGTTCAGCCGTTCGGATAAGCATAAAAGAACAAAGTTTTTGGCAACTCCAATAGCCAACGATACCTTTTTCACATCCATCTGCTCTAATTATAAAGAAACAGTAGTTAGCTACAGTTACAAAGTTTGGCTGCATGTACTTTTAACCTGGCCGTGTGTGTGTGTAGACGTGGTGGTCGAGAAAACAATTACGGTATGGATATATAAATTATAAATAATATACGTGCATGATGGATGAAATGCTGGACTATGCGCTTTTGCTCTACGTAGGGAGATGATTCTAACAAATAATCAAACAAGATGGTGAATATATACAGGGGTTGTTCCCTGTAACCATTTGATGGTTTGACCACAAGAAAAGTTTTAAAAAATGAAGAACTTGCTGAGCTACCGTTGCTGCATTGGCTTGTTGTGCATTGAATAACCGCGTCGGGTCGAGTGATATGTGGCGCATATGTCTTAGGATGAAAAGAACGAAAAGAAATTAGATCAAAAAACAAAAACAAATTAATAAGACGCACAAGAGAGGTGGTGATATGTGGCGCTAGTATTACTGGAGTAGAAAAGGCCAACCTTCTTGCCGGGCCGAAGGGAGTGCGGTCAAACAAGATTCTCCCTGTCGACTCCAGCAATCCCTCCCTCGGTACTGATTACTCAATGAATATATACATCATTCTGCATTGACACCCTCCAGCTCAGGCAGATTCACAGCGCGAGCAGTTACTTTTACACAAAAAAAAAAACCATAACGTATTTACATAAAAAAAAACAAGTACATATTTGACTACTAATTACCACTTCAATTTATTTATCAAATTTGCAGAAGTTATATAATTTATGGAAGTTTCTTTAGATAAATATGAATTATGATTTCAAGTTGCCAATTTAAATAATTCAAAAAAATCATCATAAGTTTAAAAACTTTGACTAAAAACAAATCGTAAACATCATGTTCTCTGGTACCGGAGAGAGTAACATAATTTTCCCCACGTCATTGACCGAAAAGTAACAACCATTAAAAAAACTATTACTCCCTCCTTCGGGAAAAAAAAAATAGTTTAAATGATCTTGGGTAGAAATAAAAGAAATATAAGGCATGCTTCTTCACATATATACCTCTGTTATTCTTTTGAATATCTACATTTATTTATTTTTTCAAATTATTAAGCATATTCTTTTTCAACTTTTTAAGACAATTATATAGGGTATATATAAGCCATTTCTCTCAATCAATTCTCAAGCTCATCATCACCTTAATCCTTATATCAAACTAGAAGATGATTTATATTTATGAATGGAGGAAGGATGTTATACCCCCGCCTATAAACAAACACCTACTAAAAACAACATTAAAATCAACATGCATTTCTCTAATCCGGTTTGAGCATTTGTATCAAGTGTGATTCAATGCTTTGTAGTAGCAATGTCATATTAGCGATTTTATGCATGTTTAAAAAGCATACCTTTTTTCTTATCAAAGATGATGCATGAACACCATAACAAGCTTCTCAGATTTTCTTTTTTGCTTTGCCTTCGTCATTTGCATCTATGAATTGGCAAAAAAAAAAATGTTTTCGACTATATTTTTGAATAATTTTTAAATGATATTTGATGTCTTCCCCTTTAGTATATTTAAAGCGATTGTACTTTCATAGTATAATTTTTTAAAGGAAGTTAATGTTTTTAAATATTTGTACATAGTTTAGGGGGTTTATTGTATTTTTTATAATTTAAGGGTTTAAAATGTACTTATCGAATCAATTAGAAATGACAAAACTAGTCCATGGTTATTTGTTTTCATTTTCATAGGAAAGGTGTTCATTAAAGTATTTTATAGTTCAGTGAGCTAAGTGGAGTTTCTAAATGGTTTAAGGATACAAAATGGTGTGTAGATGAATTATCCATCTTCCCTCTAGAATTAGGAGAATGTTGGACCATTATACGAAGCTAGCAAAACGAAAGGAATAAAGATAACATAGCCTTGTCTTAGGTTTTGGCTTGCTGAGCTGATTTGAACAGTTGAACAGCTAAGCAACTGAAACGACTGAATTTAGAGAACTTTTCGAGACAGCCTCGAGATTCATATCCATTTTGTTTGACCTGCTTTTTATAGCGTTAGGACACACCTCCGAAACAAACAAAAATAATAGACTTCAAAATTTAAAACAAATGTTTTTCAAAACGTAAATAAGTTGTTAAACTGTTAAGCCGCTAAGCTGTTAAGCTGAAAAAAACGAAACCATAAATAAAACCCTTTACTCTCAACATATCAATATCGCTTTTTAGGGAACAAAAACATGAAGATATAGGTCGGCGGAATCCGTGGTCCGACCCACACGCACCAAGCAATTGCATGGCTTATCTGCAAAAAGCCCACCCTTCTGGCCTTCTTCCCCTCGACATTTCCGATGCACACCCGTCGCCGTTTCCTACATGATAAAGTCCCGAGAGAGGGCGACAGAGAGAGAGGGAGAGGGGGAGAGAGAGAGAGAGAGGGGCAAGCTGGAGAAGCTCCTCTCGTGACTCTCGTCGCCGCTCGGTAGCTCCAGCCGCCGTCGATCCATCCATGTCTAGCATGCTCCCCACGGTTGTGGCATCCATGGCTTCCGCGTCCGCGTCCGGCCTTTGACGCGCGCGCCAGCCGCGTGGCGGTGGACGCTTGCTGCTCGATCGGCTCAGGCGCCGGCGGCCGACCGACGACGACGTCGTCGATCCCCTTCACCCCAACGTCCGGTAAGCTCTTAATTATTTCCTCCTGCCACTGCTCTGGTTTTTACCAAGCTCAGCTCCAAATCGAAACGTACGTAGATTATTACAATGCATGCTGTCGCGTGGGCGCCGATCGATCGATCGGGCAAGCGCATTGCAGCTTGTTTGCATGGCAGACGCTGCGCAGAGCTTCGCAGCTAGTCGTTGTTGATTCCGCGACGACGATGCAACCAGGCGCCTAGAGAAGCCGCAACGTTTTGGCTCTTCCCAAACGGCTACGGAATGAGAAGTCGTGTTGCCATCTGGTAAAAAAGAAGAGGAAATAATCCTGCACCTAATTACCGGGGTAAAAACCTGCTGCATGCATCAAAAAGACAATGCGGCTCTGCCGTTTCACAGCAGAAGGAAGGAGGAGGGCACATGCCGCTCGTTAACTACACAGTACCGATGGACCGAGAGATCGAGAGGCAGCGGCATGCATATGCTCTACTTCATTATTGTACGGCCCCCTCCTCGCCTTCTGGGCAGGAGCAGGATCGATCGGAGTAGCCAGCCGCCTCCGTCATGCATGCATGTCCGGCGTGCCTCGGCGAGCGTGATGTCCTAGGAGATCTAGCCGCTGCTCTGGGCGGCGCCAGCTAGCCACAGTAGCTGCCACAGCGCACAGGCCGTGCATGCAGATTGCAGAGGCAGAGGACTGAGCCACGGCTCAGTCTCAGCGTCCAGGCGAGAGCCCGCTTCTTCCTCCGTGCTGCTGACACGCCGAGGAGCACATGCCATCGATTCGAGCCCAGCGTCGTCTTCTTGCCATTAGTCCCAGAGCATGAAGCCTCCATTCCTCCCGTGCTCTCTCTCTGTCTCTCTCTGCCGGACGGGGCAGCCTTGGGTTTTGACTTTCCCCGCCGGTCACGCCTGCGTGTGGGTGTGGCTTCCCTCCTGGATTTTCCACTGCCTCCATCGCACAACGGGATCTTCCTAATTTCTTCACCCTTCTGTTTAATGGCGCTGACAATGAGCTGCTTGCTGATCGAGCTCGTCTTTTCGTCGGAGCGTAAGGCCATCGTCGTCTACGCTGTAGGCAGTACGCACCGGCCGCCCCATGCCTTCGACGTATAGGCCAAGAACCATCATTAAGAAAGTGTGTAACTGGTGTTTAATTAATCATTGGACTCCTAGAAGCGTACTCTGCCACATGTAAATGCGCTGCTTTCAGACAAAAAAAACCCCGATTAATTAACGGGCCATTGCTGAGACCAAAAGAAAGCCGGGGTTTAGGGCTTTGCCGCCTACTGATTATGTGATCTTTCGGTACATGATGTCCTAAATGCTACTCCATAGGAGACCTGTCCCTTTTCCCCATCATCCATATTGTAGCAGTGGTACAATTGGAGGCGTTTTTGATGATGAGCATGGCTTCTTTCCACGTAGAAAGCTGCTGATTTCGCACTAAAATCTAAGAGTTCAAACAGTCATATGTGTGGACCTGAGCCATGTATACCGACTAGATAGTCATCCTTAAACAAGGTGATTAAAAATTGGCTTGCTTTGCTTAACCACCGAGCGTGCGTACGCGAAGAACATCAATGAAGCGTGCAAGTTGGTCGCCGCAATAATCATCGTTGCCACGTCTTGTATGCCTAGTCTTGTAGGAGTATACTCCACCTGACTTGAGTACCTGCAATGATTTGGGGACAAGGACGCGGCAGGAATTTGCGCTTCCCCGTATTTAATTGTTGTCTGATCTGCAACACGGAGGGATTGATGGCGACGTACCCAGCCAGTTCGGTTCATTCATCAATCTCTAGCAACATCGCTGCCCTGTGCAGCTATCGGGCGGCTGGAGCCAGAACGTTGCATGGCCAGCAGAAAGGCTCCCGCAAACGGCTGCAAAATGCTACGACATATGATTTATAGATTAATTTTCAAACAGTAAATTTTAATCTAGTTCAAGATGAAATAAACCGGGTCTGACCAAGTTCTTTATAGCTTATTTAACTTATACAAATAATTTAGTTTTTTTAGTCCGTCTTTTACTATCCTGAATGCTTGTTTAAAAACTCTCTAAAAACAAATCAAACAATGTGGGGCCATGTCTGAAGTGCATCTCGAAAAGTTCTTGAAGTTATATGATAAGTCAGGTAAGTAAATAATTTTTAAATATGATAAATCATAGAGAACTGGGTTTAAGTCTTGAAAATGTTTAATCACGGCCACAATCGTTGAAAAATAAGATTAAAAAATCCAGCGAAGCGATTGTAGCGAGGTTAACAAAAAGGCCGAGCAAGGAAACGTAGGGCGAAGCGATTGTAGCGACTACTAGCGAGGTTAATCAGTCTGGATTTTGGACAGGCAACGACGCCTGAATTGCTTCTGGCTCAACGAGGTTATTCAGTATTGTACAGTGTGCAAACAAATCGCAGCAGATGGGATATTCAGATTCCTCCTACCCCGACAGGTTCCATCCATGGCGCCCGGACGCCTACCTAGCCTCGCCTCCACCTCCACCTCCACCTCCACCTCCGGCGCCCGTCTTCCCCCTACACTGACATGGCCAACTCGGCCACCAGGCCTTGTTTGTTTCAGATTAATGTAGCGTTGTGTTTTACTATAGCAAATTTGTGATCCCCTTACAATACGTCTTAACGAGTTCAAAAAATTATGAAAAAAATATTTTACAAACTTTAAGAAGTACTATTTAAAACCCCACAAAACTGACTATAAAACATTACATCATTTGGCTTATGCAAAAATAACAAATTTTTATTTAATTTAATTTAATTTAATTTAATTTAATCTAAAACAAACAAGGCCCGTATCGTCCAATAATGCATGAAGCAACCGGTCAAGCAACGCCGAAAAAGCAGAGAGAGAGAGAGACGAAACACATACCCAACATGCAATGGAAACGTAGGGCATTTACTTGCAGCTGTCCTTGTCATCGTCTGGTGTCCTTGACAGTAGCAATCCAACTCCATCAGCAAGGGGAAGGGAGGGCTGGGCCCACGCCTGCGGCGAGCCTTTAAGCCCGGCAATTACGGCAGGCCGGGGCCCGTGCCGCGGGCGGGGGATCGATCGGCTGCGCGGGAGATCCATGGGCCGGGCCCGCCGCTGAAGCCCGCTACAGTTCCCGTCCGACGTGTCGGAACAGTGCCCTGACCCCGCCGTGCCTGCGCCCACAACCACAAGCCCCACTCCGGCCACGCCACTCGCCGGCCGCCGTGCTGCGCAGCCGCAAAGTACATGCCCCAAACCCTGGTGATAACATTTATCCTACAACATCGTGTTTGAAATCGAAAATTTTAAAAAATAGAGTTGGATTTGTACGTGCTTTCATTCTGTCGTGCAGCTTCTTGCGATGTGATTTGGATGCATGGTCACTGGGGGTGTGTGTGCCGTGGCAGCCGTTTGGTGCTTGTGGCGTGCTAGGTCGGCCGTGGGTTGACCGTTTCCAATCCGAACGAACGGAGTGCCGTTCGGTAGTCACGTCCTTTTTGTTTTTGGAGGAGTTTAGCTATCGAGAAGTTCGGTTTTGGGGGGTTTTAGGCCGTGGGTTGATGCCTTGCCATCGGCCAAACCTTCTGTATTGGAGTAGTGTTGGTTACTTCACTTATTACTGGCATGTGTCCGTGCCCATAGCTCGCCGAATTACATGTTTACATGTGGCGGCCTCTGCCTACGCCAGCAAGAAGCTTGTGGTGACGCCTCGCCAATGGAGTAATGGACATTTCATCGCCAACATTCTTGTGACCTCCCTCCCTCTCGCGATGGACAGGCTGCCGCAGCGGCATGAGGCGTTGACCGGCCGGCGCGGCGGGGGGCGCCGTGGTGGCTCGATGTCGCGGCGGCACGGCCGGTTCCAGCACGCCGGCGGCGGCGGAGCGGCCGGCGCGGTGGCGGTGGTGGACCAGGCGGAGTGCACGGGGCGGTCGTGCCGGTCGTGCGTGGCGGTGACCCTTGCGGACTGCATCGCCCTGGGCTGCTGCCCGTGCGCGGTGGTGAGCCTGCTGGGCCTGGCGCTCGTCAAGGCCCCTCTCGCCGTCGGCCGTCGCTGCGTGCGCCGCCTCCACCGGCGGCAAGGCAGGCTGCGGCACAAGAAGCGGGTGCGCGACCTCGACCTCGCCGGCGGCGCCAAGTGCCCGGCGGGGGAGCAGCCCGGCGCCGCCGCCGAGAAAGGCGACGAAGACGTCGCGGCGGCGGCGGCCGACGCGGCGGAGAAGGTGTGGCTGGAGATGTACCAGGTGGGGCACTGGGGGTTCGGCCGCCTGTCCTTCTCCGTGAACCCGCCCGCGCGGCCCGGCCACGTGCCCACCGGCCGCGGCAGCGCCGACGGCGACAGCCGCGGAAGCGACGTGTGACTGCCGGATCGCACCGCCGCGTCCACTCTTCCCCGTTCTTCCGCGCCATGAGTGAGTAATGAATGCCATCCCGCGCCATGAGTGAGTAATGAATGCCATCGCCATGGTCCAAGGTGGAAACTTTGTTGGGGATGCTCGGCATGGCGGAACTGGAGGCTGGTCACGTTGATGTTCCGTCGTCTTGAGTCTTGACTGTTAGGCGAACAAGAACAGCTCGATGCGCCAGGTGTAAATCCAAGCTGGCACCGCATTATGCCCTGTGGCTCCCAGATGGATTTCTTCTTTATTTTCCCCTCTCTATTTTTTTTTGTTTGATTCAGGGAACTCGATTTGTATCACAAGCTAAGCTGTACATAATTTGAGATCTGGAGTTCTACCAGATTCCAGTCTTGCCTACCTATGTAAATTGTACAGATTTGAGGCATATATTTCGTGTCTACTAAAAGGATTTATAGCTGTTGGTTTTAAAATGGATTGGTCAAGCCGTCTTAGCATGTTTGCCGCGGTTTACCTCGAAAAGATGTTCGTTTTACAGGTAGAGGAGACTAGGATTCGCCGAAGGGATTCGAATTCGATGGACCATCACACGGATGAATGGTACACCGCACGATTTTTTTTTCTCTCTCTCTGAGTTTTCGGCGAGCATGATATCTTGCGCATTTGCAAGTTTAGTTAGTATTTGTCATAGATTTCTTTTTTCCAAAATTATGTAAATTATTGTAGCATAGAGTGCCAAAGAAAAAAAATTAACTTTTCAATATAGATTTAGCCCAATGTAAAATACATGTGGTGCATCACTTATGAATCCAGCGAGCGATGGGCCATAGCCCACAACCCATAAAACCCATCGCTCATCCAGGGAAGCTTGGTGTTTCGAGCAAAGAAAAAAAGAAACTGCAAACAGTGATGGGCTGGCCCATACAAGGTATGAAGCATGGTTAGCATGTCTCGACACTGAAATAGTGCATTTGTGGCCATGTGATGGCGCTCGTTGTCAGCTTACGTCCTCACCCCGTGCTAGCGTACTGAGATGATAAAAATGATATAGATATTAATTTGTTTGTTTTGCTTCACAAAAGAGATAGAAGGTTTGCACTCTGTTTCTGCAAGGAAAAGGAAGCCGTGATCACGATGGTCCGGACCAAAGAAGAGTGAGGACGAAAAAAGCATTGCAACCATGGCCCATGCTCGTTGTTTCTAGGTCCAGCCGGGACAACAGCCATGCCTGGCCTCTTTCTACTCTTTTTGTTCACAAATCACAACCATGTGACGTTAAAGTCTTGGGATACATGTAGGTCCAAGTTTCAAAGTTGTAGCTATGAAATATTTATTAAAATATTTTGGATTTGAGCACAAAAAATCATGTTTATCTATTATAGTTTCCAAATATACTTCCACGATGGTATAATTTTGGTGTATTTATAAGTAAATTGCAACGGATGTGGTTGTATCGTGGAGATCGTGCCAGTGTAAAAACATGTATAAGTGACATGAGGGAGTGACATTACGAGGACATTCTTCTTAATATTTCTCCAATTTTTTTAATAATGAAAACTAGGTTTTATATAGCCTATCAAAGTACAGTCGCACCAATCATACCATTGAGCATAAATCAGAGTTCACAACTCAGCATAAGATTAAGATCAAATGCAAACCAAAATAATGATGGAACCAGCATTAACTAGCACAAAATCTATTGTAAAATTTCCATGTACATGGTGATTTACTACAACACTTGTCATACCTTAAATACAAGGTTCTAAAAGTCGCTAGTCGCTAGTCGGGCGGTGAGGTGGGGACTAGGGTTAAACGGGATTAATCAGAAATATAAATCGGCACTAGTCGGAATTAATCGGTATTAATCGGTAATCGGTCCTAATCGGAGGACAATCGACTAGAGATTAATCGGGGACTAATCGGGGATTAATCGGGATTTTTAGAACCTTTAAATGCCTTATTTTTTGCGCAATCAACTCATTTCCCCTAAAACAACCTATAAAAAAATAACTTTTTTGGTTGTAAATTTTTTTTTTGATACAACCATAATTACCCCCAACTACTATGACAACTAAGATAAATTTACGTTGTCTAGACGGCTAGATCTGATTCTTGCCACTTCATGGTTTTAAATAGCAGGCTAAGGCAAATAGCGGCATCATTTTTTCAAAAGCTAAAAGGCTATAGCGAAGCTATAGCGGAGCTATGGCAAATAGCGGTTTTACCAAAAAATCACGAAAATAGGAATACTTGTTGCACAAAAATCTGGTAATTGGAAAATTTGATTAGTCCAGGGAACATTTCTTAAGTTCACGTTACAACATAATTCATAAGATTATGAAATATTTGCATAAACACTAGTCATATCCACTTAAATAAGAAGCAAATACATTACTTTATAACTACTTAATCTAATGTATGCACACAAGATCAAAATTAACACCTAGAAAAAGTGGTTGCGATATATTCTTCTACAGCTTCATTATAGAGAAACTAATTTATGTGATTATTTAGTAATTCAATATTTATAATGTTACTTTTTATGTGAGATAAAGTAAGAATGAAGTAGAGCATAACAAAATACATTAGTGATAGTTGGAGTTTCAAAAGACTTTAAAAAAATTAGCATAGCGGCGCTATAGCGGCTATAAAAATAGCGGAAATAGCGGTCAATTTAGCGGCTATAGCGTGCATAGCTCTCTTAGCGGAATTTTAGTGCTTAGCGTAGCGTTTGATGTCTGAAAAAGCTATAGCGGAGCTATAGCGCAGCTATAGCCGGCTATTTTATTGCATGTTTTTTGCCATCCAATTTTCTTTAATGTGAGCATGACTCCTAGTGGTACTTTATCCTAGTGCAATTTGGATCGAGCATCAAACTAATCTGGAGGACGGGCAATCAAAGAAAATATATTAAAGGATGATAGATTCATTAATATGAACAAAAAACACATTTCAAACTAGGATTCATTTTATTTTGCTATATGTTTTTGGTGAAAATCACTCGCGGTGCAAAAAAACTTTAATCGATCATCTTAATTTTGCATAAAAGTTTAGCCAGGTAAGCGAATACCAAGGTTAATTACCAGGAGGTACATAGAGTGGGACGCAAATTATCCAATTTGTGTGGCAGCCATTATGTGAGCTCTTGACCCAGTAGGCTCTACGAAATACACATTGGCTTAGCCAGCAGCTTAACCTGTTTCATTTGTCTCATACCATCTTCATCGGTATCTTTTTTAGGTCATTTTTTCTTCATTAATAAATTATGGTCCCTTGAGATGCTTTAACAAATTTTCTTCGCGGTTCATTTTAAAAGAAATTTCTTTGTGAATTCTCTTTAAAAGGATTTTTTTTCTGTCCTCTTTACGAATTTGATGTTGTCATATATGGTGAAAAATTAAAGAGAAAATACTAAAAAAACAGAATGGAAAATTAACGAAATAAAGACAAAATGGTTAGAGTATCTCAGGTCGGTAGGCAGCAGCCTCGTTCAACAACACCTGGACAGTGGACAAACTTTCCAAAATTACGTGAAGAAGATGACGAGGCGCCAGTGCCACGAGGCGGCGTACACGGGTACAGGCACACACAGCACTGCCACTACACAGGGCCACAGGCCTATAGGTGGTGTTATAACCCTAGGTGATTTATGGGCCGGAAGCCCATCTCAAACCCTAGGGGTATTATGGGCAAAACCAAATATAGGTTAGGCTATATATATGAACCCCATCAGATCTGAGAGAGAATCAATAAAGATCATTGTCTGACTTTTGTCTCTCAGATCTGTGTCTCTGATTATTGATATCTATGATTGATCTATGTGATTGTGCGACTACCACGTATATTACAACACGTTATCAGCACGACGCTCTTCGATCCGGGTATGTCGTTCTAAATTATTGATGAATAGATCAATAGTTTCTCTTGATGCTAATCACAATTCAATCCGTTATTGGTTCACATGGAATCAATCTGCATCAACGAGGAACCGGCATCATCAAGTTAATTGGCTTCATGCTTTGTATCAATGCGTTGATGATGAGGCCTATCCAGTTGCCCTCGGTTAGTAGATCAATTGATTTATTATTGGAGCTAATGCTAATTGATCTGTAATGTGTTCAACGAGCATGGATTCGCTGAATCCTCGAGGTCACATCACAGCGAGATCGTGCATCGCTGCTGGCCATGGCCTTGCGCCAGCCGCGCCACGGCCCGCGCCTACCCCGGCCCCGCGCCGCGCCTGTGCGCCGGCTGCGTCCCCGCGCTCGCCGCGTCCCTGCGCTGTGCCGCTGGCCGCTGCGGCCGCGTCCCCGTGCCCCGGACGCGCATGAGCACCGGCTGCGTCCCAGCGCCGCCGCCGCCGTCCTGTAGCCGGCCGTGCCCGCGCCGCCGCCGCCCTGTAGGCGCCCGCGCTGCGCCGTCACCGCCGCCGTCCTGTAGCCGCCGCGCCCGCTCTGCGTCGTGCCTGAACCAGCGCCACCCGCGCGCCGTCGGCTTCGACCATGCCACCGCCCTTGGCGCGCCCGTCGGCCTCGCCGTGCCGCCCGTGCCGCGGCAGCCTCGGTCTCTTCCGCCCGCGCCGCTCGGCCTCGGCATCTGCGGTAGCGTCTTGCGCGTCGCCATTGCGCCGTGCGTGCGTGCCGTGCAGCGTCTCTTGAGCCCGCCGCCCGCGCGCCCCGGCCGACCCGTTCCGTCGCATTGCTGTGCCGCCAGAAGGCGTCATTGCGACCACGCCAGCGCCGCCGCCCGCCCGGCCGGCGCCGCCGCCATGCCCGCCGCCACTTGGATGGGTGGATAGGGGAAACCCTAGCCTCCACAAGGGGGATGGGCCAATTGGGCCGGCCCATAGTGGGCCGAAAATATAAGAGGGGCGGGAAAGAAAAGAAAAGAGGCAAATTGGGTCCCTTTGGGCCAATTTTTTCTTCTGAAATCCTGTAGATTTCGTTTTATTTTCCCTATGAATTAAATCCTGTTGGTTTAATATTTATTTCCTTAACTGCCCTGTTAATTAAATATTAATTCACTATTTTTGCATTAATCTTTAATTAAAGCCTGTAGTCTTTTAAATATGCAAATTAATAGTGAATTGTTCGCCTTTTTGCAATTTATTCTGTTTAGACCTGTTGTCTTATTTAATATTGCAAATTGGTGAATTTTTACTGCGTCCATCGCAGTCACGTCTCGCGCTCTGTGGCAGTGCCCCGGCAACCTTCTGATCACGTGCTCGCCTCTAAGCACTATTGCGTCAGCAGCGCCAAAGCGTCGCCCGTTCGCGCGCCTCCTTACCGCCACCTCGGCCAGCCTTCGTGTAGTGGTCCGCAACCTCGAAGGTTGTCCGTTCTTGCCGCCATGCCGCGGTTGCCGCTCTTCGGTGGCCGTGTCCCCGCGCCACGCCGTGCCGGTCTTGCGCCCGCGCCCACTGCGCTGACGCTGCTGCGAACCACCGCCTGTCATTGTCGTGCCCTCAGCACCGCTCCGCGCGATGTTGCCCTGCTTCGCACCGTTGTCTTGCCGCGCCTGCAGTCGCAGCTGCGCTTGTAGTGCGTCACTCCCGCTGTCGTTTTGGCCCGGACCACGGTCGCGCCCCGAAGGCTCGGTCGCCATCGTCCTCTGCGCCTGCGTCACCACGATAGTCGCGCCCGTAGCGTGGCTGTGCCATTGCCGACCTGCAGGCCGCAGCTCCGCCGTTACCACAGCGTCGTGATGCCCGCCTTGGTGTTTGTCGTCCGATGAAGCGGTCATGCCAATGCCGGGTTCGCTCTGCCGCCCATAGCCGCCTTGCCCCGTCAGTAATATTTTGGATGGACCCGGTGATCCATCCTGAGATGGTGTCTGGAAACTATGTTTCAGTCCCAGAAGGACACAATATTTGCACGAGTGGTTCTCGTGGCATATTCCCCTTATAGTACTTACAATTACAGGTAACCACCAAAATCCTCTCTTTCAGATTTGGATTATAATATTTGAGCTTCCATAATATGCAAAATCTTAGACCTAGCCCACCTTTGGAAGCTGCATATTAATTGGTTTATTTTCTAGCAAGAGTTGTTATTGTTTTTCTGCATTGTTATAATTATAATATGGCCAGTAGACCAGAAATAATTAGCAGAAATTCATGAAAATGCTAGAAACTTTTTCCTGGCACTGTATGCTTGGAATTTAATTTATTTACCTGCAGTCCCTAAATTATTGCCAACTCCTGACATTGCTTGAAAATTCATGGAAAATTTAATGACTCCTGTAGAGTTTGGGTTTTGCTCATGCTGAGTAATTTACATCTTTTGCTTGATTGTTTCGTATTAGATGCTTATTTCCTTGTGCCATAATCTTTGTGCGAGTTGTTCTATTTCTAGCTTCTCTCCTGTAGTAGAGTTAACTATCTGAGTAAATGCTAAATAGAACATGATGCCTGAAGCATATGCCTTACCTGTCGTAAGTAATCTTGCGTGGAATAAAATCAGATTAATGTATGGCAAACTAGATATATAGTTAAACTTGCCTTGGTGAAGAGTGTTTCTACTCAACACCGTCTCAAGTGTATAGCGGTCCTGAAGACATGAATTGTGAAAATATATCCTGCAGACATGAATGGTTGACATATGTCCCAGAGACAAATGTTTTTCATTATTTGCACTAGAGAAAATTTTCTGCCTATATGTCTATCCCCAAAGAATTAACTTAGCTTGGACCAAATAGCCTACGGTCTCCTCCGGTGTGGTGTTATCAACCGTTGTTCAAGATGTCTAAGGTGTAACTCGATATTACAGACTATATATTGGTTTCACGACAACAAAATTTATACTCACATAGCAAGATAGTTATAAAGTGATTTAAGCAGATGCCTGTAGCACATGCTATCACTTGTAAGTTTTCGGTTGACGTGAAAAGGGGGAGAGAATCGGGCCTTGTGTACGTAAAGGCGAGATTATGCACCAGAAGTACGAACGGATAGGTTGGTGATTGTAAATTGTGTTAAATTTAGGACAAATTTGGCTCCCACGGACGTGAGCGATCCGACGTGAGCATGCTAGTTTTGTATTATGACTGGAAGTCACATTGGTTTGCCTGAAGCAGAATAATCCCAAATATCGTCACTAGCGCCTGAAGTTGCTACAACATGCCTGAAGCCATGCGTTTTTGGAATATAATCACACCTCCGTAATGTTATTGTCAAATTAAGTTGACTGTTATTTGGCGTACATATAGTATTTATTGTGTTCCTGCAGAACAGTAAAATTTCCATGCAAATTATTGGTATTGTCGCATTTATATTAAACTTGAAGTTTAATTAGATATATGGTATGAGTAATTGGGCAATAGTAAAGAAGCTAGACTTTGAACCCACATCTTGTTGGATGATCAGTGGCCCTGACGGTGTGCCGCCTCAATGAGGCGTCTTGACAACGTAGCACGGGCATGCCACTTAGCGCGGGCAGATGATAGCCCAGAGCAAGCGCGTGGCAATTAAAATATAAGTCTAAGCTCACTGCATATATTGTTAACCCCCAATGGTAACGCGTGGAATCAAAATATTTCCCAAATATTATCACCACCAAGCATACACTTGTGAGCTCCCACCTGTCGTTGGGGAATTTGGACCTGTTGTTCCATTAATATTTTGCTCATAAAAGGATTTTGTAAGTATGCTTTAGTAAAATCGGATCTCGGCATTAGGGGGAGAGAAATGCCCATATTTCGTGTTAAATGCCTACGAGATCTTGATTTTAAGATTCACGCACTAGTTAATGCTCCTGTTCGCTAGAAGCGAGGAGTGCTCCTGTTCGCTAGAAGCGAGGAGACTGCCAGATATTTAAAGGAGTTGGAAATCATTTACCTGTTGTAAATGAGTCGCTAAGAGTGGAATACCCCGGGTTGAATAGTATATCCACCTTTGCGAAAATTGACTTGTTGAGTCTTGATCTAAAGTCTGCGGGGACGCCTGCGGGTCTTAGATTCAATGACACTTGTCAAACAATCGCTCATCACTCCTAAAATTCTCCTAAAGAGAAATTAATGAGCTTCGGAGAGGATCATCACGAAGATGAATACCCGACAAGTTAATGCGCGCATATTATAGTCTTTGAAATGCGGACGACCAAGAATTATCGTTTTGGGAAATAGCGAAATTGATTAATATTTGAAAGTGCTCATTTATGAGACATGGAGAGAAAATTGTCGACACATATTATTCCTCTTAAGTTGCTATGATAAGGATCTGAACTAAGTCCATGGCATGGCGTCTATTACTTTAGATCGGGTTATATGGTAAGCAATCGAGGATGAACCATAAGGTTAATCAAAGTTTGAGAGCCAGTAGCTCTAACTTTGGGTCATTATAAATAATGAGGTGGTGGAAACCCTGGTTCAAAGGTCCCTGATGTGACCCTACTCTCCCATGTGTAATAAATGTTCCGCTAAACAGTAACTCTGGCAAATGATAAATAAATATGCAGTTTATGGATTATGAAATCCTTGTTGATATCCCAGTAGGACTCATTATCCCTTGTGATATAATATGGCAAAATTGCGACACATTAATAAATCTCATACCTGATAATCTCTTACAGAAGTAAAGATTCTTTCCTGAAGAAAATGAGTTTCCTGAAGAAATAAAACACTTCCCTGATGGAAGATCAATTACCAGTCGATATTTGATTTACACCAATGGTCCCGATAGTGGACGATGACCCATTGATACCCGATACTGGAAGTTCGCCACATGAGCACTAGTTTTGTGCATCTCCTGCCAGTAGTTGGGAGAGTGGTGATGTTCTTTATTGCCCTGAAGGTATAAGTTTGTACCCTGAAAGTATAATGTGCATTGGTGAAAAAGGCAAATTGATTGATCCCCTAAATGCCAAAGTAAGACTGGTTATTGTGGTACAATCATATGTAAGACCTCTTTGAATAGGCTAATTGATTGTGTTGAGCCACTTGAGAATAATTGCAATATTTAGACCCAGTTGGTCTGATAGGTTGTATCTAGAAGATATATGGTGTTGCAATTAAATTTACCCACATGTTAATGTGATTATCTGAAGTGGAACATACTTGTTTAAATCTAAGACAATATGAGGTTTGAGGACCAGAAGTTCCTTGCCTCTGTTAGCACTTAGTGCGGTAGCAACAAGTAGTTTGGACCGGCACTAAATTGTCTTTAGAGACCTGCTTGATATGCAGGGCCTCGGGCTGCCTGTTAACCGAGGACCATGTTGGGTTATATGGATGCGGGATTCATGTGTAATCCGCATATCGTTAAATCTCACATTGTGTTTGAGATTAATGCTTTATATGAAGCCTCACGTGTGTGTTTGGCTGAAAAGGATGGTGACCACATCCAGGAGTTATGTGGCACGAACACCATCCATACCCCATAATTATCTATTAGGATAATATTGCTTGTATTGCAGAAGTGGATAGTGGTACTTGATGATTAAGCTATACTGTTCTCAAATTATTTTGTTCACGCTTTCCGAAGCAAAGTGTGATGTATGTCCGAAGACATCGAGCGTCGAGAAGGCATCTGGGATGTCGTTTTGAGGGGGAGCATAAGCTAAATATTGATTCGGTTCATATGAAACCCTAGAGATTTCAATTTGTCTAACCTAGTTGGTTGACATGACGATCAATTAAATTATTTTACCACACCACAAAATAGATCCGGAAGATTTAAAAGCGCAAAGGTCCATGAGACCGTATTGATCCTGAAGATTAGACCACGAAGGTTATATATTGTACTCTTTTTCCTTATATGAGTTTTTTCCATTGGGTTTTCTCATAGCAAGGTTTTTAACGAGGCAATATTGCAATACTGACGTCGTGTGCAATGTACTCTTTTCTCCAATTCTTTTTCCCACCGGGTTTTGGATGGAGTTTTGATGAGGCGTTGTCATATCGCGGTTTAGCCCAAGGGAGTGTTATAACCCTAGGTGATTTATGGTAGGAAGCCCATCTCAAACCCTAGGGTATTATGGTAAAACCAAATATAAATTTAGCTTATATATATGAACCCCATTGTATCTGAGAGAGAATCGATAAAGATCGTTGTCTTTTGACTTTTTCTCTCAGATCTGTGTCTCTGATTATTGATATCTATGATTGATCTATGTGATTGTGCGACTACCACGTATATTACAACAGGCGGTTCGGGTTGGGCATGACGTGCTTTGTCCCACCCCAATCCCCAGCTTCTAGAAGCGCCACCGTGCCGGGACCCCACCCCCTCGCCGCACCGAACGCCTGAGCCCCGAGCTGCCGCCCCCAGCCCCCCACCGATGGGTGGTCCCCGGGCGGTCAGTGTCACGGGGGGCGTCCTCCTTATCCGCCACACGCCGCCCTCCTCTTCCCGCCGCCACCACCTCAAGCCGGAAGGACCCAGCGTCTCGCCAGCGAGCTGCGAGCTGCGAGCCACAGAATAAAGCCCAGCAATTAGCAAATTTCTATTGCGAGTTTTTATTACACGAAAAGGGCGGGAGAGAGAGGGAGGGAGTGCGGGGGTGTCATGGAGGACAGAGACGAGAACCCTCCGGAATCTCCCGCCGACGAGGAGGGCGACGGCGGCGGCGGGTTCACCTTCCCGGCCCCGCCGCTCGGCGCCGACGGCGGGTGCATCGTGCCCGTGTACCCCATCTTCGGCCGGCCGCCGTCGCCGCCTCCGGCTGAGGAGCCGGAGACGGCCACCGTGAGGGTGCCGCTGGCGCGGCTCCTGCTGGAGGAGCGGGAGTTCCGGCTGCGGCAGCGCGGCGGCAAGGCGGAGGCGGACGGAGAAAGCGACGGCGGCGGCGGCGGCGGCGGCGGCGGCGGCGAGGGCGAGCTGGTGGGGGTGCCGCCGGAGAGCTACTGCCTGTGGGCGCCCGGGCTGTCCGCGCCGGCGTCGCCGCGGCGGTGCCGGAAGAGCGGCTCCACAGGGTCCATCCTCCGGTGGCGCCGCATCAGCGACCGCCTCGTCGGCCGGAGCCACAGCGACGGCAAGGAGAAGTTCGTCTTCTTGAGCGCCGCCGCCCCAGAGCCTACCAAGCAGCAGGACGACGGCGACGACGAAGGCGGCCGCAAAGGCGACGGCGGCGCCGCTGTCGGTGGCCAAGGGTGGACTTATTACGGCAAAGGAGGAGGCAGCGGCGGCGGCGCCGGCCGGAGGAAATCGTACCTCCCGTACAAGCAAGAGCTCGTCGGTTTGTTTGCCAACGTCAGTGGGTTGCGGCGAAGCTATCACCCGTTCTAACCCGGTTCTTTTCTTTCTTTCTGTCCGTGCGCTCTTGATTGCTTGCACTTGCGTACTGGATAATCTCCAATAGCGTTAGAACTTAGAAATAAAATCGGTGTGTTTATAGATCATACTCAGTAATTGGCTTGGACAAACTAGCAAGGTATATAAGAATGGCGCCATCTTCACAATGGAGATGCGCACAAAAAGAAAGAGAAATCGCAGAGACACGTATTTAGGTTCTTTAGTTGTTGCGTCTGCTTCATTGAGAATTGGTCTTCTTTCGGTTGCTTAATTTGCTCTTCCTTTTTGGGTCCCAGGAGCAGATTTCTGCTTGTACAGAGTGAAACTGTCCCTGTTAATACCTGTATACAGTGAGAGATTGTATTTTATCAGTTGATCTGTGTCTGTGTATAGCATTCGCATAGCTGAAAGGTGTTGATTTTGTTCGTTTTAACGCCTGCCTGCGACTGACGGTTTTATGGTTATGCCAGTCGACTCGAATTATTCAATTCTCGAAACCGCTATTCGAAACATCTGAAAACCACTATCAGCCTATCCAGGAGCGTAAATCAACTGTTCATCTTCCAAGACTTGCTTGGCGCCTTGGCCCCCCTCCCTCCTCACACACATCCACCCACCCCACAAACAAATCGTTTACATATATGGTACAACACAGAACGAAGTAGCTGGCCTGCTAATTGAACCGTTACTTTCCAATGCCCAAATATGGGCTCTCAACTCAGCATGCTCGTTTAAGGCTCATTTCTTTTCGGCTAACAGCTTAACAACTTATCTACGTTTTGAAAAAAACATATGTTTTGACTTTTTTGGGTCTGTTTTTTCACTGTTTTGCAGATGGGTCTTAACGGTTTAAAAATCAAGTCAAATAAAATGGATCCAAATCTCGAGATCACCTTGAAATTTCCTCGAATTTGATCATTCATTGATTAATTTATTTAAATTGCTCGATCGACTTTAAAAACGGGACCTAAACCTCTAGTTGTACAGATGTATAAATGACTGAAGCACACCTTCAATTCCACAGCACTACTCCTACTCTTTGCCTTTTTATTTCCCTGACACGCGGGTCAGACCTATTCCATAAACGGCATATTCCATTAACATTACCATTCATACTACTACACTGTTGCCACTTCTACTGCATCGATAAGAAAGAATCCGGATGCATATCACCCGTTCCTTTTCTTCCCACTTTCATCTCTCTCCCTCCCCGTCTTCTTTGGTGGGGTGCTTTACCATCGCCATTGTAGCATAACCTGTCCAAACTATGCTCTAAATTTGCTGTACTAACTATTTACATGTCTAATCACGAGTACATTTTTCGATCAATATTGGGATACAGAAAATTATTTAAGCCCGGGCCTCAGAAGTGCAAGTAAGTAGTAGCTAGACACCACCAATAATTCTTAAGCGCCTCGCCAACTACCGGATCGTCGATCGCTGTCCTCGTCCTCTTCTGTGCGAGGCTTTACTCTACGGAGGCGCTTGCTTTGGTTGGCGTCCATTGGTCGTTGTAACCGGCGCCCATCCATCCATCCATCCATGGAGTAGGCCACCGGGAACGAATGCGACGGCGACGGCGACGGCGAATCGCGAGCATCAGAGCGCGACAGCTGCCGCGCTAACCAAACCCAACCACACAGCACATACACACTGCTGCCTGCTACTTTGTCAGACGCTCAAAAAGTTGGATTGCACAGTAATACCCCAGATAAGTTTTTCATCGCTTGATCAGACGGTTGAGATAATGTCCGATGGGTTCATATAGCTACTAATTACCTAGCAAATATCGCTTGTGACCAAATCTCACTTGACTCTTGATATTAAAAAAAATTGGCCCATGAAAGTTGCCGCCGTTTGCACCGTTGCTATAAAACCGTTAGTGCAGTCGTTAAGTAGTGATGTGGATGTCTATACATTTAACGGTCACCTAGACGTCCACATCAATACTTAACGACAGTACTGTCGACGGTTGGGATATCGACCCAATCATTGCCGTTCTTTAGAAGTGAGATAGAGAGACGCGAACAACCACGAACAAAGAACGAACGCGAGAGCGAGGATTTTATCCTGTTCGAGCCTCTCGGGAGATAATAGCCTACGTCCAAATTTTTCTTTATATCAAAGAGAATTATAAGGTAGAACTTCGGCGAGATCGGCGGGTCTCGGTGAGTAGTATCTGAAAATCTATTGGCGGGGTCCCCAAAACGCCGTAGGGCCCTGTTTATATAATCTGAACAAACCAACCTACCGGGAATATCGAAATTTGGGCTAACTACGAGATCGTGAATGAACACAAGACATGCCAAATATAACCTACGGTAGATAAGGTAATCTCTAATCTTGGGGATCACGACTCTAATCTAATCCGGAAACCACGTCAAGATCTTCTCGTGGCAGTGCAGAACTCGTTAGTCGGACTCAAACAGAAGTCTTGGCCATTCGCATCTCGCCACCGTAAAGTGTTCGACAAGACACACATGGGCGGATAGAACCTTCCAAGGAGCTAGGCCTTGGTAGGTCGTCCGATTAGGCCGTCGGGGAGCGGGCCATGGCAATGGGCCGTAATTTAATCCCCGACAACTAGCCCGAGACTCAAGTGGAAGGACTCACTAGAGTGGGTCTTCTCTTGAGACTCTAAGTCACGAAGAGGTATTTTTCCTGCTACAAAGGCGTGCAACAGCGACCGAACGCTTACGGTTCAACCGAACAAGTCGTGTTCGGGACCGAACAAACCCGCCGGCGCCGAAGCAACTCTGTTGCGTCGAGCGAGTAACGACATCTGTCCGAGCGAGTACCCGACCCTCGTCTGAATCGGAAGAAGTGAGGTGAATCATCTCCTTGAGGTGAACGTCACCAAGGAGAGATTGGATTCTTAGTAGTGAAGAGCGTACCACCGCATCCGGTAAGATCAGATCTTCCGGGAGAATGAACATAGCAAGTCGCGAGACGTACTCATGCTGCTGCATCCAGGCATTCAGATGCCTAGGAAAGCATGAACGAAAATAGAGAAACCACCTCTCGGGCTAGAGCTTCTCCGAGGAAATAGAGATTGCGCTCTCGAGCAAACGTTATGCTCAGGAGCGAAGGTGATGTGCCTCAGACGTAGATCGTGTGCTAGAAGCAGATAATGCATACGAATGGGAAAGGTGACCCAGTCTCAGAGCGTAGAGCTCGTCGAAGAAACCAGGTAAAGAGATCCAGTCCCAGAGCACGGAGCTCGTTAAAGGAACCAGAAAGTGCGACCAGGCGAAGACGTACCCGGTAGGAGCCCGCGCTCCGGGCGAAGAGCTGCCCGGTGCGAGGTGATCCAGCCCCCGAGCACGGAGCTCGTCGCGGGGACCAGATGCGCGCTCCGGGCGAAGAGCTGCCCGGTGAGAGGTGAATCACAACCCGATGCAGTCAGAGCCGCAAGAGAATGTGTGAAATCAACGCTTTATCCATGACGTATTCCTTGCGGCGGTGATAGCGTTGTCTTGGCAAGTGCGAACCGGCGCTGAGTGCCGTTGCGATGAGAATCGACTACGATGGGCATGCCCGCTCGCGATGAGAATCGACTACGGTGGGCGGGACTCCGTTGGTGGCGCTTCTATCTTAACTTAGCCGAATGTGAAGGTCGGTCTGGGGCAAAGACGAGAAATCATACGCGGGTGAAGTGAATTAGTCTCCGGGCATGCGTGGAGCAAACCCGGAAAGAGAGGGATGCAGACATCGGTTCTGGTGGGGAAGCCTGGAATCTCGCCGCGACCATCACGGTCGGCGTTCCCGTTCTGTATTTCTGCGAAGACAAACAAGAAACGCGGCGGCAGGGGAAAAAGAGAGCAAGAAAAGGCTTCAAGAAGAGCAAAGCGAGTTTTGGAAAACACGCAAAAGACGACCTACCCGTACACGACATAATTTTTTCTGCGTACATCCCCCGATAGCGTTAGTATCACCTCGGCGAATGCGGAACCGACGCAAGGAGTGCCCGTTCGCGATGAGAATCGACTACGGTGGGCGGGACTCCGTTGGTGGTGCATTGCTCCGGATTACCGTGCGGGAAGGGCGTAGCATGGATAAAAAAGGCGTGTGCGGGCAAGTGCAGCCCAGCGTGGCTAAGGCCGCTAACCGTGGAAGGCGATCGGGACCTTAGCCGCGAGCAAGACGTGCGGGCGAAATCTTATCCGGCATGGACCCGTGCGGCGTTAGTGTCGCCTCGGCGGGTGCGGAACCAGCGCCAGGAGTGCCCGTTGCGATAAGAATCGGCTTACGGTGGGCAGAACTCCATCGGTGGTGCACCGCCTCGGTTAACCGGAGCCGTCTGGTCGTTGCGATAAAAGACATGCTCAGACGCGGGGAGCGCTCACGGAGCGAAAGACCAACGAGGTTTTGAAAAACCAACGCTAAGGAAAGGAACTGGAATACTGAAAACGTACCGGGGTTGCCGAAATCCAGCTTAAGTCCCAACTGACCGGGGAGAGGCAGTCCCCCGAGGCTCTTCGAGAAGAAGCCAAGGAGCTTCGCGTGCTGGCCGCGAGGACTAGCATCGCGGAAGGAAGGGTCGAGAAGCTGGCCGAGCAGCTCAAGACCGTCGGCGGCAACTTGAATCGAGCGAGAGTCGACCGAACAGCTTCGGCGACTTTTCACGCAAAAAGAGCGACAAAGACAAGGACGAACAGAAAACCAAGAGCAAGGCGACAGCGCTAGAAAGTTTTAAGAAAAGCGGTAGAACGCTTAGCCTAACTCCCACCCGTTGTCACGGTTGCTCGAGGACTGAGTTTGCGAACTCGAGCAGTGCACAAGAGAAAGAGCGACGCCTAGCCCCGTACGGACGATGCATGAAGACATGAACTTGCGACTTCAAGCACGTGCGTAGAGAGTTAGAGCGACACCCGTATCCTGATTGACTCGTTCCATGAACTGCTCGTTAACGTAAGTTAGGCGATTCCGAAGGTAACCGAACAAGAAAAGTGCCTCTGCCGCGGAGGGCTTACGAGAGCAGACTTTACCAAGTGGTTGTGCCGTGAGCGGTAAGTGCCTCTGCCGCGGAGGGCTTACGAGAGCAGGCTTAGCCGCAAGGCTGGATGCCGTGTTACGCAACTCTGAGTTTAGGAACTCGTTGAAACTAGATACGGGCAGGGAAAACCTTAAGATTGCGGAGCCAAGAGTTCGCAAGACCGAGCGACCATCAAGTGTTACGGAGAGAAAGAGTAGTCCGAGAAGACAAGTGGTGAGAAGGGCCGCAGGGGGCCGCAAACATTCACCGTTTACTGGATTGAACTTTACACGGCAGCCCGAGAGACTTGGACGAACTAAGGCATGAAATTTGAGAAAAAGCGCGAAGCTAGGAAACGAAAAACCTACACGAGGAACTCACGAAGCTGGTCGATGTTCCAAGTGCTGGTCAGCTCTCTCCCGACACCCACTGCCAGGCGAGCAGCCCCGGGATCCGGAAGGAGTTTTGATCCAGACCCCGAGCACGGAGCTCGTCGCGGGGACAGACGCTTCCTCGGGCGAAGAGCTGCCCCCGGCGAAGAGATCCAACCCGAGCACGGAGCTCGTCGCGGGACGAACGACGCGCCGGGCGAAGAGCTGCCGGCGAAGAGATCCGATCCCGAGCTTGAGCTCGTCGCGAGGACGATCAGACGCGCTCCGGGCGAAGAGCTGCCCGGCGCAAAGAGATCCAGCTGGGAACCAGATCTGGAAGGCGATCAAGATCGAAGGAATCGATCCAATCTGGCAGAGGAAGAGACATCCTGTCCTTCTGAGTCGTAGTCCTTAGGGAGAATCTCCTGGTCGCTGATGGAGTTCGACATGCTCGATCTACGTTTCCCCACGGACGGCGCCAGCTGTCGACGGTTGGGATATCGACCCAAGTCGCTAAGGTTCTTTAGAAGTGAGATAGGAGACACGCCGAACAATCACGAACAGCAACGAACAGAGATGGATTTTATCCCGGTTCGGCCTCTCGAGAGATAATAGCCCTCGTCCAAATTTCTTTCTTTATATCAAAGAGAATTACAAGGTGGAACTCGGCGAGATCAGCGAGGTCTCGGTGAGTAGTATCTGAAAATCTATTGGCGGGGTCCCCAAAACGCCGTAGGGCCCTGTTTATATAATCTGAACAAACCAACCTACCGAGGAATATCGGTTTGGGCTAACTACGAGATCGAATTGAACTCAAGACATGCCAAATATAACCTACGGTAGATAAGGTAATCTCCTAATCTTGGGGATCACGACTCCTAATCCAATCCGGGAAACCACGTCCGGGTCTTCTCGTAGCCGTGCAGAACTCTGTTCGAGTCGGACTCAAACAGGAAGCCTTGGCCATTACGCATCTCGCCAGCCAGAAAGCTGTTCGGCAAGACACACATGGGCCAGATAGAACCTTCCAAGGAGCTAGGCCTTGGTAGGCTGTCCGATTGGGCCGTCAGGGAGTGGGCCATGGCAATGGGCCGTAATTTAATCTCCGACAAGTACTAATAGTTTTGGGACAACGGTACAAACGGCAGCAACTTGAAGGGTCGAAAAGGTAACTTTCAACATCCGAAAGTTAAGCGAAATTTGATTGCAACTTTCGGGTGGGAATATGTAATTTTCTCTTATTCTTATATTACAAACATTTAATAATAGATCAAATCTTTCGGTATCATTTTGGTATTCTATTTAAATCAATGCAACTATTAGATAATATTATTATTTGTACACATATTGATATTAATTATTATGCTCTATGATGTGATATAACCATATAATAACTATAGTACAATATTTAAAATTTTGATGTTGCTAGTGCTTGAGCATTGGACGTTCCTTAACTAGCTCCCCTCTTTGAAATTTTCTGGCTCTACCATGGGCCTCAGTATAATAGCAATTAAAATAGTAAAAAGAGAAAATAAGATGAATTGTGAAAAGAATGTATGAACAGTGGCTGGATCGTGCTAAGTTAGGATGTCATTGGTGATAGCCTTAAAACTATCATGGTTTTGACATCAAAATAGAAAAACCAACTAGCTAAAACGGTGAGATTTTAGTTACGTGTGGACTTGCAATTAAATACCCCAAAACTATCGTGGTTTCTACGAATCAATGGATTTGTGCGAGCTTTTTTTTTTGTTACCTTGATTTTGTCTCAAAAGCATGATGTTGCCAAACGGCCCAACCATGCCAAGGTCTTGTCATTTTCTTGTGCTGGTGATCGACTGCCTGACTGGCGAGCGAGCGAGCCGTTAGGTTAGCGCCACGTTCTTTTCAGCGTATAGTTGCGTTGACGTATTACTATAGTAAATTTGAGAGCTCTCAAAATGAGGTCATAAGATTATAAAAATTAATTTAAAAATAGTTTTAAAATATTTGAAAGGACTAATAAAAGTCACAAAAAAATCGTTATAAATCATTACAATATATAGGCTATTTAAAAATAACAAAATTTGCTACATTAATACATAATGGTACGATACACTGAAAACATCGAGGCCTAGGTAGAGCTAGAGCGCACAAGGGGAAGGGGAAGGCCACTAGCCCTAGTGGCGAGCTAGCCGGCGCGCTCCCGCCGTCCGCCTAGTGCGGTGGGCTCACACGCGCGCGCGGCCAGTCGGTGCAGCATGGGGGCACGGGGCGGGGAACACGGTGGCGACAGGGGGCGCGCGCGGGCGATCTTGCCTGCCCGCGCCGCGCGACTACGACGCCCACGGCGCGTGCCTCGCCGAGGCCATCATGATTTCCCATTTGCCCGGGGTTGGATGGCTCATGCATGGCTCGGATTGATCCGTGTCCGGTACTCTCATCTATCGGCGAAGAGGAATCAAGGGATCTAATTGGCGCTGCTACGCTTGCCGCTATGACAATTAGCAGGGCGTAATCATCATACCACCCACTGCATCAATCGTTTTGCCCACAGTTGGTTCCTACCGGGAACCTGGCGCCTCTGCGGCAACAAGTCCTGGATTTGATAAGATAAGAGGATCGTGCACTAGGCAGAATATTTGAGGTAAAAGTTTTCTAGGTGCACAAATACAAACAACCGTTCTCAAACCTTAAATCTCATCTCGGTGGACTAGGTAAAATATGAAAATATGAGGAACAATCCGGAGGTTTTACGCACAAGTGCATAAGTGAGAGAGGGAACTTCCACTTCCACCTCAATGCATCTGAACTGTACAGGTTGGGTCTAAGGGATTATGGTGAGTTTTTTCACTCATGCATCTAGAAAACTTTTGCACCCAATTTTTTGCAGTGTATTAACCCTAATTTGTAGTCCGCAATAACAATTATGCTACCTAGGCAAGCGGCCATACCTTGGAGCAATTGATGCTACATGCGGCGCAGGGCAATGGTTATACCCATCATAAGATTTTTGGGGAGTCGAATAAGATAAGATGAGTTCGTTGTAACCCATAGTACGTAGATAATTTTAGTGAAATGCAACATTGCTTATATATTTAGTTACAACTAGGCTCAGCTAATCCATATCCTAATTGTCCGTTGAGCCCATCTTGAACAATCCTCCCTTCGTTGAATTATTACCAATATAATCATAAAAGACTATTTTTTCAAGAATTATAAACCAAGCTTCTGATAAACTAAGGTTTTCGGCTAACCCATCGCTAACTCTTCGATGTATTTTTTTTGCTGAAAGTATTCCTGTATCAGGATTTTGGCAGCACCTACTGGAATAAGCTGATAACTAAAATGTTTTCTCAAGACAAAATTTGAAGTTCAAATTTTGTACCAGCCAAAATCGATAAATTCGCAGTGTTATCAGAAATGCCGTCCTCATGGTAAACTTGGACAAATCTCTTCTAAATTTGTACACAAAAAGATTCAATCGGAAGTTTTTTACCGTACCCCGCTGATAAAGCCTATACAATTTGTCCATGTTCTTTGCCGTGCAGTTAACTAATAGCCGATACAATTGATCACTACCTTGTTACATTTAACAAGTTCATATGCAATTAGACCAATCCGGATCCCCTGCAGTTGTGCTATAAATGTACGGTGTGCATTTTAATCTGAAAACATATTATAACTTCTATATATATGTCATACGGTGTTCAATTTGTACGAAACAAATTTTGTAATTCATCTCAAATCCTAAACAACCCATTTTCGGAACTTTTCAAATTTTTTGAATTTTTTGAATTTTTAAAATTCAAAAAATTCAAAAAAATCATAAAAATTGAAAAATGAAAAAGTTTCAAAAATGGGTTCTCTATGATTTTAGATTAGTTACAAAATTTATTTCGTACAAATTGAACACCGTATGACGTATTTATAGAAGTTATAATCTGTTTTCATGTTAAAATGCACACTGTGTATTTATACTACCTACTGTAGGGGATCCCGATTGCAATTAGACAGGTTCAATTCCAGCAGATTGATTGATAACGATCTGACTTACACCTGACAATCAGGGGGTAGTGGTAGATAAATAGTAGACAATTTTTTTTTGTCCAATAAATAGTAGACAGGTTGTCCATAAGTCTATGTATTCTGATAACTACACGAATTCCTGTTACGAAAGCTTGGTAGCACCGTCAGTATCAGGTGGCCGTGGCTCTGGTGAAGGCGAGTAATACACGGATTCAGCCCACTGACTGAAAATGACCTATCAAGAATATCCCATGACGTTGCTCAGACAGTGACTCGACTTTGTTTCCAAAACAATGAAACATTCATTCCAGTAACCCAAACTTATAAACGGTGTGCAGATTCTCATGCTTTCTGACTAATGAAAGCAGGCAGCCTCCCACGTCACAATTTCGGTTAGCTCCTCCAACTCATCAGTTTGCTTATGCGGAAGAGAGAAGAAAACAAGAGACATAAGCTAGCTCTAAAGCAAAAGTTAGTCTATAACACTTTTAAAAGATAAATAAAGAGTACTACATGTGGTCCCATATTAAATTTTAAGAGCGTTATGACAGGTCCATTGAAAACTTGGATATAAGCTATCGATATACTCCCTCCGTTTTAAAATACAAGACGTATTTTGACTCCACAAAAAATTTTAAAGATAGAGTTTGACTGTTAGATTCCTCTATTATATATTATAAATTGTTATAATATAATATTATATCAAAAAGCACTTTGAAATATGAACAATTCGGTACAACTTTGGTATACTAACGATGCATATTATTTGATTTATTTATGGTCAAAATTTACTAAGTTTAACTTTTCTCCGGTCAAAATATGCCTTATATTTTGGAACGGAAGGAGTATAATATGGAGCTTATAGCTAGCAGTTGGTCCACTGTTGGAGACGCTCTAAGAGCATTCAGTGTTAGTATTTCAGTCATATGAGATTGTATCGGCATAAAGGCCAGAATTACAAACATTGTTATTTTTCCAGGATATGCCTCATTCTCACAAGTATACAAGGTGACCAACACAGGGTTCAAAGGATGATTGACATTACAGATCAGTAACACGATTTCTTATACCCACCCATCCAGCTGATGAACAGCCACCTAGAAGGCATTATCTATTGTTTGTGTCATACTTGCATACTACGGCAAAGAGCAGGAGTGCATAGAGAGGCACAAGCTGCTATATCTGATTACATTGTTCATGTAACAGAACGTAGATCGACAATTTCAAAACGCAAATTGGGTTTGAAGTGCACCTTGGAGCAGGTTTCATATATTGGACTGCCATCAGTAGTCTCCCCGTGAGAGTGGAACCCAATTTCATTGCACTCCCTGAGCACACCCATTCCTCCTGGGTCTGTCAACCTAAATATTCCATAGCTCCTAGATGATTTGAGAACAGCCACAGTACTTTCAGAGTTCATTCTATGATATAGTTAGCCAGGTGGTATAACCGAAAGCAATTAGGTATAATTGAATTACAAATGTATGGCTGTCCAATTTATGTTAACTGTTGTAATTTGGACCAAGGAACACCTGCCTATTTGGATCGGTGGGAGCAACCACAATTGCAACAGCTTCTGGCAGCATAACCTGCATAAAGTAGATATTTTTCACCTACCAACAATACAGGCATGACAAAGCATGTAAAAACATGCATGCATGAGCTAACGGCAGATTGTTACAGAAGAGGCTGCAACTCAGAGCTACAAAAGGTTTTATCCTGTTTGTACAGCCAGGAAGAAAATTAATGGCACTAAGGTCGATTAGGTCCTGGTGTCCTGCTACAATGTTATGGTGACTAGCTAAATATTAATCATCATTGCAATCGAAACCCTCATATCTGCCCCCCTAACCTTTTTTTGGTAGGGGGAAGAGAAGAGAAGACATGTAATCTTATAAATACCAGCTCTATAAGCCTAACAACAAGTCAACAACTACTCAACAAAGGAAAAACCATATGTTTAGAGTACAGGATGGAATTCTTTTTTGGGAAAATAGTACCTTGCATGTCATTGCAAAGTCGTCTAATACCTTACATGGCATTAGCGAAAACTTATCTTTTTTTGGTTTAATCAGTGTAAACATTTCAGAATTCCCCCAAAAAGAACATAAGAGTTATTGTTGCAGCAATTTGAATGTACAATTTTTTAGTATTTTTAAGATAAACCGTTTATGTTTAAAACAGGTGTAAATTTAACATATTCTTTGTAAAAATACCAAAAAAATAGATTGAAGGGATATTGTATATCTAATAACACCGTGAGTTTTTGAATTTTTTTTGTATGTTTATGTATCTTAAAAAGGATAGGTTTTTAGCAATGGCATACAAGAAAATATTAGAGCACCTGCGATGACAAATAAGCGATGGCACGTAAAGGACTATACAACTATGCAATGGCATACATGACCCTTCTTGCCTTTTTATTTTCTGGCCTTATATTTTATATTTATTGTTTCATGCCTAATTCAAAATTTGTATTTATGTGCTCTTATATACAAGTTAGCATCCTCTCAGTAGCAACTAGTGGATAATTGGGAACTTGAGCAGGTAGCTTTCACTCTCAGGCAGAAGTATACCCCTGATTCTTTCATGAAGGATATGCATAAGATATGACAATGTAGGAATTTTCTTTTTTTTTTAGACAAAAAAGTAAAGGAGCCTCCGTTTGTGGTATATTAATAATTATAATTATTTTATTAAAAAATGGAAAAGGGCTTAAACCCAAGCGGAAAACACTAAATAAAAATAGGGAATTTAATTTTCAAATATAAAACCAGAAATTTCTACATTTAAAAGGTCTATGCTCCTTTATTCATAAGACATACAAACCACACTTTTAATTACCTGGTAAGAGTATTGAGTATGCAAATCGATCGATGATAGGAAGCATGTTTGTGATGGATGTGTCTGGAAAAAAAAAACAAAATGTCAAAATACCAGGAATTGTTAAATTGAAGTTTTCCCTGCACCTAAGCTTGCTAAGAAAGCAAGTACATGTGATAGTCTTCCATGTAGCAAGATGGATTCTATCATGCATATAGATAAGCAAGTCAAACTGGATCCGAAAATTCTCAGGGTATTGAACTAAAGAAGAAAAAAAAAAGTTTCACACAGAAGAAGACCAATCTTGGTAACCAGACAAAGGATCGCTATTTTTCAACAATAGATTGTGGGAAATTAGGTTCAGTACATTTATCCTTCAAGTAATGAGAACTAAAAGTATCAATTCTTCTACATGCATCCTTCTTTCTTATGGAAAATAATAAAATCACCTAATACAGCAGATTAAGTATTTGATGGAAGGAAGGCCATTTTTGCAGTATATCATGAAATAGTGAAAACAATTATTCTGTTGATTCAGCGTTAAAATGTAGTGTATACTGCCTGCATAAACCACTGAAAAGAAGGATGTCATGGTTCTCATTTTGCTTTTCCTATAACATGCTGCATGTGCCACTGCTCCTTTCTATGGATAATCCAAAAGTAACTACAGCCACCAACAAAGCATCATAGAGGTTGTAATCACGTTTAATAAGAACTCATTGATAGGGAGCAATGCCAATAGCAACCAAGTGTGATGGTATGAAGATTTTTCTTGTGAAAATATCTTATTAACTCCTGCGATAGCACAATCTACTTCATTAGAAGTTTTTCTTTTAAAACAATACAATTTTCGGATCAGGAGATAAACCAACAAGTGAAATTGCATACCCTAAGTTGGCAGCAACCAGCCAAGTAGCCAACCACAAAATATACTCATAGGATTTGCCTAAGCATACCTATCTTTCCAGACTAGGTGAGGCAGGTGCACTTTGTTTCATTTTCAAGATCGAATAGAATAATGAAGTCGATAAAGTACAGGAATGTTAAATCATATACATGTATCCACCCAGCAGGGTATAGTGACTGCTCTGACAATATGGCATGTATCTCCTCCTCATGAAAAGCTTGACACTGCATTTGGGAAAAACCATGACTTTAAAATGTAACGAAGGACAAATTTGAACAAACTATATTAAATTAAAAATAATAAATTAAATAAATACAACTATTTTCAAACCATTCAATTATTGACATACTGAATGAGCGGTTGTTTCTTGCTTTGGTATAATCAGCATTGTTACATAGTAAGTTCCATCTCTCTACAAATGAGCAGAAAAAGTGTCAAGATCTAAATCTGAAGATAGCATGATCGTCAGTTGTCACATTGGTAAAGTAGTCTTCCTACTGAACTCACAAATGAAGCACCGAGAATTCCACAAGTCTCCAGGTTATTGCTGGTATTCTCCTTTGCAAGCTCCATGAATTCATCCGTCAATCTCACTGACTGGAGCACGCATAGAGCAGTTATTTCAACTAAAACTTACAGTTTCTTCAGTCCTAACAACAGCACATGCTGAGGCAGATGGATGAGAAATGAAACAGACGTACTATTTGCATGTCATGCAAATTGCTAGATGTCGAAGACTGCCCCACTGAAGGTCTTGATTGCTCACCCACATACCCAGGATCATGGCTAAAAGAAACATCACTAAAACTCGAAAGGTCCTCTATCCAAGAAACAATAGGAGATGGAAAGTGGTGCTTCACAGAGTAGGAGCCAACACCATGATCTCCGGCTGTTCGAATATTAACTTGGCTGCGGACGATTTTCTGAGCATCAGCAGTATCTATATGCATGGATTTACTTGCTGCCGAACGCGCCCCACATTTCCTCACGCAGACTTCCAAGCTGCCATTCAGCATCAGACATGTTACTCGTGATCGTGCAGCACTGCAGCAGAAATACAGTCGAGGTATGCAGATTGCAGAAGAGACAGTATGGCATACCTCCTGCCACTCATGTCCGGGGCAGGTCAGGACACCAAATCCCAGTCTGCAAATCAAAAAATCACACGTCTTTGTTGAAAAAAAATAACAAAACGTTTAACAGCCACAAACACGTAAGGATTCAAGAGCTGCTCAGCAACACGCAGAGTTTAAGCATAAATTAGGCGAACTGAAAGAGCTTGTTTTTCAAACCCTACATAGGCATAAACAACTTCCTGCAGATGCAGTAGTGCCATAAGCTCATGGCCACAACCCGCTATCTCCACTCCACTGCTCAGAGCCTGGAACCTGCGAATCTCATGAGCAATCGGAGACGGCGCATCCACAACAAGCAAATCGGCAGATCAATCAGGAGACACCCAACTGCTACGGATTAAATAAAAACGCTTGTATACAATAGTAGTAACAGGAATTAAGGACCGGCTCACTTGTGAGGCTCTACCAAGTACCAACTACCACACCAAGGCTCGGCCTACCAATCCTTCTCCCCAGGAACTCCTATACTAGAGAGAGAGAAGAGAGAGAGCTTACGTTGTGAGATCTGGAGCGATCTTGCGGAAGGATCGGGCTATCGGAGGGAATGGGCCGCAGGATAGGATGGAGGGGAAAGGCGAGCGATAAGTACGAGACCTTCGATTTTCTTCTTCTTACGAGTGGTGAATCAAACGGCGAAAGCCAATGGAGAATCGGAGATGGGCGCCGCACACGGATCAGACCACGTCAGTGTCGTGTGCATGCCATACAGGCGAGAGGGAGAGAGTTTAGGATAGGGACGACGGAGAGAGCTGGACTGTGCACCGTGGGGTGGGGTGCAGCGTGGGATGCGGTGTCGACCGGGCATTCGGCGCGGGGGGGGGGTGACGCCGCGACGGCGACGGCGACGGGTGCGCGGGCACGGAGGGCGGCGTGGGAAAGCGTTGGGGAATCGGGAGTTGGGTACCCGGGACGAGGCACGTTTGCGCGCGCCCATCCCCACGCCGCTGAACATGATGCATTTAAGCCATTTACGCTCCACTTTTTCTTCACACTTCCCATTTTCAAAGTTTTGACTTTAACCAGGCCGTTTCTTTGTAATTTCAACCTCACTGGCTAATCGAAAATCTCGTAGCCACCGCGAAGGGACGCGGGGGCGGTCCAACGCCCATCGGACCGCGCCTCCCTCCGACGCCCGCCAGTGTTAGATCTTCAGCAAACATTTGTTATTTTTGTTTCGCCACGTAAAAAAATTCAAAAAATTCAAAAAAAAATACAAATATTCTCTAATCAATGTCAGGTACCACATACATTTTTATATTGATATAAAACATTTATACATTTAGGTTATTCTTTAAAAAAAATTTATAAAAAAAAATATTGGTCATGCCGATCGGAATAAAATATATGTGGTACCTGACATTGATTAGAGAATATTTTTGATTTGTTTTGAATTTTTTTACATGGCGAAACAAAAATAACAAATGTTTGCTCAAGATCTAACGCTATCCGTTGGATCGAGATCCAACGGCAGTATGGCGTCGGAGGAGGCGCCGTCCGATGGGCGTGACCGCCTGGCCCACCCGAAAAGGCTTGACTGATTTTGACTCGGTTTGATTGAGCCAAAAGATAAGAATCTATAAAAAAAAATGAGAAAAAGAGCTAAAAGTTATTTTTAAAAGGGATTGACTACATCACAGTCGCCTAGGTCCCTATAGGGGTGCCCAGACAATTTTTTGATCCAACGGCCCAGATCTCCCCTCCCTCTCTCTTTTATCCCCTCCCTCCCCGCATCTCTCTCTCTGTCTCCCTGCCCTCCTCCTCCTTTGCCGTCCCGCCATGCCCACGACGCCTTGCCACCACCAGACCGCCTCACCTCCTCCCATGGCCGTGCCACCCACCCACCCTAACCTAGCCAGTGGCCTCCGCCATCGCCACCCCAACCGCCACACTTCTCTCTCACGCTCGTGCCGCCCCATCTCACTCCATCCCCAACCAACCGCCCGGCCACCGTCTCCCCCGGCCATCCCTCTAAACCCGACGGCACGAAGATCCCCACCCCAAACCCCCGAACCCTAACCCGAAACCCGTGGTGGCTACGGCGTCGACGGTCGCCGGCGAAAAAGAAGATGCGACGGTCGCAGGTGCTCTCCCCCCTCTTGGTGCCCCCTCCCACCAAATTTCCTGCACCGGAGGCAAGAGAGGCAATCGCCTAGACGAGTGAACTGCCGCCCATACGACTGCTAGTGAGCAGATCCTTTTTAAAAAACATTTTTAAGAACTTTGAGGAAAATTCTACGAAACCCAAAAAAATTATTAGAAAATATTATAATCGATGGTTTGTATAAAAGTAGAAAATTTTGGTTTACCAAACAAAATCAAATCCAACCGTAGACCAGAGAGATCAGAAAGCTCTCAAAAAGCAGGTTGAGGCAGCGAGCCAGCTTCAACACACGCATTTTAACGCTTTCAGTCAACACAGTAAAATAAGTTCAGGCAGAGTCATGTCCGCGACGCCCGAATGGTGTGAATGCGGCGCACAAATGGAAGCAATTAAACAAATACTTGCAGAGCTTATGATGATTACACAATACGCAGGTGATGATAATACGCAAACAAGCGAAAGATTATCATGTCCTAACTTGCAAGAAAGAAAGTGATGTCGCTTCTAGACAAACTAGGCTATAAAAGGCGCATAAAGAATTTTTCTCTTTTTCACAGGAGACGGCAATATATAAGCTCGAACCTGTTCTACACCTTTTGAAGTTGTCATCAGGAATGGAAGATGCAGAAAAAGTGACAGCTTGCGTGTCAAAGCGACAAAAAATTTGCCCTCAGTGAATTCTCTGAGTCACTTCATTGCACAGGAGTTCAGCTGATATTAGTTTATAAAATTTGAAATTTCATACGCTATGAATGTGAAATATAATTCAATAATCTATCAATCAACTTTCCGCACATCAGCAAGTAACCTTGTGCAGATGTCCAACCTACAGCATCTTCTTACAAAGCCACACAAGTACAAATTTGGTCTCTAGTTTAAAAAGATTTCCAACCTACCAGTTGTGCGCCCTAACTACAAAATGCATCGGCCCCGTTCATCTATCAATTTCATGAATACCATCCATATACTGCTCCCTATTGAGATGATTCAATAATCATTGCCCATATTTCTTTGTTTGTGAATCATCTATGGCGTCTAACAGTCTTCATAATCTGTTAATAAAATAACCTATTCCCTGCACAGAGAAAGGCAATCATTTTTCACACAGTTCTGACCTGACAATAGCATACTTACAAAAATGATTGGCAAATTTAATTATCGCCTTCCCCCAGGAGAATAAATTATGATATCGCTCAATGATAAGGCCAGAAAAGTGTAATTATCTCCATCAATGCAGTGAATAAAAACATAGGGACACTCAATCATCACTCAGAAGAAGACATATTACCGCACATGATTTGCGCATGTAAAATCATACTGTCCTATTCTCCATCTAAATGGGACATCAAACAACGGGAACAAGTATTATTTCACCTAGTGGGAGATAGAAAATGAGAGAGGTCAAGGCGAAAACTGACAGCAGCCAATCATGTAGCACAGTGCAATATACTTTCCATAGTGAAAATAACAGGTATATTATCATAAAATAAGAGGGTATAAATCCCACAATATAAGTAGCCCCCTCCCTCTTCTTTTTCATATACTTAAAAAGGCATTTCATGGCTTACCATCAAGACAGTTTGTTGAAGAGATTTTCCACCATACTTTTTTGTTCTATGGCACTCATAAATTGTGATTTCATAATTGCAGTCGATACAATAATGACATTACTTGGTGAAGGAGCATTTACCTGCATGAGATAAATCAATAACAAGCCCAACACATATCACCGATTTATGTTTTCTTTTACTGGAAAAAACTTCATAAATGAATCCTAGAAAGCCGGAAGTGTACCCAAACTCGACCATTCAATCCAACAGCTATCTCAAATGATAACTTTTTCCCAAGTGCTTCTAGAATCGGACATGTTGGAGAACTTAAGAGCCTACAAGTAGTAAATGGCAAAATATGAGAGGTAAAACAAATGCTACTGCATTATTAAAGGATTATGATATGTATTGACATCACATTCTTGATAGGCCAGTAGATGTTTCGAACATATAGCCGTTTTTCAATTGACCAAATTCTACTGCTTTTCCTGTAGCTGCAAAATAGAGGAGCCTAGCATTACATTTGGACAGAGGTATCAGAAACAAATGGAATGAGTATACTGTAATAGGCTAGCCAGATCATGCATCTTTCCAGAAGGTGAGTTCTTGAATCCAAGGAGTGAAGATTCACAAAGAGCGTTGCACAGAAATTACATAAGGCAACTTAGGTTCCTAAGCAATTACTCCCTCCAGTCAAGATATGCAATTACTCCCTCAAGTCAAAAACAGATGCCATTTTGCACATTGACATGGTGCCCAAAGTGCAACTAAATCACTCATTACTATCTCAATGTATTTCTAAACCCGATAATATTATAATATTATGGAAGTACACATATGATTTTCATGTATCAAATACAAATATCTAAAAGTATATAGATAGCCAAAATTTCAAAAGTTTGACTACAGGTCCCAAGATGACACTATTTTTGACTGGAGGAAATAACCATACAGCAACCATCAGACATGCAAGCATGAACACGAATGATATGAATCGGAAGTTTGGGTATGAGATGTTCTATAACCTCGATACATATCTAGTAAGTGATTTCTGAACTCCATTAACCTAACTTGAACTGCTTTTGAATAATGTGACTATAGTGATTGTATATGATGAAACTAGCTCAAACTAGCTAAATCGAAGATGAATTAATTTTATTCTTTGATATATCAAGTATGTGATTATAGTGATTATATATGGTAAAACTAGCTCAAACTAGTTAAAATGAAGATAAATTAATTTTATTCTGAGATTGTTATTTCAAATAAGTATTCTTACAATATGTAAAGAAACCCATGATAATGTCATGTGTCTCAAAGCACATCAATGGTTATTGATTTGGGTGCTTAGACATATAATACACAATGTTAACAGGGCACTCCCAGTGCTTCGTTTCTGAAGTTATCTTAATATGTCACATCATATAGAGACAGCTATACATACAACCCTCCAAATGCACCATATCTAGTAATTACTTTATTCTTTGAATTCTCTTTCTATTTATGAGCCTTGTAGAAACAATGAAATGTTCCCAGTAAAAATTCCCTCGTTTCTTTCCCTTGCTTCTAGGATAGAAACCGTCTCTTATATAAGAGACGACAATGCTCTCTCTCCTCATTAATTACCCTCCACCTCAGAAATCCATCCCATATTCCCACATGGCAGCTATAGAAACGACTGACATCATTGTGCTGGGAGTACCCTAAATTCTAACGGACAAGCAACAATAGAAAGAAGGAATTATACACAAAAAAATTACCATCCATGCATGAAAGCTCTGGATTCATAATGCTATTTGCTTTCACCACTCGGGTATATATTAACGTACCAATCTGCAGTAGAAACCCGTGGTAAGTTGCATACATAATTGCAATGGATCAGACTCAAGAGCTGAACTGAAATCCTCGAAACTGAGGCGCCACCTTTTGGAACCATTTGTAACTGATATCACATTATATAGATTGACACATACTCCCTATCTGACTAACATCCAGGCCAGAAATTTCACAAAATTACAGCAACACATAGTACTGAATACATGTACAATCAACGAAAGTACATATGAAGGCCTACTGGCAAATGGATGAAAATCAAGAACTCTGATTTGCTAGTATCATCATTTTTGGCCTTTTGCCACACAAACCAAAATTGTGGTCATAGAAATGAAGTTTATTAAATTTAAAATCACTAAACCGAGGCCCATTCTGGCATATTCCCCTACTTTCCTCCATGTTTTATCAAGTGGATAGTGAGTTAACTGATCAAACAGGAAAAAATGTTTCGAAACAAAATTCAACCCTGTACATAAATTTAACACCTATATTCTCTAGAAACTGGTCAATATATTGTATGCAGTTTATAAAAAAGATGAAAAAGACTGCACAGTGCAACAAGTCATTTATCTGCTAAATTACAAAACAAGTTGATCCAAATAAGTTTTATGAACTTGCTATGAACTTTAATATTATTTTGTGGAAAGATAAACGATATGCTGACAAAATAACTATAAGTTCCAACAACATGGTGAATAAGCACACTGTATATAGCCAAGATACGTTTCTATCTTTGATAGACAACAAAAGCAGGATATCATCATGTGCAGATGTGCTTTATAGAAGAAAACTATATAAGAAATAACATTTTGCATAAAAATAAAAAAATAATCATTTACCCAATACCATACCTCAAACTTTGGTATGTTTCTCCTGGTCCCTCCTTCAAATGCAAGCACAGGTAAAAAGGCCAGATTTGGCCCCTTTATGTCCACCACAAAGTTCTGGAATAACAAACTCCACATCAGCAAAAAAAATATATATATCATATAAACATCTATCAAGTAAATACTAAAAACAAGCCTTTAGTCAGTGTTCTATGGTCAGATTTGTGAATGCTCACTTTTTTATTTCAAGTAATATATTTGAGCCGTATAACATAATTAGCACATCATCAAATTATATGGAGTTACTTGTAAATGCAATCATATAAATAGAACTAAAATATGAGTACTTATGAATGCAAATGTGTACTTACATCTGGTTTGGTGTCAACCACAATACCAAGAACTGTATCTTCTACAGAAGACAAATACTGCCAAAAACAACAAACATCACATGAATATGAAGATTATGAAACAGAAAGCAAGGAGAGAGGAAAGCATTATGTTCAATGTGTTCTACTGAATAATTGTGCATAGAACAAAGGACATCTATGTGTTCAAACAATGTAAATTTGAAAGTTAATCAGATTACATACATGACATAGTTATAAGGTAATAGCTACAGCAGGTATAAATGGTGTTATGGACTTGTGATGCATCAGAATTGGAATTTTCATAGAATAGGATTAGCAAAACCCAGTCCACAAAAGCAGCTGCCATGCTAGTTTGGCAATTCATGTAGGCAAGGCCACATAAAGTACATCCAAAAAATTGGTGTACTACACGCAAGGTAATCACATATAAATATCAACAGAACTACCCTTCAGCTCAGCCATGCACTGTAAAAACAACAAACTTTTTGCAAAAAAGAAATTTAGTACTAGTAATTAAACAGCATGCGGTAGCTACATCGTCAAGAGTTCCACATTCTCATCATTGTGATGATCTATAGATCTGTCCAGTCATAACACTCACACCACATCTGACATCCAATAGACGACAACATCCAAAGTGTAAGCATGTTATTGGAGCTGTTCACCCAGCATTTGCAAACCAGAGGACTCACCCTCTTCTGAGAGCTGTCGACCCAGTACTTGTTCGGCTTGGACAGTCGAAGCCTCCCAGCACTGGTGGCCTGGATGGTATCGCAATCCTGCAATCCCCACGAATAACTCAAAAGCATCATGATCCAAATAAACCCCGACTAAACCCTAATCCAAATTTCTCTCACAACGCGACGGCTCCCACTTCAAACCACACCACGAAACGGTTTACCTGGCGCAGGCCGGCACCGAGCTTGATGGTCTGGTTGGTCATCTGGGTGAGGTCCAGGACGACATCGCCGGGGACCTGGGCACCGACGGCGAGGTGAGGTGAGGTGAGGCCCGAGGGGGCTATTCGAAATCCGCGGAGGCAACGAGCGAGGAGTTACGATAAGAGGAAGAGGGCTGGAAGCTTACCACGTGGTTGTCGATGAGAGCGGAGGGCGGCGGCCTCCTCGACTCCATTGTTTCAGGGAGACTGCGGGGCGGTGGCAACAGCTGGCGACCGGCGTGGTGGCGCGACTGACCGGTGACCTCGAGCTAGCGGGTGGCGCGACGGGTTTTTGCACCCTGTGGTTGGCGGATGGCGCCGCGGGGGAGGGGGAGGCCGGCGGCGCGCCGGTGGGGGAGTCGGGAGCGGAGGGCAGCGCTAGTGGAGGGAGTCGGACCGGATGAGGAGGGGGTTGGCTCGTAGGCATGGGTGGGTCGGGCCGTGCCCTCCGTGCCGGGTCGGGTTACTCGGGTATGGGCGTTTGGCACATGAACAGTTCACTGACAGTATGGCGTATGGCACAAGTATCATTAAACATACTTTAAGCATGATTTATAATTTTTCATGTTTACACAAATTTTTTGAATAAGACTAATGGTCAAAAGGTGTGTCCAAAAATCAACAGTGAACTACAATTTGAAACGGAGAGAGTATTTTATTTTCAGCCTTTCCCCATTTGTTAGTTTCAGAAACAACCCTTAAATGACCAAAATGTCTCTTTACAATTTCTATATCTAAAACTTTTAAATATTGTAAATTCTTATTTAAATTTCTATATTTATGTAAAATCATGGTTTACTTGTTTTTATTTTTTCGCATTATACATGGTACCATTAATTTTAAAATAAAATTTATATATTAAAATTATTTATATTCCATTTTCTATAGATTTTTCTTTCATGATTTTATGAATTTTCTACAGTTTTAAAAAGATTATTACATATTAAGAAGGCAAGGGCATAATCTTTTTTTACAACTCCAGAGTTAGAGAATTGAGTGACAAGGTCATGGCGTAGATGGGATTAGCAAATATGTTCAATGTCATATAAAGATTTTTCCCAAAAAAAATGGCTAGGAGTTCTAGAGAGTCCAAATTCAGGGAAGATAATGAAACGTTTGCGTGAATTTCTACATTCCATACCATGATTATTATAACCCTGCAAGGTCGATGATTAGGAAAAAGAAGAGGAGTCGGAATATGACCAAACTACGGTTTGCTATCTTCCAATAACTCACGCTTTCCTTTCTGTGAATAAAAAAAAACCGCACATCTCAAAACCCAAAAAGGAGGCAGCGGCCGAGTTACTCGTTACCGGTGCCCAGCGGTAAGCGGTCCGCACGCGAAAAAAAAAACCGAAAGAATTTTTTTTTAAAAAAAATTATTTGACGTTATTAACATCGATTATTGGTGGCCGGTGGGCTACATTACTGACCCGGCTTGACAACCTTGGCAGCTTAGCGGTAACAGTAACGTGAACCCTGGCCTGAGCCCATCTCTGCAGAGTGCTACAAAATACACAAAATTCACACGAAGAAATTCACCGCGACGGGCGACGGGGGCACATCGAATTCATTAATTGTCGCCAAATATACAATCTCTCGAGTGATTTGCCCTATAGTGTTTTTATTACAGAATAAGATCTCCATGTACTCTCAAACTAAACTTGTGCACACGGTAGGTACATCTACTTTGTTCTTAAGGCAATCTTGAGTTCAATCTATTGCGGCGACAAAACCAGAAACCAGAAGGGTGGCAACGTTGCACAAGCCACAAACAAAGAATAATCAAGGTTGGAAGGATACACCAATACATAGTATTTACATCAAGTAATGCACATAAATTGGTTCAAGAAACTGAGCTGAAGACATAGTAAGCCGAGATGATGGAGCTAAGACCAAGAGCAATGAAAGCCAGGAACGCCATTGAAGCTGAAGCATTGATCAGTATGGCAAATTGATCCACTCCAAATCGAGACACCCAAACATCATTACGTGAAAGTGCTGCTGAAGATGATGATAACAGAAGATAAGCCAACACCTGTGATTAACATGTACAGTCATTCAGCCACATTCTAAATTGCACACAGTTGCTAATCCAATTCAAATTTGTGCTGAATGTTAAAAATGTTAAACAGGGATTTAATAAAAACTGCAACATAAGCTTATAAAGTTATGCCAAATGAAGAAATGACAAATACAAGATGAACAACTGATCTACATGGCAAACAAGGAGCATACTCCATATTTTTGGAGGCAACCCAAACAGCAAATTACATAAATCATCCATATGCGTGTGCCAATCACAACACCATCCTTTTTCAGCAATTTCTCAAAGGCTCCCTTAGGATAAAAGTTTTTGAAATTGGTGAGTTAGGATATCTTTTGGCACATAAAAATGGACCAACTAACATAAATACTTTTAGATCCAGCAAAAAAAAAAATGTATAGAGACTGATCCACTACAACCTGAAGCTCATGCACGAGGGCACAACATAGGATATCTTTGAGAAAATTCAGAACATGACTCAATTCGCATGCCTCAGAGCATGTCTATGACACATGGGACCATTTGAGTCGATGACAATGGGCAGTCTTTCATTGTGTCATTATCCAAAAATTAAATTTTAAAGAGTATCAGTGTCTGAAATTTTCCAGACATCTTTAATATCTGCCAGGGAAGGAGGGTGGTGCAATGATGCATCCTCCATATTCGGTAAGGTTTACTTCTTAGTTCACCAAAATTTTAAATTCCAAGGATTCCATACTTGCAATATCATCCTACCATAATCCCAAACCAGCCAGAAAACATACTTCATGAATACTAGATTGACGGAACAGCAAATATATTCAGAAATGGAGTTTATTTATCCTTGCCTGATCCATGGCAAGATTGAAGTACTTGCCCCAGGGGTCTCTAATTATGCCCCTCCTTGTGACAAGGTGGTGTACCTCAGCAACCAGCTGAAACCCCGAGTAAGTAAAAGCCATCACGCTCGTAGCAAGCGTGTACCTGCATTGCGAAGCCCATCAATTTACACCGCCACAACAAAAGGAACAGAGTTGTGCCTAATATGTGGGGATTTGAAATCTGTTCTCCAAAGTTCAGTAGAATCAGTACGCCACCTGTACTCGTTGTAGCGGCGGAAGGAGTCACCGGACCAGCCCGGCGTGGTATCAGCGGCCATGACGGAGAGCGAGACCAAGCAGAACACGGCGGCTGAAACCCTAAACCCTAGCTCAGCCCTCCTCAGCTCCGCGCGACGCACCTTCTCTGGGACGGCGCCGATGAGCCATCTCTTGGACCCCACGCCGCCTCCGCCTCCGCTGCCGGCCGCGGCTGCGGTGGCGACCGACTCCGTGACCACCACAGGCGCTACCTTGTCGGCTGCCGGCTTCGCCTCCGTCGCTGCGGGGTCCTCGCCCGAGAGGAGCTTCGCGATGGTCAAGGCCGACTCCTTCTGTGGAGATCCGACAGGGGACTCCGCCATGGCCGCCGCCGCCTTCGGCGGCATCGCCTCTTCGGGTTGGGTTAGCGCATGGGCTAGCGTCGTATTCCCCGATGCAACAGCTCCTTCGTCCGCCTCGGCCGGCGAATTGGCCACCGAGGAGGCTGCTGCTGACGGAGATGGTGGTGATGAAGCGGGGGCGGGAGCAGAAGGGCTTGGCGGTCGCTGCGCTGGTGATTGGTTCTCACAAGGGAGGGGAGGAGATGGGTCGGTGCTGGGCGGAGATGGTGCTGGAGTCGAAGTCTGCGAGGGCAAGGGATTTGAGGAATCAAAGGAACGATTTTGCGGCGGCGGCGGCGGCGGAGTAGGAGTAGGAGCAGGGGTTGGAGGAGTGGGGGCTATATTCTCGGGAGAGCAGGGAGAGGGATCGACTGCCGGATGCTGCGGCGGAGGGGGAGGAGACGACTGGCCCTCGCCCGCCGGCTCCGGCGGAGGTGATCGGATTGGGGAGACCATGGAGGGGGGAGGCTCGACGAGGCTCTCGGTTGTTGCGGCGGCCGCGAGCCAGCGGCTGCTTCTGGGTTCTGGCTGGCTGTGCCCTGGGACTCTGAGGCCGTGGCCGTGGGAGCCTGGGAAACCGAGCGAGTAGCGAGCCCAAGCCCCAAGCCTAGTCGAGTCCGTTCCGTGTGGGAGTTCGTGGCGGACTGGATGATGGATTCAACAAGGAAACAACGCGCGTTGGCTCTGCACCTAGCCGTTCTCTCCATAAATGCCTTCAAAATTGATTCGTGGCCGTGTAAAAAATTTTAAAGCAAACTAATAGTTGCGAAGAATCGAAGGATTATAGTAGACACGCCATGAAAAAGATCAGCAGCGTCCCAATGAATAATGACATCAATAATAACGTGGTCGATCGGTCCAACGCTGACGTACTACCGACAGCGGAGTATCACCACCCAGCCACTGCATCCTTCCTCACCTAGGTGGTCTCCTATGTTGCAAACATGGCCTCGAGCTCGCTCTCATCCTTCCTGGCGACGTCCTCCTTGGACTCTCCGCTCCCTTCCTTCACGTCGACGAACTCCTCCCCAACATTCTCTCTGCTCCCATCCTTCTCACTGTCCTCCTCCTTGTTCTATCCGACACTCTACACCAGTCCTGAGCTCCAGAGGGACGACAATTTGCTCTAAGCCAGCCCTGATCTCATAAGCCAGTGGTTTCCGCCGCCGCTCACAACTGCATCTCAGCCGCAACATGTCACAGACAACCTTGGTTTCCAGAGTAACATCCGCAACTGCGATGTTTATGACGACATAGTCAACAACTTCCCATCATCGCGGGGTGCTTCCTCGTCAGCTTCGCCACCATTTCTGAGTAGTGTCAGTAATAATTACTACATGAACGACAACATGATACAGTTGAGTGGATGCAAGAGGGTACCGTGTTGTCGCACTCTGCACAACCTATCGTCCCACTTCATCCACAGATGTGGCCTACCTCCATGTTGATGAAAAAAACACAGTCACCAGCCGACTATCATGGAGACGCAAGGAAGGTCCTTCGACCACATGTGGGCACAAGGGAACGTCACACCGTCGCACTTCGCTGCTCTAGATGCGATGCTTGGAGAAATCGCCAAGCCTTCTCACCACCGTCGTGGCTGGTCCCGTGGCAGCACTTCCAAGGGTGCCCGCGCCAGCAAGCCCAGCACCTCCAAGGCAGTCACAATATGGAATGGTCAAGCGATGATGATATCCAACCAAGAACAACCGCTACAGCACCTAACTACCACGCGTGCTATTGACACCACCAACAACAAGCTAGAAGACATGGCGAACATCGGCGGTGGAGCAAAGACAGAGGAGGTAGTTAAGTACGCTGACACGAATGCCTCGGCGGTGCGGTTCAACCCGATGCCTAAGGAGGTCATGAAATTCCTCAAAACAAAGTACCGTGGGGACAAGCTGTCGATCGACAACATCAAGGAATTCGACGTCTATGAAGCACACCCTGACACAATCATAAGCAAGACTAATCTTGCTTCAATTTACTTGGCATCAAAGTACTAATCCCCTCTATAAATTGAAGCCCATCTTAATTTACCCTTTCATGCATCTGCTAATCTAATATGTTCCTAAACTACTACTTGATCTACGTTGTTGTATTTCATGGCATGATCTAAACTGCAGATAAGTTAGGGACAAAGACAGAGAACACATGGTACGTGTGAAGGGAAACGCGCAGGCTACGCTAGCCGAAAATCAAAATTTTCGCGCACACCCAGGATCAACATGTAAGTAGGGGACCATGGATCGTTACCCTCGACGTGCGGATGCAGCGGAAGAAGACTCGCGCACGTAGAGGAAGTAGTCGTACACACCGATCGATCAAGACGCTAATCGCCGCCAAGGGGTCGCCGGTGCTCGCCTAGGGGTCGCCGGTGACGGGGAGAGGTCGCCCGTGCTCGGGGAGAGGTCGCCGATCAGCAAGCACGTCCGCGAAAGCGGCAGCACCTCTAAGGTATCCACACGTCCAGGAGTGGAACGTCGCGTGCCGGCGTGCTAGCACCACGTCGCGCGGCTAGGGTTTCCTCAGGAGCGGGAGGGGCACGGTGGCTAGGGTTTGGGTGGAGTGCATCTCACTACACCGCGCCGCCCCTGGCCTCCAACTTATATAGACGTGCTAACGGGCTTCTACACTAGAAGGCCCGTTAGGACTCTATCTCCTACACGGATCCATATCCACGCGCCGAAACCCATTAACAGAAGTGAATCCGTTAAGCATGTTCCAAACCGTTAAGTGTGTGACCCGTTAGGTTCATGTGCAAGTCGGTCGCGGACCCGGAAACCCGTTTCCAGTCCACAGATCAATAGAGGTATCTAGCAACACATATTGACCCCCGAATGCACAGAATGATCTCATCGGCTGAACCTTGATACACGCGTACATACCGATCCCTTTGCCACGCGACACCAGTCAAGCTCAAGGCAAGATACGTGCCACCCTTGTGATAGCTTGACCTATTCACTCGTTCCGTGTAATGGATATAAGATGTGACTAACAATTAGTCACCTTGGCACGCCACAAGACTTTCCTTATTCATCCACACCGAGGGGTCCAGAGGTATCTCTCCCGTTATCGAGGAGGGGCAAATTCCATCTTGATCTATCACACCCCTACGCCATGTTTCGCAGCATACCCGTAAGTTACCTTTATAACTACCCAGTTACGGAGTAGAGTTTGATAACCCCAAAGTATACAACTACGCATGCTGGGACTCTATGATGATCTTAGGTCTCGAGACAACAATCTGATGGCACTATTAAGATAACAATCTCAGCAGTGTCTCGGGGTAGGTCAATCCAACCATCCGTGTTCTCTAACACGTGTCCACATTATCGATTCGATATACGCAATATCTATGGTATATGAAACAGTACCATCAATCAATACATGTGCTGACCAATCATTATTGCTCCTCATAATGATTCTGGATCAGAGATCAGTTTAGAATAATGTCATACAAATAATGTGTCTCACAACCAAGTCATACTTGATGAACACAGTTATGACCATTATTCATGGAACCTGATAAGCTAGTTATCGAAAAGTAAATGAACAAAGACGTATTACACAATCATCTCATGATTGATCTAGGGCATATTCCCTTCAACGTGTTCTCGCTGCTGAGTCGAAAGTACAAGAACGGTAGTGGGCCAAGCCGATCCGTTGGTAAGGTGGGATACTAGAAGTCCAACACAAAGAGGACCAACGTACAGGTTGACGGTGGCAACGACGAGACCAACGTACAGATTGCCAATAGCAAGGGCGTGGTGATCGAGCGAACAACCTCACCTTCCGACCTTCGCACTGGGCCACCAACCCAAGGGAGTGTGCACCCCTTGGAAGATGAGGGAGTACCACATCCCGGAGAAGCAGCTACCACCTGGTGGCAATTGCAAGCCTGGATGCAAATGCAAGAATGACAGGCCTAGTGATAAATGCATGCTGGTAAGTGGTAACCAAGCTACTCCATTTCTCGGCTTTTTTTTAATCTTCGCTCCATATTGTCTAGCCAAGAAAAATAAAATTAAACTTTGGTCCGACTCTAGGCGATCATTAGGTGTCTTACCAGCTGATAATGTGTTTAATTGGTCTGCTGTGAAAATAATGTTGTCACTAGAGGAACCGAACCTCCAAAACTTTGTCAAACCATGCCAAACATTTTTTTTTTGATACCATTGTTTTGGTTCAACGTTCCTTTTAATTTCATTCCTTGCCTACCTACCTACCTACATACATACATACATACATAACCCTTCTTGTCATAGACACCCTTTTTAGTGGCTTGATCTGGTCTAAAAATTGTGCTCTTTGAATACAGCTGGAAGAGTGGGTTTTGTGCAAAATCTTCTATAAGGACAATGATGACTGTAGCACAAAGACAAAGACAAGACAGAGACAAAGGCCCAGTTCTTTTCAGCTTAACGACTTATCTACGTTTTGAAAACACATATGCTTTGAGTTTTTTTGAGTCCTTTTTTCGCTGTTTCCGGCCATCTCCTCCCACAGCCACCACACAGCCAGAGCCCAGTGCATCCGGCCGCCTCCTCCCATCGCCAGCACCCTCTTCCTCGCCGTCGGTTCCCAGGGCCGCGTCCTTGTCGGGCCCGCCTAGGTCAATGTCTAAGGTTCGTGCTTACGGTTCGCCATCGCTTTCCCCCACGGCACCACCCTTTCTTCCCCACGCCACTGCTTCCTCTCAATTTGTGATGACACCAACTCGCCACGGACCAAAAGCATACCGCCGCCCCTGTCTTTGTCTCTCCTGAATCCCCGCCCGCCTGACCTCTCGGCGCTTTCCTCCCTAACCCGACGGTTCGCCGCCGCACCAGCCCTCTTCCAGCAAGCTGCAGGTTCCCCTCCTCCTGATTTGCTCCTTCCGATTTAATTTGCCCCGCCTCCCGTTGGCTTCCCCGTCCTCTCCTCCGTCACTCGCAGGTTGGTGCCGAAGATGTGCATAAGAATATATCTTCTACAATTGCTGGCGTAGTACAAGGCCTTAATGCGACAGTTTTTGCTCATGGTTCTACGGGAAGGTATGCATTCACTAGGTAGTTCTTACTGTTCACGATCTTCTAACAGTAAAAACTGAGGGCGCCATTAATCTGTTCTTACCAATACACATATGCAGCTTCATGTTTTACCATATACCAGACTATTTCTCTGCCTATTGCAGCCCCAAAGAGCATGATTGACTCATCCAGAATTTTTTGAACAAGGAAATCACATAATTGATTTCTACCTTTATGGTTGGCATTACAATCCCTGAAAAAAATGCCAAGCTGGATGTCTCTATTACTATTTATAGTGTAATTATTTATGCTATTGTCTTCTATACTATTTGTATATGCACTTTGTTCCCCTTCAGCATGACAAGAAATGATCAGTTACCAATAGTTTTGTCCCAGTTGATAAATGATGTATATTTACCACAGAGAATGTTAACTCACATGTGTCTATTTTTTCCTCACATAGTTCAATTTTCAGTTTGTTTACGACATTGCCTAACTAATACATTGTTTCATAATTGTTTTTGCGAACGTTTGGTCCGTCCTTTACTGTTGTGTAAGGCCCATCTTCTTCTTCCTGTCTATTCTAGGGAGGTAAAAAAAAAGGTTGTACTCAACCATATTACAAAAACATTGTCCTACTTTCTTTCGAGCTGAAATTATATTGACCTCCCTTGCCAGAGTGCTTGATGGGCTATATGAAACTGCTTCAGACACAACAAGTATGAGAGCGTCCAGTATTTCTTTCATACTGTTATTTTGGTGATGCTGATCAGGTTCAGCACAAAGCAACGATAGCAGATTTATTTGTTTGGTGGTCGATTGTGGCATTTTTATGAAGGCCCATTGGGTTTAAATGAAGGCTCTTCTTTTCAGTTACAAATAAAGTCACTTTCAGTCCTGTATATGTTGCATCGATGAAATTTCATACCAACAAATTGTTTCGAACATTGCAGATAAAATTTTAGGAAACCTCATTATAGTTGAATTGGATTTTAGTTTGGGCCGTCATACGTTTTTAATGAAAGGCAGTTTATATTAAAAGATTAACTTTCATTAATTGCAGTTTCTGTTTTTATGGTTGCAGGTTGTGACTATGAGATGAATATTCATTAGTACATTGAGAACCTTCAACACTTTTTCAATGAATACTTATATTTTCAAGGACAACAGGTTTAAGTTCATGGTTCTCTCATCATATATGCATTTTCATACCGCGCTCATGATTATTCTTTTTGTAAGATCCTTACCATGTTACTCCTAACGCTTTGCTGTTTTTTAAAAAAAGACAAGGATTAGATCTTTACTTTTTTCTTTCAGCCTTTTCCATGGTCAATCATTGCATTTTCCCCTAACGAAATCGCAGTGAAACATATATGGGAAATTTTTTACCTAAACATTTCAGACTGCCTACGACTCGCCTGGGTGCACCTACCATGCTAGTATACTTTACATACCAAGATTATATCTATGTTAAACTATTCCTGTTAAATACTTCTTAAACTAAATTCGCAATTAGATTGTTTCTATATATGTATCGGTGACGTGCGCAAATTAGAATATCATTTCAGTTTGCAATTCATTTGGCGTGAAAATATCCTCCGAGAAAAAAAAAACTAATTCCTTATAACAGATATAACCTGTATGTCTAAATGTGATAATATAAGCACTTCAAAAAATGTGTATCCCACACGCTTGCTATTTTTCTACTCCTATATCTTTTAGCTTGTAAAAATAAGATTGGATTCATCATATGAAGTGTCATGGCAGATACCAGCTGAGAGTCTGGTTGTGAAACGTGTTGCACGCAAATATATCTTCAGCTATACATTGTCGTGGAATATCCATTCTTGTAACAAAGTATGAATCCTGTAGCGACAAGTAAACTATTTGCAGCTTGGTGGATTTGCACACTTAAAAACAGTCGAAGCAGGTTGCTTGTATTCAGGTATGCTGGCGGGATCAACAGGTCGGACCTCACCGGGCTGAAAGAACAGGCTACTATGCCTGCAGAAATGACATCAGATATTTTAGATACGCCTCCCTTCAATCAGCAAAAATTTATGGAGTGAACACATATGTGGGCAGCAACTAGAGATGCAAAGAAATGAAAACCCAAATGATCTGACGCATGTGTAGCCTGAGTAAAGAAAAGTTCCCCCAACAAGTCAATGAGAAACTTCTTGTATACCATAAGAACTGTGAACAAAAAAAACTTGCAAAATTGAGTGCAATGCATAAGAATTACAGGTTCTTTACCTCCGGAGATCTAGCCCTATCAACCCAGCTTGAAGAATAGACAAGTTGTCAGAATCTGGAGAAACTATGACAACTGTATCCCCGGAATACTGGGTCTCAAGTATTGACATCAGCTGTGTTACCCGAACAAAAACATCTGTTACGCTCTCATTAGGGGTACCATCACTAATTGGAGGTGGCTTGATGTCTGGAGAAATATTATCTGATGCATATACCTAAATCCATAAGAAGAAATGAGAAGAAAATTAAACATGAATAAAATTATCTAATAAAAACACCTTAATCTGAGCCAAGACAGAATAACTCTGTCAATATAGTTCAAAGTTGCGAGTTTCACTAATCCTTACCAAGGATACTCGTTCGCCGACCTGTTTTATAGCCACGCAGTTTATTTAGCAAAAATAATAATTTCACTGTTTAGTTACCAGCAACAAAACAAACTGAATAGAAATGGATTCTTGATTCATGATAAGTATGTCAGGATATTCGATTTCTACAAATTAATTTTCAGAATTCGCAGAGCTCAAAAGATATCTTCTAGTTACTGTCTGTCAAAACATTGATCTAATTAAGATATACTACTAGTTTGCACTGTACAGGCAGCTGTTCGATGTCTGCAGGGCCAGTGCACTAAATTTCTAAAGCTTCAACAGAAACTAAGGACTAAGGCTGCCAGTCTCAAAAAAAGAAAAAGAAAAAAAAAGACTAAGGCTGCCTTATACCAACATATGCACAAGATAATCTTGTATTCCTTCGACCACCTAAGTTGTTATTTACTCCTACTTGTAAGCAAAAACAATTTAGCATCCACCAAAGGAAGGGGGCAAACATGGATGGATTAGATGAGTAATACTACCTCAGGCAATGTTTCCAAGCTCTTCCACTCGAATGCACCTAATCCACGTGCATCCAAAAAGCTGTACTCCGGCACAATGTGGCTACAAAATTAAGCAACCAACAAGGCAACAAGTTAGTAACAGTATAACTGATTCATCAGGCATACTCACCAGTTACCACTTACCCATGTGAAAATTAAAGGAGCAGAGGCGAGGCGAGGTAATTAGGCAGGCACCTGCGGTTGACACCGTTCGCGGCGGCGATGATCTCGGCGGCCTGGTAGGCGCGCTGGGTGATGGAGGGCCATATCCAGCAGTCGTCCTCGCAGGCGCCGAGGCGGCGGAGCTCGCGCGCGGCCCGAGCGGCCTGGCGCAGGCCCTCGGGGGAGAGGCCGCTGTCGACGGAGGTCTTGGCGACGGGGTTGGTGCGGAGGAGGCCCTGCCCCTCGTACACCGACTCCCCCGCGCGCACCAGGAAGTAGCGGTTGGCCAGCCGGGGCGGCGGCATGCGGAAGAGCCCGCGCGCCGAGGCGGGGGCGGGGGCGAGCGCGAGCGGCAGCGGCGACGCGGAGAGCAGGAGGAGATCGCGGCGGCGGAAGGAGGGGAACACGGGGCGCCGCGGCGGTGGCGCGGCGGACGACGGGAGCGGAGAGGATGGTGCGGGGGAGGGAGCGCTCGTTTGCATTGGCTCTCGTGTTCCGAAATCCGGACACGTATCCGAGCGAGCAAGAAGAGCGGCCGGCACTTGAGCTGGAACTTGGGACGAAGCGACGACGCAGAGTCGCAGAGGTCACAGGAGAAAAATATCTGCTAGCTGCATGGGTGATGGGCCCAAACCAGCAGCTGTTAATGGACCTCAAGCGGATCCCCATATAGAAATGCTTAGTTCTTTGAATTTTTTACTGTACTGGCTTTAATTTAATTCGAAATTAAAAAATAATTTCCCGCTTAAATTAATTAAAAAAATAGCCGCCCGGCGCCCGATAGTCGGGCGTTATTTATAAAACACCAGGCAGACGGGGGTGTAATTATAAAACGTCCGTCCAATGGGCGGTATTTAAATAACGCCCGTTCAGTGGACGATATTTTAAATAACGCCCGTCCAGCGAGCGCTTTATATAATTTGCCCGTTCATAGGGCGTTTTTTCGGTCACGCCCGTCCAGTGGGCGCTTTATATAAGTCGCCCGTTCATTGGGCGTTTTTTGGTGACTAGGTGTTTTTTTTTGGAAAAAAATTAATTGAATTTTGCCGTAGGAAACTAACACCGAACTATAAAATCAAAAAAATTTACTGTTTGCCCTAAAAAATTTCGCAAATGAAAAAATGCCCTGACTTTAAACCCAATGCGAAAAATGCCCCTAGGCGCTTCAGGCGAGGGCGCCATAAGAGGTCAGGGCGCCCTCGTGCGGGGGCCCTGCTGCTTGCAATCCTCTGATCGTATTTTTTTATCCGCATTTATCTCTCTCGTGTTTTTTCCCATCGGATTCTTGACCACTGCCTATCCCGAGATGATATAAAGAAAAAAATAGGGCCATCGCTTCCTGCCTGCCATGTGCTCTCACTTCGGATTCCTACAGGTGCTCAATTCAAGACTACTACACTGGTGCGCCATCACTTCCTGCCTGCCACACTCACAACTAGACATTTGTCGTAACGCGTTTTGCTAATAAATCAATAATTAGAAATGAATTAATTAGATGATTTTAATAATTTAATGGACACAGGCTCGGCTATAAAAAGGGGAGCAGCAAGCAAGGTATTCAGACGAGCAGAGTGTTGGAAGCACTTCACTTGAGAAATAACCTCTGTTCACGAATAGAGTGACATGGAATTCCCATCGCCACCAAGGGAGTGTTCAAGAATCTGTCCCAAGAGATGTTCAGCCGCCCATGTGTCTCTGCGGCAATCTTTGCATTTTAAGAATGTTTCAAGACATGTCTTACACTTACGGAAGACAGTATTGGATGTGCGCAAACTATGCGTACGAACGAACACCCGAGATGGAGAGGAAGGCAAAGTACCCTATAAGTGACTTCTTACTTTTCATAAGGAACATATAGACGCAAAAGCTAACTTCAATCTTATTAGCCTCCATTGTGCGAGTTCGTTCAATATTTGGACGCGGAGCAGACTCCCGACCAGGAGCGGCAAATGCAAAAAGAGACGGTGAGGCGCCGTGTTAGGGCCGAGGAACGGTGGCAAGACGCCCTCAGGGAAGAAAGAAACAAGGTTGCAAGAGAAGAGTTTGAAGCATAGCGCAAAGCAGATCGGCAGCGGCAGTTGAATGAGCGTGATGCCAATGCTGCCGGCTGCAAATGCGCTCACTGTGACGAGGTAGCGCCGGTCGTGGAGGATTTATCGCCCGCCCATCGGGCGTTTCATTCCCGCGCCGCATAAAACGCCCGCCAGTCGGGCGGTTTTTATTGCACGGTGGATTAAACGCCCAACGAACGGGCGATTTTTACCTCAAACACGCCCCGGGCCGTTGGCCTTATTAATCGCCCGTTCGTTCGGCGCTAATAACTGTGTGCCTTTAATAACGCCCGTCCAACGGGCGGTTAATATATGGCGCCTGATGGTTCGGCGCCGGAGGGCTATTTTTTAAATTAATTCAACCGGCAAATTTTTTTTAAAATTACGAATTAAAATAAAGTCATAATAGTATTTAATTCTAGTTCTTTTGGCAGTTCATTTTTTTTGAGAAAAATGACGGTTAATTTTTAATCTCTGATTTACATAGATATTTTAGAAAAAACGGGAGCATTCAACTATTATTATAATAAAGTGAGAAAAACATAAATATTTTAGAATGGACATGGTAGCACAACTATTGTAATGAAGTTTTGGAACGGAAATAGATCCATAGACAATTAACGCCCTATACTTGTTTGTTTCCATGTCGTTGATGGTGGCTTTACAGGTTTCCACCGACGTCTTGATTGCCCAAGATCTTCGATAACGTGTAGGACCTATGCATAGGTAATAGTGCTGTTCATCGAAGGTAAACTAGAGGAAACATATTGATAATGCAATGTTCTTTGGTGTACGGACTACCTTCGTTGTTTGAACCACGTAGAACACTAGATCCAAATGATGTTGAAAAGAAAAAGGGAACAAATGATACATGAACTGTTTGTATAAAGAATGATGTCTCGGTTGGCAGCGGGTAACTACCCTTTTTCGTATACTCCGTATTACTTTCTGCCCAATAGATAGCCCATATGATTGGTTACGGTGGAATAATACCATTTGTCTAATGTAAATAGAGACGTATAGTAGGCTAGTGACATAATGTCTAATGGATTCAAACATAACATCTGTTATATAGGTCTAGATATGGACCTCACCAAACAGTCAAGTCAAGGTAAGATCGGGTCCTCAATTCCACCCGATTCGGGGCTAGTTTTTTTTTTTTTTTTGCCTCGACCCTACTCGACCCATCCCAATCGCCAGATCTAAATCAAATGGTTACCAGGTTACTCATGCCCTCAACTACGTTGTGTGACCTAATCCTAACCCTCACGACTCACCCTCCAACTCTCACTCACAACACAACCGCCACAACCTCCCTACTCCCCATTTCCTCTCTTACTCTTCCGGCTCTCCCTCCCTCCCCATCTTTCTCTCTCCCTCTCCCTCCGAGCGACGAGCAAACAACGAATCCGGTGCATTCCTCTTCGGCTTCAACAAGGTCCACACCACTCCACTCCTAGCGCGGTGACAAAACCGAGGGCAACGACGACTCGGCGAGGGCCGTGAGCTGCCAACCTCGACGACAGTGACCAAACTCTGAGCTGGTGGTAGTGCTTTGGCAGCGATCAGATCTAGGCACTCAAATTACAATAGCCCTCTCGACAATGATGACACACTTCCTCAGTGATCAGCAGCTCGGATCAGATCTCCTCCTCCAGTCCCCCACCTGCTCTCTTGGGTTTGGGGCGAATTGGGTCCAGACAGATTAAGTCGAGGTCAGCATTTAGCATCCCCGATCAAGCGGGGTCGAGCTGATACTCAACTCGACCCATCTATACCTCTAATCAATTAACCATTTTGGGCAAAACGAGGTCGAAAAGCTAAGAGTGGTCATATGCATGCATGGGCTACCCCTGTAGGTGGCTAAGATGTCATATGTTGTCCATCACAATCTGCCTAGAACAACCAATGACAATGGGTCACACAGGTCTCATATCTTAATGGGTAAAGGTATTACATATATGAATTTTCTAGTTGGCAATTGCCTGGGCGGCAGTTCACCTGCCCAATGACCTTCGTTGTTGTCGTCCCGTCTCCTTCTTTTTCTACTGCGTGCCTCCGCCACCTGCACTCCTTTCCCTTCTTCTTACTGGTTGTTGCACACTATCGTTCTTCGCCGGAGCTTTGCTGCTGGTCAATTCGGGTTAGGGTTAGGGTTGGGTTGTGGTGGGCGTTCATTGATGTCCTCGAGTGTAGAGGGAAGCCAGGGAGGTGGTGCCCTGCAGTCGGAGGGGTTTGTGGTAGAGGTGACTATGCGTCAGTGGCAATCAGGTGGCGGCGGTCGGCGGATCGACACCGGTGGCGGGTTAGGGTGGGCGAGGCAACATCGTAGCGGGGGAAGTGGGTGGAGCAGTGAGGGCGCCGCCAATCGAGGGCAGTGGTCGACGACGACGACGATAGTGGAGGCACGCAGAGCGGAGATAGGGAGGATGATGAGCCGCGCGGGGAAATCTCCTGGGTCGACGCACAGTAGCGACTAGGTGATTGCCGAGGACTCGCTCCCTTACATATAAGGTGAGAACAAAAGGTTGGCCCAACCCTAAGAAGGGTCACCATGAACTTCTTTTTAAATTGTAAGATCAAACCTCTCATGGGCTTAATGTTTTGGTAATTGATGTCAACTGGGTCTCGACGGATCGCATCAGGGTTAAGGATGTTATTTGCTAGTTCTTCTATTTTCCTTGTGTGCGTGTCTGCTTCTGGCCCATCCGGCCCATTGATGTATGCAAGCTCATCTCTCTGGTTGTAGGTCCCTGTCGGGGATAAAATCACGGCCCATTGCCATGGCCCACTCCCTGACGGCTCATTCGAACAGCCTACTAGGGCCCAGCTCCCTAGAAGGTTCTATCTGGCCCATATGCATCCTGCCGAACAGCTTCCTAGCTGGCATGATGCGTAACGGCCAAGGAATCGTGTTTGAGTCCATCTCGAACAGGAGTTCTGCACGGCTACGTGAAGACCCGGACGTTGGTTTCTCGGATTGGAATAGAAGTCGTGATCCCCAAGAATTGGAGTATGCCTTATCTATCTCGGGATATATTTGGCACGTTGAGTTTGTTACGTACTCATAGTTAGCCCGGCCCGATATTCCCTCGGTAGGTCGGTTTGCTCTGCACTATATAAACAGAGCCCCTACGGCGTTGAGGGGGCAGCGGGCATCTCATAGGCACCTAATCTTCGCCTGTACACATATAATCTCGCCGAGACTTGTTCGTCTCGCCGAGCTACCTCTTGTAATCATCTTTGATATATAAGAAAGGCTGGACGTAGGGCTATTATCTCTCCCGAGAGGCCTGAACCAGGATAAAAACCCCTGTCTCCTTATTTGCTGTTGTTCGTTCTGTTCGGCGTGTCTCCTATCTCACTCTTGAAGAACCTTAGCGACTTGAGATCGATATCTCAACCGTCGACAGTTGGCGCCGTCCGTGGGGACTAGCAGATCGAGCATGTCGAACTCTATCAGTGACCAGGAGATTCTCCCTGAGAACTACGACTCAGAAGGGCAGGATGTCTCATCCCCTGCCAGATCGGATCGATCCCTTCGATCTCGATTGCCTTCCAGATCTGGTCCCCGCGACGAGCTCCGTGCTCGGGGGCTGGATCAACTTCGCGCCGGGCAGCTCTTCGCCCGGAGCGCGCGTTTGGTCCCCACGACGAGCTCCGTGCTCGGGGGCTGGATCATTTCGCGCCGGGCAGCTCTTCGCCCGGAGCGCGCGTCTGGTCCCTGCGACAAGCTCCTTGCTCGGGGACTGGATCAAAACTCCTTCCGGATCCCGGTGCTGTTCGCCTGACAGTGGATGACGGGAGAGAGCTGACCAGCACTTGGAACATCGACCAGTTTTGTAAGTTCCTCGTGTAGGTCTTTCGTTTCCTAACTTCGCGCTTTTTCTTAAATTTCGCGTCTTAGTTCGTACAAGTCCCTCGGGCTGCCATGTAAAGTTCAACCCATTGAACGGTGAATGTTCGCGGCCCCCTGCGGCCCTTCTCACCACTCGTCTTCTCAGACTACATTACTCTCTAGTAACACTTGATGGCTGCCCGGTCTTGCAAATTCTTGGCTCCGCAATCTTAAGGTTTTCCCTGCCCGTATCTAGCTTCAACAAGTTCCTAAACTCAGAGTTGCGTAACACGGCATCTAGCCTTGCGGCTAAGCCTGCTCTCGTAAGCCCTCCGCGGCAGAGGCACTTACCGCTCACGGCGCAACCACTTGGCAAAACCTGCTCTCGTAAGCCCTCCGCGGCAGAGGCACTTTCCTTATTCGGTTACCTTCGGAATCGCTTAACTTACGTTAACGGCGCGCCTTGAACGAGTCGATCAGATACGGTGTCGCTTAACTCTCTACGCACGTGCTTGAAGTCGCAAGTTCAGTCTTCATGCATCGTCCGCATCGGGGCCGTATGCCGCTCTTTCTCTTGTGCACTGCTTGAGTTCGCAAACTCAGTCCTCGAGCAACCGCACAACGGGCCGGAGTTAGGCTAAGCGTTCTCACCGGTTTTCTTAAAACTTTCTAGCGCTGTTCGCCTTGCTCTTGGTTTCCTATTTGTCCTTGTCTTTTCTTCTCTTTTTGCGAGAAAAGTCGCTCGATCGACTCTCGCTCTGATTCAAGCGCCGTCGGCGGTCTTGAGTCGCTTTCGGCCAGCCCCGAGGCCTCGCCTCTCCTCGGTCGATTGGGACTCGAGCTGAATTTCGCAACCCCAAGACGCTTTCAGCTTTCAGTTCCTTTCCTTAGCGTTGGTTTTTCAAAACCTCGTTGGTCTTCGCTCCGTGGCGCTCCCTGCAGTCTGAGCATGTCTTTTATCTGGCGACGACCAGACATGCGGCTCCGGTTAACCGAGGCGGTGCACCATCGATGGAGTTCGCCCGCGTAAACCGATTCTCGCCAACGGGCATGCCCACCGTAGTCGATTCTCATCAGAACGGCACTCTGGCGCTGGTTCCGCACCCGCCGAGGCCACACTAACGCCGCACGGGTCCATGCCCGGATAAGATTTCGCCAGACGCTTTTGCTCGCGGCTAAGGTCCCGATCGCGTTCCACGGTTAGCGGTCTTACCTACAATGGGCTGCACTTGCCCGCACACGTCTTTTTTATCCATGCTACGTCCTTCCTTGCACGGTAATACGGAGCAATGCACCACCAACGGAGTCCTGCCCACCGGAAGCCGATTCTCATCGCAACGGGCACTCCTGGCGTCTGTTCCGCATTCGCCGAGGTGATACTAACGGTATCGGGGGGCGTACCCGAAAAAAATTATGTCTTATGCGGGTAGGTCGTCTTTTGTGTGTTTTTCAAAACTCACTTTGCTCTTCTTAGAGCCTGTCCTTGCTCTCTTTTTCCCCTTGCTTGCTCGTTTCTTGTTTGTCTTCGCAGAAAGACAGAGCGGGAACGCCGACTCGTGATGGTCGCGGCGAGGTTCCAGGCTTCCCCACCAAAACCGATGTCTGCATCCCTCTCTTCCTGGGTACGCTCCGCGTGTGCCCGGGGACTGATTCACTCCACCCACGTATGATTTCTCGCCTTTGCCCGGCACTGACCTTCACAGTTCAGCTAAGTCAAGGTAGTGCGCCACCAACGGAGTCCTGCCCACCGTAAGCCGATTCTCATCGCAACGGGCATGCCCACCGTAAGCCGATTCTCATCGCAACGGGCACTCCAAGCGTCGATTCTGCACTTACCAAGACAACGCTAACACTGTCGCAAGGAATACGTCATGGGTAAAGCGTTGATCTCACACGTTCTCTTGCGGCTCTGACTGCATCGGGTTGTGATTCACCTCGCACCGGGCAGCTCTTCGCCCGGAGCGCGCGTCTGGTCCCCGCGACGAGCTCCGTGCTCAGAGGCTGGATCACCTCACATCGGGTAGCTCTTCACCTGGTTGCACTTTCTGGTCCCTTTAACGAGCTCCGTGCTCAGGGGCTGGATCTCTTTACCTGGTTCCTTTGACGGGCTCTACGCTCGGGGACTGGGTCACCTTCCCCCTCGTATGCATTGTCTGCTCCTAGCACACGATCTACGTCTGGGGGCACATCACCTTCGCTCCTGAGCATAACGTTTGCTCGAGAGCGCAATCTCTATTTCCTCGGGCAAGCTCTAGCCCGAGAGGTGGTTTCTCTATTTCCGTTCATGCTTTCCTAGGTATCTGAATGCCTGGATGCAGCAGCACGAGTCCGTCTCGCGACTTGCTATGTTTATTCTCCCGGAAGATCTGATCTTACCGGATACGGTGGTACGCTGTTCACTATCAAGAATCCAATCCCTCCTTGATGACGTTCAGCCTCGAGGAGATGATTCATCTCACTTTTTTCGTTTTCTGCAAACGAAGGCTGGGTACTCTGCTCGGTAAGATGTCGTTCCCTGTTCGACGCAACAGAGTTGCTCGGCGCCAGACGGGTTTGTTCGGTCTCGAACAAGTATTGTTCGGTTGAACCATAACCTGTTTGGTCGCCTGTTGCACGTCTTTTTAGCAGGAAAAATACCCTCTTCGTGACTTAGAGTCTAAAGAGGAAGACCCCACTCTAGTGAGTCCTTCCACTTGAGTCTCGGGGGCTAGCTGTCGGGGATAAAATCACGGCCCATTGCCATGGCCCACTCCCTGACGGCTCATTCGAACAGCCTACTAGGGCCCAGCTCCCTAGAAGGTTCTATCTGGCCCATATGGATCCTGCCGAACAGCTTCCTGGCTGGCATGATGCGTAACGGTCAAGGAATCGTGTTTGAGTCCGTCTCGAACAGGAGTTCTGCACGGCTACGTGAAGACCCGGACGTTGGTTTCTCGGATTGGAATAGAAACCGTGATCCCCAAGAATTGGAGTATGCCTTATCTATCTCGGGATATATTTGGCACGTTGAGTTCGTTACGTACTCGTAGTTAGCTCGGCCCGATATTCCCTCGGTAGGTCGGTTTGCTCTGCACTATATAAACAGAGCCCCTACGGCGTTGAGAGGGCAGCGGGCGTCTCATAGGCACCTGATCTTCGCCTGTACACATATAATCTCGCCGAGACTTGTTCGTCTCGCCGAGCTACCTATTGCAATCATCTTTGATATATAAGAAAGGCTGGACGTAGGGCTATTATCTCTCCCGAGAGGCCTGAACCAGGATAAAAACCCCTGTCTCCTTATTTGCTATTGTTCGTTCTGTTCGGCGTGTCTCCTATCTCACTCTTGAAGAACCTTAGCGACTTGAGATCAATATCTCAACCGTCGACAGTCCCACTGAGCACAAGTTCCAGTTCATCTGAGTGAGTTCGAGCGGGTTCTAGAGATGCCAGGTGCCCAGGGTTCGAGAGAGTTCCTGAGTGGAATAGCTGTCCAAGGTTCGGGTTTCTTAGCGCCTAAGTCTTCGAAAGTGCCAGGAAGTCTCCGGAAGCCACTTTCCAGCTGTCCAAAGGTTTCTTAGTGCCTAAATTACCTGGGTTCCCGCCTAAGCCATTCTAAGTTCCCGCCGAGTCCGCAAGTCATCAAGAATGCTAAAAGTCGAGCCCACGCCTGAGTCGAGAGAGAGGTGTCCGAGGGTGCCGGAGAATGGTTTCTATAGAATTTAGGGTCTATCCTTTTAGAAATAGGTGGTGAAACTTAATTAGTTGGATAGCCCTTTCTCTTAGCTTTTCGGAATGCCCAAGATCATAAAAAACGGAGTTCGGGAGTAAAAGATATTAATTTTTTTGGTAAACTCTGGAAATTTGAACCTCATAGGACGGGGTCCGACAGAGTACAATTTTTGGCCTAAACCTTATAGGACGGGGTCCGATAACTCATAGGACGGGGTCCGACAGAGTACAATTTTTGGCCTAAACCTTATAGGACGGGGTCCGACAGAGTACATATTTTGGCCTAAATCTCATAGGACGGAGTCCGATAAACTATAGGACGGCGTCCGACAGAGTAGAAATTTTGGACTAAACCTCATCGGACGGCGTCCGATGAGCACCGGACGGGGTCCGACGGATTGATCCGAAACTCGGGAAAACGAATCTGAGCCGTCCATTGTTAGGGTTTCACCTTGTGCCTATAAAGAGGGGCTTGGAGCACGGGAGAAACTTGAGAGAGCCAAATCTAGCAGCCACCCGTTGCCCTAGCCACCAAGAGAGCTCCTCCCATGGTTCCCATCTCCACCTAGGGTTCCATGTGCTTGAGAGATTGAGAGGGAGAAGAAGAAAGGAAGAGGAAGAAGAAGGTGCCCCTACCTCCCCTCATCCATCCCCAAGGTTTGCCCCTTCTCCCATGGTGTTCTTGCCCTAGTTTTCATGGTGGGAGAGAAGGGGTAGTGGTGATAGACGGTCTCCGATCTTGTGCTCTTGGGACTTCGCCGCCGGAGAGATCGTCGTCACGCCACGAGCTTCATCAACCGAACGACTATATCGACCGTGACGCAAACCCACCATCCGTTGGTGGTCACCGCCTTGTGTAGGGGTGCATCCTCTCCATCCGTTGGAGTCACAAGTCCGCCGTGTGTCGGCGGCCACCTCCGTGTGTCGGTGGTGCCAAGGTGTCCGTGTGTCGGAGCCAAATCCTCCATGTGTTGGGGGTACCTCATGTGTTGAGGTGAAATCCACCGTGTGTCGGTGGTCGGTGCCGGTGGGGTGTGAGACCTCTCGCGTGTGAGAGAACTCGCTTCCGTGTGAAGGTTTGGAGCTCGCCTACCATGTGTTGGTGAAGAGCTACCACGAGTGGATTGAGGGCTAGGGACGAGAGAGTCCCGACTTCTCTGTATGTGAAGTTTTCTCAACGGAGACGTAGGTGGTCATGTGTTGAGCACCGAACTTCGGGAAACAACTCGGTTTGCGCCTTCTTGTGTCACTCATTTACTTCCGCATATTGATTTGATCGTTTGCATGTGAGTGCCATCGAGCCTGCTAGTAGTCGCTTGTGCCTCATTGTGATCGCTTCCGCAACTAGACTCTAAATCCATTGATAGTTTGTGTTCTTAATTTGACTAACTAAGCAAGTGAATTGAGAGAAGTAAAATTTGAAAAGAGCCGATTCACCCCCCTCTCGGCATAGGATCCTTACAAGTGGTATCAGAGCCAGGTTCTCTATTTGTGCTTAACCGCATTAGAGATGGCCGACGTGGGTAGTGTCGCTAGTAATCGAATACCTCTGTTCAATGGATCTCACTTTGCTTTTTGGAAAAGACGCATGGCTGTTTATCTCCAATCTATGGGCTTAGATGTTTGGAAGGTTGTAGAGTCTCCTCTAGGCTTCACATTTGCGAATGACACAGCTCCCACATCTGAGCAAACTAGATTGCTTGAACTAGATGCTAAAGCTATGAATGCACTGTTATGTGGTTTGAGCATGGATGTGTTCGATAGAGTTAGCAACCTTCCCACTGCACACGATGTTTGGACATCACTTATAGAAATCCACGAGGGAACAGCCTCTGTCAAAGAGGGCAAGTTGGTGGTGGTTAAGAAAAAATTTGATCAATTTAGGATGCTTCCTGATGAGAATGTTAATGAGATGTTTTTTAGGCTTAACCCCATAATCAACGAGCTCAAGGGGCTTGGTTCTTCTCTGTCAGATGTTGATGTGTGCAGGAAGATGATCAGGGTGCTGCCAAGACAAGAGTACCGTGATATCATCACGTATCTCTCAAACAGTGACGAAGTCGAGAAGCTTGCTCCCACAGGCCACAGCTCTCCTGAGCAAGCTCACGGCTCATGAGATGCTCATCATTGAGCCTGGGGCACCACCTGCACCTGAGAAGTACAAGGTCGTTGCCCTCAAGGCGAGTGGATCCAAGCAGAGTGGCACTAAGATAAACTCAGCTGAAGATGGTGGAGAGATGACCCTGAGTCAGTTCGAAGCTGGATTTGAGCAACTAGGGTTATTCATAAAGAGTGCTGAAAAGTTCATGAACAACAATGGATATGGGGACAAGAGAAGGTTCGGGAGAAACTCATATGCATTACTCCGATGCTATGAGTGTCAAGAAAAGGGCCACATAGCTTCAATGTGCCCTCAGAAAGGAAACATCAAGTACAAAGAGAAGGGAAAGGATAAGGGTGATGGTGAGAAACTGAAGCACAAGGAAAAAGACAGGAGGAAGATTTTCCAAAAGTCAGGCTCCAAGGGCTTCTCCAAGCAAGGCAAGAGGCTGGCTTTTGTGGGAGAGTGGGTCACAGACGACAGCTCTAATGACTCTCTAACTTCAGATGACGAGGAGGAGTCAAGTGGTCAAGAATTGGCCGACATGGCAATCACTCAGGCTGTGCCACCACCGCCAGCCTTCCCTCCAAGATGCCTCACAGCCGTCACCGAGTCTCAAGTGTGGTACTCCTATGATGATGAGTCTGCTTCCTCTACTTCCACTACACCAGAGGCGACATTGACTCCGACCGACACCGCCAAGTGCTTGATGGCCAAACCAACTACCAATGAGGTTGGTAACTCTGACTCTGATCCTGATGATGAGGAGAAAACTGCTCAAACTTATCTTGCTCAAGCACTTGAATTTCTAGAAAAGGAAAGATCAAGAAGCATGAGACATCAGGAGCGTCTTAACAATTTGGATGCTAGGTTCAATGATCTTGTGTCTAAGCATGAATCACTAGAAACTGAACATGACATCATGATAGGCACTAGTAATGTTATGACTAAGAAGTCAAGTGCGCTTGAAGAAGAAAATAGGGCTATGAATGAGTCGGTAGAACATCTTCTTGCTACAATTCATGAGCTTAGGGCTACTAATGAGCGGCTTGTAGCCGACAATACTTTCATGATTGCTTTGCCTGTCGCTCAATCTGTTGATATTTCTGACTGTCATGCTTTGGTTGATGCTTTACCTACTACCTTGTCTGTTCCTAGTGATGTTGTTGATGATGCTCCTGCTTGTGTCATAATTGTTGCACCACCTAGAGTTGATTGCTCTACTTCCTGTGATGATTTGATTGATTTGACCCTGATCGCTTCTAACTCTAGTGGTTCCTCTAACAATGCTCATGATTGTATTCCTGATAATTGCAAATTTGCTTTAGCTGCTAGAGAACTAGTTATTGAGAATGGTGAACTTAGATCTAAACTTGAGTAATTTGATAAACGACTTGGGAAGTGTTATGAGGGTAGCCTAGCCTTGGATAAGATGCTCAAGGAACAAAGAAAACCTTTCCAAAAGGGTGGCTTGGGTTTTACCCCTGAGAAGCTAAAGGGGAGGAAGAAATCAAGTGTTCCTCGAGCATCTACCATTAGGCAAGGTTACTATCATACTCATCCCAATAAGAGAAGTAACTCTGGGCCTAACAACTTACACACTAGCAACTTGAACTCTAGACAACACTTTGGGCACTTCAACATTTGGCAAGGACCTCCTAGACACTATAACTCTCCCACATGGCAACCTCAAATGCACTACAACATTTGGCATGCTCCTAGGTACAACACTTGGTATTCACCTAGGCAAAACTTCTGGAATGGTACTCCTAAGCGCAACAATGGTAGGACAAATCCTCCTAGGAACCAAAACCGCAACACTCCCAATCACACACAGCCAAGATTCTTAAGAGCACATGCTGAGCTGTATGATCACTACCTGCTAAAGAAATATTCACAAGGTAGAGTGACTGCTAGATTTGTTGGGCTCAAGTCTGAGAATGAGCACAAGGCACATGTTTGGGTGCCCAAGTCATTGATTGATCGTTTTGCTCCTGTTGCTTCTGGTTTGAAGGCTAACCCTCGGGGACCTCCTGTGTGGGTCCCTGAGTCACATAAGTGATCTTTTCTCATGACAGGTGAACTACCGGAGTGGAGGATGCCATTGGATCATCGACAGCGGGTGCACCCAACACATGACCGGCAACCCCGGTTGTTCACCTCAATAGGGGAGGAAGGCAAGATTCCCCCAAGGTTACTTTTGAAGATGGAAGCAAAAGCAGGGTACTTGGAGTTGGAAAGGTAGCAATCTATTCAGATCTTTCAATTGACAATGTGCTACTAGTGAAAACTTTGAGCTATAATCTTCTCTCTGTTGCCCAAATATGTGATTTGGGGTTCCATTGTAATTTCTCACCTGAGGGTTTGTTGGTTTTGAACAAAAATGAAAAACTTGTGTTCAAAAGTTTTCGTTTTGAAAACTTGTTTCTTGTGAACTTTAATGAGCCCGCTGCATCTGTCTCAACTTGCCTTGTCGTTAAAGTCTCTCTTGGTTGGTTTTGGCATAGGCGTTTTGGACATGTCGGCATAGCAAATTTGAAGAAACTTTTCAAAAACGAGTTGGTCCTTGGGGTGCAAGATGTGACATTCGAAAAAGACAAGCTTTGCAGTGCCTGTCAGGCCGGCAAACAAGTGGCAAGCTCACATCCTGCCAAGAATGTCATGTCTACATCTCGACCTCTCGAGCTTATACACATGGATCTTTTCAGGCCAACAACCTATGTGAGTATCGGAGGAAATCTCTATTGCATGGTCATTGTTGATGACTTCTTCCGATACACTTGGGTTTTCTTTCTACCTGACAAAACTCCAACTGGAGATGTTTTTAAAAAGTTTGTAAAGAAAGCTCAAAATGCTTTTGATTGTACCCTCAAGAAGGTGAGAAGTGACAATGGAACGAAGTTCACTAACACTTCTGTTGAGTTGTTCTGTGATGAGTTAGGGATTGATCACCAGTTCTCAGGCACCTACACCCCTCAGCAAAATGGGGTGGTTGAGAGGAAGAACAGGACACTCATTGAAATGGCGAGGACAATGTTAGATGAATACAAAACCTCTGATCTGTTCTGGGCTGAGGCAGTCAATACAACCTGTCACTGCATCAACAGGCTGTATCTTCGCTCTTGAAGAAGACGTCCTATGAACTGCTAGTGGGAAGACGACCCAATGTTTCCTACTTCAGGGTTTTGGCTGCAAGGTCTATATCAAGAAGAAGCGGGAGCACTTGGGCAAGTTCTAGAGCAGAGTGGATATGGAAATCTTCTTAGGGTACTCAGCCAGAGGGTCTTCCTTCAGGGTATACAATGAGAGTAATGGTCAGATTGAGGAGACCTGCGATGTGAAGTTCGATGAGTCAAATGGGACCCAAAGGGAGCATGAGAACCTGGATGATGTGGATGGTGAGCAGTTGGCTAGAGCGGTGGAGGAGATGCCTGCTGGTGATGTGATGCCAGTAGAGGCTCAGAGGAAGACCGAGACTGTTCCACCACCTCTCACACTTGAACCGGTGCCAGAGTCAGGGGGAGTCTCACCTCAGGCGGACAGCTCAAGTTTCGATCAGGCTCCAGAGGCAGAGACAGCTTGTGAGCCAGATGGAGAGTCAGTCGAGCTACCACATCAGTTGATCAAGACCCATCACACCATTGCTCGTGATCATCCAGCTGATCAAGTGATTGGGGACTTGACTCAAGGTGTACAAACAAGGTCAAGAACAGCCAGCATCAGTGAGGTTGTTGCCTTAGCAAACTTCTGTGAGCACACGGCGTTTGTGTCTGAGCTTGAGCCAAAGAAAGTGGAAGAGGCACTGAGTGACCCAGACTGGATCAATGCGATGCACGAGGAGCTGAACAACTTTGAAAGAAACAAAGTCTGGACCTTGGTGAAAAGGCCAAGCGACTGCAACGTGATTGGCACCAAGTGGGTATTCAAGAACAAGTAAGATGAGTTTGGCTTGGTGGTGCGCAACAAGGCTAGACTGGTCGCTCAGGGTTTCACACAGATCGAGGGAGTTGACTGCAGTGACACCTATGCTCCTGTGGTCCGTCTGGATGCAATCAGACTGCTTGTGGCGTTCTCTATATGCCACAACATCGTCCTCAAGCAGATGGATGTGAAGAGTGCCTTCCTCAACTGGTACATTGGAGAGCTAGTGTATGTTGAGCAACCTCTAGGCTTCGAGGACCCGCAACACCCTGATCATGTGTACAAACTGTCGAAGGCTCTGTACGGTCTCAAGTAAGCTCCCAGGGAGTGGTATGAAAGGCTAAGGGATTTCCTCATCTCCAAGGGCTTCATAGTTGGAAGAGTTGACTCGACCCTATTCACCAAGGTGGTGAACGGAGATTTGTTCCTCTGCCAGGTCTATGTGGATGACATCATCTTCGGCATCTCCAATGAGTCTTTGGTCGCAGATTTCAGTGAGATGATAAGTAAGGAATTCGAAATGTCAACGATGGGTGAGCTGAACTTCTTCTTGGGTTTTCAAATCAAGCAACTCAAGACCGGGACCTTCATGTGCCAAGAGAAGCATATCCACGACCTCCTCAAGCGCTTCAACATAAGTGACTGCAAGCTAATCCGGACACCAATGGGGACGAGCTGCCACCTCGACCTCAACGAAAAAGGTAAACATGTCAACCATAAGCTTTACCGTTCCATGATTGGTGCTTTGCTCTATTTGACTGCATCTAGGCCGGACATCATGTTTAGTGTGTGCATGTGCGTTAGATTTCAAGCCTCCCCTAGAGAAATGCATATGACTGCTGTGAAACGAATCCTTCGATACCTGAAACACACACCTAGCATAGGCCTTTGGTTTCCGAAGGGTGCGCGGTTTGAGCTCCTAGGCTATTCTGACTCAGATTATGCCGGGTGTAAGATTGATCGCAAGAGCACTTCCGTGGCATGTCATTTCCGGGGCAAGAAACAGAACTCCGTGGCTCTATCTACTGCTGAGGCTGAGTATATAGCGGCAGGGAGTTGCTGTGCACAACTTCTTTACTTGACACAATCACTGTTTGACTTTGGGTTTAAACTTGACCATGTGCCTCTCCTATGCGACAACGAGAGCGCGGTGAAGATAGCGTGCAATCCGGTCCAACACTCACGGACCAAGCACATTGATGTCCGTCACCATTTCCTTCGGGATCATGTGGCGAAGGGCGACATTGTGCTTGAACACGTGCGGACGGAGGATCAGCTTGCCGACATCTTTACCAAGCCACCCGATGAGACACGATTCTGCAAATTAAGAAATGAATTGAACATTTTAGACAAGTCAAACATTGCCTGAGTCGGTCGTGCGGCTATGTCATTCATTGCAAATCTTTTGAAGCTAGTTTGAGCATTGAGGTGCTTTGCCTGTTATACTGGTTGTTACTCATTGTCTATATGATCATCACATGAAAATTGATAGCTATAGCATGTGTTTACCTTGTCACTAGCTCAACTTGTGCTTAACTCAATATATCATGCAATTGGAAGCCATGAGCATGTGTTAGGGGCTATAGCTTCTAATCTCATTTGATTGCTCTAAACTCTTGGTTGACTATGTACTTCTAAATCTAGATTATGTTCTTCTATTTTGCACATGTCTTTACCTCGCTAAATTGAGCAATTTTGAGAAAATGTTGAGCCAAATTTGCAAAATATGCTAAAATGTGAATAAGACCACAGTTAGTCATATTTGTCTTACCAATGCCTCATCGATGAGATAGCTTGCCATGGCACTGGGCATGAACTTAGGGGAGCTTTGGATGACCGAGACGTTTATCTTCAGTGTCATGCTGGGTGGCGTCGCCTATGGTTTGAGACATGGCAAATTTGAGAAAATTCAAAGTGCAAAATGTGAAATTCTTCAAAATGAGTTCAACCAAAATGTTTTAGTCTCAAATAGGCTTGGTGATAGCATGTGTAGCTTGGAGTGCATCTTCTAGTGCTATGGTGTATCATGCGTCCTTTTTGAGTTTTGGAGCAACTCTTGATACTTCTAACTATTGTTCATCCTATACTTGCTTTAGATCATAATAACTTGAATTACACATCTAACAATTGTGCTCTAGTTGAACTTATGACATTGTGACCTTGAGATGGCTAGAGTTTGAGTGTGGTGGATTTGTGGGCGTGTTTGCACTAGTATAACCTCCAAATCTCTTAATTTGCTGTTAATCCCATGTTTTGCTACTTTGTGGTCATTGATGCCAAAGGGGGAGAAATAATTGCAAATCCATGCTTTGAAAACACATTGGGCATTGTCATGATTTGGGATGCAAAGGGGGGGCGAATTGACTTTGGGTTACAAGTGATATCTTAGGAGATGCTTTGCTTATAGGATGGAGATTAGGATGGAGATGTTTTGCTCCATGTTGTGATGTGATAGTATTCTCAAGTAGTACGCATTGATTTAGGGGAAACTTATGTCTATTCTTGCATTGGCATGGAGCAATATTTTTGAGCTAACCCATTGCACCAGAGATTGTATTTTGGTTTTGTCATGTTGTATTTGCAGGTGTTATCATCAATTACCAAAAAGGGGGAGATTATAAGATCAAGCCTCCTATGGGCTTAATGTTTTGGTAATTGATGCCAACTGGGCCTCGACGGATCGCATCAAGGCTAAGGATGTTATTTGCTAGTTCTTCTATTTTTTTTGTGTGCGTGTCTGCTTCTGGCCCATCCGGCCCATTGATGTCTGCAAGCTCATCCCTCTGGTTGTAGGTCCCACTGAGCACAAGTTCCAGTTCATCTGAGTGAGTTCGAGCGGGTTCTAGAGATGCCAGGTGTCCAGAGTTCGAGAGAGTTCCTGAGTGGGATAGCTATCCAAGGTTCGGGTTTCTTAGCGCCTAAGTCTTCGCAAGTGCTAGGAAGTCTCCGGAAGCCACTTTCCAGCCGTCTAAGGGTTTCTTAGCGTCTAAGTCACCTGGGTTCCTGCCTAAGCCATTCTAGGTTCCCGCCGAGTCCGCAAGTCATCAAGAATGCTAAAAGTCGAGCCCACGCCTGAGTCGAGAGAGAGGTGTCCGAGGGTGCCGGAGAATGGTTTCTATAGAATTTAGGGTCTATCCTTTTAGAAATAGGTGGTGAAACTTAGTTAGTTGGATAGCCCTTTCTCTTAGCTTTTCGGAATGCCCAAGATCATAAAAAACGGAGTTCGGGAGCAAAAGATATGAATTTTTTGGTAAACTCTGGAAATTTGAACCTCATAGGACGGGGTCCGATAACTTATAGGACGGGGTCCGACAGAGTACAATTTTTGGCCTAAACCTTATAGGACGGGGTCCGATAACTCATAGGACGGGGTCCGACAGAGTACAATTTTTGGCCTAAACCTTATAGGACAGGGTCCGACAGAGTACATATTTTGGCCTAAATCTCATAGGAAGGGGTCCGATAAACTATAGGACGGCGTCCGACAGAGTAGAAATTTTGGACTAAACCTAATCGGACAGCGTCCGATGAGCACCGGACAGGGTCCGACGGATTGATCCGAAACTCGGAAAAACGAATCTGAGCCGTCCATTGTTAGGGTTTCACCTTGTGCCTATAAACAGGGGCTTGGAGCACGGGAGAAACTTGAGAGAGCCAAATCTAGCAGCCACCCCTTGCCCTAGCCACCAAGAGAGCTCCTCCCATGGTTCCCATCTCCACCTAGGGTTCCATGTGCTTGAGAGATTGAGAGGGAGAAGAAGAGAGGAAGAGGAAAAAGAAGGTGCCCCCTACCTCCTCCCATCCATCCCCAAGGTTTGCCCCTTCTCCCATGGTGTTCTTGCCCTAGTTTTCATGGTGGGAGAGAAGGGGTTGTGGTGAGAGACGGTCTCCGATCTTATGCTCTTGGGACTTCGCCGTCGAAGAGATCGTCGTCACGCCACGAGCTTCATCAACCGAACTACTACATCAACCGTGCCGCAAACCCACCATCCGTTGGTGGTCACCGCCTTGTGTAGGGGTGCATCCTCTCCATCCGTTGGAGTCACAAGTCCGCTGTGTGTGTGTGCCACCTCCGTGTGTCGGTGGTGCCAAGGTGTCCGTGTGTCGGAGCCAAATCCTCCATGTGTTGGGGGTACCTCATGTGTTGAGGTGAAATCCACCGTGTGTCGGTGGTCGGTGCCGTGTGTCGGTGCCGGTGGGGTGTGAGACCTCTCGCGTGTGAGAGAACTCGCTTATATGTGAAGGTTTGGAGCTCGCCTACCATGTGTTGGTGAAGAACTACCACGAGTGGATTGAGGGCTAGGAACGAGAGGGTCCCGACTTCTCTGTGTGAGAAGTTTCCTCAACGGAGACGTATGTGTTCATGTGTTGAGCACCGAACTTCGGGAAACAACTCGGTTTGCGCCTTCTTGTCTCACTCATTTACTTCCGCATATTGATTTGATCGTTTGCATGTGAGTACCATCGAGCCTCCTAGTAGTCGCTTGTGCCTCGTTGTGATCGTTTCCGCAACTAGATTCTAAATCCATTGATAGTTTGTGTTCTTAATTTGACTAACTAAACAAGCGAATTGAGAGAAGTAAAATTTGAAAGAGCCGATTCACCCCCTCCTCTCGGCATAGGATCCTTACATAACTGTAAGATATTAAGATTTTTTAAGAAAGAAAATTGAATTTCGCATGGAAATACGCAAGTCAAACTGTACTTTGACCATAATATATTTCTTGTTTGTCCAATTTGAATAATTCATTTAAATTATATGAATATGCAATTCTGGCAAATGTCATTATCTTTTTAAATTGGGATAATTTAGTTTTTGCCCTAAAGTTCATTGCTTATCTACTATTTGCCCCAAGCAACTTTCTTCTATATGTTTTGCCCCAAAGTTGGTTGGGTTATCTATTATTTGCCCTTTTTGAATTTTGGCATAAATATGAGCAAAGTTTGACATAAAAAGACCATTCTACCGCTACCAATGCCACATCTATTATTTGCCCTTTTTTCGCCGCCTCTCTAATATTTGTCCTCCTTTTCGCTGTCAGTGATAGTTTTTTCACAATATATAAAATCAGACATATGTATCCTTAGATATATTACATTGCATATCAAAATAAAACTCATCATCCAAAGTTTGCATGTAACGTCATATTCGTATGAATGTTAGCAGTTCATATGAAATGCAACAAAATAACATTCAGAGCGTATGTGTTGACACCCAAATTTGGCACGCTCGGTGGGAAATCGGATATTCAGAAAAGGCCTAATATGATGAAATTATTGGGCTGAATCGGAAATGGGCTTATCGGTAAAGAAGAAAAGTATATTGAAGAATACTGATGGTGATAAGACTTCGGAAGAGATACGATCTGATCAGAAGCGCGAATCGGTAAAATAGGTCGTATCGGTATCGACTTTGTAATACTATAAATAGGATCTTAGGCCTCGGGAATAAACACATCTTACTCAAAAGACAAACTACTTTCTCGAATCCGATCGACCTCGTCGAAAGGTTTCAAATCGCAGGTAGAGCTATCTCGATGGGATAATCGATTCTCTCCTTGTAACCCGTATGCGTGGCTGCATCATATTGATCTCATGTATACAAATCACGTTAAACTGTCTCGGGATTTACCGATCTTTAACGTATTCTCGCATATTGCACTGTCTCAATTTAATCGATCTGTAATGTGTGTTTATCCTGCAATACCGATAGTCAAGTATTTCATATGCTTTTCCTGAATCCGATATATGTAACTATCTCGTTTAATCGATCTTGTGTATGCCTTGTTTAGAATCTTGCATGTGTAAGTGTTTGCCGATTAGCACTGCACCTACCTTTGTTGGTTTTAAACCTTTAAATCGGTTTATTGGCTTACATCTAGATTTAGATCTGAATATTGTCTTGGCCTGACCAATCTATTCAATCTGTTTCTTGTTTTAATCTAATGCATTGATTTGAGGGTTTATCGCTAACATTATATAAATATACGAAAAAAGAAGTGGAAGATTTAGATTTGAACGCTTATTAATATTTGTTTGCTCTATCAGGCATTAAGCCGATAGATCTTGTAATCGGATTCTTTGAAGCCGATTACGAGTAACTTGATCTGGCTATATCGCAAAGCCGATTAGGACGATATTACTGACGATTTTCCCCTTGTCAATTTACATGTCAAATTGACTGGCACGCTTGGATTTTAGTTGCGACGCAATCACAGAATTGACGCTTCTGTACGTGTGTTCACGAAAAGCCAACTTTTTGTGTCAACAGTATGTCCAATGTAACAAAAGTGCATCTAGAATGTACACTCGGTGCAATAAAATGGTATTATGCCTGATTAATTTCATTGGTCACTTTTTTCGCTTTCTTGGAGTCGGCCCATGTTGTGACCTGGTTCATTGCCGTCTTCAAAGAGAGTGAGGTCGTGGAGATCGATCGCCAATTGGGAGGCCACTAAGGCCGGGGATGAAACGGGGAGGTCGCGCCGCCGGGGAGGGCCGCCGCATCGGACTCCATCGGTAGGCTGAGAAGAAGGGTAATGAGAGGACGAGTAGATGCTAGGCTGAATAGAAGGGAAATTAGAGAAGGGTATGTTGGTCTTTTTATGTCTAAATTTGTTCATATTTATGCAAAAAATTCAAAAAAGAGGTAAATAATAGATAACCCAACCAATTTTAGAGCAAAACATATAGAAGAACGTTTCTTAGGGCAAATAGTAGATATACAATGAACTTTAGGGTAAAAAGTAAATTATCCCTTTTAAATTCCTACTGGAACTTGTGTTGCCCGGAAAAAAAAAACTTGTGTGTTGAAGACGCGAGTCACGCTACCACCGACGAGTCAAACATCTTGCCCTCTGCCAGTTTGATTCGTTCGGATCTCCTGCCAGTCCTGCGCAGCTACAGCTCCAACCAAAAAAAAAAGAAGCAAGTACAGACTCCAAAGCCCTTCCGTTTGGAAATTCGAATTCAAACGGCACTACCCAAAAAAATTTCTATAAGGTTCTCTTTTGTTTTGAATTTCAAAAACGCCACAGCAAATTGACTCAGGGAAACGTCCTTGTTTTTGAAATTTCAAGAAATTTTTATTAGATATATATCTGAAGAGAATACGTGATTTGTGTGATTCTCTCTCCTATTCGATCTCCATATTAATGAAGGCCATCTTTGCCTAGTTCTTCGACGCCCTCCCCAAAGGCCAACATCTTCTTTGACCCCTGTGTTCAAGCAGCAGCCGGAGAGGTCGATCCGATGGCCGCGGAGACGTACGTCACCGACGTGGCCTTCGGGCAGGACGTGATCACCGCCACCGTGACGTCCTCCGGCGCCGCCGTGGAGGGGTGGCTTGGGGATGTCCGTTCCCTGTACAGCCGCGGCGGCCTCGTCGTCGGGCTCGACGTCGAGTGGCGTCCCAATTTCGGCGGCGCGCAGAACCCCGTGGCTCTCCTGCAGCTCTGCGTCGACCACCGTTGCCTCATCTTCCAGCTCCTCCACGCCGACTACGTCCCGGCGGCCCTGGCAGCCTTCCTCGCGGACCCCGGCTCCCGCTTCGTCGGCATCGGCGTGGAGGCGGACGCCGAGCGCCTGAGCGACGACCACGGCCTCCAGGTGGCCAGCACGGTGGACCTGCGCAGCCTCGCGGCGGAGGGGATGGGTAGGCCGGATCTCCGCCAGGCCGGGCTGCAGGCCGTGGTGCGCGCCGTCATGGGCGCCACCCTCGTCAAGCCGCAGAGGGTGACGATGAGCCGCTGGGACGCCTACTGCCTTTCTCACGAGCAGATCCAGTACGCCTGCATCGACGCCTTCGTCTCCTTCGACGTCGGCCGGAGGCTGCTCACCGGCTCCGCCAACTTCTGATAATCGCCGATCAAGGCAATGCCGTGGTGGCTTGGGATTTGGGAATCTGCACGCTCCCAAGTTAACTAATATCCCTTCGCTACTCGCTAGCGCGCTTAGGTTTACTTCTTGCTGTATTTTGTTGTTCTTCCTATCGTACCGTCAGGTAAGGACTTAAACTGTTCTTTTCGGTAGGGCTTAACTGTTTCCGTTGATGGGAAGGAATTCGGTCAGGGTTTGATTCTCTCCGAACTGTCTTGTTGGCCGGATTGTGTTCGATGATGAAGGTTTGTTTTTTCGGGTTTGCTATTTCGTAGGCGTCTGGAATTTGCGAAATCATGCAGACGAAAAAAAATCCACTAAATTTCTACTGTTTTTCCATATTTCTATTTATTGGAAAAAAATGTTTCGCGGTAGTGGAATTTTTTGCGGGAGATCAGATTTATTATAGATTTATTTTGTTTTCTGTTTATTATAGATTTATTCATTTTATTTTTTATAGATTTATTTATTTTGTTTTTATAGTACGTAGCCGCGGATGTACAGGGTTTATGATACGTAGCAGCAGTTTAACTAGCTAGTAAGCAAAGCGCTCGTACGTACCTAAGCGGCAGCATGCAAACGACGCCTGTGCCAAATGCTCGGGCACAGACGCTTGCGAGGTAGTCCCTCCCTTATTTTTTAGGGGTGGCCGGTGGTGTCTATCGGGCTTAGTCCAGTGGCTTTGGACTTGTGTGATGTTACTCTACTGGACTCCTACCAATGCCTGAAGGATTACTTAATGGCTTGGCTTTGAAGGATTGTTTTCTGCAACAACTAGTTTTGCTCGGACTCTAACGACTAATTTTGCTCAGTGATGTTATAAATAGAGGTCTTATGGCTGGCTAGGTGAGGTTTTGGGCTCTACCGTATAGCAAATGAGAGCACTAGAGCTTTAGGTTCGATCCATATAGATATTTCTCTCCTCTTCGACCATGTGCATCATGCAAGGTGCTTGATTCATCGTGATTAAGATCATTTGGAGCTTCTTACTCTTGAAGACCTTGCCTTTAAGATGGTTGGTGGGCTTGAGGAACTCATATTTGGTGTTTGTAGGAGCCTTTAAGCCAACGTACAAGATGTTGGAGTCCATCTTGCTAGAGCGATGAACGATCATGAGTGAAGATGAGGCATGTGGCCACACAGAGAGAGAGAGAGAGAGAGAGAGAGAGAGAGAGAGAGAGAGAGAGAGCTGGTCCTTATGCGCAAGGGATAGCCTTAACGGGGAGCAGGAGTTTGACTCTGAGCAGGCCCGTCGATAGGCATGTGCGAACTGTGCTCATGCACAGGGCCCCCAGTTGAGATGGGCCCCCAATTTACTAAAGGCTATGCTGATCGCTGACGCTGAACTACTGCTTCGGTTCGGTGCTTCCTATGCGGGCCAGCCTAGGAGGAGGCCATGCAGCCACGCATGCATGCATGAGGAACCGAAGAGGCAGGCTGCAGGCCGAACTGCCCTTGATTCGCTAATCGCGACGCTAATTTCTGATTTCCTTCAATTGGCTTCGGCACTTCCGTGGTTCCACCGCAGCGCCGCTTCGCTTCCAAATTCCAATCCGCGCGACGCGAGAGCGGCGACGCTGGTCGTCGGCCACAATCCACGCCGGCCACAGTTGGCCACAATCCACGCCGGCCACAGTTGGCTAATCAGCCTAATCTTGTAATCCTTGTCGTCCCTGCGATCGCGATTCGCGAGACACGGTAAGTACTGAGTCGATACATACTCGATACTCGATAGTCATTAGTCGGTCTAGGTCGATCCGTCAATTATGCAATTCATTCATGTATGTGTACTGCTTTAATTAATTTAATTTATTTTTTATTTATAAAATAGGGAGTCAAGATTCAAGAAGACTTTTATTTCGTGAATAGTCATCATGTCTAGTAGAAATAGGAAGTATGATTCTGGTGCTGAAAAGCGTAAGAAGAGACAAAGGCTAGAAGCAGTAGCTCAATCTCAAAGGGGTGCTCTTGATAAATTTGTTTTGAGAGAAACTCCAGGTACTAATGTTGATGACGGTCATGCCCGTGATGCAGTAGAGGTCGAGGCTCACGTTGCAGATATCAATGAAGGTGATAGTGGTAATATTGCCGATGAAGGTCATGATGCTAATATTGCCGATGAAGGTGATGATGTTAATATTGCCGATGACATTGATAATTCCTTTCAGCCCAATATATTTGATCCAAGAATTTGGGATGCACTTGATCCTAGAATGATTGATATTTTGGTGCAAAAGGGTCCTAAAAGAGACTTGTCCATTGAGCATGGTCCTAGAGATAAATTCTCTAGAAGGTTTTCTGCATTATCATACACTAGAGTTCTTTCAAATGGAGAAAAGTGTGACAGAGAATGGCTTGTATACAGTAAAGATCTTGACAAAGTATTTTGTTTTTGCTGCAAATTATTGAGAAAGGGGCTTGTAAGAGGTCAGTTAGCAAATGACGGTTTCAGTGACTGGATTCATCTTGGTAATAGACTTGAAGAGCATGAAACTAGTAGAGAACATGTCACAAATATGGCTACATGGTTGCAGAAGAATCAAACAATTGATAAAGTTGCTCAGCGAGAACTTGAAAAAGAAAAGGAGCATTGGAGAAAAGTTTTGATCAGGATTGTTTTGATTGTAAAGTTTCTTGCAGAACATAGTATAGCATTTCGTGGCAGTAATAGCTGGTTGTACCAAGACAGCAATGGCAATTTCTTAGGACTGGTTGAAATGTTGGCTGAATTTGACCCAGTTATCAAAGAGCATGTTGACCGCATCACCAATGATAAAATTCATGATCATTATCTTGGTCCTTCCATCTAGAATGAGTTAATAAATTTGCTAGCTGTTGCGATCGGGTCTGCAATCATTGGAAAGGTAAAAGAAGCCAAGTATTTCTCAGTTTTACTTGACTGTACTCCTGATGCAAGCCACCAAGAACAGATGTCTTTGATAATAAGGTATGTTGATGCATCTTCAAGTTCTGTTTGTATTGAAGAATCCTTCTTAAGTTTTTTGAATGTGAATGATACCACTAGACAAGGATTGTTTGATGTTCTACAAGAGGAATTGAAGAGTCTTGATCTTGATGTAGACAATGTGAGAGGACAAGGATATGATAATGGGTCGAATATGAAAGGAAAGCATCAAGGGGTACAAAAGAAACTTTTGGATATAAATCCAAGAGCTTTTTATTCAGCTTATGGTTGTCATAGTCTGAATTTGACACTATGCGATATGGCAAAGTCTTGTCGTAAAGCAACAGAATTTTTTGGAGTTATCCAACGCATCTATACAACATTTGCTAATTCTACAAAAAGGTGGCAAATTCTAAAAGATAACATAACAGGATTGACTCTCAAGTCATTGACATCTACTCGCTGGGAGAGTCGTGTTGATAGTGTTAAGGCTATAAGGTTTCAGATCCCAGAAATAAGAGAGGCTCTGCTACAAGTGGCTGAAAGTGATAATGATCCATTGGCAAGTAATGAAGCTAAATCATTGGTAGAAAATGAACTTGGTGGATTTGAATTTTTAGTGGCAATAATCATCTGGTATGAAATATTATCTGCTATTAATTTGGTCAGCAAGCAGCTACAATCAAAAGATATGCTTATTGATTGAGTCTATACAGGGGCTGATTTCCTTTTTCAGAAAGTATAAGAAACTGGCCTTTCAAAAACATTGGAAGCTGCAAAAGAAATTACAATGGAGATGGATATTCATCCAGAGTTCCGCACCAAGCGTAAAATCAAAAGAAAAAGACAATTTGACGAGGGTGCAGATGATGCATCAGTTGATCCACAATCTGCAGAGGACTCATTTAGAGTTAATTATTTTATACCTGTTGTTGATCAAACTATAACCTCACTTACCAGGAGATTTGAACAGTACCAAGGTCTTGGTGATTGATAAACGGCCCACCTTGTAGCAAGCCTTGGGCCGATCCCGTACCGGCCCACCACGCGAACAGAGGACCAGGCAGGCCGTTCCTGACCATACTAAGGAAGCCGCCTAACTCGTTTGCAGCGTCCCCGGGCTTGACTAGGTCAAACCGTGCGGCACCATGTCCCTCCCGGGCTATCCGTGGCAGGAGAAGGTCCTCGAGTGATCCGCTTCGCTTCGTGGGCGAGTGGCGACAACCGTCATGGCCCATCAGCTTTCTCCGCCTTGACCGGAGGAAAATCGTATCTCCTGTGGACCCCGACCGGGAAGTACGCCAGACGATCCGTCTTGTCGTTTGCCCTCTTTGGCGGCGGCAGATGGTTGTTACGCTCATAACGCCCCTCAACGGGTGGCGCAGAGCTGGCTCGGTCCAGTCAAGGCTATATTGGGGGTAAAGGGAAAGTGCTTTCCCTTTAAAGAAGTTCTCCCTCTTGAACGGGAATGTTAAGACAAACACGTGTCGAAGATTAACTCGACCGGTTTCTCCTGCAGCTCGATACCGACAGACCCTAGAACGAGACAAGAACCTCGCCACTAAAGCAAAGACCAGCTGGGCCCGCCAGACGCCTCGGGCGGTCCACGGCGCCTATAAAAGGAGGATTCTGGGCGTTGCAAGGCGGCCAACTCAACACCCGAAATCCCTGATCCGATTCCACCTGGCCCGAGCACAAGCAACATTGGCATCCGAAGCTTCCTCCACGAGTAGCCTTAGCCTTTAGCCGTCACCATTGTAAGCTCGGGATCAGCGCCTCCAGGTCCGATCCCGGCACCTCTGTACTGTTTTCCACCATATAGTCAACAAGACTGGAGTAGAGCTATTACCCGGCAGTGGGGGCTCGAACCAGGGTAAATCACTTGTGTCTCCACGGTTTGCATCGTTCCTCTCTGTCTTCCCACAGTACGAAGGACCTGTATTCGGATCACCAAGTCGCGTCAGGCTTAGTCCGAGAAGACCGCGTGCTCGAGCCCCCAGAGGCTCGGGCCGCCACTGGCCGCCGAGAAGGGTCGTCGTTGGGCCTCACACCAACTATAAACTCGCTCACGGTCCATGGACCCGCCGCTCTTGAAGCGATTCCCAGACACCGACAGCTGGCGCCCACCGTGGGGCCCATGGCTAGCCCTCAGCACTCCGTTCCCTCGGACATGCCTGAGGTTCCGAGCGGCGACGAGGTCCTGGACCTCGAGTTCGATGAGTGCGACGATCTGGACGATTTGGTCCCGTCGTACGATGGCTGGCGGGAGGAGTACCTCGCCGAAGCCGGGGCTGACGAGATGGAGGTTGATACCTCTCTCGCCCCAGGGGTAGAGTTTCGCCCCGAGGAGTCGCTCCCGGAGCTGGACCCCTCCGTCACCCATGTCAGCGAGACTCCCATGGAGTTCGAACTGCTTGGTGACACCGCCGCCTCCGCCGGCGACACCGGGACGTTTCCCCCAGCCTCGCGCACGTCCCGCTGCGTCTTCGCGGCGGCGGTTGACGGCAACGCCGAGGGCGAGGAAGCCTGGGGCAAGGCGCCGTCGCACGAGGCGAAAAGTTCTTCAATGATGCCGCCCGCCACGTTATGGATGGGATCTCGAGGAGGACCGTCGCCAACGCACTTCGGGCTGCCGGCGGTCGACCCCTCATCGAGACAATGACCAACCCGCTCTTGCGCAGCCGCCAGAAGCGCGGCGCCATCGCCCTGGATCGTTCGCGACTTGGAGAAGGACCCCCGTGGTTTCACCATGACGGATTTGGGTCCGGCCATCGCTGAAGGCCTAGGTACCGTTACCTGTGGCATCGACCGACATCAGGAGCAGAACGGCGATGATCGTCCGGACACATGGCGTGGAAACCAATCCGACCACAGCAGTACTCAAAGCCGCTCGCGCCGCCGCCGCAATCGTTCGCGCCAGACCCAGACAAGCTCCTCCGCCGGCGGCTCGTCGCACGCCCGGGGCGGAGTGTTTTCTCGCTTGGGCCCACGCCGGGAAACCTCTCCCCCGAAGGCCGCGCCAGGGTGCTCTGCCTTCTCTCGCGCTCTCCGCGAAGCGCCGTGGCCCTCGAGGTTCAAACCCGGGCCCATTGAGAAGTTCGACGGGAGCAAGAATCCCGAGGAGTTTCTATCCGTCTACACCACCGCCATCCGAGCTATGGGGGGAGATGAGGCCGTCATGGTCAACTATTTTCCCACAGTGCTCGAGGGCATGGCCTAAACCTGGCTGTTCAACCAACGGCCCGGTTCTATCCGCAGCTGGTCACACCAGAGGATGCCCTCCGCACGAAGCTTCGAGGATGCTACGCCGCCCCGGCGCCCAGACCTCAAGCTCGTAGTACAAATGAGATGATGAGAGTCTCGAGATTTTGTGTGCGGTTCGTCAGAGCCCGCAACACAATCCCTGATCTCGATGAGGCCATCATCGAGGCCTTCAAGGATGGTGTGAGGGACGGCGCTACACCGGGACCTCGAGCTCCACCCGGTCAATACATGAGTGAGCTCTTCCGCACCGCCGCCTTTCTACGCTAACGCCCGAGGCGGTAGAGCGCAAGAGGGCGTCTTGAAGAAGAAGGCTAAGGTCGACGATGGCTCGGGTAAAGCCGAGGCGGACAAGAAGAAAAAGAAGCGGCGGAGCAGCCGCTAAGTTCATCGCCGCCGTCGAGCCCGACCAGCCCGAGTGCCCGCCACGCGACGCTTCTTCTCGCTAACGCCGCCTCGGCGTCGCCCGCGGCGTTCTTCTGGCGGCAGCTGGCGACCTCCCCACCGGGTAGGCCACGCGGCGCCCAGGGCACCCAAGGTCGGCCTCCCGTCCCACAGCAGCAGTAACCGAGGTGAGACCGCCCACGACCCCACCTTTTTCGCCGCTCTTCATCAACGCCACGCCATGAGCTACATAATCGCCGCACATGGGCCCGCCACCGAGGACTTCTACGCCGTCGCGACCCATGCCCGAAGCCGCCGAGGGCGCGTCGCGCGCCCGCACCCCAGACGCCAGATCGGGGTTTCCAAGCCCGTGGGCTACGCCGCCATCTTTGGCGGCACGTCAGCCTACACCTCTCGCCGCGAAGCTCAAAGCCGCCCCGAGAGGTCCTCCACATCTCCGCAAGCGAGCCAGCTGCGTAATCCCCGCTTGGTCCAGCTAGGCTATCACCTTTTGGTGACGGATCGTCCGTGGGCTCTCCAAACCCAGCCTCCTCCGGTGCTCGCCTACCATTGGCAATACCGGGGTCGACCAAGTCCTCGTGGATAGCGGGAGCTCGCTGACATCATCACAGCCAGCGTCTTAGGCCTCATGCAGGTCCGCTCCCAAGATCAAGGACATCACCGCCCCTTTCCACGGCATTGTCCCAGATCGCCGCCGCCTGTTAGGCGGTCGTGCTACCGTCACGCTCGCTCCTCCACCAACTTCCTGGACGGAGTACATCACCTTTGAGGTGGTGGAAACAGAGCTCCCTACAACGCCATATTAGGGCGCCTCACTCTCCAAGTTCATGGCGGTCTCCCACCACGCCTATCACCGCTCAAGATGCCGGCACCTAAGGGAGTCATCACCGTCCGGGGTAACCACAAGACGGCCCTCGACATGACAGACCATGGCCATGGTAGGACAGCTCCCACCCGTGGTCCCAGGGCTGCAAGGAGCGCCCACACGCCTCTAAGGTGGCACTGCAGCCGCAGGAGCCCACCAAGACCGCTGCCCTCACAGAGTCGAGACCCTCCAAGGTGGTCCACGTGGGGACAACCTCGAGCCTCAATAGGAACTCGAGCTCATTACCTTCCTCCGCTAACAAGGACGCGTTTGCATGGGAACCGTCCGATATGCCCGAAGTCCCAAGGGAGGTGATCGAGCACAGCTAAGCGTCCTACCGACAAGAAACCGATAAGGCGATGTCGAGGCGTGTCCCCGACCGGAAGGCCAAGATCATCCAAGACCACTCGGCAAGCCGCTTCGAGCGGGCTTCATCCGCGAGTTCAAGACTCGATTGGCTTGCGAACCCGGTCGTCGCCCGTAAGAAAGGAGGCAAGTGGCGCGTGTGTTAGCCGACCACCGCGACCTTAATTCCGCCGCCCTAAGGATAACTTTCCTTCCACGCATAGATCGGCTAGTTGACGCCTTCGGCAGATTCGGCTTTGATGAGTTTCTGGATGCTTATTCGGTTACCATCGGATCGCGTTGTGTAAAGAGGACGAAGAAAAACCGCCTTTGTAACGCCTTTTCGCACATTTTGCTATACGACCATGTCCTTCGGTCTCGAAATCTTTGGCGCCCGTTCCGTCTCATGCAAAAAACTCTCCTCGATCAAATAGGGCGAACGAGAAGTCTCGTCGATTTACATCGTAGTCAAGAGAAAAGACGCCCGTGACCACGTGTCCGACCTAGCCGAGACCTTTGATGACTTGAGACAAAGACAGGGTCAAGTTAAACCCCGAGAAGTGCGTTTTCGGTGTCAAGTCCGGCATGCTCCTAGGCTACGTAATCGGCGGGGCGAGCATCGGTGCGAACCCCGAAAAGATCGAGGCCGTCGAAAAGATGAGGTCGCCGACCTGTGTAAAGGACATCCAGTCCCTCACGGGCAAAATGGCGGCCTTAAGCCGTTTTGACGGCGTGTTCTCCGCTCAACCACTGCGGATCACACCCCTGGTCAGATTTTTAGTCTGCTAGCCAACTCGATCAAGCTCGGTTCGATTTGAGCGTCGGGCACAACAAGGAGCGACTGCCGATTTACCTGTGTTCGGACCCCTCGCGGGTAATAGTCCTACTCTGCCGAGCCTTAGCTCTTTTCTCGATTGTGGTTGAATGGGAATGTATTTACTGTGGTGTTTGAATGCACGAATGCTAGTGCATCGCATTCTTCCCTCTCTCTCTCTCCTTTTATACAAGCTTTGGGCTGGCGAGAGCCGAGGGGGTTGGCGAGACAAGATTCTCAAGACAATCGACAAGACACGACAGAAGAGACGAAAACGTGCCGCTACCCATGCAGCCATGGCGCCGCCTCGCGTGCCGCAGTGGCCTCGACCCGACATGACCACACAGTGAGTCTGCGGGTGGGGCCGCCTGCCTCCTCGACACGGGGCCTCCTCAAGCAAACCTTCTCTCTGGGGCAATTCTTACGCGCCATGATGGCAGCCACCAGACCTGCAGGGTCATCAGAAGCGTAATCATTTCTTCAGCTGTCTATCCGCGCGTGATGTCTCATTAAATGCGCTTCGTCCTTTGCAGCAGGGGGAGCCTTCGTCCCGAAGACTCCTTCTGCAATGCTCCCTGCCGCGCGGGCCCCACCTGACGTGTGGGACCCTCGCCTGGTCTTCAGAGGGGGCTCGCCCACGCACCCGCCTGGCGCGTGGGGCCCTCGCCTCGTCTTCAGAGGGGGCTCGCCCACGCACCCGCCTGGCGCGTGGGGCCCTCGCCTCGTCTTCAGAGGGGGCTCGCCCACGCGCGCGGGGCCTTCTTGGCCTCCTGAGGGGCTCGCCCACCGGGCCTGAGCTCGCCTCGCCCGCGACGCGTGGGGCCCTCTTGGCCTCCCGAGGCTCGCCACGCCTGGAGCCTTGCTCGCCTCTTTGTGACGTGGGGCCTCTTGGCCTCTGAGGGCTCGCCACACTGGGGCCTTGCTCGCCGACGCGACGCTGGGGGCCCTCTTGGCCTCTGAGGGGCTCGCCACGGGTTTTGCTCGCCTTTCGCCGACGCTGGGCCCTCTTGGCCTTCTCAGACTCTTTGTACCTCGGTATTTATTACACCGACAGTGAGCCCCCTGTCCACCATGATACGCGAACCGTCACAGAGACATTTTTCCGCTTTCTTGTCGGGCGGAGACTAATCGTGGGGGCCCACCACCGCGCGGCCGTCGCTGATTCTCCGTCTGCACGATCTTCCTTGGGAACTACGCCGCTGGAAAAACCAAAACGCTGGGCAATGATGGCGCCGCGCGTGGGCGGAATCCAAACCGCTGCGGCTCGCGCCCCACGCCTATAAATATTCTCTCGGTACGCTGCCAATCCTTCCGCACGCTAAGTCTTCACAAGCCGCCAACCGCCTCCTTCGCCGCCACCACGTAGCCTTTTTTTTCGCCAACTTCTCCATCGCTTTCCAATGGCGCCAAACGCAGCAAGGATCGCCGTGGAGGCGCCGCCGTCGTTCGGGCCAAGTTTTCCTACCGCCGCCGACAAAGACTCAGTGAGGCCGCTTCAAGTGTTTGTGCCGCCAACCGCCGCCCGGTTCCGTCCCGGCACCATGGCACCAAGCCCTCGCGACGGGGAGATTATCACCTTCGTCTGGCGGCGCCGAGGGCTCATCCCGCCAGTATTCTGAATTTTTCTTGGGGTGCTCGCTTTCACGAGATCCAGCGCGTGCACCTTCCCCAATTCCATCATTGCGCTGGCCATCTTCGCCCACCTCTGCGAGATGTTCGTGGGGCGATGCCAAGCCTCCCGCTCTGGCGCCGGCTCTTCGTCTTTGCCGCGAGGCCGCGCCCGTCGCGGGCCTTCGGAGTGCTACTTCACGCCCGCTAAACCGCCGCCATCCCCCTGCCGCCCAAGTCCAATCGGAAGGACTGCACCGACAATGGTCAGACGTGGAGGACTCCGGTGGCCGCGACGATCTTTCTTCTTCGAGGGTCTCCAGCTGGAGCCCACCGCTAACCGGGGCTTCGCCGATTTATTCAGCCGGAGTCAATGATGCCGGCGCGATCGTCGATCTTCGCCGCCGCTGGCTCACCGGAACCCTCGTCGCGGCGATTTTTGCGGCGCCGACCGCCGCTCCGATGAGGACTCGCCCCACCAGTATGTACTACAATGACAACGATGGAGTCCGCGTCGCCCTCGGCGGTGAGTGCTCTTTTAGTCTTTTGGGTCTCTTGTATTTCTTGGAATCCTTTTGCTCGCCGACTTTGTGGTTTATTTTCTTGCTCGCCCACCCAGGAACGTCTTGACGACGTGCTCGGATCGGTGGGGCGGGACTATCGCCCCACCGATCCAAGGACACTTCGCCGCTCTGCAGCATCCTCCCCCTCTGCGATCGATCCACGGAGCGCAAACCAACACTTATGCGCGCCGCCTATGGAGGTCTCTCGGTCTGCGGTCCAAGTGGCACGAGGGCCACTACAGATCCGCGATCCGCCTCCGGCGACCGCCCAAGCTTCCGCGGCCGCCGCTACCTCTGCCGTGGCGGCCGACTCCGATCGCGCCCGGGAAGCGCCGCCTCATCCTCGCCGTGGACGACGACGAAGAGGAGGGGGCGACGAGTCCAAAGAGGGCTCGCCTCCAATCTCGAAGCTCACACCACCGCTGGCCCCTCCTGGGGGCCATTGTTACTGCCGCCCGCCATCGGGCGAGCGCGGCGATTTCAGAACCGACGCCGCTGCGCCAGTTTCTTCCGCTCCGCCCACGCTGACGCCTCCTGCGGCTGGCGCTTGCCGACGCGACGGCTTCACGCCGCTGGTGCTTCTGCTCACCGCACGCGCCAGCTAGCAGCCCGGACGGCGGTGACCGCGATCATGCCACCACCACCTCCGCGCAATCAGCGACTTGGCGCTCCTTCAGCTTTCGCCAGGCGCGCCACTTCAGTTGGCTTTCCTGCGCCACGCACACTTCGTGATTAGGGTTAGTATGCTACACGCTTTTGCATACCAACCCCGCTTGTCCTTCTTGAACAGGCGACGCTGGGCAACGAGCTCGCTCCGCGACTTGCCACTTCAGCCAGCGGCCGCTTCCTTTGACGGAGGTCGCTCAAGGGCGGCGAGAGTTCGCCGGCGCATGCCGGAGAACCTTCGCCACCGCGCTCGTGGCGCTGCCGCTTATCTCGCCGTGACTGCCGACGAGGGCGCCTTCGAGGCGCTTCACCCTCTCCGCACTGGCGACGCGGAGGAAGCCCTCGCTTTGGCGGAGCGATTCGCTGGCGAAGCCGCGGCGGGCCTTGGCCAAGAGACCGCCGCGGAGGAGGCGATGACCAGCGAGGTCATGCGGCAGCCTGCCGCCGCCGCTCGCCGCCAAGCAGGTCGAAGACCTCCGCTCGAACACTTCCAGCGCCTCAAGCTCTCGCCGACATGTCTGCAGACCGCTTACCACGGCTTCCGGACGCCTGCATCCATCGGTGTTACCTTGTATTCCCATTTGAGGAGACGGTTATGCGAAGATCTGCCGGCGCCCGTGGGGAGCCGCCCGGCCTCGCGGTCTTCCGGTGGCGTTGCGACGCGGGTGATCAAGACGGTCGCCAAGGCGCTCTTGAAGCAAATATGTTCATCTTGGGCAATCGCTTTGCTCGAGACGCCGCTTGATCTCGACGCCGCCACCGGGGAGACTTCGCGCCAGCTGGTCCGGATCGAGCAGGCGCGGGTTGACACCGCCGCCGGCCGTGTATCCATGATAGGCGGCGCCGCTCCAGCGGACGACGAAGACGAGGAGGAGTAGCGAGACTCCCCTGTCTTTTTTGCCTTGTAAACGTTGCCTATCAATGCAAACAAACTTTTGCTCTTTTGTTTTGAGTCTCACTTGAACTTCGCACAATTTTAATTTGCGGAATTGAACTGGGCACCGACACCAAAGGCTTTAGATCGAACGCTCGCCGCAAGTGAGCGCTGCTTCTTTAGGCATCTGGTTACTTCAACCCTTATGGCCTCTCGCAACCCGACTTAAACATTACGTGGCGGCGCTTAGCTTCCGGAAGTGGTCTAGTCGCGGTGCCATTGTTGGCGCATTGCTGAGACCGAGCCGACACACCGGCTAGAACCGCCTTCCGCCGCTTTCGCCTCGCACCAGCAGAAGTTATAAGCGCTGTTTTGCATCTAAGGGCCATTAGCCATAAGTACTTTCGCTACCAGCTTTTGGCGTAATGCTTTCTAACAGACCTTTCTAAGGCTAAGCCACCGATCGCCAAAAGCTTTAGACGAGCTTTACGCTGAAAGTGGCGCTTTTTCCTCGTGCATCTGGTTACTTCAACCCTTATGGCCTCTTTGCCAACCGACCCTAGACATCGCAGAGCGAGAAGTACTTAGCTTCCTAAGTGGTCTAGTCGCGGTGTCATTGTTGGCGCATTGCCTAGACCGAAGCCGACACACCTGCTAGAACCCGCTTCAAAATCCGCTCGCTCACCCAACCGCAAGTCGAGGCGTTAGTCCTTGAACTAAGGGCCATTCGCTTTAAGTACTTTTTTCGCTACCAAATTTTCAATGAATGCTTTCTAATGCACTTAAAGCTAAAAAGAAACAGATGCCCACAAGGAGACAGAACTTATCTCTTATTGAAGATGGCTTTGTACAATGCAATTTCGAGGCGAAGCGGTGAAGGAAGAAGACTCGCCGCCGCTCCAAAGGAAGGCCAAAAAATCTCTTGACTGCTACCTCGGTAGAACTTCCTCACCGCCGACGCTCCAAGTGTTCGCCAATTCATGACCATCCTCGAACGCGAGCCTCGACCGAGCTCAAGGGAGATCGAGACCACCTTGAAGGGCCCCTCCCACAGTGGGAGATAGCGAGCTGTTGCGCCCACTGCGCTTGGATTTTGCGAAACGAGGTCGCCCATCGCCAAGATTCTCACACACACCGCTTTGCTTGATAACGACGCAGTCACTGCTGGTACTTATGGCCCGGATCGCCGCCTCCTCGGATCTCTCCAGAGATTCAGCTAAATCTGACGCGTCGTGGTCTTGGTTCGCTGAACGCCGCCACCCTTGGGAGCCGGGCGAGCTCCGATGGGAGCACCTCCTCGAGCCATACACCAGAAGAAGGGGTCTCGCCGGTGGCTCTGTGGAAGTTGTTCGCAGCCGCCACAACACGCTGGGGACTTCTTCACCAGCCACCACGCTTCTCCAAAGGCGTCGAACGCCTTGTCTTGAGTCCTTGAGTACTTCCGTTCGCCTCGCCCACTTGCCCATTGCTCTTGGATGTGCGACGAGGCGGCTACGCTTGTTACCCAACTCTTCGCACCGCCTTGGAAATCAGCGCTTGGAACGAGCACCGTTGTCGTTGATGATTCTCATATGGCGACACCGAACCGACGAAGATGCCCTTCATAAACTTGATAGCCGCTTCGGATGTGATCGCCGGGACCGGCGAGGCTTCAACCCACTTAGTGAACTTGTCGATGGCGACGAACAGATGTGTGTAACCTCCGCTTTCGCGGGAACGGGCCTGTAATGTCCAAATTTCTGCATCGCGAACTGCCAGAGAGCGGAATGGTCTACAAATCACCGGGCCGGTCTGGGATCCGCTTAGCATGAAATTGGCACGCCAGATCTCCTCACCACTCAAGGCATCCCGAGGGCAAGAGGGCCAATAGAAGCCGTGGCGAAAGCTTTCCCAACCAACGCCCGGCCTCAATGGCTCCCACATGCCTCCATGGATCTCAGAGAGAATTTCACTCCCGCTTCCCGAAAGTGACGACTTCAATAGAACTCCGCTTGCGCCTCGGGCGATACAGTCCCCACCTACCGTATGTAGCGCTTGGCCTTGGCGTTATCTTCTCACCGACGCGTCATCGCTTGGGATCACTCCATCCCGCAGTAGGCTAGGATCGGATCCATCCACCGACCTTCCCGACCAAAGCAGTGACGACGCTCAGACATTGTCGCCGACGACCGCCTGCCCGGGCGCTTTCCGCCAGCTTCTTCCGCCTCCTCCCTCTAACCGGAGCCGCAGCAGATCGGTGACGCTCCTCCAGAGGTGGAGCTGATCAAGAAAGCGCCGCCCCGCCAGATTGGGGGTGCGACGACGGTCACAGTAAGTCATTCTTCAAAGACCCCAAATGAACAGTGCCTCGACGAGGCAATGGGATAATTCTTCCGCCATATAATTGTTGCGGCGAGGGACGAGCACGGCCCAAACCCTCGGCGCCGCCCAACCGGGCGCCTCCGCCTGTAGGCCGCCATGACGGATCCGAGCAGAGAAATTTTCGCCCGTTGATGACCGTGAGAGAGTCGCTTTTACTTGTAGCCACCGGATGCCAAGGGTCGGCCACCCCGAGCCCAAATGAAAGGCCCTTCATATTCCGCGACGTTGTTGGTGGCGCTGAAGTCCAAAGACTACCAGTGCTTGGACGACATCGCCGGGGAGACACCAGACGACGCCACTTCACCCTCCAAATTGAATGAGCCGTCAAGAAGAGAGTCCACGGCGAGGATGCTCGGGTGTCTTCATTCGTGTCCGCCGAGTCCATTCACGATTTAACTCCGCCAGAGCTTGCTCTTTGATGGCCGCTCGGGAGCGAACTTGAGATCGACCGCCAAATTTCCATGGCCCACTTGGCGATGCGACCTGTCAGCCGCGGTTGAAGAGGATCTCCGCAAGGGATACTTGGTCAACACTGTGACTTCGCGCCCGGAAGTAGTGGCGTAGCTGGACGCCACAAGACGGGCGTAGAGCATCTTCTTCTCGTGTCAGAATACCTTGTTTCTGGGCGTGGAGGACCTTGCCGACGTAGTAAATAGGGCGCTGAACGCCTTTCTTCTTCCGCCACCAAAGACAAGGCTGACCGCTGGGGTTCGCCATGACGAGAGGATCGCTGCTCGCCGGGTCTGGGGCGACCAAGACGGGCGGGAGGTGAGATACTTCTTCAGACTGCCGAACGCCTCCTGCGCCCGCCCACCCCTCGGCTGGTTGGTCTTCTTTAGGAGCTTGAGCAAAGGGAGACTTTTATCCCCAGCGAGCTATAAAGCGGCCCAGGAGGTCAAGCGCCCACCAAGCACCGTTGATCCGCCAAGTCGCTCGGGGGCTTCATGTTCTCGATCGCGCGATCTTGTCGGTTCGCCTAATCCTCTCGGGAGACGAGGAATCCCAGCCAGCTTGTCTGACGGAACTGGCGAACACGCATTTCTCTCGATTAAGCTTGATGCAAGATTTCCTCGTTGTTGAAGGTTTCTTCCAGTCGCCGATCAACTCCTCCGCCTTCTTGACTTCACCACCGATCATCGACATACACCTCCTGTGTTTCGCCTCTATTTGGGGCGGTGAGCGATATGCATGGCCCTCGATAGGTTGGGCCCGCATTCTTCAAATTCAACGCCATCCTTGGTAGCAATGAGACGCCCATGGGCGCCACGAAGACGGTCTTGTCTTCATCTTCTTCGCCATGCTAATCTGGTGGTACCCAGAGTACGCGATCCGTAAAGCATTACCGCCGCACTCGCAGCTTGAGTCGACGATGAGATCGACGCGGGCAGCTGGCACGGATCCATCGCACGCCTTGTTGAGGTCGGTGAAGTCCACGCACATCCTCCAACGCCTGCTGATTTCTTGACGAGGACGGGTTCGCGAGTCACCGGATGGGCGACATCGCGACGCACCCGCCCTTAAGAGCTTGTCCACCTCCGGCGGATAACTTCCTAGCGCCCACCGACCGCTTCGACCTTCAGATGACCGGTCGCGCCGGGGAACGCCGCCAATTTGTGCTCAATCACCTCCTCGGGACCCCAGCCATGTCGGACGGTTGCCACGCAAACACGCTCGTAGGATCGAGGAAGGAGACGAGCGCCTTCCTATTTGGCGCCGAGAGGCGCCCACCCGAACGGTCTTCGCCGGTTCGACTTCGCCAGGAGACCGCTTTAACCTCCGCGGACGAACCGGGAGGCACGGTTCGCGGAGGAGCTCCTGTAGTCGAAGCCTCGCCTTGGCACCGACGCTTCGCCAAAGCGAGCTGCCTTGTCGCAGCGGAGCGCCCGGCGGTCCACTTTAAGACGATGGGGCCGGGCCCTCGGATCTTCACCACCATGTACGATAGTGGCAAACCGCCATGAACTTGGTCGGCACCGGCTAGTATGGCGCTAGGGGAGGTCGAAGTCCGCCACTCAACTCGAGCATCTCGGTGCGGAAGTTGTTTGAGCTTCCAACGCCACCGGAGATCGACGCGCAGCAATGGGACGGACTTCACTCGAGCGATGCCAAGAATGGGAGCGCGGACGGCTCCCGCCGCCGATCTCGAGCGCTGTGGCGACCCGAAGGATGGAGGTTGAGGGAGCTCCCTCCGTCTACCAAAGACCGCCTAGCTTTTACATTCCGACCGTGGCGCGACCACGATCGGAGATGTCCAGTATTTGGCGGATCGGCTGGGTGATCGGCTCGATCGAACGCGATCGGGTCGCTCCGACCACGCCAAATACTTTTGTTGACCTAAAACTGTGCACGGCGGCGACACTTCTCATCGCACGCTTAAAGCTAGTATGGGACGGATATGTGGCGAACCGCCAGGATGATGGCAACCGCTCCGCCGAAAGCTGCCGCCGCCTCTTGCCCTTGCCATCGCCGGACGCCGCTGCTGCTGCCGCCAGGACCCTTGCCAACCGACCACCTCCTCTCTTTCTCGCCACAGACCCATTGCGCACTGTCCGTCGTCGTCGTCGCTGTCGGCCGCCTTTATGCTTCTTCTTGTCCTGCCGCCGGGTTCCTCGAGGTCCCTACTCGCCACCAGCAACTGTCCTCAACATACAGCCGGGCGGATGCGAGCTCCGCTCAAGGGCGACTTGTGCGCCAAGGTGAAGAGCTCCTCCGCTGCTTTTGATCTTGCGGTGGCCATCTTCTCCTTGACCTTGGGGTCTCGGGCGCCTCCTCCGAATGCCGTGACCACGGCGGCCGATGGAGATGTCGTGGATGGTGTTGCGGACCGACCGAACGCCAATATAGTCGCTACAATGACTTCTCCTTTTCTTCCGCTTCCACGCCAGGAGGTCGCCTTCTACCCCGGCTGCTCGAAGGTGCCCTGAAGTTGGTGACGAAGAGCTCCGAGAGCTCCTTCCATGACCCCACTGACTCCGGGGCAGTTCATGAGCCACGAGCGGGCTCGCGGTGAGGACCGCTGGGAAGTAGTTCGCTAGAACCTTCCCCGACCCTCCTGCCGGCCGCATCACCGCTGCCTAGATCTCGCAAAACTCATCGGGTATGTGGAGCCGTCATACTTTTCGATGGGGGCCGGACGAAACCGCTCCGACCACTAGACGCGCGCAGCCTCCCAGAAAAGGCGCGTCCTCCCGCTCCCGACGCGGTCCTCGCCCGCCGCCCCATCGCCTAGGGCGGCGCCAAGAAGCGCCACCTCACTGGCGGGCAGCTCTGCGGAGCCCTCTTGCTGGTCCCAGCGGCGGGCAATGACAGCTGCTGCCGGCCTTGCCATGCCTGGGAGCTTGTCACGCAGTGTCTTCTCCATGCAGCAAGTGGCGGTCCTCGGATGGGACCGAGATCCCGCCACTCAAGACGCCTCGCCGGCCGAGCCCCCGTGGGGTCGCCTCGCTCTTGTCGTTTTGGCCCCGCCTCACCAGAGATCTGCGAGGAGTGCGAGGGCAACAAAGAACGGAGGAAGCGGAAACACCGCTCCCACGCCCCGAATCTTGCACCACCGCCCGGGCGGCATCGACGAGGGGCTGTTGCCAACCACAAGGCCGCGGGAGTCCGGAGTCACCGAACCGTGGGTTCTCCAAAGGGCCCCGCCGCATGGAGGTTTTAGCCGAGTGCACTCCTCCAAGGCCAGCGCCGCTTAGCTTGGCCGGGCGGCCGCTTCCGCCAGGTTCCGACCTTAGGCGGCGGCTACCGCCGGTGATCCATCGCCATTGCCGCGGCCGACTCGCGTGGCCGCGGCTCTAGCGGCCGCTTCTGCCCATCGCGGGATCGCCGCTCCGCCATCGCCGCTCAAGAAGGGTCAAGAGCTTGAACCGATGCTAGCGGCGCCCCTACAGGCGCGCCGATCGACGGCGTGTTCTCCGCTTCAACCATCGCGGATCACACCCCGGTCGATTTTTAGTTCCGCTAGCCAACTCGATCAAGCTCGGTTCGATTTGAGCGTCGGGCACAACAAGGAGCGACTTCGATTGACCCGAGTTCGGACCCTCGCGGTAATAGTCCTACTCCCCTGAGAGCCTTAGCTCTTTTCTCGATTGTGGTTGAATAGGAATGTGTTTACAGGTGTTTCAATGCACTATGCTTAGTGCATCGCATACTCCCTCCCTCTCTCTCCTCTCCTTTTATACAAGCTTTGGGCTGGCGGAGAGAGCCGAGGGGTAGGCAGTACAGTACTCTCAGTACACTGACAAGACACGACAGAAGAGACGAAAATGTGTCACGCCCATGCCACATGGGCGCCTCACAGGTTTCCGCAAGTGGCCTCCTGACCAAGACAACACACCGGTGAGTCTCGCCTGCCTCTCAGAGGGGGCTCGCCCACGCACCCGCTCGGGCGTGGGGCCCTCTTGGCCTCCTCGAGGGGCTCGCCCACGCCACTGGGCCTTGCTCGCCCACCGACGCGTGGGGCCCTCTTGGCCTCCTGAGGGGCTCGCCACGCCACTGGGCCTTGCTCGCCTTTGCGGCGTGGGGCCCCTCTTGGCCTCTGAGGGGCTCGCCACGCCACTGGAGCCTTGCTCGCCGCTTTGCTACGGGGCCTCTTAGCCTTCTCAGACTCTTTGTACCCCGGTATTTATTACACCGACATCGCTTCATCTCCCGCCTTTGAGACCGGCGCACCTTTTCGCAAACTCTCAAGAAGCACGATAGTTTCGAGTGGATCGAGAAGCCGAGGCCGCGTTTCTGCAACTTAAGCAATATCTCGCCTCGCCACCTATCCTCACTACTCCCAAGCTCGGGGAAGCCCTCCTGTTATACCTCTCGGTGACACCAAACGCCGCAAGTGCGGTCTTGGCGAGAGAACAAGAAGGGAAGCAGAGTCTGCCTACTATGTGAGCGGCACTCACCGGCCAAAGGAGCGCTTATCCCGACCTTCGAAGCGTACTACGCTTTTTCGATGGCCTCGCGCAAGTTGCGCCACTATTTCCAAGCCCACTCAAGTCGTTGTCCCGACTACTTACCCGATCAAGGACATTCTCCGAAACCCGAGGCCACCGGCCCGGTCGCGAAGTGGGAGTCGAGTGGGTGAATTCGACATCCAGCTCAGATCTCGAACCGCGATCAAGGCCCAGTGCCCGCTGATTCGTTCTTGAGTTGACCGGGCCGGATGAGCAAAGGTCAAGCTCTCCGTGTCAAGACGGGAAGAAGCTCGGTGGACTATGTACTTTGATGGTTCACACCACCGGCGATCGGATGCGGGCTCGTTCTCATTTCCCCCAATGGAGAGCGACTCAAAGACGTCATACAAATACACTTTGCGGCTACGAACAACGCCCGCGAGTATGAAGCCCTAATTGAGGGCCTAAGAGCATCTTGCCGCGCCGACATTAAACGGCTTGTTATGAAGGGATTCGCATTGTCGTCCGCCAGTCGAGAGGAGTTTCGTGCAACCGACGACTCGATGGCGCTGATACTGGCGGAAGTGAGGAACCGGAGAAGCGCTTACGAGTTTCAAATCAGCTACATTCCTGTGGAAGAGAATGGCGAAGCCGATAAGCTCGCCAAGCTCGGATCTCGCAAGAACCGGCCCACGTGGTGCTAGTGCAGCACCTTTTGAAGCCCTCCATTCCTCCGGAGAGGAGGCAAAGGGACGCTCTGTTACCCCCAAACCGAGACATCCGTCTCGTCTCATTCCTCGAGCAAAGCACCTCCCGGATGACGCCATTCATACAGCTTCTTGGAGCAGGGACATTACCCGAGGACGCTCTGCCGCGCTCCAATTAAAAAAGGCGAGCCCGAGCTTACCGCTGCACGGGATTGCTGCATGCAAGGGGTGCTAACGGCGTGCTTTGTAAGTCAAGTACCCAAGAAGAAGGTAAGTACCTTTTGGCCGACATTCACGAGGGCATCGTGGCGCGCGCGCCACACAGTAACTCTCGCCGCAAAGTTCCCGCATGGGCTACTCTTCGCCCATCGCGATGAGCGACGCAGGTTTTAGTTAAGCGCTGCGAAGCTTGCCAGTATCATGCGCGGATGACGCACTAGCCCGCGTATGAGCAGCAAACCATTCCACTAGCGTGGCCGTTCGCGGTTTGGGGCATGGACCTCTTAGGACCGTTCCCCAAAGGTCTTGGTGGCAAGACACCTTCACCAAGTGGATTGAGGCCGAGCCGGTCTCCAACATCACTGCAATCGCCGTGGTACGTTTTTTCTGAAGCATCGTCGCAAGGTTTGGTGTGCCCAACAGAATCATCGCTGACAATGGCACCCAATTCACAAGCCGGAGTTCAACGACATCGCGAGAAATCGGCATGAAGCTTCGCCTTGGCCTCTGCGGCCAACTGAAAGCAACGGCGCAAGCCTGAACGAGCTAACGGACGCTTAGTCCAAGGCATCAAAAGCGAGTCTACAACGCTCAAGGCCAAACAAAGAAGGCTGGGTCGATGAGCTACCGTCGATCCTCTGGCGGTCCGGACAACAACCGGTAAAGACTCTGGAGAAACTCCTTTCCGACTAGTCTATGGCTCGAAGCGATCCTCCCAACAGAGATGAGACTAGGATCCGATCGCGTTGACCGCCAAACTTTGTGGTCAACGACGAGGAGCGGCATTTGACCTCGACCTACTTGAGGCGCGCCATGAAACAATCCCTACTGGTCATTGCGGCCTACCGGCGATCCTGCGTCGTTCTGGCGCACCTAAACGCATACACGAGGACCACCAAGTAGGAGACCTGGTTCTACGACGATTCAACCTTGCGTGCTCCAACAAGCTCGGCCCCAAGTGGGAGGGACCGTACAAAGTTGTCGGTAAGAGACGACGGGCTCGAGACGCCTTCTTGACAAGGACGGAACGAGCTCCCTAGCTCATGGAACATCTCCTTCAATGACGCTTCTACGCTTAATCGGTCGTAAGTTTCCTTCATTTCAATTCGTTTCAACCCAAAAAAAACCCTTTCCCCATTCGCGAGTCACGTTGGTCCAAGTCTTAACCATTTCAAACAAGCTCAGGCCAAAGCTGAAGGCTAAGGATAAAGCATTCGAGCATTTCCACGACGGATAAGCCGATCTCTCGCACCCAAAGGAATCTCCGCGCAATGTGGAATTCCGTGGCCCAAAGGTGCGAGGAAGCCCACGTCGAGTTCGCTCGGATAGCTAACTTGGGCGCGGCCGAGGATGAAGGCTTTCTTCAGCTTTTTTCTTTTCCTAAGTCCTCGGCGTCACGGGCCCAAGATCGTCAAGCTGCCCACCAAAAGCTTCGATTTGGGGTCGCGCGATTTTTTCTAAATCACTCTAGTCTCTAGACCGCGCCCAACTCAAGTTTGCACTTAGACTTGACCACGGCCGGGGTGGATGATTAAGCGCACCAAAACAACCTTTCTAAAGCAATCCGTTTGCCTAAACTTCTTAAGTTCGTCTCGGACTTCACTTCGTTCATCTAGTTTCTCTGTTTCGCATTCGTGATTCGCAAATTCGCATACGGAGAGAAAAGAACGAACAAAATGGACTAAGGCAAATTGCTTAAAAGCGCATTTCACAAAGTGAAGAATCTTCAGAGGCGAAAGGATTACACGAAGAGTAAAAGGAGGCGGGCTCCTAGATCGCCACAAAAGAGGGCGCCAGCTACTACACCTCGGGCGCGCCAAATCCTATGATCCTCGCCCGCCTACCAGCGGCTGGCGACGAGCCGCGGAGCCTTGACCTCGCCGACGACGACGACTCCACTAAACCCGTCTTTGGCGCTTGAGGGTCCCAAGCCTTCGGGTGGCGCCTTCACCGGCCGGGACAGGATCGCCCTGCACCCACCGGTGCGCCCAGACGACTCGCCATCGCCTCGGCCCCTCGGCGCTGGCATTGATGGCCCGGCGCGTCTAAGCGCCGCCTCCTCCGCCGCCGATAGTTCGTGAAATCCGTAGGCGGCGGAGGCGGCGCCGCAATGATGGCCTCCGCAATCGCCCCAATCCCCAGCTCTGCCATGACCCACGGTGGAACCTCCTCTCGCTCCACCACGGGCTCTGGGGGAGCCTCTTCTTCCGCCGCGGCCGACGGCACGGCCCCTCCTCCACCAGCGCTAGCAGCGCGGCATCCTCCGCCGCCAAGACGGCGTCTGACGCGCATCGGCGGCAATCTGCGCCCGCCACGCGTCTCCTCATCCTCCTCCGCCGCTGGGCGATCGCCAACGCTTTAGCCATCTCCTCGTCGGCGCTGGTTGGGCATATACCGCCAATGCGGCAGCTTGGCTCCTGAAGGCAAGAGCCGCAATGGCGAAGCCACGGCGGCGAGGCCACGACCTCCTCCTCCCCGCTGGCTGGATCGGCGGCGGCGGAGAAGCGGCGGATTTGGCTCCGCGAACAAGGCTTCCGTGAATGCACGCGTGGCGGAGTTGTGGTTTAAAGACATGGCTTCAAGCCCTCTTTCCCTTTCTCTTTGCTCGCTCTCGCCTCTGCTCGGATGCAGAGCTCTCGCTTTCTATCCTAAGGCAAGCGCGAGCAAGGCGTAAAGTCACGTGACGTGCCACGCCCGCTTTATAGGCGGCGGTGCGAACGTCTGTTGCGCGCTGGCTACTGAAGCGTCGCCTGCCGCCAAGAGATGGGCAATTAAAACCCACTACCCAAGGCGAGGAGACGCGAGCGCACACGCCGCTCGCGAATACCGACCAGCCAATCGCCCGTAGCGACACGTGCCTCGGCCCCGCCGTTAGTGGCAGGGGAGAAATCATTACGGGTCAGAGCCTACCGTATAGGTGTGGTCCACCCGCGCAGTCAAGGCTCGGCTATGCTCTCACGTCCCGCCACGTGGTTTAGGCCGAGTGCGTGAACCGGCGCAGGCGGTTTCGCCTCCGTATCTGTGCCAAGCCAACCTGTACTTCCGTCGGCGAGACAATCGTGGTCTTTGCGGCAAAGCTCACGATGACGTCGACTTGACATGATAAATAAAGAAAAATGGCTCGCCTTTCGCCACCACGCATTACGCAATGTTTTTCCGATCGACGGGCGTTCAAGGAAAATGCATAAAAGTATGTGGCGCAGAGCCGGAACAGTGGACGGGTCAAGCTACGACCAGCGCCGCAACTTGAGCCCTCTAGCTCGTTCTCTAAGTCTCGGATCCGCTCTGCGGATCGAGTAACTCTATGGCTCGTGCGGCCATATCGTTTTGTTCTGGCGTAGCTTGACCGGGCTTCGCGAGCTCTTCCTCTGTCTTTTCAAGGCTTCCGACTTCTGCTGCGGACTTCGTCCCCGTTTAGAACGTGGTACTTTCCGCTCGAGCTTGCTGCAAGCTTCTTCAAACCCGCGAACGATGGAGTTATGCTCGGACTTGGCGGTACCCCACTCGCTGACGCCGCCTCTCTGCGTTTATACTCCTCGTCAAAAGGATCCGAGCCTGTCCGCTTCTTGCGAGCCGCTGGGCTTGAATCTTCACGGCTTCCTCCACCTCCCGAGCTTGAGCAAGCCTCGTCGTGACCTCCTGCTCCTTCGTCACATTGCCTTTCAGCAAGTAATGCTAACTTCGGTGATACGCGCGTTACATCGGCGTCGACCTCGGCGGTGAGCTCGTCCGCGCATTTTGCCTGAGCCCGGGCCTGTGATAGCTCGGTGGAGAGACGCTCCATCCTCGCCGCATCGTCCTCTGCCTGCCCGCCCATTGCTTCCATTAGCGAAGACGAGCGGCGATAAGCGTGTAAAGCTAGAACAGAAAGACCAAGTCAAAACACAAGAAATTGATGTTTAAACGCAGGAGGCAGGCCAAGGCACCACCTTTACGGTATGGCGAGCATGTTCCACGTCCCGGCGCGATGATCTTGGCTCTCCGCCAAGCCAGTGCGCGGGCCTCTGCAGCGCCAAGGGTTGGCAGCCAACCGGCTCCTCGCTACCTCCCTCCAGCGGCGCGGGGCCCGGCGACGTCGGCAATATAACTGGAAGCAAGGCTGTCGCCCCAGTCGCCGCCGCTCTTCTCTCGGCGTCCTCCAACTTGGCCGCCAGCTCGGTTTTGATGCGGTGGCCCGCCTCTCGGCCAGCACGGCCTCGCCAAGCTGAGCCCGGGCCCTTATCAATGCCTCCTTTAGCTCGTCCACCGTCCACTTAGCCGCCACGAGCTCGTGTGGATCCTCCAGCCCGGGAATAGGGCGAGGTTTTGGACGCGGCAGTCCTGTTCGACCAGCCTCCGCCGACCTGGCAGCATCCTGTTCCTCCACCCATTCTGGGGTGACGGAAATCCAGCCCGCAGACGCTAGCGGGGCCACGCTAGGCATCACTACCCTTGTCCATCCGTCCGGCGTTAGTACGCGGACCGCCGAATCCAATTGACTAATAGCATCCGCCGATCAGGCGTTGGAAGCGCCTTCCCCACCGGGGTCTTGAAATGATCGGCAACCCCTGCGGTCGATTGGCACCACCACCGCTTGGCGCCTTCCACGCAAGGCGTAATCCACAGATCATCGCGATGGCGACTTGCACCGTCTCCGCAATCTCCGCAGAAGCGTCCAAAGACCGCCACCGGTAAGCGTAGCTTGGTCCCCGCAGTCACCGCTCCTTGCCCTTCGACCGCCCGATCCGGCGACCTCTAGTCGCGCTATCTAGAGCCTTGATTCCTCTGGGCCCGGCCGTTTCGTCCTTAGTAAGCCCAGCTGCCTCCAACTGCTGCAGCAAAGGCACTCCATCTGTAGGTTCGACCGGCTCGTCTTCAGCCGCCGCGGCCTCAGCGGAAGGAAGCAGCACCTCGGTGGCCACTTTTGCGCTACGCACTGCGACAAAAAGGCATGGCGGTCAGACACGAGAAACGGGGTGGTAGCATGTAGCGCAGGAAACTTACGCGCCGGTTCGAGCTCGGTGTCTTCGTACACCCCTGGTGTAGGACGAAGAAAGAGCTCGCTCTCCACCGCTAACGCGGCTCGAGGTGAGCAAGGCCGCCCTTGCGCCTTGCGGAACCTTCCTCGTGGGTCTCGCCGTGGGACCGTCGCCCGGCGGACTCGACGCCGCACAACCTCCTCATCGTCATTTATGCGGAATTGGTGGTACGCCCTCCTCTTCTTCAGAGGTATTTGCGCCCAAACACACGGCATGAAGACTTATATACCGGTGCCTAGCACTCAACCCATATTGAGAATGGAAGCTCACCGCGCTGGCGGCGCGCGCTTTCTCGTGTGCATCTCTCAACTCGCTCAGTCTTGAGCCAGCCAGGCCGCCGAGGTGCCGTTTTCCCTTACTGCCGTCGTAACAGGACCGGCGCCCGCTGATGCTACCGGCGTTCCGCCAGAGGGCCCTCGTTCGAGCCCACGGCCCGAGTGGTTCGCCCAACCATCTTCCACGTCCCGCCGCAGAACAAAAGGTGCGCCTCATCAAAACCTCAAGGGCGCGCGCGGTTGAGAATTCAATCGAACACCTGTCGGGCACTTACCTCGGACAGTTTATCCTTCACAAACCGTATGCGGCGAGGAGCCTTGTCCAGGGGTAGCAACATCCCTGCAACCCGCGCGACCTCGCGGTTTGAGAGACCTGCGTGGCCTCGCTGGCGGTTACAACATATCCCAACTCGAGATCAGACGCAAAGAAAGCAGCTTACGCCTACCTTCATGGAAGTCCCGGTCGGAATCCTCCCAACCATCCATGTCGCCGACGCGCCAGCAAGGCGTCTCGGCTGAGCTGATCCGGTGCGGACAAAAGTTAACGACGACCTCGCAGACGTCAAGCCGTCCTAACGAGCTCTTTGATGTCGACCTCGGTGGCTTGATCCTCGGTGGGCTCACTTATTTGGAAGATTGGCGTATCGGCGCGCCATCGAGTATTTCGGTCGAGCCCCATGTTCAGTAGAACCACCGCCGGGCCCAACCATCGACCTTCGTCCTCACCTCGTACTCAGGGTATGACTGGCTCCCCCGGGCTCGTCGGCGCGCGGTCAGGTAGAAAACCCCGCCGTTGCCCACTCGGCGGCCGACCGATTCGAAAAAGTCTTTGGAGGAGGCTCACCGTCGGCCGAACCCAAAGGCGCCTCACAGAATGCGAAGATTGACAGATGAACATAGGATTGAGGGGACAGGTTCTCTGGCCTCAGCTCCGTGAAGGCAAAGAAGTCGGTGATGAACTGAGATTCTGGCACGCGAAACCCACAGATGGCCGAGCTCTCGAAGCATACCAACTCGTCGGGTTCCGGACTTGGAGCTCCGCGCCTGGGAGCCTCCACGAACCCGGCTTCGCAAAGCCGTCTCGCTCCAGCTCTTTCATCCTCTCCTCGTCGAGTCTTTGTCTCCAATGAGAACCATGGCGGCGGAGGCAAGAAGTAAGAGAGCGAGGGGAGAGTTGAGAAGACGAAGAAAAGAAAAACAAGGGGGATGATTCTGCGGTAAGGAGTTCCCCCTGAAAGCGCTGCCTTTTAAGAAGAAGGGCGGAGGCCATGGGAGTCGTGTCCAAAAAGGAAGGTAACCGGTCCGCTTTCCTGTCAGATCAAATTCAATGCCTAGGACTCGGCCCAGACTAAATCTTCACGGCGCGTGGTGAGGATTTTTCCCTCTTCTTTAAACCTCAGACCGGCTCGTGACGCGACCCGCTCGAGGCTCGGGGGCTGGCTGTTGCTGATTGATAAACAGCCCACCTTGTAGCAAGCCTTGGGCCGATCCCGTACCGGCCCACCACGCGAACAGAGGACCAGCAGCCGTTCTCGACAGTACTAAGGAAGCCGCTAACTTCGCTTGCGCTGTCCCCCGGCTTGACTAGGTCAAACCGTGCGGCACCATGTCCCTCCCTGGCTATCCGTGAGCAGGGAGAAGGTCCTCGAGTGATCCGCTTCGCTCGTGGGCGGTGGCGATAACCGCCATGGCTCATCAGCTTTCTCGGCCTTGACCGAGGAAAACCGTATCTCGTGGACCCCGGCCCGAGAAAATACGCCAGACGGTCCGTCTTGTCGCTTGCCCTCTTTGGCGAGCGGCGAGATGGTTGTTACGCTTCTGCGACGCCTCAACGGGTGGCGCAGAGTGGCTCGGTCGATCAAAAGGCTATATTGATAAAGGAAAGTGCTTTCCTTTAAAGAAGTTCTCCCCCTTGAACGGGCATGTTAAGACAAACACGTGTCCAGTACTAACCCGACCAGTTTCTCCCTGCAGGCTCGATACCCGACAGGACCCTAGAACGAGACAAGAACCTCGCCACTAAAGCAAAGACCAGCGCGGGCCCGCCAGACGACCTCGGGCGGTCCACGGCGCCTATAAAAGGAGGATTCCTGGACGTTGCAAGGGGCGGCCAACTCAACACCCGAAATCCCTGATCCGATTCCACCTGGCCCGAGCACAAGCAACATTGGCATCCGAAGCTTCCTCCACGAGTAGCCTTAGCCTTTAGCCGTCACCATTGTAAGCTCGGGATCGGCGCCTCGTGTCCGATCCCGCGCCTCATCTTGTTTTCCACCATATAGTCAACAAGATCGGAGTAGAGCTATTACGGCGGTGGGGGCTCGAACTGTGGTAAATCACTTGTGTCTCCACGGTTTGCATCGTTCTCTCTGTCTTCCCACAAGACTGAAGGACCTGATGCGGATCACCAAGTCGCGTTAGGCTTAGTCCGAGAAGACCGCGCGGCCTGAGCCCCTGCAGGCTCGGCCGCCACCCGGGCTGCTGAGAAGGGTCGTCGTTGGGCCTCACACCAACTACAAACTCGTCTGCCGATCCGTGGACCCGCTGCTCTTCAGGAGCGCGATTCCCAGACACCGACACAAGGATATGAAAAAACTTTTGGTTTCTTGTTTACTTCAGATAGGCTGCGATCATTGGATGGTAAGAGTTTGATGGATGCTTGGGTTAATCTTGAGGATGCACTTAAGAGTGGAGAACATAAAGATATTGATGGACATGAATTGTTTGGGGAGTTAATTTTCATTCAGGATTTACTTAAGGAATCTATGGGTCCTCTTGATATCCTGAAGTTTTTGAAAAGGCTTCTGTCGGGGATAAAATCACGGCCCATTGCCATAGCCCACTCCCTGACGGCCCAATCGAACAGCCTACCAGGGCCCAGCTCCCTGGAAGGTTCTATCAGGCCCATGTGCATCTGCTGAATGTTCCTTGGCCGCACGGTCGTAATGGCCTAGGATTCGTGTTCGAGTCCGACTCGAACAGAGTTCTGCACGGCTACGTGAAGACCCGGACGTTGGTTTCCCGGATTGGAGCAGACGTCGTGATCCCCAAGACTAGGAGTATGCCTTATCTACCTCGGGATATATTTGGCATGTCTTGAGTTCGCTTCTGATCTCGTAGTTAGCCCGGCCCGATATTCCCTCGGTAGGTCGGTTTGCTCTGCACTATATAAACAAGGCCCCTACGGCGTGTAGAGGGAACTTGATCTGGCATCGGACTTGATCTGGCATCGAGTTTAGATCTGGCGTCTCATAGGCACCTGATCTTCGCATCATAGCACATTGCTTCTTTGTACACCATAATCTCGTCGAGACTTGTTCGTCTCGCGAGCCACCTCTTGTATTCATCTCTGATATATAAGAAAGGCTGGACGTAGGGCTATTATCTCCCTGAGAGGCCTGAACAAGGATAAAAACCCCTGTCTCCCTATTCGTCGTTGATTGCTGTTCGTGTTGTTCGGCGTGTCTCCCATCTTACTTCTAAAGAACCTTAGCGACTTGAGATCGTTATCTCAACTGTCGACAGTTAGCGCCGTCCGTGGGGAATAGCAGATCGAGCATGTCGAACTCTATCAGCGATAAGGAGATTCTTCCTGAGGACTATGACTCAGAAGGGCAGGATGTCACGTCCCCTGTCAGATCGGATCGATCCCTTCGATCTCGATCGCCTTCCAGATCTGGTCCCCGCGACGAGCTCCGTGCTCGGGGACTGGATTATCTCGCACCGGGCAGCTCTTTGACCGGGGCGCGCGTCTGGTCCCCGCGACGAGCTCCGTGCTCCGGGACTGGATTACCTCGCACCGAGCAACTCTTCGCCCGGAGCGCACGTCGGGTCCCCGCGACGAGCTCCGTGCTCGGGGGCTGGATCTCTTCGCGCCGGGCAGCTCTTCGCCGGCGCGTCTCGTCCCCGCGACGAGCTCCGTGCTCGGGATCGATCAAAACTCCTTCCGGATCCCGGCCGTTACGCTGGCGGTGGATGACGGAGAGAGGCGACCAAAGACTTGGAACATCAACCACTTTGTAAGTTCCTCGTAGGTCTTTCGTTTCCTAACCCGCGCTTTTCTCAAATTTTCGTGCCTTAGTTCGTCCAAGTCTCTCGGTACGCCATGTAAAGTTCAATCCAGTAAACGGTGAATGTTCGCGGTCCCCTGCGGTCCTTCTCACCACTCGTCTTCCTGACTACTCTTTCTCTCTGGTAACACTTGATGGTCGCCGGTCTTGCGAACTCTTGGCTCCGCAATCTTAAGGTTTTCCCCGCGTATCTAGCTTCAACAAGTTCCTAAACTTCGAGTTGCGTAACACGGCATCCACCTTTTGCGCTAAGCTCGCTCTCGTAAGCCCTCCGCGGCGAGGCACTTTCCTTGTTCGGTTACCTTGAATCGCTTAACTTACGTTAACGGCGCCTCGAACGAGTAGATCGGATACGGTGTCGCTCTAACTCTCTACGCACGTGCTTGAAGTCGCAAGTTCAGGTCTTCATGCATCGTCCGTACCGGGGGCTAGGGCGTCGCTCTTTCTCTTGTGCACCTGTTCGAGTTCGCAAACTCAGGTTTTCGATCAGTTGCACAACGGGGGCTGGGAGTTAGGCTAAGCGTTCTATCGGTTTTCTTAAAAATTTCTAGCGCTATTCGCCTTGCTCTTGGTTCCCTGTTCGTCCTTGTCTTTTGTTGCTCTTTTTTGCAGGGAAAATCTGTTCGGTTAGACTCTCGCTCTGATTCAAGCGCTGCTCGGCGATCTTGAGCTGCTCGGCCAGCTCCTCGGAGGATTGTCTCTCCTCGGTCAGTTGGGACTTAACCTGAATTTCGGCAACCCCGGTACGTTTTCAGTTTTTCAGTTCCTTTCCTTAGCGTTGGTTTTTCAAAACCTCGTTGGTCTTTCGCTCCCGTAGCGCTCCCCTCGTGCGAGCATGTCTTTTTATCTGGCGATGACTGATGCGGCTCGGTTAACCGGGCAAGGCACCACCGATGGAATTTCGCCCACCGTAGCCGATTCTCATCGCGAACGGGCATGCCCACCGTAGTCGATTCTCATCGCAGCGGGCACACCGGCGTTGGTCCCGCACTCGCCGAGGCGACACCTGTATTGCGGGTCCATGCCCGGATAAGATTTCGCTCGCACGTCTTGCTGCGCGCTAAGGTCCCGATCGCCTTCCACGGTTAGCGGTCTTAGCCACAATGAGCTGCTGCTTGCCCGCACGTCTTTTTATCCATGCCATGTCCTTCCTTGCACGGTAATCCGGAGCAATGCACCACCAACGAGTCCCGCCCACCGTAGTCGATTCTCATCGCAATGGGCACTCCTAGCGCTCGGTTCGCGATTCGAGGTGACACTAGCGCTTATCGGGGCGTGCGGAAAAAATTATGTCTTATGCGGGTAGGTCGTCCTTAACGTGTTTTCCAAAACTCGCTTTGCTCTTCTTAGAGCCTGTTTTTGCTCTTTTTTTCGTTCTTTGGCTCGCTTCTTGTTTGTCTTCTGCAGAAGTGCGAGAACGGGAACGCCGACTCGGTGATGGTCGCGGCGAGGTTCCGTGCTTCCCCACCAAAACCGATATGCCATCCCTCTTCCGGTAGTGCGCGCATGCGTGCGAGGACCGATTCCTCCACCAGATGATTTCTCACCTTTGCCCGGCACTGACCTTCACAGTTTGGCTAAGTCAAGGTATTGCGCCACCAACGGAGTCCTGCCCACCGTAAGCCGATTCTCATCGCAACGGGCATGCCCACCGTAAGCCGATTCTCATCGCAACGGGCACTCCAAGCGTCGGTTCTGCACTTGCCAAGACAACGCTTACACTGTCGCAAGGAATACGCCATGGGTAAAGCATTGATTTCACACATTCTCTTGCGGCTCTAACTGCATCGGGTTGTGATTCACCTCGCGTCAGGCGCTTCTTCGCCGGGCGCGCATCCGTCCCATGACGAGCTCCGTGCTCGGGCCGGATCACCTCGCATCGGGCGGCTCTTCGCCGGGCGCTGGCTCTACCGCACGTCTTCGCCTGGTCGCACTTTCTGGTTCCTTTAACGAGCTCCGTGCTCGGGGGCTGGATCTTTTTACCTGGTTCCTTTGCCGAGCTCTACGCTCGGGGTCGGGGTCACCTTTCCCACTCGTATGCATTGTCTGCTCCTAGCACACGATCTACGTCTGGGGGCACAACACCTTTGCTCCTGAGCACGACATTTGCTCGAGAGCGCAATCTCTATTTCCTCGGACAAGCTCTAGCCCGAGAGGTGGTTTCCCTATTTTCGTTCATACTTTCCTAGGTATCTTCATACCTGGATGCAGCAACACGAGTCCATCTCGCGACTTGCTATGTTCATTCTCCCGGAAGATCTGATCTTACCGGATGTGGTGGTATGCCCTTCACTACCAAGAATCCAATCCCTCCTTGATGACGTCCAGCTTCAAGGAGATGATTCATCTCACTTAAGGATTTACTTCTTCCGATTTCTGTATCGAGGGCTGGGTACTCTGCTCGGACAGATGTCGTTCCCTGTTCGACGCAACAGAGTTGCTCGGCGTCGGGAGGGTTTGTTCGGTCCCGAACAAGTATTGTCCGCTGAACCATAACTTTGCTTGGTCGCTTTGTTGCGCCTTTGCAGCAGGAAAAATACCTCTTCGTGACTTAGAGTTTTAAGAGGAAGACCCCACTAGTGAGTCCTTCCACTTGAGTCTCGGGGCTACATCGTCGGATAAAATCATGGCCCATTGCCATGGCCCACTCCCTGACGGCCCAATCGAACAGCCTACCAGGGCCCAGCTCCCTGGAAGGTTCTATCAGGCCCATGTGCATCCTACCGAACAGCCCTTGGCTGGCACGGTGCGTAATGGCCTAGGATTCGTGTTTGAGTCCGACTCGAACAAAGTTCTGCACGGCTACGTGAAGACCCGGACGTTGGTTTCCCGGATTGGAGCAGACGTCGTGATCCCTAAGACTAGGAGTATGCCTTATCTACCTTGGGATATATTTGGCATGTACTGAGTTCGTTACGATCTCGTAGTTAGCCCGGCCCGATATTCCCTCGGTAGGTCGGTTTGCTCTGCACTATATAAACAAGGCCCCTACGGCGTGTAGAGGGAACTTGATCTGGCATCGGACTTGATCTGGCATCGAGTTTAGATCTGGCGTCTCATAGGCACCTGATCTTCGCATCATAGCACATTGCTTCTTTGTACACCATAATCTCGTCGAGACCTGTTCGTCTCGCGAGCCACCTCTTGTATTCATCTCTGATATATAAGAAAGGCTGGACGTAGGGCTATTATCTCCCTGAGAGGCCTGAACCAGGATAAAAACCCATGTCTCCCTATTCGTCGTTGATTGCTGTTCGTGTTGTTCGGCGTGTCTCCCATCTCACTTCTAAAGAACCTTAGCGACTTGAGATCGTTATCTCAACCGTCGACAGCTTCCAATTTATCCTAATGTTGTTATTGCATACAGAATTTTGTTGACCATTCCTGTGACTGTTGCATCTGCGGAAAGGAGCTTTTCTAAACTCAAGTTGTTGAAATCCTACTTGCGTTCTACTATGACACAAGAAAGACTCAATGGGTTGGCGACAATAGCACTTGAAAATGATGTCTTCGAGAAGATTAATTATGAAGATATAATTGAATATTTCATTTCAAGAAATACTAGACGGATTATGCTTTTCAGTAGAACATGAGGTCAGTCTTCTAGCATTAATATTTGATATATTTATAAATATTGTACGAAATAACAAATATTGAAGTTATATAATTGAGTGAAAGTATGTCTTAGTTATATTAGAAATATGAATTTTTTTCAAAAATTTAGGGCCCCAGTGAGCATTTCGCTCTAGGGCCCCAGAATCCTGGAGACGGCCCTGACTCTGAGCCTTACAAAAAAATCGTGTTGACCCCTTTACTTATTGCCCTTGCATTTTTGCTTTTGTTCTTTACATTTAAGTTGTTGATCTTTGCCTTGCGTGGCGTAGCCCTTGTTAGAGTAACTTGGGTTATTTTGACTAATCAACAACATTAACAAAATTTAAGTTTTAAAATTGTCTATTCACCCCCTCTAGACCTACTCCATCCTTTCACACAAGTCTAAGATGATACCTGGACTTGGACTTGTCTAGTTGGGTACCCATGGATACTCGGATCCACAATTTTTTGCCACCCCTAGATGGATGAGGATTTTAATGGACCCCTGGGTTGATGATGCAAATTTGTTGGCGAACAACAATCTAAATGGAGCTTTTCCACTGCAAGACTTGGTTGAAATCCCACGGCAAGGCTTCGCACTGTCAGTGAGGGAGAGGAGAAGGCTAAAGGTCCCCTAACACATCACAACAACACCGTCTCCAACATAGCCGCACCACCCTTTACAAAACCTTGTCAAGGTCCTTGCAGTCATCACCCAGATTTGTGTCAATAATCATCAACCTAACAGAGAAGGTAAGTAGGATGGTGTCGAGAGATGGCCAACTTTGACAATTAGCGTTGCGGAATTAGGTGGTCAATGTTGTAGTATAGAGTAGGGATGCCCCATCTCTTAGGCTTGTCTAAAGCAAAACTGTAATTTCAATGAAAATATATCAAAATGGGCTTCATGGAGCACATAACCATGAGGGTACGATTGTAAATGACCACATCCCTTTTCGCTATAAATGCATGGCTAACACCTAGAGGAAGGAGAGAGGATTCATTCAATACCATATAGGTGACTATGTCTTTCTCCATTTCTCTTAATTCACTCTTAGATTACCCTGCAATTTGAGAGGTGCCTTGCAAATCCTATTGTTTTGTTCGTGCGATGATAATGACGTCGACAACAGAGCAAAAGGCTATATATTTCGAAGTTTTAAATAACCTCCGTTCGGCTCTCAAAATACGAGGAGACGTCCTAGCATTTATGTCTTTATGCGGCACTTTATAGCTTCTATCTGCTTAGTATATGGCATATCCTATGGATTTTCTGTATTTTCCTTTTACGTGTAAAGTTCGCTGTGACGATGATACAATTCGGCGTTATGCGTTTTCATGTGACTTGTGTTGCATTGGCGTGTAACTTATGTGTCACCACGGCAGTTCTCTCTGTTACGTGGAATGCATGGAGCGCACCGTTAAAGCTGATCACTTGTGTTGGGTTCCAAATCACAGTGTGTTGTGACAACAAAAACATCGCGACTGCGAAGCTTCCTACAAGGAAGGACGGAGCGCCCGGCCCAAAGGGCCAAAAATCAAAGTGATTCCTCACGGCTTCGCCCAAATCCTCCTCTCCATGGCTCGGAACCAAAGAGCCCGTCGCCCATGGTCGGACGGCCTCCCGCAGGAGCTCCTCGGCATCGTCCTCCTCCACCTGAGCTGCGTCGCCGACCGCGTGTACTTCGCCGCCGTCTGCCGCGCGTGGCGCTCCGCCGCGCAGGCCGCGGCCGACGCCCCGCCGCGCCAGCTCCCGTGGCTCCTCCTCCCGTCCCTCGACGGGTCCTCCTTCTACAGCCTCCACTCCGGCGCGAGACGCCGCCTCAGCCTCCCGGACAGCGTCCGAGGAGCGCGCTTCTGCGGCTCCCACGACGGCGGCTGGGTCGCCGTCGCCGTCGACCCGTTTCGAGGGTACGCGGCCGTAAACCTCATCTCCGGCTCGAGGGTTCCCCTCCCCGACAGGCTCCGGCTCAACCTCCCCGACAGGCACGACCTCCAGAGCACCACCTGCGAGCACAGTATGGTCATCCGCACCGTCACCTTCTCGGCCGCCCCCACCTCGGTGGGCTGCCTCGCCGCCGCGCACGTCTCCAGCGCCTCCAACATCGCCTTCTGGCGCCCTGGGATGGACGGGCACTGGCTTGCCGGCCGGCGTGATGTGGACCTGCTCCAGGACATCATCTATCACAGGAACGAAATGAAGCAAGGCTTCCACGTCCTCACCGACAAAGAGGATGTCCTGGTGTACAAGCCCGGCGCCGCCGGGGACGGCCCGCTGGAGATGTCCTGTAGTTCCTACCAGGTCCAAAGGCGCCTCGGTTACGTGCCTGATCTGCACTTGCCCACGACGTTCGCCGTGACCCGCTACCTGGTGGAGTCCCGGGGGAAGTTGCTGATGGCGCTGCGGCACTACTCTGCCCGGCGCACCACGGGACGGCGCACGCGTATGTTCAGGATCTTTGAGATGAAGCGCGAGATTGCGCCCCATGGGGGGTCTGAATTTTCCTGGGTGGAGCTCCACAAGCTGCCTGGTCAGGTGCTCTTCCTCGGCCGAGGCTGCTCTAGGGCCTTCGAGGTGTCTCAGTTCAGCAACATCAAGGAGGGTAGCATCTATTACTTGGATGATATTAGTTTTGACATGTCCTTGCTGCTGAACAATGGGAGTAAGTTCACCAGCACCGACTTGGGCAAGTACACAACGTTCAAGATTAGGGATGTCGATCGGCGCTTTCCGCGTGAATTCACTTCAGAGTGCTCTCCTCCAATCTGGTTTGTCCCATGATTTGATATATACTTTAATCTTTTAGCAAGTCTCTGGCTAGTACTGCACTTTATGCAGTTACGATAAAAAGATGCCGAGCAGTATATTTTCAGAAAGAAAAGAAAGGTGATTGATCTTTAGTATGAACCAATGTACGACATGTTGCAAACATCAATGGATATCTTTGTGTCACCTAAATATATATGCCGCTCCAATATTGACATATGCTACTTCTGTTGATCTGTTCTTTAACATGAATAGCTTATAAAAGACAATTTGCACTGAGGATTACAATGGGTACAGGAATCAATTGTGAAGCTTTGATTCAGTGCTTACATTTTGCTATCCTACAAATTGGAACGGGAGGCAAAGGACCAATTGGAAACTTGTAAAAGATATAATTTCATGTTCAGAGGATTCTATGGTAGCAACAGCTCTGAGGATTAGAGTCTGGTGGCTTCAGTCAACAGTCACCACTCCCTGATATGAGTACTCCAGTTTGGCTTCCCTTTTCATCCTTTGGTGCAGCACCACGGCACCAGGCATCCTTGGAGGTTTTTTGCTTTGCATACCTTTTACATCCTGGTCATTGATCCAAAATTTCTTGACTGTTACATTTGAGGATGAATTCAGTTCCATATTTCCTTATCAAAGTTGGTCCTGTTGGACAGGCTCAATCTGTATGAGCTGGGAAAGAGTTACTATTGTACTTGCTCATGTAATCAATTGCTTCATGTTTGCAAGGTTGGATGGTATTCCAGACCTTATACTGAGCTTCAGCAGTCAAATCTCAGTACTTATAGAGCCAAGTCTGTGCACTTGTTTAACATGCTTACATATGATTAATGAGTTTGCATCGGATTATTTATGCGCTGAATGAAGATGGAACTCAATGCATGGAAATTTGGTCAGCGCTTGGTGCTTGGATGTCCTTCGATCAAGTGTACTTACTGATAGGCTAGTTCAGTGATTACAGTGTACAATTCTCAAGAGTTCTCCAACTTGGGCAAATTCAGTGAAGGGTTATGACATGCTTGAGGTCAACGATTCAAGACTGTAATGATATGTCTGCATAGTTTTATTGCAAAAACATGATGCACATATATATATCTAATCATCTATTTGCTGATGGGCAACAATGCGCATAGTGAATAGCTTCCTTTAAAAGATCAGTGGCTAACATCTTAGCAATGCTGATTACATTACTTAGCTAATAGCTACAAAAATAGACGTTGTGACATACAGTGCTTCGTCTGCAGCTACTCAATTGTACATGACTATATGATACTCCGTTCTTTTTTACGCTTTTGACTTTTGAACACGTCTTTGTCTATTCATTTTATTAAAAAAAACTATGTAAAATATCATTTATTTTGATGTAATTTATTTTATCATTAAAGATACTTTAAGCATGGCTTATATTTTTTCATGTTTGCATTAATTTTTTAAATAAAATGAATTGTTAAAGACGTGTCCAGAAATAGTTTTGTGTATTCCTGTTTCATAAAGAGCTCAAGGCCTCACACGTGGTCATATTTGTGGCTCACTCGGCTCGCTTCTGTGTTCTGTCCATTGAGGACACTTTCTGTAGCACGTGAGACTACGAGAGCATTTCTGCATTTTGCCTAGCAAAAACTGTAATTTATTTTAACAAATGCAAAGCTATTTTTTTTTTCATGTAGATCATCTTTGAGGGAGCTCACTGGTTACGTCATAGACCTTACTTCAACAAAAGAATGATAGGTATGCAATTTCAATACCATGTCATTTATTGGAGAGATTCATACTTTTCTTTGCCGACCATATGTGAAAATCTCATCATCGAATTGGTGAGGGTTGCAGGGGCAGGCCTATCAGCCCATGTAGGGTCAAGGTTGTATGGATGTACACCAAAAAATTTTACAAAAGGAATTGATAACTACTCCTGTCGTAGATCAAGACTTGACCTCAGTAAAAAGGGATTCCCTCAGAAAACAGATTCAGACCTTGGCCAAAAACGTCCCGAGCTGCCCCTACCCAGGAACCCGTGATGTGGCTAGAGGTCTTGCTGGCGGGTTGGATCGGGTCTACTACCGTAAGGCCAAACCCCAGCAGGTTAATTAGTGTTTTGGATTAGTTCAATTCTGTTTTGTTTCCTATTTTTATTGGTGGATCGGCTGTTAGCTGGTTGTGGTTGTTAGGGAGTGCGTGAGTGTGGGTCTGTGATCCACTTTGTTAGGGGGTGAGTTAGCAGCTCAAGGAGCAGGAATAAAAGGAATGATAGCAGGAGAAAATGGCACGCTTTGTTGCCACCAAATACAGTCTCAGGCGCACCGACGAAAACCGGTTGGTGGCTCCGTTATAGCCAAGTTACCTTAGATCTTGCCGACGGCAGCCATCTCGGCTGTGACGACGAGCTCATCTAGTTCCCTCTCCGGTCTTAGGCCGAGAACGAGGGCGTACCTTCGCTGCCATCCAGAGCAGCCATATCAACTGGTATCAGAGCCGACCGATTCTCGGCCTCGTCGTAGGAAGGCCATGGCTGGTCACATCGGCACGACGGAGGAGAGGCTACAGAAGGTGGAAACAGCTGTGGAGGAGACAAGAGCAGCTGTGACGGAGATCTAGAAGACTTTGGAAAAGTTGGTTCGTCTCTAGGACAAGAAGGCCATGGAGGAAAATGGCCTAGGAGAGGAGGCGGCCAGCAATGGACGTCAGGAAGGGCAGGGCCGTCGGGAGAAGATTGACCAGCGCTGCGAGGAAGAAGATGGACGCCATGGGAATCGTGATCCAGACCGATGGGTGCCCCGAACTCCCCAGTACGATCTCGATCTCTATGACGAAGTTGACGACCCGCTACTTTGGTTGAGGTAGTGCAAGGGCTATGCGCGGGCACATGAAATTCCTAGCAATGGATGGGTGCAGATGATGAGCTTGCATCTTAGGGGCGAAGCTCAACAAGTGATGGACAATTAGGAGAGGGATGTGAGGGTGATCACGTGGGAGGAATTCTTCAGCACATTCCTTCAACGCTTCACCTGGGCATTCCTCCGCTGGACCCCTAGGCGACTTGGTAAACTTGAAGCAGGGAGAAAGCCGTGTTGATGACTATGCTCGTGAGTTCCAGCGACTATTGTCTGTTAGCGATAGGCTTAGCTGATAAGCATTGGTTGTTAGGCGCTGTTATCTCTTGTACTGTTGAGCCTTATCTGTATGTATAGGATAGCACCTGTAGCTAACATCAGTTGTAACAAACCTTGCATATCGCGAGATTGTTAACAGCAGAGTAATATATATATGAGGCATCTCCTCCGTTGAGGAGCGTGGTGCCCACCAATCCTGATTGACTCGGTTCTTTACATGGTATCAGAGCCATCGAGTGAAAAAGCACATTCCTCGACACCTCGTCGTCTTCATCATGGCTGCACAGGGGGCTGGCGCCGTTGCTATCAACGTAGCTGCACCTACCTTCAATCAACTTGTCAACGTCAAGCTCACCCGCGACAACTACCTTCTCTGGAAGGCACAGCTGATGCCTTATCTTAGAGGGCAGCAGCTGCTCGGGTACGTTGATGGCACCATTGCTGCTCCCGAACAGATGGTGAAACAGCAAGGTCAGGACGAGGAACAGGACATCCCTAATCCAGCATATCAGCAATGGTTACTGCACGATCAAATGGTGCTCGGCATCATTCTCTCCACGCTGTCGCTGGAGGTACTCTCCCAAGTACTCTTCCTGGCAACGGTGGCTGAAGTTTGGCGTGCGCTTGAGCGCATGTTCTCGTCTCAGTCACGAGCACGGATGATCCAAATCCGTCGTCAACTCGCCACGGCGTGCAAGGGTTCGCTGTCCATGGCGGATTACTTCAACAAGGTCAAAGGCCACGCCGATGCCCTGGCTACTACTGGCCACGCCCTTGAAGAAGAAGAGATCGGCATATACATGCTCGCCAGTCTCGATGAACAATATGATGCCCTGGTGACTTCTGTTACCATTGGATCTGATCGCATCAATCTTGGCGAGCTGTATGCACATATGTTAAGCTACAAAGTTCGACAGCAGCAGAACGCCTTCTCCATCGACTCTCCAGGCTCCTCGGCAAATAATGTTTCCCGAGGCAACTACCGCGGAGGCAGTTGCGGCACATTCCGAGGCGGGCGCAACCGTGGTCGCAGCAACGGTAGCGGTGGTCGTGGCAGCGGCGGCCATGGTCCCGGCAATAGCAGCAACACCACTGCAGATGGAAATCGACCCACTTGTCAAGTCTGCAACAAGGTAGGGCATACTGCCTTACGCTGCTACAATCGCTTCAACCATGCGTTCCAGGAAGAGGATTCGCGTGTGGTAGCTCTTGCGCAGGCTGGCTACACTACAGATCCTACTTGGCACATTGACTCTGGTGCTACTGACCATATCACCGGAGAACTGGACAAACTGACCACGCATGAACGCTACACCGGCAAGGATCAAGTTCACACCGCAAGTGGATCAGGTATGCCCATAATGCACATAGGATATTCCCAGATTAAGGCCCTGTTTGTTTGAGCTTCTAGCCAGCTTTTAGCCTCAGAAGCCAGAAGCTCAAACAAACAGCCAGCTTTTGGAATCCCCTTCAAAGAAGCCAAAAGCCACCAAAAGCCTAATTTGTACTGTAGTCTGAGTTTTTTCAGAAGCTAGTTTTTTGTGGCATTTCCTAGAAGCAGCTTTTAGAGAAGCTGCAGCTCAAACAAACAGGGCCTAAGACTCTCTCAAAACCACTTTTGTTGAATAATGTGCTGCATGTGCCAAATACTCATCGTAATCTTTTGTCTGTCCACAAGCTTGCCAATGATAACAACATCTTTTTTGAGTTTCATTCTGATTACTTTTTGATAAAGGATCGCGCCACGAGGAAGGTTCTTCTTCGCGGTTCCAGTAGAGGCGGACTTTATCCCTTGGGAGCCGTCGATGCTCTTCCACGAAGAGAGGCACATACAGTCAGCACATTGCCAGATGTGACGCTCTGGCACTCAAGGCTTGGTCATCCGGCGTCTTCTGTAGTTCGTCAAGTTATCTCTAGGAATAATTTGCCATGCCGTAGCAATAAAGGCACTGAACATGTTTGTGACCCTTGCCAGCGAGCAAAGAGTCATCAGTTGCCATTTCCCAATTCAAACAATGTTTCGAGTCATCCTCTTAAGCTAGTTTTTTCAGATGTATGGGGTCCTGCCGTCACTTCATTGGTGGCTATCAATATTATGTTAGTTTTCTTGATCATTATACTCGGTTTACTTGGCTTTACCCCATTAAAACCAAGGCCGATGCTTACAAAGTGTTTCCACATTTTAAAGCTCATGTTGAATGTTTACTTAATACCAAAATCATTGCTCTCCAATCCGATTGGGGTGGTGAATATCAGAAACTTCACAGCTTTCTTGAGTCATTTGGTATTTCTCACCGCGTCTCATGTCCCCATACACACCAACAAAATGGTGCTATCGAACGCAAGCATCGACACGTTGTCGAAATCGGTCTCACCCTCTTAGCTCAATCTAGCCTCCCTATGACTTTTTGGGATGTAGCTTTCACTACGGCATGTTTCCTGATCAATCGGCTTCCTACACCCACCATTGGAAATGTTACACCACTCGAAAAGCTTCTAAACAAAACTCCTGATTACACCTTCCTAAAACCTTTTGGCTATGCTTGCTGGCCACATCTCCGTCCCTACAACTCAAAAAAACTTCAATTTCGATCTGCCAAATGCATTTTCCTGGGTTATAGCAGTCTCCACAAGGGATACAAATGTTATCATCAATCCTCTGGTCGTGTTTACATCTCTCGCGACGTCATATTTGATGAAACTTGTTTTTCATACCTCTCCCCGACGCAACGCCCATGTCCACCCACTGAACAGGCTATTTTACTTCCTAGGAGAGCCTTTCCAACTGATCATACCACTAGTCTCTCTCCTAGGAATTCCTCTGCGCATCATGAGCATTCTGATTACTCGTCGGTTGCTGTTGCTCCTCACGGTTCGGCTCAGTTATCTGCTGCAGGTCATGGTCCAGCGGAAGCCTCTTCAGATGATTCGGCGCCACCGTCGCCTGCTGCATCAGCGTCCTCACAGGTTGATCCTGTAGCAGATCCGGCACACCATTCAGCCGGTGATTCTTCTGATGCCGACGGGGAGCACGATCGAGTCCATGCCATGCACACTCGGCTTCAAGATAATATACGTCGACCCAAGATTCGGACGGATGGCACTGTCCCCTTTGCTGGTACTGCTGCCGTCGGACTTTGAGAACCGGTGTCCTATACCGAGGCAGTACAAGATAGCCAGTGGAGGGAAGCCATGAACCGGGAATTTGCAGCTCTGCTAAAGAACCAAACATGGCATCTTGTACCGTACAGATCAGGAGTCAATCTTATTGATTCCAAGTGGGTATACAAATTGAACCGCAAAGCAGATGGCACTGTTGATCGTTACAAGGCTCGTCTAGTTGCAAAAGGGTTTAAGCAGAGATACGACATTGATTATGGTGATACTTATAGCCTTGTGGTTAAGACTGTTACAAGTCGGCTAATTTTGTCCATGGCAGTCTCAAGGGGATGGAATTTGCGGTAGCTAGACGTCCAAAATGCTTTCCTACATGGCATCTTAGAAGAAGACGTTTATATGAAACAACCTGAGGGATATGAAGATCCAAAGAACCCTGAAGCTGTGTGCAAACTGGATAAATCATTATATGGCCTTAAACAGTCGCCGAGGGCCTGGTACTCACGTCTCAGCTGTAAGCTCTTTGAATTAGGATTCTCAGCATCCAAAGCCGACACGTCATTGTTCATATATAACACAGGAGGTGTTATCATGTATTTGCTCATCTATGTGGATGATATCATCGTCACCGGTTCCTCTATGTCTGCAGTCTCTGCCTTAGTACAAGACCTGAAGAATGATTTTGTTGTAAAAGATTTGGGAGATCTGCATTACTTTCTGGGCATACAGGTTCAACACCGAAGCGATGGTGACGGTCTTCTCTTGAGCCAGTCCAGATACATATTGGATATTGTTCAACGTGCCGGCATGCAGGGGTGTAAACCTGTCACTACGCCCCTGTCTATCTCTGACAAACTTTCACTGCAGGAAGGCAAGGCGCTAGCAGCTGAGGAGGCCACAAAGTACAAGAGCATAGTTGGGGCACTCCAGTATGTAACCCTCACGCGGCTAGACATATCTTTTGCTGTGAATAAAGTGTGCCAGTTTCTTCACTCGCCGACTGATTTGTATATGGCAGCTGCTAAACGAATACTTCGTTATTTGAAGTATACAGTGACAACTGGTTTACACATTACCAAGTCTGATTCCAGTCTGGTTAGCGCTTTCTCAGACGCAGACTGGGCCGGGTGTCCAGATGATCGGCGTTCTACAGGAGGATTCGTCGTGTTCTATGGAAGAAACCTAATAACATGGAGCTCTAGAAAGCAATCGACAGTGTCAAGATCAAGTACTGAAGCCGAGTATAAAGCTTTGGCGAATGCAACCGCGGAAGTTCTTTGGATACAATCATTATTGGGTGAATTGGGTATCTATCAAGCTAGAGCTCCTGTTTTATGGTGTGATAATCTCGGTGCCAAGTATTTGTCGGCGAATCCCGTTTTCCATGCCCGAACAAAACATGTTGAAGTTGATTTTCATTTTGTTAGAGAAAGAGTTGCAAGCAAAGCACTGGAGATTAGGTTTATTCCATCCAGAGATCAACTGGCTGATGGTTTGACGAAAGCTATATTAGCATCAGACCTATCAAGACTAAGAGACAATCTCAATCTTACCGCAGCTGAGATTGACGGGGCGTGTTAGCGATAGGTTTAGCTGATAAGCATTGGTTGTTAGGCACTGTTATCTCTTGTACTGTTGAGCCTTATCTGTATGTATAGGATAGCATCTGTAGCTAACATCAATTGTAACAAACCTTGTATATCGCGAGATTGTTCACAGCAGAGTAATATATATATATGAGGCATCTCCTCCGTTGAGGAGCATGGTGCTCACCAACCCTGATTGACTCGGTTCTTTACATTGTCACGCACTCAAAGGATGCGAAGGGAGGATCAAATTGAGACATTTACGCCGGGGTGAGTTCCAGCGACTGTTGTCACGCACTTAAAGGATGCGAAGGGAGGATCAGATCGAGACATTTACGCCGGGGCTGTCAGTCACTTTGGCAGCGGATGTACGGCGGGATAGACCTCGCGACCTAGCTGAAGCCATCGGCTTGGCCCGAGAGGCAGAATTCAGGGAGGACGCGTGGTTAGCGAAGGCTGTGCATGCATGGCAGCCGTCAGGCCGGTTTCGGTCGGCTTTCAGCCGCAGCATAGCAGCGACACCACCTCCAGTTGCACCGGCATCTTCGGGATGGGCGGCGACGGCGACGACATCGAAGGGGGGGAACTACGCCGCCTGTGGCATCCCCGGCGGGCAGCCGGGCAAGCGCCATTCCGGCGGGTGAAGGGCGTTATGCAGCGGGAGTCTCTGGAACCGCTTCTTCAGCATCCGTCGGCGGAGTCACAAGTCCCTACCGGCGACGACTTTCAGCGGATGAAATGGCAGATCGGAGAGCCAAAGGACTTTGCTTTAACTGCAATGAAGTCTTCTCTAAGGGTCATCGTTGTAAGTGTCTCTTTTACTTAGAGGCGTGGAATGAAGAAGATACAGGGGAGGAACATCTAGAGGAAGAAATGGAGGCGCTGGCACTGGCACTGTCTGCCATGGCGCTACAGGGACCCACGAAGGGCTCCACTATGCAAGTCATCATGAACCTAGAAGGACATGCTCTCCACACCCTGCTCGACATTGGCAGTACGCACAACTTCCTCGGTGCGTTTGTAGCTAGCCGAATTGGACTCCAGCAGCAGTCCAGCATGGGACAACAGGTTCGTGTGGCCACTGGCGCAAATCTACCCTTCTTAGGCCGCGTGGATGCAGAATTTTCCATTGACAGACATGTCTTCCATGACTCCTTCATGGTGATTCCATTGGATGGGTTCGACGCTGTTCTTGGGGTTCAGTGGCTTCGGCCCCTTGGGAATGTCACATGGAACTTCGAGACGATGAGGGTGATGATCGGAGGTGGTGAGAGTGCCATCTTCTTGCAGGGAGTGGGTGATCGTTCGGCCAAGGCTCGGTCATTACAACTACAGGTGGGCAGCAGTGAATTGGAGGCCCTCCTAGGGTCTTTTGACGACCTGTTCTAGGAGCCCAGGAGCCTTCCTCCGCCACGGCATTGTGACCACCGCATTTGTCTCAAGGAGGGCACTGATCCAGTGGTAGTGAGGCCATATCGCTACCCTTACCGTCAGAAAGATGAGATTGAATGGCAGTGTGCTCAAATGCTGGAATAGGGGATTATTCGTCCCAGCAGGCCACCCTTTTCATCACCGGTGCTGTTAGTGAAAAAGGAGGATGGGTCATGGCGGCTATGCAAGGATTATCGGGCCCTGAATGACAAAACAGTGAAGGACAAGTTTCCAATTCCCGTGGTGGAGGAGCTTCTTGATGAGTTGAATGGTGCTTGGGTTTTCTCTAAACTGGACCTTCGCTCCGGATACCACCAAGTCCGGATGCGTGAAGAGGACATCGAGAAGACAGCTTTTCGCACTCATCATGGGCATTATGAATCACTGGTGATGGCCTTTGGCTTATGCAACGCTCCATACATTTTCCAAGCCTTGATGAATGAGGTATTGTCGGACTTCCTAAGGAAATTTGTATTAGTCTTCTTCGATGACATTTTAATCTACAGTGCCACTTCGGAGGAGCATCTACACCATCTTCAGCTAGTCTTGGAGCGCCTCTGGCTTCATAAGCTCTATTTGAAGCGTGCCAAGTGCGCTTTTGCTCAGGATGAGGTGGGGTACCTTGGCCATATCATCTCCAGCCATGGCGTGGCTGCCAATCCGAAGAAAGTTCAAGCCATCACGGCTTGGCCGACTCCATCGTCGTCCACGGCTGTGTGCAGTTTTCTTGGGCTGGCTGGTTATTATCGTCGATTCATTCGGCAATATGCTACGATCGCCGAGCCCTTGACCAATTTACTGTGGCTCCAAGACTTCAGGTGGTCCAGTGAGGAGAACTCATTCTAGGCGCTTAAGAGGGCACTGCAATCATCCCCTGTTCTCCATTTACCTGACTTCGACAGCACCTTCGTGGTGGAATGTGATGCATCCAGCACTAGTATTGTGACGGTATTGCAGTAGGGCGAACACCCAATTGCATTCTATAGCCGAAGGTTGGCAGACTGCCATACCCGGTTAGCGGCCTATGAACGGGAGCTGATTGGACTCTCCAAGGCAATTCGCCACTGTAGGCCATATTTTTGGGGCGACCATTCGTGGTGCGGACCGACCACGTCAGCCTCAAGTATCTCATCGAACAGGCTCTCATCACGCCCCCGCAACAACATTGGCTCAGCAAATTGATGGGGTTCGATTTTGTTGTGGAATACAAGCCGGGCCGTGCAAACCGAGCTGCTGATGCACTTTCACGGGCCTTTGAACCAGTGGCCTCTTGCGCCGCCTTGTCTACACCTACCAGCTCTCTCATGGAGGCATGGCGGACTGAGCTTAAGGCACATCCAGAGGTCCAGCAACGTTGCACCCAGCTACTGGAAGGAGCTGCCCCTTTTGATTCACATTGGATAACGGTGGATGGGCTGCTCTTTGGATCTGGCTGTATCTTTGTGCCCGCTTCTTCCAACCTTGGGCGTCGCATAGTTGCTGCTTACCATGACTTGACGCATGAGGGGATTCACAAGACATTGCACCGCATCAAACATTACTTCTTCTGGGAAGGCCAGCGCCACACGGTTGAGCAGTACATTGCGGAGTGTATGGTGTGTCAACAGTACAAGTCCAGCACACAGTCTCCAGCGGGTCTTCTCCAGCCGCTGCCAGTACCACATCATGTTTGGGTAGACATCTCCATGGACTTTGTGGTGGGATTACCCAAATCCCAAGGCATGACAGCCCTCCTGGTGGTAGGTTACCGCCTGTCCAAGTATGGCCACTTCATTGCGCTCAAGGAACCTTCCACAGCTTCAGCAGTCGCCGAGGTGTTTTTGACAAGGACCTTCTAAAGCGCTGTGGTACCAATCTTCTCATGTCCTCCGCCTACCATCCACAGACCGACGGGCAAACTGAAGTGGTGAACCGCACAATTGAGATGTATTTTCGCTGCTTAGCCACCGACAACCAGTCTTCGTGGGTTAAATGGCTACCATGGGCGGAGTTTTGCTACAACACCTCCTACCATTCGGGCCTTCGCATGTCACCCTTTGAGTTGGTTTATGGTCGTCCACCTCCAAGCCTAGTGCCTTACTTCCAGGGGGCGGCAACCATTGATGCGGTGGACTGTCAGTTGGTGGACCGCGACGCCTTGGTGGAGCAGGCGTGCCACCACCTTGCCACTGCTCAAAATAGAATGAAGCAGTTGCATGATGCTCACCGCCGCGAGCTCTCGTATCCGGTGCATTCTTGGGTCTGGCTCCGCTTACAACCTCATCGTCAGCTTTCGGTGCATCCTTCGGGTCAACACAAGCTATCTCCACGGTTCTTCGGGCCTTACCAGATTGTGGCGCGAGTAGGGACAGTGGCCTACAGACTTGCACTGCCGCCTTCTGCTCGCATCCACGATGTTTTTCATGTGTCGCTCCTGAAGGCTTTCAAAGGTCCGCCCCCAACTGTAGCTCCGTCCCTTCCAGTGAGCGTGTCGACCCCTTCTTCGCCGGTTCATGTGATGCCTTACCAACTGTTGGCTCAACACTTCATCCGGGGTCATCGTCAGTTCTTGGTGCATTGGGAGGGTGAGCCAGTGGATGAAGCCACTTGGTTGGACGCGGTGGCTCTTCGTCGTTCTTATCCAGACTTCAAGTTTGAGGACAAGCTTGTTGCCCGGGGGGAGTATTGATGTGGCTAGAGGTCTTGCTGGCGGGTTGGATCGGGTCTACTACCGTAAGGCCAAACCCCAGCAGGTTAATTAGTGTTTTGGATTAGTTCAATTATGTTTTGTTTCCTATTTTTATTGGTGGATCGGCTGTTAGCTGGTTGTGGTTGTTAGGGAGTGTGTGAGTGTGGGTGTGTGATCCACTTTGTTAGGGGGTGAGTTAGCAGCTCAAGGAGCAGGAATAAAAGCAAAGATAGCAGGAGAAAATGGCACGCTTTGTTGCCACCAAATACAGTCTCAGACGCGCCGACGAAAACCAGTCGGTGGCTTCGTTATAGCCAAGTTACCTTAGATCTTGCCGATGGCAGCCATCTCGGCTGCGACGGCGAGCTCATCTAGTTCCCTCTCCGGTCTTCGGCCGGGAACGAGGGCGTACCTTCGCTGCCATCCAGAGCAGCCATATCAACCCTTCACCTTGAACTACTCACAGCTCTAACATGAGGTCTCCTCGGTCCAATACTCTCGAAGGCGATCGCTGTCTGGTAGGCCTGATCGATAGGCACCAAAAGTCAAATGGATTCACAGCACAAAATGCTTCCCATGTAGTGATGACATACTAATGACGTACCATGCCCGACGAGCATTAAACGTGCTGACGCAGGCCACACACGCTCCAACACCGGTCCATCCCACCAAATCGCACGTGTAGGGTAAGAACCATTGATCCGAAGTATGTGTTCGCACTAGTTGGAGGCCAGTGGTCTATAAATAGGGTCCTAGGGCTTGCCGAGAGGCATGGTGGACAGAGAACCACGTAAGGAAAACATTTCCTTGTAGCATCGCTTCTAGCATTAGGGGCACCCACTTAGCTATTTTTGGACTCTCTGATGGCCCTCGGATCATTTACTCTCCACTCTTGTACTCAACCTTGTGCTCACCTCCCTTTCATAAAGTAAGAAGCTGGACGTAGGGCTCTTATTCTTAGCAAAGGCCCCAACCTTTTGGGTAAAATTCTCATGCCGCTCATCTCTGTGACCATCTCTTGAATGCCATCACCTGCCGTAGAGAAGGGTTCTAGTTGGGGTTTTACACCAGCTAAATAAGCTTGGCTAAGGGACCATACCCGATAGCCGGCAATAACAAATAACAAAACCGGGACATTACATTCACCATTTTCATTAGCAGATTTCATTAATCGCATTCACAAGCAATAAGATAGGCTACAAAATAAGTGTCAAATTTTGATTATCATGAACCAAATATTAATCTGTACTAGACAGGACTGCACGCCATATAGTGTCCACACATATTTAACGGCTGTCCCTCACTCAGAGACATCTCTGAAAGAAGTTTTCCTGATATAAAAAACAATAATGCACATGGTTGAAAATGCAGATATACAATTATTATCTATACATACACCTTTCAAGCTCAACATAAAAAGGACAGCAAGATATTATGTGCTATATATAATCTGTAAACTGACAATGTTCAGCCTTCAATTTGATCAAAATCTATACTTGCTATGCACAAATTATCTTAAGAACAACGGCCAAGTGTAGCATCCAGATAATTAGTTGGCACAGAATACAATCCAAATGAACTTCTTTTTTAAAAGGAAGTCTGTAACCGGCCATTTGCACAAAGCATTCAGGAACATATTTGTTTGATACCAATGCTACCTGGAGAAGACCACACCATCAGCAGTGAACTCCACCAATAAGCAAGGGATGCCATCTTTCCCCCCAAAAAAAGAACAAAGAACACCATGGGACTTTCCTAGTTCAGTGCTTATGAACCTGCACAATACATAGGTAGGCCAGATTACAAACTTCTGGTTGGATGAATGATAATTTCAATTTTACGAAAAGAAAATAGGAAACCTAAATGATTCAGGGCTGTAAGTTCATAGCTATAGTTTTAAACGGCAAATATTTGATTAATTTAACACTGTCAATTTAACACATGTTGGCAGTAAAATAAATCAAGATCAATGTATGATCAAATTGACCTCCAAACATTCTATCAGTTCTACTAAATGGTTTGACATTCTACTGATTCAGTAGAACTGAACATTCTATCCATTCAGTAGAACTGAACATTGCTGCATCTCCTTTAACACCTTGTTTAGTCTCCAATAATCCTGAATGTTCAGCTCTACTGAACTGAACTGAACATTCTATCAATTGCGCTAGATAAAATTGCACAAGATCAATATATATTAATTAAACTAGATTAATGGAGGCTGAACAATAATGTCACCTCTAATGGGGAGATGCCGGACAAGATGGCCACTGCGACGGGCTTTTCAAAGGTGGAGGAGGAAGAGGAATCGTCAAGAAGCTTCGAGTTGATGAAGGAGGAGACACCCGTTGCCTTCGACGCGACACCCAGCCACGCCACCGCTGGAGACTCGGAGGTGGCTAGGGTTGAGGCGTCGTGCATGGTCGCTTGAAGCAACGTCACCTCGCCAGAGGTTGCTTCACGAGGAGAACGAATTAAGCTGCTGAGGACATGACCATCGTCATCGCCGTGAGACACAGCCGCGCTGGCTCGCCGCCGAGCAGAGACGGCTATGGTTGAGGCATGGCTGTCTCCGCCGCCGCCAGCGATCTTTGCTTGTATGTCAGATATCAAAAGCCCTGAAATAAACTCAGAATAATTTTTTATTTTTAACCCTTTTGAAATAGATATTTTATTTTTAACCCCGGGTCAAAAGTTTTTTCAAATCTAACCCTTTTGGCGCGCCACCCGCCCGTAGCAAAATTCATCTTCCCGCAAGCGGGATGGCGCAACAAGTACATCTTCCGCCAGCATAAACGGGATGGCACGACAAGACCGCCCCACTTGTCATTCTATCGGTAGCTCGCCGGGGCCGCCAGCGTGGCAGCCATCCCGCCTGGCGCAGCAGCATGAATTTGCCGCACCAGGCGGGGTGGCACGGCCAAAAGGGTTAGATTTGCAAATTCTTCAGTCCGGGGATTAAAATTAAAATAATTTTTTAAAAAAGGTTAAAAAATAAATTTTTTTCATAAACTCAACGCTTTTACGTGGAATCTAATCGCATGCTGTAGTTCATCTGCTAATTAGAAAACGAACAGAACATATGCTGGAATATTTTGGTGCCGCACAAACCAATCACGCACTACAAAAATTCGTATTAATTTTATCGGCCATAAACCGATGAAAAAAAAAGAGTAAAACCGACGAAATTAACCAGACAAAATGTGCTAAACGAAAATAAACACCTTTGTATTTTCATCGGTTTTACAGGCCGATGAATTTATTTTCCCGATGGCTTGCGATCCCACCCGAAGGCTGACGTGGCTTGTAATTTTGTCGGTTTGGGCCGTCGAAATTACCTGCCATGTCAGTCGAAAGAAAAGCAGGGAGGTGGCATGTTGGGCTGCCATGGTAATTAATTTCGTCCGCCAAAATCATTGAAATTATCCCCCACAATAATTTCATCGGCCTCGGGACGATGAAATTAAATTTTTTTACTAGGTGTTGTATTATTCATTGAAAATTCATATAAAATTACAAAAAATTTAGAAAATTCACATATATTCATATCATTACAAACTTGTATTCAACATCACATGACCATCGAACACTAGATGCATAAGAGCACATAAATAGAATTAATATATAATTAAGTCCATCCAACATCACATGACCACAATGCACAAGTTCGACATCAAGTCATCCAACACAAGTTCTACATGTTCATACAGTGCAACATTAAGTCGTCCAACAAGTTACACAAATGGGAGCTTCTAACTCACAGGTGAGTGAGAGCCATGACCGCTACCTGCCGCATTGCCGCCTCCCAAGTTGAGGAACCGATTGACAGAAGACGTATCCGAAGAAAAAGCATCGTTGTTGCCTCCAGGCCCACCTTGAGCAGGTGGAGGTGGTGTGACAAAGCCCTAATCAATTGGAGAGAGGATTTGTGAGACAATACATATAGAAGTTAGTAAATTGTATTAGGAGGGCGTAAATTTATTACCTGTTATGTCTTTTGGAAGTCTTAATCATGTTGTCATGGACGCTACCACTGTATGATAAAAGAGGGAATGTTAGTTAACAATAAACAACTGTCACAATTATTTAGAAAAAAGGACAAAACAACTCCGTTACATGAATGCAAACACCTATTACCATATTAAAGTGCTCATATAAAAGAACAATTTATCACCTGCGTGTTAGGGGAAGCCGTCATGGTCCCAGGCTATTGAGCGTCCCTCGTTGTTGATAGGCCGGATATGCTGGGAGGATGGACAACCAATAGGCAAAAGATGTAAAACGGAAATGATGCAAACAACTGGTTTTGACTTGATGCCCACCTCAAACTTAACACTGGTTCCAGAAGTCCAGTTTGATTGATGTTGCTGGTTCATTAAGCTCAACGCCTAGTGAAAAGCGGCTCATATTTATCCCTCTGCTCCCTCACCGTGTGAAGTTGTCATCCGGAAAACCATGAACCGTAATTTCTAGTGTCATTGAGTACTAATTGCTTAAACGGCAGGCAAGTGAGAAAAAATGTGAACCGAAAATATCAACTTACAAATTTATCCATATTCAACAAATACATGAGCAACATGTATTTTCATAGGTTCTCGAAAACAGAAATGACATGGAGTGTGAAACAACCTTATTAAGACGAAACTAAAACATTTTATCTCATGTGCTAGGTTCTTCCCAATTTTGCAATTAAAATAAATTAAATGAAGATTCAATGGCCAATCAACTTTGCCGAATTTTGCAATTAAAATAAATTGAATCAAGATTCAATGGTCAATCAACTTTTGGCGAAGCTAAACTTTTGCAACAGAACTAATGTGACAAAAATCAAGCCTGGGCGTTTAGTACGAGCATATAGACATTTCACTAATTGATCCAATCATTACGACAGATATTACCTTTTGTAGTGAAAGTAATATGAAATATTGTAGCATATTTTGCAGCATTTTAATTCAATTTTCAACAAGAAACTTTATACATACAAAAAAGATACATCGAACAGAATACCAACCTGAATGACAAATGATTGTTATGATAACCACTCGGGCCTCAGGCGTCTAAAGGCAACAACAATGTTGGAGCCATTGATACTCTTATCCAATATGATGTCCAATTTCTCGCTCCTCCCAAAGAGGCTTGGATGCTTGAGAGAGATCCTACAGGACATATTTCGAAATTCACAACGGCATGTACAACATTCAAACTTCAAACGACCACTAATAAGAAATAACACACAGATGCACAATCATGGCACACGTTTGACCACACCTAGCGCGATGGCTGCACAAGAAATCTAGCCATGTTTGTGCTCTGATCAGCCACGGACAAATGAATGCAAGAGCAACTGTGTGTGACACATCAAGACACGCAATACACAAACATAGGCGCACATGAACGAACCGTGCATACACGCGCGAAGCATGTAAAACATATGAAATGAATTTTTACAAACTAAACACAAACGAACACGACTACCTTTCGACGATTTGTGAGAAGGTGACGCCAGAGCTCCTGAAACAACCCAAGAAAAAACAACGGTTACATCCAAGGCTTGAGAAGTGAGAGCCATGGCGCACTACGCATCCTAGCTCCCTAGAGGTAAAGATCGAGCACTACATGGGCGGCGGCAGGAATGCCTCGCACAGCATGTGAGTGAGGTCAACGTGCACTAGTGCACATCAACCTTGGCTGCAGCATTTCAAAAAACATGTAAGCCACAACAAACCAAGAGGGAGAGAGAGAGAGGGGCGTGGGGGTGGGCACCGACCGCCCGACCTTTGCTCGCATTGACGCTCTGCTGAGTTCCCATGGCTGCGGATGCGGATGGGGACGCCGCGGTTCAAACCCTACCATTACATTGCAACCTGGACAACAATTACTCTTTTTTTCTTTTCCTTTTTAGCTTAAATCAGCTCAAAATTGAAAAAGTTTTTGACTCTTCAAAAGTGGTTTTAAATAGTATAAAAAATTATATTTTTTATAAACTTAAGATCCTAAAAAAATAAATACCAAATACCAAATCGTTTGTTTCTAAAAAAATAAATTTCTAACCTTATCTTTTAGTTTTAATTTAAACGGCAAAGATCGAAATCTCGAGGGTGAACTCCCATCGGCAGCACAGCATATCATACCTCCACCGCCTGCATCTCCATGCTCATGTCCTCGTCGGCGCCTCTCCTGAATCCACACACAGTTCGATCATCGCTATATCATCCCGAAGCTGATCGATTGGTAAAGAAGTTTTTTTTTTTTATCATGCAGGCCCGGATCTGGAATTGCTTACAAGACTTTGACCTTGTAGGCGGTCATCCACCAGAGGTAGGATTGAAGACGAGGACGTCGGCGCCCTTCCAAAAGCGCGAGTACCGGCCCATGGGCGCGCCCCGGATGATGCGGTCGGCGATGCGGTGCACGACGGCGTCGTCGGAGTTGGAGTCGGCGAGGAGGGGAGCCCAGTAGAACTCGATCGTCGCGTCGTAGTCCTTGGCCCTGAAGACGGAGAGGGAGTCTATGGTCTCGACTCTCGAAGGACTTGGCGCCGTCCGGGATGGCGCGGTGGAGGAGGCACAGCAGGGACATGTACTGCCCGCGGTTCAGCGAGTCGCCCACGAACAGCATCCGCTTCCCGCGCAGCATCTCCAGCATCAGCGTCGCGTTGAAGCTGCAGGAAAACAAATTAAAAACGAAACGAAACGGAATCGAAACCGTTCAAAATTCGCATGGAACAAATGAAGAAGAAGAACTCCAAGCCATTGTCTATACTTTCAGCGAAAAGAACGTTTGCGCATTGAGCTTGAGCCGCGGGGGAGCAGGGCGGCGGCGGCTAGCCGGCTAGGTCAAAAGTGGAACTCTTAACAAGCAGTTTATCTAACACTGTATACATATCGTATACGTACACAGGTCGGCTACGGTAGTACCTGTTCGGGCTCGGTGTCTCCAGTTTCATATAAAGCACGGCACCGACGAGACAAATCAACAGAAGCGCGATCGAGGGAGATCGGCACAAGCCACGCTCGCCGTTCGGACACACGCTCGTACGTCCTAGCTCTTTCCATGGATACAGCTCTTCCCATGGATACAGCCACGATCAGCAGCACTCCAGCGCCTTGTCGTTCCGTGCGCCGTCGACGTCTACCACCAGCGCTGTTCACGTACCACACTGACGTCGGCATGGTGGACGGCACCGTGATCCGCACCACCGTCACTTCCGAGGCCTGCGCCGTCACGCTCTTCCTCCAGGAGTTCCCAGACCGTCGCGACCTCATCGTCGGCCTGGACACCGAGTGGCGCCAAATCACCGAGCCCGATGGCCGCCGGCGCGGGTACCAGGTCGCCGTCCTGCAGCTATGCGTCGGCCACCGCTGCCTCGTTTTCCAGCTCTTCCACGCCGACGAGATCCCCGCCGAGCTCGCGTGCTTCCTCGCCGACCCGGCGGGCATCAGCTTCGTCGGCGTGGGGGTCGACGGCGACGTGAAGCGGCTGCTCGACGACTGCAACCTGGTGGTCGCCAACGCGGTGGACCTGAGGGAAGTCGCGGCGCTAGAGCTCTCCCAACCGAACCTCTTCCGGGCTGGGCTGAAGACTCTCACGTTTGAGGTCATGGGCGTGCGCATCGACAAGCCGAAGCACGTGACGATGAGCAACTGGGCCGCGCAGCCCCTGACGCCGCAGCAGGTCGCGTACGCCTGCATCGACGCCTTTGTTTCATTCGAAACCGGTAGGCGCCTGATCACGGAGAAATGCAGATGGTCACTACCTCCCACAGGCTGGGATGTTGAAGAATAAAGACTCTCTGGTCTCCCAGATGTCGGGACTCGGGATCGGGAGCGAACCCTAGTCTGTTTCATCTCGTGTTTCTCTTGATTAGGATTAGTCCGTGAACCAAGCAAGCTGGTTCGCGTGTTTGTGTGGTTAGATTTATGTCAATATATAGCGTTAATCTCTGACTTATAATCTTTTTTAGGGTAACACATAATCTATCTCTAATATATCATATCAGATTTAAAGTCTATCTCTAATATATTAGATTAGTATTATTAGTTTGTTATAGAGATTATTTATTTATTTATTTTTACCTAATTTGGTGGACAACAATTGTACCGTTATTTGATACAATCGATGGATATTGATCGGATAATGGAGAATTTTTGGACGACATCTTTGCGATACTATAATCAATAACAACTTTGCTTCTATAATCACACTTTCACGTTCGGTAATAAAACCACCTTGTTCTGTTCTTTCCTGCTAGAGCACAATGCTGGTGGCGCGGTTAGCCCAAGAAATGAAACTGGACAGATTCACGTATGCTGCGTCCGTATATCGCCAAATCTTGACACTCTTCCGAGATTCCCAGCAAATTAGCACTGATTCGCTTCGCTCAATCGTGGAATTGAGATAAGCTGAGCTAGCTACCGATGATTTTGAGCTATTTATATTCGGACGGAGGGGCAAAAAAAAAAGTGTGTGTGTGTGTATATACTAATTGAGTAGACGGGCCTATGGCTCGTTGACGCTAAGTTCAGTGAAGACCAAAACGTCGAAAATCTTTACAACTATCAATACAATCAATGTGAATAGTAAAGTCTGCGAAGCTAGATTATTTCAAGCAATGAGCAAACACATGAAGTCGATATGACTGAGTTTAGCAAACAGGAAAAAATATGAATAGCTCAATATAACAAAGACATGAAGTCCATGTGGCTGAGTTAGCAAACATGGAAATATATGAATAGCTCAATATGTCCAATTCGAAAGCACTGTGGTACACAGAAAAGATTTACCGAAAGCGTTAAGACGCAATTCACAGGAACCACCATAAATTTGTAAAGAAAAGGTAAAACAGAGTAGGAAGGGTCAGGTAAGAAACTGCAATATGTATTTTCAGAAAATAAGTATTCTAAACTCGAAAAATCAACATGAACGATGATATGCGAACCTGAGAAACAAACAAATTTCATAAGGACCTATCTTTCGAAACATATGTATTTTGTCGGTAATATTATAAGCGCAAGGTTATCAGAGATAAGCCGACAATACCAAAAAAAAAGTGGCCGACCCACGTGGCTTTGAAACTCACTGAAGAATACTAAGATGAAACAGAATGTGGGGGCATGCATACCTAAAAAAAAGGCAATATATATGTTGAGCCCAAACAATAATATGCCTCACTTGCATCTGTCAGGACCATTATAATATCATACATATTTAGAAGCAAAGAGTTTAGATGCGCATATTCAATGTGGATACTGCAAAAAAGTCTGAATCAATTAGATATGAGCAAGCATGATGAGGACAATAATCTAAATACAGAGGACATGGTAAAAGTACACCAAATAACAACATAAGAGGCTAAAACAATTTGAATAGAAGAATAAAATCCTATGCCTTCCGTTTAGTCAGGCCCCATAATTTTGTTGTTAGATTAACCTTAGTTTTTCGAACAAAAAAGATCAATCTTAATTATTGATATAAAAGATGGGCAAGGCTAAAGCACTTGAAATCTATTCCCACTTAGGATTAACCCATGACAGTGTATGGAAAAGAGATAATACCACCTGTGGATCAACCAATTGAGTGCATAAGCAAAAAAAGAAGAATTCGAATAGGGGGGAGGGGGAGGAAAGAAGCTAACATCTAAAATATCATATAATCAAATGGGACAATCTGCAAGGTAGACCTAAAACATCACTGCTTAGAAAATAGCATGGCTGACATCTAACATAAGTGTATTTCTCAGTAATCACAAAACTATACCGCACAGCAAAGCCTAGGAAATAATCATCTATGCAAAAAACAAACGATGGGAAACTACAAATAAAAAAAGTAAGAGATGCAGCCATCCACCAGCACCGAAGCTATTGATATGTATGTATTTGTGCGCAAAAATAAAGCTCTGAATTCTGTTAGGATAACAAATTCTCTTCACCTAAAAAATCCATGGTAACACAAAAGATTAACCAATGGCCAAATGCTGGTTTAGAGCTCCATGTGCGCGACATATACATGACAAAATCGACCAGACCCGGAAGAAAATATATCGATCATTATACATTATTCATCAATCAAGTAGAAATCGATGCAAGCATGTATCTTGATAAGTCACATCGAAAAGAACATGGTTGTTTTGCCGATAATGCAAAAGCAACGATGCCATGTGTCCGGTCGATAATGAGCAAGAAGGAATTGTACATACTCAAGGGAACTATCTTAAAAGCAAAGGTGAACGCATATGCAAAACCACTAGTTGATCAAGGAAAATCCACCTCACAACCTGAGAGGCAGGACAAAAAATATCTCCCCCTTTGACTATCCTACTTTCTGAGCGTTCTAGTTTCTCAATATCTAGAAGCTCATCGACAACCCAATGCTGACATATGCAAGCATTTAAGAGAAACAGAACTTCGAAGAGAACGATATATTGACATTTCTAAAAGAAAACCACACAGTGACATGGCTATAACATTTTGCTTTGGTTATAACATAATGCAAATAATTATTTTAGGAAAACAACTCACACCGTATATAAAGATTTCTTTCGGTTACAACACATCGGTCTAAAGTTCACATTGCAGGTATGTCAAGTTTTTCGAACAAACTATAGGAAGTAGTTGGTTGTGTTTGTTGTTGTATGAAATACCTCATGATTCATAGGTCCATGCTTCGATAACCCACACCGATCAGACCGGCCATGAAGGCATAGACACCATTTTTGCAAGAAAAGAAAGTGGGAACATGTAAGATTCAGTAGCAGTTTGCATTGAAATACAAAGGGAACTCACCTGCCATCAAACGGTCAGCAACATATATAGGTGGTCCCACTTCCATAGCAATAAGTCTTGCTAATATAGCAAAGACAGTCACCGCTCTGTTTGGATTGAAGCCGCTCGCAGCCCTGCCAAAGCACGCCGTGCCATCGATTTTGGCCGCCATTTGGATTGACGTCGTTTTAGCCCGCGCCCTCGCCATCCGTCGGCGCGCCGCCGATTTACAACGCAAAAAGTGGAAAAGGCGAGGGCGAAGGATTCGGCCGCCGTCGCCTTTTTTGGCGCGCCCTCGCGGCTCGTTGGCACGGCGCGCCGTGCGTTGGAATGGCGCGTGATGGCTCCGGTCCAAACAGACAGCTTAACTATACTGCCAATACCAAACTAAAGAAAATGGCTCTGCCAATACCAAACAGAGAGGGGCGGGGGGAGCCGCGGGAGGGGAGGCGGTGGCCTGGGCCGGGAGGAGCGGCGGCCCGCCGGCAAAGGGTGGCCTGCGTGGTGAGAGAGTAGGAAAAGGCTGGGTAGTGTTTGGATTTTTTGGAGCAGTGCAAAACCGAGAAAATTGCCTATTTGCCACCCCCTACAATGCCCCACTTTTATTTGCCATCCCCTACCGTGCCACCTCTAATTTGCCATTTCCAACAATTTTCTCACACCCTATATGCCATTTTGACTCATTTCCACCCTTTTCTCACATTTCCCCCACCTTTTTCACCCCTTTCCCCTTCTTCTCCAAGTGCGGCGGGGAGGAGCAGAGGCGACGGCGACGTTGCGAGCGGCGGCGTTTGCTGCTCCGGCCTGGCTCGACGGCATGCGCGTGGAGGCGGCGACGGAGCTCACGCGGCAAGCGTGGAAGCGATATGAGCTCGGCGGCTGCAGGTGGAGGCGGCGCCTGAGCTCGAGACGGCGGCGGGAGGAGCACGAGCCGCTGCTCATAACGCTGGTCGCCGTCGCCGCCGCATCCTTGAGCTCGTCATCACGCCTTCGCGCTCCGTCAGGGAGCTCGCCGGTGGCAGCGCCGCCACCTCGAGCTCGTCGTGTTGCCTTCCCTGGCCGCCGCGACCTCCTCCTCGGTCACGCCATCAACCTCAAGACCGCCGACGCCTCCTCGGCCGCCGCCGCCCCCCGAGCTCGCCGTAGCTGCCTTCCCTAACGCCGCGGCCTCCTCCTCAGCGCCGCCATCAACCTCAAGATCACGACGCCCCCTCGGCCGCCGCCGCTCCGAGCCAGCCGGACTTGAGGTGAAGGGTGAAAAGGGGGAGAAAATGGTGGTAAATAGGTGAAAATGGCATATGAGCTGTGGAAAAATTGTTGAGGATGGCAAATTATGGGTGGCAACGTGTGGGGTGGCAAAAAAAGGGTGGGCAGTATGCGCGGTGGCAAATGCGCAACAAGCCCTGCAAAACCGGGTGCGATTCCATAGGGATGTGTACGTAAAAGCGAATAATTGAAGGGCTTTTTTGCAAATTTTTCCCCTAGGCAAAGGCAGTCGAGGTGGGCAGCGGCAGCGCGGCTGCGTAGAGCGAGGCGGGCAAGGAGAGCAGCCACGTGTCAACCGAAGACGACGCGAGTACGACTTTGTACTAATATATACTAGCGGTATAAACGCGCATTCACGCGTTAGCTAACCCGTCTCTACGTTTCAATTTAATATATATGATGTGATGTGCACAGGGCAATATAAAATACCATTTTCTGAAGGTACTTAATATACATAGCTATATTTTGATCACAGTATTGACCTCATTAGGTAGAATATTACAACCCAATTAGTTTGATGCATGGATATACAGAGGCAAAAGAACTGAAGTTCATCGAGCGCGTGGGCGAAGACCCTTGTGGCTTTGCAATGGAGAGAACAGCATGTATTAGCAATGCAGAAAAACTAAAAAAAATGGCAGATAACCATGGCGACATGACAGCACAACAATTACATAAGCTGGATAGTGACATGCAAACACAAAATTATTTACAGATTTGAACAAAATAAATGTAAAATTACAATAGTAGTAAAATACCCATTTCAAAAGCTACTACAATTATTTTCTTCCTTTTTCATCAATAGGTAACCTGATGACATATGATGCTAGCAAATGAACATAAACATGTCAATACATATCAAGTCCTGTGAGAAGCAAAGATAGAACTATATACATAAATTAGTTCAATTTGATAAATTACTCAAGCAAAAATAAACCTGCCAAAATGAGAGTGAGAAGGGAATGTGAGAATTGAACTAACCTGCTTTTGGGTGCAGGAAGACATACAGAGATGTAATAGGACGCCATATGAGAATACATGTCGGACAAATTCAAAAAACATGTCTTTGGTGACAGCAAAACACACAGTAACTTCGGATTGACGTGAAAAGTGGATTTTGTGGTCCTTAAATGCAGAGGAAATAAACAACCAAGGCAAAAGCAAGAGAATACTGCACAAAACCTTTAGGGAAATTTGCTAGTTGCCTTTTCTCAGATTTAATTATGATTATAAAAATTATATAAACATAGCAAAAATATGTCATTTGGAAAGGATCTCCTAGCTTAGATATCCAATGGTAGTGAAAGCGGTGTAGGTTTCAACCAAATGTTGATATGCATGCAACAATTCAGTGCACATAAGTATTAATAATTAAGCTACATGAACATGTTTAAACGGTTATAGTACCTACCCTTAAATTCTTAAGCACAAATTAAACAGATCATCGTAGGAAGACTACACCGATTGTCTATAATTAAAAGTATCATTGCATATGTGTTCTACTGGAAAAGCATCTCCAATCTAACACTATGCTCTTTCAAAAACACCTACCTGTCTGTTGAAGAAAGTCCGGGATGATGCAGTGCAAGGCAGAAGCTAAGAATGAGAATGTGTCCGTGTCCTCACCAACTTTGAGCAGATGAGAATGCCAACAATACTTTAACACCATGCAGAATTGCAGATCCCAAATTACATAAGATGAATACAGAAGCAAGTTCAATATAATCATGTACGTCTACTCTATGGTCCCTAGTAGAAGTGTAGAACCAGGAGCAAACTGATGGGAGCATTGAGCAAATTTAAATATCACTCAAAGTTTCTTTCAGAAGCAAATGTGCAGTAACAAAAGATTTAAGTTAAAGTGTTGATCAGCTTGCAGCCTTGGCAAAGCAACGAAAGCAGAACAGTTATGTAGGCTGCCTTAAGTTGATTAGCTCAATGTCAAAGAGAATACGAAGAGTAGAACCCTCACCATTTGCAAGGCCAATTTAGAGTAAGAAGTCTCTGACGATCAAAGAACCGTAGACAAAACCACAGGGAAAAAAATAAGCATTACTATTTGGAGCGGTGGATATGAAACCATGTCAACATTTTGGTTTAAACCTACAGATAAAACCATGTCAGCGGTGGATATCAAACCATGTCAGCATTTTGGTTTAAACCTACAGATAAAACCATGTCAATAATTCAGCAATTCTCTGAAAACTACAGATAAAACCATAGGAAAAAATTAAGTCTTACTATTTGGAGCGTTGATATGCGTGCAAAAATTAACGTTAGATCATATCTAATACAGATTGGCATCTTGATGAAAAGCTTAAAACAGGTTTGATCCTAAGATTAATATGCGGTAAATTGGTAAAATCGATCTTATGTTCTGGTACACTGGGCCAACATAATATATGTCACATTTACAGGAACCTTTGGAATACTTCATCCATTTTGGGAAAAGCATAATTCAATAATTCAATAAACGTCCACGTTAAAATGCAGTTCAGCATATGAACTGAAAATATGTGTTTCTAACAACTTGTTAACCTAGGCCATACCAAGCTTTTGAAGCTCCAATGATAATTTTTTTGGGGTAGCCTCCAATGATATTCCACATATCGTTAATGAATGTGTGAATAGGAGGTTATACTGCATATTCAACAAAATCCATGATGAGGCAACGATAATTTTTTGTTAATCTAGGACAAGAAAATATGGATCATAATTATATTGTGCATAATCGAACACAATAGTTGTGGCACCACAATGGACACTACTCGCTGTGTAGCTTTCATTTGGAAGTCAAACTATTATCATGGAGGTGTGTTGTCATATAACATCAATGAAAACATTTTAAATCGAAAGCTGTTAATACGTCGTGGTTTAGTGTGTAGTAAGTAACGCTGGGTCGGCGAACCATTCGTAGTGGACAATAACTCGTATGAAAAGCATGATCATTGTAAATTTATGGCCTATTTTTCCCGTACTTGGTTAGCATCCATGACAGCTTTTCATAAGGTAGCTCTGTAATCCAATGTACATTTCACCAGCAAAATCATGCAACTAATGCCTGTAAAGTAAAATTTTCATTGCTATGCAACCTAATTGACATAAATGCAAATCTGGAACGAATAGGCGGAGGAATCTTTGAAAAGCAAGGACAGTCACGCATGAAATAAACACATGCAAGATTGAAGGACGAACCATAAATAAAACTCAGAGGAGAAGCAGTGAGACTTTGTTGCGTTGCTAGGGAAGAGGGAAGGAGGAGAAGCGGCGGCGTTTGGAGACGTTGCTAGGAGGAGGAGGGCCAGCGATGCAGCCTCGATGGAAGGCGGCGTAGCGAGGCACTGAGGCGGGGCTGGACACGGGCGGGGAACGTGCGACGACCGCGGTCTGAGACACAGGTCGCGCCAGGAGGAATAGATCTGCAGAGAAAGGAGGCGACGGTGGATCTGACCCGGGCGGTGGCGGCGGAGCCTGGAGGAGCAAACGCCGCGAGGTGGCGGGACTCGGGCGGGGAACGTGCGACGACCGCGGTCTGAGACACAGGTCGCGCCAGGAGGAATAGATCTGGAGAGAAAGGAGGCGACGGTGGATCTGACCCTGGCGGTGGCGGCGGAGCCTGGAGGAGGAAACGCCGCGAGGTGGCGGGGAAGGAGGCAGCAGCCGTCGGAGGAGACGACACTGGGATTCAGACGGAGGCGGTGGCTTAGGCGAAAGAAGAGGCGGCTGGTGGGGAGACCTCAGCTGTATCTACAAAGGCCAAAAGGGCATCGCTGCAAGGGGCGCAAAACTGTAAGGGTGTAAACGGAAAAATGCCGTGCCGCGGGAGCACTGGCGAGGGACCCACACGCGAATACATGAGGACCAAAAACGCTAAATCCATGACCAGAGGGGTTTTTTTGCAAACCTGTCCACCTGGGAAAACCACCAGACGGACGGCCGGATCGGCGGACAGCGAGGCGGGATCGGACGGCGTGGAACAGGGGGGTGACGTGGGCGAAGGAGAAGCCGGCAAAGCTGACGTGGCGAGCTCTGGGGCGACTTACAGCGCAAGCGCTATAAGTAGCGAAGCTAATATATAGATTCTATAAAAATATTAGATTATTTATTACCACCAGCATATAGAGTTTATCTCTAACACATAAACTTTTTTAGGTAATCTCGAACTCATAATCTATCTCTAATATATCATATCATATTTAGGGTTTATCTCTAATATATTAGATCGTTTTAGTAGTTTGTTATAAAGATTTAATATTGATCGATAGATTTACATAAATTATCCACATTCAACGTTGTTGATCTTTTCTTTTTTTATTAATGTGAAAATTATTATTATTTTTTATTAATGTGAGAATTTTAAGATTAATGTGGTAGCTCTGTTTAACTCTGCTTCATATGTTTGTACATCGCCAATTTTTGACACCTTCTCAATAAGCTCAAGCACGTTCACTTCCAACCTTTAATCGACAAGATTGCGGGCCGTCTGGCAGGCTGGCGGGGGCAAATGATGTCAAAGGGGGGTAGGGTCACCCTGCTTAAGTCTGTTCTATCGGCCCTACCGTCTTACACCTTATCGGTGATCACCCCGCCCTCCTCGGTTATTCAGAAATTGATAAACTGCGCCGCGCCTGGCTTTGGAGCGGAAATGACAATGTTGCGGCAGGCGGGTGTCGTGTCAACTGGAAACTCGTCTGTTCCCCGACTACTCTTGAGGAACTCGGGGTGCTTGACCTAAAGTTTTTTGCCCGCGCCCTCCAATTACGTCGGTTTTGGCTTGCCACCGGCTCCCCAAGATCATGCCTCGTCTCGCTGGACAAGGTGGACCTTATTGACGTGGCTCTTTTTAGAGCGGGTACTGAGTTGGTTCTTGAAAATGGCGCCACCTTTCTCTTTTGGACTGACGCTTGGCTCCTTGGGCAAACTCACCGCACACCCGATGCCCTGCACAACAACAAGTGGCTGTTGGACTTACGACGGAATTTCACCCCCAACCTTGCCGTGGAGCTGGTCTCCCTCTTGCAAAAGATCAGTCGTGTTGCGCTACGTCCGACCCAACAGGACCGAGCCGTTTGGCGCTTCTCCGCAGACGGGATCTTCTCTGTCCGCTCAGCATACCGCCTACAGTTTGCTGGAAGGACATCTCCGATAGCTCTAGCACTCGTTTAGAAGCAATGGGCATCCTCGAAATGCAAGTTCTTTGCTTGGACGCTGTTTCTAAGGAGGGTCATGGCTTCGGACACCCTCCTGCGTAGAGGACTGTCGAATAATTACTTCTGCGCCCTTTGTCTCCGATGCCTCGAGACCCCGGAACACCTCTTCCTCGAGTGCCCCTTCTCCTGCCATATTTGGAACCTCCTGGCTTGCAGGCTCAATGCCCCACGCCTTCTACGCTCCGGGTGGACCCACACCGACGATATCAGCCCCTGGTGGGCTGAGGACATCCTGCTGCCCAACCTTGCCCCGGGTCTAGGATCCGTCGTGTTAGCAACCTTATGGTATCTCTGACTCGAAAGAAACAATCGCGTTTTCAATTTGAAGGAGCTGTCACCGATGATCTTCTTTGACTTGCTCGTGGAGGTCCTGCGCTGGCAGGCGCTCGTCTTGTAATAAGTTAGCTTATTTGTAGCGCGCGTTCGAGGGAATGCGTCTAAACCTCCCCCTAAATTTTAATCTTGTAACTTTCTTATTGAATTAATACAGGGCTGTTCTCCTGCCTTTTCCTCAAATTTTTTTTTTTTGACACCTTCCAAAATTCCCAGCAAATTAGCACTGATTCCGCTTTGCTCAATCGTGGAATTGAGATAAGCTGAGCAAGCTAACGATGATTTTGAGTTGTTTATATTCGGACGGAGGAATTCCCAGCAAATAACTCTGATTTCGCTTCGCTCAATCGTGGAATTGAGATAAGCTGAGCTAGCTGCCGATGATTCTGAGCTGTTTATATTCGGACGGAGGGGCGCAAAAAAGTGTGTGTATTTCTATCAAAAGATTAGATTATTTATTACCATCAGCATATAGAGTTTATCTCTAACTCATAAACTTTTTTAGGGTAATCTCGAACTCATAATCTATCTCTAATATATCAGATCATATTTAGGGTTTATCTCTAATATATTAGATCGGTTGTAATAGTTTGTTTTAGAGATTAATATTGACCGCTAGATTTACATGATACTATCCACGTTCAATGATGTTGATCTTTTTTTTTTTATTAGCGTGAAAACTTTAATATTTTTTATTAATGTGAGAATTTCCAGGATTTTTAGGATTAATGTAATGGCTCCGTTTAACTTTGCTTTATATATATAAGTAAGTAGATAGATAGATTGCTTCACGCATTTGATTTTGAGCACGTGTATCACATATTTGTTGCTAACGAAAATATTTTTCAATAAAGGAAAAGCTCCAACCTCTGCGTCCGTGACACACGCAGCCAATAGAAATAGTTCATGCCAACATATAAATATCGAAATCACAAAGTAAATTTGGGCGCAAGTGCTTGAGTGGAGTACTCGCTAAGCAGGAGTAGAGGTAGAGCACTAGTTAGGTCCGCAAGCATTACACGGCGCACGAAGGGAGGAAAAAAGAGGGCGGCGGCGGCCTCGGAGAAAAAAGGGCGAGCTCTGCGCCGTCCAGATCCGGCGTCTCTTTGCGTCGGCAGCAGCCTCCGGGCAGCTGTCGAGGTAGAAGGAACACGGATCTGGGCGGGACACTTGAGATCTGAGATTTCTTCGTCAACAGACGGAACAATAAGGTGTGATTTTTCTTTGTTTTAGCCAATAAAAGACCTCGTTGTGTCGACACGATAAAGGAAGATGCAGAGCTTCGGCTTGGGTCTAAGTCGACGCGTCGTTCGTGGCCGGCTTGGTGATTTGGGTCGGAAGCAGGGCTTCTCTTCCGGGTATCCGGTGAGGACCAAAATAAAGTTGTCAATTGGGAAAAGGGGAACCTGTTTTGCCCTTCTTCGTTTGCTAGATCTGGTTATTTCTGATTTGTTTCTTGCGCCGGAGATCTTAGTGGAGTCGAGCCAGCCGAGTGCGTTTTTTCCATGGTTATTCCTTCTTCAGATTGTTCCTCGAGTCAGAGTTTCAAGCCGCCACGACTATTTTTTGATTTTGATCTTTCAAATCTGCTTCCCGTGGTGGACGAGGATGAAGAATATGATGCTATGGTTGACTACGACGGTTGCTAAAGTTCACGAAGACGATGGAGTTAGAGAGAGATTCGGAGATGATGGATTGTTAGCTTTAGATCCTTGTCAGGATCACATTGTAATTTTCTTTTTGTGTGAGGGCTTCTATGTAAGAGGGACACTGATATTTTAATGATAAGTCTCTTTTCTCAAAAAAAAATCACAAAGTAAATTTAAGTGATTTTGTTTTTGATTGAATCTACTGAGGGTGTCAAATTTTGATAAGGTATGTGTTATGTTTGGTCTGCAACCAATTAAAATGTGGCAATTGTTACAATACAAAATAGAAAAATAACCACCGCTCCTGATCCTATGAGATAGCCATGTCTACTTTGAGTAAGTCCCCAGTTTCAGTGGGGTGGGGTGTGATTGGGACTAGCCCCTGCCCCAACCCGACCGACCCCATCGTGGGATTTCAATTCTCTCCCTTGGATTAATGCCCTCTCCACCCAAACTACTCGCCAAATGAAACCTTAGGGTAGCTACGCTTCTTAGTGGTTGCCCGTGATCTGTCACAACCCTACTACCTCTCCCACAACGACACAACCCAACCCCGTGTACTCCTCCCTCTCTCATGATCTCAACATATCAACGGAGTTGGCAGGCAAACTTCTCCTCTCAATGGTGGCAACAACATCGCCTTGCAGGAGCCTTTTCATTGCAGTACTGCATTAACGCCTCTTGTTATTGGAGAGGTAAAACCATGTTGGCAGTGAGTGACACTCGTTGGAGGGGAGCTCCTTGAGGAAAGATACCAACCCATCCCTCATGCAGTACCTCCCAATATCACAGCATGGCTACTAGCAATCTTTGCTCGATCCACCGTTGTTTGAGAAGCAGGAGCCGCGGTTGTTGTCGTTCCTCCTCTAGAAGATCGTCTATGAAGTAGATGCAATCCGCATCATCTTGGCCTCCGGCAAGCTCCGAGGAATGTTGGGCTTTTGCCCATGGCTTAGGCCTTGTGGGGCATGTGTCCTGTTCAGTGGTGGCTAAGGTAGCAGGACTAGTTACCCTACAACACTCATAGGGAGACAGGTAGAGAGAAAGAGAGGGGAAGAGGGATGGGGAAAAGAATGCAAGGAAAAGGGTAGGACTTCAATGCCACCGCCGATGACCTTCTGCGTCGTGCTGTCGGCGAGGTGTCGTTGTAAATCCATTGGTCCAGTAATTTGGACAGAGCTTTTGGTGCTAGAGGAAAAAGAGAATAGGTCGTGGATGTGGCCAGGAGGTTAATTGGTCAGATGACTTGGTGGCACTAGTGGGACCTAGTCAAAATTGTTTGTCGCGTGCTTGATAGAAAATGTTCGTGGGAGTGCAAGGAGCGTCCACGAGATCGGACATCCCATAGCAAATGTTTTCGTTAGATAATTAAAGAAAAATTTAAATAATTCAGATATCCGTCGACAACCCCCGCATGAGAGTGACTTCCCCATTTCCACAAAATTCTTTCCATAAAATCCGCCAATATTCTAATAAGAGGAAACGTTGGTTTACTTTGCTCCCCTTCCCTTACGTACAAGACACGTGTTAGACACACCAAGAAGGGTCGTTTCACATGTTTTACCTTTGGCCGCATGTTTCAGCGAGAAAAAAACCAAACAAGCACGCCGGCCACATGTTTAAGTACGTAGTTACGTTTGACTTCTGACGGCATGCCAACATACCACTAGAGCTATCATTGTCCGTGACACTGCTCTCTCTTTTTTTAGATTATAACCTATTTGGAAATTTGGAACGGAGGGTAGCCGTCTCGAGAAGCCAATGAATTTATTACGAAAGACTTCGAGCCATAGCATCGTTTAAAGAAAAATTCTTACCCTACAAAAGCTAGGAACGGTTGAAATAAGTCATTCCAAACATGGAGGAAGCTAATTAAAACATGTTTGGTTCATGACCCTCAATGGTCATGCCGATAAATGATCGTAACCAATTAAGGACATGACCATTCATTGACAATTTTTGTGTTATTTGGATTGATGCCAACAGAAGGTTGCTAAATTTTGATAAGATAGGTGACATAGTCTGATTTGTTGGCAAATGGCAACCGAATGTGCCAAATGTTTTCATAGCCAAATAAAATATCATAAAAATTTAAATAAAAATATAACAAATACAAAAATAGAAAAGTTTTTGAAATTTAAATATTTCAAAAAAACTAAAACCAAAACATAATTATAACGAAAAAAGTCTACTTGCCCCCTGAAGTATTGAGTCGAGCGCACATAACTCCTAACTTAAAAAACCAGGTATTCTGTCTCTGAAAGATTCAAACCGGTGCAAATAACCCCTGTGAATAGTTTTACAGGTGGTTTTGTCACTTGAGCGCTTCACATAGATGGTTTTGCCACCTAATAAGTCCATGCAGTATTTTTTCTTTACTTTATTTTTCCTGGGTTCTTAGGTGGCAAAACCACCCACATGGAATGCTGAAGTGGCAAAACCACCTGTAAAACCACTCACGGAGAGTTATTTGCACCGGTTTAATTCTTTTAGGGGACAGAATACCTGATTTTCGAAGTTAGTGGTTATGTGCGTCCGACTCAATACTTCAAGGGGGTAAGTAGACTTTTTCAATTATAAATGAAAAAACATATACAAAAAATATAAAAAATGGTTTGGTTTGAATTTTGCATTAATTATAAAATTTGTTTCATGCAATTTGGTCACTGTGTTAAATAGAAACAAAAATAGGAAAAAAAACTAATGAAATTAACAGACTAAGTATATCCTAACAACCCTTCTATACCCTTCATAAATTGTGTTTTAGAGGGAGTATAGAGCGGCTATTGAGGATGCTCTAACTAGCAGCACATAAGCGCGTGTAACATTGTGGCTGGGCTCGGCTACATCCGTGCGAAGGCAAGAAGGTGAGGTCGCCCAATTTCTGCACCCTCGCAGTTGCCCTCGGTTCAATATAAAATCCACGGTGAGCCAAATTTTTTTGACCACACGACATCCACTGGCCACAAACCAAAATGGTGATCAAATCTGAGGACGACCTTTGTTTGGCAAGACAGTCCATTGCTACAAACTAAACACGTCCTTAGTTTCATATTGAAATTGAATCTCCTTATATAGGGAGAAATCAAACTCTTAGAGCATGCACAATGCTTGCCCTAAATGCTAGTCCAACACTAAAATTTAGGGTTGGTTCTAGGTTTTTGGAGCTAACATTTGACATGCCTTTAATGTACCAAAAATTTCACCAACAAAGAATAAATAAACTTAGGAGGCTGTAAAGATAGGACATTGGTATTGGATAACGACTTTGCTAAGTATCATTTACTTGGAAATTTTCCAACTCACTCTTGATTTTAACTTACCTGGGATCTTCGGTTGTCACCTTCTTCCTCCACATTGGTCTTGCCTTCCGCCATCAACGGGGTTCTAGTTAAGGTTGGGGTTCGTGTTCAGATTAGGAGGTCCCCGTGCTCCCAAGCTTAAAGGGATGCTGGGGGAGGTGGTGGGATCGGTGGTAGGGATGGGATCATGGTGGGGGGTGGCAAGGTGCATGTGACGGCGGGTGGATCGACAAAGGTAGCTGAACTTATGGTGGGTATGATGGCAAAAGGATTGGGAGGTGTAGCATCGAGGCGCTAGTAGTGCCGGCCAAAGGGAAGCGGCAGGGGTCGAAGCAGTGGAACCGTGGAAGAGTATGGAGAAGTGGCACAAGTGGGGGAGAAGGAGGAGGGACGGTGTTGGCGAGTTAGTACCGAGTTAGTGTTGTCCCACTCCACGCACCAGAGCAGGTCTTGTAGTACACCTTTACATATGTACACCACTATAGGCCTTGTTTGTTTCTGTTTAAATTAAATTAAATTAAATAAATATTTGTTATTTTTGTATATGCCAAATGATGTAATATTTTGTAGTTATTTTTACGGGAGTTTTAAATAGTTTTTTAAAGTTCGTAAAATATTTTTTCATAATTTTGTTAACTTTTAAAGATGTTTTTCGAGGGGTCACAATATTTTCAGATTAAAGTTTTCAGCAACTTTCGGTCAAATAATCAAGACCGTACACTTCGATAGGATTGCACATAGGCGCACTGATTTACCATTTGTTTAAACGTATGCTAAAAATTCTTCGGATTTCATTTTCAGAATACGTTAGTACATGTGGAACCTATCCGCAGTAATACCTTAAGAGCCTATTTGGCTGGTGCCTAACTATGCCATGCCTAAGCTTAGCCAAGTATGGCTAGCTACACTTTTTGTGGCGGTCAAATTGGACACCATACTTATGGCAAAATATGGCAAAAAAATAAGTATATGACATGTGGGCCAGCTAGCTAAGCAAGTGTGACAAGCCACAAATATGGCAACGAATCAAACGTGAGCCTAACTTAATCAAACCTGCGTAGGTTAAGCGTGGCTAGGTGTGGCAACGAACCAAACAGGTCTTCAGTCATTCACCAGCCGTTCCAGCCGTCGGCCGTAGAAGCTTCCCAAGTCGCGCCCTCGTGATTAACAAAAGCGGACCGCATATTCCGAGCCAAGCCCACGAGACGGGAGACTCCAAGGCGCGAGCGCGAGCCCGCGAGACCGCGAGGCGAGCTGCCGATGCAGTCGGCCAGTGGCAGCAGAGCCAGCTCAGCCGCCCCGCACCATGGGCCCACCTCGTCCTCCGTTCGATACAAACGAAGCCGCCGCATCCTTAAACCCAAGGCTCCAAACCCGTCCGACCGCTGCTCCCCTCCACTGCACACGCACCTCTTCCTCTCCGAACTCCAGACCTGCCTCGACCGAATCGAAATGGCGCAGGTGTTGGCGGCGGCGGCGGGGGGGGCGGCGGCGGCCAGGACGCTCGGCGGCGGATCTGGGGCCGACGCGCTCCGGCCGGCGGCGAGGCTGCCATTCGGGGTGTGCCAGGCGAGGGAGAGGTGGTGCGGGGCCGCGGCTGCCAGAGGGCGCCGCGAGTCGCCAGCCGTGTACGTGGTCAGCCGCGCCCCGCGCGCCGATGCCGAGGTGCTGCCTGTGTCGCCCGACGATGACGCGGCCGTCAAGGTAGCACCTGCCTCCTCGTACTTGACTGGCACAGTGGCACCAACGCTCGCCGGTGCTCTCCGCGGAATTCGTGGTGGATTTGGGATGTGGATGCGGTTTTCGAGGTGTCCGGTTACTTAAGGGTCGAAAGGGCGTAGGATTTGCTGCCCGTGACGGTGAAATTGGATTTGTCACTTTTGGGGTATCGTTTTCGTGTATGTGACGGTGAAATTTAGAGGGCGGAAATGCTGGAGTTGTCATTTTCTTAATTTCGTCCTGCGTATAGTTCGCTTGAGTTTCGGCTTCTAATTTTTGCTTTTTGTTTGATTCATGCATGCTGTTGGCCTTCGCCGAATCTGTTGGTTCGTCTGTTTTGTTAAAAAAAAAAAAGCATTGTCAAATGTAAATTTCAGTGTAAAAGTGCCGTCGCTTCCCCCTCTCTTTGAGCTTCTTGAGTCCTGACTCCTGACCCATCTAACTTGTTAGTTTCTGGTGGTGCGCATCTGGGTTATTTACTGTTTGTGAAAATGACATTGGCACCATAAAAACTTGTAGCACCATAACTTTCACTCCAGTTACCTTTAAAAAAAAAAACACATGCTCAAATCCTTCCCAGCAGATCCTGTACTGTTTGTCTTATTTTTCCCGCCACTAAGAAATATTAGGCAAAATTAGTTATATACCATCGAAAGATTCCAACTTTCGGAATATACCACCCAAAGATTTCCTTCCCACCATATACCATCCAAATTTACCACAGTTACATCATTTACCATTCCGTTACAATGAGCTGTTAGAAATAGAATGTAGGGCAAATAAAAAGCATATTGCACCCATCTAACACATTATAAGCATGTTCAAATAATAATCTCACACCCATCTAACAATACATGAACAACATATAGCAGCATTTGGATCATTTGGACATTAATTCCAGCAATTCAACCATGTTCCAACATGGGCATACCATTACAAATAGCATATTACAGTACCAAAAGAAGCCGTTAGTGTTAGGCATTACAACAGCAAAAGAAGCTACACTAATGTCAGGCATTACAGTACCAAAAGAAGCCACACTGTACAGCATCATTTTTGGCACAAGTTAAGTCTAGTAGTCTATGATTAGCCTTCTAGCAATACCTCCTGGAGATATGCTTTGCTGTGCTGCCATCCTCCTAGTTATAGGGCCTGGACTAAGTTGTGTGTTCGATGTGTTTGTTGGAGTAGAAGCTGCCCTTCTCCTAGTTGTAGGCCCTGGACTGATTAGTGTCTCCAGTGATTTTGTTGGAGTACAAGGTCCCCTCCTAAACTTGTTAGGAGGTGTACTCACTGAAGTACTAGCTTCGCCATCTCTCTTTCTACACAACAAAAATGTAATAAGGCATCTTCTTTGCAAAAAGGAAACATAGAGTAAATAACCTTCAATTTGAATTACCTAGACTTAGTAGGAAATGAAGGTGGCGAACCATCACCTTGTTCAGCTGGGGGTTCACGACAACCCTTCTCAATATGACCAAATTAAAAGCATCTTTTGCATTGGTAAGGACCCTTTTTCCCCACCTCACCACTATTCTTTATCCTTTTCACTCTAGGCCTACCTGTAGATCTCTCTAGTTTTGGAGGACACATCTCAAACCCAATATCAACCTCAGGCCATTGTGATTTATCGCCCATAGGACTGATCTCAAATTGATAAGCAGTTTTGAATCGTTCAACAGAGTAGTAATCATGCAAATAGGAATCAAATTTGCGTTGCCTAATGGAAAGGATGTAAGAAATTGCATGAGTGCAAGGCTTGCCTGATAGTTGCCATTGACCACATGTGCATGTTTTGCTATTAAGGTCCACTCCATGCCTCCAAAGAGTCTTATCCTTACTCAGTCCAGACACCTCAGCCTTATTGGCACCACTCTTTGTGATATCATAATGCAATCCTCTACTCTTCATGTTCAACTCATGGATAACACTAGGAAGACATGACCCTTGGAGTCTAGAAGCTATAAGTTGCCTTGTTGCTATCTTCTCCATGATTTCCCCCTAATCTTGTCCATAAGATGATCCATGGGCAAATCTTTCAAATCCTTAATCCAACTGTTGAAGCACTCTGATATGTTGTTATTGACATAATCAACCTTGCACTCCCTTGAGAAGGTAGCTCTTGACCATTTCTGATTGTGAAATGTTTGCAAATAAGTGATTGCCTGAGGACAACTTTCTAAAATTTTGTCCAAGAACATCTGATGCCTTGAAGGAGTACATGCCCAAGCACAAGGCCACATGTACTTTAACATATCTCCTTTAAATTTTTTTCTAAAATTCATCGTGAGATGTCTGAAGCACTCCCTGTTCTCTGCTTCCCCTGCGAAGACCTTATGGACAGCGTTCTCAAGCCCTTTGCATGCATCGGTGTGGATTGTTAATCCATTGGGAGTCCCAATTGCTCTCTTTAGTTGCCTCATGAACCATGTCCAGTTAGCTTTCGTCTCTTTGCCAAAAATACCATACGCTACCGGATACATCCAATTGTGCCCATCAATTGATGTTGCTGCAGCTAGCTGGCCATTGTACTTCCCTGTGAGGTGAGTAGAGTCAATTCCAAGATATGGCCTACAACCAGTGAGAAATCCATCAACACAAGCTTTAATAGCCACAAACATCCTACAGAAATGCATGCGACCACCAATCCTATTGCAATAAATTTCCACTATGCTTCCTGGATTTTTGGCTTCAACCTCAGCCTTGAAACCCCACAAATTTCTGAAACTTCCTTCCCAAGTTCCATGGAGCCCTTGCAATGCAGAGCGCCTTCCTTCCCAGACTTTGCTATATGACAAGTCCATATTGAACTCTCCTTGCAACGCTTTTTGCAATTTCGTTGCGCCTATTGTAGGATCCATCCTTAGTAGCTCTTTTGCCCTGTGAGCTATCCAACTCTTGGAGGCCTCCTTACCATTCAATCTGCTTGTGCTGGCACATGTATGCTCTTCCTCAATATGAGTGACCATAAATGTAAGGCCACCTTGTAGTTTCTTTGCATGAACCTTCCACAAACATTTTGGATCCGCACATTTTGCTCTATACCTATTTTTGTCACTATGCAGCAGTTTGGATTCAAATTCTCTCTTAATGGCATATTGCTTTATAGTTAGCAAGAAAGCTGCCTTGTCTACAAATGTGGAGCCTTTTTCAATTTTTGGATTGTCTCGGTCATATGTCATGTGAGGAGCATACATAGAATCAAGAATAGTGGCTTCGTCGTTTGGTACAACATTACCATCCCAATCAGGAACATCATCACTCGCGTCCTTCCTTTGTTGATCCTTCTCACTCCTAGCTCTTCCTTCATCTGCCTCATCTTGCTTCTTGAAATATCTCCACTCTTCATCGGCTGCAGCCGGATCATCTCCATCAGGGTCAAGCCTAGGATCCATGAAGTGTTCCACCTCCTCCTCCTCTATTCTTGGCGGGCCAGCAGCTGTCATCCCAAATTGTGGAGCCTCTGTCCAATTTGTTGGGGGCACCACCTGAATTGGTTCCTCTTCATTGATCACAAGCTCATTACTCTCGATAACACGCCTATCAATAGTCACGATGAACTTTACGAGTTTTGAACCACGTAGCAAGGTAAGAAGCTCATGATCACTAGCAAGCCGAACTACATGACCATCATTTCCAACGTACCAGAAATTTGGCTCTTGATAACTTTTGCCCAAACAGAAGTACTCAGACACATCTTTCTCCATATCAACTATTGAGTACTCCTCTGAATCCACCACCCACTCCACAGTTCTGCCCTTTTGGTACATTTGTCGGCCGTCAACAACTATGCGAAATGAGCTGACAACAATCTCTACCTTGTATGCACTCTTCGGATCAACCATTTCAACAACAAAGATCAACACTACAGAGGGATTAGGATCTTACCCTTCGGGCAAAGGCTTCAGAGGAAGGGGGAGAGCGAAGGCGAGGAAGGCAGTGGCGGACGACGTGGGAGATCCGGCTGACCTCCTTCGTGTGCGGCGAGGCGGCGGCGGAGGCGCGATCACAGCGAACGGCAGCGGCGGCGGCGGCAGACCTCCCCGGCGGCGGCTGCAGGACCTCCCGCCGGCTGACCTCCTTCGTGTGCGGCGAGGCGGCGGCGGAGGGCGACCGCGCGACTTCCCGCCGGATCGGTGGAGTGAGGATGCCAATGAAAAGAGGCAATCCCCTTTCACATGTACAAGGGGGCATTAAGGTCATTTCACTCACAATTGATTTTAGAGAAAAAAAATAAAAACACTGTACAAAGCTAGAGTCTCACAGAATGGTAAAAACCACTAACGGTGGTAAATTTGGATGGTACATGGTGGGAAGGAAATCTTTGGATGGTATATTCCGAAAGTTGGAATCTTTTGATGGTATATATCTAATTTTGCCGAAATATTAAACCCCTTGGGCTTAATGAGAATATCTCAAAATGGATGATCTATTTGGAACAAGGATGTGGTGCTTTGTGATCAATTTGGTGAGACTCAATTGTCCGAATCTTGTAAAGCCATCGCAAACTATGAAATTTTACATCACTAAGCTTCCATTCTTGTTTTCTAGTTTGCTTTAAACACAATGTACAGTTTGTTATGAATGGCGGGTCATTTTGTTTTGTGCACTGAACTGCTAATTGTCGCAGTTACTTGTAACATACAGATTAGAGAGGGAAGTGCTGGAATGAAACCTTGTTTGGTGAAAAATAATTGGCAATAATATTTGTTCTTTGTCAGGAAGAAGAAAACTTCCAGCATCTAAAGGCTATTCAGCAACTTGCAACAGCAACTAATGGTGTATGGTCTAAACCAAATGTGAGGCGTAAGACAAAGATCGTGTGCACCATTGGTCCCTCAACTAATACAAGGGAGATGATATGGAAACTTGCTGAGACTGGAATGAACGTGGCTCGGCTTAATATGTCACATGGAGACCATGCATCACATCAGAAAGTTATTGATCTAGTAAAGGAATATAATGCTCAAACGAAGGACAATGTGATTGCGATTATGCTTGACACAAAGGTTGGTGTTACTTCTTTCAGAGTTTTTATGCTCTGATGGATGGAGACTACTCATCTCAGAAGCAGTTCTATTTGTGTTAGTCTTATTAAAAGTCTATCAAGTCCATGGCCCCATGCTACCACATGATTTGCTCAATTAATAAGAAATGAAATAATCCATTTGATGCCGCCCTCAATTCATTATACCATACCTTTATTTCTCTGATCAAAGCCATATTTTACATATCAGGGACCAGAAGTAAGAAGTGCAGATTTACCTCAGCCAATAATGTTGGAAACTGGCCAGGAATTCACATTCACAATCAAAAGAGGAGTAGGATCCGAGACATGTGTCAGTGTGAACTATGATGACTTTGTTAACGATGTAGAAGTGGGTGACATGCTCCTTGTAGATGGTATGCGTGGATTTTTGTCTTCCCTTTCTAACATTAGATTATTTGCCATTTGTGTTGGGAGACACATGATTGCATGCATAATATGAAAAAAAAAATAGAAAATCACTTTGCTTGGCATAATATAGTAGCACCGAATTTTAGTTGGTGACACTCTGAGTAAATTTAATTGTTGCACATGCTTGTTTTTTTAGGGGATGCACATGCTTAGAGCATGAACAACACGGCCGGTGTCAGCGCGGCCGGCGTCACGCTAATCGCCCGCACATCCGAGCGGCCGCCCGCCCGCCGCAGTCTGCCATTTCAAATTTTTTCCCGCTTGCTGCCCCACGCTGATGCCGGCGTGCGTCTCAAGCTCCCCTGCTGGGGATGCTCTTATATATAGAAAACTGTATATGTTTATGTTTATGTTCATACATGAGCAATCTTGGTTAACATGGCTAAGATCTCTAATTATTGTGGTGATTCTTTGTTTTGACCAGTGTAATGATATTCTAGATTTTCTCACTAATTTTGCATTGGTTCCCTAGTGCACATTTGTGTGGGCCACTGCCTACTAGGATGAACTATATAGGAATTGTGTTTTATGTGCAGACACAGTGTTCCCCACACTATTTCACTGCAGCTGATATGTTATAAGAACATTGTTACCTTCTATTATTTTCTCTACTTCCTAAATTTTGATGGAGTTAGTTAACATTTATTTGAAGGTGTTCTTGGCTTGCTTAGTCATTGTGCACAACTGATTAGCACTCCTGAAATATCTGTATAATACCATGATAACCTTCTGCCTTCCTTCCCAGTATTTCTCTTCCTACAGTGATGGTTATATTTTTGCTGCTGTAATCAATAATGTATGATTTAATACTGTGCTTTTACTGACCAATATGTTGCTATTATTTAGGAGGAATGATGTCATTGTTAGTCAAGTCAAAAACCACAGATTCTGTGAAATGCGAAGTTATTGATGGAGGTGAACTGAAATCAAGGCGACACCTGAATGTTCGTGGCAAGAGTGCAACCTTGCCATCAATCACTGGTAATAGTCAACATTTTTCCATTGGATAATATATATATGTTCTTATTTCATTTACTATTTCCAACTTGCAGATAAGGACTGGGATGACATCAAGTTTGGTGTGGAAAATCAGGTTGACTACTATGCTGTTTCTTTTGTCAAAGATGCTCAAGTTGTGCATGAACTGAAGGATTATCTCAGAAGTAATAATTATTCCCTACGTTATACACAAATATTTGTAGCACTGTTTTGGTTATGACTTGATCGTGTATTGATTTTGATTCTCAGGCTCCAATGCTGATATACACGTAATTGTGAAAATTGAAAGTGCAGATTCCATTCCTAACCTACATTCGATCATCACAGCATCAGATGGGGTAATAGTCTGTTTTTTATTATGCTTTAGTTTGCAAGATGTCTTCATAAGGTTCATCTTAACAATGAACAGTTTTGAGCTTCATGGGAAATCATTAATTTTACTTCCTCCTTTTTTTTTCCTTTACTCTGATTTCACAATGTGACTTTTAATTCAACATTTCAAGGTCTGACCTATATTATATTAAATGCCATAGGCTATGGTTGCCAGGGGTGACTTGGGAGCTGAACTTCCTATTGAGGAAGTACCATTGCTGCAGGTATCATGTAGTTGATCATATTAGATATAGTCCATTGCACTAAATGTTAACTTCTCTGATTATCGTTTTGTTTACTTGTTGAACTGTGAATCGTGCGTGCCCTGTATAGTAGTCACCAACCACTAGCCAATTCTTTATGTTCTACAGATTGCTTGAAAAGACATTAGCTGGGTGTTTCTTTGCATTTTTTTCTTGTTTATACATGGCATCTATAGGACCCTAGGTGGCTACTAGCTACCCAATTTGGAACTTCTTGCTGCATTTCTGTGCTTCCATTAGTTGACTATATATGCCATACACAGCATTCTTAGAATTCCGTGTCTTTATGCAGGAAGAGATTATTAGAATGTGCAGGAGCATGGGAAAAGCTGTTATTGTCGCTACTAATATGCTGGAAAGCATGATTGTTCATCCAACTCCAACTCGAGCAGAAGTTTCAGACATTGCTATAGCTGTTCGAGAAGGTGCTGATGCTGTTATGCTTTCTGGGGAAACTGCTCATGGGAAGTATGTGTTATTGTTTCTTATGCACAAGATTTTTATTGTTCTTTTACCAAAATCGTATGACCAGACATAGCCGAATTTTAATGATTTTAACAAAAGCTGGCTGAAGTTTTTATAGTCATTTCTTTACAGCACCATACTGCTATATTCTTGTCCAGTAGCGATATACTGGTACACATTGAATTGCTAATGTCATTTGTTTTCTATTTCCTCAGAATAAAATATGCTGTTTAACTTTGTTTCTAATGTTTTAACTCAAATCTTGGTGATCTTGTTTTAGTTTCTATCCAAGTTCTCTTTGGGGCAATTTCATGGTGTTGACTTAACAGTCAAACTGCCTGGTTTGATGTCATCTTGATTATTTACATGAAAAGATGGGAGGCTTTTTTTTTGTGTGTATTAACCATCACACAAATTGATCAATTTTTCTGTAACACATGGATATGGTATTTTTTTGGTTGTAATTAAGCAGTGAAGCTTATAAGTTATAACATCATTTCTTGCAGATTTCCTTTGAAAGCTGTCAAGGTCATGCATACTGTTTCCCTGAGAACTGAAGCAACTATATCTGGCGGGGAAACACCCACCAACCTTGGCCAGGCGTTCAAGGTCTGAGCTGCAATATACAAATTGACACAGTTATGTCTAGTTTCACTTAGATATTGCTGTTTATTTTTCTAATAGCATTTTTTTTCTGTAGAACCACATGAGTGAAATGTTTGCCTACCATTCAACAATGATGTCCAATACTCTAGGAACTTCAATTGTTGTTTTCACCAGGACAGGATTTATGGCTATTATGCTTAGTCATTACCGCCCGTCTGGCACCATTTTTGCCTTCACAGATCAGTAAGTTTCTTGTTCTTTTGTTCTAATGCATGTCACCAAGAAGAAGAAACACCTATATTTTCTATATTGCAAAAATCACGAGTCAACAACAAAATGTAAATTCTGAGAACATCTTTATGCGACTAAATTGAAGAGAACATATTGAAGAAAAAATTGATGCTGTAGGTATTTCAGTTTAGTACTTAGCAATCCCAAATAACCTATCTATTTGCAGTACTATGCCATTAGTGGTTGTGGGATGTGTTGCCAACCCAGCACCTTTATTGATACCTTCCGATTAACCAAGAGAAAATTGTTACTGTTGATCTATGCAGGCTAAAATCCCTACCCCAAAGGGACTAAGGCTCCTGTTTTCCCCTAGACGCCTAATCCTGCCAAGGCGGGAAAAATCCTTGGGCGGACTAAGTGGCTGCCTAGGGCAACCGTGCTTGGCCTCTTGGGAATTGAAAATATAATTTCTACACAGTATATTACATTCAACCAGACCATAGCTTTTATAAGCATTTAGTTATACCTTTTGTGATATATATTATCAAACCATAAAATTTAAAATGGAGGGTCTCCTTGGCCTCCAGAGGATTGCATCCCTGCCCCTTACCCCCCATGTGGAAAAGAACCCCACCGCCAGCCCTACTCTTGATGCATGTCTAACTCTGGTTTTAGCGATGAAACTGTTTATCAATCTGTTTTGAATCATATATAATGATTTTGTGGTTCATACAGCCACTACATAGGTTTTCTTTAGTCTAGGAGAAATTTAAACTCTAGATGTGGGCCTTCGTTCACCAGCGAGTGGGCTGAAACCAGCTGTACTAAGTTTCTTTAGTACCAATGAATCATGTGCATGAAAAGCGTAGTTCCAAACCCTCCATCAAGAAGTATTGCTTGTAATCTTCAGATTGGTCGGCCTTCATGGCTGAGAGTGCCTCCAGACTTTTTGGATGTTTGCTGAACTTATGTCTTTGAATGAAGTCTTTACCTCTCTCTCTTTGCAAAAAATGAAACGTTCACCAAATACATGTTTAGCTAGTGAAATATCAACTAGTAGTATTTCCTAGGGGAAGTGGTTATCTATGAATGAACTGAATTTAGATACTATAACACTTATGTTGTACTGATCAAGGACGATAGATCCATTCTTCTAAAAAACAGTAATTGGTACCATCTTGTAGCGATTATACAGCAATCAGCTTTATAATCAGTTTTTAGGTTACCTTCTTTTATGTCTTAGATTTAAAATATGTTCTATCATTATGTGTATAATCATACAGCTGCAAAAATACATCTAACACACCTTTATATTTATGATATAGGCTTTAAATCAAAGCTATTGTCAGTGTAATCATGCAAATCAGCAATATAATACAGTAACGGTTCAAATATTTGCAGCAAAGAAATATTTCACCGTTCATATATTATATACCGTCACAAGTTCCAATTATGTCATGCATAGGTATGTCTTGTCACCAGAATCCAGAAGAAAAGTAAACCCATTTTCAAGAAGCAAAGCCTTTTTTTTTAATGTTTTGTAATATGTAAGACTTAGTTCCCCAATCTTCGGCCTAATATATGGTAACTGGCCCACTTTTCTGCAGGTCTGCTTAACTTTATAAACCTATGAACTTGTTCTGCAATTTTCGACTAAAGAAGGGGACCTATTCCAGTTATTTGGCCTAATTTCAGGCCTACTAGACCACTTTCTGGAACACCCAATTAATGTGATACAGATTATAGCCTATCGTTAATTTTCTAAATGTATGATATAGTTGCATATTTTTATTTTTAATATGGTATTTCTGAGCACCTTTATTTCTGTTCCCTGTGTATTTGTAGGGAGAGAGTTAGACAACGATTGGCTTTGTACCAAGGTGTATGTCCAGTTCTGATGGAATTTTCTGATGATGCTGAGAGGACATTTGGTGACGCATTGTCTTACTTGCTGGTAATCACTAATACATCCTGTCCCTTCCTAGTTTTCGTAGCGCCAGCTTCATATGCCACTCCTGTGGTCCCACTTCATTATCAAATCGTTGACTCCTTTGGGGGTGCCATCACTCGATGGCTTTGTACGTTGGAGCCTGATTAATTTGTTGTTGCCCTTTTTTTCTTTTCTTTTCATTTCATTTGATCTAGCTCTTGCCAGATTGTACATAACCTTTTGAGTAATATATGTCTGTGGGTAACACCTGCAGTCTTTTCCTCGAAAAAAATCGCGGAAATACTAGCAGTTGACCTTAAAACTATATTTGGAAGTAATATCCTAGTCTAGTCTACTTTCAGAAGTCAGAGCTGAACTTAGCTAGAGTGTCTCGCCATTTTAGTCTGTGTGCGACAGAGCATGGTGGACTAGAGTCCAGTTATTTGCAGAATAGTGTTACCCGTGGCCACACTTTTGGAGATCGATTGATACGGCCATGGCCCATGAACAGTACCCGCGGCACTGTAGCGTGGAGATACTGTTCACGCGCGGCACTGTAGCACGCCCTGTGGGGTTGGTTGGTTTATTTCTTCCTAGTAGTTAGGGATTAGATTAGTATTAGATTAAATAAGTTTGTTAGGAATGGGATAAGATTAGTTAGATGGTAGTTTCTTACGGGCTAAGTCTTTTATTCCTATAAAAGGGATGTGTCATGTATCTTTCTATTTATCCGATCAAATGAAGTAAACTGAGATATAGATCTCATAGACGGTGGCTTCGATAACAGCCAAAGGCGTCGCCGACGATAAACGGTCGTCTCGCCCGCGTCAAGGGCCGTATCATTTGGAAGGGGGAAGTAATGATACGGCCATGGCCCATGAACAGTACCCGTGGCACTGTAGCGTGGAGATACTGTTCACGCGCGGCACTGTAGCACGCCCTGTGGGGTTGGTTGGTTTATTTCCTCCTAGTAGTTAGGGATTAGATTAGTATTAGATTAGATAAGTTTGTTAGGAATGAGATAAGATTAGTATGGAATAAGTTTAGTTAGAGGGTAGTTTCTTACGGGCTAAGTCTTTTATTCCTATAAAAGGGATGTGTCATGTATCTTTCTATTCATCCAATCAAATGAAGTAAACTGAGATCTAGATCTCATAGGCGGTGGCTCCGATAACAGCCAAAGGCGTCGCCGATGATAAACGGTCGTCTCGCCCGCGTCAAGGGCCGTATCAACGATCACCTATCCCACCTAGTCTGCACCTAGGCACTTGATGCCAACCTCCTGCCTCATGCCTCTGGGCCATCTAACCTGACTAGTCGATGACTAGGCTCTAGGTGCTAACCCGCCATTCTCATAGTGCCTAGCCCTTTCATGAATACATGACCATGTCTGTGGCATGATCCATCGAAGGCTTACCAAATCTCTACACTAAAACAGGGAGAGGTTAAAATATATGGGCCAACATTCAACAATCGACTCTTCTGACAAAAATAGGTATGGTATGGAGCTAGAATTATGGAAATAGGAATACTAATGGATGGTACATGATTACAACGGTAGCTATTTCACATGGTGTTTCATGTGTTTCATGCCATGTTTCATTAGTATTTTATGTTTTATTAGTGTTTTATGTGTTTCACACGGTGTTTCTCATGGTAATTCACGTAAAACATGTATAATGTTGCAATCGTGTACTGTCCGCTAGCAGCCCTCTTTTGGAAACATCCAAAACACTGGCGGCCAACAATTGACTATTCTGACAAAATAGGTATGGAGCTAGAATCATGGAAACATCCAAAACATTGGCGAGTGAGTATAAAATATATTTTTCTTCGTTGCGAATGCAGATGATCTCTAAAAATGACAAGTTATTTTACTCAATCTTGGCCTGACCTATGAATGGGAGTATCGGAGAAGTATTATTAGGGGCTATAGATGCGAATTTGTATCACATCTTTGTCCAATGCAGCAGCAGTCCATAAATATTGCGCTTGTCAGGTGAATTGCACAAACACATTGCTTCACATAGCTTGGCCTGCAGTCTGCACACTAGATACTAGCTGCAACGTGACCCAAAACATATTATATGTGCACCATACATTTTTGCAACTTATTATGTCAGAATATGGCCGCCTGACATGTTACATTTTCACAGAAACATGGTATGGTGAAGGAAGGTGAGGAGGTTGCACTCGTTCAGAGTGGCAGGCAACCCATCTGGAGGTCGCAATCGACCCACAACATCCAGGTTAGGAAGGTTTGATGTGGAGTGAACTGCAGTATTGTGATTTACAGTTTGTCACGGACATCAACCAAGGAATTGCTGGCCTTGTCACAAATTCAAAGGATTGACTATAATTACCACGCCAGCAATACTATAGTTTCCATTAGGCATGAAGTTGGTAACTGTGCTAGATACGGTATAAAGGAGTGTCGTGATTCTATTCTCTTGCTGTTGATTTTCCCCGTGTAAAATGGTGTGGCCAATCGTTCTCCATCCGGATTAATTAGCTATAGCATGGATTATCTTGTAGAGTTCTTTAATTTGTAATACAGTTCGTCAGTTACCTCCCCAAGGACTTGGCATGACCGCATGAACAGTAATAATGTTGTTACATGATTTGAAGTGAAACATGCTATGTTCGTAGGCCCAAAATCACTTGATTTGTTAGTACAAGTGCATTGACCCTCATGGCACTTTTTAAAATTCGAATTTACTCCTATGATTTGGATTCACTTTTAGTGGCTTCGATGGTCCCACATGTCATTACTCAAATAAAAATTGGCATACGAATTCGTGTCATGAGGCTAATTTTCCCAAAAGAAAATAGAGTAACAATTAAATAATGGATGAATAGTGATGGGATATTTTAGGTATAATATTGGACATGCTCTTAAATTTCATAAGATTAAATGTCTCAGTTTACGTTCAATTCGGAGATACTAGTACTGGGGTAGGTTAATCTATACTATCTGGAATATTTGGAAGGAATAGAACTGTCGTCTCTTCCAGCAGCAGACCCTCTCGGTTTCGCAAGTGGTAGAGAAGATTGCTTCTGACATTGCCCTTTGGGGGCGTGCTGCTTCTTTAGCCTCTAATAAATAGTCTCTCTTTGTAAATCTCCTCCTCTGCTCCGTTCTCCTTTGTATAGTGTACACTCTGCTTCGCCCTTATTTTTAATGAAATTGCAGCGCTCATGCCTGTTCGTTCAAAAAAGTTGTATTGGATCACCAGGAGCGTTGTAGGCTTTACCCTATAGTGTTGAAGCCCATTCAGAATTAATTATAAACTAGTTCAATCCAAAGAGTGAATGCCGTCGTATATGCGCGCAGACACATCAATATTATTCTACGTGGCACATGCATCTGCATGCACCATGCATCGTTCAATGCGGTATATATACTAGCTAGGTGAAGTACGTGGTTGTGTGTGGGTTCATTCAACTCGAAGCGGAGGTGACCGGGGCTGGATCGATCTGGCTGATGTAGCTGTTGAGCACGTCGTAATTAACAGCGGCTCCACACCATGATCCCGCCGTAGCCGCCGACGCCCTTCACGGCGGCACGCCGAGGAATTAAGAAGCTCCCGGCGCCTAGCGATCGATGTCAAAGTCGATGCCGACATGCCGTCCAGCACAGCGGCGCCGAGCGGCCGCGACGGCGACGACGAGCCCCCGCCGCCTCCGAGGAAGCTCTCCCACATGTAGGCGCTAAGGCGGCGACGCTTTGGGCGTCGTCGGCGGAGGAGAGGCCGTAGCTGCCGGCGCCGTAGCCGCCGAGGGAGAGGAATCTCGACGCCCTGCGACTGGCACGCCTGGATGTCGGAGCTGAGGCCGGTGCAGCCGCCGGAGCCGGGGTCGCAGTGGCCGGCGAGGTTGAGCACCGAGGCCTGGCCGTTGCCGAAGGTGGTGAGGAAGGAGATCATCGCGCGCGAATGAGTTTCCTATAAAATCGTTTATAGATGACATTTTAACTTGCTGTAAGCACAAATATCTGTAACTAGCTAGGAAGGTAACCGCGCCATGGCACGGCGTGCTCTATGATGCTATGTGATGTTCGTATATCTAAAGTAAAAGCTATGGCATCTTTGATTTTAGGCAACAGGCATGAGTAAGGGCTATGAAAGGAAAGCAACATTACAAATAAGAAAAGAGCAGAGGAAATGAACATAAAAAATTGGAAGACCGTAAAACTGTGTTACCTTCGAAAATACTGTTGGTTCCCTTTGATCCGATGGAGGAGGAATGCACAGTAGAAATGAATAAAACGAACTTAACTATTATGTAGTTTTACTAAAAGTAAGAGCAATACGTGTTAAAACAGAAAATAGTGGAAAGAAGGTTGGCCTTCCTGAAGTGAATAATGATGGTATTTTTGTGCTCTCAAATTGTCTAGGGTACGAAATCAACAATTTTCAATTTTGAAAGAGACATTATGTGTAAACGTTGTTGGTTGATATAAACGCAGAGAAGATCCAATGAACTTGACCAAGAAACTTCAATTTTATCGTTGTACATTGTATCGAAAGAGCACTTGATGGAAAGATGAATATTTATTTCTTTATTTGTATTCAACCTGCACATGATGCTATTATAATACAAAAAACATAGAACAAACATAAAGGATATTTTTTTATTTCATTTTTTAAGTAAACAATAGACTTAAAATTTGATATATCTTTTGTGTATCCTTACCACCATGATACTATGTTCCTTTATTTTTTTGTTCTTTTGTGCCGAACTAAAAGAATTGTAGAAAAAAACAAAACTTAGCAAAATAGAATGATGTTTTCTACTTTTGTCGAACACAAGTGTTTTTAGTTTTTTATTTTGTAGAATTTTCCTTTTTAGTGTTTTAAACATTTTCTATTTTTAATTCATTTTGTAGAAGTCAAAAAATTATAATGGCTAAATTCAGAATTGTATAAAAAACAAAATTTAGCAAAATAGAACAATATTTTGTACTTTTGTCGAACACCAGTGTTTTTTATTTTTTTATTTTGTAGAATTTTCCTCTTTAGTGTTTTAACATTTTCTATTTTTAATTCATTTTATAAAAGTCAAAAAAATCTAATGGCTAAATTCATTTATAGATCCTTACCATGTTTTTTTTTTAACTTTTTGCATCTTTTAGTTTTTTATTTACTACTTTTTTGTTTTTTTCGGTAACGTTAACTTCCATTTATTTATTTCTTTTTAAGATTTTTAGAGTTTTGCAAGAATATTTTAAAAACTTTTTCTATTTTTTTCTATTAATTTCATCATGTTTATTTTTTGCATTTTCATCTTCTTAGTTTTTAATTTTTTACATTTTTTTAAGGTGATGTTGGATTGCATTATTTATTTATTTTTTAGGTTTCCAGAGAGGTTTTGGTCCAGTAATACCGACACCTACTAAATTATTTCCTGTTGGAAATAAATGGGTCTTTATTCGAAAAAGGAATGATGATAATAAGGTGGTAAGATATAAAGCTAGGCTTGTAGCACAAGGGTTTACACAGAGACCTGGCATCGATTATGATGAAACATAGTCTCATGTGATGAGTGGAATCACATTCCGATTTTTAATATCATTGGCAGTCAACATGAATTTGACTATACAGTTAATGGTTGTTGTGACCGCATATTTATATGGGTCACTTGATTCGGATATTCACATGAAAATCCCTAAAGGGGTTAAACTTCTGAATCCTAAAGGAAATCGCAACATGTATAGCATCAAATTAAGAAGGTCGCTATATTGATTAAAACAGTCAGGGAGAATATGGTACAACCGACTAAGTGAATTCCTTTTAAATAAAGGATATTCAAATAATGATGATTGCCCTTGTGTGTTTATAAAGAAAACACAAAGTGGGTTTTGTATTATATCTGTATATGTTGATGATTTAAATATCATTGGAACAACTGATAATATAAAAGAAGTAAACAATCATCTAGTGACGGTGTTTGAAATGAACGATTTGGGCAAAACCAAATTATGCTTAGGTTTGCAACTCGAGCACCTACATGATGGAATTCTAGTGCACCAATCTGTTTATATCCAAAAGATATTGAAAAGGTTCAATATGGATAAAGCATACCCATTTAAGACCCTTATGGTTGTGAGATCCCTTGATAGAGATAATGATCCATTTGACAATTATTCAATTCTGATTTAAGGTATCATATTAGAAGTTCGCGCTTTCATGAGGGTGGCAAAAAAAAGGGATAAGAATGTAGTCATACATACATCTCTGTGGATCCCAACTTATAACAGTGTGGATTAAAAAACAAAGACTTTATATTCAACATGTCACTACAATAGGGTCGTATTCAAAATATTATTGTTTAGATTAACGGTTTTGCTCAAATCCAGTAGCTTGGCTTGCACCGCGTGCTCACCGACGGCTGGGCCCGAGCGAGGCCTGTATGAGTTTTCCTAAAAGGTTTCTCATATAAAGGTTTTTAATAAGGCAATATGAATACAAGTTTAAAATATAATGCACTCTTTTCTCCATCCATTTTGCCCCCATTGGGTTTTTGAGTGGAGTTTTTAATGAAGCATATGGTATACTTGGGGGATATAATTACAAGATCATATAATATGATTTTCTTTGTCTGTTTTTTCCACAGAGTTTTCAGAAGAAGTTTTTAAAGAGATCTTTGTACAAATTATTTGTCCAAGGGAGAGTGTTAAAGAAATAGTGGGCAAATACTTATTGGCAGTTAATTTCGTAATTAACTTGACTGTTAATCATAGGATTAACAGTTGATCAACATCAAATATTGCAACCGTCTCTGCGCTCCTCCCTAAGGGCAACTGCCATATACATTGTACTTCTATATAAAGGGCCGTGCCCTGTGTAACTTTTGACACACTGTTCATTTATACTTCTAAAAAGCAAAAAAGCAGTTACACTTTACAATTCTCTCTCTCTGTCATTTTCTCACCACCACCTAGCAATACAGATAGTGCATTCAAACACCAACGTCTTAGACGGAGAAGCACATCATAGCGGCGTGACCTACGGTGCGCAGACCAAGACCAACGGTTCGTCGCAAGTGGACAACCTGCAACCAGGAGTGCTCTGTGCTCGCACCAGCACTGTACGTGGTGAGCATGGAGATTCTCTCCATGCTTGAAAATTTCTTGTGCTGGATCGCACACTCGGCCTAACTTGCAAGTCATGCGATACAAGTATGCAACAAATTAAATGATGAGTCTTCTCTCTTTTCTTTCTACTACTTTCGTTTTTCTTTGGTAGATAACTGGCATGTGGCAAGCTATATTCAACACGGCCAAGCGTCGTATTTTCAATGTTTTTAACCCCTCTCCAAACGCCTAACGTTTACGTTTTTTTTTTTTCTGCATACCAAGCAACAGAAATGAAACTTTCATGGTAACGCGAAGTTGGAGCTAACCCTGATCGTCCTACAGGGCTTCAGACTGGAACAAATGAAAGTACATGGCCAAGGGCTCGATTCAATTACCAAGGGCGCAACACAACTGGAGCTGGGCTCAAGATGACGCTCCAGGCAGCACGATATCAGGCACCACTGAGCACTGACACGCATCTGCACATTTCAGGACGTGTCCCTTTCAACGTCCTTTTAGTTTCTCCGATCATGCATCCATACAGAAAGAAAAAAAAAATCCATGCCATTACATCGTTTCAAAACTGAGAACCAACTCTACCACTGTTCACACTGCAAACACTCCCTGTATACGAACAATATCAGAGCTGGATCTGATACTGTACACTGTGCACTTGTGCAGGCATTTTTTCTCCGCTCTGTTAACCTGGCAAGTGGCAACAAACACCCCATTATCCAAATTGGATAAACTTGAACAGCACTAGACACTATATAAGCCCAAGTTCCACTTGGAACAGATCATAAACAGCATGCGACAGGAGATTAATTACTAGCTTGCCCGGTTGCCCCCAAACAAAATTTGCATGGAGGGCACACCTGATTCATAAGATTCTGATGAAAGGAGGAAGCAAGATAAAGAAGTTCAGACCTGTGGTAGATGCTAGAGAAGAAAAAAATAGCAAACAGGTTGTCCCATATCATGCTACCATACTGAACCAGCTACAACGATAAACACCAGTGCAAAGCAACAAACAACATCATATGCTCGCATGAGCGTATGACACCACAGTGAGAACCACTGAGGCGGCTAAACTATTAATACCTCAGCTCCTCCCTACTTGCAGAGAGGAGCTGTGCCAAGAGTTGAGATATCATCAATGGCCTCACTGGCTCAGTTGCATCACGCTGCAGAGTCATGGCAGTCTCAGAGACAGTAGAGCATGCGCCAGCTCCTACAAGAGGAAACCTGGATTTAGCCCATGATGATCCTACAAAATCAGCAAGGCACTGGTCATTGTTCAGAGAAACAACTTTCAATCGCTTGGTGCAACCAGTGTGCAAGCTGTTTGCAGCAGCAGCCTTCAGATGTAGGACCAGCATTGATGAAGAGTATCACAAGAGACAAATGTATACAGTTGAACTTGTCCCTTGAGACCGAAATGGACAAAAAAATAGATATCACATACAAGAACATCCCAAACAAAGACAACCTACATATTTACACGTACACAAAATTTTATGTCTGGTGAAAGGACAACTTGCGTTCATTTATATGGAAGAAGTTTAACGACTTTAAGTGGCTGGACCAAGTATAGACAGAGCATGCAGATGTTGTCGAGCCAGTGCAATGCTGAACTGGGAATTCAGAGAAATCAAGTAATGGGTGTGCATTTATATACAGCTTTTTTAAACAAAACAATAGAGTACATAAATACAGGCATATCCGCATTGCAGAGGAATGCGAGTCGGGAGATATGCCATTCCAAAGATTAATCCATTGACAAGGGAAAATAACATATAAGTGAAACCATCAGGACAAATTGAGGTGGGGAGGTGAGCGCACTGAAAAGGAAAAGTACCTATTGGGTGCAATGATGGAATAAAACTTGCATTATTTTTCCCAAAGACCAGCATTGCTGATCTGATTTCATAGGAAGGCAAAGGGACAAACTGGTATAAGTTAAGTGGTAATGTCAAGCCGAGGCTCAAAGCAAAAGCCAGTGAAAAGCTGGAGTGGAAACCTTTTGCTCACAGGGCATTTTGCTGACCACTTCCACTGCTTCTGCTTCATGTCAAAAGAAAGAAGAGCGGTTGCACCGTAGCTTTGGATGTACACAAGGTCGTCCGTGCCACTGCTAGCAAAAACATCATCAAGCTCGCCAAACCCTTGGAAGAATTTGTGAGGCATTCGACCTACTTCTTCCCATTGTTTATCGTGAAGTTCCCATATTCCAATACCTTTAATGATATCAGGTCTGTTGTGTTTTGCAATTCCACCAACCATAACCAGCTTCTCTCTCAAATTTACCAGACGACCACAGGTCAGAGAACAAGGCACTGGGATTGATGATTGCATTAATGAAGTGTCGGAAGGTCCAGCAACAAGATCATACATGATAAGGCTATGACGGAGGTCAACATTGCCAAGAACTCCAGTGGAGTGAATTAAGCAGTAAAAGACTCCGGCACATATCACACTGTCGTCGCCCCCTCTCCAACCAATGAACACCTCTTTCACTGCAGACACCCATGAACTACTCCATGAGTCATACTTGTATAAACAAAAATCCCATCGGACGTAATCATCAGGAATCTGCTTGGATTTTGCCAATGTAATGGTATAATTATGAGAAACCCGATCTACCTTTATGGCTATTGTACTGTAGTCTGGAAACTTTGCACCAGGAGGCTCCAAAAGCCTCTTCCAATCTTTTGTGATGGGGTTAGATACAGAAATGGCATTCCTATTGTCATTGTCCATGAAGCAAACTAGCCCACAGGAAGAAGAGACAAAACAGCTGCTCTTATCAATGCATGGAAGCTCTAAATCATACCATTTGCGGAGGATGGGATCATAAGCATAGCCAGCAGCAGTCTCATTAGAGGTGAACATGAAGTACCATGGCCTCTGAGGTAACATATGAGTCCAAAGAAACCTGCTTGAGTAGATAATGTCATACCATCTTTTGCATACTGCTGAGGACCTTATCATGCTTGCAATTGGCAAGAAGGTAAAAATTCTCTCCAGGATATCATCAGGAACAACTATGTCCAACGAAACTGGGAATTCTTTGCCTTCATTCCTGACCTCAGAAATGACTCCATAGTTGAATGCAGGAGTTCTAATGGGACCAATTGAAAGAGCTTCCCACGATGAATTATTTTCCATGAGACCAATCATGAAAGAACATGCAGGTAGAGCAATGACCTGAAAAAATGATATATTTCTTACAAAAACTATTGCAAAATATTTCCACTGTACATAAATATATCATACAAGTGTGTTGAAACTCAACATCTACCGAGAAATTTTAACAAAAAAATGCCTTTCTTAGTGAACAAAATGGGAGCTTAAACTAATTAATTAAGCAAGGGCAGGAGCACTCCCATTCTATTAAGAAGAGATGCAAAAAAAACTAAAGTAAACTGATTTATTAAAGGAATCATAAAAATTCTAATTAAAAGCAGACATGCTAATACTGAGCAGCACAACTTTTGTAATATGATAGAAAATATTACCAGTGATAGTTCATCAATCTTTTGTTATTTGTACATGTTTTTGCATACTGCAGAAAAAACTGGACAACAACATCTGCAGATTCCCAATACATTACCAGTGGTGGATCCACCGCCCGGGCAGGGGGGCAGCTGCCCGGGCTCCCGTGAATGTTAAAGGGATTTAGGGGTTCATCATCATCAAAATAAAAAACTAAATTATATTTATTGAAAAAACACAAACTATTCCGTCGAATTCGGATCAAATCCGAGATCACACCACAGGGGGGAAAACCAAACGAGAGAGAGAGAGAGAGAGAGAGGCGGCACTGGATCTGGGATTCAGAGGAGGAGGTGAGGCAGCGGTACCAGAGGCGAGGCAGCGGTACCAGAGGCGAGGCAACGCACGGCGGCGAGACGGCGCCAACGAGGCAACGCACAGCGGCGAGGCGGCGCCAACGAGGAGGCAACCTGCGAACGAGGCGGACAGAAGCGGCGGTCTGGCGGGGAAGGAAATTTGGTGGCGCCGGTGCCACCATACCAACCATGGCACCCCTTCTAGATGGAGACACCTGTCCGCACCAATCTTAAAGCATCCGTCCCCACGCCCCTGTTCTTTGCTGCTGTTATTGCGGCGGTCTCCAACTCCTCTAAAAAAACTTCCCCCAAATCTCTGCTCCCCGAGGAAAATTGGCTCCCTGCCGCCCAATACAGCTGCCTGGTGGAGAGTGGCTGTTAGAGTATATTGGGCCTTAGGGGCAAGACCCATCTCCTGTACTATATATACTCTCTTAACAGCAATACACAAATCATCTATTCCGCAAACCTAATCCTCTAACATGGTATCAGAGCCAGAGGTCTCGAGTTTGAGTCCTGACGGCGCAATTAAATAAGTCGCCCGCTCTATTCCACGTTTGAGGCCTAGGGGAGCCTGCACGTGCGGGAGAGTGTTGAAGTATAAGTGAATTGCCCTCCTTTCCCCATTAGCTTAGGCTTTTGGTTGAATTGGTTAGGGCTTCGCTGCGTTGAAGCGCATCCTGCGGTATCTGCAGGGCACTCTCGCCTTTGGCCTTCTTCTTTGGTGTTGCACGTTGGTTGATCTTACGGTCTACACCGATACTGACTAGGCGCGTTGTCCTGACACCCGCAAGTCCACCTCCGGCTATGGCGTGTTCCTCGGCGACAACTTGGTCTCCTGGTCCTCCAAGCGGCAACACATTGTCTCCCGCTCCAGCGCCGAGGCTGAGTACCGTGCCGTTGCCAACGATGTCGCTGAGGCCTGCTGGCTTCGTCAAATGCTACAGGAGCTTCATAGTCCTCTTCGCCAGGCTACTCTTGTCTATTGCGACAACGTCAGCGCGGTCTACCTCTCCACCAACCCAGTGTAGCATCAGCGGACTAAACATGTTGAAATCGACCTGTATTTTATCCGTGAACGCGTTGCTCTTGGTCAAGTGCGGGTTCTTCATGTCCCCACGACGTCCCAGTACGCTGACATCTTCACTAAGAGCCTTCCTACTACAGTCTTCACCCGAGTTCCGGTCCAGTCTGAATGTCTGTGCATCGATCGTTCTGACTGCGGGGGAGTGATGGTCCTTTTATTTGATGGTCCTTTTGTTTTGACTGCGGTGGAGTGTGGGTGTTTGCTTTGTATCAGTCTAAACTGCTTAGCGCCGTTCAGACTGCGGGGAGTGTTAGAGTATATTGGGCTTTAGGGGCAAGACCCATCTCCTATACTATATATACTCTCTCAACAGCAATACACAAATCATCTATTCCGCAAACCTAATCCTCTAACAGTGACACCCAATTCGTAATCTTTTTGACCCATAACATCCAGGCCACGAATTCCTTTGCCTTGTGACATTTGAGCCCGTTTTTTCCCTTTCATTTTCCCCTTGCCTGGTGAACCACGAACCGCCGGGAACTGCCATACTCTCTCTCACCGTGACCTAGGGTTCATCAATGGGGGCAGGGGCGGTGGCCTCCGCGGCGGCAACCTCGCCGGCGACCCTATCGGCGGCGGCATCCATCTTCCTCGGCGGCAGCAAGGTCGGCCCTAGCCTCACACCCGTGTCATTCGATCCTTTCCCCTTCCACCTTCCCTGGCGCCCTACGCGGGCTTCGTCACGGCACGTCTCCGGCGGCCTGGCCTCCACCACCGCCTCCTCCCTCCATCCCCATGAGCCGCGGTGTGCAGTGGCACGCGAGCTCGTGGCCACGTATGGGGGAGCCATGACGGGGTCAACTTTCTGAAGAACAAGAGCGACCTCAACTTTATGAACGATGCAAGGGCCAAAGATATATTGATGTTAGATTTGGTTTCAAATTGACGTCGATGCTCTCAATTTGTTGATGTTGTATGTTAGATTTTGTAAGCAGGATTGATGTATGTACTCAATGAATTATAGTTTGTGAATGAAATTCAATGAAATATGTGCCTCTTTCCTTTGTTCTGTGCTTGAGTTAGAGAATGCTTCAAGATCAACATTGGGTCATGCCTTCGTGATTTGGTATGTGTTTGGATTACCGCATTACATGGCACGTCCTAGAAAAATTTGGCTCGCCAATTGGAATAGTGTTGTGCTGGAAGCGATGGCAATGGCGCAAAAATCGGCCGCCTTTGCCATTCCACGCCACGCGCCAACAACGAGGGCCCGCCAGCAGTCACACGCGACCGAAGCTATCAAGCGAAGTAGCAAAGTGTCATGTTCTTTTCATTTGATTATAGACTTTGTGATTTTCTATAAATTTCATACAGTGTCCAAATTAGATGAAACAAATTCCATAATTCATCTAAAATCCTAAACAACCCATCTTAAATATCTGTCATTGTGTGCAGAAAAGGAAAAAGAGGTTTCGCGCAGCTATTTAAAGTGGGAAGATTGGCAATAACCTTGGAGGCGTCTCCTCGTTGGGTCCCATGCTGCTAGTGAGGTAGGGATCAGCTGGGACAAGGTCACCGTGGGGATCGGCAGGGACGATAGCCGCGTGGGGTTTAACACCGGGCGGTGAGGATGCCATTGTCCTGGGTCGCTGTCGGCAAGGGACGGCGGCGAGATCACCGGTGCTTACGTCGCCTGCTATCGCTTCCGCCCAGCGATTCCCGCCCGGCTCTCTGCTCGAGCCAGTTCGGCCAGTTTGCTCACGTTCGCCGGATAAATTGGCTCAAATGTCACAAGGCAAAGGAGTTTGTGGCCTGGGTGTCATGGGTCAAAAGGACAACAAATTAGGTATCACTCTCCACCAGACAGCTGTATTGGGTGGCAAGGAGCCAATTTGCCCTCTTCCCAGAGTCTACTCCTCAAATTCCTATCCACACCGTCGCCGTCGCCGTCACCACAGCGTCGGTGGGGAGCCGTCGTCTTTGCCGCCATCGCCGCAACGTCGTTGGGTCCCACCGCCATCAGCGTCGCCTCGCTGGGGAGCACGCGCCGCTGCCGCCATTGCTGCAGCGTCGCTCGGGAGCCGTCATCATGCCTCTATATAGTCGCGATGTCCAATGACTATTAGGCTCCAGTCCACAGTGGTGGCTCGTGCACGCACAGCAGCAAGGGTGGCAGCGATGCAAGATACAGGGAGGCAACTGCAATTGCAGGACAGCTCTGGAAATTAGCATCATTTGGGAAATGTGTGCATGGATATGGTTCAAACAATTTTGGTTGGTTTGTACTTTGTTCAGATTGTGTGCAGTCAATTGTCTTCAGGGAATTATGTTGTCTTGTATGCTAAGATTTGAAAATTTCTTTTGTAAATGTTCTTTGTTTGTACATTGTAAATGTAAGAATTGCTCGGTTTGTACATGCAAGATTTGTAAATGCAAGATTTGGTCGGTTTGTATGTTGTCCTATAATTGAGGGCAGGTAATTATCTGAACAATAAAAATGCAGATTTCACACCTCTGATTTGCATTCAAATCTACCGTCTTTCTCAATTTTCAGATTATTTAGAATTTTCAGATTATTCAAACGGGACAAAGAAAATTCACATAACGTCATCCCAACCAAAGGCAATTAGACATATAAAAATCCTAGCAAATACACAAATCTAGTCACTTAGGTACATGAATATCCAACCACATACACAAATATAGTAATGGCGTGACAGTAATACATGCATCAATATGGTTAATGGGTTGGGCTAGACTAACGAGTAACATAATATACAAAACTGAGCCCTGGTCAGGTTGGGGCAGGCCTTAACTCCGGACCCGCCCCGTGATAAACCGGTGCAAGACGTCATCACATCAATAATGTATGAATTAATCCAAATAAAACAATGACATAATGAGATGTAGTTAAAAAACTAGATGCAATATTCAGGACATTTATTGAACCATCAGGGCCACACAACAGTCGTCATGTGCCTAATAGACAAATGTTGAAATGTGCTTTAGGTCGCAACAAATCGCTGAATTTGAAACGACATGGATCAGTTGGAAAAAGATCGTCTAATAAGAGATGTAGCAGGTGCAATTAAGCAGGTTACACTTGCAACAATTGTAGAAACAAATTAGAGCTAGATATTACAATTTGGATGCAAGGCCTTTCGATTCAGGGCGGATGGACGTCCACATGATGATTGTTGAATGTCGATGTGATCATCACCGTCTCCCTGATGAAATGTCATTTGTGTACGATGATCCATGTTGCATTTTAGTGTAGCATTTCGCCGTGACTGTCCTACTAGTGGAGTTTTAATCGATTGATGTAACATGGTATGATTTGGAGACATTGCATGATGCACTTTATTATATGCATTAATGTTGTCCCGGTCTTAATTAATTCACGTAATTTGTGTTGTACAGTTATGTTATTCTATTTATTATTGTGCGCATGTGACCAACAATTGTGTATTGCACGGACACGCCAATATACTAGCAGACGGTGGTGGTGACCAGCAGCAAGGCTGGCCGCTCGAGCTCCTAGGTCTGCTGTGTTCATGCCCCATGCTCTCACCGTCGGCAACATTGCCATAGTGGGAGGGTCGGGGCCTATGGAACTGACGATGGCGGCTAGGGTTCTTCAGGGATTTGATTGAACTTGCTCCCGCTAAGAAGTCGCTTTCTCTGCTCCGAAGGGGGCCGGACGGATTCTGAATTTCTGATTCCTCACGAAGAGCGGATAAATTAAAACGCCGGGGGCGCAAAAAAATTAAAGAGACTCCGGCCCGGAGGCGCCGTGCTCTGAGCACGTGACATGTACGCCGGCGCGCATGGTCCCGGCCGCCCCGAACCGGCGAGCGTCGCTCCCTCGATCGATCGCCGGTAGCCAGTACACGGAACCTTGTGCGCGCGCGGCGCTGCGTGCCATCAATAATTGGCGCCGCACGACATCCGTTCCTGCACGCCGACGCGCTCCCACGGCCGGGGGCGGGGGGCCAACCCGTGCATGCATGCATGCAGCCGCAAACGCGGACACGTCGCGCGGTCGCCTCCTGCTCTCTGCTCTGCCCCCCGGGCCATGCATGCATGCGCCGGCGCGGTACGTACGTATGCTGTATGCATGCCTCCCAATCGCCAGGGCGGCTGCAGCCAGCGGCGCGGCGATTCAGGCAATGGGATCTCGATCACTACTCCCTCCGTTCCTAAATATAAGCGCGAACTCACTCGCGCGCGAGAGGCAAGAAAACAATTAATTATCTCTTGCGTGCGTGGTATCCACACTAGAGAGAGAATAGGACACTAATGCATACATGTCTATTGGTTGACGCCTTATATTCTGGGACTAGAGAGAAAAGTAGTTAGGCCTTATATTATGGAACGGAGGGAGTATCTCAGTACGTATGTATAGGTAGGTAGGTACGTACGAACGTGCGTTCCCTCGTTCGCGCTGGCGCCTGCAGCCTAGTAGCCGCAGCAGCAGCCAGCAGCAGCATTGCCCTCCCTCCCCGGCCCGGCCTTTTCTCCATCAGCTAGGCCACAGCGAAAGCCGCTTTTGCTGAGGCCACGGTGCACAGTGGTAGTCGGCGAAGGAACAACGTGCATGCCTGGGGCTCGATCCGCACTGGCCTGCGCGTCTCAGCGTAGCGTAGGGATGCATGCAGAGGCAGCAGAGCCAGGCCGATCTAGCTACTATCTAGGCCGGGGTTGGGGTTGGGGCTGGGTTGGGGAATTGGGGTTGGGCCCTAGCTGCATGCGGCGCTTGGTTCGTTGCTGCAGCGCTGCCCTGCCCCTGCCCCTATGACTGCCTGCACGCGTAGCTCGCCATCGTCGCAGGCTCTCGGTTGCCGGTCGATCACATGCACGCGCATGCATGCATGCATGCCATGCGCCCGCGACCCTTTAATTTCCGGCCTTTTTCGATCCCTTCTTGCCCTTTCCGGCACGCCGAGCTCGTGTACGTACGTGCGTCCGTGTCCGTCCCTTTACATGCCATGACCCGTCGCTTTGGCCTTGTTTGGTCCCGCCAGTTTCTTTCACCACGTACCTCACCTACCTACCTATACGACGTCGCCTCGTGCCTCTCGGCCTGTGCGCGCCAAAACGCGAGGCTATCTTAGCTCCGGCCGTTTCACTTGCACGCACGCGGCAAGGACGATCGAGGAGTTCTCGGATGCTAGCTAGCTAGGCGCTGCACTGCATGCGCTGGAGTGAAGAAATTAAAGAGAGAGATACTACGTGGAGAGCTGCTGTGCGCGCACACGAGGTGATGAGCTTGTGCTTGTGCAAGGAGGAGTGAGCTTGAAGCCGAAGCAATCGCATGGCCGGCAATACACGCCTACCGACATTTGGTCCTCCGGGACGCCCACAGACCACAGCTAGCAAAGCTCAAACGTATGGCTAGCTCCATTTGACTACCCCCTTCTCTGTTTCTTCCCCACTTTTTTCGCTTTAGACCGCGAAGATTATTACCTACAACGTGCACGCATGTACACGTGAAAAAGGGGCGAAACAACTTGGTATAGCAACTCAGTCAGTAGTGGCATACTCCTATGTAGGAAAAAGCCAAGAACCATGGTATAGGTATATCATAGTTGGACTATCAGCTAAGTTAACAAGTAGTAAATTGCACTGCACGTATATAAAGTTATCCCGTGTTTTTGGTTAGGTCCAAAATTCATAAAACCTTATATAATCATACATAAAGTTATGTTTCTTTTTCAATTAGGTCCAAAGCAGTAGGTAGAGAGCAATTTGATAACATGGATTGACATGTGGCTCTATTTTGCAAAAGGGCCCTTTATAATCAATAGAATTACACTATTCACTCTCGTTCAATCTCTCATCTATTCTCTCTAATTTGGCCTCTTCTTATTCCCCCTCTCCCTGACCAAGAGTGTCATCCCAGCCTATGCCCCCATCACTCCATCCCCTGTTCCCCACGTTGAAGCCTTCGAACATGGCTAGAGTCATCTGTTGTCTTTGATGAGCTCACCTCTCTCTAGCTAGCGCCACTTACTTAGCTTTCCGTGCCATCCACCTCCGCTGTTTCCATCCACCTCTTGATGTGAACTTACCAAATCTAAGAGAGGGGCTCCCAGGGGACCAATGCTGATATAGGGTACGACTTGTTAATGCTGGAGCAGGACACGAGCACAGGAAGTGGCTGACGCCATGGAGACTAGGACGCTAATGCACCATGTGGTGGAGCTCAGGACTGCGTCTTGGACACCACCCTCTTTGTCGACTTCATCCCCCTCCCTTCCCCTCCTGTGTACTCCTCTTGGGCCAAGGTGGCCGTGGCCAAATTGGTGGCGGGCTGTCACCATGCCCTACATTGGCCTTGGTCCCTAGAGAGAATTGCCTATGTGTCCATGCATGGTTTGGGAGGAAGGAGGATTGAGGTATAGCCATGGCTAAGTAGAGGGGAGGCAGAATCGACCAACAAGTAAGGAAAGAAGTGGAGGTAGTGCTAGGTATTAAGAAGGAAGCTGGAGCAGCCAACAAGTGAGGAGAAGGTGGAGGCAGCGCTTCGCAGGGAGGAGGTGGCTGGGAGGAGAGGGGAAACGTAGCAATGCCTTGCGGTGAAATGCAGCATTGCATGGACCCATCCCGTTGATACGGTGTTGGCTCCGATCATGGCCCATGGTCAGATGACCGCGTCTTCTCTTGCACCATCAATGTGGCCAACATAACTTGTTGTCAACTATGGTCACGCCCCTCGTCAGCTCCATCATAGGGCCACCCTCTCCATTAGGTCGTCGTCACTCCTTAAAGTAGGACATTGTGAGTGTAGTGCACTGCACTCCAGAACGAGGGGGATGAAGGATAGAGAGATGGAGGAGGGAATGGAAGAGAGTGAAAGCGAGAGAGTGGAAGAAAAAGGGGTAATGTGCAAAAAGATAGGCATGTCATGGTGGTGACTAGGAAGCGTGTTATTAAACCACTCTTAGACTGAAATACTAGCACATGCATAGTAATACATCGAAATTTAGATATAATCGAAAACTTAAGGTAACTTTGTGTGTCTAGCATAATTTACTCTTTATCAAATCAAGGCGTTGAGCTGTATGTTTAACGCGCTGCGAGCCTGCATCCTGCAAGCAATAGTGCATCTCTGAAGGGCACAGTGACTAGCTGGACGGTCTGGATCTAACACAGTGACCTCTCAGCCTCAGCTCTCTCAAAAGATGGCACTGCGGTACTAATAACTCAGCAGTCACCGCGCTGTTTCGATTTCAGATTTTTACCGATATATATAATCCATGTTCTGAAGGCGCGAGGCACAGGCGCACAGCTTTAAGTACACACGCACGTTAGCTAGGACGCAATATACACGGCCCCCACAAACACTAGCTAGGTGCAGAAAAAATGTGAAGCAGGCAACCACGGTTTTCCCAAGTTGAGCGGCTGCTATAAAAGAATGGCCATATTTTTCATATGTGTATATTCAGCAACATATCAAAACTCAAAATTTAAGCATGTTGCCAATTTGCAGCAGAAGAGATGATTATTTAGAGCAATGGGTCAATATTGCTTGAGTACCTGTGTCGGCAAGATAAAGGATGCAGAAAGGGTTACTGGGTTACTGGCCCTAGAACAGATGCAGTTATAGCAAATTGCAACCCAAATTAGCTCTGATGTGGCTACCTTGTCCTCCATGAAAATATTTTTAAAATACCAATCCTATACATTTTAGAGACATGATATCGTGATATGCAGAGTCAAAGGAGGAGAAGAATGGTTCCCTTGGAGTAACTCTGGCTACCTCAAAACCGTGCACAAAAGAAAGAAGAAAAGGAGTAGACACCAGGTTGAGTACTTTCGTTTGAAAGAACACATTAAATGTACATGCATGTCTTAATTACTCCGGACGCAAGCTAGGGATCAAACAACTTTAAGTACACATTTCTTGATATGGACAAGCACAAAACCATGAAAAGAGTTTACCTTGAAACATGGGAGGAAAAGATCCTGGGGGGCAGTGAGTGGCAAGCCCACTAGAAGCAGCACCCTCGGCTGCCTGCTTCCCTTGGACATCTAGGCCTTGTTTGTTTCAGATTAAATTAAATTAAATTAAATTAAATGAAAATTTGTTATTTTTGTATAAGCCAAATGATGTAATGTTTTGTAGTCATTCTTGTGGGGTTTTAAAAAGTACTTCTTAAAGTTTGTAAAATATTTTTTTCATAATTTTTTGAACTTGTTAAGACGTATTTTGAGGGGATCACAAATTTGCTACAGTAAAACACAACGCTACATTAATCTGAAACAAACAAGGTCTATAAAAGGCGCTCTCCAACAGAAATCCCTAAATTTGATCCCCTATAGCCTCATCTATAGGCTCCTTTGAAAAAAAATATCTCCCTATATTTCTTCCATCTCCAACAGTGTTCCCTATATAGAGAATTGTATAGGGGATGGAAAAAGAACCCTTACATATAAGAGAATGGAGAGAAAAACTCTATTTTAGGGAACGGAATAGGAAATGCTGTTGGAGCACATAGGGAAAGAATCCGTCCCCTATTTTAGGATAGAGGTGCTTTAGGGGAGCCTGCTAGAAACAGCCAAAGGATCACAAGCACATAATTTCTATATTTAACTCTATATTTCTTCTCTAAATCACTACTTGTTCCCTATATTTTCATCCTTTTCAGCAAAGTCTCTATCTCTATCTTCAAAAAAATATAGAGATCGGAGAGTGGGTCTCCAAATATAGGGACTTAGAGAGACCACTAAATTTAGAGTATGACATAGGAACTACTAAAACACTATAGAGATTAAGATCAATCCACAAAAATAAAATGGAGATCCTACTCGCCCTGCTCACTGCACCCAGTAATGCCATCCATGCCTAACATGAAAAGCATGCGACCATGCTTTTGCTGGCCGCATTTGCGCTAAGATTTCCACTAGTGGCATCACAAAACACATCTTTTTTTAAGACAAAAGTAACCATCTGTCCTAAACATTTCGACTCAACAAAGCCCCCCTCCTCCATGATGCCCGAGGCACCCTAAAACATTTTGCTACCTCCGATGGAATCTTGCACATATATACGGTACATGCAACGGAATCAGATGAACAGAACCTGAAGGTGACAGCTAACCCTCCAATGGTGATGCTTTGCGGAATCGAAAGCAGAAAAGGAAGTAGCCGATATGTATACATGCATGCCTAGCGTGGACCGAAATATTGGTACAATTTGTGAGGTGCTCCATGCTCGCCACCACCTGGAAATCTACTTCCCCAGCATTGCACTTGGAAAGCTAAAGGAGACGGAACGAATGGGATCCGAATCAACCAATTAAGCATATAGAAAAAGATTTCAGGCAGACGCAGGACCATACAAAGGCACCATGGTACGTCGGTCGAGCAACTTGAATCAGGGTTATGTGAATCGCAATTGGAAGAGGACATGGCCAGGGCTGAAAAAATAAAGCAAATATGGGGTGAGGTGGGATGGAATAATGTCACAATCGCCAAGGTACTTCTTTATGCCTGCTTTTGGAGGATTATGCAGTGTCCAATAAGCGCAATAAGCAAAAGAACATCGAGTTCCACGTAAATCTGATGGCTACAATACAAGTGGAGCCTTTTGTTCTGAACCGTCAAACAGTTTACCCTACTCGAGAAGTCATCGTAAGGGGATATGAGAGGGAACGGGCGAAATCAGAATGTAGGATGCTACTGAAGAAAGCAGCAGATTTTGGGCGGCCAAAATCGCACATGTGGCCAACTGATGGAAACTGTATTGGCAACTTTAGAGCGAAGGATGATGATGGTGAATAAACCAAAGCCACCATTAGGCATAGAGAAGGGGCATTGGTCCACTTCCAAATCAGTGGGTAGCTCTTCAAACAGGATCACTCTGTTCAGAATGGTGTAACACAGGTCTTGCAAACAGATCACTCTGTTCATAATGGTGTAACACAGGTCATGCAAAAAGAATGCAGTTGATAAACATGCTAAGAATTGTATGCTGTGATTAGCCACATGGAATGATGGAAGTAAACAGGTAGTTCAGTTCTACAGAAGATCAACACACCCAATATAGAAACTAAAATGTAAATGCAGCTAATAGAGCAAGCCCAGAACGGTGCTGAACCAAAACAGCAACAAGCCCAGAACAGCTCTGGACAAAACTACAGCAAAAAGACTAGTGGTCTGGTCTTGCAAAGAACAACACATGTGTTGCCTGGATACCTGAGTTCGCCCAAAACGAGACAAACACACAGTCGAGTTAACAAAGACAAGATCAGCCATTCTTTACAAGATCTATATTATATTGCTTTATCATGAAAGAAAATGATCTGTTCTTATAGTGTGTTATCCTCTTGCTGAACACCAGGGTCCACAAACTCCGGATGGCAGGGGTATATCATAGTATCATTATCATACTATAAGGATAAGCTTTTCGCTACTTTCAGAGTCATTTTTCAGTCACAGGGAAACAATTCATATTTGGTAGTTCAAGTCATTCACCAAAAACTGTAACTCAACTGACAAGTGTGATGCTATAAGTTCAATTTCTAAATTATCAAGCTGGAATGGACAAACAAACTGTACTTGTCCAAATTGAGGCAGAATAGATCTGTCCATTGAATTTCCTGTTTGGGAACAAGAACGATTTGAACATTTGTATGTTACAGATAATTTACCGATATAATATAATATTAAACTATCCAGTGTACTACTTCTCCATATACATTGGCAAACCTATCATGAATATATCCATAATTTGTTTTCAACATGGAAGTATCACTTTTACAATTTATGCAAGTATGGTCATTTGTAGCGCAGCACATACTTTCCTTTGTGAGTTCTCAATTTACCATAAATGACTTAATCCCATATTCAAGGTTATTAAGTCGGTAAGTCAAGTCGAGAAGGGACCGACTTACCAACTAGTCGACTAGTCGTCGACTTGCCAATAAATAAATATAACATTTACAGGGCTGTATGTGTACATCTTCATATATATAAAGCGTAGCTAATGTTCACAAACAACCTTCATAAACATCACAAACAAGCAACAACAGCTACTAGCTAGTTCCAAACTTAGTCACATGAATAATAATTAAACATAAAGAAACAAAAGACACTCATAAGTCATAAGCCATAAGTCAAGTCGCCCGCTTAGTCGACTCAAGTCGATGGCAAGTCGCCCGACTTGCTCACTAAGTTGAGTCGCCAGCGTGAGTCGTCTGCTTCGGATCGACTGGACGACTAGTCGTCGACTAGTCGACGACTTGATAAGTCGACGACTTGATAACAATGCCCATAATCTTAAATCTTTGCATTGAAAAAGATAAATAGGTAATTGGAAGTAGTACAGAACATGAAAAAGGAACTGGAGAAACAATGGGAAGATACACCAAAAAGATTAACGGACACAAACTTCACAGAACCATACTTGATTCTCCTGAAACCAAGTGCAACAAGATTACACTCAAAAGGATCCATAATAGCCCTACATCAGTGTGCCAAGCTAGAACCTAAAGCGAACCAATTACAGGCACATGATCTAAATTGTTGCAATTTATATCAGCATCTGTTTGAAGTCCTCTCTACTACTTTGAAATCGGACCTTGAAGTCTCGAACATGGACTTGGTATCCCTAAACAGTTCAAACCCAGCTAGAAAAGCCCCCTACCTTGTTAATATCGCGGACTTGCAATATTAACTACAATGAAGGGGTAGTTAACTACAAGTTTAAGCGGTATTTGATTCCAAGTGTTCAATTGCTTGAGTCCAGGAAGAACAGTCAGAATCAAAAGTCAAATTGTCATAACTATAGTAGCACAAGACACTGAAGCTTTATGACTGTCAATAATGAGGACAGAAGCAATACAAGAACGTGTAATTAATCCTAGTGACATCTAAAACATTTGCAAACAGATTTATATTGAAAAATCCCAAACTGCCAGATTCACCAAGTCGACAGCTCAAGAACCTGAACTTAACCTGATACTTGTGTGCTTCCTTACAACTCAAATTCTCAATCACCTCAATCTGGAGCTAAATTACTTTCATTCCCACCATTCAACATTCTATTAATCTTCCAAACAGATTGATAATTTTGCTTCACGTGTGATAACTGATAAGATCATTATGCTAACCAATCAATGTTTGGGAGACAAATCAAGTGCTTAATAAATATCGTTTTCTTGTTGGAAAATGGATAATAAATAGCATTGGTGAATATATGGAAGCTGCTAATGTGAACTTAATTTTTGGCATCAGGGTACACTCCTACTTTAGTCGAATAAGGCTCTCTGCATCCAGACGGAAGTATCTTTAGGCATCTTCGTCATCTCAGAGCTATCCTAAACAAATATCGGTTGCTTTCAGCTTTCGTTATTGGAATACTTTAAACAATTCGGTGACTAACTTCCACAAATTTACTGTTTATGCATGTTAGACCATCATGATCTCCAAACTAACAGAGGACTAGTCAACCCTCAGAATAGATTAAGGTTCATAATGCTGTTCAGTTTCTAATATAAATATATTCAACACATAAATTACGATCAATAAACTTACTGTGCAATCAGTGTCAGGCCATTAGTATGTCATAGTGTTACTGTATTAAGATGTACATGATAGAATTCATCAATTAAGGCAAAGGAACAAACAAGAATTTCAATGGATGAACCAATTTTACCTTTAGGAAGAAAAATGCAGAGAAACCAATCAAAATTATCAAAACAGTGTAACTGATTATTGTATTCATGCACTGTTTTTTCCCAGTTGATTTGAAAGAAAACTTCTTGTGAAATCTGAGGCTCTAATCTTGCAATGCCACTGCAGCCGAACGAACCAACAGCAGCTCTACATTACAGTTGCAGCATCTATAGACAAATTTCTTCCAACATCACAAGCATAATATCGACAAAAGAAATCAAGATCATTTCTTGCAGCAATATAACTAATTCCATTGATTTCACACAAAATTTGCTGTGCTTTACCTGCAGAAACAACAGGAGATGCTATGATACAACTCAACACTTTAACCTCAGCATTAGCCACCTAATTAACCACAACCACAAGAAACAGACTATCTCCACAAGAAATGGGCTGAAAGAATGGAACCTATTTTGCATGGTCTTCTCATTAACGAGGGCTGGCAGTTCGCCGTTTGGCAATGCCGACCCCGCCCGAGAAGAAGCCAGCGAGGACCTGCAGGTTCTCGTCAGAGGGGCCGATGGGGATCTTTCTCGGGAATGGTAAGACGCACGGCCCGCAGAACATCACCCCGCCCATCTCCCTCCTCCCCTCCTCCTCCCCCTCCTCATCGTTCCCATCGTCCTTCACCGCGACCGGCGGCTGGTTCTCCGCCCCTTTATTGGTCGGCTTCACCGCAACCTGCTGTTTCTTGGGTGTAAGCACCTTAGGGGACGGTGGGGGTGTCGGGAAGGCGCGGTTGAGGACGCGGAGCACGCGGCCTGAGATGGGCGCCACGGATAGGCCGCTAAGGGAGACGGCGGGGGAGAGGCTGAGAGCGTGGGAGGCGGCCGGAGAAGGCGGCGCGGCGACGAGGCTGGCGGCCACGTTGAGGAGGCCGTGGACGCGGCCGGAGGGTCGGCGGACGCCCACGGCGAACATGGCGGGGGATCCAACAGGGCGGGATAGCAGGCTGTGGTCGCCGAGGAGGAAGCGCGCGGAGCCGACCAGTGCGTCCCCGCCGATGTGCCAGGCCCCCGTCGGCGCGGCGTAGATCTCGACGGTGACGGCTGCGCAGGAGTCACCGGCGAGCACGGCCTCGCGCACGCGGAAGAGAAGCCGCTCGTGCCACGCCGGCTCCACGCCACCGGCGCGGTCGGGCCGCGTCTGGAGCCGGTGTGCGGAGTCCACCCACGCCACGGCGTACGCCTGCAGCCGCCTCCGCAGGCCGGAGGGCGGCTTCAGACCCTGCGCGGAGATGAGGGTGACCTCCAGAAGCCGCTCGTCCTCGCGGAGACACAGGCCGGCCTCCTCGTCCGGCGCCTCCATCGCCGGCGAGCGGCGGCGCTACGAGAGCCGGGAGGGCTCTGGTCTGGGGTTCCCCCCTTTCGCTTCGCTTCGAGGGGAATTTGAACGGACGGTTGGATACGAGCAAGAGCTGTTCGATCCGATGGTTACAGATCAGCCCCGCTGCCAGCGGTTGTGTTTAGCCGTCGGAGCGGGAGACAGCGGTTTGACAGCTGCTTTCGCCGGTTTGCGAATTGCGAAACTGCTCCGTCCTTTTATTTACACAAAAAAATTCGATAACATCTAGAATTTTTTTAAAACAATGAAAACATGGCACTACAGCATTTAGATTAAAATAGTCATCTATTGTTTTTTTTACGATCACCCTATCGGTTGAACAGAGTGACATTTTACTCTTGTATAAATCGAGTACATGTATAAAAGTATTTTATAGAAAAAAATGATGATTAGATTTGTATATCAAACAGAGTACTACTAATTTTCATGGATCACATAAATGGTGACTAGACTCATAATCAAATAAATGATGACTAGACTTATATATCAAACAATTGATAACCAGACTCATATATCAAGTGATTACTAGAGTTATATATCAAACAAAAACAAGCTTAGTTTTTTTAGATGAAACACCAAAAAGTTCTAGCCAAGTGAAAATAAAAATAGTGCATTGTCTCAATTTTTATATGGAAATAAGTCAATTGCGTGGATCACGTCTTTTAATCATATTAATAATGGATTGTAAATGACCAAAGTTGCAAATACATATTTGGAGATTGAAGGGAGTAAAAAGTATCAAGTTATTTAATAAGACTTATATAGGGTGCGAATGCAGATATGCAACGGGATGCAAGGATTTGATCATATTTTTTAGGAAGAAGCCCAATTTACCTCCCTGAACTATTGCAGAAGTTTATTTTTCCTCCCTCAACTTATTTGTGGCCGTTCGATGCAAGATTGGACGGTCAGATCTAACCCATTTAACACAGAGGGAGGAAAAGTGAACTTTTTCAATAGTTGAGGGAGGCAATGTGAACTTCTTCCTATTTTTTATGGGTTCATATGAGTGCATACCTTTTTTGCACTGAGCTTTGCAACTACCACCAACTTTCGCCCATCAAGGCCTGCCAGGCTTCACGAAGCTATCCTTATGCCTAATGTCTCGCAAAGACGGCCCAAGGCCTCCGGGTACCGGAATAGCTCATATTTTCATCATCAATCTTGTCGTTTGTGTGGATGGCAAGCAAAGCCCATGAGCTCTCTCACAGGGTCATTTGCAGAACAGAAGCTTACGATCAACTCATGTGAGCCTGCCACTACAGGAAACAGTGTAAAAAACGTTCCGTTCGTCCTGTAAGCTCGGGATCGTGGAGTGCATTGTGTCCAGCCAAAGCATAGAAGTAACCCTCCTTTGGTTTGGTGCCATATTTTACTAAATATTTTTGGTAGTCGTTTGGTAACCAGATTTTTTATGCCACAGTTACTTAGTCCTAGACTCACCCGTGACAAGCAAACTCTGATGAGATTTTGTTTTTGCATTATTTCCCAAAAAGAAGGTCCAACTATGGATCAAACATTTGATCTCGTGGAAAAATCAGACACTTCTTCTAATTATAGTCAACTCATTTTAAACATATACAATAAATTTATTCAAATATACACAATACATGACTTGAACATTTGTTGTGTTTATTGGAGCATAATATTGTGTTGATGCAACATACGACAAGAAATCATCGAAAACAAAACAACTATTGAAACATCTTAATAAAATATTGGAACATGCCAAAAACTGATAAAAATATGACAAAAGGGTTTGATGAAACATGTTAAAACATACTCAACCAGCGCAGGGCCGTTCCTGGGCCGGTGCTACCGGTGCCATCGCCTAGGGCCCACGATGGGGAGGGGCCCCGGCCCATGTAGGTATGCAATACATATATTGGCTATTGTTGTGTATTCCTCACACTCACAGCCAGGTTGCGAGAACGGTAGCCGGCACAGGCGCACAACACTTTCCCCATGGCCTCGGCCATTCCCCAAATCCAATCTCCGTATTCCTCGACTCCTTGCCTCCTCAGCTGTCGGCTCTTCGAGATGGACCTAGCCGTCGCCGCCACGCTCGTTGAGGCCCTGCCCGTCGAGGCCCCACCGCCCTCACCATCAATTCCTTAATTTTTAGCCGTTTCTTTGCTTGCAATTGCAGCCAAAAGGTACTATGTGAGGTATGTGCTCCCCTGATTTTGCTTCCTCACTCCTCAATCCCTTGATTCGTATTTAAATACTAGACTAATGGCTTGATTTCTTGCATTGATCTATGGGATTTGGGGGCTGGGTGGCTGGCTAAGTTAGGGTTACATACTTACATACACATCGGCGGTCGGCGACCCACTAGGTATTTCTAAAATCTGAATTCTTAATTTCCAATGTATAACTGTCTATGATAACTTGAAGGTTCCTTTATTTTCTAATACATGTTCCTTCAACCATGTTATTTTAGGTTCCTTTTCAGTTTTCAACTCTCTAGTATTTGATACTGGTACGACCGTACAAACGATCTATTGAACTATTGAAGCTGGATGCCTAGATAGGCAGTGAGCAGTGGCATGGGCAATGGCACTTCTTATCGGTTCTTGATTGATTGCAGGTGCATTTGTTCCTCATTTTTTTAAATTCATTTTTTCATCTCATCTAAAAAATATATGTCTGGAAGTGAAAAAAAGGCCCCATTTCTGGACTTGCACTAGGGCCCCTGAAGTATCAGGAACGACCCTGAACCAGCGTTGGAACATCCTAAAAAAGGCGTTGGAACATGTAAAAAAAATTGAAACATGCCAAAAGAATTGATAGGATATGTCAAAACCTGATGAAAGCATCATGTTTCATAATGAATTATCCACCCCACAGAGCTAGATGCTTCGCAAGAAGAAAAACGATGTTTCGATAGGAAAATTTGAATGTTCCATACATAAATCGTGATGTTTCAATGTTCAAAAAACCATGGCACATATCCTTTTCATTTTTTTTCCCCATCAAAAGCATACATTCTTCATCTTCAAATCTAGCGAGCCTCCATCATGCTCGCTAGATCTACCCATTTAGCTAGTTCATCGGGTAGAAGGTGGGTCAAAGGGAGGATGGAAGAAGACATGATGAAGGAGAGGGTTAGATTTGCACAAGCTACCTTCTTGTCCATGGCCAAAACAAGTAACAATGAGAGAGAGATGGCTGGTGAGGCTGCAACAACGAGCCATGCGGTAGCAGCACCCGAGCGTGGAGAGAAAGGTGGCTCAAAGAAAGAAAATGGGAAGGTGTTTGATATAATCGGATGCTCAATCCCTAGCAACAACGAAAAGGAAATTCTGGATTTTTTTAGCAATAAATGGGTGTGCATTGAGGTAGTGAACTAGAAATAGACATGCAAGGTCATCCGCAATAGTCACTCTATGCTAGATTTTTTGACTTTTTAGATAGAGTAGATGATTGAGAAAAGAATATTTCTTGATGTAGTGTAAATATGAATAAATTTTAGATAGACGAATAAATGGTAGAAAAAAACAATGTTCTAACTAGAGCATTCGTAGCAACACACCAAATTTCTATCTATAAAAGCATGTACAATAGTTGAGACAGTAGCCGTCTCTAACCATTATCATGTCACCTAAAAATGATATTAGAGATAAACCATACAATTGATTGTTTATAAGTTGTCTGTATAATCATTTAATATCTATATGGAGGTTTAATAGGAGAGTTTCCACATGGCAACACCTGATACCTCTTATGCATGGTTTGAGATAATTGTCATTTCTACGTCTTCTCTGTTATAAATTCATGGTAGTCAAACAAGATCGCCGATCACTAGGAACACAATCACAAGATCGAAGACACACAAATGTAGAGAGAAAATCAGGCACTAGAATCTTTATTGATCAATTTCTTATATTTACCATAGGATCTCTCTCCTTCTGTTAAATTCAAGGTCCTTTTTTCATTGGGTTACAACCGTCTCTATGTTTTCAATCCTTATTTTTGCTGCTAGTGTCGTCTTTTGTCTCTTGCATGCAAAGCAATTCTTCTCTTTATTCTCTCCATCCAAGTTCATATATGATAGTATATCATGATTCAGAGATAACTTATACATAACTGACATGTGGCATTCTACACGCTCACCGTTCCTTTATACACTTTAGGCGTAATCTAAAATTCCTTTATATTTAACTGTAAAAGTAACTTTCCTTTAGCATAATGTCAGACCTAAATGTTCGTATTTGCTGGACATGGTCTTTTGACGTGTTGGTGTGATACTCCCACTCGCCAAAAACCAAGCCGACGGAAGCCACGGAAATCACAATCGTGAGAGGAGATCCACCGAGTTCCGGCGAGGCGTTCATGGGTAGCGTACATCGGTGCATGTTCGTCCTCGTCAGCTCACGGTGCCGACCGAGGAGTTTCCCGGGGATTCTCTGACGTTGCGGTCAGGCCTGGCCATGTGCCGACGGAGCCCACGGGCGCGGCGCGCGAGCGCGACAGGTCGACCGGATGGGACGCATCGCCCGAGCGCTCGGGCTCGGCCCCGTCAAAAATGATAAAACCCTCCGACGCCACAGTAGCCGCAGGGGGCACGCGCGCACTCCACCCTCCCAACGTCCCATCGCCGCGCCCCGGATGGGCTCCCGTCAGATCGGGCCGTCGCGCGTCGTACCGTCCCGCTCCGCCCGCGGCGTCCCGTCGAACGGTGGTGGGGGAGGCGCACACCACACCACCGTGCAGAATCCCCAGATGTTGCTTGTGGTATCGCGATGCCATCGCCCATTCGCCCGCATGCGCTTCTGCAGAGTGAAGTACGTGCGGAACAGCAGCAAATACAAACATACCATGCACCACGAAGTAAAGGAAAAATTGGTGAAATAATCCACTTTAAATTTAAAATTAATAAAATAACAGACAGTATATAAAAATACCGACCGGCGATGGCGGCATGACGCCGACGGCGGAGCTCTGCTCCCGCCACGGGCACGGCGGGATAAGCGCAATGGCGACGCTGCGTGGCGCGGGCACCATGCATGCCGCGGGCGACGTGGCGGCCCCAATGAGCTCCCGCCACGCCGCATGGGAGCAGAGCTTACGCTCACACATAAATTCAGCACAGAATCAGCAGGAATCGAGCTCGGGAAATTCAGCATTGTTACGCCAGAATCGCTTAAACATTTAAAATGAGCGGAGAACTTCATTTTATGCCAAATAATTAACTTGTACAATATATATGTTGCTGTATGTTGTACATTTTATTAAACTACAACATTTGAAGCACTTTAATTTACGAAAGCATATATTTTGTTGAATATTTGATGGAAATTTTTAATCAAAGAAAAATTTAAAATGAAAATATACTTTTAGCAATTTCGCTTAACATATATCGCCGTATTTTTTAGAATATATACGTGTTCTATGAAATGTGGTGTAGTGTAACGTATTTTTTAGAATATATCAATCATGACTAAATGAGTCAAATTTCATTTAATTAAAAGCCCTAAATAATTATGAAGTAAATGATTGAAACAGATCAAACAAATAAGAAATTTCTATTACATTTATTACATTTATTACATATGAGAACATGACAGGAGAGCACTTATCCCCGGGGACCCCTTGTGTCATATGTGCTTGGAGTGTAGTGGTCCGGTGGATTGATGGTACGGCGACCTGCGGCCTGAGAGGGTCCAAATCGAGCTTGCCGTTGTTCTTCCTCCCCAGTTGGTATGTACCCCGCTTGTGAACTGATGGCGTAACTAGAACCCCCAAAATATGGGAAACCGGCCATCATGCTTTGTTGATATGGGGTTTGCTGACCTTGCACGACCTGCGGCTGGACAGTATATAGGGTTTGCTCCCCATGCACCGCTTGGGGTTGGACATTGTATGCGGTTTGCTCCCCATGCACAAGCTGCTGAGGGACACCATAGGGTGTCTGAGCTCCGAACCAGTTGGACCCTCCTGCCTGATCTGGATGGGGGATGGGGCTGAAAAAGGTGGCTTGGCCGAGTATATCCTTGAATGTAACAGTCGACGGCAATGTAGCATCCAGCATCGATCCTCCCATATTTTGCCAGACGGTATCGTATGTACTTTCATGTGTGCCTAAATAGTCATCGTAGTCCTGTGGTGATGGCACTGGCATGGCGTTGATGTCGAAACCCATCTGAGTACCTTGCCCTATGAAGGGCGACGGAGGGTGGGCACTGGGTTCAAAGTGTGTTGACGTGGAAGTCCGAGGAGGTTCAAACTGCCGACGTGGAGCTGAAGGAGCTGGGGAACGCCTATCCATCGATTGTGTTCTTGCGGGAGCAGCGGATGCTGGATGAGCTGGATGCTCGGGGCTATCTTCTCGCAGGCTTTCTTGTCCATCATCCCGGCGTGACTGTGCCCACCAACCCCCTAATTGCGGCCAGACGGCGATGTCCTCGCCTTCTAATCGAGCCCTCAAAGACGAATTGGATGATTGGCCCGTCTGCGGCGGTTGTGATATTAGTTGCACCGCATGGTCGTGCAATGATCCTGCCTCCTGTGTCTGCAATGACCAGTAAAAAGGCCATATGAAGTATGGAACATAGAAGAACCATAATGAGATAATGCATCGTACCAGAACATGAACGCGTTGGGAGTATCCCTCTGGTTGGCGTAGTGGTGGTGCTTTGCGATGCGTAGTGCAGCAATCGGCATCTCGCCCTTACCTGCATACCACTCCATGTAGCCCCAGACGTCCGTTAGTCGCGCGGGTCCATCGGGGATCCGATATCGTCGCTTGCCCTTTCCGTCCACCGCTCGATGTGGTTCCTATGGACATTCGCCCAATCACGGTTGCGTCCGGAGGTACTTAGCCTGAGAATATGAATAACCGTCTATTAGGTTGTAAGGATTAAATAGATGAATTGAAAAACATGACAAAGTATCATACGAATGGTACGAAAAAATAATTGCATACCCATGGGAGTGCCCAGGATGGCGAGGTGCTGGGAGTGGGAATGTCTGCCGGTATCCAAATTGGCGTTGAACGCGTTCCGGAGAATATCCCTCGACGGCATTCATGCAGACTAGGAAGCAAGTTGTCATCCAATATTATACATGAATGCCACCGCATGAGCTCGCCAGCAAGCCCCCCGATGAGATTTCATAGGTTGACATGGGGCAGAAGGGATCCCATATCACTTCGTTAGCTGTGATGGTGTCGAAGTCGGACACCAGTCGCAAGTAAGATGCTCTATCCGTGTCTGTCAACCACCACAGCCTGGCATGCATCCATCTATACCCCATTGTTGGTCTCGCTGCTGGTTGGATGGCCTCATTCACCTGTACGGGGTAGTACTGAATTGCGGTTCTGGGACGGTTCATTGGCAGGTAGCTCCATGACCACAATTGGATGAGCAGTGGACAAGCACCAAATATTACATTCGGGGATACCCGCTGGCACGCAGCACACATCTCGCGGTATGTATCCGCCAGTACGGCGGATCCCCAACTGAATGACTCGTAATCATCATGAAATATATCATCGTTGCAAAGGTCACGGGCCACAAAGACTAGGTGGGGAGGTATGGAGTCGCCGTTACCATTAGTGAACATTACACCGGCGAGAAGATAGTACAGGTAGACCTCGTAGTGCAGCATAACGGTGGCGGGGTCAGCATGAGGAGGGCAAGGGCCGGACTCAGGATGGAGGTCCAGCCATGACATGGAGACATCGTTGTCGCTGCCGTCATAGGCAATTCCAAACCTGCATAAATTTCGAATTGATTAGTATGCGTACTACCAGCACAATATTAAAAAAATGTAATAACTAAGACGATAGAAACATCTCTGTTGGATATATGCTTTCCAAGTGTTCTTGCTTGGTTTGCTAACAACAAAGGGTCGACCCGAAATCGGCAAGCCTGTAAGCATGGAAACATCTTTCAAGGTAATCGTCATTTCCCCATATGGCAAGTGGAACGTGTGCGTCTCAGGACGCCACCGGTCGACCAGTGCGGTGACTAGGCCAGGGTCAAGTTTTGGAAGTGGTGTGAAACGGTTGTTTCCCACTTCGGCCCCGTTAATAGTAAGGGCCCACGACAGTAATCCCGCACGCTCCAGGAACATGGTATACCTAAGGTCAAAATTTTTTATCTTGCGTGACCCCCTAAGTCGAAATTGATGCATCTACAATAAAAATATATGGTGTTAGCACATGAAATGTAAATATGACTTAAACATACTCAGATTCGACTGCTCGTGCCATTCTCCCATTTGGCAGACCTGTGACCGGCATCGGAGACCATAGACAGAAACTCAGGAAGCGCCATTTCAGTATGCTGCAATTGTATACTGCGATACAATGGATTGAATTGTACACATATGAAAAACAAGGTGATTGTAAATGAAATAAATCTGCCATGCAACATAAAGATGAAGACTGGGATACAATGGATTCAATTGTCTTATTACAACATCATCAACTGGATGAAATAAAATGTCGCACGATCATACGGTTATCCCTGATTAGGACACCACCTACGGTCATGGCCTGACTGTTTACATATACGACAACGCCGCAAACCATCACCAGCCTCGGCAGCATCCATGTCACCTGGTAGTCGCGTCGTGCGCGGACGACCGGGTTCACGACGTTTTGTAGTAGGAAATGGATGGAATGTTGGACCCTCTGATGTTTTATAGCCTGCACTAAGATTAATTGGTGCCATCTTTGGAGTCCATGTTTGTCTTATCGCATTCATGGTGTAATACAGGGAGATATATTGGGTGCCATCATTACCAGCTAGATCTCGACAGGTCGTCAAAACGTGCGAGCATGGGATGTGTTCAAGGCGAGGCTTGTTGCAAGTGCAAATCGCCTCGTGCGCCCCAAGTTGACACCTATGTTGATTATCTCCCGCGGCAAATCCAGTCGTGTACTTCCGCTTGCACTCGACACCAAGATGTTATCATTCAAATCATATATTGATGTGCGGTGGTCTGAGATTTCGACGACGCTTTTTAGGATGGCTTCCACGCGAAGCGAAATCTTTGGTGATTTGCATTGCAGCCGAGGCCTCGGTCGCGAAATAATCACTTGTCCTAAAAAGGTCATCTCAATGATTGTGCATATTGGGAGCCCCGCGCCTCTTAGCACATTATTGTATGACTCCGCTATGTTTGTTGTCATCACTGTGTATCTGCAACACGAGACGTCATGAATTTATGCTCCAACGGAATGAAAAATGACATTCTATATACGAAACACTTACCGGGAGCCATCAGTGTCATGGGCAAGAGACCATTTCTCCGCCGGTTTGCCTGCTACCCACTGAGCAAAGGTCATGTTACGGCGGTTGGTCACCTGCTGCCCCTGTACTATTTGGACCCCTCCGGTTGTTTGCTCTTCTTGGACCATCCTTTTAGTGCGCTCGTTGATTTGATTGAACAAGGCATTGAATTTGCGCACCTGATTTTGCAAACACATTGTCTTGAACCTCTTAACTAGAGGTTTGCTCTTGAATGAGCAGTACAGGTTCGCCCCCAAGTGACGCATGCACCACCGAGAACGCACGTCTGGCCACATTGGTGTGTCACCCGTTGTGAAAAGTTCTATTGCATTTAGGATACCTATGTGGCGGTCCGAGATGAGGCACACTCTAGGCCGATCCATGACGACGTGAATTTTCAGCAAAGACAGGAACCACCTCCAGCTATCATTGTTCTCGCTCTCAACAACAGCAAACGCGAGAGGTAGTATCTGGTTGTTCCCATCAGCTGCTAATGCAGTTAGCAGAGTACCGTAGTACCTGCCACTGAGGAACGTCCCATCCACACATATCAAGGGACGACAGTGGCGGAAGGCCTCAATGCACTGCCCGAAGGACCAAAATAATCCCATCAAGTAGAAGTGGTTTGGCGCGACACTTCCATCTTGGAGATATACTGGCTCATGTGCGAAAACATAGCGTGTCCCAGGGTTGCTCTCCTGTATCTTACGGAGAAGACGAGGAGCCCAATTGTATGACTCCCTATAATCCCGAACAAGATTTTAAGTGCTTTCTGCTTTGCTCTCCATGCTTGGTGATAATTGATAGACATGCCAGTGCGGCTCTGCACCTCAGCCATGATGGAGTGTGGTTTCAGGGATATGTCTGCCTGAATTGCAGACAACAACATCTGGACTCTGAATTTGGAATCCACATTGCTGTTAATATTGCGTACCAACTCCTCCGTGCAGGTGTGCGGCTCATACCTACTGATTATAAAGTGATCCTCGTGTTTCGGGCGATGCGCCCGAACATGGAAGGAGCACTCAGATCTCTTCACACACTTCACCTCATACATGGTCGGATTGGACCGTGCGACAAAGTGCTCACGCCGTGTGGTTACACCATAGTTGCTCACAAAGTGGATGACCTCTTCCTTCGTGCTGAACTCGTGCCCCACTGCTATATCCCTATGCATATACCCCCACGTGGAAATATTGGAGTGGTCACCTATGACCCAATTTGAAGCATTCAGGGCACGATAATACTGCACGGCATGCATCGGATCGTCCTCTTCTTCCTCTGCATTTTCACCACCTTCGTTACCCTCTTCAGTCAGGGCCTCCGCATCTATCTCTCCCACGTCCACTGCGGCCTCCGGCTCCGTGTCCATGCCTAGTGCCTCAACACCTGTCAGGACTCTAGCCATCGGATCTTCCTCATTGACATGCGGCACTGTATTCTGTCCCTCCCCTTGTACGGTATTGCTCGGCCCAGCCTCAGAAGCTCGTGGCTCCGGCCGGACGTACACGCCAAACTAAAACCCTTCTTCTTCCGACTTATTCACGTAGTACGTCCAAGCCCCCTTACTTTTGAGTAGCCATAGGTTGTACACATACACCGTACTATTTGGAACCGGGCATGGTCTAACACCGTGTAGGACCAGCTTGTATTCATGACGGTTTATGCCGAGTTTTCTAGTAATTGTCCTCGATAGCATTTGTAGCTCTATTGGCATTGTTATTGTGGTGTGCACATGGTCGCATGGGTGCATGCTAAAGAAATTCCCTTGCACCGCCGCGGGTGCATCTTCGTAAAATATATGCAGTGGTGCCTCCATCTACGTCCGTAATCTGGACAACTAACAACTATTACGTACATGAAAAATAAAACTACGTAACAAAATATAACTACTATGCTTGAATAAAAATATATGCATGCCAATTAAATAATCACTAAGCCCAAAATAAAAAAATACTACTAACTCACTATGCTCGAATTAAAATATACGCATGTCAATTAAATAATCATTAAGTCCAAAATAATTAAATTACTAATTAATCAGTAAGGTACAATCAAAATTTATTATTATTCCATTTACATATGCCTACATAAACAGAAAAATATGTATCCACTGCATATGTCATATTAATAATGGGAACTAACTAGCCATTATTATACGTCCTTGTTTCACTAATGTTTCACTAACTAGCCATAATTATACGCATACAAAAAATTACTAATTAATCATTGAGCCATAATTAAATTAATTATGGTTCTATTACACTAAGTCCGAATACAAATTTACATATAACTCACTAATTAAATAATGCAAACTTGCCTGTCAAAATAATCTCTTCCAAAATGAAACCAGAAACTGCCTGCAATAATTACCAAAACATCATTTCTTCTGACTAATTATTTTGTACGCACTACAAACTTTAGGTTGAAACCTAACATAACGAGCTAATTTAACCTCACAATTAGTCCATACTCTCTTTTTTTTTTTTACTGCCTACAATTTTGTTACCACTGCATGCATGCAACATAAGGAGCTAATTTAACCTCACAATTAGTCCATAATCTCTATTATTTTTCATTTTATTTCCTTCTACTACTAAAATATTTATTTACCTTCACTACTAGAAATGGAACATTTATTGAGCGTAACGAAGCAAATCCTACGGACCTTCGGTAAACAAAAAAGTGGCCGACGGTTTGTAGTTTTTCGACGGTTACGTTGAGAACGCTCGGTAATTATTACTTTCTTCGACGGGGTAGACCATTCACCTAGAGTGCGTTAGTGGCTCTCGGCCATTTGACAAAATCACCGACAGGGGGAAATCTTTACCGTGTGTGGAAGTACAACCCTCGGTCATTGCAAACAGTTACCGACGGTTTTTAGGAAACCCTTGGCCATTCATGGGAATGGCCAATGGTAGAACTAAAACTCTCGGCCATCTAAAAGAATAGCCGACGGTTAAAAGAAAACCCTTGGTCATTCAAGGGAATGACCGACGGTTGAAATAAAACTCTCAGTCATTCATGGTGATGGTCGACAGTTAAAATAAAACCCTCGGCCATTTGAGAGAACCCTCGGGAATGACCGAAAGTTTAAAGCAAAACACTCGACCACTGTATACAAAATGATAGGAGTTAAAAAGGAATGCATGTACAATTTTAAACAACAGGTGTGTGAGGTGAGTTGGCTAGGTGGGAGAGTTTTATTCAATAGGTCATGGGTTCGAATCCTATGCAACACACATTTATAATTAACTTGATTTAATGGGAAAAAAATTATGTCAAAGTTCAAGTATGTATAGAGAGGTTCATCCTGATAGGAAAATATTTTTCCTATTTCATTCGTTAAATTTGGTCATATTTATTCCACCACATTTTCCCAGTGTTTACCATTTCCGTCGGTGTGTTAAAGTTACTCACTCATACTTTTTTCGAGTGTTCTCTATTTCCGACGATAAGTGAAAGTCACTCACCTATGCATTTTTCGAGTGCTTCAAAAGCGTAAGCTAAATTCATTCCCGAGGGTTTAAATCGGTAATTGCATCTAATTACCCACCATGGGTGGCCGAGGGAAGTTATCGACGGTATCGCCGACCATATATATGTCCTACGGTATTTTCTAATGGCCGACAGTATTTGCACACTCGATAAAAGTTAGAATTCTAGTAGTGCTTACACGAACTAATGAAATATTACTGGTATGTAAATTTTTATACATAAAATGCTAAGCACGGTAACCAATTTTTATACATGAAATATTACCTCAACACAGAAGAAGTGCAGAACAAATGAAATCGACACAGAACAATGAAGCCGGAGCAAAGAACAAATGCCCGTGCACGCTTCTCAACTGGACCACCTGAAGCTGAACCGGGAATGAAAACAACTGATGGAGTGCGATCGTCGTTCGCGCAGACGTCAGTTTATATAGGCTGAGAAATCTCATTACTGTGTTTGGTAATTGCGATTAATTAGTGCTAAATGGTAATTACTTTTTGCTAATGTGTTGGTGGCTGTCGGTGGCTGGTTTATCGCCGAACAAACGTATGTGAGAGCAGTGACATGAAATGACAGCACGTCCGTCCTTTGCCGCCGGATTCCTTGCTGCCGCCGCCGGCGAAACTCGCTCCGCCGTGCGGCGTGGCGGAGCTTCATTGAAACCGCCACGTCGCCCGGCGAACGCGATTCAGCAGCGATTCTGGTAGCGCTGCTCCAGCCGTCTTGGCGTGGCGGGAGCTCTCACGCCGCCCGTCGCCGCCCGCCGCGCCGCGCGCGCCACGCTGCCGCCGCCGCCGCTTATCCCGCCGTGCCCGATGGCGGGAGCGAGTTCCGCCGTGTGGTGAGGCGGGAGCGGAGCTCCCGCCGTGCGGCGTGGCGGCCGCCACGCGGGGCGGCGGGACAGAGTGCCAGTCAGGGTATTTTTATAAACTGTGTGTTATTTTATTAATTTCAAATTTAAAGTGGATTATTTAACGAATTTAGCCCGAAGTAAACAAGTACAGAGTGTTTCCCTCGGTTCACCCAATCGAATGGCAAACGAATACGCCTGACGGTTTTCAAGCGAAAATCGGGGGAAACCGATCAAATTTAAGTTATAAGAATTTTGAATCGATAGGATTCCCGGATTGATTTGATGATAAAAAAAAATCCGATAGGTGTTAACCATAAATAGACCAACTTTTACAAAAATGCAATAAAAACTCAGAATGCATGGAAATTAAACCTCCGAAGGTTTGTATGGTAGGTGCTACTCTAAAGTCCGAATATCTGATAAATGACACTGGAAAGTTCATTTTGGATATTTGCCATTATAAAACAGCGTTTTTCGATAAATGCTATTGGAGATGCCATGTGGCGTTGATAAAAAGTTCTACCCTTAACTTTTCCATATATTTACAACAATTGTCATTTTCTTTATCTTTAGCTTCGTTGTCTCTCATGGCCCCATCCTCTCCCTCCTCACTTCAGAGCTCACCAACGCCTGTCAATGGCGATGGCGGAGAACGCGATATTGTTTATGCTGCATCCGCCCTGTCCCTCCCCCTTTTTCGTTCAAAGTTCATCGACGCCCTCCTCGCCTTCTCCCTCACATATGCTCCAGGTACTACCATGGCGGTGGGGCTAAGCCCATTGTTGACGCGAAAAGTTAGCTTCTTGCGAACACACGTGCTGAAGCGTCAACTCTGTGGTTGTGTCGTAACGAGAAAACCAAGCGTGCCAGTCAATTTGACATGTAAATTGACAAGGAGGAAATCGTCAGTAATATAGCCCTAATCGGCTTTATAAATAGCCAGATCAGGTTTTTTATAATCGGTTTTCATATATCCGATTATAAATTCTATCGGCTTAATGTCCGATAGAGCTAGCAAATATGAAATAACAATTAAATTCAAATTTTGTACTTCTTTTTGGTATTTTTTATAATATATTAGCAATAATCTTCGTATCAGTGCATCAGATTAAACCAAGAAGTAGATCAAATGGATTGGTCAAGCTAAGACAGCATTTAGATCCAAATCTATATATAAACTAATAAACCGATATAAAGACCAAAGGCTAATATTTGATAGATGCAATACCAATCGGCAAACATTTACAGATGCGGGATCCTAAACAGGGCATACACAAGATCGATTAAATGAGACAGTTGCATACGTCAAATTCGGGAAAAAGGCATGTGTAATATCCGATAATCAGCATTGTAGGATAAACACATATTACAGATCGAATACATCGAGACAGTGCAATATGCGAGAACACATCAAAGATCGGGAAATCCCGAGACAGTCTGACATGCTTTGTATACACGAGATCAATATGATACAGCCATGCATACGAGTTACAAGGAGAGAATCGATTATCCCATCGAGATAGCTCTACCTGCGAGTTGAAGCCTTTCGACGAGGTCGATCGGATTCGAGAAAGTGTTTTGTGTATTGAGTGTTAGATCCCTTTCTATCGAGACCTAAAGTCCTATTTATAGTGTTATAAAGTCGATACCGATACGACCTAATTTACCGCGACGCGCTTCTGATCACATCGTACTTCTTTCGAAGTCTCACAAGTATCGGTACTCCGCCTTTCTTCTTTGCCGATAAAGCCCATTTCCGATTTGGCCCAGCAAACTCATCATATTCGGCCTTTTCTGAATATCCGATTTTCTGCCAAATTTGGGTGTCAACACCCATCCATGGCGATGGGGAGGAACTCGTGTTGAGCCCGTCAATGGCGACGACAAGAGTGTGCTTTGGCCTCCACTACGTTAACATCAACGTTGATTGGCTAGGAGGATTTCCGCCATATCAAATGAAACGTCCTTCATCCTCAACGGCCGACTCCACGCACCACCTTCCACGTCTGTTACCATGCTCCTTTCCCTTCTTTAGTAGCCTTTAGTCCAAATCCAACTCATGGTGGTAGTCCCATCCAATCTTCGATGACATGCTACCTCGTGTCGGTGTTGAGCATACACCCGACTGAGCGAGGTGAGGAGCTCGGGCTGAGCCCGCCAACGGCAGCAGCAAGGAGCATGGGGACGGTCCACCCGATCGCAATGCTCGCCGAGCATGACATGACCACCAAGTAGCTGTTCCTAGGCAACGATGAGTCATCGAAGATGGGCAACGAGCTTTATCTAGGAGCAAGAGACGGGAGGAAGAAGAAGAAGATGTGAGGTTGAAGATAAGGGCAAATGTGTCATATACATAAACACAGACCGAATATATGGTTAAAAGGTGTTTTGAGATTTTATAGTGGCATGAATCGAATACGGTGGTTTTATAATGGCAAATATCCAGATATGAATTTTGCAGTGGCATTTATAAGATATCTATACTCTATGATGGCATATATCCTAAGAACTCAACTTCTAAATATCTCATATATTATACACTATCAAATTAGTATAAATATCTGTCTCTAATCTCCATCCCCATTTGGGAAATTAACACTTTCATACTAACGAACAACGGGAAAAGAATATCTACACATTTTATTTTAGTCTACCTGTATTAAATTTCTTCTTGTTGTATAAGAAAAAGAATTCCATTTCAGCTATAGGTATTTTTTACTTAGTAATAGGGTAGTTACTATGCCATTCAATCAAAGGGCAAAAAAAGGGTATGATACTATGGCAACGAGAAAACAATGGCTCCCATCGCCGAAACCGCACATCCCCCGTCGTCTGCACAGTTCGCACCATCCTCAATCCGGTCCCCCTTCTCTATCCACCCACAAGCACCAGTTGTGTAATCCCGGTGCCCGAAGCTATCTTCTTCGACCACCCTTTTCCCCTCTTCTACACTAGATCATTACCTTGTAAATCTTAAATATGTTTTAAGTTTAATCTAACAAAAAAATCTACAAAGTAAAATGTAGAGGTCTAAATTATAGTAGTGTTTACCTTGATGTTTTTAATTTAATCAAATAGTATCAAATTTAAACCGGCTCAATCACCATATTAACTCTAAAATACTAGAAACCTCACGTTGTTAGATGAAACAGAAATAATTACATCATCTATTATAGTGAGGTAGATAAAAATGGTGCAGATATATTTGATGATAAGAAAGTGGAAAAAACTACACAATCAATTATGATGGGACCGTCTAAATTATATGATATTATTCTGGGGTAAAAATTTTAGCCTTACAATATATTTAAAAACATTGATGTCCTTCCATTATAGATTAATTCATTGAATACCATTGAAAGATCAAGAGCTAGTGCTGGCCAAATAGACCGGTTTGGCCCGTACTGTTCATGAACCGGGTCGGACGGTTTGGTGAACCGAACTGAATCTGGATCGGTCCGGTTCGGTTCAGATAGTAGCGGCCCGGTTCGATTCGCTACCATTGTATATTTATTTAATTCAATATATGTATTTATATATATATTGTTTAATTTAAATGCATATTTGTGAAATATAATGTCTTTTCTTATTTTTTATATATTTTTAAATAAAATAAACCAATCAATAAAAAATTGGCCTGGCCCAGTTCGGTTCAGTTCACTATACGAAATGAACCTGGGCCAAGACCTCGGCCGATTGGCCTGGTTGACCCGGTTCGTACAATAACCGAACCAACCGGGGCCAAATCAAACTGGGCCGGCCCGTTGGCCAGGTCTGTCAAGAGCTTTGGATTATCCCACCCTCACCATAGAAAATCAGGAAAATTTGCACTGTTTGCCCAAAAAAAAAACAAAATTCCAAAAATGCCATCATTTGTTTAAATTATCCAAAAATACCCCCTGGCGCCAGGACGAGTGGCGCTTAACATTCTAGGCGCCATCGCGGGCGGCGCCAGGCCGGCTGGGCGCCAACACCCACGGTGCCAAGGGTTGGCGCCACGCCCACGGCGCCTAGGGGTTGGCGCCACCGCCATGGCGCCATGCGGCTAGGCGCCACCCCCACGGCGCCTACCCCTTTCTCCGTATATAAACCGAGGCCTCGTGATAGCGATCTCATTCGCCCCCGACTCTAGCCTCCGATTACAAGACAAGATGAGAGAAGAGAAGTTGAGAGAGGAGAGGAGGAGGAGGAGGAGGAGGTTGTGCTACGGATCATTGTCGGTGAGTATTAATATTTTAATTTTTTACGTGATATTTTTATTGTATATTTGCAAAACCATGGTAGGCTAGTCATTTAGAATAGTGATATTAATATGTTTATTAGGAGTAGATAGGTGGACTGTTATTTAGAAAATATAAATATGTTTATTATGAGTAATTTAATTAATTTAGTATAGGGATATATATATGTAATAGTAGGACATACTGCTGTAGTAGAAGTAATTTAATAAGTATAGTGCAATGGTATAAAATAAGATAATTAGGATTACGGTGAAATATTTTTAAAGTACAACAGAAATAATTTACTAAGTTTAGTGCAATGCTATAAAACAAGATAATTAGGATTACGGTGAAATATTTTTAAATGTTGGTAGTAATTTTATCAGCTTGATTTGCAGAGAAATGGTCATGACGGCGTTAAGTAATTTTTATGGACATGGTAGTGTGATTGAAGGGCCGAATGGGGTAGATCTTAGTCAATTTGCCTCCATGAAACAGCTGTATCCATATGGGGATAATATAACACTAGAAGGACTGTCTAATTGGATTTCTCAGATATTTGGGTGGTCGCTTGATTATCACATAATTTGGATACAAGCTTTATGGACAACGTCTATCGAAACTCCGTATTATAGGCTAATTAGTCTCAATACGGAGAATGGCCTGTCAAACTTTATACGTGGATGCCGGAGGAGAAACTGCTGGCCATTTATCCTGGTTTCGGCTACCATGAAGCCGATCGCCTCTATAACGGAAAATGTTGGGGAACACAGGGGAAGGAGGGCGGTAGCCAGAAACCCTGTATTCTCAATGCCACAAGAAGGAGGGGGTTCTGCACAAGAAGCTAGGGGGTATGGAGAAGATCAAGGGGCGGAGGAAGAGGGTACGGACGATCAATATGTTGCTGACATGGGAGAAGTGAATGTGGCGATTGTGGATGGTATGGAAAATGATGATGCACAAGCGTTGCAGGAGGAAGAAGCGGACATGGATGATGATTCCAATGACGAGGAAGAGAGGGCATTCCGAAGAATGGAATAGATGCAACGCATAGTGACCTTCTTATGGCCACGGTCATGGGTCGCTCTGACAATGGGGGCAAGAGAGGTGCGTCGGAGCAAATATTTAGTTCGAAGGGCGATGTGCGACATCTTTGTGAAGGTGTGGTCAATGAGCATGCAACGTCAATTCGTGGTAGAAAATCGGATAAGAGCGTACACATCCGATGCATGAAGGATGACTGTGAGTTTAGGGTACACATAAGCAAGTCCAAATTTGCTTTGAAGTGGAAGATTGGAAGCGTGGATCCACACACATGCACTCTGTCCGGATCTTTGGTGGAACACCGAACATGAGTTCTACCCGGATTGTTTGGTGTTTTGAGGATGAGATCATTGGAGCGGTGACATAGCCGTCCGCCTCATAATGAATGCATGTGCAATGAGGTTTAAATACAAGGTAGACTATAGGAAAGCATGGAGGCTAAACAAAAGGCTCGTGTCGCATTATGGAAGCTATGAAGCCTCGTATGACAACCTACCCGGATGCTCGAGCTTTTGAAGTCAAGAAATCCTAGCATGTATTACTGACATTGAAGACAATCCAACAGATGATCATGATGGGTTAAAGGTCCTTCAACGGGTATTTTTCGCATTTGGATGTTGTGTTGAAGCTTTCGCGTATTGTCGCCCGATCTTTGTGTTGTGATGGCACATTCCTTCTTGGGAAGTATAAGGGACAATAATGACCGCTATCGGCATGGATGCTAATGATCGGTTGCTCCTCCGCCTTCGCTTTACGTGAAGGCGAGAATTATGATAGTGGTTGTGGTTTCTTCTGAGTGAAGCGTGGGGTGGTGCATGACCGACCGGACATATGTGTGATCCATGACCGACCACGAGAGGGCTTTGCGCTTCAATAAAACCCTTCAGAAGAAGTGGGATACCCGTACCATTGGCGGACATGACGAATAGATGGTGCATGCGTCACCTTGCGCCCAATTTTCACAGCGGTTTAGAAGCAAGAAGACTATGGACCTGTTCAAAGCGTTATGCAAGCGTAATCAACAACGTAAATTTGATGCAATTTGGTCCACTCGATGACGACTCGCAAGCGAAGATAGTTGACATTGCACGGCAAGCACTGCGCACCGCCGACGTGATTCACCCTTTCTTCCTGCCAGGGTTGATGCGCGGGGTAGTTAAATCGTCTAGGAAGGAATATTAGGTGCTTCTCAGATTGGATTGAGAACGAGCCCAAGGAAAAGTGGGCCTTGTTGTATGACACTGATGGTGCTCGGTTCGGTGTTATGACAACTAACATGGCTGAGGTGTACAATTGGGTGATCAAACGGCTACGTCCATTGCCGCTAGTTGCAATTGTGGAAGGAATAATGCATAATATAAGAGGATATTTCCATGACAGTATCGAAGGCAAAGATCGCACGCATAAAGCCCGGAGTTGTTTATAGCTCCATGATGACGAGGTATTTGGAACATAAATGTGAGAGTGCAAGGGGGCATGTCCCAACGCCCACCGGCCATGAGAGGGGGAGGTACGAGGTATGGGTAAAGTCGAAGGATGGGTATGGTGGAACAAACATGCGCTACGCCCATGAGGTTTGTGCGGATGCAACGAACTCGGCGGATGTGTGCACATGCAACAAACCATTACTTCTGCGAGGCCTTGCTCGCATTTGATTGCCGTTTATGCAATGCGAAAGGATCTATCTCCATATGTGTCGAATATTTACGGAAGGAGAGAGTTGTTGCAACATGAACGGCAATATAAATGGCTTTCGGCGCTTTGGATCATTAAATCGAGGATAGGGGCCCGGAGAGAGTGTGGATCCCGACGGCGCCTTGTTCATAGCGGGGAAGAGGGGTCGCCGTCAAAGCCGTCACATCCACAACGACATGGACGAGTCTCAGAGAGGAGTAAAACTGCGGCGATGTGGCATCTGTAATGAAGTTGGTCATAGGAGAGATAAATGCCCACAGCGGAACGTGTAATGTGTTCCGATGATAATGTATTTTGTCAACAAACATGTATATTACCTGTAGGTGTGTGAGTGGAAATTTGGGTTCCACGTATAATGTACTTAAACTACAAGAATGCTATGTAATCCTTTGTATTATTTTAATTTCTGTCATTTATTATTTGAGTGTGATTTTTTGAATGGATAATGTCTTTTATTATGTGTCTCTGTGTTATTAATTAATGAACGATTTGCAGGTATGGCTGAGGTGACTCCAGAGCTCTGGATTCAGCGATAGACCGTGACGCACCGAGCATACAAGCGTGTGCATGATGTGGATGCGATGAGCGTCTTTGAGGTGTCGCCACTCGCGTAGTGTGTGGGCACTTGACAGAGGTGGATTGACAGTACCGTAATTTAACTTTGATTTCTTAAATATATGAAAATTTATTATCGCCAAATTATGATAATATCTGTCATGTATTGCGCACTCATGATACTAGGCTTCTCCCTCTTTGTCGGATGATGCGAGATCGGACGCGACGAGGTGGGACGAGCCGAGGAGGACGGTGGTGGTGCGGAGTTCTTACAAGACTCCCGATTCCCGTTAAATGTGCACTTGCTGGATGCATTAGTCGATCATTGGCGGAGACCCACACTTTTCACTGCGCCGTGCGGTGAGATGGCACTCACCTTACGGGATGTGTCGATGTTGTTGGGTCTCCGCTGCGAGGGAGGGCGTTAATGCTGCAAGACCTTCCAAAGGAGTACGACCGGTGGAGGACCTGCAAGTAAGGTTCCACAATGTTGTGGCGGCAGAGGAAGATGCGTAAGAGCCGCCATACATGAGAAGAAGAAGCGAGGTCCGACGCTGCGTGGCTAGAGCGATTCGAGTATAATATGTCATGCAATGTTTTGCTTTCAATTTATTTTCAGTATTTGTGGAAACATGCAATCGATTGACACGTGTATTTTTTCGCAGATTGAGCAGGATGATGGATGATCCCACGCCGCACTGTGGCTCGCCATCCGGAGGCTTATCTCCTCCGGTTGTTTGGGTGGGTGATGTTCACCAACTCGAGCGGTGGCTTTGGACGCCGCCGCTTCATTCCAATCGCGCGCCATTGCGGAGGGGAACTTTGGCGGTGTACCGAGTACAGTGGGATCCGCGGTCCTTGCGCCACGCCGAGAGGCCTTTGCCTTGCTTGCCGCCGAAATGGTACGGATTCAATTCTCGATGGATGCCCCATGCTTGTGATCTTTGTGGTCGCCGGGCGCTTCACCATTAGACGTCCGAGAGTGGACGATCACCATACGGTGGCGCTTTCTCGGGGGCGTGCCGGGATGGGCCCACCGTTGGTTCTGTTTGGTGCCGCGTCGGTAAGAATTTGTGTGCATTTCATTGCAATTTGTATGTTTATGATGGCTCACAGCGTCAAGCATTTCAGCTTACTTGGGCGAGGCATGCCGTGGTGTTCGTGTACGAGCACGTCGTGGGCGCTTCGACCACTTGAGGCACACGGAGGTTGTGTGGGAGCCATATCCCGCGCCAGTCGATGTACAATCAGCTCCCCGAGGCCTTTCCTCTCTGTGTCCAGGCGGTGACTTGTGGCTCACACGCCGCAAGGTTGTATCTGACGTTTTGTGGAGGAGCACCGTCCGCACTGTGATGCGACAGCCGCCCTCGCCAGACTTTCTGTACCCTTCGGTTCTAGGGTACCGCATCGCGTGCATAGGTACGGTATACACTCTGAGCCGTCGAGAGGTTTATAGAATGAATTATTATTAATCGCTTTCGATAATTGTTTGATTCCCTCATCGTAGGTACACCCGTCGTGGAGGAACCCAAAGAATTCGACATGGCGGCGGTGATGGAGAAGTGGGTGGATGAGTGGGAGGAGGCTCCCAATGACTGTTCCACTGGGTGCACCACACTGCCTCTTGAACTATGGAGCCTACCTCGACTGGTACCGGCCGCACACCTGCAAAGCGTCTGCTTGTCTGGTTGTGAAGGGGCGCCCCACCGCCGAGTGTGACGTCCACTTACTACCCCACCCTTGGATCGTCCCTGCACCTGTCGGTAAGGCTGTGTATAACAAGTTTCAATACTATCAATTACTTAGGTTTTATCCGACCATTGACAAGATATTTTTCGTGCCTAGCTCGATGAGCATATTACGAACGTCAACGAAGGCGTCCACATGATGGGTCGGATGTCTCGAGAGAATGTCCCGCAGGAGCACTTCATGGACTTTGTTCGTCGCGTCGTGGACCGCGGAGTCCGAGCTGTCCGTTGTGCGTCGTGCATGGGAGGTGATGGTGGCGTCAGCACCACCGCTCCTACGTTGGTACGCCCTACTCCTCGCGCCCCACAGCCCACCCATTCCTCCCCGCAAGTCCAATTCGGCGTGTGCATGGAGAGATCGGAGAGCTCGCGTGGTACACACTTTGAGACGGGTGAGAGTTCTCAGATGGGCGGCGTTTTGCGACCGACTGGCCCGCCTACTCCTGTTGTGACCGTCGCCGTGTCGGTACACCCTCCGGACGTGTTGCCTCTGGCGTGCGTGCACCACGTACACCGGGACCACCTTCGGTAGAAGCTTGGCGATGGGCAGCCGACTTCGTGGCGAGTTCCCACAGCTCCCACTCTCCGGTCGGGTTCTCTAGTTGGTCGGCAGCCCACAAAGCTTCAGCAGGAGGTCAACCAGTGCGTTACGAATTGACCGCTTTCATTGTGTTACATTGTACCATTTCATAGACATATTAACATCGTTGGCGCTTTTACGGTAGTACTTGCAGATGGACCAAGACCCTTGATTTCCTACCTTGCGCAAGGGCTCCACTGCAGATCGAGAGCCTTTCAAGGACCCTTTGGCGGTCTTACGCACCTGCACAATTCCAGCAAGTCTCGGGCCTTCAAGACTCAATGGGTTCGGCGGCTGACTCTCGGGTTTCAAAGAAGTCAGCACTATTACAGCAGCAGCTCTCGGGACTCCAGCAGGAGGTTCCCGGCTTTGACCGCCCGACAGGTACATGCATATATTACATTTTGCATATGATACTAAACCGTAACCAAATCGCTTCCATTTATTACCATTTGTACGTTGTCTTCCACAGGTTTGACGCCACAGTCTCATGAGCCCTTCAAGACCCCGACCTAGTTCAGACACAGCAGATGACCTTCCAGTCGTTGCTTCCTTCTGGAGGATGGCTCGGTGGGTCCTCACAGGAGGGAGATGACGGCACCCCAGAGGCTGAGCTGCCAGGAGTGGACGTCCATGACGGACGACCGCGTCGTGACACACCCCCTCGCCGTGGAGCCCGTCGGTCGTGGCGCCTCCCGCCAATAAAAGGGGCGGCATTAGTTTGTCTTTACTTTTCTTGTCTAACGGTATGTGTCTGCATTGAACTTGTTTAACTCGTAACGTATGTCTTTCCTTTCGTACTTATTATGACATACGTACTTCTTATCTCTCACTCGTACAACCAATACAACAAACACGTAGAACAAACACATCACAATTGAACTCATATAACAAATCGTAACAAATCGCATAAACACCAATCATACAACAATTGTAGCATAAGGTCGTCACCCTTGAAATACCTACTATTTTACGTGCACGGCCATGGGTGTGTAAAAGGGTTGTGGCATTCGCATGAACACCACGTCGCTGAACATCGAGAAGTCGCTTCCCACCCGTGTCAAAGAACCACGGATATTGTTGCTTTGCATGACCGATCTTCGCCAAGAACTTCGTGTTCGGTGTGGCGGGTAATGGCATCCACAAAGGCATGACGTGTCACTACAAACACGAGTTGGGATGTAGTGTTGATCGAGAACCATGCGGTTTAATGACTCTGCGTCACCGGGCGGTGTTGGCGGCGCGCCCGAGGACGCCGCTGAATTGTTTGTTGTGCGGATGGTCAGTAGTGCACGAAGCACCTTTTCAGCGATCTATCTTTGCATGGAGGCTTGCGATGTAAAAATATCTGGCGCTTCGGGTAAGGGTCATCCATCCACATAGTCCATCCACGGTAACATCCGGAATCTGTGAGTTCAATTGATACACTTAGTGGAGCACGAGGTCTATGAGGAAAAATAAGGGCGATACTTACGTTGTAGTCGGGCACCGGTAGAATCTCGACGACCGTGAAGCCTTCATGGGCGTGGTCGAACCATCGCACAACGGCAGGTTACCACACTGACATTTCGGCCATAGCCAAATTGAAGCACAGCTTCGATCTCTCAGGAGGGCTGGGCCATCTCTCCAGTCGTAGTAGTCCAACACACGCATGTCTGATGCAGGCGGACGAGCATGCTCCCCTGGGCCAAATGACTCCCACCAAGTATCAGGAATGAAAGGGCGTGAGGAAGGACCCCAGCTTGCCATGGTATCGTTCAGTTTCTACGGTTCGAACCTTACGGAGACACATATTTATAGATGGAAGGGGTACCATACTGGCACGGTTCAAAGCGATGAATGTCAAATAATTTTTACGAAAAGTAAAAAAAACAATACACGGTACAACAGTCCGATGCCATACACAGTTCTGAGAGTGACCTTACCATGCACAATGCTGATAGTGACCTAACTCTGAGCCCGCTATACTTTTCTGCACCGCCTCCGACATAATCAACACATTGCATGCTAAACCTTCAAGACTCGTGCCAATGGCTCCAATTACATGCTACGTCATTCTCTCTCCGTCGGTGGACACTGCAGGTGACGGATAAAACACACTACATCCACAGTCCTTATAGTAGCTTTATCCTGCACCATTGGACATAGCGCCCATGGCGCCATCACCGAGCGCCGTTGCAGACCACCTTTGTATCTCTCTCACAGGTGACCGCTGCAGTACATCGATGATACTATTCATGCACAATGATAATAGTTACCTCACCCAAATGCGCCCTCACCTAGAACGCCTTTCCATCGAAACTTTCCCATTCTCTCTCCGTCGGTGGGCGCATGCACGCCTTTGGCGAGGGAGACGACAACCCTCATGCGTAAATCTCAGTATGCCTTTGCCTCACACATGCATGCCTTTGTCTTTGCCTATACATGTCTTTGCCTTTACCTTTACACCTCATGCATGCATGCCTTTGCCTCACTCATGAATGCAATCTTGATAGCGGCAATAATTGACATAATGGGCTCTCGACCGAGATCCTTTCACTCCAACGGAGTATATAAATACCACATCATAGTAAGAAGAAGCTACATTGATAAACCCGCTAATTTTCTTCGTTCCAAGCTTCCAATATATCCTAGCGATACACATTGCTATCCGAGTTCGATGTCCACCTGCGGATAAGGGACTCGGTGGGTTTGTCAATGTAGATACACATGTTGTACATAGTATCTACGTATCTACATTGATAAATCCACTGAATCCCTTCTTCCCCAGCATAATGCCCCAGCATAATGGGTTGTAATTCTACGTGGGCCATGGCGCCGTGGGCGGTGGCGCTTAGGGGCCATGGCGCCGTGGGCGGTGGCGCCATGGGCTAGGCGCCGTGGGCGGTGGCGCCTAGCCCATGGCGCCGTGGGTGGTGGCGCCTAGTATCCTTGGCGCCGTTCCCCTTGGCGCCTGCTACGCTCGGCGCTCTCGCCCCCGGCGCCAAGGGGTATTTTTTGTATTGATCAACATTGGATGGCATTTTTGGAATTTTGTTTTTTTTTTGGGCAAACAGTGAATATTTTTGAAAATCAGTCATTTTTCACTGTTTATGTCATCCACCCTAAGAGCAAAATCATCAACTACGCTTAGGGTATATAGCTAGCCAGTTTGCATGGTCGAACGTAAAATAATGTCGTGTCTATTATGTTATCAGATTAGAGGAGTGTTCAACAGAGCGAACCACGTCCGCTCAATGATAACAAAAAAAATCATAATAGTAGAAAAATAATTTTTTAAGATAGATTGGCACCGTAGTGTGTACATATGATAAATGCTTCATATATGCATATTTGCCATTATAAAACCAACATTGCCACCGTGCAAATCTCAAAGCACATTTTGTACATATTCAATTTGTATTATTTTTATATGACACGTTTGCTTTTTTACCTCCAGTCTTCTACTTCCTTTCTCCCCTTCTCCTTGGGCAGCACTATGTTACAAATCCTCCCCGCAGCTTTCCTCTTCCCTCTCTCTCCATCCCAAGTGGCGGCAAAGCACGCTAGCGGCAACGCAGCGCGGTGGGCTAGGACAGTAAGGTGTTGTGGCAGGCAGTGTCGTAATGGCCCTCTTCTCCCCATTCTCTGCCCCTCTCGAGCGGTGAGGAGGCAAGACAGCGGCAACGCGGCGCGGTGGGCTAAGCGGCACTAGAGTGACAAGCAGGTTGGGGGTGGCGCGTGACAAGCCCCAGACTGATTACACGACGAGCTCTTCCACATCATGATCTCATCCTGCGATGAGTTCCAGCTATGGCAGAGTGCAGCGTTGTGGTGGCACAACGAGCAAAGGTAGGTTGGCAACTTGGCATGAGAGTGGGGCGTGGTGGTGTGGCGAGCGGAGGTGGTGACGCGGCTGGTAGGCGGTGCTAAGGCACGACGAGTGGACGATAAGATGGGGTGGTGGCGATGGGACGTGCTCGAGTGCCGATTCCGCGGCCAATAACCGCCACCACCATGGACGCCCTTGCCTCGATACTCTTTCGCTTCTCACTATCTGCCAGGGATGGCGCCGCTTTTCCGGACGCCGATGTTGATTACCCCTTATGCCTCCTTCTCTATCACACCCCCTCTCTTTGGGCTAGTCTACTGGAGTACGTCAATGAACTCCATTGGGGAGGATGGAAGAGGAAGAAGAGGACAATGACAATTTGATCTAAATAGATTATAAAGGCAAGGGTAAAATGGCCTGGTATGGGAAAATGTGCCACTAGACATTTGTAATGGTATAAATCAAAAGATGTTGATTTTATAATGGCAAACATGCAGGTAAGAATTTTGCGGTGGCATTTATAAAATAGGACGCTCTTTAGTAGCATCTATCATAATATCCCAAAAATAAAAGATTTAAGCTTCAACTATATACTTTACGTCTTTACCCATATCTGGCTTGAATTGTATTCATGTAGACACAAAAATGTATTATACTACATATACATCGAGTCAAGTGCACACTCCAATTTGTAGCTAGGCATAGACATAAATTGTATTCGACTACACATAAACGGATCATATGCTCTGTGGACTACATGGGCCCCGGGTATCCTCTAGAAGGCCTATAAGGGAGCAGATGGGGGACGACCCACGTCGGCTGATTAGGGATAAAGACCACTCGGGTTACACGCGCCTTGAGCTCCAAAGAAGTTCTTGAGGATATGATCTAGCTCCATATAATTAGGAGATCAGCAAATGCATGACATGTAACGGCATAACAAGATTAGGTACCGTGAATCATGTGCTACCGTGTAACTCTATTTCCCCCTTGCACTATATAAAGGGAGGAGGTAGAAGCCATAGGCATAATATATCTCAACATCATTGAGCATACGCTGTAATCATCTTGGTCATCTTGCATCCCGTATCTTGATCAATCATAATCACAGAGCATAGGAAGTAGGGTATTACCTCGGTGCTGAGGGCCCGAACCTGTATAAACCCGGTCTTGTGCTACCATCTAGTTTGGTTCTTGCTAACGCCCCCTCGTACAAATTCATTGTCGACGGTAACCCCAGTTAACCATCAGTCGGCAGTTGGCGCGCCAGGTAGGGGGCAGCGTCAAGATCATCTCCCAAGCTAGATGGCTTCAAGATTGCCGCACGTCACCATGAGGCTAGGGCAGTCCCTTCGCTTCGGCACCCTAGACTTCATCTCCGACGGCGTTGGCAATCTTCGTCTCTCTCCTCCTAGGGAGATCTCTTCGCAAGAAGGTACGCGCGATCAACGGGACCCATTGTCCCTTGGCTTGGAGAATTTAACAAGTACCTTCAGCGGATTGACCCGCTCGCTGTTGGACCTCTCACCTCTTCCCGAGGAAGACGAAAAAGGACTCGGCGGGCTCGACCGCACGGGCGTGAATTCTATTCTGCCCAACAACTCAGTGCCCTTGGCTGGATTTCCCTTCGGACTCGAGAATTCCGCTGCGACCTTCGCACGGATTTCCTCTGGGATTTGAACAGGAGATAACCAGTCGGTGAGTGCATCAGATCCAGTCGGGTTAATCCGATTGGATCCAACTATGTTTGTGGGTGTCATCACTGCTGGCCAACTGTTGACACCTAAATTTGACACAAAAATACGGTTATTTTGGTGGCCAAAAGATGGTGAAAAATGGCATTATCGGCTAAAAAAGACGCTAAATCGGCATATACTCGGACATTATTATTGATTGATCAGCTGATATTTAGAAAGGATCATGATCGACTTATATATACATGCATATATGGAAAAGATCAAAAGCCGATACTACTTGACTAATAGATATGCATATGATGGGTGCTTTTATGCAAATACGTGCATACATGGAGGGGTTAATCAACTAACCATGGTCTTGATTATTAGCTAGTCGGATTACATATTTATACACGTGGAACATGGAGACTTGTTGGCCAATCAGGTGCAACTAGGAACATGGCCTATGACTTGATCGGTTTGTACGTACACACATATGGAAAGCTAAATAGCTAAATAGCCGATCATGTAAGTATACAGGGCTGGTTTGGCTGAATATGGAGGCACCCTACGAGGAGATACATAGCAAGCATATATGGAGAAATAATAGCCGATCATGATTGAGAAGCTGGCATATATGGAAGCATGCATATATGGAAAGGTTTGATTACCGATTATGTTATAGTTAGCCGATTAAGTGTTTGCTACATGATCACAGGAAGCAATCGGCTATACTTGGAAAAGATGGATACGTGTGCCATTCAAAGATTCCAGAAGATGAACAGCTCCGCAAGGCTCACGTCGGCTACAAGTTATAATAAATAAATTGTATTAGTAGTATTCGAGTCGGTTTGTATCTAGTCTGTGCTTGCACGATAAGTCTAGTCGGTTAGTTATTTTAGGAAACTAAGAGATACAGTCCATGTCAAGTTATCGGATTAGCCGGTGCATCGTCAGTATAAATAAGAGCCGCGGTGCGGCGTGTAAAGATCTATCTCTCTTTCAACATATCAATACAATCTACTATTTTGTCTACTTTTATCTTTGTGCCATGAACTCGATCGATCCGATCGTATCGACGTTCTAAGTACAAATGCCAGCGTCTACTGTCTCGACTAAGATCGATCTTCTCGCCGTCAACTCCCTTGGTAGGGACTGTCTCGATTCAGTCCGATCTCCTCGCCGTCGGCATCGGAATACTATCTCTTGGCGGCATTACTGCGCATCGCCGTCCGCCGGAAGGAGTTAGGTTTCGCCCGGAATACTATCTCTCGGCGGTATTGCTGCGCATCGCCGTCCGCCGGAGGTGTTAGGTTCCATCCTGTTCCATCGGCTTGACATCTCATTGTTAAGCCGATCATCGGATTATCGTCCAAGCTATCGGTAAAGCGCTCAACGCTTCGCCGACGGCTTGTCTGCTCTATCGGCTCGATGTCTCATCGTTAAGCCGATCATCGGTTTATTTCCCAAGCTATCGATAAACCTTCATTGCTTCGCCGGCAGCTTATTTATCAGAAACCTTGCCGATTGCAAAAAGTCAAATCGGCTGTCACGTCCTCGGAAAGCCTGATCCCCTGTTGTTCGGCGGTAGTTGGTGCCGGGAAATCACTTTTCCGCGTCAACACCAACCCATTGGACAGAGCGAACAAGTCAGCCTCTCTGTTTTTGACTCCGAGTCTGATGAGAGCGCTGAGGTCCGTTACTACCGAGAAGTTTTCGTTCTTGACGCGGAGGATCATCACTCTGCTTCTCCACTTGTCGGATACGAGGAGACCGCCACAGGCACGGCAGACCCGGATTCACGCTGAGTGGAGGACCAAGATCGCAAACATCAGCTTTGCATCCGCGGCCGCGACGTCCAGAACAAGCTTCGCGCGGTGAAGCTAAGGGACCAGGACGTCTACACGACTCCCCAGGCAAACATCGTCGCTTCGAAGACTCTTCTTGAGACCATCGCACCACAACTTTCAGAAGGCAGCCCGCTCGTCCAGACCCTCACTCGAGCAATGACCATGGTGGAGATGGCTGCCATTCAACAAAACGAGGCACGTCCCGCTCCGACCACTTCGGCTCGCAGTCGTTCTACGCGCAATCGAAATAGAGCTCGCGCCTCCGCGGCTGGCGATTCTCGCCAGACAGCTGCCCATGATCTTCGTCAAGACATAGAAGCCAAATGGCGGGTGCGCATTGACGGCAAGCAAAACTCTCGTAGGCATCACTGTCGGCGCGTTGATGATCAAGCCGAGAGCACCTCCAGTCAGCGCGACCACCGTCACGAGCGTCGCCAAGACCCACGGCGGGAGCATCGTAGTAGATCCCCGAGGCAGAGGCAGCCACGACCGTTGGAGGGGATTCGAGTCTTTACCCCGGATCTTCGCCAAGTAGTTTGGTCGGATGGTTTTAACCTCAAAGGCATCGACAAGTTCAATGGCGAAAGGGATCCAAAGAACTGGCTGCAGGTTTACGCCTTAGCAGTCAGCGCGGCAGGAGGTGATCAGAACGTCATGGCAAATTACTTGCCAGTCGCTTTGACCCCAACCGCCCATACTTGGCTAACGGGACTCCCGGAGAACTCGATCGAGTCTTGGGACGACCTCTAGGAATAGTTCATCACCAATTTCCAAGGAACCTATGAAAGGCCCGCGGGGAGATGGGAGATTGGACAGTTACATCGGCGCAAGAACGAGACTCTTCGTGAGTTCATCAAGCGCTTTACCAAGAAGAAGAACGAGATCCGGGACGTTTCGGAGCAAACGGTCATCGATGCCTTCTTCGCCGGATGCAAATCTGAGGAGTTCATCAGGCAGATGACTCGGGACCCGCGTAATCTCAAGGCCATGTTCAGAATGGCGGACCAACAGGCCAACGCCGAGGAGGCCATCATGAATCATCGTGGTGGCAACGACGGAGGCCCCAAGAAGAAGCCTAATGATGAGCAGGACAAGCCCAAAGATAAGAAGCGCAAGGGGACGAGATGGTCGCCAATATGGAGCGCAATCGGCTTAAGCCCCCCAACGACAACGACTACAACAAGGTTATGGACTCGGTATGTCCCTTCCACCCACAAGGAAAACACTATGCCAAAGACTGCCTTATTCTGCAGAAATTCACCGAAAACTCAAAGCAGTCGGCGGCCAAGGGCGGTCAAGGAAAGAAACCCGATGGAGATTACCAGGGCGCTGAGCGCGAGATCAGCTACATCTTCGGGGGCTCCAATGCGTACGAGTTCAAGCGAAAGCAAAAGCTTACCACTCAGGAGATCAACGCTATCATGCCCGCGACCCTAAAATACTTGCGCTGGTCCGAGGTACCCATCACCTTCGACCGATCGGATCACCCGGATCGGATTGCCTTCCCCGGCAGATATCCTTTGGTGTTAGATCCGATCGTGCGAGGAAGCAAATTGAAGAGGATTCTGGTAGACCAGATGAATATTCTTCGTTCCGAGCTACGACAGGGATCGTCTCCCTTCCACGGGGTAATCCCGGGACGTCCGTGATACCACTCAGACAGATCTCTCTGCCCGCTACGTTCGAGACCAAGGATAATTATCGGACCGAGAGTTTAAGCTTTGAAGTGGCTGATTTCAAGACGGCATATCATGCCATCTTGGGAAGGCCGGGGATTGCCAAATTCATGGCTGTTCCCAACTACACCTACCTCGTCTTAAAGATTCCAGGTTCCAACGGTGTAATCACCCTCCCTGGTGACGTTAAACAGTCCCTGCTCTGTGACTGCGAAAGCTGTGAGATGGCTCAGGCATTGGACTCATCTGTTGAGATGGAAATGATCCGACTGGAGGTTGCATCCCTTCAGGAGGAAGGGGATATCCTCGCCAAAAAGCAGGCTAAAACATCCATCCAACCAGCTGAAGAAACTAAGAAGATTTTGTTGAACCCATCAGATCCGGCCAAGACAGCCGTGATTGGGACAGGGCTAGACAGCAAATAGGAAGAAGCGCTCGTCACTTTCCTCCGGGCCAACCAGGATGTGTTCGCTTGGAAGCCTTCGGACATGCCTGGTGTTCCGAGGGAGGTCATCGAGCACTCTCTCCACGTTGACGAAAAGGCGAAACCAATCAAGCAACGCCTATGAAGATTTGCTCCTGATCGGAAGGACGCCATACGGGAAGAAATCACCAAACTGCTGGCAGCTCGGTTCATCAAGGAAGTGTATCACGCCGAGTGGCTTGCGAACCCGGTCCTGCTGCAAAAAAAAGAACTGAAAAACGCCTTTTGGTGCTTTCTGGTATATCACAATGCCATTCGAACTGAAAAACGCTGGCGCGTCTTATCAGCGCACCATACAACGGTGTTTTCACACTCAGCTCGGGCGCAACGTGGAGGCCTATGTCGACGACGTCATCATAAAAACAAAATCTAGATGGTATCTCATAACAGATCTAACCGAGACATTCGAGAGTCTAAGGGCATACCGGATGAAGCTAAACCCCGAGAAGTGCGTTTTTGGGGTCCCATCTGGTAAATTACTCGGATTCATTATCTCCCATCGAGGGATGGAAGCCAATCCAAAGAAGGTCAACGCCATCATCAAGATAAAGCCCCCGACCAGTCAGAAGGATGTGCAGAAGCTCTCTAGATGCATCGTGGCACTCAGCCGATTCGTTTCCCGACTTGGGAAGTGAGGCATGCCATTCTTTAGGCTCTTACGCCGATAAGACGATTTTCAGTGGACAGTGGAAGCACAAGAAGCCTTCGAAGATCTAAAGAGGTTCCTCACCACGTCTTCGGTGTTGGTCCCTCCTGTGCCCCAGGAGCCCCTCTTACTCCACATCGGCGCCACGACTCACGTCATCAGCAGCGGTCTGATGGTTGAATGGGATGAGCAGGGCTCCCTCCAAAAGGTACAGCGCCCGGTCTACTTCGTAAGCGAGGTATTGGGCAAATCCAAAACAAGGCACCCACAAATCCAGAAGCTTCTATATGCTGTATTGCTCAATCACGGAAGCTTAAGCATTATTTTTAAGAACATGAAATTTCGGTGGTCACTTCTTTCTCGCTTGGATACATACTTTATAATCGAAAAGCCACCGGGAGAATTGCAAAGTGGACAGTCGAGCTTGGAGCCTTTGTGTAAGGATTCTAGGCCGAGAGGGGGGGTGAATCGGCTCTTTTCAAATTTTACTTCTCTTAATTCGCTTGCTTTGTTAATCAAATTAGGAACACAAGCTAACGATTGATCTAGAGTCTAGTTATGGAAGCGATCACAATGATACACAAGCGACTACTAGGAGGCTCGATGGCGCTCACATGCAAACGATCAAATCAATATGAGGAAGTAAATGAGAGAGACAAGAAAGCGCAAACCGAGTTGTTTCCCGAAGTTCGGTGCTCAACACATGAACACCTACGTCTCCGTTGAGGAAACTTCTCACACAGAGAAGTCGGACTCTCTCGTCCCTAGCCCTCAATCCACTCATGTAGCTCTTCACCAACACATGGTAGGCGAGCTCCAAACCTTCACACAAGACGAAGTTCTTCCACACGCGAAGCTCCTCGCACTCAGCAGTGCCGACACTGCACACCGACCCCGACACACGGAGGATTTTGTACACAACCTTCAAGGATGAAGGCCATGCACCTCCGACACACGGAAGTGACCCCGACACACGGAGGATTTCGCTGGCGTGGTCGTGCACGGTTGATGAAGCTCGTGGTGTGGTGACGATCTCTTGGCGTCAAGTCCCAAGAGCACAAGATCGGAGACTGTCTTCACCACTACCCTTCTCTCCCACCATGGAAACTAGGGCAAGAACACCATGGGAGAAGGGGCAGACCTTGGGGATGGATGAGAGGAGGTAGGGGGCACCTTCTTCTTCCTCTTCCTCTCTTCTCCTCCCTCTCAATCTCTCAAGCACATGGAACCCTAGATGGAGGTGGGTGCCATGGGAGGAGCTCTCATGGGTGACTAGGGCAAGGGGTGGCTGCAAATGGTGGCTCTCTCATTTTTCTCCCGTGCTCCAAGCCCCTATTTATAGGCATAAGGCGAAACCCTAAAGATGGATGGCTCAGATTTAATCTCACGAGATTCAGCTCGATCTGTCGGACGCCGTCCGGTGCTTATCGGACGCCGTCCGATAGGGTTTAAAGCCAATTTTTGTACTTCGTCGGACGCCGTCCGGTGGCTTATCGGACGCGTCCGATGAAGCGCTGGCACGCGCACAAAAGATGCTCGCCACGTGTTTGCTCGCGGGTTTAGCCGGCATTGGACGCCGTCCGGTGCAGATCGGACTCCGTCCGACAGTAGACTCCGGGCTGAGGACTTGCCATTTTGGCTAAGTCTCGACTGGTCGGACGCCGTCCGGCAGAGGCGATGTTGGTTGGGACTTAGCCAAATTTCGTGCTCACTCCTTGGGAATCGACACTGTCGGACCACGTCCGAAGAGGGTCGGACGCCGTCCGACAGGGGCGGTGTTTTCCGGTCTTAGTCTCTCGGGCTCACTTTCTCACCGGACGCCGTCCGACAGAGGGTTAATTTGCACACCCCTTCGGACTTAGCCCCTCTCGCCCCCTCTCGTCACCACGCCTCAGGTCTTGGGACATTTTTGTTGATTTGTGGACACGGTGACAACCTGGGTAGGGTCAAACGAAAACTTTAGACCATTTGGACGGGGAGTTTCGCGCTCTCAGGTATTTTGGAGACTTAGCGGCTACGAAAACCCTAGACAGCTGGACTCCGAACCTTCTCGACCCTGGGACAGGTGTACTCGCTGTAGATGGTTCGCTCAAGACTAACTCCTGCCACTCTCGGAACCCCCATGAAACCCGGCTGATGTTTCTAGACCTGTGCTCAGTGGGACCCTGCAACCAGAGAGATGTAGTCGAGCCAAAGACACACACACAAGGAAATCAGAAGAACTATAAAAACAAAAGGTCCTTATCCTTGGCGTTCCAGCTGTACGGCCTAGTTGCCATCAATTACCAAAATCATTCAGCCCATGGGAGGCTTGATCTTACAATTTGAAATAAAGATCAGGCCTTGATTAGCCATCAAATCTCAAGCACTAGCCGATTTTGTCGCGGAATGGACAGAGGCTCAGACCCCAGCAGCAAAGGAGATTCTCGAGTACTAGACAATGTACTTTGATGGTTCCCTCATACTCAGTGGCATGGGGGCTGGGATTTTGCTCATATCGTCGACTGAAAAAAAGCTACGCTACGTCCTCCAGATACTGTTTCCCGTCGGCAACAACGCCGCAGAGTACGAGGCACTCATCCACGGGCTACGCGTCGCCATATCGCTTAGCGTCAGGCGGTTAATGGTGCGTGGGGATTCCCATCTCGTGGTTAACCAAGTTCAAAAGGGGTGGCCTTGTATTGGCGGCAATGATGACTTCCATCGTCGAGGTACGAAAGTTAGAAGACAAATTTGACGGATCGAGTCGACACAAATGCTCACCAAAACAACGGCAAGCAGACGAAGTTAGCGCGATGGGATCCACTCGGCGCAAGTCGGCATGGTGTTTTCGCCCAAGAACCGTGGCGCGCCTATCAAGCTACCGCCGCATCGGAGAAGATCAAGAGAAGCAAGCAGAACCCGATGCAAAGGTATTGTCAATTAACACCGGGTGGACGCAGCCTTACTTAGATTACCTTCTTCGTGATGAGATGCCTGAGGATCGGAGCCTCGCCGAGTGCATTACACGCTAAAGCAAGAGCTACAAGGTAGTCGGGGACGAGCTTTCTAGAAAAAGCAGTTTCGGGGTACTAAGGCGTTGCATATCCGAGCAGAAAGGCAGAGATCTACTCAATGATATCCACTCGGCAGAATGTGGGCACCACGCGGCGGCCAGCACCCTCGTAGGAAAAGCCTATCGGCAAGGATTCTTCTGACTGACTGCTGTCACCAACGCGGAAGACATAGTACTTAGGTGTGACAGGTGTCAATTATTTGCGCGGCAGATTCACATGCCGGCTCAGGATCTACAAACAATCCTAATCTCTTGGCCCTTCGCCGTCTGGAATCTGGACATGGCAGGCCCCTCAAACGAGCGCAAGGCGGATTCACTCATCTCTTCGTCGCCATCGACAAGTTTACAAAATTGATTGAAGCCAAGCCAGTTGCTGTAATTACGGCGGTCAAAGCACGCGAGTTCTTCCGAGACATCGTCGTACGTTTTGGCGTACCCAATCGCATCATCACCGACAATGGCGTTCAGTTCAAAAGCAGCGAATTCCAAGATTGGGGCGAAGAGTTGGGCATCAAGAACTGCTATACTTCGGTGGCTCATCCTAGAAGTAATGGGCGGGTTGAACGTGCCAACGGATTGGTGTTACAAGGGCTTAAAGCCAGAATCTTCGATCGTCTGAAGCTGTATGCTACGCTCTGGGTTAAGGAGTTGCCTTCGGTGCCCTGGGGGCTTAGAACGACCCCAAGTCGAGCAAACGGATAGACACCATTTTTCCTAGTCTATGGTTCAGAGGCGGTCCTCCCGACTGAATTGAAGTTTCGGTCCCCTCGGGTCGTCGGTTTCGACAATAACCAGTCGGATGAGACAAGACATGAAGACCTCGATCGGCTCGAGCAAGCCAGGGAAGCAGTAATGATCCAGTCGGCAAAGTACCAATAGGGTTTGCGTCGCTATCATCAGCGCAACTGAAAGGATTGCTATGCCGCCTAGAGGGGGTGAATAGGCGAATAAAACGAAATTGCGGAATTAATAAACGAAAAAGTGACCAGCCCGTCGGATGTTCCGACCTGATCCAGCAACCCCTGCGTCGGATGTTCCGACGGCATCAGATGTTCCGATCCTGGGTATTCTGGATTTATCGAAAACCTGCGGTAAAAACTGATTTCTCGCAAAACCAAGGTTAGATCTATTCAAGAATACTCAGAACAGCCCAACACTAATAGTAAAAACGATAAAACAAGACCAAGACGAAAACACGGCGATTTTTTTTTACCGATACTCACCGTTAGGGAAGGCACAAAGCCCGGATCACCAAGACCCTAATCCCCTCCTGGCGAAGCACACAGCACTCACCGGCGATCACTAGTTGAATCCTTTTTCTTGCGGAGGTAGATTTGCACATTCACAAACTTCGGAGGCACGCCACATGAATATCGGCGGCTCACCGGCGACACCTAGCCGTCTAGGAGCCTTTCAAGGCTCCAAGAGTAACAAATGCAATGAAGAAATTAGGAATCGCTAAGTGCTCAAAAAATTAGACAACTCTAATCCGTGGAGCACTTGGGTGTCTTGATCTCTCTAGATCTAGATCCCACAAGATGAACAAGAGAGAGACAAAGGCTAGGGTTCTTGAGAGAGATGATGAACAGGAAGTGTTAGGTTCAAATCAGGGGATCAGTAACCTTATGGCATGTATTAGAGAAGACTTTAAATAGGGAATCCCGAAAACTAGCCGTTGCTGCAGTTAATCCCGCATCAGATGTTCAGATCCCATCGGATGTTCAGGTGGCCATCGGATGTTCCGACCCACGTTGGATGTTCCGATGGACTACTCTCTGGATTGCTTTGAAAACTGGCAAACTTGGATTACCATCGGATGTTCCGACCCTCATCGGATGTTCTGATGGTATAGGTTCTGTATGAGATGTATTTTGAGTGGAAAACTCACACAAACTTTGAGATACATATTTTGAGCACTTAGGAACCTTTATAAGCTTCTCCATTGCATCCCTCTTTATAGTATGACATCCCTACGACTCAATAAATAAAGATTTACAAAAAATACTAGTCTTGATGCCTTCATGCAACATATCCACTTTTGAGGGGTACACTATCATATTTAAACATGTACCTCATGGAATTAACCTGTATAACATCTGTGCACAATTCTCCAATAGAAATATTAGCCCTATAATTGTTAATCATTAATCACCAAAATTACGTGGGGCCTAGATGCACTTTCAATCTCCCCCTTTTTGGTGTATTGTATCAACAATTATAGCTTACTAAAAACATTATAAACAAGAATATAGATGGAAGCTCCCCCTGAAACTATGGCAAGAATAACAACAAGAGCCCCCTATATCCGTGGCAAATTTGAATCTAAATGCAGTATGGCAGGATATATCACACAATGCGAAAATTAAATAACTAGCAATTCACCATTACATCATCATTACATAATAACTAAAGTCTTACAGGCACAGCGTACCGCATAAAACATCAAGTTCAAGTTTAAAAACATAGTTTTGCACATAATCATTCAAGTTTCAAACATAGGAATCTAAGATAAATGATAACTTTTCTCCCCCTTTGGCATCAAGACGTTAAAAAGAGAAAAAACTGAAAGTGGACTACTCAATCCAGTTTGGATCACTGCTGCTGGAACTGCCACCACCACCCTGAACGCCAGCTCCACCGGTGACTTCATCATCATCGTTGTCGTTGCCACCACCGGAGGAATGAATCCCAAACAGTCCTCGAGTGTAGGAATCAATGGTAGTGTTGGGAAACTCGGAATCATCAGAAGAGAGAGGCATACCAAGATGCTGCTTGATGTCTTGAATATGCTTGCGATTGTCGCGGAGACGCGCAATGGTGTCCTTGACCCTTTCATTCGTCTTGCGACACATGCAAAAGATAGATTTCAGCATCTTCTTGATGGAGCCTCCAGAAGATAATGGACTGGACCGAGCTGAAGATGGGCCCGCGCTACCGCGAGGAGCAGAAGAAGGCCCTGTGCTATCACGAGTACCGAACCTCTCCTGGGTGGAGTCGCAGAAGTCCCGCCAGGAGAAGCCAGTCCACTCATGGTCATGAGGTATGGGGTATGTTTCACATCTAGTACAAACTTGAGACCAGTAACATGGATGATCATGCTCATCAGATAAGGAGCATAAGGACAGCTCCTCTTTGGATCGTAAGCACTGATCTTGATCTCACACTAGATGAAGTCCAGAATATCAAAGGGACGCTCTCGCAGACCAATTTTCAACAGAAGGTTGCGAGAGTAAAATAGCACACGAGATACATCACTTTCCTTGGGACACAGAGTCTTGTGAAGAATGTGATTCAGCACTTGATAGAAAGGCTTCATGGTCTCAGTTGCTCCAGCCTTAGATGGAATAGGCCCATTATATAAGAACTTTAGCTCATGATTCTTTAATGTATCGATGTCATGGATCTCCTCCATGTTGCCTCTAGAGGATAGCTTCAGATGTTGACCAAACTTCCTTTTTGAAAAGTTGTAGAAAACTCCGTCGCACATAAACCAAAAGAAGTCGCCAGTCCAATACAAAGTAGCATAGAACTGACAAATGACCTCATCATTCCAATCATGCTGAAAACTCAAGATGTCGGTCAATCCCATGGTGTCACAAGCAGAGATTACTTCATTTATGACCGGATTGACTATCAACACCATGCCTTCAGAGCACGAGCAGCTACGTCGTTTTTACTCTTAAAATCTTGTATTCTAGCATTGTGTAATTAATCTTTCTTTCTGACTTACTACTTAGCCGTAAATGACTAAGCAGTAAATCGGGGGCTACACTTAATAGTGTATGGAGTCAACCGCACCCTATCTTATCAATAAAAGTTGTTTTCTCTCCTTACATGTGTTGATCAAATTCGGGTATTACGAAAATTCTTGAGTAATGGTGCTCGTACTTGTCAAAGACAACGTTTAGCTACTCGGTTGGTGCCAGGGGAGAAAGCCAAGTGCAAATTTCTGGCACTCGGGGGCTGGATCAGTTGGCAAATGCGTTTCATGAAAGAGGATAAAGCTAAATACTCGGATAAATAAGATCACAAGTATTGAGGATCAATTAAGAGTTTGGGCGACAAATACATCTACAAATCTAAATGTCCGGCCAGATTGACGGCAGTCGGGCGGACTTCTTTCAGCAGGGCGCAGGCCTCTTCTTCAGTACATGCAAACCCTTCTTTCACGGCCTCGAAGTTCAGGCGGGGGAAGTTTGATTTTGCAATGGCGAGGCCCTGACTGGTGCATGTCGTCGCTGCTGTTGGCGATTCTTACGCACAAAGAAATTAATCCGCAAGCGAACGGATATCGCTTGTAGTTTTCACCAGGAGTATTCCTAGAGTTATCAAATCCACAGGGAACGAGGGTTTAAAGAGATAACCTCTATATCTTAATTATTTAAAATACCAGCCAGTCTAGGTAACGGGGTTAGGATAAACGAAAAGACCGGGACACACATACACGATAAATATTCACACAAATAAAGAGAAAGCTACACTAGCTAGATAGACAGTTGGGAGGACAACGAGACAAGTTTAATAAGTTCACAAAGTCGTGTGATTCAGTTTACTGAGCGAGCTTAGGGTTTTCTAATAGTGGTCCACTTGATATTCGTCGTCGGAGCTTGGACACTCACTACCACCTGCTATCCTGAATTGGAATCCCGAATGGTTATGATCGTTCCGATTTGGCTCTCTTGTCCAAAACCGGACGCCACATGGGTTACGACGAGATACTTAGTATCTACGGATGGATAGGGTGTCACCACCTACCACATATCGTGGGCCGGTGTAAACCGAGTTAGTCCTAGTCTCAGACACCGCGTCTGCGACTATTCCTAATCAATCTTCCTCAGTACTAAAAGAAGTTGATCTAGGTTCAATGCCTGGCTCTAACAGTATATGAGTGAGAACCTAAACTGATTCCAGATGAAAACAAGCTACCGGTAAGACAAATCTACACAACTCATTTATGCAGATATACTCAGCTCAAATAAAGTTCAACACTATAGCAATGAATGAAGTAATCTCACTAATTGAAACAATTAGAAAATGGTACAAGAGCTATTACCCGAATTCCCGAAGACACTTCCAGAACTCCGAGCGTCGGCTCGACTTGACTCTAACTCCCAACTTCTACTAACTAAGAGCTACTCTACAAAGTGGAATGAAAATGTGAATGTGTTGTGTGTTGTGTTACAAGTGAGGAGAGGGGGTCTATTTATAGTGTTCCGCAGCTAACCGGGGTGTTCCACGTGTAGGGACACGTGTCATCTATCCCTCCTTCAAAGGGGAACCAGAGGGGGCTCAAGAATGGGTCGGCCGGCCTAGGGTGGGTCGGCCGACCCACCTCCTTCACCTCCCAGCCGTGGATTTTGCCTGGGATGCTCCCTTGATGGTGTAGATTAACCCCTTAAGCCGGTGGATCAAATGGACTTGCGCAAGAAAGGAATCCAAGGGAATCCTATGCTCTTTTGTGAAGCAACAGTGTCCATTCGATCAAACCGATAGTAGTGAATGGTCTAGATGTCCTTATTTTGTGTTTTTATGCCACTGGGGACAAGACAGAGCTGGATCGGTGACGTGGCTGGGTTGGCCGGCCTGGCCTGTTGCCCGGTCTGGCTCTGGTTTGTCCTGTTTTGCACCTGTAGACCCAAAACTCACCAAAACTTGTGAAACTTTATTAGAATAAATAAAATGTTAGTATAAATCTTGATTTTCCTTCGAAAAGCCGGAATTCCGAAAAATGTTGACGTATAAAATTGGTGTTTATTTGGTGTCAACAGCTGTCTCCCGAGAGAAGGTCTTGATTCATGCAGGAATATCGTCAAGGCGGGCCACAAAGATATCATCGTCTGATGGAAGCTCCTTATCGGGGGTAAAGATACTAGAGCGTTGGAGCTATTCCTACCAAAGCACAATCGCGGAGCTCGTAGGCAGACTTCACTTTTTCATCGAGAACTTGGAATTGTGCCCCGGTCTTCTGCCGGTACTCTGTACAACCAATCGGGCGTCACAAACCACTCGGACTTCAGTGGGGCTGAGCCAGGGAGAGTCAGTGGTGGAAAGTTACCTTCCAGTTCTTTAGCCAATCTCTCGGCTTGAGTGCTGGCTTGGAAGACCTTATCCTCCATGGCCTTCTGCCTCGCCTCCAATGTCTCCTCCAGAGCCCTCTGCTTCGCTTGAGCCCTCGAACATTTTTCTAATACTTCCCATTCTTCGCCTTGAACATTTCGGTTTGAGCCCTCGTGCAAAGCAGGGATTCAGGGCGTAAAAGGGCTTTACCTTGAACATTTCGGTTTGAGCCCTCGACATGTTTTCTAATACTTCCCATTCTTCGCCTTCCTTCTTGTCGTCGACCTCGTAGCCCTCCATCTCTTTCCTCCACTTTAATCGGAGGGGTGGAGTGTGAGCTTTGGTGGAGGGACGAGGAATTTCCTCGATTTCCAGTTTCGAGCTCTCTGGAGCCGGGGCTGGGATTTCCCCTTTGTCGGCGAGGATTGACGAGTGGAAGAAGATGGACCGGAGTCTTGGTGGGGTGCAGCGTGCTAAGCCGGGTCTTCTGCTGGTTTAGGCTCAGCTTGGCGACCGGATTTTGGAGGTGCTGAGGCTGGTACCTTGCTGCCGTGCGAGCTTGGCATGTCATCATGCACGACGGGTTTTCTGACAACATTTGAAGACTTTTCAAGATAGCTTCCTTTACAAGTCGTGAAGGCACAATATTGTGAGGGAATACCTTTGTGATGAAACAAACTTGAATCCAATCTGGATGCCCGAATCACTCGGGCTGGAGCCGGAGGGCCTTTCCGTCCTCGATGCGGCCTCTGGGCCAGCAGATTGGGGAGACGGAAGGCTTTGTGGCCGCTTGGCCGGAGCCGGAGACTGCCTCGTTGCTGGGCGGCGGCGACGCGGGAGCGGGGCGTTGTCTTCATCATCGTCCCCGTTCGAGTCCCCCAAAGAGACGCAGGAGACGGAGGACTTTGTGGCCGCTTGGCCGGAGCAAGGGGGTACCCCCCTTGCCTTTCTTGGCTGGAGGAGCATCAGCTGAGTCCCCTGTAGGACGCTTGCGTGGTGCCTCCTTATGGCTTGGGGCCTCTGGGACTGGATAGGGGGAGAAAAAGGTTGCGAGTCCCTGTGTGTGTGTGTCGGATTAGATCAATTGCGATGTCGCTCCTAAAAACCACGGTTGAGTTGAGAAGAATCTGTTCCTTACCGCTGGAGGAGGATATGACAGGCGGTAAGCACTCGAGCAATCAGAGTGGACTATTTCCGAGCCCGAGGCAAAGAGTTCGGCCACTCGGCTGGCCATATCCTTCTACGAAATCGGGTCTTCAGTTTCCCGAGTGGCGTCTTGCGGCCCCGAGTACTCGAAGGCGAGAAGCACCCTTTCCTTGATGGGCTGGACACGGCGCTGAGTGTAGTTCCAGACTACGCCAATGCCAGTCAGCCCGACAGATTTTAATCTGTTCAGGAATACAAAAGGTTCCTTCACCTGGCTTCCTTCGCCATCGGCGAGAGGAGAAGACCAGGAGGGATGGATTGTGGGGCACTCTCCGGAGAATGAAGGGAGGACTAGAGGAGAGTTGGCACAGTAAAACCACTCCGAGTGCCAACCCTTGTTGGAGGTTCTCAAAGGAAGATCAAAATAGAATTTCCGGGCCCCTTCCCGCAGCTGAAATCCCACGCCGCCTGCGGCTTTGGGAGAATTCTTGTTTGGGAAAGGTTTAAGAAGATAAAGAAATCTGAAGAGGTCGAAGTGGGGGGCGATCCCAAGATAAGCATCACATATATGGATAAAAATCACAATTTGGAAAACGGAATTGGGGTTCAAATGAAAAACCTCGATGCCGTAAAAATGCAGCAATCCCCGGAAGAAAGAAGAGCAAGGGAGGCCGAAGCTACGGAGGAAGATGGATTCGAAGACCATTACCTCGTCGGAGCGAGGGGTGGGACAGGATTCGCCGGCGGCAGTGCGCCACAAGGCGATTTCTTCGGAGGGGAGCACGCCGATGGAGACTAACTTCTGTAGCCTCCGTTCGGTCGTGATGGACTTCATCCACTCCTTGCCGCTCTTGGCTACCTTCGGGGCGGCGGGAGATGGGGGTGCCATTGCAGATCGGAGGTGGCGGTGGCGGAGGTTGCGACGGAGAAGAACCCTAGCGGCGGAGTTCGCTGGGGGAAGAGACTAAAAGACTGGCGCGAAAAGTGGGCGAGGTGAACTAATTTCATTCCCCTGTTCCTAATTTATCACAACGAGCAGCGTTTCGCATTCTGGGCCGGGCCTTTGTCTTGCGCCGGATGCAGCCTTTTTGGGAAGGCTTGGATGACCACTCGGGTGGCCGTGTAATTTCTTCCGAGAGGATTGTGTATGCATTGGGCGCCGGTTTGGGAGCGCGCAGTCCTAACTACTCGGATGAAGCAATGCAAGTTATGGATTCAAGATCAAGACCAGAAGAGACATCCGGATTTCCAAAAGGTTTTCATTAAAGCGGCTCTTAGGCCTAATTACATGTTTCCGCGGTGCAGCACAACGAGCTAGGGCTCGTCGCTGGCTCGCGGAGGAGCAAAAGAAGAAGAAATCCCCCGGCGGGAAGGTGAAGCGCCTACCAAAGGCCCTTCAGAACCACTCGTCGGCGAGGAGAGCTGCGGCCAGTGCGTCCCTAAGTGGGATACGCACCTTGTAGAGCTGCGGAAACCCTCGGATCAGAACCCTGATGGATTCTTCCACGCGGATCTCCGCAGTGACCTAGGCGTACTCCCGCCAAAACTCGTCCATGGCGGCTTTGGCAGTGGCTTGGGCCTCGGCTTCTGCAGCAGCCTCGGTGACCAACTCTTCTACCATCTCAGCTTGGTTCACCATTGATCTTGAGGAAGAAGAACGTGGAGGTTTTTTGGGTTTCGCTGAAAAGGAGAGACTCGAAAACTCGCAGGCTGGATGTGGAGTAGTACATTGCCCCTGAATTTCTTTTATACACAGGAGAAGTTCAAAGGGCGCGCCTTATAATCCGTTTCAAACACAGTAAAACTATCATGGCGATGGGACGGAAGTGGATACAGATACGTTTCCCAGCGGAAGAGCGTGTCGCTCGGGCTGTGTGTGAAAAAGGCTCGAAAACGCTTCGCCTCCGCTTAGTAGGCTTGGGCTAAAACTGCAAAGGGCGATCCCCTTAACAATCTTTCTTAATACACCGCTAACGGTGGCAATGTGTTAACATCGAGCCTAATTTGGCCTCGGTACACCCTGGAGGGCATATGACCGGAAGCGCTAAAATTAAAAATATTTCACGGCATACCGCATGTTGGGTCACAAGCCAACTTCGCATGCTCGAGGTTGGGTGTTGGTGAAATTTGGGTACAGTTTCGGAGGTATGCCTTTTCTAAGGTCGTCAGTTGTATACCGTTACCCGGATATAAGTACCTCTCGGCCAAACTATATCCAATCGGTACGCCCCTAGGGGCCTATGGCTGATCCCTTCTCTGGTTGGGATAGGTACCACTCGGCTGAAAGGTGCGTCCCATGCTGGGTCGAGTGCTGGTTCTTACAAGTTAAGGCCAGGCGCCTGACGCTGATACATTTTGAAATGCTTAATTTACAGCATGCTGCAAGACAAAAGTTGTAATGGCGTTGGCTTAAGGCATGCCCCATGATGGGTCAATTGCTGCTTTGCAACGTGGGAGTAGGTGCCAAGTAGCCGAATTCGTCTGTTGAGGTGACGTGCCCAATGGGCCGAAAGAAGCTAGAGTTTGGTACTACCAACCTAGGCGTTGCTTCAACATAAAAACTTAAGATTTTTTGAGTTCTTTATAATCTCTTTTCAGATTACATGAGATATTGGTGAAACCAGTCGACCGAACATCTGACTTCATCGTAAAGCACTCGGGGGCTACTGTGGACTACATGGGCCCCGGGTATCCTCTAGAAGGCCCATAAGGGAGCAGATGGGGGACGACCCACGTCGGCTGATTAGGGATAAAGACCACTCGGGTTACACGCGTCTTGAGCTACAAGGAAGTTTCCGAGGATATGATCTAACTCCATGTAATTAGAAGATCAGCACATGCATGACATGTAACGGCATAACAAGATTAGGTACCGTGAATCACGTGCTACCGTGTAACTCTATCTCCCCCTGCACTATTTAAAGGGAGGGGGTAGAGGCCATAGGCATAATAGATCTCAACGTCATAGAGCATACGCTGTAATCATCTTGGTCATCTTGCATCCCGCATCTTGATCAATCATAATCCCAGAGCACAGGAATTAGGGTATTACCTCGGTGCTGAGGGCCCGAACCTGTATAAACCCGGTCTTGTGCTCCATCTAATTTGGTTCTTGCTAACGCCCCCTCGTACAAATTCATTATCGACGGTAACCCCCAGTTAACCATCAGTCGACATGCTCCGGTAGCTATCTTGTTTCTTCTTAAACTTGTCGAATAATCTCGATCATTTAGTACTAAGCAAATTAAATTTTATCCAAAATAATCTAGCAAATCCCCAGATCATGAACTCTTGCTATTCACATTCTGCCGCAGAACACGCGCCTCAATTGTACTAGTCGGAGACTTGGAGTATGATAGTTGGCGTACCGAAATGTGCAATAGCTGGCAGCCCGGCGTGGCCAGCAATTTTGAAGCAAGGCAGGAGGACTGCCGTGTATTCAAAAGCAGGAGAAGATTACAGGTTGGGGGAGATTAGGGCCCCTCCCCCGGGTGGCCAAAAAAAAGACTTAACTAATTACAAAAGGCGCGCCCGCAGCCTAGATGGTGCATGGACAGCATGGATGTCCATGCTCAGTTGGTCCTAGACAGATCTTCTCTTACGGGGGCCATCCCCTCTCTCTGTATCGCCATGCTCGTCGTGCCTAAGCAACTCCATTTCCACGTGACTATCTCCTCTTTAGGGATGGCATCATGGCACTAATATCCACAGATCCGGATACACGTGGATATCCGATCCGATGTTATTCTTACCTAGATCTAATCACGGAAAGCCCGGCCCGACAACCCGGCTTGAAAAATCCTGGCCGGCTCAGCCCAGCACGACCGGTGCATCGGGCCGGGCTTGGGCCTCAATCCGGAGCCCGGTCGTCTAGCCGGGTCGGGCCTAGGCTGGTTTTTTTGCGATTTTAGCCATGGCCGGGCCGAGCCATTGGGCTTCGGGCTGGGCTCGGGCCTGGCTTTCAAGCCTGACGCACCAGGCTAGGCCGTGCTCGAGCCTAGTCTCGTGGGACCGGGCTTTTCCAAGCCCGGCCCGACTAGACGTTTGATCAGGTCTATTTTCACCCATAGGTTTCCGGGTACGGGTACCCAAAATTAGCGGGTATGGACAAGGGTATTATTTTGTACCCATGCGTAACCAATGGATATTCGAAATAATTGAAAATAATTGCTTATAGTTTGTGATTTAGTAATCAGTAGTTGTTGTAACTTTAAATTTTCACTTTATAGTTTGGATGCTTATCTCTCTCTTTCTGAATGTTAGCAAAACATGTGTTAAATGAAAATATACTTGGTTAACTGGCTACTGTGTGATTCAATGTTCTGTATTCAGTAACTCCGGAGTGTGCGGTTATGGGAACTTGTTGGGTATCAGGTACCTGTCAAATTTGGGTATGGGTGTGCATGTGTATCCATAAATAGAACCGGTTCTAGGTTTGCGTAATACCTTCGGGTATCGGGTATGGGTATGGCTCAGGCATGCTTGGTTATACCTATTTGATTGCCATCCCTACTCCTCCCTGTTCCAAGAACAATAGATAGGACGAGTTTAGTTGCCTAGCCTCGATCTGACTAGAGCAAGGTCTGTGTGAGCCAGGAATCAGATTCAGCTTCTACGGGACCTAAACTACGGAACCTTATTACGTCCTTGAGATTCTATTCGTGACGATGTAAGTGTCTTGTACCTATGATGTCTCATCTATAATTGGTTTTCAAAGAAAAATTATCTAATTTGCGATGTGTACGTAGGCCTCGTAGGGTTCTGGTTCGATGGCTCTAGCTTTGGATCGGGCAATAGTGCGATGACACTTCTGCGAGCTAGGCTGCAAACCTTGTCATGCAATGGTTCGATGGCACTCCGCCGAGCTTTCCTTAGTCGATAGTGAGGTGATGAACCTACTTTTGTGCTTTTGGAGGTTGAAGTATGATATGTGAGCTTCTATGTCGAACTCTGGTTTTGTAATTGTGCTTTTGTATGAATTATGGTTGTGATTGTGATATACACATGTGCGTGGAGGTGAATGTGACATACAAATATGCGCGGATGTGAATTGTGCATGGATATGATCATCTTTATGGTATCGTGGTTAATTGTTGGTGATTGCGATATATATGTGAGGAGAATTTAGTGTTTTTAGGTTGCTACAACAGCTGCTATTTAGCTATTCTTGACGGCCTTAGGTAAAGACGTCGAGATCGCAACATGGGCCCACCTAGAAGGCCGCGCCAGGGAGCGGAGTCTATGATCTCTTGACGGCCAGGTCTTGACTGTTGAGAGAAACGGCCTTGGGACCACCTGGCAGGCCACATATGTCGAGGAGCTAGCACCTCAGAGTCTATCTCGACCTCTAGGTCCTCATCATTGAGAGAATGAGCCATGGCCCATCTGGCAGGCCACAGCTAGAGGCCGACGGGCCGGCCCAATTATATCTTCTCTCGACGACCAGAAGTTGTTGAGACTGTGCCTTCATCTCATAGGACAGCGACTATCGGCGGTTGCTTGTTAGCCATCGAGAGAACCTCTCTCGATGGTCGAGCCATCGAGAGAGGCCATTTCTTTCGACCCAGATACCACAATGCCCGTGTCTCGACGATCGGCCGTCGAGAGAGGCCATTGTCGACGATTTTGAGATCTCCCTTGATAGTTTCAACCATCTGGAGATTTGATTCCTCTTGTGGTGTGTCCGACTAAAGTGTATTTATTTGAAAGAGATATATACCAATCGTGGTAGTATAATACCATCATGGTATCCTATGTTTTTTAAAATATAATAAAAAAGTGATAGTATAAAAAAATAAAGAATAAGATAATCTGTTAGATTGAAAGAATTGAATAGCTCATATTTTTTAGGGCACTCTGAAATTTCTCTGCATGATAAATGACAATAGCATGTAGCAACACCCAAGCCGCGAGCGTCCAATTATGTTGAATCAGGTTATGTTATGATTTCTTTCTTATTTTTTTCGGCCGAAAGTTGATGAAAATTTTAATTTATAAAATTTATAACCCTTCGGTCTTAGAGAGCCAAAAATTATAGAAAACATTATTTTAAGAATACTAATAAAAATATTTAAAGCCCAATTTTTTTTCGAAATATTGTCTAACTTGTAGATTTTAATTTAATTTAACTTAATTTAAAAGGAAAAGAACAAGGCGGGTTCTCCGTCGGCGACCGTGCCCCTCACAAGAAACTGGTCCCGGACGTCAGGCTCAGGTGTTGGCGTTGCGGCTACTTCGAAGAAGCTGTCGGTGTGGCGAGGATCTCAGCAGAGTAGCGCGCATCAGTTCCTTGCAGTAGCTTAGTGGAGTAGTTTTAGGAAGACGATGCAGGGTCAAGGGACAAAACCAGCTGTAAAAGTTGGAGGGTTTACGGGAGCAGCTCACGAGTCACGACCCATGGGATGTGTTTATGCCTGCAGATGGACGTGCATGTGGCTGCATGGGAACTTGAGTAGCATTTGCATGTAACCAGCTGCCTGTAATTTGCAGCTGTGGCAGCTAGCTGCGCAGCCTGCAATGTATAGTCCATGAACTACTCTACCCAGATGCATAGCTTGGGGTATTTTAAAGCTTTGAACTCCTACAAAGGCCAAAAGCTGAGCGGTTTCCGCATAAATTTTCCATTAGCTTTTCCTCTCTCCGTCTCGCTACGCTTGACAAAATGGTCTGTGGTCCATATTCCCGGCTCCCTTTGCTCTTAGTTTTACTGAAAGCCGAGGAGGGGACAGATTGATGGTCAAGTGGAGTACAATCTTATCAGCAGGACGAAAAATCACGACAGCTTATCATGATGTTGGCATTGATAGTCTCTACTATGTAGACGGTATAGATACTATTGATCGTTACGCCGAAACAGCATGTAAATGAGCTGCAGCCATCGAAAAAATGCAAGGCAAAGTGTACTTTCAAACCCATCGTTTGCTCATGTTTCCTTTTCAAACTCAGTAGAACAAAACGTACGAAATGAACCAACCTGAACAGTAAACTCTAGACTGTCCTTGGAACTGAAGAGGGAGCAAAGCTTTTTCTCATCACGCTGTGCATATGTTCGATCGCAGAAACCACCACCATCCGATTGATGGAAGCATTTCAGGCATTTGGAATCTTATGTTCAGTCAAAAACGATCGATCAATCAATCAACACCGATTGAGAGAACGTTGTGGAAATGTTGATAGCTAAAGGGTCATCATTTCGACAAAGAGAGACACCCCGTCGCGATCTCATCCCGCTCCTGTCTTTTGTTCCGGACAAAAATCTCTTTCTGCACTTTGATTCATCGATTTGATTCCATTCCTCCTGAAAATATCACGTACAGGAGTCTGGAGGTAGCTATGTAGCTAGCTGCCCGCTACCTCCTTGTCATCGCCCTCGCCTAGTCATTGTCTCCGTTGGAATTTCGGTCCATCATTAATTTAAAACGGTACTCGTTTCGTTTGGCTATGTTTATCCACAACACAACATACGAACTGACAAAAAAATAATAGTTACAAAAAAATTACAAAGATCATTATGCCCCTATTTAATAGTATGCCACAACTATTTTTTTCTTGATAAAAAATTAATTGAAATGTAAAAAAAAACATCACAATAACTACACTATTGATATTCTAAATAGACAAACGGTGCGAAACGTATTTTCGCAAGGCCATAAACAAATATAATGAAACAAAGGGAGTACTCCACTAGCTACTACGATTAAATTTGATTCTTATTTATTTAAGCACTAAACAATCTTTTAATTCTTTGATTTGGGGTATTTATCTTAGAGCATGTATAATGGTTGAGACAACAGTTATCTCTAACTATTGTCACACACGTAGAGACAACATCAAATATAATATATGCTTCTTCCGTCCCACTATTAGTGCATTTTTACAATTTTTAGATAGATTAGAAGCCATGGGAAATGACCTAGCTGGCTCTAATTAAAACTGGTAACAACCATACGCATGTACCTTGTAAAGAGAAAAAAGCAATTAAATATGCATACTATCGGTGTTTGATACCAGACAGATATTGTGTCTCGTGGGAGAATCGTAGTTCGGTCAAGGGAAATTTTCGTCGCTAGCTCACCTCGACTCACAATCACAGGGAGGCAACTGATCTACCTAGGTTCGGACCCCCGATGTGGGTAAAAGTCCTACTCCTGCGAGAGTGGTATTGACTAAGATCTGAACTGCTCCCGCTTGAGAGCTCTTACAACGGTGTGTATGTATGGCTTAGGATCCAACCCTCTCCCCCTCTGCCCCCGTGCCCTTTTATACTGGAAGGGACGGACATATGGTCAGAGAGAGAGAGAGAGAGAGAGAGTGTGTGCGGCGGATGGGACCCACAAGCTAGGCTCTGGCCGCCAAACGCTGCCCACTTGCCCCTGCTGACGCCCGCTTCATAAATAGCTTCCTCCGATCTTCGGGTCGGACGAGACGTGGGAGGCGCTTAACACTGGCACACTTTGCCCCTGCCACCGCGTCGTGATGGAATGACCGCTACAGTACGCCGGACAGACTACAGTACAGGCAATCATCTCTCTTGGTCTTGCACGCCCAAATCTTTGCATTTAATGCCGTAGATACGTTGAACGTTGGGGAAGCCTTCGCAGGGAAGACTCCTCTTTGCGCTGCGTCGCGCTACTAAGTGGAACCTCGCCCGGGCCGGCCGAGGCACCACGCGTCTGCTACGCTTTCGGCGCTGGGTTCGATCATTGCTGACGTCAAATAAACACCAATTTTATACGTCAACATATTCCGGAATTTCGGCTTTTCGAGAGAAAATCAAGATTTATACTAACATTTTATTATTTCTAATAAAGTTCCACAAGTTTTGGTGAGTTTTGGGTCTACATGTGCAAAACAAGACAAACCAGAGCCAGACCGGGTAACAAGCCAGGCCGGCCGACCCACCTAGGCTGGCCGACCTGGCCACGTCATCGATCCAGCTCTGTCTTCTCCTCAATGGCATAAAAACACAAAATGAGGACATCTAGACCATCCACTACCGTCGGTTTGATCGAATGGACATGGTTGCTTCACAAATGAGCATAGGATTCCCTTGGATTCCTTTCTTGCGCAAGTCCATTTGATCCACCGGCTTAAGGGGTTAATCTACACCATCAAAGGAGCATCCTAGACAAAATCCACAGCCGAGATGTGAAGAAGGTGGGTCGGCCGACCCACCCTAGGCCGGCCGACCCACTCTTGAACCCCCTCGGGTTCCCCTTTGAAGGAGGGATAGATGACACGTGTCCCTACACGTGGAGCACCCCGCTGGTCATGAACACTATAAATAGACCCCCTCTCCTCACTTGTAACACAACACACAACACTTTCACATTTTCATTCCACTTAGTAGAGTAGCTCTTAGTTAGTAGAAGTTGGGAGTTAAAGTCAAGTCGAGCTGACGCTCGGAGTTTCGAAAGTGTATTTGGGAATTCGGGTAATAGCTCTTGTACCCTTTCCTAATTGTTTCAATTAGTGATATAACTTCATTTATTGCTATACTATTGAACTTTATTTGAGTTGAGTATATCTGCATAAGTGAGTTGTGTAGATTTGCCTTATCGGTAAGTTGTATTCGTCTGGAATCAGTTTAGGTTCTCACTCATATACTGTTAGAGCCAGGCATTGAACCTAGATCAACTTCTTTTAGTACTGAGGAAGATTGATTATGAATAGTCGCAGATGTGGTGTCTGAGACTAGGACTAACTCGGTTTACACCCGGGCCCACGTATATGTGGTAGGTGGTAGGTGGTGACAGCCCTATCCATCCGTAGATACTAAGTATCTCGTGCGTAACCCACAGCGTCCGGCTTTGGACCAGTAGAGCCAAATCGGAACGATCATAACTGACGGCGTGTTCTCCGCTCAACCACCGCGGATCACACCCCTAGTCAGATTTCTATCCTGCTAGCCGATCAACCGTGCTCAGTTCTATTTGAGCGTGGGATGCAGCAAGGAGCGACTCACAGGGATTACCCAGGTTCGGACCCCCTCGCGGGTAATAGTCCTACTCCTGCTGAGCCTTAGCTCTTTTCTTGTTGTGGTTGAATGGAATATGGTTACAGAATGCTTGTGAACCGTGTGAAAAAACGTGCCCCCTCCCCTCTCTCTCCGCCCCTTTTATACAGGCCTCGAATCAAGGAGAGAGCCGAAGGTAGGCGACTGAGATTTCAAGATAATCGACAAGACACGCGAGACACGACAGAGAGAGAAGCAACGTCTTTGCTGCTCACGCCGAGCGGTGCCGCCCTCGCGTGCTTCGCAAGTGGCCTCTGACCCGCATGCACACACCAAGTGAGATCTGCGGCGGGCCCATCTCGCTCCTCCCGACGCGGGCGGCTATCTTAAGCAAACCTCTCTCTGCCGGTCAATTCCACGCGCCACGAAGGATACGGTCGAGCTGCAGGGTCATCGTGGCGGTAATCATTTCTTCATCTGTCTATCCGCGCGTAATGTCGCATTGAATGCGCCGTCCTTCGCAGCGGGAAGCCTTCGTCGAAGACTCTTCCGAACGCCTCGCCACGCTGGCCCCGCTTGGCGATGGGAGGCCCTACGCGCCGAGGGCTCGCCCACGCCGCTCGACGTGTGGGGCCCTCGCCCGGCTACCGACAGCTCGCCCATCTGCCGGGGCACGTCGCCCGTCGGCGTGTGGGGCCTCGCTGATCTTCGAGGGCTCGCCACGCCGGGCTGGTCGCCGCGCTCGACGTGTGGGGTCCGCTGACACGCCGAGGGCTCGCCCTGCCGAGGTCTGTCGCCTGCTTGACGTGTGGGGCCTCGCCCGGCGCCTGAGGGCTCGCCACGCCACTGGGCCTGATCGCCCGCCTGACGCGTGGGGCCCGACCGATCTTCTTAGGACTCTTCGTACCCCAGTATTTATTACACCGACAATAACCATTCGGGATTCCAATTTAGGATAACGGGTGGTAGTGAATTTCCGAGCTCCGACGACGAATATCAAGTGTACCACTATTAGAATATTCTAAGCTCGCTCGGTAAACTGAATCACACGACTTTGTGAACTTATTAAACTAGTCTCGTTGTCCTCCCAACTGTCTATCTAGCTAGTGTAGCTTTCTATTTGTTTGTGTGAATATTTGTCGTGTGTATGTGTCCCGGTCTTTTTATTTATCCTAACCCCCGTTACCTAGACTGACTGGTATTTTAAATAACTAAGATATAGAGGTTATCTCTTTAAACCCTCGTTTCTTGTGGATTCGATAACTCTAGAAATACTCCTGGTGAAAACTACAAGCGATATCCGTCCACTTGCGGATTAATTTTTTTGAGCGCAAGAATCATCAACAATCGCCCGCTCTACGCCGAGCTGCCACATGTCCTGCCCTGCTCGGCGTGGGGGTCTGATCGCCCGCTCTACGCCGAGCTGCCACGTGTCCTGCTCTTAGATGCCTTGGCGTGGATACCCAGGTACGTCGTGTACCGACACATACACCTTGGAAAGAAAAAAGTAATTAATTAATCAAATGGACCCATATACATGGTCTAAAAGTTACAAATATATTTTTTGAGGAATAAATTTTGAATGTTAGAAATGTATTCTTTGTGGAACAAAGGGAATACAATGGTAGAGATGACTGCATATTTTTATAGGTAATTTGATTACACATAAAGTTTATTGATTTTCATGAAGAGTCAATTTTTGTAAAGTATGACCAATAGAGACAACTCAGCAGGTTACAAGAAGTCCATCTCATCTTTTTTGCTTATGTGGAGAGAAGGGCAGAGGGATAAGAGGCTGGCTCTTAATCAAGAGACATCCTATAGCGGATTACAAGCACCTATTACATATTGGCCCATATTAATTTTAAGACTAAATGTTATAGCTAATCCATTAAATATATTGTCTACAAAATATATATAAATGACATGGAGTTTTCTTATAACTAGTAGTTGATTCTATCATTACACGTTTTCTAAAAGACGGCTCAAATATGTATGCACACACTCACTACTTTACGTTATCAATTAGTTGACATGGCACTGTTTATAGATAGATCAGAGACTACTAAAATGAACTGTTAGAGCATCTCCAATGATGCTAGCTATAGTGTTGTTTCTAAAATTAATTTGAGTCCACATGTAATAGTGTGTGTCCACATTGTAATCCGCTAGAGACTATCTCTTAGTTATAAAAAGCTAGTCTCTAGCTATCTCTCTCCTCTCCTTCTCTCCTCCACATAAGCAAAAAAAAATAATGTGGAGCCCTTATAGCCAGCTGATGTGGCCCCATTGGAGATGCTCTTAGATGTGGAGCATCTCCAATAGGGCCACGCCAGCTACTCTTAGAGCGTGTCCAAATCTCCAATGGGGCCACATCAGCTGGCTATAAGGGCTCCACATCAGTTTTTTGCTTATGTGGAGGAGAGGAGAGAGATAGAGACTAGCTCTTAACCAAGAGATAGTCTCTAGCGGATTACAAGGTGGACACACACTATTACACATGGATCCAAATTAATTCTAGAGACAACACTATAGCTAACACAATTGGAGATATTGTCTATGGCTGTGTTTCTTTCGGCGGTTAGATTATAATCTTAAAAGGTTGTGATGTTTTTATAGAAGATTAAAAGAGCTAAAAAAATTATAAAAAAATATTTTTGAGATCTTTGAGACAAATTGTGCAAAGTTTCAAAAAAATAACTCTAAAATATTTCAAAATATAACCGGTACAAAAATGACAAATTTTAAGCTGCAGCTTATAATCTGATTATTATGCTGAAAGAAACACAGCCTATATGCTACCATTGGAGATGCTCTTATACATTGTCTTAGTCCTAGTCGAACAAAATGCACGGGCACGAGTACCAGCGAGGTCGAACAATGTGAATCATCCATGTCTCGTTTAGATTTATGCGCTTTTGTTGGAACTTGCTAACGAATCTAGGATTGGAAAAACGACCTGCCAAGCAAGAAGATATGCATGTCCGGATGTCCCTATATTGATCGATCCTAATTCTAACAAGCATAGGGGGCCCAAACCAAAGATAGACTAATCTTTTAAAATTTCATCTGTTTATGAACCAGGGCTTCGTTACAAAAGCCTTTCATACTAGTTGTTAAAAAAGAAATTTCAGAATATGAAGGCATTTTCTACTAGTACTGCTTCCATGTCCAGAGATGGAGAACTGTTGTGGTTCAGGAGTGAAATTTAAAAGGGTTGAACTCAAAGCTGACAAAGAGATGGAGAACATGAAAACTTTTTCAAGCTTTCCTAAGGTAAAATAGGTCACAACAATAGGACTCTGGGAGTTGGCCTCTTTCGATCATGTATAATTAAAAAAAAAATAAAAGAATGAAAATCGATAGAATTTAAATATCATTGCTAGCTAGTTATGTACACCAAAATAAAATTAACCATGATAATGTCTCAAAAGAAATGTTTGATATATTGCTAAAAATACATGATTCTTCATATTATATACTAATTGAATTTACCATAGAATTAATTATACAAGGAATAGAATCATGGAAAATCCTATACAACTCGGATGAACTAAAATGCTCTAATTTTTAGGGCTTATATTGTTTGTGGAATTCTAGAAACACCAAAATAGGGAAATATAGGATTATAAATATCTAGGCCTAATAAATTCTATCGGATTAAAATCAACATAAATGTGTTTGAGCATACATGAATTTTATAATTAAATATTTAAGAGATGGGAAGAAATAGAGTTTTATTTTTTTAAAATAAAGGCAAAAAAGACGGTAGGGCATCTCAAATGCCATCCAAAACTAGAAATCCTATGTACTATTAATCCACTATTAGTCCATATTTTGCTATTATATTTTACTAGAAGGGCACCCCGGCATTCGCACGGGCTGGTCGGCTCAAGCGGCTTGGCCCAAAGGAAAAATGAGAGAGAGAGAGAGGAGGGAGGAGAGAGAAACTGAGAGAGAGGAAAGCGGGCGGAGAGAGAGAAAGCGAGGAGGAGAAGGAGAGAGGAAGGAGGCGGCGGTGGCGGCGGCGGCTCTCCGGCGGCAGACGGCGATGGCGGCGCCGTGGCAACAGCAGAACACAACAAGCAGAATCAGCGGCTCACGACCCGTGACAATGGGCGGGGACACACGGCGGGAGCGACGCACACGGGAGGCACGCCTCGCCGCCTCAGGGAGGAGAGGAGGCCGGCGCGGGGAGGCGGAGATGGCGTAGCGGTGGAGGAGGGGAGGCCGGAGGGGGTAGGCAGAGGAGCCGCGGTGGAGGGGATCGAGGCCGGCACGGGGAGGAGGAGGCGGCGCGGTGGAGGAGGCGCGGTGGATGAGGAGGAGGCTGCGCGGTGCAGGAGCGGGGAGGCCGGCGGTGGAGGCGGCACGCCCCGGCGGAGGTGGACTGAGAGCAGTAGAGGAGCAGGGAGGCCGGCGGTGGAGGCGGCGCGCCCCGGCGGAGGGTGGAGGAGGCGCGGTGGAGGGGATCGAGGCCGGCGCGGGGAGGAGGAGGCGGCGCGGTGGAGGAGAGGAGGCTGGAGCGAGGGAGGAGGCGGGAGGCGGCTGCGCGGTGGAGGAGGGGAGGCGGAGGAGGCGCGGTGGAGGAGAGGAGAGGAGGCGCGGGCGTGGGGATGGGCGCGGTGGGAGAGAACTGTTGCAACAGTGCAACAGTACAATACACGTGTCAAGCTTTTGAGGGGGAGCCGTACCTCACCGATTTTATAGATATGGATAGATATGCTATAGTGTGTTGAAAATCATATCTACATCGCATACGACCAAGTACAATTGGTGATGCCCTTTAGAACTCATCCTTAAAAAATTGAACCATCCAAAATTTGGGAGAATCTTTGAAATCATAGAACTCTACAGGGGTTTTGCCTTTTGATTGGAATCCTCATCTTTTCCTTTAAAAATCACTTGATTAAAATCAGATAGCTCTATATGATAATATGAACCCCTTTAACTTTGAATTATATTCACCATTTTTCTTTATAATTTATTTAAATCAAAGTTGCATTGACTTCTAAATAACGCAGCTCAACATTGTTGCCTATATCTACAAGGTGCTTACTATGGCACTGCTCCCCAATCAGCACAAGCACATCGGACCACCTAGGTCACGGTCATAGACCGACCCCTAACCCCTGATACACGATGATATGGTTTATACTCAAACTTGATACCCTGCGCTTAATACCCCTGATACTCAACTTGTTACCTACTTGTGTGTCACTTGATAATCTTCGATGCTTGATGATACTCCCAATTCTTGAAAATACTCTGTATTCGATGATTTGTGCCTTAACGATACCTCTCTGAAACCTTTATGATACTAGTATATTTGGATGATTATTACTGGGATATCGTGATTCCCTTTTAAAATTTCAGACGATACTTGTGCTCATACTTTTGCTGAAACCTGCTTGAAAGATATATCTAGATGATACTTGCTTGAACGATATATTTAGATGATACTTGTACCAATATATGAAAGGAGCTACTAGGGGACGGGATCCCGTCGCCCCCTCCCCACGACGGGATCACTCCCCTCCCCGCCACGTGTCCCCACTCGGCCTCCACTACTCTGCCCGCGTGTTCGCTTCGCCCTCTCGCTCCCTCAGCCGCATCTGCGTCCGCGCGCCTCCACTACCTCCCCCGCCGCCTCCACCACCACCCCGGCCGGCGGCACCTCCGCCCGGCCTCTCCGCCTCCCCCGCCCGCCGTGCCACCCGCCCACCCTAACGGACGAGGACGGCGTGGTCCCCGCCCAAGCCGCCCACCCACCTTCGCCTCCCCGGCTCCAACGGCGCCATCGCCGCCTCGCAGCAGCCTCGATTTAACGCCACCCACCGCCGATCCGCCGCCTCCCCGACCTCCCTCTACACCCCGAGCAACCCAAATATTCCCTAACCCGAACCCTAACCCGAAACGGCGACGGCGAGATCGACGGCCGCGACGGCGAGGTAAGCTCCTCCTCCTTCCTCCTTTCTTCCTCCTCTGCTGGGCGCGGTCTCCCTCCTCCCTTCTTCCTCCTCTGCTGGGCGCGGTCTCCCTCCTCCCTTCTTCCTCCTCTGCTGGGCGCGGGGACGGATCCTGTTCGGATCCCGTCCGGACGGGATCCCGTGGAAAAGAATTTCCCTATATGAAATGACAAAAAATATCTGAAACTTATTTTACTTAAGAAAGAAAAACAATACCATAATAAACTGGAACATCGAATGGACGTAGCGTGGTCCGGGTAAAAATCGGGCAGCCGTGGAAGGGTAAAGTGACTTTTTGCACTATAATTCCTTCGACCTGCTCAGCGCAGGCTGCACCCCCACCGCCGCCCGCCGCCCGCGTCTCCTTCGACCTTCATGCGGTCCTCCTCTCCACGTCTCCCCTCGTCCGGTCGTCCTTCGCTGCTGGGCTTCCTTCCTCCCCACGTCCCTCGTCCCTTGCGACGCCATCACCGCCTCCACACCTCCGCGTTCCCTCGTCGCGCCTCTGTCCCTGTCTACTTGTCCACGGCCGTTGGCGCCGGTTCTCTCCGATCTCCGTCCTTCCCCGACACTCCCATCTTGGGGAAGCTGTCCTCAAGGTCTCCGCCGACTACAGGTAGCTAGCCAGGAACCCCCACCCTGGCGGTGGATCCGCCAATGTTGTGGCTTATGGAAGAGAGCTCTCTTCAGTCCACTCTCAGATGCATGTAGGGTTTGATTAGCTGCCGACTCATCCATTCACCTGCCAAGAAACATCGAGGACTACAATGTCTTGGTAGCCGACTGGATGGCGCGGGAGCTAATAGTTAGCTCTGCTTTGTCTGTGGTTGGACTGAAGGGTGCTCCCTCGCTCCGCATACTTGATACTTGGTTGCATAAAATCATCCGTCCTAAGTTTGACCTTACCGCAAGATTTTGTTTTGTTCCTTTTTTTTTTTTCTTATAACGGTTACCAATCATTGAACTTATTTTTCTGATGTCGTATGACCGATTTTCCTTGGGATGTTTTTTTGTCAAGATCTTTATATGTAAAGGCCGTGAGCTTATAACCTCATAGCCATGGTTTGGTGTTTATTTGGTATCTTTGGCGATGGGCTTAAGCCTGTCATGACTCATGACATGTGTTTTCTCGGTCAGTTATTTTTCTCTTCATGTTTTTAACCTGTCAGTTTCTATTCTTCTTTTTGGGAAGTGTCAGTTTATATTCTATTTGATCTTGTAACTGCTGAAGTCTGAAGTCGGATGTGTACAGCTACTTTCATCGGTGATCAAGTAAAAGACAATGCGCCTCTGAGGTGAACCATTCTTGAGATCATCTCAAGGCAATGCTACTAAGTTTTTTTGGAGGCGAAACTCATTGTACTCACGATCTGCATGCTGCAGGAACTTGAGGTTGCTGGCCGGTGGTTATCTTCTCTTCCATTTTACACGTTCATGGCCAGCTATGATTGTCCCTTTCTACGGCAACAGATATAAGTATTTTCTAGCCAAGTCGGAAATTGGTAGCACGTTGTGTGTATCTACGTTCTGTATAGCTAGTTCCGTACATGTTCCGTATTTGGTTTTGTAGAATCGTATGAAACTTGAGGCATTGGTACGGACTTTTTGTAATGTAATATGTCCCATGCGCTATGGAGCTTTAGATATCTCTGTATAGTACTTTAGTCTTCCGCTCTTCCTGGTACTCTGGTAGCGTATATCAACTTTTACCACCTATTCAACTTGTGCGTCGACCAGTGGATTCATTTTGTGTATTGATACAAATTACCATGAAACCAATGAATAATTCTGCATATCTACTTATCTTCTGGGGACTACCTTCTTTTCAGCGTATCGTACCGTTGTGTATTACTGTAGCAAATTTTATTATTTTTATATAGCCTATATGTTGTTATAATTTGCGATGATTTTTTTGTGACTTTTAGTAGTCGTTTCAAAGATTCTAAAACTATTTTTTAATTATTTTTTTATAATCATTAGCCCTCATTTTGATGGCTCTCAAATTTGTTACAGTAATACGTAAACGCAACGATACGCCGAAAAGAATAAGGTCTAAACCAATAACAAGATATATATTTACCTGAGAGATCATATGGTTAAAACATGTATATGTAATTATGTACACAAGTAACACATCCGAAATATCCAAGGTGAATCATTTTTTTTTTTTCGATTTACATGAGGTCTTTGGGAGGAGGGCGCTACTGTAAATTTTTATTTCATACTCGTCTCGGGAACGCCCATTTCATATTTCTACCCTCGGGAATTTTAGTTGGAATATTAACTTTTGCTTGCACCGCGCTAGCTGTTCTCACTCTCTCAAAGCAGTCAATTTTCTGGAAAACCGGTACTCCTCCACTCCCTTCTCAATACGAAGTACGGCGAGGTATAAGACTATCCACGACCATTTTACCTTAGCTCCATTGTCTCTCCTTTCATTCCCAACCATTGATCTCCAAAAGAAGCATCTATTTAAAGAGATCTCCGACAGCATCTAACTGAAAAAAATATAAACAAAATAGAGACTGAATTACATTCTAAACGGAATGCAAAAAAAAAAAAATCTTTTGAAGAGAACGGTGAAGCAATTTTATTGGAGCATTTCAAACCAGAATTTGTTCACGAAGAGAAAATGTCCAAGAACGAATGCCTTAATGCCTTTTACATTTTAGCTTAACGCATCGTAACGTTTCACCGTAACATTTTTTTTATATAGCCTATTTAGTGTAATAATTTGTACTTATTTTGTTCCAAAGTAGTACTCTTAATTAGTGATACTAAAACTATTTTTAGTTATTTTTAACAATATATAAATATCTTTTTAAATATTTTAAATTTTACTAGAGTGAAACACGATGCTAATCTGAAATGTGCACGGTCTGAGCTGCACGTTCCTCATCTTCGACACTGCCCCTCCCACGCCGTTCTGCCGAGTGCCCGAGTGCCGACTAAACCACGGCCGTTTTTTTTGCTACTTCGCTCAGCAGGGCCACCTTCCTTCTCCGACCTGCACATCTCGACACCGTCGTTGTATGTATCCAGCCTAGTTACCGGCCCCGTATTTATTTTAATCTCTTCTTCAAAGATTCTCTAATTAGATTTTATCTCTTTTTCTCACATGCGCTCTAACATCTCTTCCTAGGAGATACTATTTGGTGAAGTGAATCTCTTTTCAAGGAGTTTCCATCCCCGGTTTGAAGAGAATCCCATCGATGAAGTGTGATCATGAATCTCTTCTATTTGTATTCTAAAAAGGAATAGTTTTCAAAGGAGTCCTATTTGTATTCTAAAAGGAATCTCTTTCGAAGGAGTTTCCCTCTCTAGTCTGCAGAGAATTCAAATTGGCTCTATACACCCAACTAGGGGTCGTTTCCTTGAGCAGAGAAATAAAACCATAAAATTTATAAATAATTTGTTGAGCTAAATATACTTGTATTTAGCTTCTAAAACTGCGAACTTCATAATCAAGGCTATAAAATGATAAAATGATATAAATTATGAATATTAAATGTAATTTTAAATAAAAATATGAAATCATTTCAAAAATCCAAAATACTTGGGGTTTTAAACACAATTTATTTAACACATAAAATATTGGATCAAATGATTTACCATTTGAAATACCAAAGTTTAAAAACATTCATGATTTTAAAATTTATTTAAATGCAAAATATCATTGGTAAATTGTGGAGCTTACAATTTGATGAGGTGAATAAAAGTATATTTGACACTTCAATTTTTCTAGTTTTTTGGAAGAAAATTTTATATTGTTTAAAATCATTTTGAATATTTTCTATTCATGCAATTTTAATATTTCATAACCTATTATGAAGTTTTGAATTTGAGCGGTTGAATATATTTATATATAGCACCTCAAAACTTATTTGTATTTTATGATTCTTTTGAATTTATTTTCGATATTGTAAGTTAGGATAGCATGCAAATAGTGTGATAGAACAAATAAGTGTCAAACTATAGCACTATTTTTCCGTGTCTCAAAAAGCAGGTTGTAGATGTAAGAGAAATATAGAGAATCTAAACAGAGAAATAGTATAATGATTAAAAAATATATGAATAATGTCACGATGATTATTGAAGTAACAATGGAAAAGTGTATTAATAATACAACGTAGGGTTTGAGCAGGGCAGCGACGTGAAGCCTATTTTCCTTTTCTTTACGGAAGGACTTACGACATTACTTGCTGACCACATGTTGACCTTTCTAATTTATTGAGCATTGACGTTGATATGATATGAACTGTGATGGATGGAAGGACGTCGTCGCGAACAGGATATGCCATGTTGCGTGCACACTTTGATCAATAGTCCAAACAGTACGTGGTTGCCTTTACCGTCCGGTTTCCGCAGCTAGGCATATGTTTGCATAATAAAACGTAGAGTGGCGGCGGTTATTCCTTATGGTATGCTCTCTCTCTGTCTTTTTTTTAAAAAGCAAATTGACAAAAACCTGCTCGCCGAGCTTGTAATCTTTGCTTTAATTTGGCTTTCATCGCAGTAAGAGCATATCTAATGATAGAGCCAGCTTACTGGCTATAAGGTCTACCTGGCACATCCATGTCAGCCTAAAAGACCATCCATCCAACAATTTGACTATAGCATTAAAACATGGGACCCACACCCAATTTATTAGGGGAGCGTCTAGAATCCAGGCGACTGCGCACGCACTCGCGGACGTCGAGCCCACTCATCAGCGACCGCGCGAACGAGCCCAGTCGCCTGGGTTCTAGCAAACCTGATTTATTAGTTGTATTTCTTCCTCCAACCTCAGCCAACTCCACGTCGGCGCATCCTCCTCCACATTCCGCCGCCGCCTTGCCGGCGCGCCCCATCTCCTCCCCTCGCCACCGCAGCCCCACGCCGCCTCGCCGACGCGCCCTCCTCACTGCGCGCAACTTCTCCTCGCCGCCGTATTGCGCCCCACGTCGCATCGCCTCCTCCCCTCACCGTGGCAGTGATTCCGGTGCAGTGCTGGCCGGATCCGGCCATGGCGGCGACTTCAGCGAGGCACGAGCCCGGATCCGGCCATGGTGGCGACTTCGACGAGACGCGGGCCCGATCCGGCCATGGCGGCGACTACAGCGAGGTGCGGCTTGCTCCGGCAGGTGAGTTGCGCGGTTACTTGAAGGCGGCCTCAGGAGGGACGGAAGGAGAGAGAGAACACATGTGCTTGGGTTTCGTGCTGTCGCCGACGCTACATGAAGCGTTAGCACTAAGGATTTCTCCGCCCTCTCTCCTCCAGCTTAGCGAAAAAACCGACATGGAATCCCTTAGCGCCGGCCGACTCAGCCCAATATTAGAGATGCTCTAAACTAACCTAGCATACATGCATGGCATTTGCTTCAGCAATTAATAGCAGTTCCACAATCTCGCACTAACCAACGATGATGAACGCAGTGGCTGGCTCGCTGCTCAATTGCGTTGATTGTAATAGCAGTTGACTACGCTTCTTAAAAATAAACGCCAATTTTAAGAGCATGTACAATGGTACACATCAGCTGTCTCTAAGCCATCTATAAGGTTTGTCATTTATGATATATAATGATGTAGAAGAGATATGGTGCGCATAGAGAGTTGAGTTTTTTCAATGCAAGAGATGACTCTACACGCGAATTAAAAAATCTTGTGTGTGATTAAGTATCATAAAAAAATATACAGTTGTCTCTAAACCATCTCTGCCATTGTATGAGTTGTCTCTAAGTCATCTTTATAAGTGACATGATAATGGTTTGAGATGGCTGTTGTCTCAACTCTCAACCATTGTACATGCTCTAAGTGGAATAGTTAATTTTCAAGTCGCCTCGTGAAAACTCAGATCCATATATCTATATTACTAAATTATTAATTTACATATCGCTCGGTGTGAAAAAATATTCAATTTAACTATAAAAAAATATGTACTATTTTCGCACATACCTCTAGTTCTATGGGTAGCCTCTTTTGTATCATTTTCCTTTTAAAAAACTTGCAACAACTAGAAACTAACATTTGGTTGGCTCTTTCATATTTTTTACAACATCGAACTATATGAAAATTTAGTTATTAACAGATGTAAAAGACGTCGACTGAAATTTTCTCAATATTTAGTCAATTCATGAGTAACGTCCAAACATATAACACATATAAATAGTGTTTATCATAAATATATCGTCTGTTTAGTTCTCTTGTATTGTAAACACATCTCATACACAATGGACAAATATAGTTTGGACCGTTGATTGGTAATCGATCGACAATCTAGGGATTAGCAATTAAACAGAATTAATCTAAATTAATCAGAGCAAATCGAAAATAATCAATAATCACCGCTAAATGGAGTGCGTGACATGCGTCGATCTCCCATTAGAGATCTAGGTTGAAAACCAGCCATCAGGGTCCTACCTAATCGGGCTAGGTTTGACGAATAAAACCCTGCCTCGACCCAATTTGCCATGTTGTTGCCGCCACTGTGTCGTAGAGAGGAGAAAGCAGGTCATTATCTCCATGGCGATCTAGGCGATGACTTCCTCGATTGCGACAACTTCCTCTCTTATATGGCTAAGGTAAGCTTCTCCTCAAAAATCCCCGACATTGTTCAGGCCACATTATGGCGTGGGCCTAACCCAACTCGATCATATATACGTCTCCCATGTTTGTCATTGCTCAGGCATCATACAACTCCCTGCCCCGTTGCTCTAAAGTCCTCTGTAGTGTTGGATTCAAGTCGATTCTAAGCGAGTTTAAACTATGAAATCTTGAGCTTGGTTAGGCTCGAATCAAAGCCGAGCTCTGTATCAGACACGAGGTCGAACTCGATGAAAACTCGGTTAAACTTGAGCATGAGCTCGAGATGGTTGATCTCGAACGAAGGTATCAATGCTTATACATGAGAGGAAATAAGATTATATAAGCCCAATTAGGCTTAGTTTTGAGCACGAGCTTGGTTCAATTTAGTTGTACTAGTTGATTTAGGCCCAGTTCTTTTCAGCTTAACAGCTTAACGTCTTAACAGTTTAACGATTTATCTACGTTTTGAAAACACATTGAGTTTTTTAAGTCTATTTTTTCGCTGTTTTGAAGATGGGTTCTAACGTTTTAAAAAGCAAGTCAAACGAAATGTATCCGAATATCGAGACTATCTCGAGAAGCTCTCGAAGTTCGGTCATTTCACCGCTCAAATTGCTCATTGCTCAGATCACCAAAAGAACGGTCTTGTATTTACGGAATAGCCGATAAATTAATATTTGTTTAAGTTCGTTTAGCCTCCACCAGGGACCTCAAGTTCGATTCGATTAAAATCAATTCCAAGATCCACTCTAGATTTTATGCTGGATCCGTCTCGACTCTCAATTCTCAAATAAAATCAATTACTCTCAATTCTCAAATAAAATCAATTACTCTCAATTCTCAAATAAAATCAATTCCAAGAGTAACTCGTTGGAGCAAGTGCTTTTGGTCCGGCCATGGCTCCGTCCGGAGTCCGGACGAAAACCCTAGAGCAGGGAAGAAAGAGCCGTCGCGCGCGCGGGCAGGTGCCGAGAATCGGCCGGTGCACGGCCGGCTTTGTAACACGTGCCGCGCGCGGCCGTTGCCCCGCCAATTCCGACGGCATGCAGCGCCGAGGGCGGGAAGCGGCCAGAGCCCAGAGCCGGATGGGCGGCGCGCGGAGGAACCAAGCGACGCATGCAACAGCCCGGGCTGGAGCCTGGAGCCGAGTACGTTGGGCTCCAGGATCGAGGCCCAGGGCAGCGTATGGTGATGGTCTTTTCCTATGCTGCGCCCTACCTAGTTTACTCCTCCCCATGCCGTCCTGCTTGATGCCCTCCTCCTCTCTGTTGTCGTCGGGAACCAGCCCCGCTTAATTCCTATCTGCTCCCACACCACAGCGCCATCTGCTTTCCCGATGGAAGTCACAACCGCGCAAGTGAAAGCCATGGACAATACAATACTCCATGAGGGTTATTCTTGCGTTTCTGATTATTCATGCATGCATGCATGCTAGAGGAGATACGATAATCGAAAGAAAAACTAAATTCTGCGAGAACAGTCTCTAAATTAAACATCATTTCACTTGGTTGTAATATTTTTTTAAAAAAAATTAGTAGTTTCAACTTTCAAGATTGTTTAAAACCTAAAATCAAAGAACCCCAGTTACCACTCTACCTTCTTAGCCCTTTTTCTATATTTGTCGATTATCTGGAGAGTATCTGTTTTAAATTATTTATCTATTATGGTAGTTATGTATGCTTTATGTTCCATTTAAGGAGTAAGTTACGTCAATGTATTTTTTTCACTTTTGTGTTTTCTTACCTTTTCGTTTGTGTGTAACAGTAGGAAAGATGTTATGTCAATATATGCCTTTTCACTTTTGTGTTTTTTTGGCCTCTCTGTCTATGTGCAATGGTGAACCTGAAAAATATACTATCTCATTTTTCACTATATTAGTTTATGGTCTTTAAAATATTTATTTTAAATTATTTGCTTACTGTGATAATGATGAATGTTTTTTGATCCGTGTTAATGATAAAATGGGTCAAAACTCTTGTTTTCAAAAAAAGGGTCAAATGTATGTAGCACCAACCAAATTAATTATTTACAGATAGTATAGTTGTTTCAGTGTACTTTTATACTTCAGTTTATGTTTTATTGTACTCGATCCGGTTTTTTACGCCTTCGACTTTTTGGCACGTATTTGATCATTCTTTTTATTCAAAAATTTAGTGCAAATATGTTAAAAAAAGACATATTTAAAGTACCATTATTGATAAAACAAATCAAAATAAAATAAATAATATTTACAAAAATAATTTAAACAAGACAAATGGTCAAAGACTTTTAAAAAGTTAAAGGCGTTAAACAAAAAAATAGAGATACTATATATCAATATGTGTATGTCACGGTGAACGTGAATAAATACAGAGACGGAGCAAGCAGCGAATCAGACGGAGTACGCATCAGTTCTCTCTGCGTAGCCTCTCCCGAGTTCCTCTCCCGAGCTCGGGTGGTGGTCGTGGACTCGTGGCGCGCAGATGCCAGCTTTGCCTGTGCTCCTGAAGCTGTCAAGCTGCGATGCCCATGCATGCGTGCGTGGCCAAGCAGCTACGTACGTACGCTGCGCTGCGACTGCAGCGCTCATACATCCCCTCGGCTCAGGATGCCCTGCAGAGACGTCCCCTCGCGCAGGACGCAGACCGCACGTCTCGTCAGCCAGCGCCAGCGCAGCGCAGTTTAGCTGCGGCGGAGATGCCCCCGCGCCGATACATCCCTTCGTGCAGGGCGCAGAGCAGCAGAGCGCACGTCAGGTCAGTGGAGGAGAGGAGATGCCCGGCCGGCCGCGCGGCACGGCACGGCGGCTGCGAGCGTGCAGGCTTCCACTCCCGCTCCCGCGTCCCTCCATGGGGGAGGGGGCAGTGTCACGTGTGCCGCATAAAAAGGTCGCTGAGTTTATATATGTTTATGCACGCTTTGCTGGGCAGAGACCATGGCGGCGCTGATCGCTTTTATTATTGTTACGGACAATGGCAGCAGGCGTTGGACGACGGGGCCTATGCTTTTGCACCCATTTGACATTTTGACCGGAGGATCGGCGAGTTCAAAGGCACCGGAGGGTTTGCCATCACCATTGAACTCACCAGGATCGGCCAAGTTCAAGCTGGAGGGCTGCGAGCATTAGGACCTGTAATCTTATCCCTTCAATCTCTTTTATTATTAACTACTCTTTTTATGTTTTTAAAAGATTTCTTCATAACTATCATTGCACTTTAAAAAGATTTTATCTCTTCATCAGCTATTCAATTCAGAACTACGGTGTTTTACGGTGACAGCTACAGATGCTCTCAAATCAGCGATGGAAAAAGGTATCTAGTTTGTTTGGGCCGATCGAACGACGTCAGCAAAGGTAATTCAATCATTGACAACTAATACCCGAGACTTAAGTGAGATAAAACATCTTGTAACTAAAAATCAGTAAGAAGGGGTTGGATATAAGTTGTGAACAACATACAATTCCATCCAAGTTATCAAACTAGAGAAACATATACTTTCAATCATAAAGACCAGGTGTAACTCCTCCCTAGCCAACCGAGCTACAAGGGACATCGATTCGGGCAATATTGAGTTATAGGGAGAGCTCAACTAATCCAAAGTCTTAGTTAAACTAGCACGTCATGAGACACGCTCATGACGCCATATCCCGAGTATAGATCAGATGTCTAGGAAAAATGAACTGGCACATCATGAGATGGACTCGTGATGCCGCTCCTTGTGAATGTGGATCGGATGCCCAACGAAAAGAACTAGCACACCATTAGACGAACTCATGGCATCATATTCTAGGCATGGATCAGATGCCCGAAAAAAAAGAACTGACATGTCATAAAACAGACTCGTGATGTCGCTTTCCGGGTATGGATCAAATGCCCAGGGGACTGATAGATGAGACGAGCTAACGTTGATGCATTATGGGCATGGACTAGATGCTCGAAGATGTTTGAGTGAAATGAAGGGTACCATTGGCAAGCGCAAGACTTGCTTGAGGGGAAAGGGATGTACGCCTAGGCGAAAATGTGCTCGAGGCGAAGTGAACCAATCCCTCGAGCGTATAGCTTGCTCAAGGGAGACGAATGTGTGCTCGAGTGAAGATATTCTTGGATCAAAGTGAACAAGTCCCTTGGCGAGGAGCTCTCAAGTGGAGAAAAACATGCGGTCGAGTGAAAATGTGCTTAGGCCGAAGTGAACCGGTTCTCAAGCGCGGAGCTCTCAAGGAGAGTGGTCAGGTCATCGCCATTTGCACAAGTGGGAAAGCTTAGAACCTCGCCAAGACTATCACCGACAATTGATATGATCCCCCGTTCTTGTATTTTCCTGCACACATAAAAGACATACAAGAAAAGAGCAAGCTCAAGAAAGAAATAACAAATACGAACTTCAAAACAAGTACAACGACCGATGCGGGTGAATTTAGGAAAAAGCATCAAGTCGCCCCTATCTTGCTCCGTTGTGGCTATGATTATAATCTTGGGGTCACAAACGTTGCCTTAGTGAAAGTGCATCTAGGCTCCTAAGTTGATTTCAGTGATTAATGATAAAATATCCAATGTACTAATAGTTTAATTAAGCAGATGAGTATGTTTAATGCCTTTGAAAGGAGAAAATAGAAGAAGCACGATTATCGCTAGACGGTCATACTATTGAAAACAATACAACTAAAAATAACTTCTTGATTTCTCAAATGCTCATTAGATGAAGTATAGCTTAGGACATGGTTTTGCACTTTCAGTGGCCGGACTATCTAGTGCCAAGTACCTGAGTCTCCGGTATTAGGTACATAAGACTGTCCAAGATTTCTAGATTTAGGCCTCTCTGTTTGATTTTCCAAATATTCATCAGAGTATCCTTTGTAAGTACCGAGAGTGTCCGGTGTTTGTGAGTCCTAAATGTTCAAAATTTTAGGATTTGGTGCGCTCTATTGGGTCCCCTAATTTTTCGCGAAGTATCCGGTGTTTGGACCGGAGTTTCCGATACTTTATCGGAGTGTCTTGAAATTCAAATTTTTTGGTTCTCTGTTTGTTGGACGTATTATATACCGGATTGTCCAATCTCTGGATCGGAGTGTTCAGTGTGTGCAGAAATATCAGCTTAACGGATACTCGAGCTCCTCACCTGTTTAATTTATATCCCACCAACCCATTTAGGTTATCACTTCACTCTCATCAATACTTACCTCTATCAACCTTTTGAGCCTTAAACCTTCTTCCCACCTCAAATCCTTTTGCTATAAGTTTTGGGTAGGGTTTGAGAAATAAGATTGAGTGCCCAGTGAGCTATTTTCATCCCTCGATCAATCTATTCATCTTCATGCTTGTTTCTTCGTCGGATTTGTTATTCTTTGAGTTTAAGGACTCCTAGATGGTTTAACGTCGTCTCTTGAGGCACTGAAGCTTTGTGTGGCGTGCTGACAAAGTCTGTGAAGACCGATTTCACATTCGAAAGAGAAGAAATCAATGAGTGAAGATGAGTGGGAGAAATGGTTGGAAGAGACTTGAGCTCAGATATGACCAACCTAGTGGGATTGGTTGTAACCCCCATCTTCGCAAACTGTTGGTCATCGGTTATCTCGACAGAAGACGTAGACTGAACTGTGGAGAATGCTAACCGTAAGCGTATTTCTTAGAGCACTTCCCCTAACAAGCAAGCCCATATTCATTGGCAGAATGACAGTATGGCACCATGTCGCACGTTCTTGTGCGGCCTTCGCAACCGAACTGTTCAAATAGGAGCAACTTTGGGGAGCTATAACAAGGCGGCATCACTGAGGAAGGCTGTCAATGGATCGATAATTCAATCAATACGTGGTTTCACGGATAGAACGGTCTAGTATATACCCCTGCATCCCAAAATATAAGGCACAGTTTGACTTAAAAAAGTCAAACTTTGACTATAAATTACTCTCTTCGGTCAGAAAAAAAAGTCGTCGTTGATTTTTGAACACGCCTTTGACCATTCGTCTTATTCAAAAAATTTATTTAAATATTTTTTTAATTATGATTTAGTTTATTATTAATTGTATTTTAAGTATGACTTATAGTTTTACATATTTGAACTAATTTTTTGAATAAGACGAATGGTCAAAGACATGCCTAAAAGTCAATGGCGACTTCTTTTTGTGACCGGAGGTAGCAATTTAATTATATGCATCGTTAGTATACAAAAGTTATACCTTGTTCATATTTCAAAGTGCTTTGGATACAATATCCTATTTGTATAAATTCATAATATATAATAGAGAAATTTAACAGTTAAAATTAATCATGAAAGACTTTCTCTAAGTTAAAATACGACTTATATTTTAGGATGAAGGGAGTATATAAAAAAAATCGAATGCAGATAGGTAAGCCAGACATGATTCACCAGCCAAGTCGATTCCACATGCCTAGCTTCACAATGGAAGTCTTTACGGTCCTTTATTATTATTATTCCTCAGAGCAAACAGCGTGCAAGAGTTTGGTGCTCGGTGGTAATAATGAACAAATATGTAGTGTTTACATAGAGCATGAATACTTTAATACAATCAATTTGGCAAAAACAGACGGCATACCCCACAGCTGCAGGGTTAAACCGGCAGCCATTACATAGAGAAGCAGCTGTACGATAACTGAATTACAAGGGCGGATTAGGCCACAACCTGACCGAAAAGAAGCTTCCGGATCTGCAAGGAAAGGAGGATGTTAAAAATGTTTAGGTATAACCATTTGTATCTAAAACTGAATATGATGGTATCTGTGCTGTGTGGTAGCCTCTGAATGAGGAGTCCCGCTTAAGATGTGGGGAAACGATTCCTTGCAACAAACTAAATTTCGATGGCATGCTTAAACCATCAATAATAGCAAATTGATAAACCATTGCGCTCATGCAATCCTAATGAAATGTAAAAACATTTCCAATGTTAGCATGTCCGTCGTCAACTCAGAATGCAGAACAATGGACACCCATCAGCATCAGTAGTCATTGTTAAGAAATTGCTGCAATATGCAAACTAAGAGGTTGTTGGAACAGTATGTTGAAAAAGAACAAAATTACAGCACCTCTGGCAATTTCTTGCGGAAGACAACTTCCAGCCTTGCATCAAGTGTGTTTTCACACACAATCTTTCCATCTCGTGAAGCCAGCACAACACCTCCAGAGCTGTGCTTACATATTTTTAGCATTAAGAGCAAAATCATGACTAAAATTAGAGTCATTAACAGCCATGAGATAACTGAAAGGAGACTATGAACTTGAATGCAAGCTGTAGTCCAGATCTCACGTGGATACTACCGAAACTTGCAAGGATTTACGCATGGAATAATAAATCACCCTATGAACCAACAGTGCAAAAGATGTATTTACTTTGTTTGATGCAACAAAAGAGGTTAGGTGCTTGTGTGATCATGATGCCTGACATGAACTAGAACTGGAAGGTCTACCTTCTACACGTGCACACAGAAAAAAGGGCATGCTAAAAGGTAGGTGTGCTAAAAGAAGTACTGATGCTAAATACATATGAGCGCGTCAACAGACTGAAGACAAGCCTGGAAAAAAAACAAGGAAAATAACTTGTAGAGCAATATGCATTTACCAAAATTGGGCATGACTATCATGATGGCTCGGAGCAGGCGGCAGGTAAACATTGTGGTCAACAAGTATCTCTGGCTCATGGACATTTGTTTTTGATGCATATTCATGCTTTGCTGAATGCAGTACTGATTCCACATGATGGTGATCTTCTTTGCGGCAGCGGAGCAATACAGCCGGCTCTTTCAACCGAAGCAAGCCCTGTATTTTGTAAGGCAATAGGAGTAATTATTTTTTGGCAACAATAGGAAGAAACAAAGATATAGTATATCAGCATAGCTTACTCGAATATATGAATAAACTACACATGAGATCCTCAAAGCCATAACTGAGAGTACCATGATTACATATTGAAGATTTGAGGTCAGAGAAATATTTGGTGATGATATGAATTTGATGCAAATTTCAATTTCACCTGCCTTGGATGTTTCAAAAAATATTTCTAAATAATTACCAAACGTAGGGGAGGTTATGTTGTATGCCTCAGCAGAATTTCAAAATCAAATTCAACAGCATTGGCAAGGTATGGAGAAGACAGAAATGCCCTGAAATAGTCCTTTTTGTATGCCACAGATGCAATGGGGTTTGATATCAAAATTTTGCAGAAACATACAGCCATGCCCCATGTTTGCTATTTTTTGGGGGAAATTTATAAACTTTAAGTTAGGTGGAAAATGGAATGCACCTTACACAATTTTCACTGAATTGTGCTACTGAGCAGCAAGTGGCCAATTTATGAACCTAGGTATTGACTTTTTATCAGCAAGTTTGTATGTTAAATAATTTATGGTGCCCCCATTTGGAATCCAGCATTCTTAAAAGGAACCATATGAAGAAGATTAGTGCATGGTATATTCAAACAAACCTGAACAATCAGTTCTTTCAAAAGGTTCTTGTATTCATGATGGCTGTGGCTGACACGCAGGAGTTCCTTCATCGCATCTTCTTTCATTGAATTAACTAAATCATCCTGAGCTTGAAGCACTTTGATGCGAGAAGCATTCAGCTGCATAGAGTACTCACTGGTAACGGGAAAATAATACTTTGTTAGGTAACGAAGAACATATTCAAAAATGTTGAGGCAGATGATCTCTGTGAATAAACCATGAATATGCTGCTAAGTAAGTTGACATTCTTTCAGCAGTGTCCTGTTATTTTTCCTGTATTGTATTGTATTTTACCTTAACATCAAGAGTAGCTTTCTTTTCATCCTTAGTTCTAACATGCCTTTTATATATAATCTAGTTTGAACTATTAAGTTATATATTATATCCACGCCATCCACTAAATAATATCTCCTAGTCGACATTCAACAAAATGAAAGATGAACCTTACACAGCTTTTTCTTCAAGATAAATGATAAATATTCAACCCAACTTATCTCATGTGTAGAGTTTACTGCAGTGAAGCTAGTAGCATTGCAGTTTGACTTATATTAGTTATAGATCCTGAAAACCAAGTATACCATGTGTGTGTCGAACTTTCATGCAGTCAACCAAATACCAATAAATTACTGCTGATGTAGTGTGAAGCTAATGCAGTTTGTAGCTATCTTTTACCACATTAGTGAACAGGCACTGATATATTATTGCTCGAGTATGCAGTCCAACTCCATCTATAACATACTACAAAATCATAGTACTGTACTGCATTATATTTGGTGAAAAAATCAAAATTTTCAACATTAAATGCATTTAATATCATCATATTCCACAAAAACTACGCAAAAAGATATATACTAAAAGAAATAAATTCTCACATTTTCTTCCGAACTTCAACCTGCTTCTCCTTCCGCTCATATTCTTGTCTGATTTTCTTTTTCTCAGCTTCAACAAGTTGCAGCTTCTCTATGTTGAACTCCTGCAAAGTTCAATCAAACATGATAAAAAATCTAGACGAACAACCAAGTGACCAACTTTCAGCAAAGCAAAGATAATACAGAACAAACAAAACAGGTCAATAAACAAGCAAAAGGTACAGCATACACATGATCAATAATGATAAAGGATGGGATCATGGAAATAGCACAAAACCCAGAGGTGAGATACTCAATGAGAGGAAATAAAACCACTGCCACAAAAAGGCTGCCCTGTTGCTTCCCGGAGGAAAGCACTCCCCCGGCCCAGAAATTATCATGATGTACATAAATCCTGTTTCCTACTTTCGTCAACCCAGATATAGCAAATTTGAGAATGCATAATCTACTGGACTATTTTACTAATGAACCCAATTACCGATGATAGCAACTACATCTGGGATGATAAGTTAAGCTACATCAGTATGACAGCATACCACATGTGTTCAGCTGCATGGGAAAAACTGGAACAAGTATAAATAAGAAGTGTACAATCACATCAACCGTTAGTAAAGTATGTTGCCTAACAAACAAGAAAGGATTAACTCCTACAAACAAACAATATTACCAAATAAAGTGTCACCTTAGGCTGGTAACTGGTTAATGGTATAGGTACTTACAACTTCTGCAATCGATCGGATCATATAGATATACCTTCAACACAACATAGGTCATCGAAAGGATCTCGGACAACTCACCAAAGCACGAAAGCCAGTTTATTTGGGATTGTGAAGTGAAAGAAATCATTTTATCTACTAATAGTGGCCAAATTGGCGTATTACCAAACCGCGCCCCCATTAATACAGATGTAGATATGGGTCCTTTGAGAATACGCCTCCTTAACAACCAATGGTTAACAGCGGTTCTGTGGAGCGGTTTTGCTAGAGTATTCATACGTCAATCGAAATCGACTCCACAAACTTTGGTAACTCCAACTTCAACTTCGATTTTACTAATAACTACTTATGAGACTTTTTTTGGTACATGCCCCTTATCTCAAGTTTTGATCAAACCAATCCATTGACACAAACTGTTCATGGGCGAAAAGTGAGTTGTTTGGGTCCTGGAGGATTGACGGGCACCAACGCGTATATGGTGCAGATATGAGGTTGTAAGAAGTTCTACAAGCATGTAACCAATCTCCATCCAGGTGAGGCGAGGTGCAAGAGGTTTCATAAGCATGTAACCAATTTCCATCCAAAAGAAGCGAGGTTGTAACAAGTTTCATTAGCATGTAGTCAATTTCCATCCAGATGAAGCTCCACTTTGCTTCTAGCACCATCGAAAAGCAAAATGGAAGAACGAATACACAAACTGCCTCTTCAAGATCCCGATTCAGCTCGGGCTCAACTTATGCTGCCCGAACCATCCAGTTCTCTCTAGGAAGAGCGCTCATCTAGGAATGTGTTATAAGCGACTGTAATATGCAAAATCACCTAGTCTGGGTTCAGTCATACAGAAGCCTCCGAATTCGTTGGACCAGATAGAAAAGGCCGCGAATTGACTTCTCAGCATATTTGCAAATCCTAATCAAAAGCTCGCATGGCCAAAAGCTACGCGATCTGGAAGCTTCTAGATTATCACGTGAACCGAAATCAACCTACGCGGCATGGCTCAAGCGATCCAGAAGCTTCTCGGTCTACCTCGGAACTAGGGAGGCCCGTCCTTTCGTCGAAAGCATCGGCCGCAGATCTCGCGTTTCAAAAATCGAAATCTTAGGGTCAAACAATCGAGAGGTTCGGAAGCAAGGCGGAATGATGCTTCGAGATCAAAGATCGGGCAGTTGAAAAGCAAGGAGGGGCGGGTCGAGAGGGTTCCGGAAGCTCCAAGAAGGCAGGGGAAAGCGGAAGGGAGCTGACCTCCTCGGCGGAGACGGAGATCTCGCTGGCCTTCTCGTCGGCCTCCTGTCGGATGAACCGCACCATCTGCTGGATCTGCTTCGCGACATCGGCGTCGTTCATCTTGGCGGCGGCAGCAGCAGATCTGACGGGCCCGTCCGGCTCAGCTGCTCAGCTTCCGGCGACCGCCGCGCGGGGACGGGATGGGACTATAGGAGGAGGAAGAGAGTCCACGGGAGAGAACGGGAATGGTCGAGCAGAGCAGCAGAGTTGGGGAGTCGTGGGACTAGTCTAGCCGCGGCAACGTGATCGGTTTCGTTTTCCTTGGTTGCCGTTGCCTGTCTGTGCGTGCGCCATTATTTCGTGGACCCGGTCATAGATCGCTGATCATATGGGCCTTTTTTTTTAGTTTGTTTCGGCTTAAATTAGATTAAATTAAATTAAATTAAAATTTGTTACTTTTATAAGTAAAATGATGTAATTTTTTGTATTTATTTTTGTGTGGTTCTAAATATTTCTAACTACAGTTTGTAAAAAATTCATATTTTTCTAAAACTCTTTAAGACGACTTTTAAAGGCATAACTTTTTTATATTAACGTTTTCAGCAACTTTCAGCTAAAACAAACAAGATAATGGTTTTTTTTGTTGAGTGTTGCTCTGTTGGTGACCGTCCGTGACATCCTCTCTTCTGAGATACCATTAGACATGTGCAAATGCTATAGAAGGCAGCTCTTGTCTATAATACAATTAATGTCAAGAGTAAATGACACTAAAAACATTATACACACACTATAGCACTACACCATTAGATTTGAAAATGAATGGTCCATATTAAGTTTTCTATCCAATCATGTTATCTCTCTGCTCTTTGTCTGTCTCCCCTAGCACCTCCCTGTCCCCTTGATTGTCCTCCACTCCAATCGTCAAGCACCTCCCTACCCCCTCTAGCACCGCCCTTCCCCTCCAATGTTGCCCAACCCTCCTCAATGAGCTAAGAAAGATCCCCATATCTAGTGACAATGAACTCTCCCATCCTCTTTCTTACCAGTGAGATCCTCTAGTCCCTTATCCGTAGCCTTGACACCCTCAACACGCTGATCCCCAACTCCAACACTCTCAGTGACAACAACAACCGCTGATCGTCCTTGTCCAAATGATGACCGCCACGCCTAGATCCGATGCCGGTGGGCTTTGCCTCAGCCAGACTGCCTCTCCTCCTCGACACCACCTAGATCTGTCTTTGTGCAAGAACATCTTCTTCCGATATGGTGCCGTTTGGTCTGTCCTCGGCTAGGTGACAACTACGATGCTCGATGCTTGGAGAAGGCACTAGTGTGCCCATCCCCTTTTTTTCTTCTTTATGTGAATTTTTTGTTGCATTTTTGCATATAAATATTGTAACCAATTTGTCCATCCTTTATTCCTTTGCATTCAATTTTCTTGCAATCTGAGGCCCGAGGTAGATGAACCCTTGGGAGGAAGGGTGCCAATAAGACCCTGCTCCCCGATCCCCGATGGGAAATATTCCTTGCATTCTTTAATCAGAAATGTTAGAGAACGGATGTCCGTTCTCTGGCTTGCAACGGATGAGCTTTGTGACCGCCGTCCGCTCGCCCCCATGTGCGACCGACGACTGGACGTGTCGGACGCCGAAAGCAATTCGAGACGCAGATCTTGCGGGCTGCCGCCACATAGCGCCAGTAGCGCGCGCGGCGACTTCGACGGCGCTGGACGCGTACACCGCCGACGCTGGGCTCCAGGCTCGAGGCGAACGCGACGTCGTCGTCCTCATGATCTCCGGGCGGTGCCGCGGAGGACGCGACGACGACGTGGACCTCGCCGAGCTTGAGGTGCATCGGTAGCGTCGTCGTCTGCGAGCGAAGCTCCGCCATGGCGCGGTGTCTGGTAGCCTGCGGATGAGAGATGAACGTTGCCGATGATCGGCAGCTTCATGGGTCGGGCGACTGTGTGACCGCGCCATTGTTGTTCAGTTTCTTCTTGAGCTCGAGGAGCAGGAGAGGGAGGAGGAGAGCCAAGAAGAGGCACCACATCCACATGTAGTAAGCCATAGCCACTTGCTCCATGGTCATACGAATGGCATGCACAACCGCTGGCTAGCCTTATCAACGAAGCAATACGAATGAATATAGGAGCAACTGCATTTAAACAAAAACCAATGCCAATGCTTGCACTGTACTCGAGTTGTTAAACGTTGTTTTCAACACCCTCATAATCCGTGGTCGCGGCAGGACACGCACAGGCTGAAGGTTGAAGACGATGATGTCAGCATGACATCATAATCCATTTTATTGATTTCAAAAAAATCCGACAAATGATTTCTATTTTTAAAAAATAGTTAAAGACTTCTAAAATTCATGGAAAAATTATCATAGGAAATTCATATTGGTTCAGCTTGTTTCAGGTAAAAAAACAGTTAGGTTCATGTGAATTTTATGTCGGTCCGAGTAGTTTCATAGAAAATTTATGTTGGTTCAGGTAGAAGAGCAACAAGGTTCATGTGAAATTCAGGTTGGTTCAGATAGTTTCATAGAAAATTCATGTTGGTTTAGGATTTTTGGTAAAAAAGCAGATAGCTTCATAGGAAATTTAGTTTGGTTCGGATCGTTTGACTAGTTTAATAGAAAATTCAGGTTGGTTCGAATGTTTTAGCCAGCTTTCATATAAATTTCATATTGGTTCATGTCGAAAAATAGCTAGGTTCATGTGAAATTCAAATTGGTTCGGATAGTTTCATAGAAAATTTATGTTGTTTCATGATTTTTCGATTAAAAAAGCAGATAGCTTTATGGGAAATTCAACTTGGTTCAAGTTGTTTCACTAGATTCATAGAAAATTCAGATTGGTTCAGTGTTTCAACTAGTTTCATATGAAATTCATATTGGTTCAAAGTTGTTTGGATAAAAATGCATTAGGTTCATGTGAAATTCGTAGGTTCATAGAAAATTCATGTTGATTCAATATTTTTCTGTTAAAAAAAACAGGTAGCTTCATAGGAAATTCAATTTGGTTTGGGTTGTTTCAACTAGTTTCATAGGAAATTCAGATAGGTTCATGTTGGTGTAGGTAAAAAAAACAGCTAGGTTCATATAAAAATTCAGGTTGATTCAGATAGTTCGTAGAAAATTCATGTTGGTTCAGGATTTTTCTGGTAAAAAAAGAAAATAGCTTTATGGAAATTCAGTTTGGTTTAGATTGTTTCAGTTAGTTCAAAGAAAAACATGTAGATTCAGGTTGGTTCATACAGGTTCAGGTTGGTTCAGGCAGTTTCATGTTGGTTCGTGTTGGTTCAGGGTTGTTCATGCAGATAGCTTTATGGAAAAATTCAGCTTGGTTCAGATTGTTTCAACTTGGTTCAGGTAGGTTCAGCTTGGTTCATGTAGGTTCAGATAGGTTCAGCTTGGTTCATGTAGTTTCAGGTTGGTTCATGATGATGTCATCTATTTTGTCCTTTTACTCATCCGTTAGTTTTTAATGGAACGGTGGTCCGTACCGTATAGGCTCCCTTTTTTAATTTCTCATGCAACATGTACTCATGTGGCTTGTGGCTAGCGGGCCACATACGAGGCTATGAGTATGAGGGCAGGATGATCGTGACGCTGCTACACGAGGAGGTGTGCAGGTAGCATTGACGGGGGCACGTGGCAGTGTGATACTGGTCGCGGTGCACGGCAATTTCGACACGCATGTCCCATATGTAGCACGGTGGATGCCAAGTGCAGCTCGAAAGTCGAAGTCTGGGGAACTCTGGACATGTACCAGTAGCGAGGTGGCTAGCTAGTAGGGCCTGTCATGCATGGATCATGCGACTCATGAGTGAACTCGTGCGTGATGTGCGCATGCATGTTTCTTTGGGTTTGAACGCGCGTTTTCAGACCTGTCAACCATGCAGTCTTAGGTGGAGTTACAGAGAGAGATTGGTCATATGGACCATCGCGTGTGAAGTTTAGCGGACATGCCACTCACATGCCCGCCAAACATCGTCGACGAGCCCGTGGAAGCTCACATCTCCCCGCTACTTCGCCGATCGATGTTACCCTACTCGCTTCACCAACCAAGCAACCATGCATGCAAGATGCATGCATCGATGATGTGAGGCCAATGATACAAGCTCGCCGCCTCCTTGGCTCCTTGCTTGTAGAATGCAGAGTCGCAGCCGATGCCATTCAACTTGGATACCTCACTTTATGCGGCCATGCATGTAGTGGCGGATTCAGGATTTTGAGTTGGGGGGTGTACACTTCGGCGGGCGGGCGGCGCCGACGCGAGCAGGCGGGCGGCGCGTGGCATGGCGGCGAAGGCGGGCGCAGGCGCGCGCGCCGGCGGCGCGTGGCGAGCGCGAGCGGAGCAGCGGGGCGAAGCGGCGGCGCCGAGGCGGTCAGTGGAGCGGCCGGGGTGGCGCCGTGGCGGGCGGACCGTGGCCGGATTGACGAAGCGGTGCCGTGGCGGGGCGGCCCGTGGGGTGAGGCGGCGGATCAAAGTGGAGGCGGCGACGGAGATGAGTTAGGGTTGGCGGTTGGGAGAATGGGGGATTTGGGGGATTTTCCCCCTAAATTCTGTTGAGATGGGCCGAATGGGCCGAGAGGGGGGCAGGTGGTTAGTTGGAATGTTATTGGGTCATTTTAATGGGCTGCTCAAGTGAAAAGGCCAGAATATGTTACCAAATAGTCTTTTTCTTTTAATATAAGGCCTAATAAGCATATATAGGGTTAAAATTTCTAAAAAATTGAGGGGGTGCCCGTGCATACCGGGCACCCCCTGGATCCGCCCCTGCATGCATGCATGACATCGTCGATATTTGAGGTCGCCATCATGTCACCGACGACCTCCGACCCTTTGGTGCCGCTGACGGACCTGCATGCCGGCCCTTGTCGTCCACCGCTGGATCAACACGTCATCGTCCTTGCCACCCAACGACTCCACTGCTTCTGCCTTGAAAATGCTGCTCGACCACCCCGTCTCTCTATGGCCTCGTACATTTCAGCTTAACGTAGCGTAGCGTAGCGTTTCAACAAAATTTATCTTTTTTATATAGCCTATTTGGCATAATAATTTGTAATGATTTTTCTCAGGTTTTTAGTGGTCCTCTTAAAGATTCTAAAAATATTTTTAAATTATTTTTTAATAACATTTAATCCTCTCTTTAAAAACTTTCAAATTTTGCTGAAACGCTACACTACGCTACAATAAGCTGAATTGTACAAGGCCTATATCGTTGAGCTCTCCTATAGGCTCTAAGATTCCGACTCATTCGTCGTCATATCGAGTGCTAGACTAGAGATTAGCAACAAGTGGCTGAGATCAAGGTGACGCTAGTGAGATAAGGGCCCAGTAGACAGAGAGGGTAGTGACATAAATTTCTTTAGGGTGGAGCTATGCAACGCAATGGCGTTTTGAGCTGGCGAACGGTATCAATAAGCGATAAAAAAAGGGAGTGACTTAACAACAGGCGCCTACCATTTGCACTTTTGTGCAGATGCCTGCTAGAAACTCCAATTTGCAGGCGCATCTGTTCTCACAATGGCGCACGATCCCTTAATCACACACGCGCACGATCCCTTAATCAGTGCACAGATGCTTAGGATCACAAATGGCCACCGGCCATTAGTCCCTTAATCACACTAACACACGCACAAATACTACGTTGCATGCAGACAAATACACTTACCTAAAAAAACACTTAATAAACAAAAAAAATCTATAATAAACAAAAAAAATATCTATAATAAACAAAAAATCTAGTGGAAATGGAAACGGGCAAAAAAATTCCACTATCGCAAAACATTTTTTCCAATAAATGGAAATGTGGAAAAACAATAGAAATTTAGTGGATTTTTTTTGCGCCTGCACGATTTCGCAAATTATAAGAGCAAAAAAACTCTCGGCGTGAAAAATAGAAAACAAAATAAAATTTATAATAAATATAAAACAAAATAAATCTATAATAAACATAAAACAAAATAAATCTATAATAAACATAAAACAAAATATATCTATACAAAAACCGACCTCGCGCAAAAAAATTCTACTATCGCGAAGCGTTTCTTCCATAAATGCAAATGTGGAAAACAGTAGAAAAAAAAAGTGGAATTTTTTGCGCCTGCACGTTTTGGCTAATTGCAGGCGCCTGCAAGATAACAATTGCTATTTTGGATTGTTTTCCACCTTTTTCACTGAAAAAACGTATTACAACAGTGGAAAAAAGTGGTCGAGCGATGTTGCTTGCGGGTGTACTTAGCATGGGCCTACGATATTGCTGCATGTTGTTACTGTGTTGGGGACCCCTAAGAATTTGTAGTTTTGTTGCGCGCCTGCATATATGGCTGCAGCATGCATGGAGGGCAGGCGCCTGCGCGATTTGGCTAGGCGCAGGCGCCTGCCAAATAGCCAACGTGTAAAAAAAAGACGTACGTGTCTTCCACGGACGGGCGCGCGTACAGCGATCCGCTTGCGCACGCGTACGGCGTTCCATGTCTGCCCACGCATGCACATAGCACACTTTTCGCGATGCGCAAAGCAATCATGTTTCACGTTTTGCATTTTAACACCCCAAATTTTAAAACCAATTTGGCACTTTAATTAATTTCCTAAACTGCATGATTTTAAAATCGCAAATCATTTATTATATGTTGCATCATGACATCATCATCGCATGCATCATTCTGAAATAAACTTGTGCATATGAAAATTCCAAAGTGAAAATATTTTGGCAAATTATAGTAAATTTGTTAAGGTAATATTTCATTAAAGCCAAATCCTAAAATTTATTAATTTTAAAATTATTAATTTAATCTGGGTTGGGTATTTTCTAAAAGCTAAAGTATTTCACCAAAATATTGTGTATTCAAAAGTTTATTCCAAAATAAATTTTAAAGGGAAAAACAGAAAATGTTTTGATCACTCTCGGCCCGAGTTGGCCCACTCCTTCTTTTCCCTCTTTCCTTCCCCGCTCCTCTTTTCCTCTCTGGATGGGCCGCAGCCGCGCCGGCCCACTCCGCCCTCGTCCTCCTTTCTCCTCTTTTCCTCCGCTGGTTGGGCAGCCAGTGCTGCACTGCCCATCTCGCCATGAGCCAGCGCTCGCCGTCCCATGAAGCCTTGATGTCGTGACAAGTAGGCCCGCTCTGTCAGCGTCTTCTCCCTCCTCTGTCTTCTTCTTCCCCTGCATCGCGCCCGTGCCCGCCAGTCGTCGCCTATGTGCTCCCTCTCTCCTCTCTCCCGAGGCCGTGATGGCTCGTCTCCCCACGCACGGTCCGCCCCTACCTTCTTTCTCCGGACACCCCTTCTCTCTCCGCCTTCCCTGTCTTGTCGCCGGCCAACCCTGTGACGCCGCCGTCGCGCCCAACACGCCACCGGCCGGAATTCACGCCGGCGCTCGCCAACCTCCCGCGTCGCGTCAAGAACGCCTCGGGCGAGGCATGTCTTTAAGAAGGGCACTGCTCTTCTACCCTTCTTCCTCTGCTTCGCGCCACTGCCGTGTCAATTGCCGAGCCGGTGCGCCATTGCTCCCCACTTCCCCGTGTGGACAATATGGGCCCCGGGTATCCTCTAGAAGGCCCATAAGGGAGCAGATAGGGGGCGACCCGAGTCACCCGGTTGAAGATAAAGACCACTCGGGCTACGTACGGCTTGAGCCGCAAGGAAGTTCCCGAGGATATAATCTATCTCCATGTAATTAGCAGATCGACACATGCATTCCATGTAACTGCATAACAGAATTAGTTAACAAGGATCCCGAGATATCCTGTAACTCTATCTCCCTCTACACTATATAAAGGGAGGGGGTAGAGGTCATCGGCATAGACACAGTTACGCATAGTTTCATCTTGCATCTCGCATCTTGATCCACTATATAATCCCAGAGCACAGGAAGTAGGGTATTGCCTCCTCCGTTGAGGGCCTGAACCTATATAACCCTGTCTTGTGTTACCCATCTGGCTTAGTTCTTGATTAGCGTCCCCTCGTACAAATTCATTATCGGCGGTGACCCCCCAGTTAGTCACACACGGCGGTTAGCGCGCCGTAGAAGCGGCGTCAAGATCATCTCTCAAGTTAGATGGCTTTTCCAAGATCGCCGTACGTCGCCATGAGGCTAGGAGAGTCTCTTCGCTTCGGCATCCTGGACTTCATCGCCGACGGCATCGGCAATCTGCACCTTTCCCCCCGGAGAGATTCCTTCGCAAGGGGGCGCGTGCGATCAATGTGACCCATTGCCTTACGGCTTGGAGAATCTAGCAAGCGCCTTCTACGGATTGACCCCCTCGCTGTTCGCCTTCGCGCCTCCCCTGGAGGCCGACGAAAAAGAACTCGGCGGGCTCGACCGCTCGGGCGTAAATTCGATTTCGCCCAACAACCCTTCTGCCTCGACTGGATTTCCCTCCGGACTCGAGAATTCCGTCGCGACTCTCGCACTGGGTCCCTCGGTTATTCGGATAGAAGATAACCAGTCAGCGAGCGCGTCAGATCCACTCGGATCAGATCCATCTATGTTCGTGGGTGTCATCAATGGTGGCCAACCCATCGGACAGAGCGAGCAAGTCAGCCTCTCCGCCTCTGACTCGGAGTCCGACGAGAGCGCTGAAGTTTGAAACTACCGAGAGGTTTTCGTCCTAGGCGCGGATGATCACCACTCCGTCTCCCCGATCGTCGCGTACGAAGAAACCGACGCCGGTGCGATTCCGGATCCTCGTCCGTGGAAAACGGATCGCGTCAGAAACCAGCGCCACGGCGCGATGTCTAGAATGAGCTTCACGCGGTGAAGCTGAGGGATCAGGAGGTCTACAACACTCCCGAGGCTAATGTCATCGCGTCAAAGACTCTTCTTGAGACTATCGCGCCACAACTTCTGAAGCGCCCCTCGTCCGCACCCTCGCTCAGCGACGGCCATGGTCGAGATGGCCGCCATACAACAGAACGAGGCAATGCCCGCTCCGACCACTTCGGCACGCAGTCGATCTACTCGTAATCGGAACCGGGCTCGTACCTCAGCGGCCGGCGACTCCCACCAGTCACCTGCCCATGATCTTCGCCAAGTTATTGAAGCCAAACGGCGGGAGCGCGATCCGCGAAAGCGAAATTCTCGAGGCCGTCAAAGTCACCGTGACAACGACCCAGCCGAGAGCACCGCCAGCCGTCACGACCACCGCCAAGAGCAGCGTCAAGGCCCGCGCCGGGGACGTCGCAGTAGATCCCCAGCGCAGAGGCTGCCACGCCCACTGGAGGGGATTCGGGCTTTCACCCCGGACCTCCGCCGAGTGGTTTGGCCGGATGGTTTCAACCTCAAAGGCATCGACAAGTTCGATGGCGAGAGAGACCCAAAGAATTGGCTGCAGGTTTACGCCTTAGCGGTCGGCCAGGCGAGAGGAGATCGAGCGTCATGGCAAATTACTTGCCGGCCGCTTTGACCCCAACCGCCTGACACTGTTAGCAGGACTCGGGAGAACTCTATCGAGTCTTGGGACGACCTCCGTGAGCGATTCATCGCCAATTTCAAGGGACCTATGAAAGGCCAGCGGGAGATGGGAGATTGAGCGGCTACACCGGCGCAAGAATGAGACTCTTCGCGAGTTCATCAAGCGCTTCACCAAGAAGAAGAACGAGATCCGGGACGTTTCGGAGCAAACAGTCATCGACGCCTTCTTCGCCGGATGCCAATCCGAGGAACTGATCAGGCAGATGACCCGGGACCCCCCGCGCAATCTCAAAGCCATGTTCACGATGGCGGACCAGGAGGCCGAAGCTGAAGAAGCCATCGCAAACCATCGCGGTGGCAACGACGGAGGCCCCAAGAAGAAGCCTCACGACGAGCAAGGCAAGCCCAAAGATGATGTGACCATGCCCATCACGGGTATGACCGACACTACGTCGACATGTTGGTCACGGCCGAGCTTTTCTTCAGCATGGTCGTTGACGAGATTTCGATCGACTACTTCATCTTCGACCTATTCATCTGCGACAAGTTGGCAACACTTCACGGCATCTTCTACATCATCTACATCAATTATGGTGCCATCATCAACTATATGGCATCATCGACCCGCACCATGGCCAGGTCGCGTGCACAGCCGGCAAGCTTATCATGTTGATATTGCGATGTCGCCGCCACCAGTTCGACCACCACCTTGGCCGCCTCCACTCCATGAAGACATACTCAAGAAAGGCACCTCTCCACCTCCTCGACGACCTCAGGTCCAAACACCCATGTTGCTCAAGGCCCAACCAAGAATCAAACCCAATTCGTCGTCCACGAGCCCAGTTCGGCTACCAGGAGCAGTCCAACTTGAAAAGATCATAACTCGGTCATATGAAGTCCGTTTTGGACGTTCTTGGTATGCACAGACAAGCCCACGACGAGAGCTTTCCAATGGATCCAGTTTGAGGCACAAATTATTTCAGAATCAGCCAGAATCACGAGATCAAGAGGACGTCAAAATCTGCCGGGTGCTGCGCCACCTCCACTTTGGGCCCGTGGCCCATGTAACCCTAGGGTTGAGCGCCTCAGACCCTAGCCGTCGCTATATATTCAGTAGCCGTCATCATTTATACTTGGGTTTTGCTTAGATTGTTCTGCCGTTGCAGCTTCGCCGTTTACCGGTTTGCGGAACCCCAACTTGTGTGCTTAATCGGTAATCTGTAATATTGAGATTGCATCTACCGTGTTCTTGCTTGTGTTCTCGATTAAACTTGCAGGAATTAGCCTTCGTGGTGAGGTCAACCGTGTCTTGGCGTGGTTGATAACGAACGGAGACGATGGTGTAGCGATTGCGAGCTTAGATCTGTTACGATTGGGCGGATCGTCAACGTCGAGTTCTCCCCCAATCGTGTTTATCCTACCTGTCGGAAGATCGGGACCCCATCCCCATCAATTGGTATCAGAGCCTCGGTTGCCCGTCAGGTATACTTGTATCTCCTTTGTTCATTATTCATCTTCCACCTAGAGTCCAGAAAATTGCCCCCACAAAAAGATTTGAGTTCGCCGTCGTATCCATCGTCCAAGCCACTTTGTGCCCTTTGCGATTTCGTTTTCGGTTTCGCGTTGTTGAATTTGTATCCATCGTCATCGTCTTGTTGCTGGTTTAGAGTAAGTTCTTGGACTAGTTTAAGTCTTGCATCTTGACGTCGAGTCCCATCACGTCGTCGTCGCCGCCGCGTCCAAATCGGGTACCAATCTGTATAGTTCGGTGTTTTATCATTATATCCATTGTCCGACTCCAAATTGAACAAATTTAGATTCTAAATTATAGCTCAGAAAAAGTTCTACAACTTTGTCCATTGTGAGAAGTTCCAGAAACGCCGTTTTCCTGCCCAAAATTGTGATTGCAATCAATCTGTCTTGTCTCGGATTTTTCTGAGCAGTCTGTATTACGGGGCCGAAAACTCCCAGATCCTTTCTCCAAATTAGGAGTTCCATATATGCAAATTGATCTGAAAGAGAAGATCTACAACTTTGTTGTTGTGAGTTTTTGCGTTTGAGGTCTCTAAAAACGCGAAAACAGCATTGGAAATTTTCGTATTAGTAGATCTGTTTTCCAGCAAGAGAAAATTGAGTGTTTGTGTATATATCTTGTAATCTCTCATATGCGGCACTATTGATATTTATGAAAAAAGGTGAAAAAGGCAAGTGCATAAAAAGAAGCCGCACAAAGAGAAAAAAAAAGCAAAAGAAAAAAAAGTAAGGAAAAAAAAGAAAGAAAAAAAGAAATCAGAAGTGCTTGCATCTTTTTGTATCCAAAGTGTCGCGTTATTCGTGTTGCTTGCTTGAGCTAGGTCTAAAGACGGGTTTAGGCCAGCAACTTTGACAAGTACTTTGGATATTTATTCAGCTTTGCTAATCTGATTTCGATAATTGCATATTCCTTGCTACTATATTTTGCCTATCCAAGCTCCACATTCTTCTAATCAGTTCTGGTTCGAACTTGCAATCGTTTCGTTCACACTCGTTCGGTATCATGAACCAACCACCGGTTGTACCTCCTGCAGCATTGGTAAGAACACTTGTAAGAGCGTGGTAAGACGCTTGAGAGCGTGTGATTCCACCTTCTACCACCTAGTAGTTGATAGGGATAATACTCTTGTGTTATTTTCTGTTTTCTACTAACAATGGGAGGATCATCGACCGAAAATCAAAACGATACTAAGCTTGTTCGTCACAAGGAGCTGCTAGACTTATTGAAGGATATGAAAGCCATGATCAACAATAATACACAAGAGATGAAAGCCGAGATCGACAATTTCGGTCGAAACATTAGGAATACACAAGAAAGGTTGGAAGAAAAACACTCCACCAACACTATATCTGCTTCCACCGGCCAAGGTAAAAGTCTAATGTCTTTTCCTTCTTATGATGGATTTGGTGCTAATGCTTATATTGATTGGGAAATAGCGGTAGATAAAATATTTTCACAATATAAAATCTGTGACAAACAAAAATTAATCTTTGCCGCTAGTGCTTTTACTCGTTGTGCATTAATTTGGTGGAATGATTTTTGTAAATATAACAAGGTGCCTCAAACTTGGAGAGATATGAAACGATATTTGAGAGATGAATTTGTTCCTGCATATTATTCTGAAAAACTACTCTATGAATTACAATGTTTACAACAATGTGATAAATCTGTAAAGGCATATTTGTATCCATATATGCAAATTGATCTGAAAGAGAAGATCTACAACTTTGTTGTTGTGAGTTTTTGCGTTTGAGGTCTCTAAAAACGCGAAAACAGCATTGGAAATTTTCAGATTAGTAGATCTGCTTTCCAAAGAAGAGAAAATTGAGTGTTTGTGTATATATCTTGTAATCTCTCATATGCGGCACTATTGATATTTAAGAAAAAAGGTGAAAAAGGCAAGTGCATAAAAAGAAGCCGCACAAAGAGAAAAAAAAAGCAAAAGAAAAAAAAGTAAGGAAAAAAAAGAAAGAAAAAAAGAAATCAGAAGTGCTTGCATCTTTTTGTATCCAAAGTGTCGCGTTATTCGTGTTACTTGCTTGAGCTAGGTCTAAAGACGGGTTTAGGCCAGCAACTTTGACAAGTACTTTGGATATTTATTCAGCTTTGCTAATCTGATTTCGAGATGGAGAAGATCCGACTGGAGGTCGCAAACCTTCAAGAGGAAGGGGATGTCCCCGCCAAGAAGCAGGCCAAAACCTCCATCCAAGCAGCCGAAGAAACAAAGAAGATCCTGTTGGACCCGATCGATCCGCCAAAACGGCCGTGATTGGGACAGGCTCGACAAAATAGAAGACGCTCGTCACCTTCCTCCCGCCAACCGGGATGTGTTCGCTGAAACCTTCGGACATGCCCTGTTCGAGGAGGTGATCGAGCACTCTCTCACGTCGATTTAAAAGGCGAAGCCCGTTAAGCAACGCCTACGAAGATTCGCCCCGGATCGGAAGGACGCCATAAGGAGTGAGATCATCAAATTGTTGGCCGCTCGGTTCATCAAAGAGGTGTATCACCCTGACTGGCTCGCTAATCCGGTCCTGGTCCAAAAGAAAAACAAGACATGACGCATGTGTGTCGACTACACCGACCTCAACAAGGCCTGTCCCAAGGATCCTTTTGGACTCCCCCGCATCGACCAAGTGGTGGACTCCACCGCCGGGTACGAGCTCCTGAGTTTTCTGGACGCCTACTCAGGCTATCATCAGATCAGTATGAAGGAAGAGGATTGCATCAAAACGTCGTTTATTACGCCCTTTGGTGCTTTTTGCTATATCGCAATGCCATTCGGATTGAAAAACGCAGGTGCGACTTATCAGCGCACAATACAGCGGTGTTTTCACACTCAACTCGGATGCAACGTGGAGGCATATGTCGACGACGTCGTCATAAAAATCAAGTCCAGATGGGATCTCATAACAGATCTAACCGAGACATTCGAGAGCCTAAGAGTGTTTCGGATGAAGCTGAATCCCGAGAAGTGCGTTTTTGGGGTTCCGTCTGGCAAACTACTCGGATTCATCATCTCCAATCGGGGGATCGAGGCAAATCCAGAGAAGGTCGGTGCCATTCTTAAGATGAAGCCTCCGGCCAACCAGAAGGACGTGCAGAAGCTCACTGGATGTATCGTGGTACTCAGCCGATTCGTTTCCCGACTTGGGGAGCGAGGCATGCCTTTCTTTAAGCTCTTACGCCGACAAGACGATTTTTAGTGGACAGCGGAAGCACAGCAAGCCTTTGAAGATCTAAAGAGGTTCCTCACCACTCCGCCTGTGTTGGTCCCTCCCATGCCCCAGGAGCCCCTCTTGCTTTACATTGGTGCAACGACCCACGCCATCGCTAGCCACCGTTTGTGGAGCGAGACGAAGAGGGCTCCCTTCAAAAGGTACAGCGTTCGGTCTACTTCGTAAGCGAAGTATTGGGCGAGTCAAAAATAAGATACCCGGAAGTGCAAAAGCTTCTGTATGCTGTGTTACTCACATCGCGGAAGTTTAAGCATTATTTTCAAGAGCATGAAATTTTGGTGGTCACTTCTTTCCCGCTTGGAGACATACTCAACAATCGGGAGGCCACTGGGAGGATTGCCAAGTGGGTAGTTGAGCTTGGAGCCTTTGAAATAAAGTTCAAGCCTCGACTAGCCATTAAATCTCAAGCGTTGGCCGACTTAAATCGCCGAGAGTGGACAAGCCCAAACCCCAAAGAAGAAGGAGAATCTCACATCTTGGACAATGTACTTTGATGGTTCCCTCATGCTCGGTCGGCTGGGGGATTTTGCTCATATCACCGACCGGAAAGAAGCTACGCTCGTCCTCCGGATATTGTTTCCGTCGGAATAACAACGCGAGTACGAAGCACTCATCCACGGGCTTCGCGTTGCCATATCGCTCGGTGTTAAGCGGTTAATGGTACGCGGCGACTCTCAACTCGTGGTCAACCAAGTCCAGAAAGAGTGGTCTTGTATCGGCGACAATATGGCGGCTTACTGTCAGGAGGTACGCAAATTGGAAGACAAGTTCGACGGACTGGAGCTTACTCACGTGCTCCGCCGCGACAACGAAGCAGCAGACGAGCTAGCACGGATGGGATCCACTCGGGCCCAGGTCCCGAGTGGTGTTTTCGTCCAAGAGCTACGCGCGCCATCAATTAAATTACCATCCGCACCGGGGGAAGACCAAGAAAAGCAGTCAGAACCCGACGCAGAGGTACTATCAGTCACTACCGGGTGGACTCAGCCTTACTTAGATTATCTTCTCCGTGGTGAGCTGCCTGAAGATCGAAGCCTGGCCGAGTGCATCACACGCCGAAGCAAAAGCTACAAGGTAGTCGGGGACGAGCTTTTGAAGCGCCCGGTACTAAGGCGCTGCATATCCGAGCAAGAAGGCAGGGATCTACTCAACGAAATCCACTCGGGAGAGTGCGGGCACCACGCAACCGCAAGCACCCTGGTAGGCAAAGCCTATCGGTAGGGATTTTTCTGGCCAACCGCAGTCAAGGATGCGGAAAATATAGTACGCAGATGTGACGGGTGTCAGTTTTTCGCCCGGCAAATCCACATGCCGGCGCAAGATCTACAGACGATTCCGATCTCCTGGCCCTTCGCCGTCTGGAATCTGGACATGGTGGGCCCCCTCAAGCGAGCGCAAGGCGGATTCACTCATCTCTTCGTCGCCATCGACAAGTTTACAAAGTGGATTGAAGCCAAGCCGGTAGCAGTCATTACGGCGGCCAAGGCACGCGATTTCTTCCGGGATATCGTTGTGCGTTTCGGCGTGCCCAATCGCATCATCACCGACAATGGCGTTCAATTCAAGAGCAGCGAATTTCAAGATTGGGGCGAGGAGCTAGGCATCAAGATCTGCTACGCCTCGGTGGCCCACCCAAGGAGCAACGGACAGGTCGAACGCGCCAACGGATTGGTGCTACAAGGGCTCAAAGCCCGAATCTTTGATCGCCTAAAGCCATACGCGACGCGCTGCGTGAAGGAGTTGCCTTCGGTGCTTTGGGGGCTTAGAACGACCCCAAGTCGAGCAACCGGGCAGACACCCTTTTTCCTAGTTTACGGCTCAGAGGCACTCCTCCCGACTGAATTGAAGTTCCGGTCCCCTCGGGTTGCCGGCTACAACGATAATCAGTCGGATGAAGCAAGGTGCGAAAACCTCGACCGGCTCGAGGAAGCCAGGGAAGCAGCAATGATCCAATCGGCCAAGTACCAACAGGCCCTGCGTCGCTATCATCAGCGCAACATACGGGGCCGTGCGTTCTCCAAGGGAGATCCGGTCCTCCGCAGGAATCAGAAGCACAAGCATAAACTCTCCCCACTCTGGAAAGGCCCCTACTTGATCGCTGAGGTGACCATGGGGGCTTACTCACCGCAACGTGAAGACGGATCTGACGTGCCTAACACCTGGAACATCGAGCAGCTACGTCGTTTCTATTCTTAGAATTCTGTATTCAAGCAGCATGTAATTAGTTCCCTTTCTTTTGACTTGCTACTTGGCCGTAAACGACCAAGCAGTAAGTCGGGGGCTACACTAAATAGTGTGCGGAGTCAACCGCACCCTATCCTTTTTAATAAAGTTGTTTTCTCTCTACATGTGCTGATCGCATTCGAGTACTATGAAAATTCTTGAGTAATGGCGCGTTTATATCCCTTCGACAATGTTTAGCTACTTCGCGGTTGCATAGGAAGAAAGCCAAGTGCTGCTTCCTAGCACTCGGGGGCTGGACTAGTCGGCGAATGCGTCTCATGAAAAAGGATAAAACATATTATTCGGATAAATTTGATCACCAGTACTGGGGATCAACCAGAAGTTTTTATTACAGACTCAGTTACAAGTCCAACTGATCCACTATTTGGACAGCAGTCGGATGAACCTCCTCTAACAGAGCTACGGCCTTCTGTTCCGAGCAAGCAAACCCATCCTTGACGGCCCCGCAATCCAAGCAAGGATAGTTTGACTTCGAGATGGCGAGGCCTTGGCTGGTGCACGTTATTGCGGCCTCCCGAGTGAAGACCTTGATCCGCTTGGGAATGGCTTCAAGATGAGCCACCAGGAGGTCGCGATCGTTCGGCAACTCTTCATCCGGATAGAGGCATTCAGTTATTGGGGCAATCCCCGTCGAGGTTCGGCGGCGAAGCTCTGCACAACCAGACGGATGAGATATTAGTCGAGTGTCAATGAGGTTGAGCCAGGGAGAGTCAGTTGAGAAAGGTTACCTTCCAACTCTTTAGCCGACCCCTCGGCTCGAGCGTTGGCTTGGCGGACTTCCTCTTCTATAACCTTCTGCCTCGCCTCCAGAGCCTTCTGCCTCGCCTCCAGAGCTGCAATCGACAGCAAATCTTGGAGACCATCACCTACAAAATATCTTTCTTAGAGATTTAGCATGGGTTGGGGTTTATACCTCGGTTTGTGTTGGACTCCTCCACGTGGCGGAATCGAAGCTCAGTGACTTCGCGGTGGAGCTCTTCGATCCGGCCACGAAATTGTCGCTTGGCGGCATACAACGCGTTGTCAAACTCATCGCGCGTCTTTAGCTCGCCCACCGTTTTCTCCATGCACCGGGTCTTCTGCTTCGACCTCTCCTTCATGCGCTGCGTGAAGGATAGAGGGTCGTTAGTGGGATCCCCCCCGTGCAGAGCGAGGATTCGTAGAGAAGAAGTTACCTTGTACATCTCGGCTTGGATGGCGGTCACTTGTTCCAACACTTCCCATTCTTCGGCTTCCTGCCCGTCGTCGACCTCGTAGCCCTCCATCTCTTTCCGCCATTTCATCGGAAGGGTGGAGTCTGACTTTAGCGAAGGCGAGAATCTCTCGACTTCGGACTCGAGCTTTCTAGAGCCGTGGGATCTTCTCCTTCACGACGAGGATTGATGGCTTGTGGCGAGGCGGGCTGAAGTGCGACGAGGAGAAGCGGGCAGCCGAGCCTCCGTAAGGTGAGGTCGTTCGTCATCGTCATCCACCGGTTTTACGCAAGCATTTGGAGTTCTTTCAAGATATGCATCTCTACAAATTATGGAATCATGGCGTTCTGAAAAAGTACGTGTGGCGGGGCGTATTTCATCTTGAATTTCATGCCCGAACCACTCGACCCGAGTGGGTGGTTCCTTCGCCCGAGACGGCCTCCGGGCGGCAGACCGATGTGGCGGAGGGCTCTCTGCTGCTTGCTGGGCTGGGTTGGTGGCGACTTCGCCGCTGGACGACGGCGGCGAAAAAGAAGCGGGACGATGTCGTCGTCCTCATCCTCTTCATCCGAGTCCCTTGGAGCATCCCCCTACCCTTTTTGGCCGGAGGAGCGCTCGTTGAACCATCGGCAGGACGCTTATGAGGTGCCCCCTTGGGGAGCGGAGCCTTCGGGACCGAGGGAGCAGAGAAGAAGGCCTCACGCCCCTGCGACATATCGTATCATATTAATTCTGACTCTACAATTGACAAATCGCGGTTGAGTTGAGAAGAGTCTTCTCCTTACCGCTGGAGGCAAGTATCCCAAACTATACGGAGCTGGGCAATCCACTGGAGTTATCTCCGTGCCCGGAGCAAAAAGTTCAACCACTCGGCTGATGACCTCCTTCTGCGTAAGGTTTTCATGGCTTTCCCGAGTGGTGTCTTGGGTCCCCGAGTACTCGAAGGCGAGATGGACCGTCTCCTTGACAGGCTGGATACGGCGTTAGGTATAGTTCCACACTACCTCGACTCCGGTCAACCCAGCAGACTTGGCTCTGTGGAGAATAACAAGAAGTTCCTTCACCTGGCTCAACTCGCCGTCGGCGAGGAGGGAAGTCCAGGAGGGACGGACTGTGGGGCACTCGCCGGAAAAGGAAGGGAGGATCGGAGGTGAGTTGGCACAATAGAACCACTCCGAGTGACAGCCCTTGTTAGAAGTTTTAAAGCGGAGATCGAAGTAAAACTTTTTGACCCCTTCCCGCAACTGGATTCTCGTGCCGCCTGCGGCCTTGGGATTGTCCTTGCTGGGGTAGGGTTTGAGAAGGAAGAGGAATCTGAAGAGGTCGAAATGAGGAGTGATCCCCAAATAAGCCTCGCAGACATGGGCGAAGATCGCTGACGGCGTGTTCTCCGCTCAACCACTGCGGATCACACCCCTGGTCAGATTTTTAGTCTGCTAGCCAACTCGATCAAGCTCGATTCGATTTGGCGTCGGGCACAACAAGGAGCGACTCATGATTTACCCAGTTCGGACCCCTCGCGGGTAATAGTCCTACTCTCTTTGAGCCTTAGCTCTTTTCTCGATTGTGGTTGAATGGGAATGTGTTTACAGAGTGTTTTGAATGCACGAATGCTCCTCTCCTTCTCCTCTCTCTCCTCTCCTTTTATACAAGCTTTGGGGGTTGGCGGAGAGAGCCGGGGGTAAGCGATCTGATGCTCTCGGTACATTGACAAGACACGACGGAGAGAGCAGCGTCTTGCATTGCCCGCGCCATGCCTGCGCCCGCCTCGCGTGCCGCCAAGTGGCCTCGACCCTTGATCCACCGGTGAGTCTGCAAGGGGCCTACCTCCTCCCGACACGGGCGGCCTCCTCAAGCAAACCTTCTCTCTGCCGGTCAATTCTTCTGCGCCCGATGGATGTGCCGCCTCGGACACAAGGGTCATCAGAAGGTAATCATTTCTTCCATTGTCTATCCGCGTGATGTCTCATTAAATGCGCTTGTTCCTCATGGTAGGGGGAGCCTTCGTCCAAGACTCATACGCAATGCTCCTGCCTGGGCCCCCCTGGCGCGCTGGGCCTCGCTCGGTCTCGAGAGGGGCTCGCCCGCTCACCCGCCTTGGGCGTGGGGTCCTCGCCTCACCGTCGGAGGGCTCGCCCACGCACCCTGGCGCGTGGGGCCTCGCCTCGCCGGAGAGGGGCTCGCCCGCGCCCGCCTTTGGCGTGGGGCCCTCTTGGCCTCTGAGGGGCTCGCCCACGCCGGGACCTTGCTCGCCCGCTTTGTGGCGTGGGGCCCCCAGCCTTCGAGGGGCTCGCCAGCGCCACTGGGGCCTTGCTCGCCCGCTGACGCGTGGGGCCCTTTGGCCTTCCTAGGGCTCTTTGTACCCGGTATTTATTACACCGACAGTAGCCGGGTCCACCATGATCTGTGAACCGTCGCGCGATACTTTTCCGTTTCTTGTGCGGCGGAGGCGAATCATGGGGAGCCCACCACCCTGCGGCGGCCGTCGCTGATTCTCCACCGCACACGATCTTCCTTGGGGAACTACGCGCTTTTGCGCGGAAACCAAAACAGCTGGGGCAATGATGGCGCCCGGCAGCGTGAAGCGGAATCAAACCGTCGCGCTCGCGCCCACGCCTATAAATACTTCTCTCGGCACCGCGGCAATCCTTCCGCGACGCTAAGTCTTCAAGCTGCATCCTTTGCCTTCTTATTGCTACTACCACGGCCTCGCCCGCCACGCCACCGTCAAATTTTCCATGGCTCCCAAGCGCAGCAAGGGCGCCCAGCGAGATGTCGCACCACCTTCGGGGCTGTTACGCTGCTTCCACCGTCGATGAGGATCGGTGGCGCGGCTTCGAGTCTTCGTGCCACCGATCCCGCCGCCGGTTCAGCGCGGCACCATCATGCCGAAGTCTCGCGCCGGGGAGATCGTGACCTTCTCTGGCGTCTTTGGCGGGCCTTGTCCCGCCGTACTCAATTCTTCTTGGGGTGCTCGCCTTCACGGGATCGAGCGGCGCACCTTCCCCAACTCGATCATGGCCTGGTCATCTTCGCCCACCTCTGCGAGATGTTCGTGGGGGCGATGCCAAACCTCCCGCTCTGGCGCCGACTCTTCATCACACTGCGGGCTCGCGCTCGGCGCGGTTGGGAAAGCTACTACTTGGCGCTCCGCGACGCCGCCGCCTTTATCCTGCCATGGTCAAGTCCAAGCTGGAAGGCCGGCACGGCGATGGTACATGCGTGGAGGACTCCGGTAGCTGCGGCGATCTTGTTCTTCCAGCGATCGCGGAGCCCATCGCCGGCCGGGGCACGGCCGACGATCTAGCAATCACGGAGGCGATGGCGGCCGCATTGCGAAGCTCCGCCGCCGAGGCTCACCAAACCCGTGGTGGCGGACTTTTTGGCGCCGTCTTTGCCGCTTCGCGGCAGGCGCCCGCTGGGCGCATACTACTGGCGGCAGCACGGACCCGCTTTGCTCTTGGAGGTGAATACTCGCGTTCTTTTGGATTCGTACCTTCTTTCTTTCCATTTTTGGCTAATAGCCAACTCGGCCCTTCTTCTTTGGGTGTTGGTGATGGGAACGTCTTGGGCGGCGTGCTCGGGCGGGTGGCGGGGCTTGACCACGCCGACCGGCGACATCGCCACCGGCGGGCATCCGCCCCTCTGCGATTGGGATTCACGGGCGCAACCCTTACTTGCGGCGCCGCCCCATGGAGGTCTCTCGGTCTGCGGTCCAAGTGGCGGGGACCACTGCGAGATCCGCGAGCGCCCTCGGCGACCGCCCAAGCTTCCGCGGCCGCGCTGCTCTGCCGTGGCGGCCGACTCCTTCGTGCTCTCGGGAAGCGCCGCCTCATCCTCGCCGTCAGCGGCAGCGAGGAGGAAAGCGAGCGAAGAAGAGCGCGCCCTTCAAGTCGAGCTTCGCCGCCACCGCCCGGCCCCATCCAGCCGGGGCCTGCAACTTCCCGCGCGCGCTCGCCATCGGGCAAAACGCAGCGACTCTTGAAGCTGGCGCCGCTGCGCCAGTTTCTTCCGCTCCCCTCTCGCCCGGCGCTCCTGGCGGCGCTTCTGTGTGGCGCTTCTGCCGCTTTGCTTCGCGCCAAGATCTGCGGCGTCTGTTTAACAGTGGTGACCGTGACCCGCGCCCACCGCCGCGCAAAACAAGCGACTTGGAGCTCCCCTTCGCTTCGCCCAGGCGCACCGCTTCAGGTTGGCTTTCCTGCGCTTCGCACGCCGCGTTAGGGTTAGCATGCTACGGTTTTGCATACGAACCTGTTTGTCCCTCTTGGAGCAGGCGGGCGCGTGGCATCGAGCTCCGCTCCACGCGACTCGCCACCCCTAGCTTGCCGCTCTCCTTGACGGAGGTCGCCCGTGGCAGCGGAGAGTTCGCCGGCGGCGGCCGAGAACCCTCAGCCACCTCGCCCGTGGCGCCCGCCGCCATCTCGGCCGTGACCGCCCGGCGTGGGGCGTTCCTTTGAACCGCCGCACCTCTCTCGCTTTGGCGCGGCGGAGAAAGCCCTTGCCTTGGCGGAAGCGTCTGCCGGCGAGCTGCGGCGGGCCCTTGGCCAAAAACGCCCTTGAAGGCGATGACCCGCGAGTGCAGCGTAAACCGCCCGCTGCCTCGGCCCATAAGCGGTCGAAGACCTCGCTGGAGCGCCGAGCTCCTCCGTACCCTCGCCGACATCTGCGCACCGCCTACCACGGCTTCGGGGCGCCATGCATCCACTGGTGTTTCCTTGCATCCCATTTGGAGAGGCAGTTGCAGCGATCTGTTGGCGCCGTGGAGACGAGCCGCGAAGCCTGCGCGTCCTTCCGGCGCCCAGCTGACGCGAGCGTCGAAGAGTCGCCAAGGCACTCTCGAAGCAGCCAGTTCATCTTGAGCAAGCTGTCTTGCTCGAGGCGCGCGTTTGATCTCGGCGCCGCCACGGGGAGCTTGGCGCCAGGTGGACGGTTTGAGCGGTAGCGGGTTGACACGCCGCCCGACCAGCGTGTCCATGATGAAGCGCCGCTCGGTGAAGCGAACCGGGGAGAGTGGCGGGACTCCCCGCCTTTTGCCTTGTAAATGTTGCCTATCAATGCAAACAAACTTTTACTCTTTTGTTGTGAGTCTCACTTGAACTTCGCTGCTTTAACTGCGGAATTGAATTGGGGCACTGGCCGCCAAAGGTTTTAAATGAGCGATTACGCATAAGTGGCCTGCATTTCCTTAGGCATCTGGTTACTTCAACCCTTATGGCCTCTGCAACCCGACTTAAACATTACGTGGCGGCGCTTAGCTTCGGAAGTGGTCTAGTCATTGGTGCCGCCGTTGGCGCGTTGCCTGAACCGAGCCGACACACCGAGCTAGAAACCCGCCTTCCGTCGCCGCCTCGCACGGCGTAAGTTATAAGCGTTTGCCTTTGCAACTAAGGGCCATCGACCATAAGTACTTTCGCTACCGACTTTCGTGAGAATGTTTTCTAACGAGACCTTTCTAAGGCTAAGCCAGCGATCGCCAAAAAGCTTTAGACGAGCTTTACATTGAAAGTGGCGCTTTTTCCTCGGGCATCTGGTTACTTCAACCCTTATGGCCTCTTTGCGAACCGACCCTAGACATCGCGTGGCAAGAACTTAGCTTCGGAAGTGGTCTAGTCGCGGTGCATTTGTTGGCGCATTGCCTAGAAACGAGCCGACACACCAGGCTAGAACCCGCTTCCGTCCGCCGCCTCGCCAACCATGAGTCATAGGCGTTAAATCCTTGCAACTAAGGGGCCATCGCCTTGAGTACTTTTTATTGCCGGCTTTCAGCGGAATGCTTTCTAAGACTTGGGCGAGAAAAAAAGAAGCGGATGCCCTACAGGAGATGAACTTATCTCTTATTGAAGATGGCTTTGTACAACGCCCCGAGGCGGTGGTGAAGGAAAGACCTCGCCGCTCGGCTCAAGGGAAGGCCAAAAAAGCTCTTGGACTGCTACCTCGGGTAGAACTTCCTCGGTACTCGGCGTTCCAAGTGTTCGCCAATTCGCGACCGTCCTCGAATCTGAAACTGGTGAGCTCAGGCGGAGGCTGAGACCACCTTGAAAGGGCCCTCCACAGGGAGGCAGGTTTATTGCGCCCGCTGCGCTTGGATTTTCTTGTGAGCAGTGCGCCCTGCCAGTGTTCTCACACACACCGCCTTGCTTGATAGCGGCGCGGCCTTGCTTGATACTTGGCGGCCGGATCGCCGCCTGTCTCGGATCTCCTCCGAGATTTACTTCATCTGGCGCGGTCGAGTCTTGGTCTTCGCTGAACGCCGCCACTCTTGGGGAGCCGGCGAGCTCGATGGGAACACCGCCTCGAGCCATACACCGGGAAGAAGGGTCTCGCCGGTGGCTCTGTTGGGAGTTGTCGCGGCGCTCATATCTGGTGGGAACTTCTTCCGCCCAGCGCTTGCGCGCTTCTCGAGCGGTCGAACGCCCTTGTCTTGAGCCCTTTGAGTACTTCGCGTTCGCCCGCTCCACTTGCCCATTGCTCTTCGGATGCGAAGCGGAGGCAAAGCACAACAGTACCCAACGCCGCACCGATCTTGAAATCAGCGCTTTTAGGCGGCGCCGTTGTCGATGATGATTACATTGGCGACACCGAACCGGACGAAGATGCTCTTCATAAACTTGATAGCCGCTGCGGATGTGATCGCGGGACGGTGAGGCTTCAACCCACTTAGTGAACTTGTCGATGGCGGCGAGCAGATGAGTATATCCTCCGGTCGCCCATGAGCGGGCCGAATATCGGCCCCGGACCGCGAGCGGCGGAGAGCGGAATGGTTTGCGGCGCTGGGCGGTCGGTGGATCTGCTTAGCATGAAGTTGGCGCCGCATCTCCTCACGGCTCGAAGGCATCACGGAGGCGATAGGCCAATAGAAACCGTGGCGAGCTTCCCAACCAACGCCTGGCTCCTGAATGCCTCCCGCGCATGCCTCCATGGATCTTAGAGAAATTTCACTCCCCGCTTCCGGTGGCGCGCTTGTAGAATTCCATTTGCGCCACAGCGTCTGGTCCCCACCTACCGAGCGTGGCGCTTGGCCTTGCGCGCTATCTTCTCGGCCGACAGCGTCATCGTGGGATCCTCCATCCAGCAGTAGGCTAGGATCGGATCCATCCGCGACCTTCCCGGACGAGTGTGGCGGCGTTACGTACATTGTCGCCGGCGTACTCCGCTGGCTTTGGCGTTTCGCCTCAACCACCTCGGCGGTTCTTCCGCCTCCTCCCTCTAACCGGGGCTGCGGCGAGATCGGTGGCGTCTCCTCGAGAGGTGGGGCTGCGTCGAGAAAGTGTCGTCCCCGCCAGAAATCGGGGGCTGCGGCAGACGGCACAGTAAGTCTTTCTTCAAAGACCCGGCGGGCGAGTGCCCTTGATGAGGCAATGCAGGGGCGATTCATCCGCCATGTAGTTGTCGCGGCGAGGATGTGCACGGCCCAAACCCTCAAAGTGCCGCTCAACCGGCGCACCTCCGCCCGAGTAGGCCGCCATGACGGGATCGCGGCGGAGAAATCCTTCCTCGCTGGTTGATGACCGGGAGAGAGTCGCCTTTACTTGTAGCGCGGATGCCAAGGGTGAAGCCACCACGAGCCCGGCGGCGATCCTTCATACTCATGGCGTTGTTGGTGGCGCGGAAGTCCAAGCTTCCACCGGTGTCGGATGACATCGCCGATGGAAGACACCAGACAGCGCGCCCACCCCTCCAAATTGAATGAGCCGTCGAAGAAGAGAGTCCACGGCGAGGAGGTGGGGTATCTTCGGCTCTGTGTCCGCGAGTCCACTCGTGATGAACTCCGCGAGCTTGCCCTTTGATGGCCATTCGGGAGCGAATTTGAGATCGAATTCCCACTCCATGGCCCATTTAGCGATCACGACCCGTCGCCTCGCGGTTGAAGAGGATCTCCGCAAGGGATACTTGGTCAACACCGTGACTTCGCCTGGAAGTAGTGGCGTAGCTTCGGGATCTGCGTCGGCATGGCGTAGAGCATCTTCTGGTCTTGTGAATACCTTGTTTGGCGTCGTGGAGGACCTTCTCGGCGTAGTAAATGGGGGCTGACGCCCTCTCTTTCCGCCACCAAAGACCTGGCGACAACAGGGGTTTGCCGGCGTAGAGGATCAATGGCTCGTCCGGTGCAGGGCGACCAAGAGGCGGGAGGTAAGATACCTCTTGAGACCGTCGAGCGCCTCCTGCGCCTCCGCCGTCCACTCGGCTGGTTGGTCTTCTTTAGGAGCTTGAGCGTTGGGAGACTTTTATCCCCAGGCGAGCTATAAAGCGGCCCAGGAGGTCAGCGACCCACCAAGCACTTGCATCTGCCAAGTCGCGTCGGGAGCTTCATGTTCTCGATCGCTGCGATCTTGTCGAGGTTCGCCTCAATCCCTCTCAGGAGGCGAGGAATCCCAGCAGGCTTGCCGACGGAGACGGCGAACACGCATTTCTCTCAATTAAGCTTGATGCGATACTTCCTCGGGTTGGTGAAGGTTTCTTCCAGTCGCCGATCAACTCCTCCGCCTTCTTGGACTTCACCACGGATCATCGACATACACCTCCGTGTTCCGCCCTATTTGGGAGCGGTGAAGCGATATGCATGGCCGTGATAGGTTGGGCTGCATTCTTCGATCAACGCCATCCTTGTATAGCGATGAAGCGCCCATAGGCGAACGACGGTCTTGTCTTCATCTTCTTGACCATGCTAATCTGGTGGTACCCGAGTACACATCCGTAAAGCACACCGCTCGCACCCCGCATTAGTCGACGATGAGATCGATCTTGAAGCGCTGGTATGGATCGCCAGACACGCCTTGTTGAGTCGGTGAAGTCCGCACATCCTCCAACGCCCGTTGGATTTCTTGACGAGGACGGGGTTCGCGAGCCACCTGGGATGGGCGACACTGCGGACGACCCCCGCCCTTAAGAGCTTGTCCACCTCCTGGCGGATAACTTCCTGGCGCTCCACCGATTGCTTCCGGACCTTCTGCATGACCGGTCGCGCGCCGGGGAACGTCGCCAATTTGTGCTCAATCACCTCCCTGGGGACCCCAGCCATGTCGGACGGTTGCCACGCAAACACGTCTGCGTTAGACTGGAGGAAGGAGACGAGCGCGCCTTCCTATTTGGCGCTGAGAGAGGCGCCCACCCGAACGGTCTTCGCCGGGTCTGACTCGCTCAGGGAGACCGCCTTAACCTCCGCGGATGAACCGGGGGAGGCACGGGTCTTCGCCGGAGGAGCTCCCAGAGTCGAAGCCTCGGCCTTCAGACACCGTCGCCCCGCCAACGCGAGCGTCCTTGTCGCGGCGGGCGCCTCAGGCGGTCCACTTTCAAAACGATGGGGCCGGCCGCCGGGATCTTCACCACCATGTGCGCATAGTGGCACACGCCATGAACACTGGTCGGCGCCGCCCGACCTAGTATGGCGTTGTAGGGGAGGTCGAAGTCCGCCACCTCGAACTCGAGCATCTCGGTGCGGAAGTTGTCGGAGCCTCCGAAGGTTACCGGAGGCGGTCGCCCGGTGAGACGGACTCGGCCCGTAGCGATGCAAGAATGGGAGCGTTAGGCGAAGCTCCCGCTGCTTTGATCTGGGCGCTTGTGATGACCCGGGCGGACGGGAGGTTGAGGAACTCCTCCGTCTACCAAAGACCGCCTAGCTTTACATTCGGACCGTGGGTGCAACCACGATCGGGAGATGCCCAGGGCGTGATCTTGGTTGGGTGATCGGCTCGATGAACGCGATCGTCAGCTTCCGACCACGCCCGGTGCCTCATCGACCCAAAGCCGGCACGCGGCGGCGCACACCTCCCTCATCGCACGCTTAAAGCAAGCGTGGGGCGGATAGGTGGCGAACCGCCGTGGATGGCGGCAACCTCGCGCTCACTTTGCTGAAAACCAAGCGAAGCCGTCTCCTTGCCCTTGCCCTCACGGGGGCGCTTTCTGCTGCTCGTGGACTCGCTTGTCCACCATCTTCTTGACGACATGGCAATCCAGCGAAGTCGTGGGAGTTGTTGCGGTGAATGGGACAAGAGGGGCCTTCCGTCCCAGCGACGGGGCGATGATCTCGCCTTCGTCGCGGCCTTGAGGGCCGTCGCGCCACGGCGTCGCCGTAACCGCCGCCCTCGGCCGCCCTACGGGGACCGTACCGCCGCGCCGCGACCTCCTCCTCTTTTCGCCCGCCGCGCCCATTCTTGCTGGCCTGCTGTCGTCGTCGTCGTCGTCGTTAAGGCTTCGCGCCATGACCTGCCCGGTCTCGGCCGCCTTGCGCTTCTTCTTGTCCTTGCCGCGGGGTTCCTCGAGGTTCCGCCTCGCCGCCCGCTGGCTGGCCCGCCAGCGCAGCGGGCGGATCTGAACCTCCTCTGAAGGCGCACTTGTCGCTAAGGTGAAGAGCTCCTCCGTCGTCTTGATCTTGCGGGTGGCCATCTTCTCTTTGACCTTGGGGTCTCGGGCGCCTCTCACGAATGCCGTGACCACGACATCGATGGAGATGTCGGGGATGGTGTTGCGGACTGGTGAGAAGCGCCGAATATAGTCGCCAGCCGACTCTCCCTTCTTCATTCCCACGTTGTGGAGGTCGTCTTCTACCGGGCTGCTCGAAGGTGCCACGAAGTTGGTGACGAAGAGCTCGAGAGCTCCTTCCATGACCCCACGGACTCGGGGCAGGTTCATGAGCCACGCGGGGCTCGCGGTGAGGACAGCGGGAAGTAGTTCGCGAGAACCTTCCCGACCCTCGATCATTGCATCACCGTCGTATAGATCTGCAAAACTCATCGGGGTTGGTGGAGCCGTCGTACTTTTGATGGGGGCGGACGAAACCGTTCGAGCCCTCGACGCGCGCAGACTCCTTAGAAAAGGCGCGGCACCGGCGTCGGAGCCTCCTGCTCTGAGCAGTCCTCGCCTCGCCTGCCCGTCGCCTAGGCGGCGCCAAGAAGCGCCACCCTCATCGCCGAGGCAGCTCTGCGGGAACCCTCTTGTTGGTCCCTGCGCCGGCGGCGACAATGTGATCGCCCTTCGGTCGCGCCCTGCGGAGCTTGTCACGCAGTCTTCTCCATGCAGCAAGTGGCGGTCCTCGGATGGGACGGAGATCGCGCCACTGCCGCCGCGGCCGAGCCCCGTAAAGTCGCCCGAACTCTTGTCGTCTTGGCCCGCCCCTCCTCACGGGAGATCTGCGAGAGGAGTCGAGGGTAACAAAAACGGAGGGCGCGAAACGCCGTTCCCCGCCCGAAACTTGCACCACCGCCCGGCGGCGTCGGCATGTGGGCCAAGCTAGCCAACCACGCGCCGCCGGAGTCCGAGTCACCGAACGGTGGGTTTTCCAGCAAGGCCACGCCGTGGAGGTTCTGGCTTTGAGTGCACTCCTCCAAGGCTAAGCGCCGCCTAGCTTGGCCGAGGCGGCCGCTTTCGCCAGAGCTCCAACCTAGGCGGCGGCCACCGCCGGGTGATCCATCGCCATCGCCGCGGCCGACTCCGTGGCCACGGCTCTAGCGATCGCTTCTGCTCCATCGCGGATTGCTTTGCTCCGCCATCACCTCTGAAGAAGGGTCAAGAGCTTGAACCGATGCTAAGCGCCCCCTACAGGCGCGCCATCGACGGCGTGTTCTCCGCTCAACCACTGCGGATCACACCCTAGTCGATTTTTAGTCTGCTAGCCAACTCGATCAAGCTCGATTCGATTTGAGCGTCGGGCACAACAAGGAGCGACTCATGATTTACCCGAGTTCGACCCCTCGGGTAATAGTCCTACTCTGCTGAGCCTTAGCTCTTTTCTCGATTGTGGTTGAATGGGAATGTGTTTACTGAGTGTTTTGAATGCACGAATGCTCCTCTCCCTTCTCCTCTCTCTCATCTCCTTTTATACAAGCTTTGGGTTTGGAGAGAGCCGAGGGGTAAGCGATCTGATGCTCTCGATACTGCGACAAGACACGACAGAGAGACGCAGCGTGCCGCCCCACGCCATGACTGCGCCGCCCTCGCGTGCCATGCAGTGGCCTCGACCCGCACATCACACCGGTGAGTCTGCGGGTGGGGCCTACTGCTCCTCGACAGGCGGCCTCCTCAAGCAAACCTTCTCTCTGCCGGTCAATTCTTCTGCGCCCGAAGTGTGCCGCTCGGACACGCAAGGGTCATCATGGCGATAATCATTTCTTCCATTGTCTATCCAGCGTGATGTCTCATTAAATGCGCCGTCCCCAGCGGTAGGGGAGCCTTCGTCCGAAGACTCATACGCAATGCTCCTGCCGCGCTGGCTGAGCTCCGCCGGCCTGGGCCCCTCGCTTTGGTCTCGAGAGGGCTCGCCCACGCGCACCCGCCGGCGCGTGGGGTCCTCGCCTCACCGTCGGAGGGCTCGCCCACGCACCCGCCTGGCGCGTGGGGCCCTCGCCTCGCCGGAGGGGCTCGCCCACGCACCCGCTTTGGCGCGTGGGGCCCTCTTGGCCTCTGAGGGGCGCCAGCCCGCCTGGGGCCTTGCTCGCGCCCGCCGACGCGGGGCCCCCAGCCTTCGAGGGGCTCGCCAGCTGGCCACGGGCCTTGCTTTCGCCACTTTGACGCGTGGGGCCCCTTGGCCTTCGAGGGCTCGCCCTTGTGGGCCTTGCTCGCCCGCTTTGACGCGTGGGGCCTCCCCAGCCTTCCTAGGGCTCTTTGTACCCGGTATTTATTACACCGACAATCGCGATATGGAAAATGGAATTGGGGTTCAAATCTGAAACCTCAATCCCGTAAAATGAAGCAAACCCTAAGAAGGAAGAGCAAGGATGGTGAAGCAGCGGAGGAAGAACGACTCAAAGACCACTACCTCGTCCGGACGAGGGTGGGGCAGATTCGCCCGGGCGGCGGCGCCAAGAACACGAACCCTTCCGAGGGAGCACGCCAAGGAGACCGACACAGAGCCTCCGCTCCGTCGTGATGGACTTCATCCATTTCTTCGCCTTCTCACCGCCTCGGTGGCGGTGGGGAGGTGGAGCCATTGCGATTAGAGGCGGGTGGTGGCGGAGGTGGCGAGAAGAACCCTAGTGGCGGAGTGTGCTAGAGAGCTAATCGACCGGCCGAAAAGCGAGCGAGGTGAACTACTTTCGTTCCTGTTCCTAATTTATCTACAACGGGCATAGTTTCGCATTAAGCCGGGCCTTAGTCTAGCGCTGGATGCGCTTTCCGCAGGGGGCCCAATAATCACTCGGTAGGCCGAGTGGTTCCTCGAGGAGGTCTGCCTGTTGTTGCTGCCTAGGAGCGGACGAGCCTAACTACTCGGATGAGGCAATGTTGCTGATTCAAGGTCAAGTCGAGGAAAAGTGGCATTGCAGATTCAAAATCGAAGCAAAGACGCAAAAGGTTATGTATATCTAAAGGATCTTCGTTGAAAGGGCTCTTAGGCCTGATTACATATTTTCCGCGGCACAGCACATCGAGCTAGGGCTCGTCGCTGGCTCGCGGAGGAACAAAAGAAAAAAAAACCCCCGCGGGAGGGCCTCAGTTGTACCCCTCGTGCGCGAGGAGGGCTGCAACTAGTGCGTCCTTCAGAGGGAGGCGCACCTTGAAGAGTTGCGGAAACCCGCCAATCAGAACCCTGAGGGATTCTTCCGCGGTGATTTCCACCCTCATCTGAGCGAACTGCCGCCAGAGCTCGTCTTCGCGAGCTTGGGCGGCGGCTCTGGCGGCGGCTTCTTCTTCTTCCCTTGCAAGGGCCGCGTCAATCCATCCCAGGATCATCTCCATGACGTTTGCCATCGCTCTCGAAGCGGGGCGGGGTGGAGATTCTTGGGAGTCACCGAGGAAAAAGAAAAACTCAGCAAACTAAAGGCTGGTGGTGAAGCGATATTCCGCCCCTGGGGTTTCTTTTATACACGAAGAAATTCGAGGGTCGCGCCTTGGAATCCGTCTCAAACACAGTAAAACCATCATGGCGGTGGAACGGAAGTGGGTGCGAAAATGGTCTCCGACCAAGACACGCGTCCCTTCGGCTGTGTGAGAAAAGGGCGCGAAAACGCTTCGCCTTCCCCTAATTGGGCTTGGGCTAAAATTGCAAAGGGCAACCCCCTTAACAGGCTTTCTTAACACGCCGCTAGCGGTGGTAATGTGTTAAAATCGACCCTAATTCGGCCTCGGTACACCCTGGAGGGCATATGACCGGCAGAGCCAAAGTTAAAAATGTTTCACGGCATACCCCATGTTGGGTTACTAGCCAGCTTCGCATGCTCGAGATTGGGTGTTGGTGAAACTTGGGTTCAATTTCTTGAGGTATGCCTTTTATAAGGTGCTTTGTTGTACACATTTCCCGGGTACAAATATCTCTCGGCAAAATTGCATCCGATCAGTGCGCCCGAGGCCTATGTCGATCCTCCTCCGGTTGGGGCAGGTACCACCGGTGAAAAGGTGTGCCCCATGATGGGCCAAGTGCTATCTCTTACAAGTTAAGGCTAGGCGCTGATGTCGATATCCTATAGCGTTAAACTACAACATCTTTGCAAGACGAAGTTGTGGAGATGTGGCTTAAAACACGCCCATGATGGGCGATCGCTGCTCTGCATTGCGAGTGGGGTGTCAAGTAGCGAAATCATCTGTTGTGGTGGCGTGCCCAATGGGCCGAGTGAGCTGGAGTTTGGTATTGCCAACCTAGGCATCGTTTCGACATAGAAACTTAAGATTTCTTGAGTTCTTTACAATCTCTTTTCAGATTACAGGAGGTATTGGTGAAACCAGTCGGCCGGACATCTGACTCGATCGTAAAGCACTCGGGGGCTACTGTGGACTATATGGGCCCCGGGTATCCTCTAGAAGGCCCATAAGGGAGCAGATAGGGGGCGGCCCGAGTCACCCGGTTGAAGATAAAGACCACTCGGGCTACGTACGGCTTGAGCCGCAAGGAAGTTCCCGAGGATATAATCTATCTCCATGTAATTAGCAGATCGACACATGCATTCCATGTAACTGCATAACAGAATTAGTTACCAAGGATCCCGAGATATCCTGTAACTCTATCTCCCCCTACACTATATAAAGGGAGGGGGTAGAGGTCATCGGCATAGACACAGTTACGCATAGTTTCATCTTGCATCTCGCATCTTGATCCACTATATAATCCCAGAGCACAAGAAGTAGGGTATTACCTCCTCCGTTGAGGGCCTGAACCTGTATAACCCTGTCTTGTGTTACCCATCTGGCTTAGTTCTTGATTAGCGTCCCCTCGTACAAATTCATTGCCGGCGGTGACCCCCCAGTTAGTCACCTGTCGACACCCCGCGACCCCTTCTTCCCTCATTCCGCCTCGGTTTCCCGAACCCTTCTCACCCTGGGCGTGGTCCGCAGGTTTCGCGGAGGAGCTCGCGCCCGGAGGGAAGGAAGCCGTGAGGTCCGCAAGTGCCCCGGAGCCAGTGAATACGCCGCCGTCGCCGCGCCGCCTGGCCACCCTTTTCGTCCCGGTGAGCTCACCGAACGATTCACCCCACTCCTTGGTTGCTTCCGGCCGAAAGTATTGCATGTTGGTGTCCTCTCTTGCCGGCGCCGCGGTGACCGTTTATCGCCGCCGCCGCGAGCCACCGCGCCGCTTGCTCCGTCCATCCCACGGAGTGTTTATACCACCGTCATATTCGCCTCCTTCAGCCCTCGTTTCCCGTAAGCCCGATTGGTCCCCGGTGGCCGGAGTCGCCACCGCCATGTGCTCCGTCGCCGCCGTCGGGTGCTCCCTTGTTTTCCCCTCTTTACCGTTGCGGGAGACACTGCCAGGTGGGGCCAGGGGAGGGCCCACTTGCCAGCCCAGTGAGTGGCCCCTTTCCTTTTTGGTTTCTTTTTCAATTTCCGTTTAATTCTTTATTTGGTAGCCTGAAAATATTAGTTAAAAATATCTGCTGAATGATAAAAATTCTATAAAAAATTAGTGCGAATGCTTTATTGGTTTCTGATCCTAGGAAAAATTATTTACTAAGCATGCCATGCATATAGCATTCATTTCTAGATAATTAGTAACCTAGGGGTTACATTATTTCATGTGAACTTGAGTAATTTTCCTAACATTTCTGATTAAATAAAAATACATTAGAGTTGCTGTATTTTCCTTTCCTAAAGGCAGCAAGTCTTTAAGCACCCTTCTTATTGTTGTTAAATTCATGACTTGGGCATTGCATCATTTCATGAGCATAGGCCATTTTCATAATGTTTCTTCCAAATAAAAACGCATGAAAAATAGGATTTCTGCAATATCTTTAAAACAGCAAGGCATGAAACATTTTGCTTATGAATGTTGTATTGTTTTGTGTCGGGGATGAAATTACGGCCCATTTCCATGGCCCACTCCTTGACGGCCCAATCGAACAGCCTACCAGGGCCCAGCTCCCTGGAAGGTTCTATCAGGCCCATATGCATCTGCCGAAACGACCTCTTGGTGGCGCGATGCGTAATAATGAGAATCGTGTTTGAGTCCGTCTCGAACAGGAGTTTTGCACGGCTACGTGAAGTCCCGGACGTGGTTTCCCGGATTGGAGCGGACGACGTGACCCTCAAGACTAGGAGTATGCCTTATCTGCCTCGGGATATATTTGGCATGTATGAGTTCGTTACGATTTCGTAGTTAGCCCGGCCCGATATTCCCTCGGTAGGACGGTTTGCTCTGCACTATATAAACCATGCCCCTACGGCGTTTAGGAGGATCTGGCATCTGAAGACGAGTTTTACGACTTGATCTAGCTTTAGCACCTGATACACACCATAATCTCGCCGAGACTTTTCGTCTCGCCGAGCCATCTCTTGTATTCATCTCCGATATATAAGAAAGGCTGGACGTAGGGCTATTATCTCTCCCGAGAGGCCTGAACCAGGATAAAAACCCCTGTCTCCTGTTCGTTGTTGTTCGTGGTTGTTTGGCGTGTCTCCTATCTCAATTCTAAAGAACCTTAGCGACTTGAGATCGTTATCTCAACCGTCGACATTTTGCATATGTGCGTGTGCGCGTTTAGGAGGTCAAGCCTCCGAAGACCCGATCGACGACGTCCCCTTCGTTTTCCCCGGAACCGATCAAGGCAAGTCCCCTTCGATCATGTCGTTAAGCCATTTTCGGTTATTTAGAAAATGTTTACTAGACTTGAAAAGATGCATGCTAGTTTAAAAATGATAAATGTCGTATTTCCTAGACTTAGATACTATGCCGAATAGAAAGGTAAGAAATATGGTAGGATTAAACCTAAGGCTAAAATATAAATTGTTAATATTTAAATACCTCGTTGTGGTAGGATAAATGCTTAAAAATCTTTTATGCGGAATGATTCAATCATTTGTGTGAAAGGAGAATATTGTTGAGAAATGTTTGGGAAAAGGGTGATTTAAAGATAGCGCATCAAGGGTGATGCTTGGTAGGAAATGATTTTCCTCTTACCCCAAAAATCTTCCGACTAGGGAGAGATATTTTGTCAGTTGGTGTAGTACGGCACCATTTTGAAAACTGGGCTAAAATATCAACCCTCTCCTAGTCTAAGGATTGTTCATCCTATGATTCTATGAACTAAGTCATAACAGTACGACCTCGAGCCCCGGTATGGCACGGGTCCGATCGTTGGCCCTCGTGGTTGGCGGTCTTGTGGCGAAACACCGTCTGGGTGCGTAGCCTCTCGAGGGTAAAGCGTACCCACTCTGCAGAGTTAAAACTGTCATGATAGCCGTGCTCGCGGTTATGAGCGTGCGAAGGGACTGATCATATGGTAGTTATTCATTTTAAAAACCAATTTAGAAAAAGGGTTTTGAGCAAAGGATTTGAGATGAGTAAAGGTTTGGGAAAGATTTCGTTTGAGTTAGGGGCCACCGGCTACATTCCGGATTGGGGGTCGGCCTACCGGAAAGTGTCGCGCGGAACGGACCTAGCCGTTTTGAGAAAAGAAAATGAGAAAAGATTTTGTTCTCGCTATGGCACTGAGGCCAAGTGGCGAGAACCGTTTGAGAAGAGCCCAAAGAAAATGTTAAGATTTATTGTTTCTAAATTGATTTGCCAAAACTAGGCTAATAAATGCATTTTCGCAAAATATCCTAAGCTCTCCTTGTACCGAGCCCCATTTGCATACTTTCCGACTTGCGAGTACAATTTGTACTCATCCTTGTTTTTCTCCCCTCTCTTTTCAAAATTTCAACAACTGGTCTATCCAAGTATGGCCTGCCGTTCGAGGAGGAGGACCCGGATTACGACAAGGATGCGTTTTCCGAGCAAGACTATGAAGACTATGGTTGCGCGTTCCTACAGCCCTCGTGCCTGTGGGATGGATAAATTTCTAGATATTGTATTAGGCCTATATCTCCATGTACTCTGAATTGCGGCCTGCGAGCCGTTGTATGTGTTTGTATTGGACTATGTTCCTGTTTGTAATAATCATATCATTGGCAATGTTCCGTTTCTGTATATCTGTGTGTACTAGCCATGATCCTTGGGACTAGTACGTGTTTACGCAGGTGGAATCCGATCTTGTAAATCGGGTGCCGACATGCATCCATGTTGATTTAGTGTCGGTGTTTTTTCTTTTTTTTTCCTTTATTAAAGAGAACCAATTTTTAAATAAGTTTTGCATCCACGTTGAGTTAGTGCCGGTGCTTTTTCTTTTTCTTTTTATAACTTGAAGAGACCAAATTTAAATAAAGTTTTCATCAATTTTTGGTATTATACAAATTTTGGAAATCGAAGCAAGTATCGTTTGAACATTCCATTAAAAAAAGGTACTAGGGCAAAAAGTAGCACGCAAGTGTCATATGAATTCAATAAGGTATCACGATGTTTTTTAAAAAAAGTATGATAGAGGTATCATAAAGGTATCAGAGAGGCATCGCAAAGGTATTAGAGAGGTATGAGAGAGGTGTCGTGGGTATCGAGTTAGGGATTGGATTCAACATCCATGGGTATTGCGTTGAGTATCAAGAATATCGTGTTAGGGGTACCATCGAGTGTCGGAGCATCTTCTGGTATAGGAGCTATCATAAGTATCAAAAAGGTATCATCAGGGGTTATCGGTGATTTTGTCGATCTGGAAGCATCGAGTCAAAGATCAAAATACCATTAGTCTAATATCAGTGTTGCCGGAGTTATCGGAGATTTTGTTGATCTCGAAGCATCGAGTCAAAGATCAAAATAACATTAGTCTAATATCAGGGTTGCCCGAGGTATCGTTGAGTATCGATCGACTATAAAAAATAAAATAAATAACAAGATCAAATAATATTAAAACATCAAACAGGTGCTTCCTTCATTTTTTACTCTATCCAGAGAAAAACTAAATGAAAGCTAAAGAAATTGTGGCAAGTTAGATCTTGATTTATATGAATTATAAATTTTATTTTGTGTCAAAATAATATTATGTGAAATAGAAATATGATTGTCAAATTAAAATCAACTAAAGAGATAAAACATGTAATGTACGCGAGCAGCGATCTAGGGCGTGCATGAGTTCGATTGTTTCATGTTTGCATCACAATCTTAAAGAAAAGAACCCCATAATTCTATTGGGACACCAAAAGGCTTGGAGTAAATTACACAAGATGAGTGCCTCTTTGACACCAGATAAACGAAAGAATGTACACGTAGAGAAACCAAACCCTGCTGCAAAGTGAGCAGCATGGTCGTTTCACTGTTCAACACTGAAGTCAATGTCCGTGACTATCGTAGCTCTCAATTCTCAATGTGATTTCAGCTCTCTACTTGTGATTTCAGTTCTCAACTTTCTTCAATTTCAATACACAAAGTTTACTAAAGTAAAAAATGCAAGAACAGGCACGGCCATGCTTAAAATTCAGAGGATAAGGTGAAATAAGCGAGGAGGACGAGGAATAAGCCGATCAAGAAGCTTTTTTCGATGCCAACCTCGCCTCACGCGACGTGTCAGCTAGAGGTCACCCTCGCCGTGCCGTGGGATGAGCTCCGTCGTCAATTCCGGAATTTCCAATTTATACGTATTTTCAAAATTTTAATTTACTGTTGATTATTTAAATATTTTCCCCCTTAAAGTGTACTGGAGACACATCTCTGTGACTAGCGTTAGCTCCACGCCTCCATGTATATTGTCCTTCATCATGCGGCCTCATAGCGGGTCTAAGGTTTAGTTCTTTACAACTTATTTAATTTTTTATCAACCTATTTACTTTTTTTAAAAATAAAAATAATTAGTCTTAATTTTTTTTTGCTATCTTAAAAGCGTGTATAAAAACTCTCTAAAAGGTAAGTCAAACAACGAGGATCTCGCCCTTAAATTCATCTCACTTAAAGTTGAAAAATAAGTTAAATAAATAAATAAGTCAAATAAGATAAGCAACCGGACCTAAATAATGCAGCCGACTCTGAGCCCAATCCAGGGACACGGCTGATCGGGCGCGGTCGTCAGATGCCACGGCGGTTTCCCTTTTTCGTGGGTAGTGTACTAGTGTGGACTGTGGAGAAGCTTCGTTTCTCAGGAGCCACGCTTCCGGCGGCTGGCCCAGAGCCCCAGAGGGCGACAGCCACCGTCTCACCCACATGACAGTGTCGCCTAGCTGGCCACGTGGGGGCAGAAAGAGAGCACGCGTAGAGCGGTACACTGGTCGACGGGTGTACAGAATGCAACGTGTCGCGGATTAACAAAAGCCCCCTCTGTCCACCTCACCGCCTCGTTCCCTCATTAGTCAATTGTTTCACCCATCCGAGCTCTGGCCTTCGCTAGCCCACCTCATCCTGCTGCCCACCATTGTTTGAACTTAACATCGCTATTCGCTATTTATTTTCATTTTTCGGCTAATTGCTATTCGTTTTTTTGAAATCGACCAAAAGGTGCTCGTGCAAACTGGTTAAGCTTGCTCTATCAAATATTTGACATGACCCGTAAAAGGTTCTCGTTTTTTCTTAACCTTTGGCGTGGATAGGCACTGCCAAGAAACTGCATTTGCATTTGCAAATACGTGACTTAAAAAAGTTTTTTGTTGTGAGGCTTGTATTTGCATAAATCAAATATATAATAAACAAGACACCAATTCAAGAGGGTAGACATAATACTCTACATAAATAGTTGTAAATAAATGATGCGAACTAATACAAGAACCTAATTGCATTTGTTTCCAAGTTGGATTCTAAATAGTCACCGTCTATAAATACTTTTTAAAAGTTGCGCTAGAAAGTAATCACACTGCAATGTGTGTTTGCAACTATTTCAAAAATAGTTAAAATTTACTAGCCGGCATTGTGGTTTTTTCCAAAGGGTTTCTCATGTTAAATAGATGTCTTCATATATATTTTTTTTAAATTTTTTTTATGTCCATTGAATTCTAACATGGTTTGTATTATTAAGAAGCCAAAATCTCTAGATTGATGAAATATACTTTTATTATATAAAACAAAACGTATTGAAAGTTAAGCAATTCTAAACTAGATGAAAGACACAAGACCAATATTCATGTCTTTACCCTTTAATAAATTTAAGTCGTTACTTTGAAGAGAGAATTGCCACTATCTTTTCTATCTCAAATACTACTCACTCGGTTATAAAAACACGCCACATTTTTTCACCGGCCCAATATGTAAAATAAAGCTTTGAAAATTAAATACTATTGCAATTCAGTTATGTTTTCTTCAAGGCAAATCAACATACCTACATACGAGTAAGTTCTATATTGCAATTTAAATGTTTAAAATTATATTTATAGCTAAAGCTTCAAGATTAAAAAGTCAAGGTAATCTCAACCAGCAAATATTTATAAGCAAGGAGTACTTATGGCCAAATCTTCATCAATTTTGCTTGATCTGCACATCAACTCTTGGGACTAACGAAATTTGTCATCCCCTACCTGTGGTACACTAACCGGGGGACCGTAGCCAAATTCCGAACTCCCCGTCTCGGGGTTCCCCCGGGTATCAGCAGCCGACACGTTCTCCGTGACGTGGCGACCGTCTTTCGCGCCCCCTTCTCCCTTGCGAGACTTCACGCTCCCCCTCCTCCCTCCGCCCCACGCGTCTCAGGGCTCAGATCAAACAACCCACACGCGCACGCCAACCCCTCACAGTCTCACCGGCTCCCCTCCCCTCCCCTCTCCCCGTGGCGGCGCACCGCCGCCAAGTCGCCAACTCCGCTCCTCCTCCGGCGCCCGATCCGCCGGAATTCGCCCGAGCGCCCGCGCCGGGACAGGCCCAAGGTACGCGCGCGGCGTGCACGCTCGCTCGATCTCCGCCCTCCCTCCGGCTCGCGCGCAATGCCACTGTCCCGCTCGCGCCACGCTCCTCCGCCGGAGCCGCGGAGGCAGAGCACTCACGCCCCCCACGCCTCTGCACGCACGCTCGCTTCCGTGAATTTTTGTTTTTACCCTCGCACCCCTATATTAGCATGCCTTTTGCTTTTTTTAAAAAAGCGGGTAGAACGAAAAGGAATGAAAGGAGTAGATTTTGTAGCATTCTAAATGGGGATTGTAAAAAGGGAAAATTGATTATGCGATTGATAATTTTTGAAGCAAGGCAGGAGGACTGCCATGTATTCAAAGTAGAAAAAAGTTACAGGGTTGGGGGAGATGAAGGCCCCTCCCCCGCGGGCCAAGAGGAGATTAGGTAATTACAAAGGGTGCGCCCGCAGCCTCCCAAAGCCAGCAGTCGTCCGTGGTTGATTGTAAAAACTAGGGTGGCTGTCGGTATTCAAAAATTCGGTTATTACGCTCAACCAGATGCTCGAGTAAGGCGCAGCGCGAGAGTGCACTTGGGAGCTGGGCCGTCTTGAATGATGTCGTTGGACCACCAACGAACTAAGCAATCTCGTGAAGCCACCCCGAGGGTTTAGGCGCCGAGAGTTGAGTAGTGCCGCCACTGACCCAAGCTTGCCGCGAAAAGGTACATTGCGAAAGAGATGCTCGGAGTTTCAAGATTCCTGCCGCAAAGGGGCGTATAATCATTGGGAAGTCGCGGACGGAGCGGGCATCGGCGATGAAGACGCCGCGCGTGTAGCGTGTGTCGGAGGAAGAACTTGCACTGGAAGGGCCCATAGTTTCAAGATTGCTGCAGGGCGGCCTTGGGACCCGACACGCAAATTGAAGCAGTGGTGACCGTCTCGAGAATTTCGGTTAGGGGTGAAGCGCCAAGGAAAGAGATCGACTCTTCCGGGTTAAGTTGCAAGGTAGCCATCCGCCGAGGAGCAAAAAGAGCTCGGTAGCAACCGGGCGTGAGGTTACTGGCGAGGTCGCTATCCGAGCAAAGTTGGAAGTCGCGTCAGAACGATCTGTTTTTCCCGGAGGAGGCCTTGTAGAGACCCGTGCAAGCGTCTTGGGGCGAAACCGAGAGCCAGTGGTCATCCTGGAAGGAGGTAGAGGCCCGTTCCCAAGGATGATGTCGGAACACCTTTCGAAGGAGGTCATTGTCCGGATCCGAGATGATAGAGGTATGGAGGCCCGGTGGGCGATCTTGTCGACGGCTCAACCAGAGCCACCTAAGCCTCAAGGCTCGGAGAAGCGGTGAAGATCCAGCACCCCTAGGCCACCGAGGAGGTTGGTGAGCAGACCACACTCCAGCTGATCCTGCTAGCGGCGCGTTGGGAGTCAGAGCCCTTCCAGAGCCAGCCTCTGCGCAGAGCGTCGATCTTCTTGATGACCGAGTTAGGGGGGCGGATGACCGAAAAGATGAATGTAGGGAGGGCGGTTAACACTGCTTTTAAAAGTGTAAGACGGCCGCCTTTGGACATGAATGGACCTCTCCATCCAGCCAGTCGAGAAGCCACTTTATCGATGATGGGCTGGAAGTGGACATGCCTTATCTTGCGGGTGGAAAGGGGCATCCCCAGGTATTTGATTGGGAAGGTGGTTTGCTCGGCTGGGAGGGCTTGCAAGATGGGTTGAAGGTGGAGGTTAGAGCAGCGGATTGGTACCACTTGACTTTTGGAGAAGTTGGTGCGCAGGCCCGTTATGTTTCCAAAAGTTTGGAGAATCTCAGCCAGGACGGAGACGTTGTCTGCAGAGGGGTGTAGGAAGATGGCCGCATCATCAGCGAACAGGGAGATGTGGGCTTCTGGGAGCGGGCCACCCAGTGGTTGAAGCACGGCGGAGGTGATGGCCTTATTGAGCAGAGAGACCAGTGGCTCTATGGCCAGATTGAACAGGAATGGGGAGAGTGAATCTCCTTGTCTCAGGCCTCTCCGGTGTTGGATGGGGGTTGTGGGGTGGTTGTTGAGGAGTACCCGGGAAGAGGAGGTGGCGAGGGACAGGGCTATCCAGTCCCGCCAGCGAGTGCTGAAGCCCCGAGCCCTTAGGTTGTCAAGAAGGTAGGTCCATGAAACCGAGTCGAAGGCTTTTTCTAAATCCAGCTTGAAAAGGAGGGCTGGTGTACCAGATTTGTGGAGGGCTACTGCTTTTTGCTGGACCAGTAGGAAGTTGTCCTGGATGTGTCGATGTTTCATGAAGGCGCTTTGGTACGGCGAGATCAGCTCATCCATGAAGGGAGCAAGGCGGGAGGCGAGGATTTTGGTGAAGAGTTTTCCCACACTGTGGATGAGGCTTATGGGGCGGTAATCCGAAGGGGAGATTGGGGAGTCTTTTTTAGGGATGAGGACAATGTGGGCTTTGTTGATGTTGGCGAACCCGGTGGCGTCTAGGTTAAAGAGACATTGCAACGCCTCAAGCAAGTCTGTAGAGATGAATGACCAGCAGGCCTTGTAGAAACCCCAAGTGAACCCGTCGGGCCCAGGAGCCTTGTCATTTGGGAGAGTGAAGAGGACAGTTTTTAACTCTTCAAGAGTGAGGGGAGCGTCGAGGGCTGAAAGGTCCGCTGTGGGTATTGCCAAAAATTCCCAATTGAAGGAACGATGCGGGGTGTTTGGGTGGTCGACCGAGGATTCGCCGAAAATTTTGCTGAACTGATGGTGAAGGGCGGCAGCCAGGTCATGGAATTCAGTGTGGAGGCCGCCGTCCGTTTGGAGAGAGTGGATGTGGTTCCTGCGACGGCGGCCATTTGCCCTGAGATGGAAGTACTTGGTGTTGGCATCGTCCAGCTTGAGCCAGGTGAGACGCGAGCGCTGTTTCCACTTGATTTTTTCGATGGAGCTAAGGCCAAGAACCCGGAGTTTTAACCGCTATGAAGGGCTATCTCTCCGAGAGAGTTCGCGGGCCTCCATAGCAAAGTCAAAAAGCCTGATGACCTCCGAAGCCACCGACAGCTGTAGCTTAACGTCGCTGACTTGGGAGCGACTCCAGCTGGAGAGGGCTTTCGCAGTGCGGTCTAGCTTGAACTGAAGGCGGAGCATTGGGTGGCTCGGGGCTCGAGGAGCCTCTAGGAGCTTCCGTGCCACACCAGCCCGCTCGGCAACTGGAGAAAGCCGTCGATGGAGAGCGAAGCTTTGAAGCGGAACCGTCTGGGCGGTCGAGGAGGCTCTCAGAGCGGAGGAGCAAGCGTGAGCGGTGGTCGGAAGCCGAAGAGGATAGCGGAAGAAGGGAGCAGGATGGAAACAGGAGCTCCCAGCCGCTGTTTGCGAAGGCCCTGTCGAGGCGCACTAGGGTGGGGTGGGATTGCTCATTGCTCCTGGTGAAACGCCTGCCGGAGAGATGGATCTCACGGAGGAGGCAAGCATCCAACGTCTCATGAAGTGAGACATGAGCCTATTCAGGTTGAGGTTATTCTTGTCGAGGCCTTGTAGATGAGGTTGAAATCACCTAGGATGAGCAGGGACCATCGAAGTGGGGGCGATGGCTCGCAACTCCTGTAGAGGAACAACAACTTGGACGCTTCATCGGTGGGCCCGTAAACGTTGGAGATGGTCCAGCTGCGCTGACCGTCGACGGTGGTGACTTTGGCGGAGATGGAGTGGGGCAGGATCAGAGGGTCGGAGAGAACGACAAGCGAATCATCCCAGAAGAGTAGCAACCCCCCTCTGGTGCCAACGGCGGGCTTGCTGAGGGTGCCACGAAGTCTGTGTCCGCAAGTATCCATGAGGATCTGGTGGGAAGGAGTGGCGAGCTTGGATTCTTGGATAGCGAGGACGGTGGGTTGATGCAATCTGACTAGCGAAGCGACGACGTCGCGCTTGGTGCCGGAGTTGAGGCCCCGGACGTTCCAACAAAGGATCTTCATTGGGGGGACCCGGCTGGCACACTGAAGGTGGATTTCGCGACGGGGACGTCAAGCCTGGGAGGGAGACTCCTCGGTGAGCGCAGAACCCACGGTGGCGAGGTCGACGCCCAGGCGCCCAAAGCCACAGAGGTCAGCGATGGAGGGATAGGCGGCAAGGCTGAGCGGCTCAGTGGAGAAAAGCACCTCGAGCTGGGTGGACAGGTCTGCAATCTCTGTGGAAGTACCAAGGCGACGAGCCAGGACGCCCTGCGCCCTGCGAATGGCGGGGACGGAGGAAGATCCAGGTGGTGGCAGGGTCAGACGAGCAGAGGCGAGTCTGGAGCTGCGGCGAGCCTGAGGAACTGACACCGAGCAGGTGGCTGCTGGAAGAGGGTGTGGTAGAAGCGGCGGTGCAGGAGCGGTGGTGGCCTGTGCGAGGAAGGCGGAGACCGGAGAGGGGTGGGGTGGGGGGAACAGGGATGCCTCGATGTTCATGGGATCAAAGGCGGGAGAGGCCAAGGCGGTAGGAGGGCCTCCCAAATCCCAGAGGGGGGCTCGGGCCCAGTAGGGTGAGGTAGGCGCGAGGTGGTGGTGGCGCGGTCCTGCTGGGCCGGCCCAGCGGGGGGAGCCACAGTGTGGAGGTCTGGGAGCAGGAAGGGCCAAGGTGGGGGGAGCCTTGGGCCGGCCTGGGCGCAAGGAGTGCGTCGTTGGCGCGATGGGCGGCTTGCTTTGTGCAATGGCGCGCACACAATGCCCGAAGCGCGCTATCCGTGGCTACCACGGACGAGGGCGTCGGGCGCCGATGGTCGGCGACCCGTTAAGCGCGATGGCGCCGCCGACCACGCCGAGCACGCGGGAGGTCACGGCCGACCAGAGGCGGCGCGCAGCCACGCATGGCGAGGAGGTCACGGGCGGGCGCTAGGCGAGGCCCCGAGGCGCCACCGTGGAAGCGAGGAGAGAGGGAACCAGCGGTGATGGCGGCGCCACGGCGACGCGCTGGCCGGGATGGCGCGACGAAGGTGGCTGTGGGCGAGGGCGGAGCGGCGGGCGCGGCGCCGACGGAGGGCTCCGTGCCGCAGCAGAGCAGCAGCGCCGACAGGGGGCAAGCCGGCGGAGGCCGGGCCGCGAGAGAGAGAGCGTGGCGCCGAGGCCCAAGAGCGCGCGCGCCGCTCGGGAGGCGTCTTAGCAAAAGCGGCGGCAGCGAGGACGAACGGAGGCCGAAAGCGCCGCAAGAACGGCTTCTGCCGGGCGCCGGCGAGAAGAGGCGTGACCTGGCGCTGGGTTGCCGCCGTCCCCTTCACTAACGGAGTCGTCAAGGCGACGCACGGGCAAGTAGGGGGCATGGCATGCGGCGGTGACGGTGGTGGGCGGCGGCAGCGGGACCGAGTCCGAGACCCCCAGCTGCCAAGGCTCGGGTGGGTAGCACACTGGCCGTCCGCCGCCGAAGCGAGACGAGGCATGGAGTAGTCCTCAACCGCCCGATGTGCAAGAGGAGGTGGTGAGTTGAGACACGAGGCGGAGTGGGCGCTTGGCGGAGAGACGTCTTGCAGCCACGGCACCTTTACGGTTGGGCTCGAGTAGGGGGCGAGTCGTCGAAGAGGTCGATGTCGCCGGAGGGATGGCCGCCGGTCGCTCGTCCTGCCCACGCACGGAACGTGGCCGTGTCCTGCCGGAAGCGAGTCTCGGGCTCAACGACGTCGAGGCGGCCGGCGCCGGAGAAGAGGAAGTCGATGACGCCAGTGGACCAGGCATGGAGCGGCAGACCTTCAACGTAGACCTGGACACGAAAGCGCGCAGCGCCGGGAGCGCCGCCAGCGTGAAGATCGGTGGGGATGGCCTCCAGGCGGAAATCCCGCCGTGGGCACGGAAAGAACGCCGTGCCGCATGCCGCGCCTGCTCGGGGCGGCTAAAGCGGGCAAGGAGGCGGAGGTGGGAGAGATGAGTGACGGTGATGTCTCCGAGCGGGATGTCAGTGTAAGAGCTGATGAGGGAGGCGACGAAGGCGGTGTCCGGGTGGGGGCCGCCGGCAACGGAGACGGTGATGGTGCGGCGGTGGAGCTCCTCCGCGTCGGCGCGCATGGACTCGGAGACGCCCACGGCGACCCGCACAGAGGGAGGACGGCGTGCAGCGTAGATGGAATGCGATGTGGGTGCCATAGCGGCTGGTGGAGGTGGCGAGGTGGCGGCGGCACGCCGGCGGCAGTGGCGCGCAAGGTGGCCGAACTTGAGACAGAGGAGGCAGCGGACGGGATCACGGCAAGCAGCAGCACGGTGGTCGGAGGCGAGGCAACGGGCGCAGCGCCCGTTCTTAACACGGGGCGCGGCAAGGGCGGCGGCAGATGCACGAGCTGGAGAAGGAAGGCCGCAGGCGCGCCGCCGTCGCCTCGGTAGGACGCGTTGCCACTGGCCAGCAAAACCACGCGCGTCAAAGGGTTGGGCGGAGCTACTCTGTTCGGGAGCGCAGGGCAGCGGCACGCGAGGCGTTGGACTGGGCGAGGTAATGGCGCTGAGGAGCAGAGCGGGCAGTAATGGCGGACGGCGCCTTTACTACCGCGGCGTAGGATGGGCGGGGGTGGTTGGCGAGCAGTGGGGGATTAAAGGAGGGGGAACGGGACCGGAGGGACGGCGGCGAGGCGGGGACGGCAGAGGAGGTGGAGCTGGCCGGACGGCGGCGGTGGGCGCCGTGGCCGGAGCGTCCAGCGGCGGCGGGGGGGAAGCAAGCCCAAGCGCTCTCCATGGCCGTGATTGATAATTTTTCCTCCAGCGTATTGACGTTGACACTGGTGTTGATAATTTGGTCCAAAGTTGAGGCTACAATTGATGTTTTGCCCTTTTTAAAAGTTCTTGCCCAAATTTTATCTGGGAAATGACCATCCTACCCTATGTACACAAAGTTGAGGCATACCACACCTTTTACTGCTGCATCCAAATAATTAATCTTGCACATTAGCACACGTATGACTATTAACGGAGTTGGTTAAGTTTATTCGTTTCCAAATGAAAGATTATATACGTGCATGCATGTAGATTATTAACATCTAATTCTTAATTAAGTTTAATCTATATTACGATTTAATATAAAACTTTGAAAAGAGATGTTGATCGGTACATCTTTTGCAATGAGATCCATCCTATAAGAGAAAATTTACAAAGGAGTTTTACAAAAGAGGTGTAGAAAGTCTTTTCTCATGGAGTATATTGTATCGCAAAATTTGAATATCAAAAGGGGGCATGCAATCAATTGTGCACTCAATTTTAGAGCATGATCAATACCAATGTGCTGGAGGGAAAATTGTGAATTGTACATCAACTTTGGGGCATATCATCAATTTTCTATTGTAAAAAATTGATGCCCATATAGGTCGTCCTTGCCATCTGCACGTGTCACTCACCTCTGCGTAGGTTGGACACTGGATGTGCGAAGCTTTCAGCCAGTTTAGTCAGTTCTTCGCTGGAGTTTGTATGTGAATGCTGTTGAGGTTGCACATGAAAAGGAGAGGGCCTATCTATATAGCCGCTGTCGTAATCTTGGGGCTAATTTGATGGTGTGTTTTGCTCTTGTTATGTGTGTTGGATAGTGCTTGAGTTTAAAATAAGGGCAGTGAAGACCTCGGGGAAGGGGCCAACAAAAAGAAGCTAATATATATTACTTTGTACTAATGCTCTACAGATTTTATTTTTTTTTGTCAATTTCAAATAAGTAACATGAATATGTGATTTTTCTAGCAAAAGTGGACTGAGTCATGATAGAACAGACTGCTTTTTTGTGTATACAGAACACAAAACATAAGATTTCAGAATCAGGTGTTATATTTTTTAGCAAGAATTGGTCTGATGGAGATAGCCTTTCTATTTTTCTCTTATTTTCGTCACCAAACAATAAAAATAAATGTTTTTGATTAACACACGTCCTACTGGTGCTTTAGGGTAAACATTTAATACAAGTGATTTGACTTGGAACAATCAGTTGTATGTATGGAATCGGTGCTTTAGGGAAAATATCTAATACAATGATTTGGCTTGGAACAACCAGTCGTATGTATGAATAAGAACTGCTCAATGGCTAAATGCTGATGTCTGGTTATCATCAAAATTATTAGGGATAGAGTCAGGTCTTTATATGTAAGAGTTTTCATAAAAAGCTCAATGGACTGTTGGATAGAGTCAGGGATAGATTAATGTTGGATATTTGAGCATTTTAGGAATGCTCACACCTAAAAGAGTGCACAGTGCATTAGTGTTACCTGTTTTTTCTTGAAAACATAGGAGGGTTGCATATCTTTGAAATAGGTTGGCTAACTTATAATTGTAGTATTAAATTTGAATATTTCTAACATAATCCACTTTTCTATGTAAAAAATATGCAGTCATTAACTAAAAGAGGCATGGGGCATGATGAAGCTGTAGTTATTCAAAAGTCAGAAAAGGCACAAGCATCTCCCAAGGTAAATACATATCTTGTATAATCAATGCTGTACCTATGGCTTGTGGTAGCTCTCCATTACCAAAGATGGATAGTTGAGTGTGTTAAATTTTACAAGAAAATGATCACTGGAAAATTGACGATATAGATAGTGGCTTTCATATGAAGTCACTTTTTTGTCATAAACTTCCAAACATAATATTCTGAGTGAACTATTTTAGTTACAAAAATTGGCGATACAGATAGTGACTTTCACATGAAGTCACCTTTTTTGTCATAAACTTCCAAACATAATATTCTGAGTGAACTATGTTAGTTACAATGAATGGAATACTTAAAAGGCAGGGTGTCTAATTAGTAAACGCATTCTTTTGCAGGATCAGCCAGCTCTTTATCCATACCTTGATTGGTCAACTATTCAGGTCTCGCAGTTTACTGTTAACTGCAAATAATTAAAATTCAAGTCATTTTCCGTGATCTGAACATTTTATGTAAAACAATGACAATCTGTGCAGGCATATTATGGCCCTGGGTTCTTGCCAACACCATATTTTGGCTCTGGAATACCGCCAGGCCATGCCCCTACCCCATATATGTGGGGTCCTCAGGTATTTGACTTTAATTTCCATGTATAGATGTTGTTTTAAATCTTCTAAGAATTCAAGTTCACTCCCTGTGTCACTGCAGCCTCTGCTACCATCTACTTTTGCGAAGCCATATGCTGCGATGTATCCGCACTGTGGAGGTTTCTCGCATCCCTTCATGCCTCTAGTGAGTATGAGATTTATTCATTTTTATTTATTCTTCACTCAATACTGCATGTGTAAACTTTGAAATCATTCTGTTTGTGCTCGCCCTTTGGGATTAATGGAAACCAATATGTTAGTATTGAAAGTTTGATATCAGAGAAAAAATCACTAATGTTGAACCACTCCTGACCAATATTGTTGGAAAACTTGCCTTTATTGACGTTATTTCTCAACTTGAAAAGTCATATGACTATTGCTTCCATAAAATATCCAATAATGACATACTGGACTTTTTCCAAATTTTTTGTTGCCTTGAATGATCCTTGTGCATTTGGGATTATTTTGCATTTCTTTAGTTTCTTGATTGATTTTCATGTTGTGCGAACCTCCTTTGCTGAATCACTTTTCCTTTTACTCCTCGCTTCTGCTAGTTTATTGATTGTTTATGTTATGTTGTATCAAGATGGTGAATCCACTAAGCGCTGAGCCAGCAAAGTCTGTGAACAGCAAGGAGAACAATCTAAATAAGAAATTCAAGGAAATTGATGGGACTGCTGTGTCAACTGGCAGTGGTAACAGTGAAAAAACAAGGTGATATGGGATTTTACAATAGAATATAATAAAAACATTCAGCTATTCTTTCTGCCATATATGCCTTATTTTTCACTTGAATGAGTTCATGAGCATCTGCCAATGCCAATGCAGTGGGGATTACAGTGTAGAAGGATCCAGTGACGGAGACAACAATATGGTACTGTTCTGTGGTTAATTCTGTGTTGGTGTTTAGTGATCAAATAGTAACTTTGTGAATGTATTTCTTCATCCTATAGGAAAGTGGGACTCCCAGTAAAAGGAGCTTAGAAGATAGGCCTAGTTCAGGTACTCAACCTTAACGTTGATTTATTTTCTTTGATCACCATGTCATCTTTAGAGTACCTTTTATTCATATGATCTATTACCTACCTGAGTTATATTGCTCAGCTCAATGGTCTGACCATCATAACCTTTGTGCTCAAAGCATTTTCTTGTCATTTTACAATCTAAAATTATATGATCTTTTTTTCAATGAGCATCATAATGTAATCCATAACAAGAGATGACAAGAAGGCCTTAAATTTTTCTCCAGGTGTGGATACTGGTGGAGCTTCAGCACATAATGATAGACCTGGAGAACCAGGAAGACTGGCAACTTTGCCAAATCTACGTGTTCCAGATACAACAATGAAACCAAATGCGGGTACTGCTAGTGACTTCAGAGTTATTAGTGCACCAAAATCTTCTGATTTGGGAGTTCAGGTATGCCATTCTAGTTGTATTTACTTTATGCTAAATTGTCAATAAATTGTGGAGTGGGCAATGGTTGGTAATTTTTAGATGAAGCTATTAAACTTTTTAATGTTGTTAATATCTCATCCTGCTTCATGAAAAAGGCATCACTACCACCTATTCAGTTAATCGCATTGAATACTTAAATTTTAGTTAATTCTTCCTGAATTTGCAGGATGACAGGGAATCAAAGCGTGAACGAAGGAAGCAATCAAATAGAGAATCTGCTCGCAGGTCAAGGCTGAGGAAGCAGGTACGTGAATTATGCTGTTTATTTTAACTCTAAAGTTCCGTTGCATTCCCTTCAGTTGAAACATCTCTATTCTGATTTTTAAAACTCAGGGTGCTTCACTAAGTGGAATTTGAAATCTTGCGCAAAAATTAATATGTTTCCTGTTCTTTCAGTCTGAGGCTGAGGAACTGGCAAGAAAAGTAGAATTATTGACTGCAGAGAACACATCCCTTCGAAGTGAAATAAACAGGCTATCGAAAAGCTCCAAGAAACTCAGATTAGAGAATTCAACGCTGATGGTACTTCATTTTCTTAATGATGTGATTAACAGATTACTCAAGATTTCCTTTTTCCCCGACGCGTCTCATTTCTTTTCTTGTGGGCACCACAATATCACAGGAAAAACTATCGGAAGCCGCACCAGATCAACCACAAGAAGTGTCTCTAGCTCCAGACCAAACAGCTGCACCATCAAGTCGTGCTGTCGAAAATTTCTTGTCAATGATCGACAACACGAACGCATCGAGAAGCAGTGGTCACAAGGAGCATGGCACGCCCAAGCTTCGTCAACTCTTAGGCTCTGGTCTGGCAACTGATGCTGTAGCTGCAAGCTGATCTACCACCCCCACCTCGTTCGCCAACACACGCATGTGGCCCGGTAATTTTTAAGCGCAAGGTTCACGCGAGATTAACATCAAAGTAGGTACCGTTTAGTCGTTGTACTTTGTAAATTAGCCGTCTTTTAGATGAGCGTCCAACCACCACCTCAATAGGTGAATGCTTTTGTTACCCCTTTTGAGCTTTTTCCAAGTTTGTATCAGGTGCTGTGTTTATATGAAAATGGTGCGGTGTAGATAGTGTTAATTATGAGGAAACTTCTGCTTTGATCCTTTTACCCTTTCACCGTATTTGGCCGCGCAATAAATCTGTTTGTTTTTCTCGTTCTTACCTTTTACATTTTGCCCTACAAAAGTACTTAACAACCTCCACCGTCGAAACTCTCCCGTTTGCCTGAAAGATCGATTTGACCCTCAAGCATACATCTCTCAATTTTTTTGGGGAAATTTCTGCATCCAAATTGCGACATGAACGAGAAGCGTTTTATTGCTGCTGATGCGATCAATTCTGATGGTGGTTAGATCGTCCTTCACAGTACCATTTCTCCTCCCACTGATGGTACGGTTGCAGCGGTGATCACTATGCACTGGGCAGTTACGCGCCGATGTCATCGACCAGCCGTATTTGTGCGATGCTCGATCGGAACGAAATAGCGGACGGCCGGTTAGGCATCATGGAACAGACGGGTTAGGCATCATGGAGCTGACGGTGAGGACAAGGGAGAATGTCACAGGCTCAGAACATACAGTATTCACGTTGCTTAGAAACAACTTCTATCCGAACGTAGGATCCATAACTGGACGCTCATGGTACAATCTATACCAGACGCAGTCAAAGGCCCTCACGTCGCTACTCCCGGGGCGGCTGGGGGCCGGACCCAATCTCCCAGCCCACCTCCCCCCGAACCCTAGCGCCGCCGCCGCCCTTCTCTCCCTCTCGTCTTCTTCCCTCCGCCTTCCTCCTGTTGACCGGTGTCTTTGCGAGGCGGTGCTCGGCTTTTCAGCGGCGTGGTGGCCGGATCTGGCGGCGAGGTGGCCGGATCCGGTGGCGAGGCGACCTAGGCGCTACGGCCTAGGTGATCTTGGCGCTGCCCTCGGGCGGCGCGGTGCACCGGGCAAGACCCGCGTCGCTCCCTAGGGCGGCACGGGCGACCACCTCCCCAACTCCTCCCCAAACCCTAGCGCCGCCGCCGCCGCCGCCTCCTCCTCCTGTGTTCCCTTCCCTTTCTCCTCCCTCCTCTCCTTGTTGGCGGCGGTGCGGCACCCAGATCCAGATCCGCCGTGCGCCACTCCGGCCACGGCGGCCACCTCCGCCTCACGCCCTACCAACTCTTCCTGCATTGGGGAGCTCTCCGTGGCGGAAACCTCCCAGGCGACGTCGTCGCCCCAGATCCAAATCCGCCGTGCGCCACCCCGGGCACGGCGGCCACCTCCGCCTCGTGCCCTGCCGGCGCTTCTTTCGCTTTGGGCATGGCAGCACCGCCCCCGCCTCCGTTCCGTGGTCTGCGCTTCCTCCACTTCCTTCTCCCTCCTCTCCTCGTTGGTGGCTTTCCCGGCCAAGGCCACGGCCCGGCGGCAGCGTCTTCCCGGAGCCCTTCCCAGAGTGACGCGGGCCACTTCTCCCTTCCTTCTCCTTCCTCTTCCTCCTTGCCTTCCCTACTGGTTCAGCGGCGCGGTCCGGGCGTGCAGGTGGCGGCGGCGCCTCTCCACGGCGCGCCGGCAACTTGGTGGCCGTCTCGGCAGTGCTCTTCCTCGCCACACCTCCGCTGATGGTGCATCGTTGGCCGGAAGTCAACTCCGGGGTTGTGGCGTCCGCTATGCCTTTGGCAGTAGTGAACACACCGTGCCCCTTTTCTCTGGCGAGGTCCCGCCTACCGTCGTTCTGCCCTCCCCTCCCTATGAGGCGCACGTTCGCGGTAGCGGTCTCTTCCTTGCTAGGTCTTGGGGCTCCGCTCTCCCTCCACCTGGCGAGGTCCCGCTTTCGTTGTCTTTCCCTCCTCTCTCTGCGAGGTGCTAGATGGTGGTGGCGGCGTCTTCCTCGACGGGTGGCGGGGTCGGGTGGCCTACTTCTTCGGCTTCGTGGTGCCCTCGTCCCCCCCGCTCATCAACTTTGCCTGAAGTCCTCTCCGGGAGTGTCTGCGGTTCTTCGTTGCTTGGCTTGGTCCCGCCCTCGTCGTCTTGGATCTTCTTCTGCTACGGGGTGCTTGTTGGTGTGGGCGGCGTCTTCCGTGTTAAGTGGCGGCGCTTCGTGTGCACTGTTCGGTCCTGCGGCTTCAGTCTGCAACTCGGTTGGTGGTCTTCTGTGGCAGCCGTTTTGTGCTTTGGTGGGGGGAGGGGTTTGGGCGAAAGTCCTGCCCATTCCTAGGCGGATGGTGGCGTCACCTTTGGTGATGTTCCCCTCGTTGGAGGCATCATCTTACAGCCCCTTCCCTCATTTCAGGTAAAAACCCTGGTGGTCGCACGATGGCGGCGGGTCTTACCCGTCGTTACCTTGTTGGAGGCATCGTGTTAGTCACTGATGCACTTCTTGGTTGTCTACTAGGTCTGCTAATTCGGAGTCTCCGTCGTTGTGTGTGTTGGTAGTGCGCCAGGAGTTGCGGGTGTTGTTTTCTTCCCCTTCCCTTCCAGTTGTGTGTCGCCGCAAGGTCTCTTGGCCTTGCGCGTGTGGGCGCGACCGTTTGGCTGGGTGTGCAGCAGCCTTTCTGCGTTGTAACTCTTGTAACTTTGGTGCATCGCACCATTCTTCTTTTATCAATAAGTAGACGGCAGCTCTCCTGCCTTTCCCATCAAAAAATAAAATAAAAAAAATAATTGGACGCTCTAGCCTCTAAAATGGAACCACTAGTCATAGAAAGTTTTAGCACAACCATCTAGCGGTGTTTAGAGGCCACACCCAAGTCCAGCCTCTAAAATGGAACGACAAATACGATTAAAATAAGGAGGCGATTCTCTGTTATTTATTCGCCTTATTGTTGGAGCGACTCATACAATAAATTTTGGAAACACCTTGTATGCTGTAACTCGCAGGGATGATTTACAGTGGAAAAGTGCAAGTTTGAGGAACAAGGCAAACTAGAAAATAATATTATTCTGGTTGATACTGAGTTAGAATGCTTACACAAAACTACTTATACAGAGGTTCGTTTACTCCATTTTGCCCCTTGTAGAATATAGAATCTTAGGCGTAAAAAGGTCTTTACTTGAGCATTTGTTAGAGGTACCTGGTCGGATGGCCAAAACGGGAGCCTGCATGTGTTTGTCATGGCGCTCCTTGTTTTGGCCCTTGGGCAGGAACCGAGGGTGTGACAGCCTTTAAAGTATCTAAGCTCCTGCAAAGCCAGTTTGTCTCCTTGGTGAAGCTAGTTTTTAAAGAGTCCCTAACAGTCCCTCTACATCTCACTTTAGAATACTATTCATGTCTCAATAAAGGCCCTCTTTGTTTCGTGGTTGGGTTCTGTTTTGTTCAGTTAGGCATAATTTGTTGTTTTTTTGAGACTTTGTAAAGTTTTACCTAAGATCTCAATAATATTTTTTAACCTTGTTATAGCTCTTTTTGAAAGCGTTTAATTTTTGGCTCAGCCAAACAAAACTGAATCCAACCACGAATCAAAGAGAACCAAAAAGTGTTTTAGAGAGAAGTATAGAGGGGTTGTTGGAATGCTCTTCTTATCAGGCTCTCTCCAACAGGAATCCCTAAATTTGATCCCCTATAGCCTCATATACAGGCTTCCTTTAAAAAAAATATTTCCTTATGTTTCTCCCATCTTTAATAGCGTTCCCTATATGGAGAATTGTATAGGGGAAGGAAAAGGAACCCGTACATATAAGGAAATGGAGAGAAAATCTCTATTTTAGGGAACGGAATAGGGAATGTTGTTGGAGCACATAGGAGAAGAATCCATCCCCTATTTTGGGGTAGAAGACGCTTTAGGGGAGCCTGTTGGAGATAGTCTCAAGGGTAGGGTATGTTTGAACCCTGCTCCCTCCTTTTGACTATCAAGGGTAGAAAAGTTTGGCCGGTCTTCCTGCTGAGAGCCATGTGACCTCCACTTTGAAATCGCATGCAAGGGTTCACCCTAGACTTACCTTCCGTGAGCGTGAGGCCTAGGAGGGGGGAGGGGAGCGGCTCCTACATAGAGACTTGTCTCTGGCGCAAGGCCTAGGGGCTCCTGTGTAGAGACATGGCTCCAAGGAGCGCGAGGCCCGTGGACTCCCGCATAGAGATTTCGACTATACTTGGCTTCAGAGAGCGGGAGGCTTGGAGAGATGTCTCAAGCTTGGCTTCGGGGAGCACGAGGCCTAGAAGGCCCCTCCATAAGAGTTTGGTCTTATTGGCCCTCCCGTTGAAGGGAGTGAGGGTGCCTCTCCTACAACAAGCCTGCACCATGAGCCCAATCCCAGGTGATTCTACACAAATGAGCACCTCTCAACCACTCTTGCCAGTGTCTACCTCCACTCCTTATCGAGTCTCCTTCGCACTGTCTTTTGGTACCCACCATAACTTCGCTAATATATGTGTCCACTCTAAACAATAATAGTATTGATTTTGAATCGACATGCTATAGAAGACACTAATGTATCCTAATCATATGTGTCGGTTTCGTCGACAAAAATATTCGTATGTGCCAGTTGTTTGCTCAAATCGACATACATATATATTTTTTAAATAACTAGTATAGTGTGCACTAGGCTAGCAAGCAGCAACTAGCCTACATCCTAAGTAAATGTTGAAATAGGGGTTGCCCTTGTTGTCGAAGATCGAGGGAGGTGATGAGTCATCATCAGAGTTAGAGTCACCCTCGTTTAAAAAGATCACGTGAGGCTCCCTATCATCGGAGTCAAAGTCATCATTGCTAGAGAACACGTGGATTTGTTGATCCCCTCCTCATCATCCTCATCGGGGGTGGGCTCCTCCTCATCATTGTCGATGGCCGATCCGCACAGTGAAGGTAAATCGTTGATATGGTTGTTGACACCGCTGCTTGGTTGGTGCTTCTATATCCTCCTCCTCCTCCTCTCATTCCTCTTTATTAGTGGAGAGCTAAAGACGTCCTCTTCTTCCTCTTTGTTGGCACTAGAATTCTCTGCGCTAGACGCGCTGTTGACACAAAAACGAGGATTTCTATGAACACACGTGCAGAAGCGTCGATTCAGTGATCGCGTCGCAACTCAAACCAAGCGTGCCAATTGATTTGACCTGTGAATCAATAAGGGGAGAATTATCAGTAACATAAACCTAATCGGCTTTTTAAATAGCCAGATCAGGTCATCTGTAATCGGTTTCTTCGTTAACCGATTACAGGATCTATCGGCTTAATGCCAGATAGAGCAAACAAATTTAAATGGGCATTCAGATCTAAATCTTTCACTTATTTTTGGTATTGTATAATAGCATCAGCAATAAAGCCTAATATCAATATATTAGGTTTAACCAAGAAACAGATTGAACAGATTGGTCAGGCCAAGACAATGCTCAAGTCTAAATCTAAGATATAAACCAATAAACTGATTGAAAGGTCTAAAGACTGATAAAAGTAAATGTAACACAGATCGGTAAATGCTCCCACAGGCGAAATCCTAAACATGGCACACACAAGATCGCTTGAACGAGGCAGTTGCGTATATCATGTTCGGGGAAAGCATATGAAAGTTTTAACAATCGGCATTACAGGGTAAATACACATTGCAGATCGATCAAGTCGAGACAGTACAATATGCAGAAACATGTTAAAGATCGGTAAATCCCGAGACAGTCTAACATGGTTTGTATACATGAGATCAAATTGATACAGCCATGCATACGGGTTACAAGGAGAGAATCGATTATCCCATCGAGATAGCCCTACCTGCGAGTTGAAGCCTTTCGACGAGGTCGATCGGGTTCGAGAAGTATTTTGTGTATTAAGTGTTCGATCCCTATTCTCGAGACTTAAGGTCCTATTTATAGTATTACAAAATCGATACCGATACGACCTAGTTTACCGCGACGCACTTCTTATCTCATCGTATTTCTTCCGAAGTCTCAAAAGTATCGGTATTCCGCCTTTCTTTTTGCCGATAAAGCCCATCTCCAATTTGGCCCAACAAACCTCATCATATTCGGCTTTTCCTGACTATCCGATTTTTTGCCAAATTTGGGTGTCAACACGCACATCATCATGATCTATGCTAGTGTCATCGGTTGTATCCACATCAGAGTTTGCATCCATGTTAGAGTCACCTGTCTCCTCCACGTTAGAGCTATGCGAGAACGACGATGGCATGCCATGTGAACTAGTTGAAGTTGGCCAAGGCATCCATGGTGAAGACAACATTAAATACTCGGGCAAAGACGAGAAGGAGCATTAAGATGAGCATGAAAAGTCATCGGGCGACGCCGATTCAGTCAACATTAACGATATTGGTTGGGAGTGGTGAAGGGATCTAAGGCCGAGAGGGGGGGTGAATCGGACTATTTTAATTTTATTCGCTTGTTGAACTTGGTCAATTAGTCAAGTTTAAGCACCCAACTAGCGAATGAGCCCTACACAAGTCTAGTAGCGAAAGTAAACACAAGTGCGAATAATAAAGGAGACAAGAGGGCAAACCGATCTTTTTACCGAGTTCGGTGCAAGTACCTACTCTCGTTGAGGAAGCTCGCCACACAGGAAAGCCCGGGACCCTTTCGTCCCTAATCCTCAATTCACTAGAAGAAGTTCGTTCCCGAACACATCGGAAGGAAACTCCAACTTGTACAAGAATCGGCAGCCTTCACACGCGAAGGACCCCGAAACACCCGACTTCACAGGCGAAGTCGACCTCGAGCACACCGAGGATTTAGCACATCTCCGACGCAATGGAGAAGATTTGCAATCGCTCGCCTGGCCGATGACCACCACGTTGGTGGGTTTGCTTGCGGTTCACGGGTCGATGACGATGAAGCTTGTGGTGGAGTTGAATCCCGGTGACAAGAAGTCCAAGAGCACAATACCGGAAGCACAACTAGATCACCACCTCTCCCACCATAGAGCTAGACCAAGAACTCATGGGGAAGGTACAAGAATTACGGGGATGACCGGAGGAGGCAAAATATGGCTTCTTCTTCTTCCTCTCTCCCTCTCCCTCTCAATCTCAATCTCTCATGTTGGATTTTGGGAGATGGAGGATGAACTAGGGAGGAGCTCTCACTTTCTTAAAGCTTGGGGATGAACAAATGAGCTCTCTCAAGTTTCTCCCACGAAATCCCACCTATTTATAGGGTTCAGGCTGGGCCAATGGACGCATGAGATTAACTTGGAACGAGATCAGACGGCTAGCAGTAAATCGACTTAGACTGGAAAGGCTTATCGGACGCGTCCGACGGGTTTATCGGAAGCCGTCCGATACTCTTCACTGTGCAACTCCGGATCTGAAAAAACGATGCCCACCATGTGTTCGATCGCGAGCGCAGCCGGCATCGGACGCGTCCTGATGACCTGGTCATGACAGGGTGCACCTAGGTTCTTGTCTTGTCTTGTCTTGTCTTGTCTTGTGTCTTGTCTTGTTTTGTCTTATGTCTTGTCTTGTGTCTTGTCAGTCTTGTGTCTTGTCTTGTGTCTTGTCTTGTCTTGTCTTGTGTCTTGTCAGTCTTGTGTCTTGTCTTGTGTCTTGTCTTGTCTTGTCTTGTCGTGATCTTGTCTTGTCGTGATCTTGTCATGTTTTGTCGTGATCTTGTCATGTTTTGTCTTGTCTTGTCGTGATCTTGTCATGTCTTGTCGTGATCTTGTCTTGTCGTGATCTTGTCATGTCGTGATCTTGTCATGTCTTATCGTGATTTTGTCTTGTCTAGTCTTGTCTTGTCTTGTCTTGTCTTGTCTAGTCTAGTCTAGTCTAGTCTTGATCTTGTAACTTGATGCTTGACGTATGTGTAGCAGGCTTGAGCATGAACGAAGACTCACGCAAAGAATATAAGAGAAAAACTATAAAACACAAGAGTCTTAATCTTGAAGTCTCTGTTGTCATCAATACCAAAACTTGATCTTATAATCTCCTCCTTTTTGGTAATTGATGACAACACCTGTAAGTCTCCTGCATATCTAACTCAACCAGCAAATGTGTGTCTCGTGCAGTGGGTTAGTTCCAACAAAGGTGATACCAATTGAGATTACTTCACTTGAAATAACAACTAGGCATAAGATCAATTGAAGTGCAATGCAATGCAAGACTAACACCTAGCTCCCCCTAGGTCATTGCCTATCAAGTGAGCAACACACAGATTTGCAAAATTTACAATTTCTCCCCCTTTGTCATATTTTCCACTGTTCTACTCACTTTTCTCCCCATTGCTTGCCACTCATTTATTTTTCTCCCCCTTTGTCATCAATAACCACAAAGGGCAATCAACAAGCACATGAAAAGGAGACAATACTCAAGAGCTTTGTAGATTATACAAGTTCTAATCATGCCAAGTTATCCACCACATTGCAAATTCAAGACTATTTCTAGATCAAATATCACAATACACAATAGAGGCTCATGTTTGAGTGATGTGTAAGTAGAATTAAGATTTAGAGCCGGATGTAGAGGAATCAAAGCCAATGAGTATCTAGTAAGCTCATGCACTAAGAGAGGTCTCTTGATGCAAACTAGCACCTAGTACAAGCATGTTCAAAATATGCACAAGTGCTACACCAAGTCAAAGAGTTGAATCTAAAAAAAAATTTCTTTTAAGTTGCATGTCTCAAAACCGTGGCGACATCGCCAAAAGATTACATCAAGGATTCAGTGTCTTGGTCATCCAAAGCTCCCCCTAAGTTCATGCCTAGTGCAATGGCAAGCTGTCTCAGCTGGGAAGACATTGGTGAGAACAAGGATGGCCTTTTGGCCTTACTTTTGCCCCCTTTTTTTTGCACATTTTTAGATTGCTCAACATTTTCATAACAAAGGTGCTCATATCTAGTCAAGGTATTAAACAAGATACACAATGAATAGCAAGACTAGAACTAGAAGCACTAGGTCATTCTCATAGAGATGAGCTATAAAAGATACCCATGGCTTTAACACATCTAACACTCACTCCATATGAAGAATTATTACCATGTGTTAATTAGAGCACCTATTGAGCACGATGACAGTCAATTTGAGATTTAGCTATCAAGTGCAAATGGAGATGCACTGAACAAAGTATGAATCAAGTAGAATTTGCAAAGCTCCAAGATTGTCTCAAGTTCATATGATTGTGCCAGGTTCACACACAACAGCCCCACGACCAACTCAGGCGACATTTGACCTATCTAATATGTTCAGTTCATTTCTTAACTTATAAAAGCGTGTCTCATCTAGTGGCTTGGTGAAGATATCAGTAAGCTGGTCCTCCGTACGCACAGATCCAATCACGATGTCGCCCTTCATCACATGATCCCGAAGGAAGTGATGTCGGACGTCAATGTGTTTGGTGCGCGAGTATTGAACCGGGTTGCTAGCTATCCTCACAGCACTCTCATTATCACACAGAAGAGGCACGTGGTCTAGTTTTACGCCAAAGTCAAGCAAGGATTGTGTCAGGAATAGAATTTGCGCATAGCAACTCCCTGCCGCTATATACTCAGCCTCAGCAGTAGATAGCACCACGGAGTTCTGTTTCTTTGATACCCACGACACAAGACATCTACCAAGTAGGTGACAGGCCCCTGAAGTGCTTTTGCGATCAATCTTGCATCCGGTATAATCTGAGTCAGAATAGCCAAGGAGCTCAAACCGCGCACCCTTAGGGAATCAGAGACCTATGCTAGAAGTGAATTTTAGATATCTAAAAATCCTTTTGACAGCTTTCAAATGCATTTCTCTAGGGGAGGCCTGGTATGTAGCGCACATGCACACACTAAACATGATATCCGGTCTAGATGCTGTCAAGTAAAGTAATGCACCGATCATGGAACGGTAAACCTTGGGATCCACAGGGTTACCTTCTATGTCGAGGTCGAGGTGGCCGTTTGTAGCCATTGGGGTCCGAATTGGCTTGCATCCATCCATGTCGAAGCGCTTCAGGAGATCCAGAGTGTACTTTTCTTGGCTTATAAACACCCCAGTCTTGAGTTGCTTGATTTGAAAGCCCAAGAAGAAATTCAACTCACCCATCATTGACATTTCAATCTCAACTGCCATCATCTCACTGAAGTCTTGCACCATCTTGCTGCTTGAGCTCCCAAATATGATGTCGTCGACGGAGACTTGGCACAAGAACAAGTGTCCATCATCCACCTTGGTGAAGAGAGTAGAGTCTACTTGTCCAACACTGAAGCCCTTAGAGATGAGCAAGTCTCTAAGTCTTTCATAACAAGCCCTAGGAGCTTGCTTGAGCCCATACAGAGCCTTCGATAGCTTGAACACATAGTTAGAGTATTTTGGATCCTCAAACCCAGGAGGTTGCTCAACATACACCAGCTCCTCGATGTAGCCATTCAAGAAGGCACTTTTTACGTCCATCTGCTTAAGTGTGATGTTGTGACATGTAGAGAACGCCAAAAATAGCCTAATTGCATCATGTCTGGCCACAGGAGCATAAGTATCTCCACAGTCCACACCCTCAATCTGTGTGAAGCCTTGAGCCACAAGTCTTGCCTTGTTCCTGATAATCACTCCAAACTCATCTGTCTTATTCTTGAAGACCCTTTTGGTACCAATCACATTGCAATCCTTGGGTCGCTCCACAAGTATCCAAACTTGATTCCTTTCAAAATTGTTCAGTTCCTCATGCATGGCATTTATCCAATCAGGATCAGCCAATGCCTCTTCCACCTTCTTTGGCTCCAAGTCAGACACAAAAGCATGGTACTCACAGAAGTTAGCCATGCCACTGACCTCACTGAACCCAGCTGTTCTTGACCTTGTTTGGACACCTTGCGTTAGGTCCCCAATCACTTGATCAGATGGATGATCACGAGCAATTGAATGATGGGTTCTAATCAACTGAGAAGGTTGTCCACTTGACTGCTCCACTGACTCTCCATCTTGCTCATCAGCTGTCTCTGTCATTGAAGATGGTTCCTCACTTGAGCTGTCTTGAGGCACGGCTCCCCCTGAGTCTGGCACAAGCTCAGGTGTGAGCGGTGGTGTAACTATCTCACTCACCCTAGGAGCTTCCATTGGCCTCACATCTTCAGGTTGCATTTCTCCCATTGCTCTTGCCAATTGATCTCCATCAACATCATCCAGATTGTCATGCCCACCTTGGCTCCCATTTGATTCATCAAACTTCACATCACAAGTTTCCTCAATCTGTCTACTTCCTTCATTGAATACCCTGTAGGAAGTCCCTCTGGAGGAGTATCCTAAGAGAATCCCTGTGTCCACCCTGCTTTGGAATTTGCCCAAGTGCTCCCTCTTCTTCTTGATATAAACCTTGCATCAAAATACCCTGAAGTAGGAGACATTGGGTTGTCTTCCCACAAGCAGCTAAGAGGTCTTCTTGAGAAGCTTGTGAATGTACAGCTTGTTGATGCAATGACAGGCTGTGTTGATTGCCTTAGCCCAGAACACTTCAGATGTTCCAAACTCATTGAGCATTGTTCTTGCCATCTCGATGAGTGTCTTGTTTTTCCTCTCAACCACACTATTCTGCTCAGGTGTGTATGTGGCTGAGAACTGATGATCAACCCCTAACTCATCACAAAACAACTCAACAGAGGTGTTAGTGAATTCAGTTCCATTGTCACTTCTCACCTTTTTGAGGGTACAATCAAAAATATTTTGGGCTTTCTTTACAAACTTTTTGAAAATATCCCTAGTTGGGGTTTTGTCAGGTAGAAAGAAAATCCAAGTGTATCGAGAGAAGTCATCAACAATGACCAAGCAATAGAGATTTCCCCCGATACTCACATATTTTGTTGGCCCGAAAAGATCCATGTGTAAAAGCTCGAGAGGTCGAGATGTAGACATGACATTCTTGGCAGGATGTGAGCTTGCCACTTGCTTGCCGGCCTGACAGGCGCTGCATAGCTTGTCTTTCTCAAATGTCACATCTTGCACCCCAAGAACCAACTCGTTTTTAAAAAGTTTCTTCAAATTAGCAATGCCCACATGCCCAAGACGCCTATGCCAAAGCCAACCAAGAGAGACTTTGACAACAAGGCAAGTCGAGATGGATGCGGCAGACTCATTAAAGTTCACAAGAAACAAGTTTTCAAAACGAAAGCTTTTGAACACAGTTTTCTCATTTTTATCCAAGACCACCATTCCCTCAGATGAGAAGTTGCAATGGAACCCCAAGTCGCATACTTGGGTAACAGAGAGAAGATTATAATTCAGTCTTAATAAATAGCACATTATCAATTGAAAGATCTGAAGAAATTGCTACCTTCCCTATGCCAAGCACCTTGCTCTTGCTTCCATCTCCAAAAGTGACCTTAGGGGGGATGTTGTTGCCTTCCTCCCCTATTGAGGTGAACAACCGGGTGTTGCCGGTCATGTGTTGAGTGCATCCACTGTCGATGATCCAATGGCACCCACCACTCCGGTAGTTCACCTGCATTAAGAAGAGATCACTTTTGTGACTCAGGGACCCACACAGGAGGTCCCCGAGGGTTAGCCTTCAAACCAAACACAACAGGAGCAAATCGATCAATCAGAAACTTTGGCACCCAAACATGTGCCTTATGCTCATTCTCAGTCCTCAAACCAGCATATCTAGCAACCACCTTACCCTTGTCATTCATCCTAAGCAAGTAGTGATCATACAACTCAGCATGAGCTCTTGGAAGCTTGGGTTGGGTGTGCTTGGGAGTGTTTCTATTTTGGTTCCTTGGTGGAGCTTGTCTAGCAAAGTTTTGTCTAGGAGAACCATTCCAGAACATTTGTGGATGAGCTAACCAAGTGGGAAACATGGGAGCTTGCCAGTTGTTGTAATGCATGGGAGGACCATTCCTATTGCTGTACCTAGGAGCGTATTGCCAAGCATATTGATTTCTAAGTTTCCATGTGGAGTTATAGTGTCTAGAAGATCCTTGCCATGTGTTGTGCTCATTGTGCTTGCTAGGAGCGTTGTTTCTAGTGTTCACATTTTTAGGCCCAATGTTGCTACTCTTGGTTTGGGCATGAGAGGAGTTTTGCTTCTTGGAAGGTGCTTGAGAACCTTTCTTTTTCTTTCCCTTAGGATCAGGGGTGAAACCCAAGCCGCCCTTATGGGTCGGTTTCCTTTGTTTCTCAAACATCCTGTTCAAAGCAACACTACCCTTATAGCACTTGCCAAGACCCTTGTCAAATTTCTCAAGCTTGGCCTTGAGATCAGCATTTTCAATAGCAAGTTCTCTAGCAGCTAGTGCAAATTTACATGTATCAGGAGTGCACTCAACAGCTACATTAGAGAAACCACTAGAGCTAGATGCAATCATGGAACATTTAGCACATGTTTCAACAATAGGAGCAACAATGCTAGCAGTAGAAGTAATCATGGCACATTCAGAAGAGAGATCATTGCTAGCAGCAGCTAATGTGATCGCAGATGTAACATTGCCAGTGAAAGGTGTCATGACAGGAGGCACAATTAAAGCTGGAGCAACATTCAAATCACTAGAAGAAGATGCAATAGGCAAGGCATCAACAGAAGCAGTCTTAGCAACAAGTGATTCATTTTTAGCTCTAAGCTCATAAATGGTTGCTAACAGATCCTTTTCATTTTCATTCTTTGCCCTACGCTCTTCATCTAGAACATTTAGCTTCCTAGTCATGCTAATGTTATCACCATGCAAGATGTCATACTCAGTCTCAAGAGAGTTATGTTTAGCAATCAAAGAATTTAAAGACTCTTGAAGAGTTTTAGCTCTCAAGGTTTCACTCTGCACAATGTCAACCAATTTGAGCACATGCTCCCTAGTTGTCTCATCATCCCAGTCAATATCAGAGTCAGAGTCAAAGTTTGATACCTCAGTGGAGGGTCGTGCCATCAAGCACTTCGGTGAGGTAGCTGGTGGTGATGAAGCCTTTGGTGTAGAAGTAGTGGAGGAAGCAGACTCATCCCCATTAGAATACCACACTTGCTCTTGTGGTTCTGGGATGACCACCAAGCATCTTGGAGGAAGGGATGGAGGCGGCGGTATCATTTCAGTAATTGCCATGGTGGCAAGTCCTTGACCACTCTCCTCCTCATCCTCAGAGGCAGGTGCGTCACTGGAGCTCTCATCCGTGGCCCATTCTCCGAAGAATGCCAGCTTCTTTCCTTGCTTGGTCGTTCCCTTGAACTCGGTCTTCTTTCAGCTTCTCTTGCTATCCTTGTCCTTGTGCTTCCTCTCCTTGTTCTTTGACTGGTCATCATCACTGTCTTGCTTGACCCTCTTCTTATATTTGATTTTGTCCTTTCGAGGACACATGGAAGCAATGTGACCCTTCTCATGACACTCAAAGCACCGGTAGGTAGAGTGTGGGTTCTTGCCTGGCTTCCTCAAGCCGTAGCGTCTCCCAATCATGGCCACAATCTCCTCAGCAGCTTCACTTGGAAAGAAGTTTGTTCCTTCTTGAGTCTTGGATGAGGAAAACTTGTCACTTGGCTTGTGTCCAGTTGCCTTGAGTGCTATGACCTTATTCTTCTCAGGGACATGAGTAGCTGTGGGCTCGATGATGAGCATCTCATGAGTCCTCAGATTGCTCAAGAAGGCAGTGGGGGTCATCTTGTCCACATCACCACTGTTGGACATGTAGGTGATGATGTCGCGGTACTCTTGTCTTGGCAGTATCCGCATCATCTTTCTGCACACATCAATATCTGGCATAGAGAGTCCGAGCCCCTTGAGCTCATTGATTATGGGGTTAAGTCGAGTATACATATCATTAGCATTTTCATTTGGAAGCATATCAAAGCGATCAAATTTCTCCTTAATCACCACTAATCTACCCTCCTTGACAGAAGCGGTTCCCTCATGAATTTCTATGAGTGTGGTCCAGATGTCATGTGCAGATGCAAGATTACTAACCCTCTCAAACACCTCCATACTCAAGCCAGTGAACAAAACATTTTTAGTCTTAGCGTCATTAGCAGAAAGTTTCTTTTGTTCAGGTGTGAGAGGTACACCTTCAGTGCGTGTGATAACAATGCCATTCTCAACGGCATCCCAAATGTCCGGGCCCATAGACTGAAGATATGTGGTCATGCGAATTTTCCAAAATGCAAAGTGTGACCTACTAAACAATGGAACCCTATTAGCAGCAACACTATCCCCTTCGGCCATCTCTAAGCGGTTAAGCAAATTATAGAGATCCTATACTCTGATACCAATTGAAGGGATCTAAGGCCGAGAGGGGGGTGAATCGAACTATTTTAATTTTATTCGCTTGTTGAACTTGGTCAATTAGTCAAGTTTAAGCACCCAACTAGCGAATGAGCCCTACACAAGTCTAGTAGCGAAAGTAAACACAAGTGCGAATAATAAAGGAGACAAGAGGGCAAACCGATCTTTTTACCGAGTTCGGTGCAAGCACCTACTCTCGTTGAGGAAGCTCGCCACACAGGAAAGCCTGGGACCCTTTCGTCCCTAATTCTCAATCCACTAGAAGAAGTTCGTTCCAGAACACAACGGAAGGGTACTCCAACTTGTACAAGAATCGGCAGCCTTCACACGCGAAGGACCCCGAAACACCCGACTTCACAGGCGAAGTCGACCTCGAGCACACCGAGGATTTAGCACATCTCCGACGCAATGGAGAAGACGATGCACCGGCTACGCCTAGCCGATGACCACCACGTTGGTGGGTTTGCTTGCGGTTCACGGGTCGATGACGATGAAGCTTGTGGTGGAGTTGAATCCCGGTGACAAGAAGTCCAAGAGCACAATACCGGAAGCACAACTAGATCACCACCTCTCCCACCATAGAGCTAGGCCAAGAACTCATGGGGAAGGTACAAGAATTACGGGGATGACCGGAGGAGGCAAAATATGGCTTCTTCTTCTTCCTCTCTCCCTCTCCCTCTCAATCTCAATCTCTCATGTTGGATTTTGGGAGATGGAGGATGAACTAGGGAGGAGCTCTCACTTTCTTAAAGCTTGGGGATGAACAAATGAGCTCTCTCAAGTCTCTCCCACGAAATCCCACCTATTTATAGGGTTCAGGCTGGGCCAATGGACGCATGAGATTAACTTGAAACGAGATCAGACGGCTAGCAGTAAATCGACTTAGGCTGGAAAGGCTTATCGAACGCGTCCGACGGGTTTATCGGAAGCCGTCCGATACTCTTCACTGTGCAACTCCGGATCTGAAAAAACGATGCCCACCATGTGTTCGATCGCGAGCGCAGCCGGCATCGGACGCGTCCTGATGACCTGGTCATGACAGGGTGCACCTAGGTTCTTGTCTTGTCTTGTCTTGTGTCTTGTCTTGTCTTGTGTCTTGTCAGTCTTGTGTCTTGTCTTGTGTCTTGTCTTGTCTTGTCTTATCTTGTCTTGTCTTGTCGTGATCTTGTCATGTCTTATCGTGATCTTGTCATGTTTTGTCTTGTCTTGTCGTGATCTTATCATATCTTGTCGTGATCTTGTCTTGTCGTGATCTTGTCATATCGTGATCTTGTCATGTCTTGTCTTGTCGTGATCTTGTCTTGTCTAGTCTAGTCTAGTCTTGTCTTGTCTTGTCTTGTCTAGTCTAGTCTAGTCTTGATCTTGTAGCTTGATGCTTGCCGTATGTGTAGCAGGCTTGAGCATGAATGAAGACTCACGCAAAGAATATAAGAGAAAAACTATGAAACACAAGAGTCTTAATCTTGAAGTCTCTGTTGTCATCAATACCAAAACTTGATTTTACAAGTGGGACCAGAGATGGAGAAGACGAAGAGGTGGACATCGGTATAGGGCAAAGACGGAATGCATGGACAAAGTGGTGAATAGCAAGCGGACTAGTGGGATGAGAGTTCTATAGAGCACAAGCAAGTGCTTTTGCGTATGAAATGCCTTAAGAGTCAAACCATCATGTGTCGGTTATAGTTATAAATTGGCACATATAATACACAATAACTTATGAGATGAAAAGTCGAAGGCCCTCAAAAATAGCCTAGAAGGCCAAAAAAATACATAAAAAACATCTTCATATTTTAAAAAGAATCACTAAAAGCTATTAATAAATGGCCACAAAGTGATATATCGTATGGCTTATATGAAAATAACAAATTTTAAATTGTAGCTTTTAGTCTGCTTTTAAGCTGAAAAAAGATGGTCGAATGACATCAAGAGATGAATTGTCATGTGTGCTCGTTCTAGTCACTAGAGGACAACTTCGGAAAGAAACCAAGACAGATAATCTGTCAGTGTCGGTATTTTTTAAAAAAACTACCATGATTAATCTTTTCTCATGTAGAGTATCTACTTATCGCATACGACCTATTTTAGTGAACTGCTGATTTCCTCGCCCACCGCCCGCTTCCTTTTCTAGTAAGCTCCCCCGTCCTGCCCTCATTCCTCATCTCCAGCGGCTCCTACCGCCTAATCTGCTAGCACCATAGACCTTACCAGAGATTATATTGTGTCCTATTCAAAATCTTCTGGACACAGCTCGTTCCGGCAGGGACCATTGTGGAGCAAAACCGTTAAAATAATTAAAAAAGAAAATACTAGCGTTTAGTATGCAGCTTACAATCAGGATCATACAAGCACGAAATACTAATAGGCAGCACAAAGTAGCACATAATTTATTTACCTCTTTCTTTTGCATGGAGCCAGCTTTAAGGAGTGCATGCTGGAAGATATACCACAACCACCATCGGCTGCTCTACAGTCCCATATGTTGGGAAACCACCCGTGGGGGGAGCTCGGCCCGGCTCGGGCTGGCGCACAGCATGGTGCGGCTAGGGCTGGCCGGCAGCTCCTCCACGGTGGGTCCCACATTAGACCTGGCCTAAACCCTAAGCAGTACTATAAAAGAAAAGATGGAGCACCCATTGTATAACAGATCTGAGAAATAATAAAGAGAAGCTCCACCCATATATCTTTGTGTCCCCTGTGTTTGATATTTCTATGTGATTGATTGCCCACGTTTATACCTCGGACTACACCCGGTAGCGAGGTTTCTTAACACGTTATGCAACCACTTCTACCACGAAGGTATATTTTGGGCACCGGTTATCCCGTAGATCGTGATCTGTGTTTGAATTTGATTGCAGATCGAGAAGAATTGTGGGATTTTCCCAGTAGATTGAAATTTTGCAAAGTGTGAGCATCGTTGAGCCCTAATTTTTATTAGTGGCATTGATGTCAAAATTAATTAATATTAAGTGCTAGGGGGTTTTTGGATTTCTCGGAACCCTAGCGAAGACTCAGCGTTTTTGTAAAACCCTAATTTGAAGCGTCGACAAATTTTGTGAGCAGCTCCGAGGTTTCAAGTGCGTGACCGGGCGAGAGAAGATGTCACGTATAGATTAGGAGTAGTTAGGTTTTATTTCTTGTTTTTGTCGGATTTCAAAAGGGGTTTGAATCACTCGGACTATGTCGGATCTTTGCGACCTCTCGAAAATCGGTTTTCGTAGTCCACCACTTCTAAAAATACCCAAATATTCCTTTGCGAGATATCTAGAGAGAAAAGAAAAACCCCAAACCTCTCCCAAACTCACTTAAGCCTTTTATATGAAAAATTCTCTCTGTTGGACGGCGTCTGGAAACAGCCAGACGGCGTCCGACCAGCCAAAACCAGTTACAGTGCTCGCTGTCGGACGGCGTCCGATAAGGTTCAAATTTGTGTCTTTTTCACAGTCGGACGGCGTCTGGAAGAAGGCGTCTGGCGTCCGATGGTCTTAGTGCTTGAGCGTTCCTTACTGTCGGACGGCGTCCGGTGGGGACCGGACGGCGTCCGATAAGCCGTTTTTCTGTGAGTAGTAGGCTCTGTCGGACGGCGTCCGGTGCCCGTCGGACGGCGTCCGGTAGAAGCTAACGGCTATTTATTTTGTCTCCTTCCGGGAGGCAACGGCTAGTTTGCTCTTAGGGCTATATATAGATATCTAGTGGCTGGTTACTTTGAGGTTTTGCTGCTCTCTACACCTACCACACTTATTGCTCATCAATTAGGTGACCTAGAGCTATTCCTCCACCCACAAATCATCCAAAGCCACAAATTATTAAACCCCAACACCGAGCTTCATGGAAGTCCTTCGATCCGGCATGATCGGGGTGTTTCGGGCTTGTTACTTTTGAAGACGACATCCTTCGTGGAGGCGTGGGCTTGGGAGTAGGCCTTGGCGTGTGGCTACTCTCGAGTCGGTGTAGGGTGTCGGAGTCCACCTCGCCGGAGTGGCGGAACGACTACCGGGAGTAAGTGAGGCGTTAGGATCGAGAGCGAGCCGGTCCTTGTGCGCAAGGGGTAGCCTCAACGGAGAGTAGGAGTTGCGGCTCCGAACTTTGGTCAAACAAATACCGTGTCACTCTCTCATTTAATTTCCGCACTTACTTTCTTTGCATCGCTTGTGATAAATTGAATGCCATGTCTTAGTTGCCTTGTAATTTGTTTATTGCTTCCGCTTACTTGATAATTGCAACTAGGATTGGATCATTCTTAATATGATGCTTAATTGAGAGTAATCGAAAAAAAAATTAAAATTGCCTACTCACCCCCCTCTAGCCCTTAGGATCCCCTTTCACAAAGAATTTTAGTAAATTTGTTTTGGGAATTGTAAAATCAATTTAGAAGATTGACGCTGCTACTGCCGGGGTTCCTCGCTTGTAGCATCTCTACCGCCGCCGTAGTGCCATGCCTATTGGCGCCGCCACGACATCGCCTTCGGCCGGTGCCGCCGAAACCCGTCTTGGCGTCGCCAGCGTGTTGTGCCGTGCCGTGCCAGCATAGGCCAGCCATACCATGACACCAGCGCCTAACTGCGCGTGCAATCAAGCACGCCATCACAGGCGGCGGCTAGAAACCCTAATCGCGCCCGCATGCGCCGGATGAGCCACCGGTGAGCCTTTCGCCGCGCCATGCACAAGACGCCACAGAGCCACGCCCCCGCTTGCAAGCGCCCTCGCCCTCGTTGCGCCCATTGGTCAAGCCCGCAAAGACGGCTTACGGCGCCATTGAGCGCCCACCGTCTTTGAGCAGCGCCCAGCTAAACGCGACACTGTGCAGCGCCACTGGTGGGCGTGCCCCACAGCGCCCGGCTGAGCCGCACCCATGTTGAGCTACATACTGTCTGTAGCCGCTTCGGCTAGTCCAGCGCCTCCAGCGCCATGCAACATACCCGGATATGCCGTGCCCCTCGATGGGCTACCCGCCAGTGGGCCACTGCTCCTCTGAAAGCCACCCCAGCAGGCCGAATGGGGGAGAGTGAGGAAGGGGGCCGGGCTGCAAGAAAGAGAAAAAGAAAAGAAGGCCTTTAGGCTAGAGAGAAAAAAATTCTGAAATTCTGAAAATTACATAAAACCCTATCTCGATTCTTACAGAATCACCCGTTAGGTTTTTGAAAATTACCTGTTTTCAAACCTATAAATGACTACGTGCAGCCTTACTAGCAGCAGGTCGTACGCTGGACCGAAAGATCTAGATTAAGCAGAAATTTTCAAAAGAAATTTGAAAACTCCTCGATTCTTGCATAATTAAGTGAATTACTTTTGAATTCTTCAATATCTTGCAACTCGGGAATTGAATTTTGAACCAGTAACCAACTATGTGCGGCCGTGCTAGCAGCAGGCCGTGCGCTGGACCGAAAGGTCTAGATTAAGCCGGATTTTTTCCAAAAGAAATTGAAAAAGCCCATGAATATTTATGAAATTGCAGAAAACCTCTTTGATTCATACAGAATCACCCGAGATTCGAATTTTGGCATGTTTTGCAACTCGGGGATTTAAATTTGGCACCCATGTTTTTCGGGAGAATGAAAATTGCATTAAAAGCTTGGAAATTACTAGAAGTTTTCTGATGCCTTACTAGATTTTTAAATGTATTCAAAACATGATCTTTGGGCTTTCAGCATCTTGGGGACTTGAAGTTTGCACCCGGCTTTGAATTTGAAGCATTATTTAATTCTGTAATTATTTATGTGCAATCTTTGTGTGCATTTTCCATTATAATTATCAGTAATTATTTATGCCTTTGAATTGGTAATGGCATGCTAGAATATATATATATATATATATATATATATATATATATATATATATATATATATATATATATATATATTACGGAATAAATGAGAATTAATTATGTCACATAACACATTTAATTAGATTACATGAAGTAATCTTATGAATTAATCCTGAAGTATACATGTCGAGTATAATAAAATATGAATTTGAGGTATTGGCTTTGCATAAGCTTGAGCACCCTCACTTGGGCATTGGACTATAGAATTGTACCCTGTGGCATGAAGCTCTGGGCTGCTATCGGGCTAGAATCCCAAGAGGATTAGAAACCGATGTGAAAAACCCTGCTTTGCACTTTCTTAGGTACCCCTCTATGAACATATAGTATTGGTGTATGCATGAGCAACATACCGCACTTAAGAAGCGGTTTTGGACGCTCTAACATACTATCCTTTCTATTATATGAGAATGGGACATGCATGAGACTGCAAATTATGAAAAATGGTCAATTCCTCTTTTGTGACAAAAAAGATCACATTCGAGAAGTAATATCCACTCTCACCTAAGTATAACTCCAAGTGCTTGCAACTTTTGTTGTGTAGTCATGGAGAAACTATTAGGGGGAGAAAGCCTCAAACTTTAAAGAAGGGCAGGAATGGGAGAATAAGAATAATTGACCTATGAAGAGAAAATCCATTGCTTAAGAAAGATAACATAAGGAGAAGTCGCATTTTAGTTCCACCATTAAAAGGGCAGAACCCTCAAGGCATAATGTCGAAAAATTATGTGACATTAGGGAGATTGGTCCATGATTTGTCAAGATTATACATTCAATTATGGCTTATCGATCGAAGAAGAAAGAAAAGCAATGTCAGAAGCTTAACTTGCCATTGTTGATGGGAACTATTGCAGAGACCTCCCAAATCTCCCCCTTGTTCTAATTGCAATCGTAAATGAAGTGCATGGAGAAACGAAGATCTCGACAAATGTCATTAAAACTAGAATAACCGTCTCGACCCTATCGCGCCGCTACTCGGTTACATCTGTGTGGTTGACTATAGGGCTTGTCCTTTTAGCGATAGAAGCCTCTGGGAGCAGCCCCTATTATCAACTGTGCTCCCGTACCATTGCATCGCCCGTGGCCTGAGTCAATCATTGCATATTGGCCTATAGGTTTCGGGAGCACATCCACAAGTAGTGGGTGCACATTTTGAATCGCATTTTATGAATTTGCACTCTAAATTGTGGTTGCTAGCAGACATATGAATTTTTAGCATGAATTAGAAGTTCCTGAAGAGCATATTTGAATTGAAGTTTTAGAAGAGCACACATTAATTCTTATGACGGGTTTTGCATTTGCCCTTATTGCAGTACATATATAGTTGCAATCAATTTATGAATTATTTGAATCATGAATCTTGCCATTACCAGATTGCAACTTATAATCTATATAGTGCCCTTGGAGGTTATTAATACTATTGTAGAACAACAAAAAGCATTTTAAGAGAGCCCATATACCGTATCTATCCTGAAGAATACTGTTAGTATCAATTTGAATAAATCGCTAGTAGCGATCTGTGCATAGATTGCTCACGAAGAGCCACGGGTATATTATTGGGTATTACATCAGCACTTAAGAAGCGTTGTTTATCCCAAGCATTTTTGAAGCCTCTTAAATTTGAAGGCATCCGTGCATTTTTCATGAAGAAACAAATGAAGAGAATTGCACTGAATGCTCATGCATGATGAAGAATGCCGGATGTTAGAAAAGAATAATAGAAGTAATCCCTCCTCTATGAATTCGGGCTACACTATAATATATTTAATGCACTTGTAGTGCATGCCAGCTTAGAAGACTGGATTTAGAAGTTCTTAACTCTTATCTTTTCATTATTGTATTCTGGGTTCCTCAGTTTTGCAATGATAAGGGATTGCACAAACAACTCACCAGGCTATAATATCATTGTGAAGATTTTCCGAATCTTGATTTTGTGTGCCTGAATGTGCCACCGAAAATTAAAGATTGAACCTTAAATTATGAAGAAAATGTCAAATTTTCTGAATCTCTGGACTGCATCTAGTAGGACATTTGTGTTTCAATTCAGCCCTTAACAGAGCAGTTTTGGTATTTCATAGTGCTCAACACTGTTTTCTAAATGTGATCGAGTTTACTCTCACACAAGGAACGAAGCATTTGAAGAGAAGGTCTTGTAGATCACTGGACTAAAAAATTTTCTCATCCATCATATGAAGTTCCCCGCAATGGACACTACTAGTGACTTTATTTTAAAGACATTTAATGATGAGATTTGAAGCAGAGTATTGTGAATAGGCATAGCATGCCACCTCTTGCAGAAAGACTAGCAGCCATATGAATTGAAAAGAATTGAATAATTAGCCCGGTTAATGAGCAAAGTTGTAATTTTTAAAGAATGTGTGGAGACATAAAGTTTTACACGGAGCATCTCTAATCACTATTCAAAAGAACATGTAGTTCTACAACATCCAACTAGTGCATGCAAAGGGTCATCATGAAATTTCCCATTTTGAATTATATGTACCATACCGCTATTGACGAGGAATATTTTCCCGTCATTAGGGGAGAATTAGAACTCCTGAATGAGAATGCCGAGAAAATAAGTATATAGAATTCTCGTGCATGACCTTTGCACTAGTAGAGAAATAGAAGTTTTGAAGAATATTGAAATATATGTGAGACTGCCACTGAATGACCATTTTTGTGATATGAAGGGAATGATTAAGTTGCATTATTAGAAGTAATGCGCCAGAGAGGGTTGTAATACCAAAGAATTGAAGGTACCCCTCAACCTGTTCAAAGGCCTAACAAAGAACAGGGAGTCTGGTTCCTCCGTATCGAAGTACCTGGGGACGCTTGGGGAAAAAGGAAAAAAGGGCTTATCATGACCAAATCACTAAAAATACCCCAAGTAGTGAAGGGGAGCCAGTTGAGACCTGGCAGCTAGAGAAGCCTGCTAGCGAGGTACTCCCAGTTTTGAATATTCCATGGTAGGAATAAATAAATGAATGTATCGACCAAAGTGTGTGCACACACCGGCGATAAGAACTAAAGGAACTTGCTCCCGTGATGGAAAATAGCTGTGCAGAGCAAGTTGAAGTGTACGAAGCACCCTATGACTAAGGCCTTGTTCTTTTCAAATAAGATCGCATTGCTATATTCTTCAGAGAAAATTTTGTTATTTTTATATAGCCTATATATTATTATAATTTGAGACGATTTTTTCGTGACTTTTAGTAGTCGATCCAAAGATTCTAAAACTATTTTTAAATTATTTTTTATAATCTTTAGACCTCATTTTGAGGGCTCTCAAATTTACTAGAATATGTCAACGTTAACGATCGCTAGGCCTAAATGGCCATATGAATTGTATTATTAAGAAAACTTATGAATAGAGCAATGACCAAAGTCGACATATATATATATATATATATATATATATATATATATATATATATATATATATATATATATATATATATATGCGATATTGAAAGAGGATCCTATGGCCTAGAGGGGTGAATAGGCAATTTTAAACTTTTTCGGTTATTCTTGATTAAGCATCATGTTAAGAGTGACCCAATCCTAATTCCGATGATCAAGAGAGCGGAAGTGATAAAGCAAGTGACTAGGAAACTAAGACATGGCATCACAATTGATTACAAGCAATGCAAGAGAAGTAAGTGCGGAAATTAAATGAGAGAGAGTGACACGATATTTGTTTCACCGAAGTTCGGAGCCGCAACTCCTACTCTCCGTTGAGGCTACCCCTTGCGCACAAGGACCGACTCGCTCTCGAGCCTATCGTCTCACTTACTCCCCGGTAGTCGTTCCGCCACTCCGGCGAGGTGGACTCCGTCACCCTACGCCGACTTGATAGTAGCCACACGCCAAGGCCTACTCCCATGCCCACGCCTCCACGAAGGATGCCGTTTTCAAAAGTAATAGGCCCGAAACGTCCCGATCATGCCGGATCGAAGGACTTCAATGAAGCTCAGTATTGGGGATGAGTAATTGTTGGCTTGGATTGGTTGGTGGATGGAGGAAAGGCTCTAGAGCACCTAATTGATGAGCAATAAGTTGTGGTAGGTGAAGTGAAGCAACAAATCTCAACGAACCCAGCCACAAGACTTGTATTTATAGCCCCTAGAGCAAAACTAGCCGTTGTTCCCCGGGAGGGAACAAAAACTAGCCGTTAGCCTTTATCGGACGCCATCCGACGGGCACCGGACGCCGTCCGACAGAGGCAACTGCTCACTGATTTTAGCTTCATCGGACGCCGTCTGGTGAGAACCGGACACCGTCTGACAGAGTGTATTGTTCACTGGTTTTGCTGATCGGACGCCGTCCGGCAGCTCCCAGACGCTATTCGAAGAAATTAATTCGTGCTAGAAAGTGTGGAAGAATTGAGGTGAGTTTCTTTCTCTCTAGAAATCTCACAAGAATATTCTTAGGTGCTTTTTGGAAGTGGTGGACTAAGAAAACCGAATTTCGAGAAGTAGCAAAGATCCGGCATGATCCGAGAGATTCAAACCCCTTTTGAAATCCGACAAAAACAGGAATTAAAAACCTAACTGCTCCTAATCTATACGCCATCCGAAGAAATTAATTCGTGCTAGAAAGTGTGGAAGAATTGAAGTGAGTTTCTTTCTCTCTAGAAATCTCACAAGAATATTCTTAGGTGTTTTTTGGAAGTGGTGGACTAAGAAAACCGAATTTCGAGAAGTAGCAAAGATCCAGCATGATCCGAGAGATTCAAACCCCTTTTGAAATCCAACAAAAACAGGAATTAAAAACCTAACTACTCCTAATCTATATGTGACCTCATCTCTCGCTCGGTCACGCACTTAGAACCTTGGAGCAGCTCACAAATTTATCGAGGCTTCAAATTAGTGTTCTGCGAGAAGCTGAGTCTTCGTTAGGGTTCCGAAAAATCCAAAAACCCCATAGCACTCAATATTGAATATTCTTGACATCAATGCCACTAATAAAAATTAGGGCTCAACAATGCTCACAATCTCCCCCTTTGTGGCACTTGATGGCAACCCAAGAGAGAATTAATATTTTGAGCTGCAAAAGGGGTTAGTGCAAAACAAGTATACGAGCAATTGCAAACTAAAAGTAACCATAAAAGTAACCACAACTCGACCACAAAGATGTGCATACGAGTGAAGCTCCTCCTCAATTCATGCACAAACTAAAAGCACAAGCCAACAAGGTTCAAATTTCATAAATAAGCAAGGTACCAATAGCAACAAACCACATAGCAAAAGTGTATCGAGACAAATTAATAATATTACACGAAAGCAGAGATGACCTCGATCACTTCTAACTAAAGATAAGGCACACTAGACCCCTTGCTAATCTCTCTGACTTCTCCCCCTTTGTTACCAAGTGACACAAAAGGAAAAAGCTCCTAATCTTGCTGGTCTACTCCTGCTGATCTTGATCAACGTCGTCGCCGCCATCATCTCCGTGGCCACCAGAAGAAGAACCCTGACCTCTGCGACGTTTGTACATAGACAGATGTGCTGCAGAGGGTACGGACCGAGGTGAAGATTGATCATCAAAGAGCTGGGTTGGGTGAGGAGTTGGCAAAGAGAAGTTGAGATGGCGACAGATCTCTCCACCAGTAAACGAAATCTTACTAGGAGGAGGAAAAGGTTGTGGTGGTGGCACAAAAGCAGGAGCAGGCCCTGGAGGAGGATACACCCATGGGTGAATTGGTGGCTGGTAGGCAGGTGGGCGAGGAAACACCAGGTGTTGCTGGTAGGCCTGATAGTTGTCGTGAGCGTGAGAATACCAAGAATATGGGTTAGCCCCTTCTGGCACTGGCATAAACATGGCACCCATATATTGTAAAGCAGACTTGAATTCTGCAAACTCATCACTCAAATAAGTCTGCTGTCCTGCCAGTTCATTTATTTCCCTGCGAGTGGCTGCAAGCTCTTTTTTTAATTTCAGTGCGAAGGTCTCTCATTTCACCCAACAACATGTCATACCAAGGAGGAGGGGCAGCTGCAGAGGATCCCTCACCAGTCACTGGCACAAAGGGCTTCATTGGAGCAGCAGGAGCAAAAACAGGAGCAGGAGCGGGAGGAGGAGCATCATCACCTGGACGATCCAACTTAGGTTTGCTTACAAGAGTGTTCAAGAAAATCTTCATTTGATGCTTCTTTATCTTGTTATCCCAACTCCTTACGTTATCCTCGGAGACACGCTGTGTCTTGGAGAGTAGCAAGCCAACATAAGGAGCTAGCGGAAGTGGTGTGTTAACCTCTCTGTAAATGGTATCATCAAACTCTCCCAAGATAGTAGCTCCAATGTTTATAGTCCTGCCCTTTAGAAGATATAACATGAACCAGCTGCAAATAGAGAGGATCCTGTCTCGGTTGCCACTTCTAACAAACAGGGTGCTTCGAAGAATAAGATTGATTAAAGCAGGCTCCTGTCGCAATTGATTTGCCTTTTCCACATTAATATCGTCATCCTCAAGGTCAATGTACATGAACTTGATTTCTTCAAAAGGTAGATATTTGGCCCTCCAGAAAGTATCTTCATAGGTCATCTCATTCAAGTCAGCGCCAGAATCTGAAGTACCCAAAGTATAATTCATATTGGCTACTGTAATCACATTAACATTTCTATCAACGGAGTGGTAGTAATTAAACTCTGTCTCATCCTCAGCAGCTAGCAGGGTAGCAAAGAACTCACAGTGCCTTTCTTTACACCAAGTCAATTTCTTATTGGAGATCAATTCTACCAAGCCTGGTCATGGTTTTTTCTTTAAATATATCTCATTATTGGCAGTACTCAACTTGAAGTTGAGAGTGAAATTTGAATTGAAGAATGTTGTTACTGAATATATATAAAAGACTTGGATTCGGATTTATGAATGAAGATACTTGAAGTATTACTTTCCGTAACCAAGGTAGAGCAAATAGAAACATATAGTGTGAAACTCTAAAAGTCACTATATGAATTAAAGAAGAGAATTAGAATAAGTATGCTCATACTTGAAGTTTGGTAAACTAAGCACTGCTTAGGCTTGCAGCTCAAGCATTTCTCTCATGGGATCGTAATGCACCAGAAGATCTATACTCAGAAGGTTTTAGAAATGTTTGGCTTTAGCAAAGCTTATTCCTCAAGAACCCCTATGATGGGGAGATCTTTGCTGAAAGAAATAAACCCCTTTCGACTCAAGGAAGAGGAGGAAATCCTCGGACAGGAAGCCCCGTATTTGAGTGCAATAGGAGCACTCATGTATCTTGCTAACAGTACACGGCCTGATATTGCATTTGCCGTGAACACGTTGGCTCGATACAGTGCAGCGCCCACGAAGAGGCATTGGAATGGAATAAAGGTTATCTTTCGATACCTTCATGGAAGCATTGATCTTGACTTGTTTTACAGGAAGAACCAAGATATGAATATTGTTGGTTATGCCGATGCTGGGTACCTTTCGGACCCGTATTCTGGTAAATCACAAACTGGGTATGTTTTCCTATATGGTGGCACTGCAATGTCATGGAAGTCGTCCAAACATACGCTTGTGGCTACGTTCACAAACCATTCGAAATTCATTGCATTATATGAAGCATCTCGTGAATGTGAATGGTTAAGAAGAATGGTGAAACACATTCTGCAGTCATGTAGATTACCTATTGAGCAAACCCCTACAATTATCGATGAAGATAATGCCGCTTGTGTTGCATAAATGCAAATGGGTTATGTGAAAAGTAATCTCACTAAGCATATCGACCCAAAGTTCTTTTATGCGCATGAACTGCATAAATTGAACGAAATAAGTATCCAGTACATCAAATCCTGTGAAAATTTGGCTGACCTGTTCACTAAGTCATTACCTACCGCCTCCTTTGAAAGGTGTGTTAGGAGCATTGGAATGATCAGGCTTAAAGAAGTGCTGAATTCAGGGGAAGATAATTCACACGCTCTGAATTAAAACTTTGGTATGAAATCGGAGTACCCAACTCGATCTAGAAGGTTGAATACAATGTTGGGTGGTTTGTACTCTTTTTTTCTTGGTGAGTTTTTTCTAAAGTTTTCTCACATAAGGTTTTTAATGAGGCAAATCGTGCGCACAACAAACGTATGCTATGTACTCTTTCTCCAATCCTTTTTTTCCACTGGGTTTTTGGATGGAGTTTTGATGAGGCATATACATCTCGCTGACAAGGTCCAAGGGGGAGTGTTGGGAAACCACTCGTGGGGGGGGGGGGCGGGGGAGCCCGGCCCGGCTCGGGCTGGCGCACAGCATGGTGCGGCTAGGGCTGGCCGGCAGCTCCTCCACGGTGGGTCCCACATTGGACCCTGGCCCAAAACCTAAGCAGTACTATAAAAGAAACGGTGGAGCACACATTGTATAACAGATCTGAGAAATAATAAAGAGAAGCTCCACCCATACATCTTTGTGTCCTCTGTGTTTGATCTTTCTCTGTGATTGATTGTCCACGTTTATACCTCGGATTACACCCAGTAGCGAGGTTTCTTAACACCATACTCCCATCACCCCCGTACTCCCATCACCCGTTTCTGTTAAATTGGCAAGATGCCACCGTCTGGCCCTCTTCCGGAATGTTCAGCAATGCACTATCAAAGTGTCAGCAAGGGTGCAGTTCGCGCGGTTAAGACCCTATTTGATCCTTGTTTAATTTTTTGTTGGAAAATTTGATCACCTTTAAAAATAGTATAAAAACTAAATAAATTATTTAAAATATTTTTAAGATATGTGAGAAAAACCCTACAAAGTTCCAATTTTTTTTAAAAAATTAAAGTGAAAGGTCTATATAAAATACCAAAAATTGTAAACCCAACAAAAACTAAAACTAAACAAGTGATCAAAGAGGGTCTAAAGCGCGTGAGAGGTCACAGTGTCACATAAACAAATCTCACCAGAAATTCACATATAAATAAATCCGTGTAGCGCCTGTAAGTAATACGACTAGAATCACCATCATCGGTCCGAGAGAACTGCGCATCAAGCAACAAAAGAAAAAAAGGGTGTGGTATTGTACTGGTGTGGTAGGTACGTAGGACTGGGCATGGTCCAATATTTGTTCGATCAGGCCTTTGCATTGTACTTTCTTTGACCACCCATGCGACAAATACCTATTGACAATAATGTAAACTGGTCTTACGACAGCCCACCTCGACCCGAAGTCCAAACGTACCACTGACGAAGGCAAAGAAGTTGAGCGTGGGCTTATGGCCAGTATACAGATTCACTGATTAAGGCGTGTTACATTTGGCCACGCTCATCCAGATCGAGTTAGGCAGGGCAGATCTTATGCAGATGCTTGTTTTGGTTGGGATGCATCGCCTATGTCAGATTAGTGCGAGTGTGTGTTTGATTGCAACATTTGAACTGAATCGGACCATTATTCTGCATTTTATGGTTGCGAGCGTCGCATTCGCATGGCAAACCTCAAGTGTGATCTACACAATCTTGATCGTGGTGTCAACCCGTGACATTGAAGCCTTTTCGATTGGGCTCTTTTACGGTACCTACAAAAAAAAAATACTACCATAGCAGTATATTTTAGATCCAACCGTCCGTTTGTTAGGACGTTTTAGTCTTTTCTTTCATGGCGTGCATGCATAGAAGGAAACAATTGGAATCAAAATAATTAATCGCATGCATGGAAACTAATTGGATGCATCAGGTAATTCACACATGGAAAGAAATTAGCATGATCAGCTAATTAACGCATGGTAATTAATGCACCCCATAATTAACGCATGGAAACAGATCTGCATACACAATGAACGCCATGGAAAGATGCATCATACTAGTATGAAAATAAATTAGTGTAATTAGTTGTGTCATAGCAACATGCATCATGCCAAAGGAAACTAATTGCATGCACCATGCGTGTGATGCCATTGAAATTGGAGTAATTAAAGTCATCCATGGAAACTCAATAATCCAGCGGGTTGCATTTTTTGGTTAGATATAAATTTTTCCCAATACATTCAATTCTTGAAGAATCCATTCAAATTCTCAACCTTTTCGAATGATTTCATACTAGTCATAGTCGATTTATCGAGAAACCTTCAATTCTTGAAAAACCGTTCAAATTCTCAATCTTTTTGAACAATTTCATGCTAGTGATAGTCGATTTATCGAGAAACCATAGCGATTTTTCTTTTTCAAAAAAATTGTTCGATTTAAATTTATCATATTTTCCTTGAATTTGGAAGGGAAATAAAAAACTCATAAATTTAATGCGTACAAGTATGAACTATTAAATTAATCACAACGCATATATATTTTAATCTATAATTTAATAGCTTACTTATTTTTCATGGCATTTAATTGTATGAAAAGTCAATTATACCCTCCCAAGAGATATACTATGTTTGTAGTATAATATACTAACTTTGTAGTATAAAAAAGTGAAGACTAATCTAAACCTTTCGATCAAGAGGAGTGGATGGCTCATATTAATTAGTAGGTACCGTAAAAGAGCCCTTTCGATCTACTCCCATCTGTATCCAGCACCGCCACATGCTCCCTGACTCCATGCCACCATAGCCATATGTGAGCTCAGTTTACATGTTCCCTAGACACGGCTCGGTCCACCTTTACCCTTTCTCCGGATGCGCCACTTTGACTTGCTCCCTTGACACACCTCCTAAGCCGTGTGGGCCATCGAGTAACGTGAATGAACGGACAAGATTTTTCAGGTGACGTGACCAAACATGGGGTTGGCCTCAACACATTATGTAGGTATAGTAAATTTGTGCTAGCAAACCACCTCGCACACCATGTTGTGTAAAACCATCTCCCAAACCACTTCAATGTTATCTATATTAGTGTGGAAAGTCTTAAGGAAAAAAAAACTTGATTAGACAAAGCTAAGTGTTTTAGGGTAGAGTCGATCGAAGCCCAATGCTAGAGTATGTGAAACCATTTTTCTATAATATACTTATTACCTATTTTCTAAAATTGTTGAAAGGTAGAAATTATCCAACTTTTTTCGGATGCAAAAAAGGTTTCTGTATATATTATATTTGAATCGTAGAGCGGTGGGTGTGCGACAAATCCTGCACCAAGCTTCAAAATATCGACAATGTGACAATCAATTCTGTTATTGTAAGCTGATCTGAATAGCTGAACAGCTGAATAATTGAAATGACTGAATTTTGATAGTTTTTTTTAAGTAGTCTTGAGATTCGGATTCATTTCATTTGCTTTGCTTTTGAGTGGTTAGGACCCACCTTCGAAACATCGAAAAAACAAACTAAAAAAACTCAAAGTATGTGCCTTTTCAAAACATAGATAAGTCGTTAAACTGTTAAGAAGAAAAAGAACGATGTCATTCATGTTGCTTTGGTTTGAAATGGACTCAAATTTTAAAATCCAAAATCGAAAGAAAAAACCGCTCGATTATCGGTTGATATTCGGCAATCCAAAAGATGGCGACAACTTCAAATTTTAAACAGGTTCGATATGGACTGGTACCGATTTTCGAACCTGCATGCAAAATTTGGTGAACAAAATTTAAGATCTGATCAAATGCTTAACGATTCTCATGTATTTTTTTCCTACCACGACCACAATGATTTTCCAACCTGCACTCATCAACCCTGCCTTGTACCTAGGGGTTGGCATTTAGTATTTCGGTTTGTTTGGTATTTTTATAATTTTGGTATTTGGAATGTGGCTATTGAAATATACGATAAAAAAATAAATATCAAAACCGAAATACCGAGTTAATTCAATTTTGATAGTTCAGTACCAAGAAAGTCGATGCAGCTGACCTTGTTGAGCGAGATAGGCACAACGGTAGAGCCAACACACGTGTCTCCGTCCATCTGCTCAAGCATAGTGTCAGCATCCTCCTTCGAAAGCAGAGCAGTCGAGCACCGGCGATGGCCTTGCGGTAGCTGACCAGCTGCCCTTCGCCCTCCTCGCGGCAGAGGGTCGACACGGCGGCGGCGGAGAAGGATGGGATGGTTCAGTTCGTATAGTGACAGCCCGATCGATTCGGCTCGGTTCGGTTCGCTACCGTGTATATTAATTTAATTCAATATATGTATTTCTATACATATTTTCTCATGATAAATAATATATTTATTTAATTTATAATGTATATTTGTAAAATATAATAGTTTTCTTAATATATATATTTTGCAATAAAATAAGCCCGTTAATAAAAAACTAGGCCTGTCCGGTTCGGTTCACTCTGCGAACCAAACCTGGGCCGAGACCGCAGCCCGTTGGCCCAGTTCGCATAGTAACTGAACCAACTGGGCCTGAACTGGGCCGGCCCGTTCGGCCCGTTGGCCAGCTCTACCCTCCGCACCGCTCCGCACGTGTCCGCCACTCCGCGGCTCTCGGATTCCCCGTGTGACGCTGTCGGGCTGTCCGCAATCAATCCCCTATCCACCGCTGCCTCGCTGGCCTTCCCTCTCGTTCGTTCTCGTGCGCCCCAAGCGGATCCACCTCATCATCCGGGCGTGGGTTCCCGCGCCCCCGCGGCCCACTCGATCCGCTCCACTCCACTCCATTCCACTCCACCGCCCCAGCTTCTCGGATTCCAGCTGTTCCACGCGCCCGCGTGCGCGAGACCTTCCTTGGATTCTCCAGCGCGCTGTCCTCTCCTTCTCCCCCCCGTCCCCGTGCCATGGCAGCGCCGAGGTGGCTCCCATGATGCGCTCCCGCCGCCCCGCTCTACCTCGCCATGTGCATCCCGCTGCCGCTGCCGCTGCCACTTTTGCGAGAGATCCACGACACGTTCCTTCCTCATCGAGACTAGCAGTAGCAGTAGCAATAGCCTGCCCACGCTCCGTTTCTTTCTTGCCGTGTGGCTCGTCGGCCTTTAGTGTGCGGCTGTGCGCAGCAGAAAAAGAAAGAAAGAAAAGCTGCGGCATTTTTTGCGAACTGTTGGGCGTTCACGAGATTTGGCGTTCTTTTACTCCCAAGGAAAAGCGTTGGGGGAGCCGTAACATCCGAGCTGTTCTAATGGCGACCCTTGGTGTTGAGTGCCGGCACTAGTACCAGGAGGGAGTACTGTTACTAGTAGCTGTAGGCTTGTATGCGTCTCCCTGTGTACGTGCGTGCGCGCTCGTGTGCTCGCTCGCTCTCCTTGCGTAGTTGCGTGCGCCCGGAAGGCAGTGGTTGGTGACTCGGTGTCCTGGTGATCGGTTCTTGGGAGGGCCGTCGTGCGGGGGTGGTGGCCGGCGCCGGAGTTCTTGCTCTCGTTGATAAGCATGGGGCATTGCTTCGAGCAGAGGCCGGGGCTCGAGGTGACCAAGGACTGCAACGGCGCCGGCCAGGTCGTGATCCGCTCGCCGCGGGGGGCGTCCGTCCGGGTGCGTCGCCCCGCCGTCTCTTCCCTCTGCCTCGGTTTTCTTTTGTTGGGAGCTTGGGGATTCTGATGGGCGATCGGCGCCTCGGCAGTTCAGCATTTCAATTTCTTGGCCTCGTCGGTCTGATGCTAGCCTTGGTTGGCATGGCGGTTGCAGGTCAGCCTGCACGGCGGGCAGGTCATGTCGTGGAGGAATGAGCGCGGTGAGGAGCTTCTCTTCACCAGCAGCAAGGTGAGGCCTTTGGCTACCGATCTTGGCTTCAGTTTTTGCTGCAATGCGGCTTCTCTGTAACTGGTGATAAACTGATAGGATCCGTCCTGTCTTATTGGGGGGAAGGATTTTGGTCTCGTGATTTTGATCAGCGGTGGATATACTTGCTTGATGGCAGTGCTGATGAATATTCTCTGGTTTTTGAACTGGCTGTTTGTCAAAGTGTTTTGCTTCCTCTTACAAATTAATGGCATTTACACTGAAAGGACGATCAGTGTACTGAAATTTCTCTGATATGAGCACAAAGTGAAGCTTCGTGCTCATCAGTCACCACCATTTTTAGCTCTCCGTTACTACTTTGTATCGTGGTAACAATGTGACTGGATTAAAGCAATGCCCACTCTCGCTCGCGCGCGCTAAAGGCTCCTTTGTGTTGTGCCTTTCCGAGGGGGACATGGGACATAAGCATATAGTCTGAGACTAATTTATTTTTACTCAAGGAACCTAATTACCTCCGCGAAGTTGATTTATTTCCTTTCCATTCCTTTTTCAGGGAGATGAAAGTGTTTCTTCATTAAGATTTTGTTATAACGTTTCTCCAGATTTCATATGCTCTCTTTGTCACATTCAATTATCAGACTTTTCATGCATCCATACTTACTTTGCTAAAAAAATGTATCCATACTTACTAAAGGCTTATTATTATCCTGATTTTTTTTCCTTTTGCTTTTGAATTTGTACATGGTGGGGCATAAGAATTTACAACATATCTTACTTCTCAATTGGTTTTAAAAAAATTTAGAGCTATTAGTTTTTGCATACAGGCAATCTTCAAGCCACCAAAGGCGATGCGAGGAGGAATTTCTATATGCTTTCCACAGGTATTGTAGTAATACTTTCTGCACTAGGTTTGCAGTAGAATGTACCATGTAAAACTGCAAATTTTGCAATCATGTGTACATGCAGTTTTGCTTCCAAACTGATGACATAGCTGAATGTTTTGACTGTTAAATATTTGTTAGTTTGGAAACTGTGGTACATTGGAACAGCATGGTTTTGCTAGGAACAAGATATGGGCCATAGATGATGAGGCTCCACCACTAAATTATAGCGACAACAACAGCCAAGCTTATGTTGACTTGCTGCTAAAGCCATCTGAAGATGACCTGAAGTGCTGGCCACACTGGTACGATAACAATTGTTTTGGGGCATACGTGCGTTAGCTTTTGCTGACTTTGTAATCTTGCTGTTACAATTAACAGCAAACAAAATGTTAAATTCTTATTAGCTATGGTGTCAGGGGGGTGGTTGGTCAAATAGTTCAGACCATGTACTTTGTGTTCGAATAACCTGTTCCTGTTTAGATATGAAATTCTGAAGAAATTTAGATTCAATTATATATTATACTATTTCGATGACATAAGTCCCATGGTATGTTGCTTAATTGTCCAAATTTTGTTATCAAAGAAGTCTGAACAGGCTGCAGCAGTTATTGATATAGATGTGAATGCTTTGTGTACAATAAGTTCAATACTGATGTAGACCAAAAGCTAAGTTACATCCATTCTGTGATAATGATTATAAACATGACAGCTGATATTTCGTAAGTTCATAATAAATAAGAGAGGATAGTTAGGGTTAAGAAAACTTGACAGTTTAATGAGTGTGGAAAGGTAAATCTGAACTATTTGCAAGTGTTCTTTTCAATCTTTTATGGCAGATGGATTTTTAGAAATCTTGCATAGTTTCTAATTTGAACGTTTTATCTGATATATGCTTTGATCGTGATGTGAAATTTCAGTTTTGAGTTACGGCTTAGAGTTTCTCTTTCAATGGATGGAGATCTCTCACTGGTGTCGCGTGCCAGGAATGTCAATGGGAAGGCGTTCAGTTTCTGGTTTGCTTATCACACGTATCTTTCTGTCTCTGACATCAGGTTGGCCATTTTTTAACCAGTTAACCTTTTGCATTTTATTTAATTTCATAGTTTTTTTTATCACCCTACTCATATGTTCTAAAGGTTTATGTTAATTTACCCCAATTTTTATTTATTTAATACTAAATTTGGTAAGAATAAACTGTGTAGAATCTTTGAAGTCACAAATGATACTACCTTAGTTGCTTTTCAAATATGTATAGGCTTGAGTTCACATTTGTGTATTAAACAATAGCAGAACATGCATGTTATTATGGTAATGCAAAAAGACCAACCTAAATTAGACATTTATAACATCAACTAGTTACTGGATTGATCAGCATGCCATGCTTGAAAAAATGCCAAGTTTCCCAAAAACTAATTTTCAATGATATCTTCTGAGAGCTAAATTTGATGGTTGGTTTACCGTCAAGCTGTTGAATGCTCCTCCATTCCTCCTGACCTGAATTAAAGCTTTTGGTCTGCAACATACTTCTTTGCTTAAATGTGCTGCCGATGCTTTTAGTCTATGTAACTGAGGAATTTTCTGTCAAGTCATGAACAACATGCATTTTGATGTGCTGCACCTTATTGATTCCAGCGAAGTGAGGATAGAAGGTCTGGAAACACTTGATTATCTTGACAATCTTAGCCAACGAGAGCGTTTTACAGAACAAGGAGATGCCATAACGTTTGAATCAGAGGTAAATTTTCATTTGCCTCTATATTTATGTTGTACACAGACCTATTCAATCTATTTCATGTATATATGGGTAATTGCACCTTTTGGCTAGAGATATAGTTGTTGCAGTTTGTCAGGATAAGCTCGCACAACTGTGTGAAACCTTTGAATACAACCAAGTAGCTATAGGACCTGAATTTTACACCCTTCAAGCTGTGCAGATATGTATCATATTCTTGTAAAAATTCCTCATGTTACCTCATGTTGAAGATTTAGTTTACTAGTTTATAATCAGTAATCAGCATGATTGGGATAATTTGAGTTGAGATTATAATTGCAATAAGTCTGAATCGCTATTAGAAATTCAACAACTGAACCTGTCCGTAGCAATTAGAAATTCAGCTCTGAACTTGAACTTGCCCCTGTTGAGTTGCATGCACCAACCAGCTGAACTTGTCCCTATTGTTTGCATGCAGGCATGCACCGACCAGTATACCCCAGAAGCTTAAGTTGATAGAGAAATGCGGATAATATATTTCAATACACCCCTCTGAACTTGTCCATAGCAATTAGAAATTCACCCCAAAGCCTAAGCTGAAAGAGGAACGTGGGTAATATATTTTCAACACTCCCCTATGAACTTATCCATAGAAACTTGAATTCACCTTTGAACTTGTCCTTATTGAGTTGTATGCACCGACCAGCTGAGCCTTTCCCCGTTGTTTGCTTGCAGTCATGCACCGACCAATGTACACCAAAATCCCTATTGAGTTGCATGCACCGACGAGCTGAACTTGTCCCAATTGAGTTGCATGCAGCCATGCACTCCTATTGACCTATTGAGTTGCATGAACCGACCAGAACCTGTCCATATTGTTTGCATGCATTCATGCACCGGCCATTGTACACCAAAATCCTAAGCTGATAGAGAAATGCGGGTAATGTATTTCAATACTAGAACTTGTCCCTATTCTTTGCATGCATTCATGCACCGACCAGTGTACACCAAAATCCTAAGCTGATAGAGAAATGCGGGTAATATATTTCATCACTCCCCTCACATCCCTCTTGTTGAAAGTATTAAGTGAATCGCGCACCTTTCCTCATCAACTTAGGCTTTTGGATAAACTGGTCAGTGCATTTAACTTAATATGGTATTAGAGCCAAAGGTCTCAAAGACGAAGCTTCCATGTGAGAGGGGTTGATGGGGAGTGTTGAAAGTATAAGTGAATTGCCCTTTTTTCCCATCAATTTAGACTTTTGGTGAACTGGTCAGTGTATGCAACTTAATACCTCTAGGCCTTAAGAGGTTGGTCGCAGTTGTAATGTTTTGACAATGCAATGGCCGAGTCTCGAACTCAGGACCTCTTGATTCTGATACCATTTTGAGTTGCATGCATGAACTGGTTCAATCAAAAGCCTAATCTAAGGGTAAGAGCATCCCCAGGAGACTCCTCAAATGAGCCCCTATTCCAAATTTTTTTGAATTGAGCCGGCCGGGAATTGAGCAGGCAAGAGACTGGCGTGTGCACTGGGCGGGAAAAATCGAATTATTGTAGCGATAGAGGCCACTGACAGGGAGTCTCCTGGGGATGCTCTAAAGGCAGAAATTTCACTTATACTTGAACACAATTCACTTATACTTCAACAGTTCCTAGTTTGGATTATAGGTTGATAGCCAATATAGAACTTGGCGTGTGAGGCTCCTCTTAGTATAATGTGATCACATATATGCTCCTTTCAAATGATGTGCCACTGATGATACCTATGACCAAAGAAGCAAACTGTGTTTACAGGTCGACCGAGTCTATGTTGGCTCCCCTGGCGTAATAGCGGTACTTGATCATGAAAAGAAACGCACTTTCATCATAAGAAAAGAAGGACTTCCTGATATTGGTAAGAAGATCTTATTTCTCTACCACATTAAACCGGATCAGTAATGTGGTAACGAAGAATTTCCTGTCAAACTTAACGGGAAAAATTTATGTCATTTATCTTGGACATCAGTTGTATGGAACCCATGGGAGAAGAAGTCAAAAACAATGGCGGACTTTGGCGATGAGGAGTTTAAGCAGATGCTTTGTGTGGATGCTGCTGCCGTCGAGAGAGCCATCACCCTGAAGCCTGGCGAGGAGTGGACGGGGAGGCTAGAGCTGTCTGCCGTTCCGTCCACCAACTGCAGCGACCATCTAGACCACCCAAGCAACATTTAGAGTGAGAGTATACAATGTGCTCTCTAGGTTGGTGTATCAATGCTTAGTTTGCCCCTGAAACAAAAGGCATGTACTACTTTTTTATTCTGTACATGGGGGCGCTAGGTACTTTTATATGATAAGCCAGTTGCTGAATCTATATATCAGACGCAAAACTCCGTGACAACCTTTGCTCCTGGAAGTATGAATGTAAAGTCTTGTTGGCAATTTACTCTTTTTTAACCTTGTCGTGCACCTTCAAGGCTTCAACTTTTGCCTCAACCAAACCAAACTGCGAATAAAAAAGAGAGCCTTAGTATCATGTGTATCAACCGATGGATTGTACATTGCGTGGGCTTGCCCAACTCATGGTCGTGATCGTGGCCCATTTCTAGGTTTTTTAGAAACCTATGGACTGTGTGGCAAATTTTCTTGGGCCATGTAGACGGTTCATTTGGAAGCCCACAATTCCCTAGGTCATAAAGAAGACAGAGAGATTTTCTAGTCGAGTACTGTTCATTTATTGGAGTTTTTTTAATACATTATATTTATTTTATTATAAAAAATAGAAATAATTTTCTTTTTAGAATGGCGAGATTTGTCGCCCACGTAGGAAGTCCATGTAGGAAGCCGCCATCTGATGCATCTGTTGGGATGGCGGGAAATACCACTATACAATACAGCAGCGCGCGGCTGGCCTGCGAACCTGAAACTCGAACAACTGAACGCTTGCGCTGAAAGAATCGGTCACCTCATCGAGTGGTTGGCAAAAGAAATGCTTTTATATATTACGATGGACAGTTGCACCTGGCGCCTCACCCGCAGACGAAAGATTCTCAGTCAAGTCGGCGTACTTGATCCAATTTGCTGGTCGCATTCCCAAGCCAGACCTTCAGAAGGCTTGAAGGCTCTGGGCGCCGTACAAATGCAAATTCTTCTTTTGGACACTGCTTCTTAAAAGGGTCTTCACAGTCGACGCTTTGCTCCGTTGACGGTCGCCAAATAGCTATTTCTGCCCACTTTGTTTGGCGAAACACAGAAACCCCAGCACCTTTTCCTCTGATTGCCACTTTAGTGCCACGGTGTGGACCAACATGGCTACCCTGCTGCGGAACCCGCGTCTCAATCCCTAGAGCTGGACTCAGACAGCATGCCTCGCCAGTTGGTGGTCCGTTGACATATTGCAGGCACGACCTGCTAGCGATGTCCTCTCAGCCTCCGCGGCTATCGGCTGGTATCTTTGGATTGAGAGGAACAATCGTATCTTCCGCCAGGAAGAGAAGCCACCCGCAATCTTTTTAAATTCGCTTCTTGACGACCTGCGACTTTGGGAGGCCGCAGGGACCCTTTTTGTAATTAGTTAATCTTTTTTTGAGCCCTCGGGGGGAGGGGCCTTTTCTTCCCCACCCTGTAATTCTTTCCGCTTTTGATCAATACAAGGCAGCTCTTCTGCCCTTTGTTAAAAAAAAAACGATGGACGGCTGCAGGTTCTTATTTCGTGATACGATGGAATGGACAATGTTCTCTAGACGACGTGACCCATGCAAGCATGTAGAGAATCAAAAGCGCTTAATTACACGTTATAACAGGGTGGTAATGATAGGCACATGAGCTTCGACGTTTGCGAGAATTAAGCTACGTAGATCGATACATGCTAGATGTGGTGAACCTTGTGAATCTTGACCTCGAGCCCGCCACCATCGCGCTTCCGCACGGTGTACCCGGCGTGCGTGCCGAGCAGCCGGTCCCAGACCACAAAGAATGGCTGCGAGAAGTTGCACCGCCCGCCGCCGAGCTGGTGGTGCACGTCGTGGTAGGCCGTGTTGTTGCCGAACACGGCGTGCAGCGGGTTGCACGGCACCAGCAGCCCGCAGTGGTCGTCGATCCCCTTCATGGTCGCGAACACGAAGAACGCCGCCGCGGCGCGCGGCGACATCCCGGAGACGAGGAACGCGGCCGCGCCGGACAGCGTCTCCGTGAGCATGCCGTCCACCGGGTGCCCGTACTGCGCCGCGAACGCGTAGGGCGCCACGACGCGGTGGTGCCACGAGTGGAAGTGTCGGTACAGGAGGTGGCTCGAGTGCATGAGCCGGTGCATGAAGTACTGCCACGTGTCGAACACAAACATGGCCACCACGAACCGCGCCGCTGTCACCAGGAACGTCTCCGGCGCCCGGCTCGCCGCGCCACCACCGTTTTGCCCGCTCGTCAGCTGCGAGGAGTACGGTAGTGTCAGATTAATCTGGTCGTTGCCCGCATGAGCACGTACACCGCGTGAAATGAACAGCACGCATTCGCGACGTGTGACGCGCGCGCGCGCGCGCGCACACGTGTACACTGCACCGGTGCGCGCGTGTACATGGCTTCCCACAGGTGGAACACTCGAATGGCGCTACTGTACAATGGCCGGCTGTGACCCGATCGTATCCTGCTCTGCTCCGTGCCTGCGACTGTGAAGCATCCTCTGTTCGCACCTCCAGCATAGCTCTTCGGCACGTGCTTGTCAGTTAAACGCTAGCTGCGTGAGTTGTTACTACGCTTGGTAGTTTAATTTGGACTACGTACGTACTACGTACTATCTAGAAGACCAAGGAATAAATATGTTTACCATCTCTCCCGGCCGTATGACTTGGCTTTATCACGTACCAATCCTTTCCATAACTGCAAGTCAACGGAAGTGATAGGCACCCCTGGTTCCTGAAGCATAGTATCTAGGCTGTGTTCTAGTATTGCATATATTAGCGTTGGTCTCTCTCAATGAACCTACCAATATTGTCTTATCATGAATTATTAATACTGGAAAATAATTATGTATGAAGTTGTCTAATACCTTATATGTTATGTGTCATCGCAATTGCTTAATTACAGTACTATACCATTAGATGAGATATTTGGTTAGTTTTTATAGGTTTTTTGAAGGAATAATACTTGTGCTTAATTTAGCAATGTTCAAACCATGTCACGTCTCACGGTAGTGTTGTGTACATGTTCTATTGAAACAAAGAAAACGTTTTCCAGCGAATTAGAATATTACTTTAAGGATTCTCGCTACGGGAAAACCAAATCTCTATATGACCAAAACCGTCGACGAGATATGTCCAGAAATTGTCAAGCGAACCGGTTTCGAGAAACGGCCGTCGTGAGCGTCAGTCGAGAGAAATGACCTCTCTCAACGGTATGATCGTCGAGATTTTCAGCGGCTTTCCAGTGACGGCCGACAAAAAATTAACGTGCCACTGTTCAGCCGGATGACAACTCTTTTTTTTTTGGCCACAAGGCCATCGTGAGAGAGTTTAATTGGGCCGACCCACGAGCTGCTAGCCCGCGACCCTACCCCTAGGATTTCTCTTGATAGCCTTGTCCTGGCTGTCGAGAGACGAAGGGTAGCTCCCAGCGTGACCTGCTAGGCAGACCTGTGGTTCCCTCTCTCTCAAGACAGCCTAGCCGTCGAAACTTCAGTCGTTTTTCGTAGTATCTCTCTATTTGTTTCATGAACAAAACACCAAGGATTAATTATAGAAGGCGGCTTTTGTGCTCCTATATGGAGTTTCCTGTCTCTCATTATTTTTGTAAAAAAATAAATCCTAAAATTTCTAAAGAAAAGCAACCGGATCCTTATCTTCTTCTTCCTTTCTTTGCTTCTCTCTTCCTAACCTCCACCTGGCCAAGCTGCCATGCCACCGGTTGCTACGCTGCTGGCGACCACGACCTCCCCTATGCACGACCACGTTGGCGTTCGAAGGAGCCACTGCGCCCACGCACCGTCCGGGTCACGCCAAGCCCTGCAATGTTGTGCAAGCCAGCATGCACTCACCGCCCTGTAACCGGCGACCATCGCCACATGCAACTGCGACCATTTTGGTGCTTGTTCGCGCTGAGCAGCGTCGGGCCGTGTTGAGCTGCCAAGTTGCAGGCGCTGCTTGCATCAAGGCCGCGCCGCCTTGATCGCACGCCGGCAAGGCTGGTGCTTGCAGGCGACGGTACGGCCGCCAGCGGTGAGTCGGATAAGGTAGGGAAAGAGGTGGAAGAAGAGAACCCAATTGCTTTTGAATTGAAAGTTGAAGGTATTTTTTGCAAAAAAAAAAATGTGAAAGGGAGGGTTGTCTATACATGGATCTTAACGCACGACCAACGGCGAGGATAAGACGGAAAATTCCTAAACTAGTGCAGACACATTTTCCTTAACAGTAAACACGACACTTAGTTGGTAGTGGGCACAATGAAAACATGACCATAGAGGCATGCATGCTATGTTCTCGAGTGGCGAAGCCATGCAAAACTGCAGTAGGAGTAAGATCAATAGTCAAGATATGCAGCAAGCAAGTTGGTACGTATATGCTTTGGCTAGCTGCATGTAACTCTTTTCAGAACAACATATTGTCATTCACATTAGATGTTCAGAGCTCAGAGTCTCAGACTAACCTTGAGCACAGCGACCGAGAAGGAGGTTTGGATAGCATGCTGCAGCAGCACGGCCTTTACCACGTCCTTCTTGGAGGCCATGTTCTTGGTATCCTCGTCCCTCCTAGAGTGCAGCCTGTACTTGTCCAGCGCCTTGGTGCTCCCCAGCGCCTCGTAGAGCCCCGAGTAGAGCCAGTACACGGCCACCGGCGCCAGCGTCACGGCGAGCTCCTCACCGCTGATGAACCCCATGATATGGCCACTACTGTGGCGATCGAGCAAGGGCGCGCGTGCACGCGTCGTAGCGATCGGTGACTCACCGGCAGCAACTCTCCTTGCTCGCGGCAAGAGATCGTCGGAAGAGGTGAGGAAAAAAATTAAACGACAGCTGCTCGCAACCACTATCTAGCTAGTCTGTGACTTGCAGTCAGCTAGCTAGCGTGGGGCAATGTAGAGTACCAGTACGTCGATACTGAACGTTCGTGTGCTCGCGAGGTACCGTATATATAGCTAGTCGCGCCAACGCTCGCTGTGTGAACGTGCGCGGCCCACGGGCCATGAGACGCCTTTCTCGCGGCGCGAACATGACAAGCGTATAGCTTAGTTTGCAAGTTTGCTGGTGACTGGAGAGCGCTCAAATGATCTGGGTTCAAATCCCTGCTGCTCATCAAGAGAACAGTACTTGAGCTTTTGCTAAGCTCCAATGAAACAAGTGACTTAGGATATGTCATTAATAGTGCAAATAGCGTTGCATAACACTAGTAAAATTTGAAATTGATTTCACACGTACCGTGTCTTTAATGAATAACCTTCCGGATGTGCAGTCTCTGTGCTTCGGGTCAAGTTAAAAAGTGACTTTTGACTCGTACTAATTCGCAGGTCAACGATTTTCACAGGCCAGCCTTTGGCCCCCTTAATTAGGTGATGTGAGCGTCTACGCTAATCACTTGATCTGAACAAAAAAGAATGGCGATCGCGAAGGTTGTTCAGCCGTTCCAACCGTCCCGTTCAACCAGGCGACGCTAACTAACTATAGCAAATGCTTTAAATTCCTCCTGTGTAACACTGTTTTCAACACATCATGTCCGTGCTCTAAAATTATTTCACACCACACTACATTTTAAAAAATTTCTTATCTTCGAAGTTACAATGCCTCCAGCTTCTCTAACCTAAAAAATCATATGAACATTATTTCCCGGCTACCGCTAGAGATGATTAGCTAGCGCGCCTTGCCGCGTATCTAACAACTCCCAGTCCTCCATGCAAACCTTATCTAGGTGACATTATCAGACTGTTTTAAATTTTAGTGTTAATGACAGCTCGTGACAGTTAGTGAGTGTTCTTATATTTCATGACATGAAATCCGTGATTGAATATTTGGTCATCAATATGAAAGAACATGGAAGCTTAATCATTTCATATCTTTCTTTTATCTATATAAAGCAGAGTTAAACGGAGCCACCACATTAATCCTAAAATCCTAGAAATTCCCACGTTAATCGAAAAATAGTAGAAATTCTCACATTAATCATAGAAAAAAGAAAAAATCTACATCGTTGAATATGTATATTATTATGTAATTCTAACAGTTAATATTAACCTCTATAACAAACTACTGAAGCTGATCTATATATTAGAGATAAACTCTAAATCTAATCTGATATATTATCTATATCTTAACATAAATCTAGCCGCGCAAACGCGCGAGTCACCTTGCTCGTTATATTTTAAAAGAGGACAATTATTTTAGGTCCCTCAATATTACGGTCGTTTAATTCACGTCTCTCGTCTCCAAAACTAAAAATCTTTTATCCCAACATCTGAAACGGTTTAAATCTCATTCTTCGGATCGTTTAAATGCACTTTTTTGTCTAAAAAAATCACTTTTCACATGTGGCAGCAGATTCAGCGCCACATGGACGCATAACTACCTTTTTCTCCCCTTCCCTTTCAATTCAGATTTGAAACAATTTAAAATTGAGTTAAACCAAATTTTCAAATTTGAACTACATCAAATTTAAATTCAAGGACCAAATTTAAATTTGAACTGAATCAAATGATGATAGAATCAAATTTAAAATTGATCGGATTTCAATCGAATCAAATTTGATGAGAACTAAGCCAAATTTAAATTTGAACCACCAAATAAAAATTTTCTCTTCTTCCCTTTTAATTTGAACTAAATCAAATTTGAACTGAATCAAATCTCACGTATTTGAACAAAATTGAAAATAGAACAAAATCAAAATTTTAACATATTCAAATTTAAACTTGAGCAAATTGGAAACGAATCAAATTTGAACAGATTTGAATTGAACCAAATTTTAAACTACTCAGGTTTGAATTTTAAAGTATGTCCTATTTGTTAAACCTCTTAAGTTTGAATTTTAATTTGTAATCTATGAGATTTGAACTGAATAAAATTGAAAACACTGAAGTTTGAATTTAAGGTGCAAAATTAAAATTAAAATTAAGTTTCAAACATAAATTAAAACTTGCCGTCCAAATGGCGCTGAATTAGCTGTCTATGCCTGTAAAATTGCTCTTAAACGATCCGAGAGACAAGATTTTAATGGTTCCAAAAGTTAGGGGATGAATTTTGTTTTTAGAGATGGGACTAAAATTAAATGACCGTGATAGTTAAGGAACAAAAACAGACTATTTTCCTTTTAAAATGATTCAAGTTGTTGCCTAGATCAAATTTAGTGTGCGTTTGGTTGTATGTACCAAGTTAAACATGTTTGGGATGATAAAGGTTGAATGAAATGATGGTAAGGGATGATTTTGGAAGAGTGATTGGTTCGTTGAATAGATGATAAGGAATTTTGTTTTTTTTCCTATATAGGATGATACTAGTTGGTTCAAGTTTTTGTTTGGTTAGGGATGAGAATGGTGTAATCATCTTTCTCGTTGAATGGTGTATATGTTATCAAACTTTTATGAAATAAGCAATTTACATAATTTTTTTGTTATAATAACTGATTTGCTCATTCTCAAGCGTGTCAAATTTTCTTAACTACTAGTCACTTTAAATTTGTACTCTAGTAACACTAAAACTGCATTGCTTACCAAGGTAAAATTTTAGTATGAATTGTTATTTATCAATTATCTATTTTGTTAATTGATTTTCTATAATTTATTACCATATAGATTTGCTAAATACACGTGCTTACATAATTTTCTATGCTATGTGCTCAAGTCTTCATGTTTGTTTAAGTCAATATAAAATTGCACACCAATATGACTAAAATTGCACTTGTTAATAATGCACAACTTTAGTAAAGTTATGGTGCATTCTTGCCGTAGCCTTGCAATAGATATCCCTTTCCGAGTGGTCCTGAGCCCAAGCCTTGGAACGATAAAGTCAACAATGCTAAAGGACTCTGGAGCAAGCAGTCGTATCAAGATTTTGTTCAAGGAGGTGAACAAAATAGGCAACAAGATAGGAGATCTGTCCCAGGAGCAAATAGATCGAGCCGTGAAACCGTGGTCAGTAGGATTGGGGCGACAAGAAGGAACAAGTGATAATGTGGCATTAGTCAAAGATGTCTCGAAAAGCATAAGTGGTGAGATTATCTCAATATCAAATATGCAATCAACTAGAACATGGCTGTTGGATTTAGTTGGTCTTTTTCATATGCAATCAATTGAAGTGATTCTCCTCATATATGGCTGGTGATTTTGTTTGGCCTATTTGAGCAGTGACACGATACATTGTGCCATTGGAGTAGGATCCATTAAGATCAAGATGCAAGGCAGAGTTGGCCGGATATTTCAACATGTGAAGCATATGTCAAAGCTAAGGAGGATTTTGCTTTTGTCATAAACATTATATGATGGGATGGTATTCCAAGATAGAAACATCGTCATGATCACGAAGTGTAGCAAGGCTATGATGATTAGAGAGAGAGAGAGAGGGCGAGAGAGAGAGAGGCTTTTATTTTTCTTTAGACATTATATGATGGGATGTTATTCCAATATAGATTGTCAGGATCATGAATGGTAGCAAGGCTATGATGATTGGAGAGCGAGAGGGCGGTTTTGCACTTTCACTGGGTGAGATGGAGTAATGTTGCAGGTGGAGTCATGAAACTAGGATTTGCATGTGTTAGCAATTTGTGTTCCAAAAGACAACAGGTCTAAAGCCAAGTATGACTCGTGGGTGCCTTGGTGTGAGCTACAATGGAAGCAACTAGTGTTTGAGTGCGCAGGTTCGCACAAGACGTCACAACGACTCCAAGATGGTGGACGCCATACTTGCCAAGGTGAAGTTTGTTAGAGTTGGTGTTTAATATGTGTACACGCAAATTACATGAACTCTAAGTTGTAATAGGCAGGGGAGGGACGTTTTAAGGCTAGAATTGTATCCTAGCCTCCATTGTAAATAGGGGTAACCACTGGTCTAACCTGTAACGAGTAAAGTAGCGGCGTAGGCACACAGGAGGTCGCGGCCGGCTTGTGGTTGTGACTCGGGCAATCGGCATTGTTGGAGAGGAGCGTCCATAATCATTTCCCGCAGATGTAGGCTGAGAGCAGAACTGCCATTACCAAATATTGAGCCTTTAATTTGATGTCGTTAAGACGTAGTATTGACATCCTTTTCTCTAACATGATCTATAAAGATGATATAAATGACAATACCAAATATTATGGTCTCAATCTTAGATCATGTACAATGGTTGAGACAGATGTTGTCTTTAGCAATATACCATGTCTAATGTCACCTATGGACAACAGTTGTCCCTAATAATATACCATTATAACGGTTGTCTCTAATAAAACTGCATATTAATTGTTTCCATAGTTGTCTTTTTTTTTTGTGAAGAGTTGAGTTTTTGTGAAGTGACAACATATTTCTCTTTCCTCCATCTCACCACAAATCTAATGTGGCATATCTTAGAAACGATTTAGAGACTGCTGATATGTACCATTGTATATGTTCTTATTGTAATATTAAAAAATATAGAAAAACAATGTGGTAAGAAGCAAAAAAGTGGCATAAGTAGCATACTAATGAGAGAGGGAGAGAGAGAGAGAGAGAGAGAGAGAGAGACGTGGGGAGGGGCGGAGGGCAGCGGACAACATCAAGGTGTTGGGTAGTGGGGCCGTGTGGGCTAGTTGGTGCTCAGCCGAGAGAGATGAGAGCGAGAGAATGTAAGAGGAAGAGGAGAAGAATGGGCGAAGAAGATGATACGTGGGTTCCATTTTTAAAATTAATAAAAATAAATAAAATATCACATAGGCTATGTACTTGGCCAAAAACTATTTTTTTCCATGTATGCGATGATGTGGCAGCCTAGCCATCAAAATTGCATTGTACAAAACACTTTGGATGCAAATGAAACCAAACCATAATTTTATGTATACAAATACAAGAAAATTTTGGACTATCTAAGCAAGAACACGAGCCAACTTTATAACTACGGTTCAATTTACTCTAATAAAAAAGCACTACAAGAAAAATGGCCTTCTGTGACGTATTTTCTGTGACAACTGAGAAATCTGTCATTGATTTATGACGTTTATTCTCGAAAATGTCATAAACAATAACCTAGAGATTTAGCACTACATTTTAGTGACGAATATGTTGGAGACGTCACTAAGGTCAATCCAAAATCGTCATAAAGCAGTAGTGCAATGTGTTGTGACGAAATAGTTATTGTCATATCCAATCTGAAATCGTCACTAAGCATCACCACTATGTTTTGTCATAATATTTATTATCATAGCGTCTTCTATCTCTATCTCTATCTCGACTCCTTTAAAAAAACCAGTTTTACAAAATCCAGGCAGACACATTTAATCCAAACCGTTCATCCCTTCCATCCGACGGTCTAAATCTCTGATTGGATCCTTGCCCACCTCCCTGTACAGCTCCATCCAGCATCCCGCAACATCTCACAACCACGGGGTAATTGATTATTTGCCCTGAAGTTGATATGCACTTAACAATATGCCCAAAGTTGATGTGCTCTTCATAATTTGTCCTGCTGCTTGTCTATGACTTGTGGATCAGCAGGACAAATAATTAAATAGCAGGGTAAATAATTAAAGGCACACCCACTTCAAAGCAAGTAATCAATTATACCCACGAGGACCTATTCCTCCCACCTCTCCAGTCTCCACCTCCCTGCCGCCGCCGCTCACGTCTGCCGCCCCCCCATGGCGATTCCTCTCCGGCGCCCCCTCTTCCCCCGCCCGCCGCCGCCTCCTCCACCGTCGCGCCACCTCCCAGCCCGGCGCCCCCCCCCGTCGCCGCCCCCTCCTCGCGCCGTGCCTCTCCACCACCATGGCCCTCCCCCCCCCGCCCGCTGCCCTCCTCACGTCGCGCCCTCCCGCCACCTCCTCCTCCTCCCCACGCTGCCCCCTCCCCACCGCCGCATCCTCCTCCCATGGCGCCTCCTCTCCGGCGCCCCCTCCCTCTCTCCACCCGCCGCCGCCACGTCCTCACCACCGCCGGGGCCATCTCCCCGCGCCGGCGCCCCCTCCCCACGTCCTCCTCCCCACGCGGCCCCCTCGCCTCTGGTCCTCCTTCCGCAGCCTCCACCCTTCCTCCTCCTCGCTCCTATGCCAGATCTGGTAGTGGTCAACCTCATCTCCCACACGACGCTCTTCCTTGCACGCGGCGCCGTCATCCAGCCACCCAGGTGAGCGGCTCCTGCTACCTCACTGCTCCCAACCCGCCATTGCTCTAGCTCTCCTATCCTCAGGCTATGGTGGGCGCTTCAATTTTTAAGCGACGAAAGGTTTCACATTTGGTTTTGTTCTTTAGATTTGAGATCTCTCGAGTTGCGTGGAATTGAGGGAAAAAATGCTCCTTTTATAGTGTTCTACAGCTTAGTTCTCTTCAAAGTTCATACTTCATGTTGGTTTCATGGAATTAAACTAGAACTCATGAATCTTTGTGTACTAATATGTGTTAGTTCCTGTGCTACAAGCCTGCAGCTCACACTTGATCTTTTGTTTAGCATTTGTTAATGTGGACCACTTGGAATTATGGGTCGTATTATAGTGGCGAAAGATGGTTGAAGTCTTATGTATAATCTGTGTGCTATTGGAGCAGGACACCTTGAGCTGGCCACTCATTGAGTTACTGCCATCGTATGGGAGAGGATGTCAGCTAGCGGACAGAAGATACGTAAGTTTGATCCATGGCAATGGCCATTAGGATGTTGTCATCATGGGTTCTTACCTTGCACCGTTAAATTTCTCATACCTGATTTGGCTACTTAGATGCTGCTCTAAGAATATTTTTTTTGAGAACATGCCATACATGCATCTTCCTGCCTGCCATATCTTAGTTAGACTAGAAGCTGCAAAAGGTCAGGCTTTTACCGTAATAGTAATGCCATGTACAGACACAACAAAAGAAGATGATAGTTTTGGTGGTTGGGCTGTTAACTTGTGCAGGAGATATAAGTTTTACAAATAAGTGTTGGTCCTATTTGGCCGCACATTCAAACTACATTTACGGAGCATCTAGGTTGTTTAACAGAGGCAAGGAGATGGAGCTTAAAGGTTGTGCTCTTTGTATAACTGATGGTGCATCGATGATAGAGGATGCCAATCAATTTCATTACTGGAGAAGTATAGACTATAGAGATTTATTATGGACCATAAGTAATTTTTATGAGACTATAGTTTGGTTCCGTTGTAGATTTTGCTTCAGATGAAGAGAAAATTTCCACCCAAACAAATTTGAAGTGCTCGAAAAAAGGTTGATTAAATAATATTTTGTTCCTATTTATCTCAAGCCACTAGCTCTTGGTTACATGGATTTCATCTGTCTTTTCGTTCATATCTTTTTGAGAATCTTTCTTATATATTCATATCTTTAGGGGTGCTACACACTACCGAACTATAATTTTGAGAATCATTGATGATTTCAGATAATAATTGTTTGTCTTTAAAATTGCATAGATAAACAATGTTATAAATTGTCTATGACTTTTAAAAAATGCGTAGATATAAAATATTATAAATTGGCTGCACTTTCTTTTGGTTTGTGCTATGAAATTATACAATTTGTGTTTGTTTTATGAGAGGAACTATGTGGACCAATGACATCAGTATAAGTTAGCAATAAAATAGATAGAGGTTTTACTTTCAACCTTTGATTCCACAGATTTTTCGGGTGATACTGGCGTTTTTGCATATGAATCTTATTTTTAGAAGTTGGTTGCAGAGATTTCGTGGATGCTATATTCCTCAATGAGATGTTAAGAAAGTAGAGTATTAATTGCGGCTGTTACATTATGTAGCACCTAAAATATTACATTATGTAGCACTTAAAATATGGAGTTATTGCATTACTTTCTCAGTGCCAATGCGGTTTGCGAGTGTCTCTTTCTTAATTTCTCCTAGATTACAAATTGAGACTTTCTGATTACATTGGTTCTTGTATGCATCTATACTCTTTTAAAAGCACCAGTTTAGGATGACACACTGCTCTCAACAATGGCTTGAAGGGTATTTTTAAAGAGGCGAAGATGATGGGTGAGTAGATGAGGAAAGAGAATGCGATTATCAATGAGATTAGTCCACATGTTCCTGATTATATAAGAGAGCTGAATGATATTCGGGAGAGAATGTTTGGCCTTATGGACCTCATCTGCAAGCTTCTTTATCTTCTATTGTTGCTTTGTGAGTACCTACTCTGCATTGTTTTTCTTGGTCATATGCATTGTGATATTTCATTATGATCTACTATGACCGGGAAGCACTTCGAGAAAATTTATGAACAACATGGAGAAGAAAAGGAAGAGGAAGGAAAAAGCTAAAAGGCAAATGACTCAGGTAGAAACTTCAAAGAGAAATGCATCACCAGTTCATGTTGAACTACTCACTTACAAGCATTGATTTTTAATTGAAACAGAACAATCACCAAGAAGAATAGGTAGACGAACTGCCAAGAATCTGTTCATGTTTTTCATGTAATTTTAGTTCATGTAATTTTAGTTCCTCAATTTGCAAGCATTGTGTTGCACACAGGTGTTTTTTTTTGTTCAAGCGCTTTTCAAGGACTAGTTCAAGATGTTTTGGTGACAAATTCAATTGTATTTATGTTGCCATGTACAATGTGCCGATGAATATTTGTATTATTTGGTCACTTGTTAATTTATAATGAATTTATTTGTGTAAAAATTGTTTGGATTTATTTATGTGATGGCAAATTGTGAGCTATAATGGGGTCTAAGTACATTATTGGGCTAGAATTAATGAGTTTTCCAAATTGATTTGGTTTTGAATAATTATGACGATAAAATTCGTCACAACATTTTTCCACGTCACCTGCCATGTCATCTATCTAGCACCATCCTAGTCATTTGTTCGTGACGTTTTTGTTTTAAATTGTGACGATTCATAGCGCCATAATTCTTTGTGACGATGAAACGTTCGTCACTAATTTTGTGACGATTTTCCTTGTTTTGTCACAGAAGGGCTTTAGAGACGCACCTTCTGTGACAGATTGATTTTCGTCACAGGAGCGTCACAGATTGGATACGGTGACAAAAAACCCTGTTTTGTGACGATATCTGATTGTCACAGAAGGCCATATTTCTTGTAGTGAAGTAAACCGGATCTAATTAAGTAACATTCGAAGCAATTAATTGATTATTCACATGGCCATGCTGTTACTAATCTCCATCACTAACACATTAATAGAGAGATATTGAAGTCTAATTTTCAACCGAGCATGCATTATTTCGACTTTCGAGTGAGTTATATCGTTTTGGTGAAAGTTACACATGCTGTCAAGAAGTTGGGCTACCATACTCTGGATTAGACCTGTTCACGGGAAGCCCGGCCCGAGCCCGACCCGGCCTGACCGGTGCATTGGGCTGGGCTCGGGCCTCATTTCCGAAGCCCGGCGGTCGGGCCGGGCCTAGCCTGGGATTTTGTCGGTTTAAGCCGCGGTCGGGCCGGGTCGTCGGGCTTCGGACCGGGCTTTCGGGCTTCGGGCCGGGCTTGGGCCCAGTCTCCGAGCCCGACGCCCCGGGCCGGGCCTGGCTCAGGCCTGGTTTTTGGGACCGGGCTTTTCTAGGCCCGGCCCGAAGCCCGGCCCCGCCCGGCATATGAGTAGGTCTACTCTGGATGCTTTTAACCTTTAAAGCATAAAATAAAACCTCTAACTTAACTTTTGTTTGGTTTTATAGGTTTCTATTATAAATACCTATATCTTATTTGAGGTGATTTGAATTGAGACATATACACTTGAAAAATCATGGTTGTTTGTGACGTAAATAACATGTGTTTACGTAATTAAGTTTTTTTATTTTTAGGTTTAGAGAAAATTGCCACTACAAAGTTACAAAAAAATCTAGCCATGGTTACAAGATACTCCCTCCAGTCACAAAAAGAAGTCGCCGTTGACTTTTGGACACGCCTTTGACCATTCGTCTTATTCAAAAAAGTTATATAAATATTATTTATTTTGTTATGATTTGGTTTTTTATTAAATGTATTTTAAGTATGACTTATATGTTTACATATTTGAACTAAAATTTTGAATAAGATGAATGGTCAAAGACGTGTCTAAAAGTTAACGACGACTTCTTTTTATGACCGGAGGTAGCAACACTCTTTTTTGCACATGGCTGAAAGTTTTGCACCTTCGGAGTGCCATGAGTGAATTATCCATAGGTTTACTATTGTCGGTGCAAGTAAAGAATATCTTGTTCATGAGATTTTGTATAGAATCTATTATCTACCCAATTCCCACACTTAATTTGTGTTCAAGTGTTTTTTTAGATAAATTTGTGTTCATGTGTTGATCATGTTTTATGTGTTTGGTTTCTTGCTTCTTCATCTGCATTCTTGTTGTTTGAGTGTGAGTGCCACGAAGCTAATTGGGCCAACCTTTGCTAGCAGATCAAGGTTGAGCACGGCCCATATTATCTATTTTTCTATACAAATTATACGTTATTATTTCTACGCACATGCATGGTTGACATAACGACACCTAAGCTACAAGGCAAAAACAGCCGAGGCCTTGACACGAGTGTGCAGCTATATTTGCTTGGTTTGGTGATCCTTGTGGATCTTGACCACGAGCCCGCCGCCGTCGAGCTCCTGCACGGTGTACCCAGCATACGTGCCGAGCAGCCGGTCCCAGACCACGAAGAAGGGCTGCGAGAAGTTGCACCGCCCGCCGCCGAGCTGGTGGTGCACGTCGTGGTAGGCCGTGTTGTTGCCGAACACGGCGTGCAGCGGGTTCCACGGCACCAGCAGCCCGCAGTGGTCGTCGATCCCCTTCACGGTCGCGAACACGAAGAACGCCGCCGCGGCGCGCGGCGGCATCCCGGAGACGAGGAACGCGGCCGCGCCGGACAGCGTCTCCGTGAGCACGCCGTCCACCGGGTGGCCGTACTGCGCCGCGAACGCGTAGGGCGCCACGACGCGGTGGTGCCACGAGTGGAAGCGGCGGTACATGAGCCCGCTCGAGTGCATGAGCCGATGCATGAAGTACTGCCACGCGTCGAGCACGAACATGGCCACCGCGACCCGCGCCGCCACGGCCAGGAACGTCTCCGGCGCCCGGCTCGCCGCGCCGCCACCGTCTTCCGGATCACCTGTCAGCTGCAAGCAAGCATCGTCAGATTAATTAGTTGATTTCGGCACTCTTTGATTTTTTTTGTTTTTGTTTATTTTTTTTTTGTTAGGTTTGGAATTTTTTGTTATTTTTGTCTAGATCATTTACTGTAATTTTTTAAAATTTGTAGGTTTCTTCTAAAGATATCATTTTTAATAATTTATTTTGAAAATAAATATCTTCAATTATTATTATTTTAATAATTTTTTGTAGTTATAGAATTTTGAGAGACCTGTGTAGCTCAGTGTCACGACTTAACTAGCTTCAATGCTTGTCAGGATAGCCTTCGGGACGAGGAGGCGAAGTAGTATACTCCTACTTCTATCACGGGAAGACAACATTGTAAATGCTGATATGGGGCACCGAAGCGGTTTGTGTTAAATATATCAGAGCTTCAGTCGTAACTCATAAAATATGGCACCTAGCTCTCTTTGTCGCTGTTGCCTTCAGGCTATGATCATCTAACTCGTAAAAGTATCTCAAACAGCCTTTCTATAAATAGTATCTTAGAGAGAGAGGCATAGAGAAATTGTTGGGACGCTCTAAACCGCTAATTAAATGGATGTGTACGGAGAGGGACACCACCACTCTATCTGCGGTAGATATAGATAGATTGTCTGGCACGAGTACTTCCATTGCTCCATCGATTTACGAAAACATGATATTTTTAATTTATATTAAATCAAAATTTAAAATTTTGCCTGTAAAAACTTTTAAAACTTATTTTGCCTGTAAAAACTTTTAAAACTTATTTAAATTGAACACACGTAAATCATACAATTGAGTCATTTCGAAAACACTTCTATAGTTTATAAAATTTCTAAATTCGTTAAATAATTTATAATAATAATTAATGGTTACAATTGTGTTTTAAAAAACTTACCAAGTCCAAAACAATAAGTTTTACTAACCTTAAGGATCGTGGAAGCCATCTCTATTGTTTTACTTTCTTTTTTTTTGAAACGTCAGTTTGATTGCTTTTTTTTTGACCAATCCTATCTGAATGACAGAAGTGATGGTATGCAGCCGGCCCTGAAGGCCGAAGCATGGTAGCCAGGCAATTACTTTCCTCCCCAGTCCTCCAGAGTCTAGTGTTAAATTGGCTTCAGTGACGCAGTGCGGGCTGTGCGGCACCTTCCCTTTTTCTGAAGTTCTGATCAGATACCATCAATTAATTCAGCCCAACCTAACCACTATTGTCTTGTCGCTGTTGATGTATTGCACACCACCGGATGCTACCGTATTTTGATATCTTATATATCCCATATATCTTTGACATACTATTAGTCTTTTAATTTTCATCATGTTCAACAGAGTCTCTATTCTTAGAAAAAAAAAACAGAGATCAAGTAGAGTCTCGAGACTTGGAAAGAGATAGACATAAAAAATCTAATTAATGGATTGCAGAAATAGTGTTCGCAATAGTGTAACAGGGCACCTGTTAGATGCTCATCCTCAACCCTTAGGGGTAAAGCATAACATAATTTTTTGACAACTCATTTGATTAGTTTTTTCTATAAATAGCACGAAGAGTAATACATATATATACCATTATCCATGCACTTCTAACAGCTTGATTATTGCTGGTCCCAAATGTTTTGGTCCAAATTTTAGTGGTATGAATAGTGTATTTTAGGTATATATGTAAATAGCGAAATTTGAGACTGAGCTCATAATTTAAAGCAACATTGTGCATGCCCTAGAAGATTTCACCTTACTTTGAACGACGAAAGAATCTACTTGTAGTCTTGTATATATATACCAGCTGTGCTTGGCACATTCGCTTCGCAGTATTGGGATCTGTCCATTCTTACATGTTATATTATGAAGGAAGAAACAGTTGTGCTTATTTTGGGCAATGTTGAAACCATGTCATATATACTAGGGCAAATGTTGTGTTGAAATCAGTTTTGCATGAAGAAAATGCCGAGGAATAGTGAGCAACACTGCACGCAATAAAACATGACCATGCATGATGCAGCTATGTTCTCGAGTTGCCAAACCATACAAAACCGCGCAGGAAGACAACAAGGTAGTAGCTTTGGCGAGGTAACTCTTCTCACAAATACGTATATTGTCATGCACATACATAGATGCTCAGATCAGCTCAGATCGACTAACCTTGAGCACAAGGACTGAGATGGCGGCTTGGATGGCCTGCTGCAGCAGCACGCCCTTCACCACGTCCTTCTTGGAGGCCATGTTCTTGGTCTCCTCGTCCCCCCTGGAGTGCAGCCTGTACTTGTCCAGCGCCTTGGTGCTCCCCAGCGCCTCGTAGAGCCCCGAGTAGAGCCAGTACACGGCCACCGGCGCCAGCGTCACGGCGAGCTCCTCGCCACCGATGAGCCCTGGTCCCATGGTGTGGCGGCCACTAGTCGATAGTGGCGCCGGGCGCGCGAGCATGCACGCACACGTAGCGATCGGCTGAGCAAGGTAGATGGTATTCACCTGCTGTAAGAGATCACGGTGGGGATCGGTGGAAAAGAAACTTAAACGATAGCTGCTTGCACCACTCGTTGGTCTGGGTAACCTATGGCGTTCTGCTATCGAGATACTGACGTCTCGGTGCTCACAGGTATATATAAGCCAGCACGTACTGGGCGCGTGCGCGACCGGCAGGGAGATGACTTTGTCGCGACACGAACGTCATAGTTTGAACTTTAAAGCTTACCACGTCTTCTTCAGATTAAGATTCATGCACCATGTATAAAGCAAGCATAATTTTTGGGTCAATAGATATGCCCCCACACAAGGGTGGTCGGATTCAGGTGCAGTGGAGGGGGGTGAAATAGACAAATTATGTTTGAACGAAACTCTGCCCTGTTCACGCGCATTTTGAAGCTGCTGGCTAGTCTCGGCAATATATGCGTATTTTCAGAGGAGCCATTGGTTAAGATATTGGGTGTTACCATGACACGACGTCTATATAAGAGGTGTGCCATATGGTGTAGAGTTCATCAACAACTTTGGATGTAGAACAAAAAAAATGAATTTGTTCGGATTGATTTTGGATATGATTTTTTTCTACCTGTCTAGCCTTTTTGCTTGCTCCTTCCCATTTAGTTGTAATTAATGTAAGATAATTTGGTTGTCTACATCTTTGATGTAGAGGACAGAACTATATATGCATTATCTTTTAAAAAATTAGTCTCACCATGACACCTTTTGGAACAAGGATCCATTTTACACCTCAAACTCAAGTTTAACACACATCTATTTGTATAATAAGATTTAGCATCATATGTGGTTTAGGATGATGATTTTGGTGATGTGACAGCAGGTTTTGTTCACGACACTTGCACAAGTGGCATAACTTGAACTATATTCATACTCCAAGAATTCTATAAGGATTCTTATTTTGTAGCTATTTTTCAGAAAATTGCACCTATAAGCCATTGAGAGTGATGGAGTATAGGCTAGGCACTAGCCCTGCCTCGATGGCACAACCTTACACCACTCATGATAGCCTCCTTATAGTCGTCGAGAGAGATGCAAGCTATGCGGGCCATCCCACTACCTCTCTATCGACAACATTAGAGCGGTCGAGAGAGGGATGGGGGCTAATGCGGTCCGAGCCGTCAAATGTCTCTCTCTCAATGACTGTGGGGTGGCCGTCGAGAGATGGAGTAGCTAGGCAGCGTGCCTAGGGTGGCCGTCAAGAGATGGAGTAGCTAGGCAGCGTGCCTTAACGAACACTCCACTTATTCTCTTGACCTTCATGTGTCAATTTACTACACATTTGAGTGTATGTTTTTCTCTTGGCTAACTAAACTCATGACTTCACGCCATCATGAAAACCAGTATTGTGGTTTTGAGATCTTTCTCAACAATTTTGTCCATTGAGGTTTTGATCCTGCAATGAGAGATGACCAACAAAAGCTGATTCGATCAGGCAATACCTACCGAGTATCTCGCGCTTGCTCTCTTAAGAGGTCACCACTCAAACATTGAACAATCAAGCTCGCCAGTCATTAAGGGCATAACCAATGATGTTCTCATTTGTTACTTATTTTGTATATCCAACGCCGTATTAGTTGGATATAAATATTAGAATATAAGAAAGAGAAATGTAGGGAGAAATAGAATAATGATGGAAAAATAAATGAACAGTGAGAATAGCATTGGTGGCACGTAGCAATTGCCCCAATTTGAAAAGGCGACCTGTCGTGCCTGGCTCAAGTTAGCGGGTCCGGCCTGAAGTCTCTGGACTACCAAGCATAATCAATTGGTAGCCTAACCAATTGTAACTTCGGTTCTGGATTAAATCCGAGTAGTTGCCAGTTAGGGTCAACTATGCTCGTCAAACTGAGACTGAGTACGTAGACAGTTGGTGCGCAGGTAACAGTAGACGACATCGACGAGGAGCTGACACATTCCGGCTCCCCGGAAGCTCATTCGTTCTTGCTAATCGCGAGCAGCAACGTACACCGCAATAGCGACGTTCGCGCGTTCATTCGTCCACAGACTCGTTGCTGGTCCTCGACTTCTTCAGAAGTTCAGATATCTATATCGATCAGCTACGAGGGCGCCACACCGAGAAAAGCCTGGTCGATCGGCGGCGCTCTGTATACAGTCCAGAGGGTTCGCACTTCTTAGCTCGTAGGCCATCTCTAATGATATTCTAAATGGGACTCGTATCCGCTGGTTATTCACGATTCTCGTCTTTTTTACTACTTGTTTACCTTTCTCTTATACTCAGAACTGTGTTAAGAATTAAGATAGAGCTAACATTAAAGATACATTAAGATAAGTGTAACGCTAACCAACCTCAATACTATTTATTAACTTTTCAATCATTATTCTATTTATCGCTATATTTCTTTCTCTTATATATATTTTACTCCAATCCTACAACTAAGCAAAGGTCAGGATGTGGTTACCATTACACACGCCCTCATAAACCACATGTTCCCACAGTCCCACTCAATATATTGAATAATCGATCATACATTGCCTGAAAAAACTTATCTCTCAAGTCAATTTTTACGTTGTTGACAGTGCTTGAGATTTGCACGGGGTTTAAATTTGTTTTCGTATTATGGTGATTAGACCATACAAGAAGAGGTGTGCACGGTCCAATAATAACAGCGTGAAGGCCACGGGCCGTACGTAGCACATGAAGAGCTAGCCGAGAATCCAAACATCTAGTATTTTTTAAATTTTTTGTCATTTAATCCAGTGCAAATGGTTATTCAATGCTAATATGCTAACAGTAGATCTGGACCATCAGATCCACAATGAGTGCCCCAGATCTAAAACGGTGGAAGTCCCTTTTCATTTAAAAAGTTAGGGGGTTTTTCGAGAAAGTATTTAAGTGAGAAAAGTGGCTTACACCTCTCCAAATCTGAGCCGCTCCTTATAGATCTGATGGCCTAGATCTAGTGTTAGCATGTTAGCACTAAATAACCATTTGCACTGGATACGTTGACAAAATTAAAATGCAGATCAATAAATATATTACACTATTATCCAATATAAAATATTTATACAATTATACTACAAGTTACATTATTTGTATTAATTTGAGCTCGAGCAATATTGTCTATTTTTTATTGGTCTACCTAATTTAGATGTCGATAAATTGCACAACATTAAGACTGAAACTGTAGTATGAACCAATGTGCAATTTAAGTGTAGTTATAGTGCAACTTTTTTTAAGGGGTCCACCAAGATTAAATACATTTTTTTTTGAATTTGCTATGATGCAACAAAACATGTTTTTTAAGTATTTTGTAAAGCTAAACCTTTTGTTATGGTGCTATGGTTCAATAAAACATGCTTATATTACTCAACGAGCAAGGTGGTCTGCGCGTTTGCGCGGCTAGATTTGTTTTGGTATATAGTGTTTATCTCTAACTCATAATCTATCTCTAACATATCAGATCGGATTGAGAGTTTATCTCTAATATATTATATCAACTTTAGTATTTAATATGAATTTATAATATTTCTTTTAATCTAAGCCATATAGATCTTTTATTTTTTTTCTTGATTAATCTATCCCGTTATAATTTAGTCCCACCGTTGATTAAACGGATAAAATAACCATATTATATCATCTTTAGTATTTAATCCAAATTTCAAATTAATATTCTTCTTTTAATCTAAGCCGTTATAATCCGGCCCCACAAAATCAACTGCATAGATCTTTTATTTTTTCTTGATTTATGTGAGAATTTCTTTGATTGATCTTGGCCGTTATTATTTGGTCCCACCGTTAATCGAACGGTTGAAATAATTTGGATGATGTGGACGAACGTGGTGGCTTCTTTTCCCCCTCCTTTAAATATATAATAGATAGATATGTTAAGACTATTTAACATAGATTGAACATCGAAATTGATTTAAGTCACGTGAATTTGCACTATTGTAAAACTAAATTTGTAGTTTTGTATGTTTACAATTGTGTTTATGTAAAGTGCAATTTTAATATAATCGCAGTGTAATTCTTGGTTAACGATGAAATTGAAGAGCTGCACATATTTATTATAGGATAGAAATATAGATATTAATAGTGGTATATAAAGCAAGCACGGAAACAGCATACCAAAATGCCTACCAAAATCCATCGAGTCAACGACGAAGGAGTGCGCCTGTGCTGCTGATCGAATGGACTGGTTAGCTACTCTATGGCCTGTCACTTTTTCGTTCCTAGAGACTGCATGCGAACGTCGTTGACACTTGCTCGCGCGTCTGCCTCCAAAGTGTGCCAAATCCACGCGGCGACGCCATCCCAATTAATAATGCAAGCTTGCAGCAGCTAACTAATGCCAACCCCTGGCAGAGACTACACTATATATATCGTCTATTTTCTTCGTACTGCTATTTTGGTAGCAGTAGGAAGCAAGTAGTTGATCATAATGTTATTATTGATATATACGCTCTCACGTGTTGACTTTGCCTCTGACATTATCGAAACGTTATCGAGCTATACAGGAGATCTCCATTGGTCCGTAGTGCTGGTAGTCATGTACGTGTGCTAGGTTCAAATGGTTATTAATTTGTTAACGTCTTCTCCGGTTTGATAATTCGCTGCGTTTTATACGTGATCTCACATCTGGGAAGTATTAAATATCTCGTAGATTCATATGGTCAAATAAATGCTCGTAGCTTAGTGGTTCTTCCCACTTTTCCATGAGTTAAATATGCAGGTTGTCAATTTTGATCTTACACTTTATTTACATGCACACCCAACAAATGGTTCTAAGACCACGTAAAGTTTTGCTTGCAATCAATGCATCCTAGAACGACAGGAATTTTCCAACTAAACATAAAACGCTCCAGCGACAGGAATTATCAAACTGGAGGGAGTACGTCTCCGACGTTGTCCGTTACTGTTCGTTGGTAGATCGACTCTTGGATTTGACCGTCTGAAATCAAGATACAGGAATCAAAGCTGGCGGCTCGTGAGGATGCATGCTGGCCTCCAGCCGGAAATTCTATGTATTCGAGCGTATAATGTGTACGTAGATGACCGTGAGCGAATGCGAATGCCAACGCCAGCGGCCAGCGCCGCGATAGCGATCTGTGCCTATGCATCGGGTTTTGGAGGGGAGCACGGACGCTTTGCCGCGGTGACGGTGTGGGGGGCGACGGGGATCCATCCATCCCGAGGGCTCATTTGGGAGCTGGGGGTGAATATCCCAGGGACAAACTTCCCTTGAGGGGATTTTATGGGCCCATATGAAATTCTGGGAAAGAATCCCCGGACGCCTCACCCACCCTGGGATTAGGCCTCCAAAGGGAGCAGCGCCTCACCCACCGGGGAATTGTTGATTATGCAAAGTCTTGCATGCTGCTTATAAGCTACTAGGAATCTGAATGTAGCATGAAGCCAAGGTGATATATTAACCATAAAATTTCACCACCAAGACAGGACGATATATCACAAAGTAAAATTCAAAAGTAATGGATTTTAACATCCAGAAAATTCAGGATAAAATTATAATGTGCCAATCAATACTGCTAATAAGCTATAGTGACAGTACAATATTCATTCACCAAAATAGTACAAAAAAAGCACCACACTTGGGCATTTCACTGATTCAATAATGATGTCCATAAATACTACATCAAAAACACCTTAGAAGCATGTAATCCCTCAAACGCCTTAGAAGTTAGAAGCATCAAAAGCAACAAATGTTTCCATAGGATGAAATGCTATTTGGTACTGCATGACAACTTGAAAACCTGGATCACAAAAAAGAATGTAAAAGTCTTGCTTTTCAATCATCAACTTTACTGCTTCAACTAAACTTACCAAGCAAGCATGGGCAAGAATTCAGAGAGAGAGAGAGAGAGATGCACTGCTCTTGAACTGAACTAACCAAGCATATCATATCACCATTCAGAGATTTAACTGAACTTTAACTGCTGCACAAACATGGGAGTATTCCAAAAGACATGTGATTCATGTACCAAGTAGGTCATCATGATGAATTAGTAAAGGATCCTAATGGAGCATACTCTCAGCTTATTCTGCTGCAAAAGGCACACCAAGAAACTGGCCAGCAGTTAGATGCTAGATTATCAGTTCCATCATCTAAAAGAAGTCCATCACTCAAACGATCATTTAGTAGAAGTTCTGCTGGAAGCAGCCCTCATTCTTTAGCTCTCCCCACCATCTTGCCTGGGCCCACTGAATTACCTGAATATGACAATGAAAATGACAAGAAACAAAAGGACACTCATGGCAAGGTACCCAGGAAGGCCCCATTGGGTCGCCTAATTAGCCTGAACAAACCAGAAATGCCAGTTCTTTAATTTGGTTCTCTTACAGCAGCAATTGATGGAGCATTGGAGCTGTCTTCCCAGTGCTTGGTTTAGTAATGGGTCATGCATGTACCGTACACATAGGCAGGAATCAAGATAGGAATTTATACAAGCAGTGAAAATGGAATTTATACTTTTGAAACACAAGGATCAGAGCATGCAAAATGGAATGCAACTACAAGCAGTGAAACAATTAGCTAGAACATTCCTTCTCCTTCTGTAGAACATTCTCAGTAACAAACAAAGGGAAATAATAAGGTTTCAGCTTCAGCTTTTTAATCTCTGCATCAAAGAATTACTGCAATATCTAATTTTTTTCCCAATCATTCATTAATCTCTAATTTTTGCACAATGTTGAGAATGTACTAAAAGATTCAGTGATCATATATATGCAACTTTATGCTAGTGAATTACAAAACAAATAAAAGAGATGAACTAGTGGGCAGCCTGCCATTGAACTAAAAAACATAGCTCTCTATCACTAATGCAAAAAACATCAAAGGCTCAAGCAGCCATGAATTATCATAACCATTAAAAAGCAGCCATGAAAAAGCAGAGAATAAGCATGGACTACTGACTTGCTAAAGGATATGCATTTATTTCTTTTCTTACCACCCAAGCTGTATGATATCCAATCCAATAATAAACCTGTCGGTGTAATAAATACCGGGGTACAAAGAGCCTCAGAAGGCCGAGAGGGCCCACACGTCAGCGGGGGAGAGCAAGGCCCAGCAATGGCGAGCCCCTCAGAGGCCGGGAGGGCCCCACGCGTCAAGCGGGCGAGCAAGGCCCAGCCGTGGCGGAGCCCCTCAGAGGCCGGGAGGGCCCCACGCCCAGCGTGCGTGGGCGAGCCCCTCCGACGGTGAGGCGAGGCCCCACGCCCAGCGGAGTGCGTGGGCGAGCCCTCGAAGACCAGGCGAGGCCCCAGCACACAGCGGGCTCAGCGGCGAGGCATTGCGTAGGAGTCTTGGGACGAAGGCTCCCCGCTTCTGAAGGACGGCGCATTTAATGAGACACCACGCGGATAGACAGAGGAAGAAATGATTACCGCCTGATGACCCTTGCAGTCCCGGCTACATCCACTGTGGCGCAAAGAATTGACCGCAGAGAGAAGGTTTGCTTGAGGAGGCCGCCCGTGTCGGGAGGAGCGGTAGGGCCCCACCCGCAGACTCACCGGTGTGACTATGCGGTCGAGGCCACTTGCGGCACGCGAGAAGCGAGGCTGGCGCGGCGCAAGGCGGCATGTTTTCGTCTCTTCGTCGTGTCTTGTCGATTATCTTGAGCATCAGACGCTTACTCCCTCGGCTCTCTCCGCCACCCAAAGCTTATATAAAAGGAGGGGAGAGAGAGGGAGAAAAGAAAAGAGAAAAGGAGGGAGGAGAGGCATACGAACACACGCAGTCCCAGAAGTGTTCGTGCATTCGAGGCACTCTGTAAACACATTCCCATTCAACCACAATCAGAAAAGAGCTAAGGCTCAGCAGGAGTAGGACTATTATCCGCGAGGGGGTCCGAACCTGGGTAAATCTGAAGTCGCTCCTTGTTGTGCCCGACGCTCAAATCGGATCGAGCTTGATCGAGTTGGCTAGCGACTAGAAATCGACCAGGTGTGATCCGCAGTGGTTGAGCGGAGAACACGCCGTCAGTGGCGCGCCAGGTAGGGGAGGTCGCTAGCATCGGTTCAAGCTCTTGACCTTTCTTCAGAGGCGATGGCGAGCAGCGATCGCGATGGAGCAGGAAGCGGCCGCTAGAGCCGCGGCAGCGGAGTCGGCCGCGGCGATGGCGGTGGATCACCCGGGCGGTGGCCGCCCGCCTAGGGTTGGAGCCCTGGCGGAAAGCAGCCGCCTCGGCCAAGCTAGGCGGCGCCTGGCCTTGGAGGAGTGCACTCGGCATGAACCTCCACGCGCCGTGGCCTTGCCGAAAACCCACCGGTTCGTAACTCCGGACTCCCCGGCGGCGCCGTGGTTGGCCGCCTTGGCCATTCGTCGACGCCGCCGCAGCGGTGCAAGTCTCGGGCGGGGAACCGGCGTTTCGCGTCCTCCGTTCTTTGTTGCCCTCGCGCTCCTCTCGCGAATCTCTGGTGAGGGGGGGGCCAAGACGACAAGAGCGCGACCCTCGGGGGCTCGGCGGGCGGCGTCAGGTGGCGCGATCTCCGGTCCCATCCGGAGGACCGCCACTTGTCTGCATGGAGAAGACCTGCGTGACAAGCTCCGCAGGGCCGCGACCGAAGCGAAGCGATCACATTGCCGCCGCCGTCGCGGGACCAGAAGAGGGTTCCCACAGAGCTGCCCGCCGCCGAGGTGGCGCTTCTTCGCGCCGCCTAAGCGACGAAGCGGCGGGCGAGGACCGCGCCCAGAGCAGAGGCTCCGGCGTTGGGTGCCGCGCCTTTTCTAAGGAGTGCGCGCGTCCGATGGCGAACGGTTTCGTCCGCCCCCATCGAAAAAATCGACGGCTCCACCAACCCCGATGAGTTTTGCGAGATCTATACGACGGTAATGCACCGATCGAGGGTCGGGGAAGGTTCTGGCGAACTACTTCCCGCGGTCCTCACCGGCGAGCCCGCCGTGGCTCATGAACCTGCCCCGAGTCCGTGGGGTCATGGAAGGAGCTCTCGAGCTCTTCGTCACCAACTTCCGTGGCACCTTCGAGCAGCCCGGTAGAAGACGACCTCCACAACGTGGAAGCGAAGAAAAGAGAGTCGCCTGGCGACTATATTCGGCGCTTGGTCAGTCCGCAACACTATCCCCGACATCTCCATCGATGCCGTGGTCACGGCATTCGAGAGGCGCCGAGACCCCAAGGTCAAAGAGAAGATGGCCACCCGCAAGATCAAAACGACGGAGGAGTTCTTCACCTTGGCGCTAAGTCGCCCTTGAGCGGAGAGCTTCGATCCGCCCATTGCCATGGCGGGGCCAGCGGGCGGCGAGGCCGGAACCTCGAGGAACCCCGCGGCAAGGACAAGAAGAAGCGCAAAGCGGCCGAGACCGGCAGGTCATGGCCGCCGAAAGCGCCTTGACGACGACGACGACGACGACGACCGGCCAGCGCAATGGGCGCGGCGGCGAAAAAGAGGAGGAGGTCGCGCGCGCCGGCGGTACGGTCCCGCAGGGCGGCCGAGGCGGCGGCTATGGCGATCGCCGTGGCGCGACGGCCCTCATGCGCGACGAAGGGCGAATCATCGCCCGTGAGTGGGACGGAAGGCCCTCTTGTCCCATTCACCGCAACAACTCCCACGACTTGGCGATTGCCATGTCGTCGAGAAGATGGTGGACAAGCGAGTCCACGGCGCAGCAGCAAGAAAGGTCCGGCGATGGCAAGGGCAAGGAGACGGCCGCTTGGTTTTCAGCGGCGTGAGCGCCGGTTGCCGCCATCCACGGCGGTTCGCCACCTATCCGCCCCACGCTAGCTTTAAGCGTGCGATGAGGGAGGTGTGCGCCACCGCGTCCGCTTTTGGGTCGATGAGGCACCGGCGTGGTCGGAGCGACGATCGCGTTCGATCAAAGCCGATCACCCAACCGATCGCCGCCCTGGGCATCTCCCGATCGTGGTTGCACCCACGGTCCGGAATGTAAAGCTAGGGCGGTCTTTGGTAGACGGAGGAGTTCCTCAACCTCCCCGTCTGCCCGGGCCGCCAGGCGCCCAGATCCAGCGGCGGGAGCTTCGCCTAACGCCCCATTCTTGACATCGCGCGGGGGTCGAGTCCGTCTCAGGGCGCGCCGATCTCCGGTAACCTTCGAGGTTCGACAACTTCCGCACCGAGATGCTCGAGTTCGAGGTGGCGGACTTCGACCTCCTACAACGCCATACTAGGTCGGCCGCGCCGACCGTGTTCATGGCGGTGTGCCACTATCGTACATGGTGGTGAAGATCCCGGCCACCGCCCCATCGCTTTGAAAGTGGACCGCCCGGAGGCGCTCCGCTGCGACAAGGACGCCCTCGCGCTGGCGGGGGCGATCGGTGCCCAGAAGGCCGAGGCTTCGACTTTGGGAGCTCCTCCGGCGAAGACCCGTGCCTCCCCCGGTTCGTCCGCGGAGGTTAAGGCGGTCTCCCTGAGCGAGTCAGACCCGGCGAAGACCGTTCGGGTGGGCGCCTCTCTCAGCGCCAAATAGGAAGGCGCGCTCGTCTCCTTCCTCCAGTCCAACGCCGACGTGTTTGCGTGGCAACCGTCCGACATGGCTGGGGTCCCCAGGGAGGTGATTGAGCACAAATTGGCGACGTTCCCCGGCGCGCGACCGGTCATGCAGAAGGTCCGGAAGCAGTCGGTGGAGCGCCAGGAAGTTATCCGCCAGGAGGTGGACAGGCTCTTAAGGGCGGGGGTCGTCCGCAGTGTCGCCCATCCCAGGTGGCTCGCGAACCCCGTCCTCGTCAAGAAATCCAACGGGCGTTGGAGGATGTGCGTGGACTTCACCGACCTCAACAAGGCGTGTTCGGGATCCATACCGCGCCCCGCGATCGATCTCATCGCCGACTCAAGCTGCGGGGTGCGAAAGCAACAGAAGCTTTACGGATGCGTACTCGGTACCACCAGATTAGCATGGCGAAGAAGATGAAGACAAGACCGCCGTCACGCCCATGGGCGATATCGCTATACTCTAAGGATGGCGTTGATCGAAGAATGCGGGCCCAACCTATCGGTGGGCCATGCATATCGCCACACGCTCCCAAATAGGGCGGAACACGAAGTGTATGTCGATGACACGGTGGTGAAGTCCAAGAAGGCGAAGGAGTTAATCGGCGACCTGGAAGAAACCTTCGCCAACTGAGGAAGTACTGCATCAAGCTTAATCCAGAGAAATGCGTGTTCGCCGTTCCGTCGGGCAAGCTGCTGGGATTCCTCGTCTCCCAGAGGGGGATTGAGGCGAACCCTGACAAGATCGCGTGATCGAGAACATGAAGCCCCGACGCGACTTGGCAGATGCAAGGTGCTTGGTGGGTCGCTTGACCTCCCCTGGCCGCTTTATAGCTCGCTTGGGGGATAAAAGTCTCCCATTGCTCAAGCTCCTAAAGAAGACCAACCAGTTCGAGTGGACGGCGGAGGCGCAGGAGGCGTTCGACGGTGTGAAGAAGTATCTTACCTCCCGCCCGTCTTTGGTCGCCTGCACCGGGCGAGCCGTTGATCCTCTACGTCGCGGCAAACCCCAGCGGTCGTAGCGGTGCTAGTGGCGGAAAGAGAGGGCATTCAGCGCCCATTTACTACGTCGGCAAGGTCCTCCACGACGCCAAACAAGGTATTCACAAAGACCAAAGATGCTCTACGCCATGCTAACGGCATCCCGAAGCTACGCCACTACTTCCGGGCGAAAGTCACGGTGTTGACCAAGTATCCCTTGCGGAGATCCTCTTCAACCGCGAGGCGACGGTCGTCGACGCCAAATGGGCCATGGAGTGGCGGAATTCGATCTCAAATTCGCTCCCGAGTGGCCATTAAAGGGCAAGCTCGCGGAGTTCATTAGCGAGTGGACTCGGCGGACACTTGGCCGAAGGTACCCAGCCTCCTCGCCGTGGACTCTCTTCTTGACGGCTCATTCCGCCGGAGGGGTTTGCAAGGTCGTCTCTGTGTCTCAACCGGCGATGTCGTCCGGCACTGGTGGTCTGGACTTCCGCGCCACCAACAACGTCGCGAGTATGAAGGATCGCCACATGGGCTCGGGGTAACCGACCCTTGGCATCCGGCGGCTACAAGTAAAGGCGATTCTCTCTGGTCATCAACCAGCGAAAGGATTTCTCCTGCCGATCCCGTCATGGCGGCCTACCTAGCGGAGGTGCGCCGTTGGGCGGCACTTTGAGAGTTTGGGCTTCGTGCACATCCTCGCCGCGACAACTACATGGCGGATGAAGCGCCCCAGATTGCCTCGTCAAGGGCACTGTTCCGGTGGGGTCTTTGAAGAAAGACTTACGCAGTGACGTCCGTCGCAGCCCCCACTTCGGCGGGGGCGACGCTTTCGACGCAGCTCCACCTCTGGAGGAGACGCCATCGATCTGCTGCAGCTCCGGTTAGAGGAGGAGGCGGAAGAACTCGCCGAGGCGGTTGAGGCGGAAACGCCAGCCAGCGGAGTACGTCGGCGACAATGTACGTAACGCCGTCACACTCGTCCGGAAGGTCGATGGATGGATCCGATCCTAGCCTACTGCGGGGTGGAGTGATCCCACGATGACGCTCGGTGAGAAGATAGCAGCGCAAGGCCAAGCGCCACGCTACGGTAGGTGGGGACCAGACGCCCGTGGCGCAAACGGAGTTCTCTTGAAGTCGTCACTCGGGAAGCGGGAGTGAAATTCTCTCGAGATCCATGGAGGCATGTCGCGGGAGCCATTGAGGAGCCGGGCGTTGGTTGGGAAAGCTTTTACGGTTTCTATTGGCCCACCGCCTCCGTGATGCCTTCGAGCCGGTGAGGAGATGCGGCGTGCCAATTTCATGCTAAGCAGATCCACCGACCGCCCAGCGCCGCAAACCATTCCGCTCTCTGGCCGTTCGCGATGCAGAAATTTGGATATTCTGGGCCCGTTCAGGGCGGCCGGAGGATATACTCATCTGTTAAATGCGCCATCGACAAGTTCACTAAGTGGGTTGAAGCCTCGCCGTCCCGGCGATCACATCCGCAGCGGCTATCAAGTTTATGAGGAGCATCTTCGTCCGGTTCGGTGTCGCCAATGTAATCATCATCGACAACGGCGCTCGCCTCAAAAGCGCGATTTCCAAGATCGGTGCGAAGAGTTGGGTACCAAGTCGTGCTTTGCCTCCGTTCGCATCCGAAGAGCAATGGGCAAGTGGAGCGGCGAACGCGAAGTACTCAAAGGGCTCAAGACAAGGCGTTCGACCGCTGGAGAAGCGCGGCAAGCGCTGGGCGGAAGAAGTTCCCACCGTATTGTGGGCGTTGCGGACAACTCCCAACAGAGCCACCGGCGAGACCCCCTTCTTCCTGGTGTATGGCTCTGAGGCGGTGCTCCCATCAGAGCTCGCCTTCGGCTCCCCAAGAGTGGCGGCGTTCAGCGAAGACCAAGACCCTGACCGGCGTCAGGATGAAGTGAATCTCCTGGAGGAGATCCGAGACAGGGCGGCGATCCGGGCCGCCAAGTATCAGCAGGCGCTGCGCCGTTATCAAGCAAGATGGGTGTGTGTGAGAGCACTGGCAGTTGGGCGACCTCGCTCACAAAAAATCCAAGTGCGGTGGGCGCAACAAACTGCTCCCCGTGGGAGGCCCTTCAAGGTGGTCTCGATCTCCCGCCTGAGCTCGGTCAGCTCGCATTCGAGGACGGTCGAGAATTGGCGAACACTTGGAACGCCGAGCGGTGAGGAAGTTCTACCGTGGTAGCAGCCCAAGTTTCTTTTTTCTGCCTTTCTTTGGAGCCGAACGGCGAGGTCTTCTTCCTTCACCGCCGCCTCGGGGTCATTGCGTTGTACAAAGCCATCTTCAATAAGAGATAAGTTCTATCTCCTTGTGGGCATCTGTTTCTTTTTAGCCTCAAGTCTGTTAGAAAGCATTCCGCTGAAAGTCGGCAAAAAAAAGTACTCAAGGCGAGATGGCCCTTAGTTGCAAGGACGAGCGCCACGACTCGCGGTTGGGCGGCGAGGCGACGGAAGGCGGATTCTAGCTCGTGTGTCGGCTCGGTCTCAGGCAATGCGCCAACAATGACACCAAATGACTAGACCACTTCCTAAGCTAAGTTCTCGCCACGCCGATGTCTAGGGTCGGTTCACAAAGAGGCCATAAGGGTTGAAGTAACCAGATGCACGAGGAAAAGCGCCACTTTCAACGGAAAGCTCGCCTAAAGCTTTTTGGCGATCGGTGGCTTAGCCTTAGAAAGGTCTGTTAGAAAACATTCTCGCCGAAAGTCGGTAGCGAAAGTACTTAGGGCTGATGGCCCTTAATTGCAAAGGCAAACGCTTATAACTTACGGTGTGCGAGGCGGCGACGGAAGGCGGGCTCTAGCCTGGTGTGTCGGCTCGGTCTGGGCAATGCGCCAACGGCGGCACCAGCGACTAGACCACTTCCGGAAGCTAAGCGCTCGCCACGTAATGTTTATGTCGGGTTGCGATAGGCCATAAGGGTTGAAGTAACCAGATGCCTAAGGAAACAGCGCTCACTTGCGGCAGAACGTTCAGTCTAAAACCTTTGGCGGCCAGGTGCCCCAATTCAATTCCGCAAGTTAAAGTTGTGCGAAGTTCAAGTGAGACTCACAACAAAAGAGCAAAAATTTGTTTGCATTGATAGGCAACAATTACAAGGCAAAAAGGCGGGGGAGTCTCGCTACTCCTCCCGCCTTCGTCTTCCGCCGGCGGCGCCCCATCATGGACACGCGGTCGGCGGCGGTGTCAACCAGCGCCGCTCAAACCGTCCACCGGCGAAGTCGCGTGGGCGGAGCTCGATGCCCAGCGTCCGCCTGCTCCAAGAGGGACAAACAGGGTTCAGTATCGAAACCGCGTGGCGTGCTAACCCTAGTGCGCGGCGTGCGTGCGCAGAAAGCCAACTGAAGCGGTGCGCCAAGGCGAAAGCTGAAGGAGGAGCTCCAAGTCGCTTGTTTGTGGCGGCGGTGGCGGCGCTGATCGCGATCACCACCGTCGAGCCAGACGCCGTAGCCGGGCGCGAAGCGGTGCGGTGCAGAGCGCCAACAATGGCAACAGCGCCGCGCAGGGAGCGTCGGCGTAGGAGGAGCGGAAGAAACTGGCGCAGGCGGCGCCAGTTCCTGATGAGTCGCCGCGCTCTGGCCCGGTGGCGGGCGGCGGCGATAGCAGCGAGGCCCCGCTGGTTGGAGCCGCGGTGGCGGCGAAGCCCGGCTTAAGGGCGCGCTCTCTTGAACTCGCCCTCCCTCCTCGTCGTCGTCGTGTCGCCGACGGTAAGGATGAGGCGGCGCTTCCGAGAGCGCGGTAGTCGGCAGCCACGGCAGGAGCAGCAGCGGCCGCGGAAGCTTAGGCGGTCGCCGAGGCGCTCTCGGATCTGTAGTGGTCCCGGGCCACTTGGACCGCAGAGACCGAGACCTCCATGGGCGGCGCCGCAAGTAAGGTTGCGCCCTGTGGATCCCGTCGCAGAGGGCGGATGCCCGTCGGCGATGCGATGTCGCCGGTCGGCGTGGTCGATAACCCGCCACCGGCCGATCCGAGCACGTCGCCCGCAAGACGTTCCCATAGAAGGCGAGCACCCCAAGAAGAATTGAGTACTGGCGGGACAAGGCCCGCCAAAGACGCCAGAGAAGGTCACGATCTCCCGTGCGAGGACTTCAGCGCGATGGTGCCGGCGCGAACCGGCGGCGGTCGGTGGCACGAAGATCGAAGCCGCGCCACCGATCCTCATCGACGGTGGAAGCAGCGAGCGCCTCCGAAGATGGTGCGGCATCCTTGGCGGCCTTTCTTTGCGCTTGGGAGCCATGGAAAATTTGGCGGTGGCGCCGCAAAAGGCCGAGTAGCGATTAGCGAGGAGGCGTAGTAGCGGCGAAGAAGGCGATGGACAACTTGAAGACTTAGCGTCTCGGAAGGATTATCGCGCGCCGAGAGAAGTATTTATAGGCGTGGGCGCGAAGCGCGACGGTTTGATTCCGCCATGCTGGGCGCCATCATTGCCCCGCTGCGTTTTGGTTTCCAGCAGCGGCGTGGTTCCCAAGGAAGATCGTGTGCGGTGGAGAATCAGCGACGGGTGCCGCAGGGTGGTGGGCCCCACGATTCGCCTCCGCCGCACAAGAAATGGAAAAATATCTCGCGCGACGGTTCGCATATCATGGTGGACCCGGGGCTACTGTCGGTGTAATAAATACCGGGTGCAAAGAGCCTCGGAAGACGCGCCAGCGGAGTGCGTGGCGAGCCCCTCCGACGGTGAGGCGAGGGCCCCACGCCACCAGCGGCGGGTGCGTGGCGAGCCCCTCAAGACCAGCGAGGGCCCGCGCGCAAAGCGGGGCCGTCGCGGCGGGGAGCATTGCGAATGAGTCTTGGACGGAAGGCTCCCCCGCCGCGAAGGACGAAGCGCATTAATGAGACACCACGCGGATAGACAGAGGAAGAAATGATTACCGCTCTGATGACCCTTGCAGTCCGAAAGGTACATCCTTTGTGGCGCAGAAGAATTGACCGCAGAGAGAAGGTTTGCTTGAGGAGGCCGCCCGTGTCGGGAGGCAGTGGGGCCCCACCCGCAGACTCACCGGTGTGACTATCTGGGTCGAGGCCACTTGCGGCACGCGAGGCGAGGCCATGGCGTGGGCGGCAGCATGTTTTCGTCTCTTTTGTCGTGTCTTGTCGAGTATCTTGAGAGCATCAGATCGCCTACTCCCTCGGCTCTCTCCGCCAGCCCAAAGCTTGTATAAAAGGAGGGGAGAGAGAGGGAGAAAAGAAAAGAGAAAAGGAGGGAGGAGAGGCATACGAACACACGCAGTCACAGAAGTGTTCGTGCATTCGAGGCACTCTGTAAACACATTCCCATTCAACCACAATCAGAAAAGAGCTAAGGCTCAGCAGGAGTAGGACTATTACCCGCGAGGGTCCGAACTCAGGTAAATCTGAAGTCGCTCCTTGTTGTGCCCGACGCTCAAATCGGATCGAGCTTGATCGAGTTGGCTAGCAGACTAGAAATCTGACCAGGGGTGTGATCCGCAGTGGTTGAGCGGAGAACACGCCGTCAAAACCATTCACTTCTAACTCCATAGGTTAGTCAAAACTCAGTCACCTGCCACAATTGGATAGAGCAATAGCTACAGAACTCAAAAGCTTAGTTGATTAAGGATCATCAAGAACCACGCCGCTGGCACTCAAGGGAGCAATTATCTGCAAGCATATGAAAGCATGATGAATGCATTTACACAAAATAGCTTATCCGTGGTAACATCGTTCCACTACACATTAGAGTTTGATGCAAGAAATTGAGGTGACCATTAACATACTAGAATTCAATGAGGGTCTATTGAAAGACTCAATGCATTTGCTTTATTATGAAAAGGATAATGTCTGAGCATGAAAAATAAGACTTATACAACATCATACAACTTATGATGAGCATGCCTGTGCACGTAACAAGGACATCAACACATGCCTACAGAAAGGTATTTGTGAATTGTGACTGTGAGTAAGAAAATATTAAATAAAAAACTCAAGCAAGAATGACAGCATATAGAAACCTTTAAAGACATTAAACAAATATTTTTCTAAGGTTCTAAACAAATATTACGATTATGCAAAACTAGTTAACTGGCCAAGTAATCAAGATTCCAACCACTCAAAGCATGATTCCAGAGTCTAGAGTCCAGATCTAGGTTGTAACTTTACCTCAACGTCGAACAATGACCGAACAGCACGGATTTGGTGTCAACGCCCGTTTGCTCTCCCTCCTTCACGTCGATGGAGTCACCGGTCAGGAGAGGATTTGTGAGTTTTTTTTGGATCAAATCATGAGAGGAGAAGAGTTTTTGGACGGACCTTGATGTTGCCGGGATGAAGTCGCCGCAATGGAGACGGTGACGGCGGCGGAAGAGTAGTGGAGCCGGTGGTGCAAACCCTAGTTTCCCGTGGAGCCAGTGGGAGAGAGAGCTGTGGGGAGGGGGATGCATCAGTGGAAGAGTCGCCGCGTCGGCTGCTCCAGCCGCCAGCCACTAGCTCCGGGAGCCAACGCACCCCATCGGGTGGAGTCGGAAGGAGAAGCGAGAGGAGGACGAGCGGAGGACACGAGGGGGACGAGAGGAAGACGCGAGCAGCCGGGGAAAATTTTTCTCGAGTGCACAGGAAGGGGCCGATTCCCCGTGGATCCCGGGCGGAATGAGGCTGACGAACCCAGGGAAATGGGCTTCCAAAGGCTTCTTTCGCCAACCCAGGGATACCTTGCCCCACAGGTGGGCCGCCCCGAGATTGGGCCGGGATCCCGGCGGGGATCAGTGCTCCCAAACGAGCCCTTAAGGAGATTTCGGCTGGTGACATTCTTTCAGCTCATGGGACCGTGCCGTATAGTCATAGACTCATATGATCCACATGCCACACAGTCAAAGAGGCACACGAATTGAGTGTCATGGGCTCTCTTCGGAGGTGGGTAAATGGGTGGGATTTTTTTGTACCCTGCGGTCTGTTTGGCCATCGATAATTAAGATGAGGGAAAGGAAACTCATAAGCTAGAGAAACTCTCTTAAGATTGATTGGAGGGAATTGGGAAGAGGATAGGAAATTTATAACTAAAACAATGGGAGTTCAATTCCTTTAGAATCCCCGTTAACTAAAATTTCACTCATTTTTCTTACCCTTTTCCATTCCTCTATCTTATCAAACAATATTCCTTTTTCGGACTCGCAAAAAAAGAATAAAATGGTTGAAATTTTGGAAATGGTAATGGATATCTTTGCTAAATTAACTAAGTTCACTTATTTCTCTTCATTTCAATTGAAATAAAACACACTTTAACCCAAGACAAACAATATGTGCAGTGGTTTGCCTATACTTCCTGCCACCCTGTTTGGCAAGGCTCGAGATTCTCGATTCATGTTCTACATTGCTTCAATAGCTATTTCACCCACTTGGGCACTCTACCCATGCCAAGAATGAGCTCCCAACCCAATTGTTTTACGCTTCGTCATCGCCCCTCATGTGTCACTCACAAGTGGAATTAGAATCCACGTGTCATTTGCATTTGCACAAGTAATGACAGATTATAAATAATTATGTTTCCTTATAAAATCAACTCTGATAAAAGTTGGACTATTTGACGCAACTTAAATTTTTTTGGTCATGAATCTAAGCTGAGCTAAGCCACAAAAGGCCCACACTCGTTGATACAATCCGATATTTAGACAAAATAGACATGTCTTCAAGTGTTGGTCAAACTCCCAAGCTTACGAACAAACGAGGGACTAGACCGGTTTATTTTAGATTGTCACGTAATACAGGTCTGTTTGGTTTATGGTCTAATCTTTTCACAAACCTTAGTCGTGCCACAATTGATTAGGCACTTGTTTGTTTCACTGCTAAGCATAGACGCGCCACAATTTTTTAGGCAGCTAGTAGCTCAGCCGCCTAAGCTTTTTCACCTAAGGTGTGGCGGCGAAAAACACCACCACATATTTCCTACTGCAGCCACACTCCTGTCCATCTCTCTCTCTCTCTCTCTCTCTCTGCATTGACAGAGGCCAAAAGCGGTGTGGCGACGCAAGGATGGGTGGAGCGGCGGAGCAAGGTGGAGGCGATGAGGCTTTCATATCAACCATGGCGATGGCGATGAGGCTCCCACGGCAGCCATGGCGTCGACGGAGGATAGAAGTGGTGCAGCCCCGCAATAACTGGCGAGCGAGCTGGGTGGCGTTTGAGGTGACGACGACGAGGCTCTCGCGGTGGCGCGACAGTGAGGCTGGAACGATGATGGCGAGGCTCCCGTGGTGATGCCAGTGCCACAGTGAGGTTGGCATGACAACGGCGAGGCTCTAGTGACGACGACGAGGCTCTGACTCCTGAATGTGAGATTGATGTTCGACAAATACTCGATAACATATTTAGTCTAGTTTAGTAAATTTTTTATCTATACAACTAGACACAAACAACTATATTTCACCTAGACTAGGCCCTGTTTGTTTGAGCTTCTAGCCAGCTTTTAGCTTCAGAAGTAAAAAATTCAAATAAACAGCCAACTTTTGGAACCCCTTTAAAGAAGCAAAAAGCCACCAAAAGCCCAGTTTGTACTGTAATCTGAGCATTTCCCAGAAGCTAGTTTTTTATGGCTTTTTTCAGAAGAAGCTTTTAGAGAAGCTGCAGCTCAAACAAACAAGGCCGAATTTTAGTTGCGGCTACGAAACAAGAACCGTCTAACAATCATGGTTGTTAAGGAGTCCTTGAAGCGACGCTTCAAGGACGCTTAGGCGTCATGGTGGTCTGAGGAGGACGCCTTAGGGGACGCCTTGCCGCAAGTGCATATGGCGTCCTCAAGTCGTCCATGGCGTCGGTGCGGCGTCTAAGGCGTCAAAAAAGCCTAACCGCAACCCAGAACCCGCACGGTTTCTCACCTAGATTGTAACATCCCAAATTTTCAAAACCAAATTTGGCACGTTAATAATTTCATTAAAATGCATAATTAAAATATTAAACTATTTAAGTGTTGAAAAACATCATGGCATCATCATTGCATGTAACCGTTTTGAAAATGGGTTGGGTCATTAATTTTTAAAGGTATAAATATTTTCATGGGTGCATTTAGAAGCTTTCAAACCCATGTGAATTTGTCAAAACCTATTTAATATTTGACCTTTGAATAATTATTTAGAAAGAAGAAAAGAGAAAAACAAAATTGGAAAAATTAGAAAACTTTTCTCTCTCACCTTTTCTCTCTCTCTCTCTCTCTGACTACTAAGCTTATCGCTCAGAACTCAAATTGTAAACTGCGAGTTACTCCCATAACCCCCGCGTCGTCGTCGGCGCATCTAGACCACGCCACGACTTCCTCTCGCCGCCACGCCACGCTAAGCGCCCTGACCTCGCCGTCTTGTCGCCGCTGCTATTGTGCAATAGCACCTGTCTTTCGTTGCCTCATGCTACTGTGCCATCCGTCGGAGTAAAGTCCGATGCTCGCCATGCCCTCCTCGGCTATAAAGTGGAGCTCGTGCTCCTACCTCTCCTTGCTCGGTGCCTTGCCGTGCCGTGCTTCTTCTCGTGTCGAAGGAACCCAAGCATCACCAAGTCAAGAAGGAAGTCGCCGCCAGTGGCCTTCATTCGCCGTCTCTGGGTAAGCTTCGCTCATCTCTAGGTGCGCAAGAGCTTGGGAAGATGATCCCGGAGAGGCCGTAGTCTTCCTGCGTGTGCCATGTCGAGTTAGAGCTCCCATGGAAGCCATGCGAGCTAGTTTAGAGCATGCAATCGTAGCTATGTATAAAAATACATACGTCGTCTTGCGATCGGCGGATCGCCACTATAGGGTCCTTTGGAGGCGCCGAGTCGAGAGGAATCCATTTTGCGATCGGTTTGGCGAACGGAGGTCGCCATACAGCCGGCCAGCCGAGCTCCGATTAGCTCCAATGGCGTGTGTCTTGTGCGTCTTTGTGTTGTCTTGCATGCATGCTTGGGCTAGCTAGAGCTTGAAGAAGACCCATGCTTTGAGATTAGTGCTAGCTTGTAGTTGGTTGGCTCGATAAATGGAAACGTATTCGATCGAAATACGCTTTCCAGTTCAAAGTGCACACATAAATATAATCCAAAAATTTAATAACTCTCTATTTATATTAATACCTATAACAATAAAAATTAAACCAATCATTTTGCATTAACTAGCAAATAGCGAATGATTTTCAAAAACCTTAGAAAAATGATGAAAATATTATTTTGATGCATACACTTGATTTAATAAAAATATAAAATAGTTGTGCATGCATCACATTTCCATGCATATTTATTTCGTGCATGATTTTTAAAACAAAAATCATATATAAATGTTTCCCTGTTTGATGGATGTTTGTATTATCTTGTATGTGTTGTCCGCGTGGTTAGACCCGTCCATCGTCGCCGGTTGCTCCTACCCGTCATCTGACCAAGGCAAGTCCCCCTTTGATCATATTGTGAAGCCATTTTCGGTTATTTAGAAAATGTTTATTAGACTTGAAAATATGCATGCTAGTTTAAAAGATAAATGCCGTATTTGCTAGAATTAGTTATTATGCCAATTAGAAAGGTAAGAGATATGTTAGGATCAAACCTAAGGCTAAAATATGAATTGCTCTTATTTAAATACCTTGTTGAGGTAGGATAAATGCTTAAAACTATTTATGCGGAATGATTCAATCATTTGTGTGAACTGAGAATATTGTTGAGAAATGTTTGGGAAAAGATGATTTAAAGATAGCGCATCAAGGGTGATGCTTAATAGGAAATGATTTTCCTCTTATCCCAAAATCTTTCCGACTAGGGAGATATTTTGTCAGTTGGTGCAGTGGTGCACCGGGTTTTATAAACTGGGCTAAAATATCTACTCTCCCTAGTCTAAGGACTGATCATCCTATGATCCTATGAACTGAGCCATAATAGTACGACCTCGAGCCCCGGTATGGGACGGGCCCGATCGTCGGTCCTTGTGGTTGACGGTCTTGTGGCGAAACATCGTCTGGGTGCGTAGCCTCTCGAGGGTAAAGCGTACCCTCTGCAGAAAGTTAAAAGCTGTCATGATAGCCGTGCTCATGTTATGAGCGCCAAGGATGATTATATGGTAGCTCCTCATTTTAAAATCAATTTAGAAAAAGGGTTTTGAACAAATGATTTGAGATGAGTAAGGTTTGAGAAGGATTTCGTTTGAGCTAGGGGCCACGGTGATATTCAAATGGGTAACGGCCTATCGGAAAGTGTCGCATGGAATGGACCTAGCGGTTTTGAGAAAAGAAAAGAAGAAAGGATTTTGTTCTTGCTATGGCACTTTGAGGCCAAGTGGCGAGAACCGTTTGAGAAAAGCCCAAAGAAAATATGGAGATTCAATGTTTCTAAATCGCTTTGTCAAAACTAGGCTAATAACGCAATTTCCACAAAAGCGCCCAAGCCATCCATTTGTACTAAACCCATCAAGATATATCCTCGACTTCTTCGAGTACCTTTGTACTCACCCCTATTTCTCCTTCCCTCTTCCAAAATTTTCAACAATGAGGAGGCTCCTCGACTCTCCATCCGAGGAGGACCAGACTACGAGGAGGAGGAGGACTTTGAGGACGAAGAGTAGGGTTGTGTCTCCTGCCGCCGCTTCGTGGAATAGTCTAGTCGCTAGAATAAATCGTGCCATGTTAGGCTCCTGCGTTACCGTGTGTGTAACTCAGATCTTGGCTGCGTCATGTGCTTGATGTATTAAACTGTGACTTCTGTGGGACGCTTAGTCCTCTATGTTGTAATAATGTGACTCAAGGCAATGTACCATTATTGTTAAATTGTGTGTGCTAGCCATGATCTTCTGGGACTAGTACTGTATGCACAATTAGGATTCGGTCAATTAGACCGGGTCCTGACATAGATCCAGCTCATTCCCCTTCCCCTTCCCTTGGATCCAGCTTCTACCTATGCTCGTCCGACGGCACCGCACGCGGGGAGGAGAGGCGAAGGAGGATAGGCGGAGGAGGCGGCGCGAAGAGGAGAGGCACTAGGCGGTGAGGAAGCCGGGGGAAGCGCCTCCTTTCCCTTCCCCTTCACCTCTCTCGCTCTCCCTGTCTGTCTGTCGCTCTCTCTGTCTCTCTCATTGGTGCTAGGGCTGGGGAGGTGGCGGCTAGCTGGATGGAAGAGGAGAGAGAGAGAGGGACAAGTGGGCACATTGGTGCTGGGATGGGACTATGGGAGGCGGCGGCTGGCTGGATGGGAGAGGAGAGAGAGGGACAAGTGGGCACATTGGTGCTGGGATGGGAGGTGGCGGCTGGTTGGATGGGAGAGGAGAGAGAGGGACAAGTGGGTATATATATATGGATGACTAGGGTTTGGATGGTTATTGGGCTGGGCCAGAAATTATATTGGGCTTAGTTGGCTGACCAAAATTGTTCCAATAGCTGGTAATTTATTAGTTTCAATCGCCATATTTATATATCTATGGCGTCGTCTCGCTGTGTGCCTTAAGCGTTTAAAAGGTAAAAAGGTCAAGTTACACCATGAACGTGGCAGACTGCTAAAAACCACGCCCGGCCTCCAAAGGTAAGGAACAAGGCCTGGTCCAACAATAAGCATCTCCGGTCGGGCCAGTATAGAACAAGCGATTTGCTCCTGCCCGAAATCTCAGCCCAACGAGCACTACACGTACACGGCTCGGCCCGAGTCGGACCAAAGCGGCGAAGCCCCCTCTCGAGCGCCCCACCGTCGTCCGTCGGCCGTCCCCACCCCTCCTCCTCTTCCCTCGTCGCCGGCGCCCTTGTTCCTCTCCACCTCCACCGCCCTCGTCGCGGGATCCGGTCCCCGTGATCGTTCGCCGCATCTCCGCCGCGCGGCCGTCCATCTTCCGGCCTCTCCCCGCCGCAGGCCGGCGCCTCTGACGAATCTTCTGAGCGAGCGCTGCAGCGGAGATGCAGGCGCTGGGGGATTTCAAGCTTCCCCCCTTCTTCAACTACCCGCCCTACTTCACGTAACCCCTCCCTGCCTTCTCTCCTTCTCCATTTTTTTTTTCGGTAGATGTAATGCTACAAGCTTTTACTTTTCAGTGGATGATAGGAGCTCGAGCTCGCGTAGCAGATTGGTTTGTCCATAACACGATGACGACAATTATTATACAATTCTACTTCTTGAACTTCCTTGTTTGCTATCCCGGGGAGATTTCAGTTTAGGACATGCGCACTCCATTCTACTGTAGAATTTCTGCAGTATAGACGGCCTATAAGTATAAACGTATTTTGACATGCAACCCAGTTCATTGCACAAATACACAAGGCAGTTCTCCTTTTGATTTGCCTTTTATGCATTGTGCCCTTCTGTAATTAGCGAAGCTTAAGTTGCAGTGATAAATACGATCATACTATCATGTGGGGAAGTCTTAATCTTGTCCTCCTCTTTTAATCTCTGCTTAAGAGAACTCCAACTTGTGCTCTTTTGATCTAGATTATCAATAAAATAGGAAGTAACATGTTGCAGGCTATAACCACTGCCCTGTCCTTAACATCATGTTTGCGCTTGAATCACTGGACACTTTGGAATTCAATGATGGCATATCATGGGCGTTTTCTTTCCTTTATGTGGAAATTTCTGCTTAACAGGACATACACAATCAATCATATCATTGGACTATTCATTTGGCATTTAACTTAGTTTGCGGGAAAACAGCACAATAAGCGTATTTGTACTTGTAATATCATATAATCTTGTGTGTGCATTCTAAGCCATCACGAATGGCGTCCTAACTTAGGACGTTCTAGCCACTATTCACACATCATTTTCACTATTCATCTACATATTTCTCTCTACTATTTTATTTGCTACATGCTGGGTCGATCTAAGTTAGGATGCCCTATATGTGTAAGCTTTTCTTTAATCTCCACTAAAGGAAACTATTCCCCTTTTCAATCTGAGCTAGTTTGCCAGTTGTATGGCAATTTATAGATTATAAACACTATCACCGTTGTTAATGTTCTGTTTGTAACTGATTTTTTTTTGAAGGAATTGCACATCAAGATTAGCTGAAGAACTATGACTGCAGCCTTAAGCACTTGTTTACTGAAACAATGCCTTTATTTAAAGTATCTGTATTCAAGTTTATACTTTCCTAGCACCCCCAAGACAGAGCATGATATTCTGTTCAGTAAAATTAGTCTAAGCCTATCTGTCTTGATATGCCATCTTGAGATCTTGTGTCTTTACATGTTTTGACAACCTTTTTTTATAAATTGAAGCACTTCCTTGCATTATTAATTCATACATTTGGTTGAATTGCATAATTAAACCATTTGGCTACATCACTTAAAAGTTATAAGTAGCTCTGGCAAACTTATGTTAAAGCTTCTTTTGACCATATATTACATATCAGGACTGACATCTATGGCATTGCAATATTTGTCTTACAGTTTGCAGCCTGTGAGAGAAACACGTGAAAAGCAAGTGCAGCTATGGAAAGATTTGATAGTTGACTACTGTAGAAGTCAAAAGATATATATAATTTCACTTGAAGAAGACTTTCTATTGTTCACCAATCCAAAGATTGAGAGTAAGAAGTATACATCTTAATCTTCACTTATATGTACTTCTGCTATTTAGCAAAACAAAATCTTATTAGATGAACATAAGATTGTTTGTTCATTAAAAAGATTACGGCATTGTATTTTGGCATGTTGATAACGTATTTAAAAGGCCTATGTTAGAGCCTTTTGAGATTTCCATACATTACGGTACTTTTGCACATTTGTTTTGTCAATGCACTAAATTTACAGGTTTTATACAGGATCTCTAAGCTATGAAGCAAAGGAAGTGTTCCTTGCGGCCCTCGTTATTGAAGGTTCATTCTGCACTTTATTACATTGTCTAGCTATTGTGGCAGCTCATGGTAAACAATGTTTATTTTTGTTCTGTGCACCTCCTTAAATGAAGTTGACACTGCAGGGCGTGCTGAATGGATGGACAAAGGTCACAAGAAGTGCCTTATTCTTTGGCTACGGATACAAGATTGGGCCAACTACATACTGAACTTTGTAAGGCTTCTTTTTGGTTTTACAGGTGTCCTTAGAAGTTATCGATTTGTTAACACACTGACAGTGTCTACATTATGTCATAATATTTCTCTTTGTTTTGTGCGCTTTTAGGTAAAGGACAATGGATTGGAAGTAATGACTGTTGAAGAAATACGCTCTGGAATTGACACACGTGGAACTGGTACGTATACTAGACTTCATATTGCTGAGATTAGGTTTTTTATTTTCAATATTTTTAACTCAAATGTATTTTTTTTTCTGTTGCCTCAAAAGAGACTTGTGGTAGAAATGCTGTTACCTAAGTAGGATTTGAAATTTTGAATTATCTGTTGGGTAGATATTTTCATTTTTATACTGAATTGGTGGTGGCTCTTTATCATAAATACTTAGCCCATACCGCATAACTCATAATAAAAGCTGTTCTTATCTTGCTAATACTCCGTATGGTGCCTTATTTGAACCATTTTATGATGTGAATTCTTATACAGAACTTGAGGGAATTGACCGTGGCATTCTCATGCGAGCTCTGAGATTGTTGGAACAAAAGGGCAAGGCTGCTATTTTTAAGGGCACTTCAGCAGATGACGAGGGTGTAAAATTTTCTGTATGAACATTGTGCAGTCCCCAACTATAATTTTGATCAGTGTCTTTGAACACGAGACTTCCATGTATATCTGTACGCTGATCACATCCGTCTGAGTATTTATCTTCATTCTGCATGCTCATTACTGCGGTTGTTGAGTATTCATCTTTGCCTGAACTGTTATAATTAGAATTTCATTCATTTTTTTACAGCATCTATACCTGTAGCGCCTTTTGCTGTGTCTGCTGAGGCTCAGTTTAATTGGTCCCTGTAAGGCTAATTGATTTTTCTATCTAACCAGAGCTACTGCAAATCGAGTGTGTTGCACACTTGCATGTACTGGGATTTGTTTGGAATGAGAGAATTAAAACCTACAGAAAAGTAAGCTGTGTATGAAAGTGTGGAACGAAGGAATAAGCTCTGGAAATTTATGCGAGTTTGTTTCAAAATGGCTTCAAATCCCTTCAAAACTTTGTATGCAAACGCAAAGTCCTTGAAGCATTTATCTGTTTACAACATTCCTATAAAATAAAATTATTGCTTCCCCCATCCTTGTTTGTCTTTTTTTTAACAGTTCATCCTTGCATTTTTTCTGTTCCTGCATTCTACACAGGCGTATGCCACTGCACACTGACTGACTTGTCTGAGATCTTAAATCAATAATCGGTCAGTTCACGTTACAAAAATGGTTCTCCTCGCCTTACAACAGAACAACGGAACAACCGTTTTAAGACTCCAAGGGGCACTGGGAATCTCCGATCGACACATCCACTTGGCTTTCAGTCATTTAAACACGCAATAATTTGATTCTCTCGCTGTCCCGTCCCTGACAAGTAGACCGTGAGGAATCACTAGAATCTGTGGGTGGTGCGGCGGCCACGGACCATTGCAGTCCTTCTCGGAAGGAAATTTGGTGGCACCCGGTGCCACCATTGCACCAGAAAATGCACCGTGACACTGAATGTATTAAGTGTCCACCTCAGCTGTCAGATACATGCACATCTGCATCTTCATCCTCTAATTATTGTTGTTTAGAAAGGAAAACGAAACACGATTGGTCGTTTGTTCATGAGCAGCCCGCCACTAATATGAAAGAGGAGTTAGTGGGTGGCGTTTGATTTGATGCCATCCGCTTTCACCTGCCTTCGCTGATCAGACACTCATGGCGCCACTAAAGAAAGACCCCAGCGACGATGATTTGATGCGATGATTAAACAAAACCAGCACGCAAACCTGTAGGCTTTAGCGAGAGAAAACAAGGGGAGGCTCATTTACATATATGCCCCTTCTTCTGGTTCCTTTCCCTCCCAACGACTCCATTATTGATGCTTTGCGAGGAGGGAGAGCAGAAGCGAGGGGGAAGAAGATCAGTTCCTTCGATTAGACAGGTTTGTTCTGTTGCAATTCCTCACTAATATGCTGTAAATTTAGGCAGCACTTGATTTGATTAGTTTCTTGGTTCTTGTTCTTGGAAATAGGAGGGAGGACAGGCAAGGTGGGATGGCATCAAAGAGGATTCAGAAGGAGCTCAAGGATCTGCAGAAGGATCCCCCTACCTCATGCAGTGCAGGTCTCATTTCTTTCTTTCTTTGCTTCTTTTGGCGTTGATTTTGCAGTTATAGGCCAAACCCCACATTCTTTTCTGACTGGCTTTCTTGTTCACATGCTCACGTCTTTCCCATAGACTATACCAATGGGCATATGTTCTGTAAATTGTCATTATGTATTCTCGTCTTGTCCTAAAAAGGGATGGAAAGAAGGATCACTGTATGCTTAGATATCTTGATGAAAATTGTTCCTGTGAAATGATACAGTGTGTCCAACGGTTAGCTTATGCGGTAACAAATTAGTAACTAATGTTATAATGATGAATGTGAACATTTTATACATGATGATTGAGGTCTGACACGCAAGAACTATTATCCTTTCTATATTGGATATCTTTTGTGGACACTACTAGACTACAATAGTCTCTATTTGGATGAAGGGAATTCGGTGGGACTCATCCAAGCAGGCCAGAATTCAAGCAGCATTTGTCCAAGCAGATATTATTCTATGCAATCTGTATATTGACATTTAATTTATGTAAATACATTGATGTATTGGTTTGCTTAAAAGGATCCATTTTTTTTTTTCTAACTTAACATATCGTTTAACTAGATGGTGTTAACTGTGACAAACACAAGTTTGTCTAGCAGGGGAATACTCAATAAGAGTAGTTACTACTACTAGGGCATGTTGAGTGAAGGGATGAGGATGAATTATATAAATGTTTTGTTGGCTTTCAGAGTCAACTTATGGCCTTCTATGTAACCCATCTATTTTCATTACATTAGTAAATGAGGATTTTCAAAGTGTATCATTAGCTTAGCAAATTTTTGCATTGCCCCTGTTCAGGTGTTTTAGAATTTTATGTTGCCATTTGAGCTGGTTAATGTCTTAATGCAGCATGCTTCTTGCTGTGGGAAAATTCAACAGTTTCATGGGATGCTTATAAATCACATAAGAAATGTTACCGTAGGTCTTAAAATGAACATATAAATCAGCATATTTCCAAATGGAGGTATGACTATTTGCAATTGCTCTAGTACCAAGCAAACAATACAGAGTGAAACCATGCCTGGAAGGATGTATGCTGACTTTTTGGTCTTCCTTCAGCTTATTTGGTTTGACCTTGTTTTAAAACTTAGTTTTCTTGTCAAAAGTGCAGAGCTAGTTGATTTCTCTAGATTAGATGGTTCTAATTCAAGCAATTGTAACCTCAATCTTTGTCCACTCAAGTAACATTGTGTTATGGTCATGAATTGGTGACATAATACCATTTGACAGGTCCTGTGGGCGAAGACATGTTCCATTGGCAGGCAACAATAATGGGCCCATCGGACAGCCCATATGCTGGCGGTGTTTTCCTTGTTACTATCCACTTCCCTCCTGATTATCCTTTCAAACCACCAAAGGTACTTGTGACCTTGTTTTTGTGCATGTTTTCCTTTTCCTTTGTATGTCATGTGCCTCAGCTCCACGTCTGCAAACAGAACTCTTGCATATGTGGTTTGCATGATTGTATAAATTGATGTCTTCTATGTGTTGATACCTGACGGATAAAAAACACACTGCAATTGAAAAAAAAACAAACTAGTGTTTTCCATATATCTATACGTAACAACTCAAATAATAACGTAAAACATGATTCTATAGACCAATAAAAATTATTGAAAGTTGTCGAACCATCATTCATGTTTTGGAGATTTTTGATCATGGTGTTTATGAGGCCGAAGACAGGAGACATACCTTTTTATGAGAGAGAGTTTGAGACAAGCAAACGTGCATTTGAGTAGTGAAGGGGACTATCAAAATTGTGTAGTCGTGCAGGGCCATCTTATCCACTCCTATCTCACAATTTTTTGCGGGCTGTGCATGTGTTGGCATGTCGGTGGTGCGGCATGCGTAGCAGCAGCATGGCTGTTACGAAGATCAAAGGAGAGATGTGGCATGTGCATATTGGTTTTAGGCTGCTAACCTGATGTGGGCTAATTATCAAGATCGACTATTCGACTATTTCGACTCGTTCCTTTTGCTACAATGCTGCTGCTCGGCCTTTGGGCCTAGTAGTTAATACATGCATGTTAGCTTTGATCAATCATTGATTTGTGGATTGGTAATTAGTACATAATTATAACAGGGAAATTAAAATTTCTGCCTCTGTAAGAATGTGTGGTGTATTTCAAGTTCATGCTAATGAGCAGTGCAGTTTATAGGAAAACATTCAATGGTTTTGGTTTTGGTTTTGGATGAACTCAAGACATCTCATTACCCATATATACCAAGTCCATAGTTACAGCTCTGGCTTTGCCAAAGGAAAGAGTGGCTGCAGTTTCAATAATGCTAGTTCAATTGCGCTCCCTTTCTTCTGCAACATTTGCAGTATGGCACCTTTTTCTTCTAGATTTTGGTATATAACCAAAGAATGGTTTGGCAGTGATTGTATACCCACTTTAGGCCTCATTCTCTCTGCCTTATATAACTTAAATTGTGTAACTTATCTTTGACTTTATATATGAAGTCAAAGATAAGTTAAACAAGGCGAAGAGAATAAGCCCTTAGCCAGCAAGGTGTTCATTTACTTAATACGAAGGAGCGATTCATTTTATTAAAAAGACGCTGTACGGTTTGTGATTATCATACACAAGCTTGAAAATTAATTACTCTGAAAGTTCATTTGCCAATTGCCATACTGGATTTCCATAGCTTTGAAATGCAAAGCATGTGACCTCTACGGTATGCAATGTGCAGGTGGCGTTCCGTACCAAGGTCTTCCATCCAAATATCAACAGCAACGGCAGCATCTGCCTTGACATCTTGAAGGACCAATGGAGCCCCGCACTAACTATTACCAAGGTTTGCTCTTCTGACGATGTACTGCATGTATTTTCCTTTCCTGGTGTAATTGCCTGGTCCTCCACAGTGAGGCTGAACCAGATCAGCTGTGCTTTCTGTTTGCTTTCAGGTGCTGTTATCCATCTGCTCCCTGCTGACTGATCCAAACCCTGATGATCCTCTAGTTCCTGAGATTGCACACATGTACAAGACGGACAGGCACAAGTACGAAAACACCGCGAGGACCTGGACCCAAAGGTATGCCATGTAAGACGGATCGTTGGAGGTGATGATGTAACATTATTAATGCCTAATGGGCATGCCACCCTGTGTGTGCGCGTGTGTGGATCAAACTGTATTTGTGGTATCACTGTGGTGTTGTTCTGTTGTGACGATTCGCGCAGTGATTTCGAATATCAGATGGTGTTGCCCAATGCTCACTTGCCAGCAGGTCATTATTTGTTATGCAGTGGTTCCTTGAACCCTTGGCTCAAACTATATGATGTCCTTGTGGCCTACCCGTTACAGATCTCTTGCCCTCTTACCAGGAAAGGAGAGACAAAGCAACGACAGGTAACCAAGTAACCAACCTATTTTTCGTACCTATTTCTCAAGTCTCAACCCTACTATCACTATTATAGTTTCTCACTGTTCACGCTCTTATTTCTCAACCTTGCCTAACATCAATTCTTACCTCATTTTTCAAATTCTTCTATACCCTATATCTCGTCATCACTATTTATCTCTACGTCAATACCCAATCTGATCGCCTATTGGACTAAGGCCCTCTTTTTCTCCAGCTTATAAACCAAATAAAAGCCAACCGAAGAAATTTGTCATGTTTGTATAGATCATTTGGTGTAACATTTTATAGTATGTTCTTTTGGACTTTGTAATTTTAAGAAAAACAAAAAAAATTATATTTTTTTTAGCCTTTTTACCCTCTTTTCAAGTGCTTCCAACTTTTCTAACTAAAAGTCAACCGAACAAGAAAGCCAAATCAAAGAGAGCCTAAAGAGTGGGAAATAGGGCACCACTGTACTTGTCCTCAGCCTTCTCTCACATGCGCTCACCTCCTCACAGCCTTCAGCTCAGTGGGAACTAGCCTCACTGGCCGTCTCCCTGTTGTGCCTCCTATCCTAGGCTAGTTGATCATCTCCCTCTATTGCGCGTAATAAACCTTAGACCATCATCAATATCATTCTAACATAGTACATTTCAGACACTATTTACATTCCTTTTCACTATTTATCTATATTTATCTCTACTATTTTTTGTTACATTAACTTTTTTTTAGTAAAGGATAGAAGAACTATCAATTCAATGATGAGTACAAAATTTGCTACAGCACTGAAACGATCCATTGAACATGTCCTTATACGTGCGAGAGAGCCAATTTGGTTTGTCAGGCTTGCAAGGTTTTCTTCGCTTTGGCTAGCTAGTTTGATGAGCAAAGCAAGGCCGTCTCGTACTTTTGCGGGCATCGTTTGCGCAGCGGCAGTACTCGTCTGATGATGGGAGCTTCTGCAAGCGCCAAAAGAATTGATTAGTGTGTGCCAGTGCTGGTATAAACAGCCTGCTTTGGTATGATGCTAGCGAGGAGTAAGCGCTGGGTTCGAACTTTCAATGCTTTGTTCGGTTCTAGAAAGCTGGTTTATCATGTAGTTTAGGGGTGCACCCAGTGGAGCGAGATGCTCGCTGTCATCCGTGCGGTGTGCACTGTGCAGGCACGCAGTATAAGATGCGTTTTCACTGTACCGAGTACTGCTACTTACCACGCGCCCAATGTTCTGGACGCCTCTTTGGCTGTACAGTTCAAAGCTGCGAAAGGAAGAAAAATGAGAGGAATTTGACGCCCCCTTTTTGTTCCTCCCATTATTCCCTTTAACTGAAAGGAGCGTAGTCGCGAGAGATTTCGCCACTGTTTGATTTCATGGTGCGGTTTACTTGTGTTAACGAAGATTCAGGACCAAACAGACAGCAGCTGCCGTATCTAGCTCTTCCAATTCTCACCAAACGTTTGCACATACAGCCATGAAGGTAAGCCAGTTTGACTCCCACTTCACACCATGCGGTTTACCCGTCATCGGACAGAGGACCGCTGGCCAGGGATTTTTAAGCCGGCGTTTTCGAGGAAGGAAAATTCGATTTTCAATTTAAAATAAAAATTGGTAAAATTCCAAAAAAAAAATCTAAAAACTAGTTGAAAAACCAGTGATTTCTCCTTTTTTTTGTTCTGAATTATAATTTTAAACAGTCGAAATTTCTAAAAATAGTATACAAATTCAAAATTTTAATTTCTTTAATGTTTTTAAAAGTTTAATTTAAAATTGAAAATTTTCCTCCTCGAAAACCACAGGTTTGCAAAAGGTAAAATTGGGGTTTTCCCTATAGTTGAAGTGCAATTGTGAATATGCCCTCCTACACATTGTAATTGTGAATGTGTCCATAGTTGATAGGTTAATTGTGTATTTGCCATTTTTAAAATTTTTCTCAAAGTTTGACAAAATTTCTATGAGGAATACTCGTTCTACCCTTAGCATTGTGACTTCCGTCAAGTATATGGCTTTTAGAAAATTTCTAACAGGGATTAGGTGTCGCCAGCCCCGTGTCATCCAGCTGCCGTAGGCTACCGTGGACCAAGCCACCCTAGGTGCGAGTCTTGTCATGAAAGCCACATAAGCCATCTAGGAGTGATCCAAAGGTGATATCAATTTCTCATGAGATATCGTGATACTTTAGAGCTCTTGCTCTTGGCTTACACAAGGAGGGAAGAGCCTCACTCTCTCTAGACCTAGGCAGGCTTTCCACACACATGCCTTTGTAACATACATGCTTATTGACGGCGTGTTCTCCGCTCAACCACTGCGGATCACACCCCTGGTCAGATTTCTAGTCTGCTAGCCAACTCGATCAAGCTCGATTCGATTTGAGCGTCGGGCACAATAAGGAGCGACTCGCAGATTTACCCAGGTTCGGACCCCCTCGCGGGTAATAGTCCTACTCCTGCTGAGTCTTAGCTCTTTTGTTGTGAGTCTCACTTGAACTTCGCACAACTTTAATTTGCGGAATTGAACTGGGGCACCTGGCCGCCAAAGGTTTTAGACTGAACGTTCTGCCGCAAGTGAGCGCTGTTTTCTTAGGCATCTGGTTACTTCAACCCTTATGGCCTCTCGCAACCCGACTTAAACATTACGTGGCGAGCGCTTAGCTTCCGGAAGTGGTCTAGTCGCTGGTGCCGCCGTTGGCGCATTGCCTAGACCGAGCCGACACACCAGGCTAGAGCCCGCCTTCCGTCCGCCGCCTCGCGCCAACAGAAGTTATAAGCGTTTGCCTTTGCAATCAAGGGCCATCACCTTAAGTACTTTCGCTACCGACTTTCGGAGATGTTTTCTAACAGACCTTTCTAAGGCTAAGCCAGCGATCGCCAAAAGCTTTAGACAGAGCTTTCCGCTGAAAGTGAGCGCTTTTTCCTCGTGCACTGGTTACTTCAACCCTTATGGCCTCTTTGCGAACCGACCCTAGACATCGCGTGGCGAGAACTCAGCTCCGAAGTGGTCTAGTCATTGGTGCATTGTTGGCGCATTGCCTAGACCGAGCCGACACACCAAAGCTAGAACCCGCCTTCCGTCGCCGCCTCCCAACCGCGAGTCGTGGCGCTAAATCCTTGCAACTAAGGGCCATCGCCTTGAGTACTTTTTTTGCGCCACTTTCAACGGAATGCTTTCTAACAGACTTGAGGCGAAAAAAAAAGATGCCCACAAGGAGATAGAACTTATCTCTTATTGAAGATGGCTTTGTACAACGCAGCTCCCGAGGCGAAGCGAAGGAAGAAGACCTCGCCGCTCGGCTCCAAAGGAAGGCCCAAAAAAGCTCTTGGATCGCTACCTATGGGTAGAACTTCTCACCGCCGACGTTCCAAGTGTTCGCCAATTCGCGACCGTCCTCGAATCTGAGCTCGACCGAGCTGGGCGGAGATCGAGACCACCTTAAAGGGCCTCCCACGGGGAGATAGCTTGTTGCGCCCTTTGCACTTGGATTTTGCGCAGAACGAGGTCGCCCATCGCCAGTTGTTCACACACACCCGCCTTGCTTGATAACGGCAGCATTGCCTTGATATTTGGCGGCGGATCGCGCCCTATCTCGGATCTCCTCCAGAGTCACTTCATCCCGACGCGGTCGTGGTCTTGGTCTTCGCTGAACGCCGCCACTCTTGGGGAGCCAAGGCGAGCTCGATGGGAGCACCGCCTCGAGCCATACACCAGAAGAAGGGGTCTCGCGGGTGGCTCATGGGAGTTGTCCGCAGCGCCCAATCTGGTGGGAACTTCTTCCGCCAGCGCTTGTCAGGCTTCTCCAGCGGTCGAACGCCTTGTCTTGAGCCCTTTGAGTACTTCGCGTTCGCCGCTCCACTTGCCCATTGCTCTTCGGATGCGAACGGAGGCAAAGCACGCTTGGTACCCAACTCTTCGCACCAGTCTTGGAAATCAGCGCTTTTGAACTGAGCGCCGTTGTCAGTGATGACTCTGTTGGCGACACCGAACCGGACGAAGATGCTCTTCATAAACTTGATAGCCGCTGCGGATGTGATCGCCGGGACCGGCGAGGCTTCAACCCACTTAGTGAACTTGTCGATGGCGACGAACAGATGAGTATACCCTCCGGTCGCCCATGAACGGGCCTGAATGTCAAATTTCTGCACGCGAACGGCCAGGAGAGCGGAATGGTTTGCAGCGCCTGGGCCGGTCGGTGGATCTGCTTAGCATGAAATTGGCACGCTTCGCATCTCCTCACCAGCTCGAAGGCATCCTGGAGGGCAGTGGGCCAATAGAAACCGTGGCGAAAAGCTTTCCCAACCAACGCCCGGCTCCCTGAATGGCTCCCGCACATGCCTCCATGGATCTCAGAGAGAATTTCACTCCCCGCTTCCCGAGTGACGACTTCAGTAGAACTCCGTTTGCGCCGGGCGTCTGAGTCCCCACCTACCGGCGTGGCGCTTGGCCTTGCGCGCTATCTTCTCGGTACGCACATCGCCGTGGGATCACTCCATCCCGCAGTAGGCTAGGATCGGATCCATCCACCGACCTTCCGGGACGAGTGTGACGACGTTACAGACATTGTCGCCGACGTACTCACCGGCACTGGCGTTTCGCCTCAACCGCCTCGGCGAGCTTCCGCCTCCTCCCCTAACCGGAGAGCTGCAGCGAGATCGATGACGTCTCCTCCAGAGGTGGGGCTGCGTCGAAAGCGCTCCCCGCCAGAATGGGGGTGCGGCGACGGCTGCGTAAGTTTTCTTCAAAGACCCCAAATTTAACAGTGCCCTTGACGAGGCAATCAGGGGCGATTCATCCGCCATGTAGTTGTCGCGGCGAGGATGTGCACGGCCCAAACCCTCAAAGTACCGCTCCAACCGGCGCACCTCCGCGGTAGGCCGCCATGACGGATCCGAGCAGAGAAATCCTTCCTCGCTGGTTGATGACCGGAGAGAATCGCTTTTACTTGTAGCCGCGGATGCCAAGGGTCGGCCACCCCGAGCCCCATGGCGATCCTTCATACTCCGCGACGTTGTTGGTGGCGCGAAGTCCAAGACCACCAGTGCCGGACGACATCGCCGGTTGGAGACACCAGACGACGCCAAATTTCCCCCCTCCAAATTGAATGAGCCGTCAAGAAGAGAGTCCACGGCGAGGAGGCCGGGTACCTTTCAACTTCGGTGTCCGCCGAGTCCACTCGCTAATGAACTCCGCCAGAGCTTGCCCTTTGATGGCCACTCGGGAGCGAATTTGAGATCGAATTCCGCCACTCCATGGCCCATTTAGCGACGACCCGTCGCCTCGCGGTTGAAGAGGATCTCCGCAAGGGATACTTGGTCAACACCGTGACTTCGCCCGAAGTAGTGGCGTAGCTTCGGGATGCCGTCGGCCGGGCGTAGAGCATCTTCTGGTGTTGTGAATACCTTGTCTCGGCGTCGTGGAGGACCTTGTCGACGTAGTAAATGGGCGCTGAACGCCTCTTCCGCCACTAGCACCGCTGTTGACCGCTGGGGTTTGCCGCGACGTAGAGGATCAACGGCTCGCCCGGTGCAGGGCGACCAAAGACGGCGGGAGGTAAGATACTTCTTCGACCGTTGAACGCCTCCTGCGCCTCCGCCGCCCACTCGAACTGGTTGGTCTTCTTTAGGAGCTTGAGCAATGGGAGACTTTTATCCCCAGGCGAGCTATAAAGCGCCCAGGAGGTCAAGCGACCCACCAAGCACCGCATCCGCCAAGTCGCGTCGGGGCTTCATGTTTTCGATCGCTGCGATCTTGTCGGGGTTCGCCTCAATCCTCCTACGGGAGCGAGGAATCCCAGGTTTGTCTGACGGAACGGCGAACACGCATTTCTCTGATTAAGCTTGATGCAAGACTTCCTCAGGTTGGCGAAGGTTTCTTCCAGGTCGCCGATTAACTCCTCCGCCTTCTTGGACTTCACCACCAGGTCATCGACATACACTTCCAGGTTCCGCCCTATTTGGGAGCGGTGAGCGATATGCATGGCTTGCCGCTGATAGGTTGGGCCCGCATTCTTCAGTCCGAACGCCATCCTTGTATAGCAGTATACGCCCATGGGCGTGACGAAGGCGGTCTTGTCTTCATCTTCTTCGGCCATGCTAATCTGGTGGTACCCAGAGTACGCATCCGTAGCACACCGCCGCACCCCGCAGCTTGAGTCGACGATGAGATCGGCGCGGGCAGCGGTATGGATCCTTCAGCACGCCTTGTTGAGGTCGGTGAAGTCCACGCACATCCTCCAACGCCTGTTAGATTTTTTGACGAGGACGGGTTCGCGAGCCACCGGATGGGCGACATCGCGGGCGACCCCGCCCTTAAGAGCTCGGCCCACCTCTGGCGGATAACTTCGGCGCTCCACCGATCGCTTCGGACCTTCGCACGACCGTCGTCGCGCGGGAACGCCGCCAATTTGTGCTCAATCACCTCCCTGGGGACCCCAGCCATGTCGGACGGTTGCCACGCAAACACGTCGGCGTTGAACTGGAGGAAGGAGACGAGCGCGCCTTCCTATTTGGCGCCGAGAGGCGCCCACCCGAACGGTTCGCTGGTCTCGACTTCGCCAGGAGACCGCCTTAACCTCCGTGGACGAACCGGGAGGCACGGGTCTTCGCGGAGGAGCTCCCAAAGTCGAAGCCTCGGCCTTCGAGCACCGACGCCCGCCAGCCAGTAGGGCGTCCTTGTCGCAGCGGGCGCCTCAGCGATCCACTTTCAAAACGATGGGGCGGGTGGCCTCGGGATCTTCACCACCATGTACGCATAGTGGCACACCGCCATGAACTCGGTCGGCCGCCGACCTAGTATGGCGTTGTAGGGAGGTCGAAGTCCGCCACCTCGAACTCGAGCATCTCGGTGCGGAAGTTGTCGAGCCTCGAAGGTTACCGGAGATCGATCGCCCAATGAGACGGACTCGGCCCGGCGCGATCTCAAGAACGGAGCGTTAGGCGAAGCTCCCGCCTTTGATCTGGAGCGCCCGGCCGCCAGCATGACAGAGGTTGAGGAACTCCTCCGTCCACCAAAGACCGCCCTAGCTTTACATTCCGGACCGTGGGTGCAACCACGATCGGGAGATGCCCAGGCGGCGGTCTCGGTTGGGTGATCGGCTGATCAACGCGATCGGTTGCTCCGACCACGCCACCGCCTCACCGACCCAAAGCCGGACGCGGTGGCGCACACCTCCTCATCGCACGCTTAAAGCTAGCGTGGGGCGGATAGGTGGCGAACCGCCGTGGATGACGGCAACCTCGCTCCGCCTGAAAACCAAGCGAAGCCGTCTCCTTGCCCTTGCCATCGCGGGCGCTTTCTGCTGCTGCTCGTGGACTCGCTTGTCCACCATCTTGTCGACGACATGGCAATCGCCAAGTCGTGGGAGTTGTTGCGGTGAATGGGACGGTGGGGCCTTCCGTCCCACTCACGGGCGATGATCTCGCCTTTAAATCGCGGCATGGGGCCGTCGCGCCACGGCGATCGCCATAGCCGCCGCCTCGGCCGCCCTGCGAGGACCGTACCCGCCGGCGCCGCGACCTCCTCCTCTTTTACGCCCGCGCCCATTCTTGCGCTGGTGGTCGCGTCGTCGTCGTTATCGTCGTCGCGCTTTCGGCGGCCATGACCTGCCGGTCTCGGCCGCCTTGCGCTTCTTCTTGTCCTTGCCGGGGGTTCCTCGAGGTTCGGCCTCGCCGCCAGTAGCTGGCCCCACCACAGCCGGGGCGGATGCGAGCCTCACTTTGAAGGCGACTTGCGCCAAGGTGAAGAGCTCCTCCGCTGTTTTGATCTTGCGGTGGCCATCTTCTCTTTGACCTTGGGGTCTCGGCGCCTCTCTGAATGCCGTGACCACGGCGTCGATGGAGATGTCGGGGATAGTGTTGCGGACTGATCAAGCGCCAATATAGTCGCGCGGCGACTCTCCTTTCTTCTCGCTCCATGTTGTGGAGGTCGTCTTCACCCGGGCTGCTCGAAGGTGCCACGAAGTTGGTGACGAAGAGCTCGAGAGCTCCTTCCATGACCCCACAGACTCGGGGCAGTTCATGAGTCACGAGCGGGCTCGCGGTGAGGACCGCGGGAAGTAGTTCGCGAACCTTCTCCGACCCTCCGATCGGTGCATTACCGTCGTATAGATCTGCAAAAACTCATCGGGGTTGGTGGAGCCGTCGTATTTTTCGATGGGGCCGGACGAAACCATACCGCCATCGGACGCGCGCAGCCTTCCTTAGAAAAGGCGCGCACTCCAACGCCGGAGCCTCCTGCTCCTAGACGCGTCCTCGCCCGCCCCGCCGCCTAGGCGGCGCCAAGAAGCGCCACCCTCATCGCCGGGCAGCTCTGGGAACCCTCTTGTTGGTCCCACAGACGGCGGCGACAGCATGATCGCGCCTTCGGTCGCGCCCTGCGGAGCTTGTCACGCAGTCTTCTCCATGCAGACAAGTGGCGGTCCTCCGGATGGGACCGGAGATCGCGCCACTGCGCGCTGCCCGGCCGAGCCCCGTGAAATCGCCGTCTTGTCGTCTTGGCCCCGCCCCTTACCAGAGATCTGTGAGAGGAGCGCGAGGGCAACAAAGAACGGAGGACGCGAAACGCCGGTTCCCGCCCAAACTTGCACCACCACACCGGCGCGGCGTCGGACGTAGCGGGCTGTTGCCAACCACGGCGCCGCCGGAGTCCGGAGTTACCGGAACCGGTGGGTTTTCAGCAAGGCCTCGCCGCGTGGAGGTTCTCAGGCTTTGAGTGCACTCCTCCAAGGCCAGCGCCGCTTAGCTTGGCCGAGGCGGTACCGCTTTCGTCGGGGCTCCAACCCTAGGCGGGCGGCCACCGCCGGGTGATCCACCGCCATCGCCGCGGCCGACTCATTGCCAGCGGCTCTAGCGGCCGCTTCTGCTCCATCGCGGATCGCCGCTCCGCCATTGCCTCTGAAGAAAGGTCAAGAGCTTGAACCGATGCTTAGCGCCCCCTACAGCGCGCCATCGACGGCGTGTTCTCCGCTCAACCATCTGCGGATCACACCTGGTCGATTTCTAGTCTGCTAGCCAACTCGATCAAGCTCGATCCGATTTGAGCGTCGGGCACAACAAGGAGCGACTGCAGATTTACCTGTTTCGGACCCCTCGCGGGTAATAGTCCTACTCTGCCGAGCCTTAGCTCTTTTCTCGATTGTGGTTGAATGGGAATGTGTTTACAGAGTGCCTCGAATGCACGAACACTTCATGTCGCCTGTTCGTCCTCTTTTCCTCTCCGCTTCTCTCCTTTCCTTTTATACAAATTTTGGGTCAAGCGGAGAGAGCCGAGGGAGTAGGCGGTCTAAAGGTTTCAAGATAATGACAAGACACGACGAAGAGACGAAAACATGCATTTGCCCACGCCAAGCCATTGCCTTTGCGTGCCAAAATGGCCTCGACCCGCATAGTCACACCGGTGAGTCTGCGGGTGGGGCCTCGCCTCCTCCTCGACACGGCGGCCTCCTCAAGCAAACCTTCTCTCTCACGGTCAATTCTTCCGCGCCACAAGGATGACCCGCCGGACTGCAAAGGGTCATCAGATGCGGTAATCATTTCTTCCTCTGTCTATCCGCGCGTGGTGTCTCATTAAATGCGCTTCGTCCTTCGCAGCAGGGGGAGCCTTCGTCCCGAAGACTCCTTCTGCAATGCTCCTGCCCTTGGCCCCCCTCGGCGCAGGGGCCTCGCCTGTCTTCGAGAGGGGCTCGCCCACGCACCCTTTGGCGCGGGGCCCTCGCCTCACTGTCGGAGGGCTCGCCCACGCACTTTGGCGCGTGGGGCCCTCCTCCTCTGAGGGCTCGCCACGCCACTGGGCCTTGCTCGCCTGGCCGACGCGTGGGGCCTCCCGCCCTCGAGGGGCTCGCCACGCCACGGGCCTTGCTCGCCCGCTTTGACGCGGGGGGCCTCCCGGCCTTCGAGGGGCTCGCCACGCCACTGGGCCTTGCTCGCCCGCTTTGCCGCGTGGGGCCTCTCGGCCTTCTAAGGACTCGCCACGCTGGCTGGGCCTTGCTCGCCTTGCTTTGACGCGTGGGGCCTCTCGACCTCTGAGGCTCTCTCAGACTTTTGATTTATTACACCGACACTTATAATTCCTTCTTTCATGAAAACATAAGGTTGGATGTAGAGCTATCATGCCGCTAGTGGGAGGCCCAAACCAGGGTAAAAAAATACCTGTGTTGTTCGTCTGAGATCGTCACGAGCTCTATGATCTATGAATGCCTTAGTACGGTACGAAAAGGGGGTCGTTGATCCCATTTCAAGAAGATAAGATCGCCATCTAGGTACTTTGGTTCCTAACCGCCAACAATTTTCTTGATGAATAATCCGAATAACTGAATAATGCTACAATATAAGCATATTTCTTTGCAGAAACTTTAGATTAGATGAAATCTAGAAAAGGATATATCGCTTCCTCCGATATTCAAAACTAAAATGTTGTCAACTTTGGGCAAAAAATTTTGCCACGGTGCTAAGGTTAGGGCGGGTATTTTACATAGGAATTTTATCAAACTTTGAGCAAAAAAATAAAAAAAAATTGATAAATACATAATTAGCCCATCTACTAGGGGCATATTCACAATCGCGCTATATAAGAGGGCATATTTATAATTACACCTCAACTACAGGACGAAAACCCAATTTTCTCTTTCCAAAGCCACTTGCTAGCGTTTACCTCGATCGGTTGCAACGCATCTGGGCTGTTGGTTTGTGGTCTGAAGGTATCCGAAGGTGCTGGTGCAGTGCAACCGGGAATGACTGGCGTCCCTCGACCCTCGCCATCTCGCTCGTACCTAGCCTCGTATTGATGCTATTTAGGCCGAAAAAAATGAACAGCATAGGTCCGGCTGGGCCTGGGCTGAGCCCCACTCGACGATCTTGAGACTTGACTCTTTGCGAGAGGTCGGGGGAGGAGGGATCAGGGATGCAGGAGCAGCTTGCAGCTGCAGCCTGCAGCGTGCAGGCGCCTGCAGCCTTGCGGAAATGCGTTGCGCCTGGGCAATAATAGCTGCGGCACAGGAGCTGTTGGTGGTTGCGGCACCCCAGAAATGTTGGGCAATAATCATGCAGCGCTCACGTGGCCGTGCACGCCCCTCGGCAGCTTTCGCCACTGCTAGCTGCTGCATTCGCGTGTTGGTGTGGGTGGGCAGGCACTGGGCATACGCGCCGATCCGATCCGTCGCACGGGTTTGGTGAACCTCACCGCCAGCGCCTGGTGGAATGGCAGACGTGGGGATCCGGATGCCGGTGCAGCGCACCCTACTTTGTGGTGTTTCTCCGGGGAAAGTACACAATCCTAGTGAACGGGTGGTCCGTAGCTTATGGTTTCTCTAAGCCAAACGTTATTTTTCAACGCCGTTTCTATAGGAACGTGAAGCCACTCCTCGTAGCGAAATCAAACTAATTGAGCATATATTCGAACCAAGCAAAACCGTATCACAACTTGCTTTCCCTAGCAAAATCTAAGCATATGGGCAATAGCCCACACCTAGCCTTAGTGGTGGATTCACATATGAGAAAGAAGGTTTTCCCATCCTTAAAGAACTAGGTACCAAGAACTATTTCAAGATGCCATCTCAAGGGTAGATCGGGTATATAGAAAAAATACATCTTCTTTCTCTTCCTTCTATCCTCAAACCCTAAGACGCTAGAGTTCGGCCACCGCCAAGCTTACATCACTGACACCGCCAGAGCTCACATCTTTATCGCTGTTGTTGGAGCTCACATCGCTGCCGGAGCTTGCTGCTATCACACATGCATATGCACAACATGAGACAATGGGCGTAGAGGGGGGGCGCGTGACATGGGCAGAGGTAGTGACAACAAGTGGGGTTGTGGCGTTCTTCGACCAAAATAGAGTTATGAAAATGAACTATTGGACTATTCTTGTCGTCTAATATGACTTATTTGATTTATCTTGTTTAAATTTAAAACAATATTTTTAATCCTTTTTTAAATCAGTTTTTTTCTATCTCAAATACTTGTCTAAAACTCTAAAACACTAGTTGAATGAAGTGAATCGAACTCTTTAGGCTACCTAAAGGAGATAAGTTAAATCAGTAGGTAAGTCAAATAAATTAAATCGAGGAGAATATGTCCTATCAAACATCCTATGTTTTTGTAAATAATAACATATTTATAAAACCATGATTTTTTCTTGATACATTGCAAAATACCACGTTGCCAAACAAACTCTAACCAGTTTATTTTTTGAAAGAGGGGCAAGAGAACTGCCGTCCTATTTCATTGAATAGCAGGAGAAAACAAAATACAAAACCCGTGTAAACACGGGGGTACAACCACAGCACTCCGCTGCAACCCTGGCCAAAGCCAGACACACCTCCGGCCACCGCCGGGAACACCGCCCACAGAGAAGAAAGAAGGAATGCAGCCCCACTGCTGCCACCAAAGCAAAGTGAACAGGAGAGAGATACAAGGTAGGGAGAAGGAGAACACCACCAACACTCACGCAACAACTAGCGACTCCTGAAGTAGTAGACCCAGCGAAAATCCAAAGTGCAAGATGGTGACCACGACGCCTCCAACAAGGTAGCGACGCAAAGAACCTGCCGCTGTCGCAAAACCGTTATAGTTTTCACCCAGGGAAGGGAAGGTTCGAAAGGTGATGCCTTCAACGAGGGAACGACACCAAAGGTGACACCAACACCAGCCCGAAAAGGGCAGGGCTTTCGCCCAAGACCTGTCCTCCAAGCGCTCAAGGAAGGGGCCGCCGAAGGTCAAAAGCACCAGAAGAACCGAGTCGTCGACTGAAGACGCAGAACAGAAGAACGAGCACGAAACGCCGCCACCCGACACGGAAAAACGCCGCCCACACCACCGGACACCTCGGAGAAAGGGAGGGTCTCGACGGCGGGGACGGGACCGAGTCAAGAGGCAGAGAGCAGTGACGCCACCGGATCAAAGTCGCCAGCCAAAGTCACCGGAGATGGGCCACCACGCCAGGTGGCCTGTGCATGGGAAGCGAAGGAAGCCAGACGCTGCACCACCCAAGCGGCACAAGTCGAACCCCGTCACTAACCCGGGAAACGCCGACCTACGCCTCCAAGCACCTCGCAGGGAGGGGAGGGCAGGGAGGTGAGGACGGGATCAGGCTAGAGATAGAGGTCACCGCGCCGTCGAAAGACGAGCGACGGCGCACCACGCCACCACAGGAGGAGCTGAGGAGCCGCTGGACACACACCCCTAGAGCCCACTTTGCTCCGCCCACTCCGACACATACCGAAGCGACCCTCCCAAGCGGCCTCTGCCGAGGCCGGCTCAGGGGAAGGAGGGAGAAGGATAAGAAACCGGTGCCGAGCTCCGCCGAGCTACGAGGCCACCGGAACCACGACCCTGGAGCGCATTCGCTCCGACCGCTCCGACCACTACCGAAGCGGACCCCCCCAAGCGGCCTCCACCGAGGCGGGCTCAGGGGAAGGGGAAGAAGGAGGATAAGAAGCCTAGACCCAGCGAAAATCCAAAGCGCAAGACGGTGACCACGACGCCTCCAACAAGGTAGCGACGCAAAGAACCTGCCGCCGTCGCAAAACCATTATAGTTTTCACCCAGGGAAGGGAAGGTCCGAAAGGTGATGCCTCCAACGAGGGAACGGCACCAAAGGTGAGACCAACACCAGCCCGAAAGGGCAGGGCTTTCGCCCAAGACTTGTCCTCCAAGCGCACAAGGAAGGGGCCGCCGAAGGTCAAAAGCACCAGAAGAACCAAGCCGCCGACTGACGACGCAGAACTGAAGAGCGAGCACGAAACGCCGCCACCCGACACGGAAAAACGCTGCCCACGCCACCGGACACCTCGGAGAAAGGGAGGGTCTCGACGGCGGGGACGGGACCGAGCCAAGAGGCAGAGAGCAGTGACACCACAGGATCAAAGTCGCCAGCCAAAGTCGCCGGACATGGGCCACCACGCCAGGTGGCCTGCGCATGGGAAGCGAAGGAAGCCAGACGCTGCGCCACCCAAGCGGCACAAGTCGAACCCCGTCACTAACCCGGGAAACGCCGACCTACGCCTCCAAGCACCTCGCAGGGAGGGGAGGGCAGGGAGGTGAGGACGGGATCAGGCTAGAGACAGGGGTTACCGCGCCGTCGAAAGACGAGCGACGGCGCACCACGCCACCACGGGAGGAGCTGAGGAGCCGTTGGACACACACCCCTAGAGCCCACTTTGCTTCGCCCACTCCGACACATACCGAAGCGACCCCCCCAAGCGGCCTCCGCCAAGGCTGGCTCAGGGGAAGGGGGGAAAAGGATAAGAAACCGGTGCCGAGCTCCGCCGAGCTACGAGGCCACCGGAACCACGACCCTGAAGCGCATTCGCTCCGACCGCTCCGACCACTACCGAAGCGGACCCCCCAAGCGGCCTCCACCGAGGCGGGCTCAGGGGAAGGGGAAGAAGGAGGATAAGAAGCCGGTGCCGAGCTCCGCCGAGCTACGAGGCCACCGGATCCACGACCCTAGAGCGCACCCGCTCCGACCGCTCCGGCCAACAACGCCAGATCCGAGCCTCCTGCTAACGGATCCGGCCTCCAACGGAACGGCCCCCCTAGGCGGTCATCCGAGACTGGCCTAGGAGGGGGGGAAGAAGGAAGAGGGAGACCAGCGACAAGCTCCACCATGCTGCACAAAGACAGGGACGAAGAAAGGAAGCCGCACATCCAGCGAGGGACGACGCACGGCGAGCGAAATGGGACATGAGAAGGAACGACTCCGCGTCCTGCGAGAAAGAGAGCGGCAAGACGGGGGGAGAGGAGGCCATAGCTGCCGCCCACCACGGCAGAGAGGGCAGGAGGATGTTGGCACGCCTGTTCTGGGGAAGGAGGAGGATGTAGTATCTCCTCTGAGACCGCCGTGCACGCTGGACCAACGCCCGTCTCTCGTCTCTGCCTCTGCCTTCCTGCTTTCCTGCTTCCGCGGTTCTTTTCCAAGGTGCAGTCAATTCCTCATTCGTGGCACGGACAGAGATAACGGAAAGTATCTCACGGCCGCACGGGTCGCCAGAACTCGCGTAGGTATGCGTCATAAAGCTGCCCGCTCTCCAGCAGGCGATAGAGTCCGTCACACGTGGCGACAGCGTGAGCCGGCCGTATCCAGGGCCGTTTCTGAGTTTTTTTCTCACAACAAAATTATAAAACGGGGACACCTAGTATAAAAGGATCAAAATATTGTTATACTACTGTTCCCTCCAGTACGCTAATATATGTAGCTGAGCAGTTTTACCAATGGGGCTTGAAATCATGTCGTTTTAGCTGGTTTGAATGGTTTCTAGCCAATATTATCCCTAATTAATACACGCATGCCAGCTTCACTTATCACGCTGAGTATTTCAAGATGACTTTTACGTACGCGAGCAGATCATTACCTATATATGCATGCATACATCTAGCTCGCATGCATGCATTTGAGCACTACGAGCAAGTGCTACGGGTAGTATGGTAAGATTTCAAGAACCTGATTGACATTTTTTTGTATGGCACTTCAGCTTTTGCCGAGAAGAACAACCACTAGCCTTTATATAGCGCGAGCTGTGAGGAACGGAGTGATAAAGTGTAGCGCCAAGACTTCAAATTCGAAGCAAATGCAGCAGCTTCCAACAGCTGCGGTGTCAAAGGCTTGAAAAAAAATGCAAAGATGCATGTGGCGCCAAAGCTAAAAAATGGATTAAAAGCGTGGAGGAGCGATTCGATCTCAGGACCTAATGATTAGGAAGGAAAACATCTACCAACCAAGCCATACACATTTACTGACTTTGAAAAGGGATCCCAATTAATAAGGGTACAATCGTAAGTATACCCTTAATTAACTGCACCTTGGTATCCTAATTCCTATCTAAAACGACATGCATTAGCGTACTAGAGAGAGTATATATCAACTGACAAGACATTATTTTTATACTACTCATCAAAGTAAACCGACTTGATATGTCGAATTGGCTTATTGGGGATCTGTATTCTGGTGACACCAACATCATATTCTAAGGTTCCGACGACAAGTAGCTAAGAACAACAATGAGCAACAATGAGGAGACAGCGAGCAGCGCCGACGCGGCTACTTCGACTTCGAGCTAGCTAGCGGCGAGGACAACGATGACACATTCTTCTAGATAGTTAGGGTTGTACAATAGTATGCAGGAAGTTGTAGTAGTCTAGCTGGAAAATGCACTTTTGTTGCTTCGAGTTATAAGCATGCACCAAAAATGTGATATTTGTTCTGGTTCACAACACTAGTGCCTCTGTCAACTCAAAAAACGGCACTAGCAGTGGCTTGGAGCCGCCACTGGTGTCATGTTTTGTAGTAGTGAATCTTAATTTGGACAATTAATAGGACTACAAATAATCTCATATGGAAAAACTCTTAAACTTTAATATAATATGCTCATGCAAATACGTTGCATACCATGCTCGTTTTGTATAATCTAAGTTTATAATTGTACGAATGGCAATTATGAAGTATGGCATCACTAAGCAAGCCGCACTTGATTTTTTTTTCTTGCAAACAATAACCACGTTTGATATGAACGTGTTGAAGTACGACAAGAAAACGCTAAAGCAGTTCACTACCTCGAATGTTCCATCGATGCTCCATTGAAGTTAGCGGTACCCCCACCTGTTTTGCCGGTACACAAGATTAAAGGCTCTAAACAGTAGATGTGCCGAATAAAAAAAAGTTTAACCCAATTCAATGTATGCGTACCAAGGTACTCCCTCCGGTGTAAAAAAAAAACCAGTCGTTTTAGCTTTTTATCCAAAGTGCCAAAAAAACTTTCATCTAGAGTACTCCCTCTGTCCTACAAAAAACGCATTTCTGGTTTTTTCAGACAGATTAGTGTGAAAGGCAAATGACTAATCTGCCCCTAATTAATTACATGCACAAGCGTGCTGCTGCTTTGGTTCCCAAAATAATTAAATATGCATGCGTCTCCTTTGATGGGGAACGGATATAGAGAGAGATGGGAGTGGGGGAGTTAATGGGTTGTGTCTTCTTTGATGGGTCCCACGTCTAAACATGCACTCTTTGTGAGACAATTTTTGAACACTAAAAATGCACTCTTTGTAGGACAGAGGGAGTAGTAATTAGATGAGACTTTTGGAAAGCCAAAAAAAGAGGCATGCAGGTGCATCTATTGGTCCATGGGAAAAGTTTTCATAAATTCATTGTTACCAATTAATGAATCAACTAGCCTTTTATAGAGGATTTGGTATTCTAAATTGTGGCTAAAACGACTATTAGTTTTTTTGACATTGGAGGGATCCCATATATAATACCCAAATTAAAGCTTAAACTGCCAAGATCTAGGGGATCGAGATCCAAAAATGAACCCCGTGTAGGACCAGCAGTAATTACGCAGTACGCGCGCACTGCATGCATGCATGCATGCATCCGTGCACGGCGCCATGGGAGACAACGCGGCCATTTGTTAAAGCCATAGATTGTACGGACAAGACAGGACCATCTTCCCTTTTCCTAAAGCTCAACTAAAAGGGAGTTAAACACGTAAGTTTTTGTTTTTAAAAAAGATAAGTTTCTTTGAATTCTTTTCTAAAATACTTCCTCCGTTTTTTTGTTTGACGACTTTAACTTTTTGGCACGTCTTTGATCATTCGTTTTATTAAAAAAATTACTGCAAAGATGTAAAAAAAAGGACATATTTAAAGTATTTTTATTGATTAAACAAATCACAACAAAATAAATGATATTTATAAAAATAATTTGAATAATACAAATGGTCAAAAACGTGTTAAAAAGTGAAAGACGTCAAACAAAAAAACGAAGATAGTAGTGTTCACTGTCTTAACCATTTCCTCTAAAATTAATTGTTCCACACTTTACACTACGGCCTTGTTTGTTTCAGATTAATGTTGAATTGCGTTTTACTGTAGCAAATTTGTGACCCCCTCAAATTACGTTTTAACTAGTTCAAAAAATTATGAAAAAATATTTTACAAACTTTAAGAAGTATTATTTAAAACCCCATAAAAATGACTACAAAACATTACATCATTTGGCTTGTACAAAAATAAAAAATTTTCATTTAATTTAATTTAATTTAATCTGAAACAAACAAGGCCTACACTAGTTAACACTACTCTAAATAATTTTCTCTAGCAATGACTTTGTCTAAAAAAATTCAAAGCTACAATATTTTTAAACTTCTACTGCAGATAATAATAAACACCAAAATGCCTGCGTGCACGAAATGGCCACATTCAACCCACACACATGAACAGCCTATATGGCAACATTTGGACATAGGCTAGCTGCAGCTAGACGAGGCGGCTCACCTGTCCTTTTTTCAGGAGTTGACCTGGGCGGGCTACGACCTCAGTGCCACGGCCCACGGTCCTAGCCAACTGAGCACTGCTCAGTTCTCACCTGTCAACCACAGCTTATCACTAGAAATCCTAGCTAGGGGCCTCTTTGATACCTTGCTTAATTTAGTTTAGTTTTTGTTGGGATTGTAACTTTTGTTATTTTTATATACACCATTCATTTTATTTTTTGAAAATAATTTTTTATAATTCTGTAGGGTTTTTCTCAAAGATCTCAAAAATATTTTTTAATAATTTATTTATCCTTTTCATACTATTTTCAAAGGTGATCAAATTTTACCAACTAAAACTAAACAAGCTATCAAAAAGGGCCTAGATTTCATGTGTACGTACATCTGTGAAAGGAACCTTTGTCTAGATTTTGGGATTTTTATCCGTTATGTCACTCTAGGAAAGTTTGTATCTTGTTTATATATTATATGTCTTATTCTTTCTATAGAGCTTCGATCGAAGATGATTGATTTTATGGAAAAAAGAAACACTTAGAGAAGATGACTTTAGAGATATTTGCCCAACACAGACATGTATGGCTAATGGCTGAACGGATAAACAAAAGAGATACGGTCGTCGGCGTGCGCCACGCGTGCCGCGTGCTAGGTGGAGCCCTATATCACCACTGATTAGTGTAGTGTATCAGTAGGGACAGCCAGGACAGTGGCCTCTTCTCGCCCGCCGCCCACTCGTTGCTTGCTTAATTTGTATGGAAGTTTGGAACCCCAGGCCAGGAGCAGGGCAGAGGGACGACCGAGGGGACCATCCTAGCTAGCGATCCCAAATTGCGCTAGTGACCTAGCTAGCTGCCTAACACTGTTGCCAAGTGTGAGATAGGGGTAGCTAGTAAACAAGTGCTTCGTGTTGTGCAGCCGTCGACGTATGATCCATGTGTGCAACGCATGTGTATGCGCATGCACAGCTAGTATACGAGCGCACGCGTGATGGACAACGGTAGGAGCACGAGTACGCGCGCGCATGTGCAAGGGCGCAGTAATTAATCTTGGCCGTTAATCTTGCGTTTTGGAGAAGCATGTTAAGTTTCAGTTGGTCTCGTATGAAGTGATATTAACGCATGTCCCTTAGAGCATTTTCAATGGTGCAGCTGGCTGCTAGCTATAAACAAGTGTCATATTATCTATAGACACTACTAGAAATCTAACTTTTGCCAAGTATGAATGACAATTACCTACAAACCTTCGGAAAAAGTTAAGGTGGCCGACGGTGCATACTTTTCCCTAGCTTTAGGAAAAAACGGTCAGCAATTACATGTTTTACCGAGAGGGCGCAACAATAATCGACGGTTTCTAGGATTTCCTCGGCCATTCTCATGAATGACCAACGGTAGAACAAAAACTCTCGGTCATCTAAAAAAATGATCGATGGTTAAAAGAAAACACTCGACCATTCAAGGGATGGCCGACGGTTAAAATAAAACCCTCACCCATTCCAAGAGAATGACCGACGGTTGAAAGAAAACACTCGACCATTGTATACAAAAAGATAGGAGTTAAAAGGAACATATATACAATTTTAAACAACAAGTGCGTGAGGTGGATTGGTTAGGTGGGAGAGTTTTATTCAACAGGTCATGAGTTCGTATCCTAGTCAAGACACATTTATAATTAACTTGAGTAAAATGAAAAAAAATGACTTCAAAGATCAAGTATGTAGAGAGAGGTTCATCCCATATGAAAATATTTTTTTCCTATTTCTTCCATTACATTTCCTCATATTTATTCCACCACATTTCCCGAGTGTTTATCATTTCCGTCAGTGAGTCAAACCCACTCATTTATACTTTTCCCGAGTGTTCTCTATTTCCGACGGTAAGTTAAAGTCACTCACTCATACATTTTCCGAGTGCTTAAAAAACCGTCACTAAATTCATTCCCGAGGGTCCGTCGGTAATTGCATGAATTACCGACCACGTTTAGCCAAGGGGAGGTTACCGACGGTATACGCTCGGCCATATACATGCCCTACGGTATTTTCTAATGACCGACGGTATTTGCACACTCGGTAAAAGTTAGAATTCTAGTAGTGAGATAACATATAGTTAGCTTCTTTAATGGGACTAACTATAACATTGACTATAATATTGAATATGGGTCCATATATAATAGATAGTAGGTGCATTGGAATCAGCTATAGATTTGCTGCAAGTTACTCCCTCCATCCTGAAATAGTTGTCGTTTTAGACATGTCCTAAGTCAATGTTTTAAAATGTTATCTATAAAATACTTCTAAACCATTTAGATTCAAAGAATAAAATTCATATAGATGAATTCGTTTCAAATAGAACTTTTATAAAAGTATAATTTTAATGCATGTTAAAATTAAATTACAATAATTTTTAGTGGTCAAAGTTATAATTTGGAGACCGTGTCAATGTGCAAAACGATAACTATTTCATAACGGAGGGAGTAGTAGCTAGCACACCCTCCTTCTCTCCTCCACATAAACAAAAAGCTGAGTTGGAATCCTTAGCTGATATGGCACCATTGGAGATGCTCTAGTGCTAGCTATAAGAAAATGACATGGCACTAAGAAATAGCATATAGACAATATCTCCAATAGTGCTAGTTATAATGTTATCTCTAGATCAATTAATTTGGGTCCACATGTAATAGTGTGTGTCCACCTTGTAATCCGTTAGAGACTAGTATCTCTTGGTTAAGAGCTAGTCTCTATCTCTCTCCTCTCATTCTCTCCTTCACATAAGCAAAAAACTGATGTGGAACGTGTGGCCCCATTGAAGATGCTCTTACGAGACTTCTTATTTAGGCACCACAATAAGTAAATGAAATCCTTATTTCTTCTTTATGGGTATCTGAGCTGAGAACACGACGACTCGTAATTGCTTAGGCTAAGCATGCATATTTCAGTGGCCTAGTATAGTATGATTGCGCCATCCTCGTACCGGTGTCTCGCGGCAGCACGCGCGCGGTGAGCTCGTATTGTGGCGTGAAGCATGCGTACGACCCAGAAAAAGGTTTTAGTGCTGTAGTGAAGCCGTCCATGTAAACAAAAAAAAGAAAGACATGTATGTCTCTATCTTTTGTTCATTATATTCAACACATTGTACCTACTGTGGGACGGCAATTGTTGCTTGCCATGCAACTCTTAGCAGCTTCGCCCAACCTCTAGTTAGCTACGGCTCACGCACGGCCAGCACAGCACCACACGTGTATCGTCGTGTACGTGCACCGCATGAGCCGGATATATACCAGCGCCGGCGATCACATGCGTCCGGGCGGGCGGGCATGCGACCCGAAGCGTCCCTGCCATCGTGGATGGAGACCTGACAGGGTCATGCAATACAAATCAAGTGTCGCAAACCATCACCTGACACTACTACAGTAATTCACCTAGAGAACACTTCATAGAGAAAAATCATCGCTAATAAGCGGCAGGACCGATTATGCCACTTATCTGAGACGGTTCGATTAAAAAATCGTCTTTAATACTGAAGAGTGCGAGAACCGTCTTAATTACTTCAATATCTGAGATGGTTTTTTTTAGTGAACTGTCTTAAATAAAAAGGGCAACATCCAAGACGGTTTTATAGGTGAACCGTCTCTTATACACTACCAGGGAAAGGAGCTGTAAAAGCGGTTGGTAATGCCTTTATAAGCGGTTTTAAAACCACTTGTAAGAAACCGCGACCGATGCCTCGCGGAGCATCACAAGCGGTTCCTATAACTGCTTGTAATGGTGTCTAAAAAGACAAATAATATTGGCACCTCATGACTCACACCTCATCCAGCTAGCCAACCTACCCACGCATGATATCTGATGAGATAGGGGACCTTTCCTTTTATCTATTCGAAAAAGGACCCTGTAGAAGCGGTTGGGACTATTAAACCGCTTATAAAGGCCAGCATCCTAAGCGGTTTGTGTGCCCAACCGCTTCTAGAGCAGCAGCGGTTGGGGACATGAACCACTTAAGATTCTTGGTCTTTAGAAGGGGTTCGTACCCCCAACCGCTTATAGAGGTCCGCTCCTGGCTTGGGGCTGGTTTGGGGCTATTAAACCGCTTGTAAAAGTCCGCTCTTTTTTTTCCAACCGCTTAGGAAAGTCAGTTCCCTAGTAGTGATAGTATCTTAGACGGTCCTGCCATATGACCTTTAATGGATGGCACCCATCATAGATGGTTCATTTTGAGAACCGTCTATGATGCCCCTCCCCACACGCTTTTAGATTATGTGAAGCGCGTGAGCTTCCTTCCCAATCCCACAGTGTGCGTGAGCTCCTAACTTCTTGCACCCAACCGCTTGTCGTCATTGTCCGCCCGCCACCATCGCTAGCCCACCTTCCGCCGTCGCCGTCGCCGTCTTTCGCCCGCCTCCACGTCGTCGCCGTCACCAATCCACTCTCCTCCGTCGTCGTCGCTATCGCTCGCCGCCCCCACGTACGTCGTCGCTTGCTGTCTGCCCTGCCGTCACTCGACATTGCCCTTCTCATCCCTGCCCTCACCTTTGCTAGCACTCGCTGTTGCCGTTGTCGTGCCTCCCAGCGCTCCATTTGCATTGTATTCGATCCTGTATTTTATGGTGAATATATCAGATGGATCTCTGTTTTTGTTTGTACCTTTGGTCTGCAAGTTTAGAATTTAATAGGTGCACAGTTACTTCATCTACTAATATTGCATTTGTCGCGATCAACATCATAGGGACAACGGCAATTCCTGTTACATTTGCTTGTTCTTTGTTGTGATTGGTGTGGAAGATTATGATGAAGGGGCTTAGGTGTCGGCAAAGAGGCTAAAGTGGAGGTAAAACCTCCCTCAACGATGGAGCTTGTGACACCTATATATTCACCGATCCGAGTTGATTCATCGGCGCCACCTGGGGCAGCTATAGATCAACACGACCGGGGCTTGTGCCCGCTTTGACCTCGACGGTCGAGATTGAGGTTGAGATCGAGATTGAGATTGATACCTATGATTGGTGTCAAATGCCTCATTAGTTGATATTTCTTATTGCTTATCTTGTTCATTAAGCATTGTTTGTAATGCATAGGATTTTATCTCATGGTGTCTTATGTGTACTATGTACACACTATTGTAATATTATATGTATTATGTTTTCAATGTAAACCTATGCATGTGATTTTCTATGTGATGCTTACTTTTGCTTGTGTGAGTAAACCTGATTGAAATACTGATAATATGTTCATGAAAATGTAGACGGATCAGGGATAGATGTACAACGTACATTTTTTTTCTCCCAAATAAATTGGGGGAGTGTATGAATTTTTGAGAGCGACAGTTCTTCATATGCAAAATAAAGGATTGGAGTTTATTTGATGTCCATGTGTGGGTTATGAAAATATAAAAATGTTTCGCAACTCTTTCCAAATTGAAAAACATTTGATATGTAGAGGTTTTAAAAATAGGTTATTCATGTTGAGATAAGCACGGCAAGGAGCAGGAAGAGCTGGTGGTCACCACTGACTTCTATGATATTCCAGAATAGATTTTAAATAATTTTGACAATGAAATCTTCGAAGAGGACAATAAATCTAGATCAAATGCTACGCGATGTGGAAGGGGAGTATAACAAGACAAAAATTGATAAATCTAGATCAAATGCTACGCTAAGGTGCTTGAATTGTTGGAATTCAAGTCAAGTAATAATTTCTTTGGCAAGAGCTTTACCGAGTTGTTATGTCTGATTGTGGACATATTTCCAGCAGGTAGTGAGTTATCTAAATCAACATATAGTGCTAAGAAGATCTTATGTCCATTGGGAATGGAGGTAGAATGGATACATGCATGTCCGAGTTATTGCATCCTCTATCAAAAAGAGTTTGCCAATTTGCATCGATCCGGAAGGCCTAGATGCACTTCAAGCGAATACTGTCTGTAATCTATACCATTTGGAGATGAAATTTTCTCCATCTTTTTTTGATATCATGGTTCATCGGATTGTTCACCTAGTGGAAGAGATTAAGATAGGGTAAATTCGATATATGCCAATACAAAGTGGCAATTTCTGGGATTTACCATTACAAAATGATTTATTCGACTCATGCAAGTGCTAAGTTGTGTTTGTCATGACAAAATTTATACCCAAGCATCCCTAATCCTTCTTTACCTTAGCCCTCCTCTCTCTCCCCCCCCTTCTTGTTCCCATTTTCGGTGGCAATCCCACATCGCCACCGCTGTGGACCTTATGCGAGGTCACGTTGTTGCCGCAAGCTTGCAGATCCCGTGTTATTGCCACCTTTGTGGATCACACGCCGCTGACCTTGCGGATCCCAAGCCGCAGCCGACATAGACCTTGTGGGAGCTCGCGCCGTCGTCACTGCCCTTGCAGATACCGTGACGCTGCTATAGACCTCCTGACAGGTTGCTCTATCGCCCTCCTTGTGGTACCCGTGTCGCCGCCGTCCATGTGGATCACACGCCGCGACCGTCGTCCTTGTACATCCCACATCGCCGCCATGGCCCTTGCAGGATCCTTCAGATGAGACCACCATGAAAGGGAGGTGGATGCTCACGCCGCAGTCGCCTCCCTTGCGGGATCCCATCGACGAGACCACGATGAGAGGAAGATAGAGGATGCTTGTGCTGCCGGCAAGACCACCATGAGAGGAAAAGAGAGGGAATAAGAAGGATTAAACAAAAAGGAGGATTAGGTCTTAACAACATCATAATGACATATTCCAAAAGAACACGACTTTATAATGGTATGAACCGTCATCTTATGACATATGTACCCATTCAAGAGGTACATGGGCATCCTGAAAAAGTATGTTTGTAATAGATCGAAACTTGAAGGTAGCATTATAGAAGGTTATGCAACATAAGAGGGTACTGAATTTTGTGTGGATTATGTGGGCACGATCAACCCAATTGGTGTGCTAGCATCTTGTCATGACGGTAAACTTGGTGGTGTAGGTATAATCGGGAAAAAGATAGTCACGCCTAATTTGGAAACATATAATAATGCTCATTTCCTAGTATTGGACCATATGACAGTAGTATCTCCTTTTATCGAAGAGCACAATGAATCATTACGACAAAGGTATCCTCCGAAGACCTATGATTGGATTTATGATGAATAAAAACGTCGGTTTCATGAATGGCTTAAGGTTAGAGTTAAAAATAAAACATCTAACAATCCGACCATCAGTAAGGAGCTACCATGGTTAGGAGTAGGACATAATTGGAAAGCACAAAATCATACAGATGATGAGCATATATATATATTCAAAGATGAGGATTCGACCAACGTACGACCATGTACGTTAATTGATCATTGCAGTTAATTCATACAATCATGTAATTTTTGCTGCCAGTTTGACCCACCACCCGACAATGCGACATCACTGCAGCCAAATAATTGATGTGGAAGAACCGTTAGTGCTATGGCCAATGAAGTATAAAATTCCTCTTCCAACCAATCCTCTTGTACAAAAGCATCATCTTCTTCCTCCAGCCTAAGCCTATCCTCCTCCACTTAGCATTCTTGTGCCACCGCCACTAGGTGATCCCGCATCGCCACCGGTGGACGACCCAGGCTAGATCCAGGTTGCTTGAGATGGGATCTAGTCTCCCATCTCAAGCTTAGAGTGAGTAATTTCTCCTAAGTTTTAGATGATGATATTAGTCGAATTGGGATAAGTTACATTTACGTAACCCTACAAAAACAAAAGTTAGTTGGGGCTAATTCGACACCGACGCCGACTAAATTGAATGGCATCACATGTTGCCACCACTGCCGCTGTTGCTACTGCTCAAGCTACTGTTACTGCACGAGCGCTCATAATATGGATCAACCTAGGTCTCCTTTTCATCTCCCTACTCCTCCTCCTCCTCCTTCTGAGGTGCAAGCGCAATGGCCTCGTCGATGGCTACTTCTTTCTAGCGCACACTTATGGAGAGAGTTCTAGCGTGGTGCCATCGTTATCACGCCACTCCTCCCGCATCCTTTTGCCGTCACATTGGACCCACCTACCATATGTTTGACCAACAACGCCACCCCATCTATCGTTGCCGTCCCGCCACCATCAACCTTCTAGCAGCGTCATGGCCTTGCATCGTCCCCAATCCCCATCCCATCGTCGGTCGGTTACCACCTTGGCCTTCCTTTTAAATCCAAAGACATGAAAAGCATCCATCCTTGAGACCGAACCCTAATCTAGGGAGATGGGGTAGCGGCGGCGAGGCCACCAAGGACTGAGGACGCGGGTGCATGTCGCTGGGGTGGTTGTGAAAGGTGAGACTGAGGACGCGGGTGCATGTCGCTAGGGTTCCACAATATTTCTAATGCATTTTTAATTGTAAAAATATAAATATAAAAACCTTTCACCGTGGGACGACAACCTTTACGTAAATCTGTCGGGACTCAGGATTGAGTAATCTATATATATAACAACGCGCTAGCGTTGTCGTTCTCCGTGTGACACGTCGGCGAAACAATGGCAGCCGTACGATCACGGCCGCTGGCTCCATCGACCCGTCCATTCTCAATTTATATATAAAACGATTTTTCCACAAAAAAAAAACAGCGCACGCTAATTGCTTGACTGGTTTAGTGCGCTAGAGTTAAGCCCTGGGTTCGAATCCCCCAGCCGCTCCCACTTTTGCCTTTTTCCTTTAATTCGTCCAAATTAACCTTAAATAATATTTCGTGCCTACCGAAAAACAAATCACGCTGTGGCGAGTTGGCATTGGGCGCTAGCTTTGGCGTGGGAATCCTGGGTTCGAATCCCAGCTGCTCCCCTTTTTACCATTTATTTTCCCTTTCCTTTCTTCTCGGCTGGTCATCTGCCTGTGCACACAACGTTGGGTCATCATTTCTTGCGTTCAGATACTTTAGAATGCAAAAAAAGAAAAAAAACGACTCATAATATCATGGTGATACCTAAAAAAGAGTTAGTCACTTATAAGAATTATAGGTTTTGTTTAAAAATAAATTAATAAATAATGCATTTCTTTTTTTCTAGAATTTTTCCTTATAAGATGCATGGGAAAACAATGTGTAAAAAAATAGAAAATGCCTTGGGAGTTAGCTCGGTTCCCTTTCCTTTCTTCTCGGCTGGTCATCTGCCTGTGCACACAACGTTGGGTCATCATTTCTTGCGTTCAGATACTTTAGAATGCAAAAAAAGAAAAAAAACGACTCATAATATCATGGTGATACCTAAAAAAGAGTTAGTCACTTATAAGAATTATAGGTTTTGTTTAAAAATAAATTAATAAATAATGCATTTCTTTTTTTCTAGAATTTTTCCTTATAAGATGCATGGGAAAACAATGTGTAAAAAAATAGAAAATGCCTTGGGAGTTAGCTCGGTTGGTCTTTCGCCTGTGCATACAACGTTGGGTGCTGGGTTTGAATCCAGCTCCCCCATCGTTTCATTTTGTTAGATTTTTTCCCCAGATTTTTATAGCACACGTAGAAAAAAAGTACAAAACGCGTAGGAAAAAAAAATGGGCCAATTTTTTTTGGGGAGTTAGCCCATCATTTCTTTCGTCCAGATACTTTAGAACGCCAAAAAGGAAAAACAAGGCTCATAATATCATGGTGATGTCTAAAAAAGAGTTAGCCACTTATAAAAATTATAGGTTTTGTTTAACAATAAATTAATAAATAATGTATTTCCTTATATTTTTTCTAGAATTTTTTCCTTATAAGATGCGTAGGAAAACAATGCATGAAAAAATAGAAAATGCCCCAAAAGGGGAGTTAGCCCATCTTTTCTTGCGTTCGGATACTTTAGAACACAAATTTTTTTTAAAAAAGGCTCATAATATCATGGTGATGGCTAAAAAAACAAAAAATAGGCCAAAAAGGGTATATTTTCTAGCCTGCTAAAATAAATTTGTCGGGGATTAAATTACGGCCCATTTCCATGGCCCACTCCCTGATGGCCCAATCGAACAGCCTGCCAGGGCCCAGCTCCCTGGAAGGTTCTATCTGGCCCATATGCATCCTGCCGAACAGCTTCCTAGCTGGCGTGTTGCGTAATGGCCAATGAATCGTGTCTGAGTCCGACTCGAACAAGAGTTCTGCACGGCTACGTGAAGACCCGGACGTGGTTTCCCGGATTGGAACAAGACGTCGTGATCCCCAAGACTAGGAGTATGCCTTATCTACCTCGGGATGTATCTGGCATGTACTGAGTTCGTTACGATCTCGTAGTTAGCCCGGCCCGATAATCCCTCGGTAGGTCGTTTTGCTCCGCACTATATAAACAGGGGCCCTTTGGCCTTTAGGGGATCCCTGGCATTGAGTTTTACATCTTAGCATCTAGCTTAGAGCTTTGGCACTTGTACACGCATAATCTCGCCGAGACTTGTTCGTCTCGTCGAGCCACCTCTTGTATTCATCTCTGATATATAAGAAAGGCTGGACGTAGGGCTATTATCTCTCTTGAGAGGCTGAACCGTGATAAAACCCGTCTCTGCTCGTTCTTTGTTAGTGGTTGTTCGGCGTGTCTCCTATCTCCTCCTTGAAGAACCTTGGTTGACTTGGGTCAATATCCCAACCGTCGACAAAATTAGACCATGATTTCATGGTATGAGTTCGTAAAAGGGTGTATTCTTTTAAAAAATTTGAAACAACCATAAAAAAATTGAAGAGTGACCTATTCTTTTCTTTTATTCTATTTTTTTTCCTAGCAAGCTAAAAAAAACCCAAAAAATAAAACTTTCAAAACTGCAATTAAAATTTTATGGTAAGGGTTCATAAATGAATTTAAGCATTACAAATGTTAAATTTTTCGATATTAATTATTACTAAAGGCTTTGAAATATATAACTATAGTTTAAATGCATGTATTCATGAAGATGTCCACAAAAGATCTGGATATTTTAAAACATGTGGCATTCACAATAGTTGTACGAGTAAATAATTCATTCTTTTTTTATTCTAACTTTTGTGTCCGCTTAATTTTTTTGAAAAAATAAGCTTTACAAATGGCACCGTAATGTCATGATAATAGTCTATAAAAAAATTTAGACATTAAAAACTAATTTAAAAAACAAAAGAAATAATTTATTAGTTTGTTTTGTGATACATCTTTATTTTCTCATTTTTAAGAGAGATTGGACGCGCTAATCATGCTAGTTTGACTCATTTTCTTTCCTTTATTTCCGGTAGGGATCGAAATGGAGCTCTTGTTGCTACGCCGATGTCAACAGGAAATCAAGTACTGGGCACACGCATACGTCGGATGGAATGACGTGACATAGTAGACACCGCATAAATTGCCAAGATTTTTTTTTTTTTTGGACAGACGGAACTGTTCCCAGATAAAAATGCACGTCCGTAAATGAACTCAGCTCGCTTCCATGGCATTTTCGGCCAGCCGCCCAGCGGTAAACCAAGATCTTGGAGCATTCCATTTTATCTGTGGACCGCATGAATTAATTAACACCTTATTTATGGACTGATGGGCTTATAAATCTTGTGAACAACTGTAGTACAAGGGAAATTATGGAGCAAACTACCGCAAGGAATATTTAATTAGTACTGAACAAACATGCATGCGGCCATGCTGGCACAGCAGAATGGTCACGGCCGTGCTAAGAAGGGTATAAACTTATGGCAGCACCACAGTATACCTTTCAAATGGGGTTAATTTGTAACTCAGTAGCATAAAAAGAGTACCAGTACGACGTAGAATATGGACCTCACATTTAGAATTCCATTTTCAGGCTGAAACTAGACCTTCCAAGCTGGGCCAAACTGCATGCTATATATGGCACTCGTCCTGATGAAAAAAAAGGCAGGGGAAATGGCCTTGTGCCCTTGTCCATGAGCGTACAAATCGTACCTGGAGCTCACTGCTGGTCGACTCGTCGTGCCAAAAAGGATGAACGGAACATCAGTTCTTTCGTACCTTTTCTCGATCAGAAAGAAAGAGAAAGGATAAAAATCTGCTGTTGCATCACACGATCAAAGGCTTTGAACACAGCAGTACTGCCCTGATTCAGCCACGCAGCAGCTGATAAGGCAGGCTTACAGACGCAGATCAGCGGCAGCGATCCGACCCGGTAAGCACGCATGCAGGGAGCGGGTTAGTTTAGTTTAATGGGTCCGGGTCAGAGGCTCTCTGACGCCGGTGCTGCGCCCGACGATTTGACCGGAGTTTTTCCTTTCCAGCGACGACCGACCGCCATCACGTGCCGCCCCGCCTCCCTCATCCGCGCCCCGATGCATGGGCTCCACCACGCGTCAACCCGCCATTGGCTCCTCCCCCTCCTGCGCCGGCGGGCCCACGCCCCTGCGCCCGCTGCCCGGTGGCCCCCCAACGCCCGCTGCAACACCAAAATATCACGACGAGACGGAGGTCGCAGCCGAGCCCCTCCCTGCTCGCCGTTAGCCATTAACGGCAGCAGCGAGAAACTTAACTGACAAGCCATGAACGCAGGGGGTATAGCGCTTGCGCGTCCGTGCTGGCCCAATCCGTGGGGACAGGCTAGGCATGGCGCAAACTCACGCTCACGGCGGCACAGTTGGAGCACTAAGCAGCACGGGCGGCGGCACACGTAGTAGCTTCCCCCACTTGCGCTGAGCCACCACGCCACCAGTTGCCACTGCGCCAAACATGGCCGCAGCGGCAGCTCCCAGTGCAGTGCAGCAGCAGGACGCGCCCAGAGTTACAGCTCATGTAAAATGTCGTACTCACAGTAGTCAGTACTACTGCACTACTCCGCGAGAGCCCCTCGGGGCAATTAAACTAGCCGGGCTCCCCGTAAACCCATGCGATTGCGAGTAGTAAATGCGGGTTGGGAGGGAGGGGTTAAACGACCTGGAGTTAATTACGGAGTGGCCATCGCGAGGGAGTTAAAAATGCGCGCGCTGCGGAATCGCGGGCGTGGGTTCCAACCGCAGCTGTCGGGTTGGGGGATCCTATAAGACGGCGCTAACCACCCTGCTCGCCCCATCGCACTCCCACTCCCACTCCCACTCCTACAGTCCCACTCCCCCTCCCCCCAAAAACCTCCCCAAACCCCCAGAACCCCCCAATCCCGTCACCGCCTGCCGTCTCGGCGACCAAGGCCGCCGCCGGCCTGCTCCTCTCCGCTCAGTGGCCTCCCATCGCTCCGTCCTTGTTCTTTGTGCCTCACTGCTCCGTGGTGCTCGTACTCCACTCCACTGTCATGCACGGCTCCTGTTCCTGTAGGCTGTAGCTAGCTCATCGAGTTTGTAAAATTTACAGAGTTCGAAAACCGTTAGGGGTCGTCGATCCCGGCGTGTCGCGGCAGCGGCTGCTTCGGGGACGTACGTACTGCGTCCGCTTTGAGCTGCTCGAGTGCTCGTGGTCGTGGGTGCTGCTGGTGGTGCCGCCGCCGCCGCCGCCCCCGCCGTTACATTTCTGCTCGCCTTTTAAAAGAGGGTAAAGAGCCCGTCTTTATTACGGCCACTCCCTCCGCCTGCTTCTCGCATAGTCGCATCGCCTTCCACCTCCCGGCCCTCCGGTCTTTATTCTCCTGCCCGATCTGCAGAGCAGGGAGGAGGAATTCATCCGTTCACTCGCGCGTCAGCTCGCTCGCCGGGCACGCGGTAAGGCTGCAGCTTCCTTTCCCGCTGGGGTCACGGTGCAGCGCCTGTTTCGTTCCGAGCTCTGGAAGTCGCCTTAAGAAGGGAGTTTTGAGACACACACACAGAGAGAGGGAGGTCTCGGTGGTGAGGAAGAAGCTAGACTTGCCATGTCGCGGTCGCGGACGGTGAGGATCTTCTGGGACGACCCCGACGTGACGGACTCGTCGTCCGGCGAGGAGGGGTACTGCAGCTCGCGGAGGATGGGGAGGATGGTGCGGGAGCTTCCGCCGGCGCCGGCCGGCTCTGGTTTGCCGGAGCAGTGCAGCATGGGGATCGACGGTGACCGCGCGAGGGGAGTCGCGGTTGCCGGTGGTGGGTGCACGGGGGCGCGGAGGCGGCAGGCGAAGGGCGGCGCGGGAGCTCCGGCTCCGAGCACAAAGTTCCGGGGCGTGAGGCGCCGGCCGTGGGGCAAGTACGCCGCGGAGATCCGCGACCCGTGGCGCGGCGTGCGCGTCTGGCTCGGCACCTTCGACACCGCCGAGGAAGCCGCGCGCGTGTACGACTCCGCCGCCATCCAGCTCCGCGGCCCCACCGCCACCACCAACTTCTCCACCCCCACCAACTCCGCGGGGACCCAAGATCTGGCGGCCGCAGCCGGGTACGAGTCCGGCGCGGAGTCCTCGCCGGCGGTGTCGTCGCCGACGTCGGTGCTCCGCAAGGTCCCGTCCCTGGCCTCCCTGGCCGAGGACAAGGACGACTCTGAGTCCGGCTCCGTCGAGCCGGCCGCCGGCTGCAGCCTCACCGTCCCCGAGGAGCTCGGCGAGTTCGTGCCGTTCGAGGACGCGCCGGTCTACGCCAACAGCAGCTTCTGGGACTTCGAGCCCGAGGCGGGCTTCCTCTACGCCGCGCCGCCGTGGTCCCCCGAGGCGCAGCCGTGGGACGCCTCCGCCGGCAAGAACGCGCCCTGGTCCTCGCCGGTGCAGGAGAACGACTACTTCCAGGACCTGCGCGACCTGTTCCCGCTCAACCCGCTTCCCGCGATTTTCTGATCGGGAACACGGAACTGTCCCTTTTTTTTTTTTTTTTGGAATGTTCAGTAGTGCTGTGCTGTATTGCGTGTCTCGATCGTGTCCGTGTGTGTACTTGTACGTGCTCTCCTCTGCGCCTCCGTCGATGAGAAATGTATTATGCTGAGTAGAGTTTTCGAGCGCTAGCTGCTGCTGCTGCTGGCTGCTACGTGAAGCCCTTTAATTTTGTATAGCACCATACGTGCAACTTCTTGTGAGTAGCTAGTAGCTGCTAGTAGTCGCACAGTCACGCTCCAGTGTACGTACGTGGTGTTCGCAGCATGCACGCGCACGGCTCCGCGGCGGCGTGGTCCAGACATGTGGTCAGTGTAACAAACCGCACACTAAGAGGTACCTATAGACTTTTTTCCCCTTATCGTCGTACCTTGATATATCAATGTTGTGGAGATACTTTTTAGTGATCACTTTAGATGCGTTAGATATATATCCGACATACAGCTAACGAGCTAACGTGAACTTCAGCTACTCTCCAAACAGCGACCCTTCTATCTCTCCCTCCTCTCACAGCACCCTCTCTCTCTCCATCTCCCCATTCTCTCCCATTTGTCTGAAGTTGGACGAAACCGCCACAACGACGGTGCGACGGTCTAGCGGATAGGGCGAAGGAGAGAGAAAGGGCGGGACGGAAGTGCCGCAACGGCTCTTTTTTTTGGGGGCGATAGCGGTGTGGCAGCCCAACAAAGCAACGAGATCATCAGGAAAGAGCAAATAGGGCGCACAAGCGAGCTGCTCTGTATCGAGTTTCCAGACTCGTGGGCTATTGCGTAGATAAACCCTGACGGCTGGTTCGAGTGGGCTGGGTACCTCGCCATTGTTGGCATGGTCTGCGTCGTCAGGCTCTACCTCCACGTCTCACTCCGCATCCACGGCCACGCGCTCCCATGGTGGGTCACCGTCACCGCCGTGATCGACCATGATATTCTCTTTGCCAACTACGCTGGGCACCGCTGCGAACCGTAAGATGTGCCTCTCCTTCACTGTCAACGAGCTCCCGGTGCATCCCAGCCACCTTCTCCCTCAAGCTCCCTTCATCGGTAGCTTTCTCGGCATCCCCCTTTCTCCAGGCCTCGGCAGCGCCTCCCACCAATGAGACAGAGCCTAGATCTGCCATCCCGACAAGATCGAGGTGAGGGGTGGCTTTGGCTTGCAGTGTGATGGTGGCGAGGTGACAGCAACAGCCTTGGCCCGTTGCCCCCATCGGCAACCTCGGCTTGTTGCCCCCAATGACAGCCTCTTCCGCGGCGGATGGCGGTGAATAGGCGGCTACTGCGGTCTTCCTTGGCCTTTGCCCCCATCGACGGCCCACCCCCGCCCTCCCCCTCTTTCTCTAGTGCGAGTAGAGGAGGCGACTAGGGCTTGTGCGGGTGGCGGCGGTACGTGGAAGTGGGGGCACTCCGGGAGCAACAACTCTGCCTCCCAAATGAAAAGCAAAGGGGACGGTGGGGAGGATGAGGGGAAGGCGAGAGACAGACAGAAAGAAGGGTGAAGAAAGAAGATGACATGGTGTGAAGGGTGAGGAAGAAAGAAGATGACATGGTGTAAGGGTTTTTTGCAAATAGTTACCATGTGGCAGGTGATGTTGCTTGTTTATGATGTGTATGTGCCTTTTTCCAAATAATGGGAATGTGTAGGTGATGTCGCAGTCCATATCAGAAAAATGATCATCTCATGGTGTTTGGGACCTGAATTGACCCACTTAAACAACTTTGGGTACATCAATATATAAATTTCTTGTTTTAGGACCTGTTTGACTCCTCAGGACAACTTTAGGTACCAATCATGTAATTTACTCTATAAATATTATCAAGTACTTTTTCAAGACTAAGTACATAATTTTTTATGTAGCCAATCTAATTATTATAAGTGATATTCATAACTCAAGTAAGAAAACTTTGACTAGAAGGCAAATCAAATATCAAATGTTTGTGACCGGAGGTTGTAAAATGTATAATATTTTTTAACACATACAACATAGTATGTTTTGGTAGTCTGCTTGGCCAATGTACCTAAATCCTAGCTGCGCCCCTTATCGACCCAAGTGACGGGACGCTCGAAGGGGATGTCTATCGACCACCAGCGGTGGAGGCAATTAGAGGCATTGCAGATGAGGAAGTGGAGTTTGGATCTGAAATCTTTGTAGCCGCGGCTAAAAGACACAGTTGATAGAGGATATGCGAGATGAGAAGGTAGCAGGCCACAATGTAGCCTCTAAACACACTCTCTTTCGTTTAGAGACACTAACCATTTTTCTCATGCAAGATCCCATATATAAATTAAAGTAGATGGTTATGTTTTATTAATTATAGGGATGGGTTTGATGTGCCTGCCTCGAAGCAGCCGTGGGCCAATCAGAAAGACTATTACCTCCAAAACACTACGAATGCTCTTAAATCTACTGGCAAAACTTTTATACTTCTAATAAGTTCTTTTAAATTATGTCTTATAAAAGCGAATGGAGGAAGTAGAGGTACTATGGAAGATTAATTGAGACGGTTAAACAAAACATAAGGACATTTTTGCAGGAATTGTTTTGGCTATATAAAGGCATTATTGTGCCATTAGAAAGATGCATTTAATGACTCGAAAAGTGCGTCTTCTTCTCTGCAGGGAAAAACTCTGTTTCAATGTTTTTTTACTGTAACGCGTGCTCAAAATAAGGAGGCCATGATTTTAGTTGCAGAGAAAGTTTGCGGGCCTTGGTGGCCAGTCCGGTCGGGGCCGCCCCGCGCCATGAGTGAGCCCACGAAATTATGCAAACTGCAACTTGCGGAGGGTCACTGCATCGGCGCTAAGCCGCTACACCTACACCTTGCGTCGGTACAGGCACCGTCTCGACTCAAAACGATCTCACTCGACCTTACGTTAAGATCATCCGGCACAATTCTTCGTTTCTCCCTCCAACAGTCCAACTCATAGAAAACATAACCTTTTAGATAGAGCCCATCTAAGTGCTATACAGATTGCACAACTGCATAGAGCTGCTGAATCATTAGGATCCCCAATTCTAAATAGCTAAACAAACACACGTATACAACATCTTGTCATGTACAGCAACAATAAATTACACAATGTGAGTAGTCTAGTGGTAGGGAATGGTGCATATAATCAATATGGCTTATATTCAAATCTCGTAACAAGCATTATTATTATTAGTTTGATATTTTTATTCTCTACTCACGATAAACCCTATTTAAAAACTTTGTTATACTTTTACACCGGGGTCTTATTTTTTGGTATTTTTATTCCCTACTCATGGTAGGCACTATTTAAAACTTTGATATATTTTTTTTCCTACCCACGATAGACCCTATTTAAAATTTGTTATACTTTTGCACCGGACCACAAAATTTCTATTTACAAATATTATTATATTTTTGCGCCGGGTTCTTAAAATTGTATGACCAGCCCTGATTTTAGATTTGTTCTAAATCAAAATTCTAAAACTTTATCTATAAAAATCTTTTAAACTATTTAGATTAGTCACATGTAGATCATGCGGATAGACATCTCCAAAAAAACTTGTTTGACATATTTTTCTCAAATTTTTGAATAAATTCAATGATAATTTCTGATCAAAAATGCATTTCCGTCAATGTTCAAAACGACAAACTTTACCAACAGAAAGGAACAATAATTCAATAGGCACAGGCGCGAGGCGTCCCGTTACTCATGGGCATTTACGCCTTGCTGTAATTAATTAACAGCACGTTTTCCTGCTGCTGTCCGTCCCCGTCGCCCCGCCCAGCTTCGGGCCGGGAGGAGTAATGCTCGTGCGGAGCCCGTATAGCCCCGTACGCGCGTGAATCCTGTGACGACGCGCGACAGTGGACGCAATGGCACGGCGCGCGGGCGCGAGGGTCCGAGTGAATGCGGGCCGGCGAGCGAGCGGAGGCGCAGCCGTGCCTGCAGGAGGAGCAGCAGCCGCGGTGGTCCACTTGTCCTCGTGGCCGCGGCGGTCGGCGTCAGGCCCACCACCACGTCCACGTAGCGCCCCCCGAGCAGGAACCACGTACGCCGGTGACCACATTTCACGTATACGGGGATCGGGGAAGGAGACAGCGCAAAATAGATAAGGCGCTCAATCGGGGCCGACGCCGAGGGAAGTATCAGGTACTCGTATGAAGTACGTGCGTGGCGGGTTTGGACGTGTGCGTGCGTGCTTGCGCACGTACGTACCACGCGGCGCGGCCCAGCCAGCGATATCGGTGAGGCACTGAGGCGGCCGCCGCACCGGGAGTAATGGACCACGGCCATGGGCGCGAGGGCGTTGATGGCGGCCGTCTTGCCGGGCTCCCCTGTGGTCGCTCTCCCGCCGGGCTCGGTCTCGGTGACGTCCATGATGGCCGGGGGGAATATCTACATGCAGCCAGGCTGGTTGTATCAGCGTGGCCATGCCGCCACCGGCACCGTCCTGCACGCGCGGCCACCGGCTACTTGGTCCTGGTGTGGGTAGCTGGTGGGCGCCTCAGCCTCTAGGAGCGCAAAGCGCACGCCGTGTTTTGTGCAGGAGAGCACACCAATAGTTGCAATTTCGCGTGGGTGTTCTGTCCTTCCGTTCAGGACCAAGTACTCCGTCTCGCCTTCATGATCGACTTTGGTCTCTGCCTCTATAGAGGACAGACCCATGGGCAGGCCGAGATACCGTGACGGCCCAAGGACTCAATGTTTGGAGTCCCTCTTGGAGTCGTTCTGGTCGTACCCGTTCTTCTTAATGCTCGGACCTGGCTCTCTCCAACAAGAATCCCTAAATTTAATCCCCTATAGCCTCATATACAGACTTTCTTTAAAAAAATATCTCCCTATATTTTTCACATCTTCAACGGTGTTCCCTATATGGAGAATTATATAGAGGAAGTAAAGAGAACCCCTAAATATAAGGGAATGAAGAGAAAAAACTCTATTTTAGAAAACGAAATAGGAAATGTTGTGAGCATACACTACAGGAGACTGCAACACTCTCGACGGTTTAATCCGTCGAGAAAATTAGCAAAACCGTCAAGATAAGTTAGTGTCGACGGCCAGCCGTCGAGACAGAGTAATAGTCTCGACGGCCTGACCGTCGAGACTATTAGTGTCGACGGCTGACGCTATAGCAATCGATACAGATAGCCAAGACGCCGGTTGCCATCAGGGCGCCCTAGTATCGATGGCCACAACCAGCCGTCGATACAGAGAAAGTGGGTCCCACCACAAGGCAGGCTCCTGGTGACGTGGCACGGACACACAGTGTCGACGGCCACATCCAGGCCGTTGACACTGTCATCGGTGGGCAAGTCTTGACAACCACTGACTGGCCGTCGACACTGTCATCGGTGGGATAGTCTCGACGGCCACTCACTGGCCGTCGAGACAATACCAGAATAGAAAAAAAAATTTAAAACAAAAAAAATCACAAATTTTCGCGGCTACGACTGCTCCTAGCAGCAGCCGCAGCCGCACCTGCAAACCCAAAAACCCCGACATTCACATATACCCTTCGTCGCATAAAAGCGACCACAATTCATCAAAATTCATCAAAAGCACATATATAACACATCCAAATTCATCACATAACATATCCGAGTTTCAGTTTCAAACTAAATGTAATAAACCTAACAATCTATTGATCCGGATCGCTCGGCCGGGGTTCGCTAGACGGGGGTGGATTAGACGGCTGGGTAAACATCGGCGGGGCGCTCGCGAAGAGGTCAGTAACCCAGGTGGGACCCTCCTGGCTCGCTGATGTGTCTCCTCCCTCCGTGCCGTGAAGTTCACCGATAGCAGCTGAACCGGAACTCTGCATATATAGCACATATAAACGGTTTACAAGATTTATAAACGGTTTGCAACATGAATTAACGTGAGTTAATAACTTACCGTCGATGTCATATACAGCAAGTCACCCTGTGGCGTGAGGTGGGCCCACGTAGTCACCTGGTGGAGCAGTGTGCGCGCTGTAGGTCATATAGGGAGCCGGTGTCCCGTATCCACCTCGATACGGTGGCGGACCCCCATAGAAGACCGGACCACCAGCGGTACCACTTGGGCCAGCCTAAAATTTTATTTACGACTTACTTATGCATTTAATTGCAATAAATGACATGTGAATGAATAGTATAAGGTTAAGGACATTACCCCGCCCAGTCGAGAGAGAGACTCCAGATAGGCGAACCTCTGCTCGAACTCCTCTCGCTGCCTCGCCATCTCCGCCTCCTGCCTCTGCCTTGCTTCCTCGTGGCTCCTCAGTCTCTCCCTCATCGCCTGCATCATCTGCCTATTCTCCTCCCTCTCCCGGTCCCTCTCCCTCTCCATCCGGGCCTCGAAGGCGCGTCGGCTCTCCGTTGCCAGTGCGAAGCTTGCACCTCTGGCATGTAATCCTCCGACCTGCAAAAAGCGGTGTCACTAGTTACAAAATATCACCTGAACTAACTCGTACATAAATAAGACAATATGTTACCTCAGGTGGTACTGTCCGAGCGCTAGCCTCTCATGGGCCTTCCCACCCATAGCCTAGTGTATGACTACTGGGTCAAGTGGCTCCTCCTCTGGGTCCTTATCTTGCCCATGCTTCTCAGCGTAAGCCTCTTTGTAGCGTGCCTGCATCGAAGTGAAGATGAATTATATTGTATTAATGTGTAAGAACCTGAAGTTGATGAACAAGTACGTACCTCTCGCTGCGCAGCTACCTGGTCCATGGGCCCAAATGAGCCATCTTTGTTCTGGGAGGATTGGCTCCTCCGAAACACTGACAGCCAAGACGGAAGCTGGCCGGTCGTGGCGCCCTGCATCATACAAGGAGTGTTGACATATTTGTGATCACGAAAAGTGAAGTTCAAAATAGTAAAAGGTACATTACCTTCCTTTGCCTCAGTTGTGCGAACGACGACTTCCCTGTCGTAGTCTTGCTCGTCATAGCTGCTCGGTTCTTCTTGGCCTTCATGGACTTTTTCATGAACGCCTCGGCGGCCCAAGGTTTGCGACAGGCCTCCCAGCATCCGGGCGTTCGACACCATCCGGTCGAACTCACAGCGTTTTTGAGCATGCAGGTATAGCTTGCGCGCATCAGACAGAGTAATCTTCTCGCCCTTGACAATCCTAACCAGACAAAACAAAAATAAATCAAATGTTAGTAAAAATTTACATCGAAAACCTCAGATGAAATTAGTGAATACCTATGGAAAACTTACACAGCGGTGATCCGTGCACTGGACATCAGATCCTGCACCTTTTGCTTTGCGTTCCTGTCCATGACAGAATCGATGTCAGCCTCCTCCAAGCCCGGACGAGGGCGGTACCTAAGCTGAAAACAAATGAAACAAGAGTAAGCGGCGGCGGTGCTGGCACAAATGGAAAACAGAAAAGTTATCACGCACCTAGAACTCCCGTCTATCTGCTCGGCGGCAGTGCTATCATCGTGCGGCGCCACCTTGTAGTCATCCCAAGAATAAGCGGGATGCTGTGCCCCCTCCTCACCGACCATACCAGGGTAGTACTGGCGGACGAGGATGCCTAGTGCGTTACCTGGCTGGGTATCGTATTTATTGTGGTGGACATTGAAAAAGTTGCTATAAAGAACTTTGGACCAGGCACAAGGAGTGATAGAAACATGAACTCCTCTTTCGTTAAAAGTGATGGCGAAAGGTTCATGGGCATAGTGTTGACGGCGTGTTCTCCGCTCAACCACCGCGGATCACACCCCTGGTCAGATTTCTAGTCTGCTAGCCAACTCGATCAAGCTCGATTCGATTCGAAAGTCCGGGCACAAGAAGGCGACTCTCAGATTTACCGAGTTCGGACCCCCTCGCGGGTAATAGTCCTACTCCTGCTGAGCCTTAGCTCTTTTCTGATTGTGGTTGAAAGGGAATGTGTTTACAGGGTGTTTTCCATGCACCAATGCTCCCATCCCCCTCTTCCTCTCTCTCTCTCCTTTTATACAAGCTTTGGGTCAAGGAGAGAGCCGAGGAGTAGGCGATGCAGTGCTCTCAAGATACATCGACAAGACACGACAGAAGAGACGCAACGTGTCACGCCTTGCCGCCGCCAGCCAGCCGCCTCAGCGTTCCGCAGAAGTTGCCTCGACCCGCATAGTCACACCGGTGAGTTCAGGCGGGCCCTCCGGTTCCTCCCGACACGGCGGCCTCCTCAAGCAAACCTTCTCTCTGCGGTCAATTCTTCTGCGCCACACAGGATGTACCGCCGGACTGCAAGGGTCATCAGAAGCGTAATCATTTCTTCCTCTGTCTATCCGCGTGATGTCTCATTAAATGCGCTTCGTCCTTCAGAAGCAGGGGAGCCTTCGTCCCAAGACTCTTCGCAATGCTCGCTGCTGGCCCCGCCTGACGCTGGGGCCCTCGCCTGGTCTCCAGAGGGGCTCGCCACGCACCCCCGCCGGCGTGGGGCCCTCACCTCACCGTCGGAGGGGCTCGCCCACGCGCCCGCTGGCGCGTGGGGCCTCGCCTTGCCCAGGGGGCTCGCCCACGCACCCGCTGGTGCGTGGGGCCTCCCGGCCTCTGAGGGCTCGCCATGCCACTGGGCCTTGCTCGTCCGCTTTGACGTGGGGCCCTCCCGGCCTCTGCGGGGCTCGCCCACACTGGGCCTTGCTCGCTCGCCGACGCGTGGGGCCTCCCGGCCTCTGAGGGGCTCGCCATGCCACGGGGCCTTGCTCGCCTGGCCGACGCGTGGGGCCCTCCCGGCCTCCTGAGGGGCTCGCCCACGCGCTGGGGCCTTGCTCGCCCGCCTGACGCGTGGGGCCCTCCCGGCCTTCCTAGGCCTCTTTGTACCCCGGTATTTATTACACCGACAAGTGTATCTTCTCATATGGCATTCCGCGACCACCTATCAGTTTCTAACACTCATACCAATTAGGAGGCAACTTGTGACCTTGAGGAAGCACATCGGACCACAAGGATATGAGCTCGTCGAAACAGTTGATAGATAAATTATATTTGGACTTAATTGCTAACATACGGGCCACAACAGATAAGAGAACCACCATTGTGCTATCGTGCAGAGGTTGTTTTGCAGACTCGAGAAGGTCCATGAACTCAGACAAAGCTGTGGGTGGCTCTGCATTGGAGAACTTATGACCGAAGTCATCCATCATATCATGCACCCGATCAATTTCATTGAAACCTTCACCGGTTGGGAGTGATGTCGGCGGTGGATCAGCCCACCGACTCTCTCCAAGATAAACCCATCGACGGTACTCGGCTTTGTAGCCATGCGTATACAGGTCTATCTCCATCTGAGCGCGGGTTCTTTTCTTACAGTTTCCACAATCAACACATGAACAAGTTACCCTGGTGTTTTCATTTCGCGCATCCCAAAAAGCACGATTCAGAAATATCTCAGTCTTGTCGTACCATTCGTCTGAGTAGGGTCCATGCTGTTGCCATCCGTCGTACATCCAATTCCTGTCTTCTTCCATCTCTGATTTGCCAGCCATCGTTGCACGTGAGAGTTTTATATTAGGCTTTGAAAGGCTTCTAAACCCACATACGAATTACCGTTCGATCACACGTCGCGTTGCGGTACCGGAGGTTCGAGACAAAATTTCGGCAGCATAACCCTATGGGTTCTCCTAGTGCAACGATGGCTTGGGAGCCTACAAAAGCTCCGAAGCACTTATTTTATGCACAGGAGAACCTCTATTAGGGTTACACCGTCGAAAATCCCATCTCAAATCATCAGCTACGACAACGCGACGTGTGATCGAACGGTAATTCATAGGTTGTCCACTGGGACGCCCATAAGGGGCTCCACTGGACAATTCGAAAACGTGTGTTACATCTCGTATTACAGCACAACGAATCACCGTCCGTGTTTCATACGAGATGTGCCGTTTCCGAACGGGTGATGTACGACTAGGTAACATCCATTAAACTAATTCACGTACACTACCTAATCGCATGATAAATAATGCAAATCACCATCAACAGCCATAATAAATAAATTAATAACTGATAACAACAACCCTAAATTTTAAGCTACATATCCTATTTTTTTTTTTCTGTTTTTTATATTATTTTGTTCATGTTAGTAATGATTAAGAAGCAAATAGTCTCGACGGAATATTCGTGGCTGTCGACACTACACTACCAACATTTAAAAAAAAGGTAGGAAAATACCTCGATGTAGGTGACGGAGGCAGCGGGACAGTGGCGCAACGTCGGTGCGGCCGTGTGGCGGGGAGGCGACGGGCGGCCGGGAGGCACCGGCCGGCGGGAGGCGACGGGGCAGCGCGTCGGGGCGGGCGGCGGCACGAGGGCGGGCGGCTCGTCGGGGCAGGGCGGCGGCGACGCCGGGACGATGGCGTCGGCGGCGCGTTAAGCGGCGACGTCCGCGGAGTTTCGGGCGGCGCGGCACGGCGGCGCCGGCGCATCGGGCGGCGGCAGGGCGGGCGGTGTGGCGACGGCGCGACGGGGAGGCGAGTGGGCTCGGGACTTGGCAAAATGCCAAGTCATCCATCATATCTAATGCGTGACAGTATCGACAGCCGTCTCCTAGCCGTCGATACTATGCCCGTAACGGGCTAATCCAATGCATCTATCTCGACGGCCCTGTCTAGGCCGTCGAGACAGCCCTTGTGCGATCTCAGTCTCGACGGCTTACGCAAGCCGTTGACACTATTTTAACAGTATCGACGGCTATTTGTCAGCCGTCGACACTGCCCCTATCCAACAGTGTCGACGGTTTTAGATCAAACCGTCGACACTATCGTTGGGGGAACTTGTATCAACGGTCATTTATAAAGCCGTCGATACTATCTGTGCCGAGGGCAACTGTTGACTATCGTCGATGTAGCTGCTCTGTATCGACGACTTTGTTGTAAGCTGTCGAGAGAGCTTTTAGTCTCGAGGGCAGCACCCCCCAAGGGCTTAATCAGTCAAACGACTCTATTTCAATTTTAAAATTTTTTTAAAAACATTTTAAATGATCAGACCACTCCATGCTGTTTCCTACATAAAATTGCAGGTATAGAAAAAAAAATCAAAATTTTTGAAGCTTACCGTGCGGTGACTCCTTTGTAAATGAAAGCTTTCCGGAGAATTTGCGGCAAATGTTTACTATTTCATGCGTCTCCATGATCACTAAACAAGCATTTGAATTTAACTTATTTTTATTAATAAGGTTAAATTTATATACGGCTTAGTACACTGATCGATAACCTCATCCGATAAAAAATTAAACATTTAGCTTTTCAAAATTAAATATTACATTTTAAACATTATTTAAAAGCTAGGTCGACGTATATTATTCCATTGTAACATAACAAAAAAACATAACAACATACATTTCATGTACACGACATTCGCATCATTTAACTAGATATCACAAAAACCTCAAAGAATTTGAAATGAATTTAAATTACAAAATAAATTTACATCAAATAGGAATTAAAGTGTTTCCAAGAATAGTTGTGTCGACGGCCATGTCCTAGCCATCGAAACTGTCTTTCTGGTGCACACTGTATCGACGGCTTAACGTCTGGCCGTCGACACAACATCGACGCCGTCATCCTCTAACACTTCCGTGCGCCTCGGCCGTTGAGAGTGTCCCATAAGTTTCGACAGTTGCATGTTGGCCGTCGAGTCTAATTGATGTGTCTCGACGGCTGGGTACTGGCCGTCGAGACGGTAACTGGCAGTCGACCCTGCTGCCGATTCCTGTAGTGATATATGGGAAGAATCCGTTCCCAATTTTGGGATAGAGGGAGATTTAGGGGAGCCTGTTGGAGACAGCCTCAAGTCTCGAGATGCCAGCGATCAACTTACAACATTGGGCTAATTTATATGCCAGTGGCCCTAGGGGTCGGATTTAACATTTTCTCACATAGGAGATTAGCCCCTTTTTATTATAAATTTGCCTTGTTCCCATCTATTATTTTAGAAATCAAATAAAAAGAAAAATCTAAATCAAGTATTAAATTTTCATTATTTTCTTGATAGTTTTATATTAATTAACACTTATATTTTTATATTTTTTTATATTAATTATAATAATATTTTCATAGTCTTATTGAAAGTACCGCATGCTTCATGACTTTTTAGATTGTTTGAGATTTTTATACATTTTGAAAAAAATAACAGAATACAATCGCGTGATCCGATGAACTAGAAAGTTCTAGTCAGGACAACAACACAACATGTATATCTATACATCCATGGAACAAGCACAATACTGATTGGTGTGTTGATTTTTTAAAGACTTTCCATGCATACATTTATCTTACCCTCTATAGGTTAGGATCCACGGGCGTGCATCGAAGGGTGGCGTGGCCACACTAGCGTCACCATAGAACAGTCAGAGATAGATATAGAGAGAGAAGTTTGTGGTGGCGTTGCTGCTGCAAGGCCACAGCCCTAGAAGGAGGATCGGGTTAGGCTCATGTAGGCAAGCATGCCGAAGGAGAGTGCCTAACAGAGGAGAAAATGTGCAAAGGTATAGGGGTTTAATGGTAATTTCATCGCATACATGAAATTCAAATTTAAAACCAAGATTTGAATCAGGGGAGTAACAGGGGTTGATAAAACGAGGGGGATTAGGTAAGATAAAGAGGGAGGTTTCAACAATTTAGGAAATTAAGCCAAGATGGCAAAAGGTAAATTCTCTTAGATAGTCAAATTTACGGAACCACAATTGAGCTAGGACAAAAGGGTTGAATTAGACCCAAAAGGAGCTAGAATAAGGGTGGCAAGGAAAGAGGGATTATAAAATGGTATCTAGGGCTAAACACTAATCCTGATCTTGAAATTACTATTCACCAATTGACAAAAGGAATACATACATACATACATACATACATACATACATAATGTGCATAAAAAAGTTTTGTTGCTTGTTAACATAATGCTAGGTGTGGAAAGTACCATTCAAAATAAAAATCACTATTCATGGTTTGAAAACACATGAATAAAGTATTTTTCACTTATAACTAGTTATACATACAACAATAAGCTTCCAACACAAGCAATTAGATATAAAGTATTTTGCTTAGGTCACTATTCAAAATATGAAAATACGTTTGCGCACAAGTATGTATGTGCATTGATGTCCCATGTCTAAACATCTATATTGTTATATACACACAAGTAGGCATTTGAGAAATAATTAAATTGGAGTATAAATTAATCCTTCATTTATTAAAAAGAACATATTTTGAAATGAACTTTGCACAAGACCCTAGATACATAAAAGGCTCTTTTGATAAAACCTCAAATAATGGGTTGGATTGTCAAAGTGTAGGTTAGAATTTCAACTAGGGAAAATAGAATACTCACGAAAAGCTCATAAATCAAAGTATGGATTTTTAGTGGAGTTTTAGATACTAACAAGTTGATTAAAATGCTATTTGAAAAATGTTTCTTTTGGCAAAAGAGACATAAAATATTTGAAAAGAGACAATTAATTAGATACGGGGATTCCTAGCCCTCGTAAAGGGGCGATTATATTTTAAAGCTTAAGAAATTACAAACCGGGAAAGTGTCTATTGAATTATGGGTTCTTGGTAGAGAAATTTGTTTTGCATTATTTTGATTATTTTCACCAAATTCAGAAAGGGTCAAGATTTCCAAATAAATTTCTTTCATTTTAAATTGGTTTCAAAGAGGGACTTTGACCAAAAAGGTATAAGGTAAAACTCTTGAAAGGTGAATAATGTATTTTCAAATTTTATGAAATCCCAAGCTTATGAGAATAAAATGTTCATTTTGATTATTTTTTTTTGTAAATATGCTAGAAAAAATAATTTATGAGAATAAAATGTTCATTTTGATCTACTTTTTTTTTTTTTTGTAAATATGCTAGAAAAAATAATTTGAACATAGCTGGTGGTTCTAGAAGGTTCTAGAATTGACTTGGTTATGTGCAGGAAGGAGGAAATATGTGTCGGGTTTGCTTGAAAGAAAGATTCAAGTTGGTTAGAGATTATCGGGGATTGTGTTTTGCCTTCCATGCGCAGTGAAATGTTTCCTGGAGTACCTCAGATATTCCTTTGCCCGTTGCTCGCGAATGGGCAACTAATCGAGATGATGGCAACACGTCGGGCTAGGCGTTGCCCAATAGCGTGTTGATCAAGACATCGGAAGGCTTGGCGGTAAAGTATTCATCCCTGTGACGGATCATCCCATTACGGAGGAGCGCATTAGGGTTTTAAGGTTGCGCTGATATGTCCGTAATCTAGGTTTATCTTTCTGGATTTGTATCCCTAGTGCTAGTATAAATTCCTGCCTCCTGCGAGGGTATAGGATCATCATTATCCCGATATAGCACACCTTCATCGTTCATCTTGCACAAAGAAAAACCCAAACTAGATCTTTCTCTCATGAACCTTTGTACCGTGATCTCTTGATTATATCAAAACACTATACGAAGGCTATTATTTCTTGATTGAAAGGCCTAAACTAGGATAAAAATATCTCTGGTGTATCTTTCTTTGAGTCCTACAACAAGATCTCTTTGACATTTTGAGATTTGAGATCGTGGTAGAAAGAAGGCTCTCTAGTCCCGTAATTCCAAAGTAAACTCAAACCGGGAAGCTCATTCCTAATCATCGAAAGAGAGATATATGTAAACTATGGAAAGATCACCTTGGATTAGGAAAGGAGAAGAGTTCGGATCGGATTTGAGTTTTAGATAGAATGAGTTTTTTTTTTGTGCGAGTACGGGTCGATTGGTATACGCGGAGAACACCTTATTCTTTATATAAATAGTAGACGTATGGCCATAAAATAGGGAGCAATTGTTATCAATCCATGCAAATATACTTTTTCTACGTTATTGTCTAATTTCATCGCATTAGGCTTAGTCTAGAGTAGTTTCACGGTATTCTAGATTTCGATCGGTTTCTAGGTGCACCCAAGGTAAGTGCTGCCTCGATATGGTTCGATCCTTTTATTTGTTTTTACTTAATTTATATCGGCTTCTTGTTTTTGAATTGGCCTATACATCATTTTTTTATTCTACTTACTAGTTAATACTATCAGCTAGTTCGCAATATGTTTACCCAGCTTTCTACTACTTTCTTGATTTTATCGGCTTAGTAATAAACTGTTTATCCTTATCTGGCTATTCCGTTGATTCTATCAGCTTATAGTATATTCACCCATTGAACCTATTGGTTTAGATCGTATTTAAACCGATAGCCTTGTTATCTTTTACCATTGTTTAGATTTGTTCCCTTGTGATTTAGGGTCAACCTGTAAGCTATTTAAAGCTGATTATGTTTTTCTCTTGCTGATTGCATGATCAAATAGATTGGTACGTCGAAAACCCAATTTTAGTGTCAACGAGGATGAACCCTAAACTACATGGTATGTTTGGCCGATTCAATTTTCGGTGCGAACATCATTAGAAAAGAATTATTTTATATATTTTTTACACAATACTTATTTATATAAACACTGTTATGTTATGGAGATCCTTAAAATGGGTTTTTACACTCGAGGCGACTCGAACCGAAGGTTGCTCGCGGTGTCTTTCGGCTGTGTTGTGCCTTGCCGATGGCTAATATGCAGACTTGTTCCGATGAGCTTGATGTGCTATGCCGGTCCATTTCGTTGCAGCCCGAGACACAACGGATCTGTGCTGTGCTTGCCTGGTACGACCCAACTCCTACATAGTCCTGGAGACCGTGGATCGGTCGCTCGAGGAGATCTCCGGTGAGGAGGGCAACGCCAACGGCGAGGTTGCCGGTGTTGGCGTGAGTGCCACCGATCGATGTGAGCAGGATCGAACAGCAGGCTGCCCTATTTCAAGCACCGAATGCAGGCACCCTCGCATGCAAGAAGCTATGTATTGCTTGGCGCGCGGATCGTAAATTCATAATATGTTCTACTACACTTTTATGAGCGTACGTAATAATATTTGTTGTTTTGTCTATATGAACCAAGTGCAAAGGGACCAAGAATAATGGCAACCAACTACTCAAGTTGCCGGGTTCTTAGCTCGAGGTTTTGATCTATGCCTATTTCACACAGTTGTGTTATGGTTGTTAATTATCTATAGTGAAATTTTGAGTATGCATGTATGAATACCTTATTATTATCCACTAGGTTGCAAAATAACAGCGCGACAAATAGAATGCTACATTTCTATATTTTCAAGATATATGTAATGCTACTTAATGTCGATTTTTAGAAAACTCAAGTTTTCGTCCATGTACATATGTGTTTGTTAAACAACCTACTATTTCTAGTTACATTTCTCCATGTTACGAATTAGTATTTGTTCCACCAATATATGCAATTGAACTCCTGAGAAGGACTATCCATGTGCCATACGCACATGACATGGGATTCCATGCACACAATCCTCTATGCTGACGACGCTGCGATTTTCATCGCCCCCGTCAAGGAGGAGGTCGCTGCTCTGGCCTCCATTCTCCAACGTTTCGGAGATATAACCGGCCTTCGCACCAACTTCTCTAAGAGTCATGTGGTGCCCATCCGCTGCGAGGGCATAGATTTGGATGACGTGCTTGCCGCCCTTACGGCCAGGCGGGTCGATTTCCCCTAACTTACCTAGGGCTGCCCCTCGCTCTCCGGAAGCTCAAACAGGTCCATTTCCAACCTCTCATCGACAAAGTCACCGGGAGACTAAGCGGGAGGTGGGGACCCATGATGTCCAAGGGGGGGAGGCTCACTCTCCTCAAATCGGTCCTCTCGGCCATGCCGTCTTACCTGCTGTCGGTGACCGTACCTCCTCGCTCGGTCATCTCGAAGATTGACAAGATTCGTCGTGCTTGGCTCTGGTGGGGCTTCGGTTCAGCTCGTGGGGGACATTGCCGAGTTAATTGGAAGATTGTGTGCTCCCGGCAGTGGTATGGTGGGCTGGGAGTCCTGGACCTCCACTCCTTTGCCCGGGCCCTTCGCCTTCGCTGGCTCTGGCTCTACAGGTCCAGCTCTTCCCAAACCTGGGTCGACACACCCCCGCCAAATGGGTCCTCGGACAATGATCTTTTTCGGGCGGCTACCACCCTGGTGCTTGCGAATGGCAAGTCCATTTCCTTCTGGAGGGATACCTGGCTTGATGGGCAACAGCCGCAGGATATTGCCCCGCGGCTGTTCGCCGCCTCTACCAGGAAAAACAGATCTGTTGCTCAGGCGCTTTTCAATGGGAACCGGTCATCGATCTCCGTGAAATTTCCTTCCTTCCATGGTCATGAGCTGCCACCCTCCTCCAGCGTCTCTGCAGATCGCGCCTTCAAAGACGAACCGGACCGTGCCATATGGCGTTTCTCCCCCTTCGGGGACTACTCCGTGGCCTCCGCTTACCACCTGCAGTTTATCGGAAGAACTTCGTCAGACAACCATCGCTTGTGGAAGCAGTGGGCCCCCTCCAAATGCAAATTCTTCGGGTGGATGTTCTTTCAGCGGAAGATCTTCACAGCTGACTCTCTTTTGAGGAAAGGGATCCCCAACAACTACTTCTGCCCGCTTTGTCAAAGAAATTTGGAGACCCCGCATCACCTCTTCCTCACCTGTAGTTTCTCCAACCAGGCGTGGACTCACATCTCCGTCAAGCTGTGTTCGCCAAGGCTTTGCCCCTCCACGTGGTCTCACCCATATTGCCTCCCATATGGTGGAGGTTGGACATTCAAGGGCAAATGGTCAGCGGGGCCGCCTCTGCTGCTCTCGCAACTTTATGGCACATTTGGTTAGAACGAAACAATCGCATCTTCCGCGGCTGCGACAGACCGATGTCGCTTTTCTTGAGCTCTCTTCTCGATGACCTACGCCTCTAGGAGGCGGCAGGGCCAGTCTTGTAATTAGTTAACCCCCCTTTTAAAGCCTGGGGTGGGGCGTCTTACTTTTTTCCACCCTTTTTTATACGGCTCTGTATTCTTGGCCTCTAGCCCTCCTTTTTATAATCAAGTACAGGCGATCCTTTTGCCCTTCCCTCAAAAAAAATATGACATATGAGCCGGTCTAGATTGTAGTTTCTATCCTGACATTAACCACACCACAATGAACACCAGCGGCGGCCGAAGACATATGTAGAGTGAAGGAAGAAATTGCAGAAATGCTAACTAGATATAATTCCATCTTTTCTTACAAGCATGATCAGTTGAACACCTTTAATCATAACTTATCAAGTCACAAAGTAAGGGGTTCAAAAGAGCTTGCAAACAGAGGAAGCGTCCAAAGGATGGATGAGATAGGTGAGGACAAGAGCCACGAACATCAGCACATAGGCAATCCCTTGGTCCACGCTTGTTCCTGCCAACATCGCAAGAAAAACCAATGGATTAATCAGGTTCGTCAAGACCAGCATCGCCACATAGTGACACACCTTCCAAACTACATTGGAATTTCTGTTGGAGAGAAATCCTACACAACATCGATGGATTTTTCATTTGTATATGATGTCTACATATGTGGAAGGCTTCCCCTATGAAAAGTACATATGTTCAAGGCTATCCACATGTACAATGTAACCCATGTAGAGAAAATTCACAGCTCGGCTCGCTATACGTACATGTAACTTCATGCTACCTGCTTTAGATCCATCGCGATTGGTCATGCTAGATCTGAAAGTCATGAAACAATGGACAACCTAGACTCATTGTAAAATTAATACTGTAGCCATAGGAATTTTCACGATACATTTTCACACTCTGGTAGCCTCCACTGCTACAGCTAGCCACAACCGTTTAGAAATCAACATGTCAACAAAATGGCATATTTGTGCCAAAAAAATCGTGTCAGTACGAAAATAACGGCATGCGCCAAGAAGCATGGAGCCGATGCGTTCAAAAGGTGTTCGATGAATTGCCAAAACATGAGTGGGGCATGTTTGGATAAAAATCACATGAATAATGGTTGCCCCGCCATCTATCGCCAAAAATATAGGACATGACAACACAAATTCTATGTTGCTAGATCCCGTTGGAAAGCCAATAACAAATTAACAATATTAGTTATTGCAAAATTTATTAAAGAAGACCGCACAGATAAGTGGAAAATCCTCAATTGCACACCTCTGAGAGAACCAAATGCTCAAACCTCTTTTAAAAGAGCCTAGAGCAACAAAGAACAAAAGGGGAAATACTAACCATCGCTAGCGGGTGCTGGAGCAGGAGCCTGAGCATTGGCCACGGTGGCGAGTATGACGACGATGACCATCACAAGAATGTAAACTCTTAAGATTGTCGTCATTTCCACTCAAAAAAATGGAGATGGTCAATGTGGCTAAAATGTTCTTGATCACCCTCCCTCTCGCTCTGGAGATCAGGACGAGAAGGAGAGAGAAACAAGTAGCCTTGAACCTCGATGCTCTGTTTGTTCTCACCGAGCTTTTGGGAGGGCATATGAGACTCAGATTTGTAGTTTCCTCATCTAGTGCAAAAATGACGCGTGATTGGCGGCTCAAGGAGTGGACAGCCTTGATTCCCGTTAGTGCTTAGATTCAGGAGGATCCGGCCTATCATTCTGGCCTGCAATAACTAACCGATCCTGTCTTCACTTGGGATGACAGCTATATTTACCGTAAGGATGCAGCTAAAAAACCGGGATGCTTGTACATTTAGCTCCAAAGCAACAATTGCATTTTCAACGGGATTCCACAAAATAAGCATAGACAAAAAACGTTTCTACCATTGGATGTTGAACTTCTACGACAGGCAGTCTGCTCCAAGTAGCTTGGCTGAAGCTTGTCGTATGGACATTTCCTTGCTCCTCTTTCTGCCGTTTCTTCTTCTACTAATAAAATGTTTAGGGTCCTGTTTATAATCTGTACACACACACTTGTGTTTATAATATTATTCAAAACACAACTTAGGCTTGCACACATCACACTAGTTCCTTGTTTCATGATCTACAATTTCCTTTTTTAATCAATCCAAGACATGTCTTGCTTATGGTTTTTATTTGGCATACATGCAACCTTGCAATTTTTTCCTATAAATTGGAAATACAAAGTTTATCTTTTAAAATTATCAATATCCTTGCCACTTAAGGTTCCATCCAAATTTTATTGCAGCCTTCAGGTTCATAATGATCAATCTTTTTTCTCCTCAAAGATCCATTATATTATTAAAGTAACAGAAAAAACCACCTTGTTCTCTCTCAGACACAAGAATACCACGTTAATCATAGGAAAAAGAGCATGACCCACACCATTGGTTGTCGTAGATTCAGATTATGACAGTGCAGACTAATCAGATATAAACACGAGAAACTATTACGGTTGGGTATTTTCAGCATAAGCATTTGAAATGTATACATGTACAACTCCAAATTTTGTATTACGGTTGGGTATTTTCGGCAAACTTACGATTTCGCTATACGCAGATGATGTCATGGTGCTCGTAAGGCCAGACAGGTTGGAAGTACAGACTGTTAGCCAGATCCTCAATGTTTTTCAGGGGGCCACTGGCCTTGCTGTGAATTGGGCCAAGAGTGAGGTTTTCCCGATTAGTTGGGACCACCATGCTGAGAATTGGTTGCAAGGCGAAATCCCGGCACAGATAAATAGTTTTCCTTGCAACTATCTTGGTCTGCCATTGAAACCCACAAAAATCAGGAAAAACGAAGAGATGCGTATCGTTGAAAAGGTCAGACGTAGGTTGGCGACTTGGAAGGCTAAGCTCCTATCCAAAGAAGGTCGACTGGTTCTGGTCAATTCCGTCCTCACCTCGATGATTGTCTACCACATCATGGTCTTCGAGCTAAGTGCTTGGGCGATTAAAAGGATCGACAAAATCAGGCGGGGCTTTCTTTGGAGCGGAGAGGAGTAGTGCCATGGCGGCAAATGCCTGGTTAACTGGCCAACGGTGTGCAGGCCCAAGGAGTTAGGGGGACTTGGCGTCAAAGATATCGGTCGCTTTGGTCGTGCGTTGCGGCTTCGGTGGCTTTGGCATGAGTGGGACCTCCCACCAAAGCCTTGGTTTGGGATGACTTCTTCGTGGTCTTCGGTGGATATCAAGCTCTTCCAAGCGGCGACCGAGCTCAGTTTGGGAGATAGAACTAGGGCTTCCTTCCGGAACTCACCTTGGTGGAATGGCTCTCCTCCAAGCGAGGTTGCTCCTCGCTGTTATAGGCTAGCGCGAAAGGACGACATTTCAATTCAGGAGGCTTTAGCCGATGGCCGTTGGATGTTACCCCTCACAAGAATCTCTACCGCTGAACAGATCAGGGAGTTCACCGCCCTTTGGTCCGCGGTGCAGCGGCTCATCCTTCTGCCCAGCACACCTGACACCGTTCGTTGGAGGTTTACCGACTCGGGAAGGTACTCGGCCAGGTCTGCTTATTCTCTGCAGTTCGTTGGTTCTTCTCACGAGCACTGCTACTCTCGCATTTGGAAAGCAAAGGTGCAAAGGAAGTGTCGTTTCTTCTTCTGGGTGCTCATCCGTGGAAAGCTCTACACCGCGGATCGCCTTGTCGCTAGAGGGTGGCCTTGTAATCCCTCTTGTGTTCTCTGTAGTGCGGCAGCTAAAACCCACAAACACCTGTTTTGGGAGTGTACCTTCGTCCGGCAGATTTGGCACGGTCTGGCGTCATCCTTTGTTTCCACCAATGTTGACGAGCCCACATTGGAGTCTTTTGGTACTTGGTGGGATGGCCTGCAGGGAAGCAAGCTGGTCAGACGCATCGATGATGGTATCATCATTTCCATATGTTGGCATATATGGAAAGAACGGAATGCTAGGATTTTTCGTCACGAGGACTGTTGGCCCGATGATCTTCTGGCGAAAATTAGGAGAGATTTGGTCATAGGCTAGAGGGGGTTTCTCTGGCCGGGGCCGATGTTGGAGTGCGGGAGGTTGCCCGCGTTGTACTCTTTGTTCCTGTATTCCTGTATTCGCCTCCTCTTTTAATGAATTTAGGCTCCTCGCCTTTCTTCGAAAAAAAAAACAACTCCAAATTTTGGATATAAACGTACATATTGTAGTATATAGTCCACACAACTGAGCTGAAAATCAGACTAACAGTTTTTAATAGGATCAATTTCTGGTGTTTGTACTGCCACAGTTTCGAAATTATTCATGTCTATGACTAGTATGTACTAACCAAAATCAGTATGATACATCGAATATGTAATAACATGAAGCATTTACTTTAAAATTAATTAAGCTCAATTTTATCAGACCTACATGCATCTTTTGCCTGGTCCATGATAAAGAGTGATGACTATATACTTGTATATATGTTCATTGCTTGCTCATAACAAATACAATACCATATTAACTACAGACAATTTATCTTTGAGGACCTTATTATAGTCCCAAAAGATTATCTTAACTAACCCCAGTAGGACTAACTTGATTCATAAACTATCTCCTAAGCATTATCGCTGCCTCATGTCAACCCATGATGATACAGTTTACGATGTACTGTACACCTGGCACTCTTCACACGTGGTGTCAATGCCGTAGCATGATGGAGATTAGTTTTTTCTCTAAACCAGTATTATTACTCTTTTTTTCCATATTCCAGAAATTCTTCATTAATCTGCTTCTCTGACAAGTCAGTATCTCCCTTCGCTAAAACCCCAAACTTTTGTGTTTTCATGTATAACCCCATAAGCTCAGGTCCTGAGAGATTGCGAATGCCCAGAGGAGGAAATGTTACCGTTCTTATATCTTCAAATGGAACTCCTTCCCTTGCTATCACCCCGTCTTCGCTTTGTCTTAGCAGAGGCGACTCGGGTGAGCACTTCTTCGCATCAGTCCCAGCTTTCTTGTTCCCACATTTGAGTGATGATTCCACCAATGATGCCTTCATTGCCTTGTTCATAGGACCAGTCCCCTTTGTTGTTTGACTAGCCCCCCTTGGCAAAACGCCATTTCTTGGACCAGCTGCTGAAGAACCGCCCAGTGTACTGCACATTTCACGGTATCCCTTTGCTAAATCCATAGTTACCTTAGGCGTAACACTATAACCTTTTGGCAAAGCAATCATATGTGACTGCGCTGAGCAGCCCACTGTTTCTGCCACTCTAGCACCTTCATCTTGAGATTTTCCTTAAGTATTGGGAATGACACTGTTAAATGGCTTCTGAATAATAAAGGAATTTTCAATGTCAAATCTGTTTACCAATTATGCCATGCTTGTGAGTTTTGTCACACAAACTTGAGGATTTTTGGAGAACCAAAATTCCTTTAAAAGTCAAGATATTTGTGTGGTTATTAAAAGAAGATGCTATATTGACTAAGGATAATTTGAGAAAAAGAGGATGGAATGGTAATCCTGTATGTGAGTTTTGCTAAGAAATTGAAAATACAAATCACTTGATGTTTGGTTGCCATTTGGCTCAATTAACTTGGAGCATTTTAGCCAAGTGTTTTGGAATTGATTGGATCCCTAACAATCTGAAACAATATATGGTTTGGGAAAAAAAGATTATCTCTTGTCATAAAAAACTGAAATTCATGGGTTTTGCTGCGGTCAGCTGGTGGCTTTGGATGTTAAGGAATCAAGCTTGTTTTGACAAGAGAAAGATCAAAAACCCATTTACTGCAATCTACATGATTTGTTCATTTTTAAAATATTGGACAGGATTGATGAAAGCCGAAGATAAAGAGCTTTTGGAGTTGGGGATTGATGGGATTTTCAAAGTTGTGAATGATTTGCAGCAGAAGACGGGAGGCTCAGGAACTTAAGATGGCTGGGCGTGCATGTAGATGCTGTCCTTGTTTACTTTTGTTACTTCTGCTGGTTGTTTTAGCTATCTGTATGTCAGCTTAGAGGTGTGGAATTTTGCTGCATAACCTGAGTTCAAAAACTTGCAGTCCTTCCTTCCTGTTGCAGTGGCTTAAAGAGCTTGATGCTTTCACCTCCTCTTTGGCTGGTTGTAATTTCTAAAGGTGGTTGGATATCAGTTTAAACCGCTTGTGGCTTTCGTTTCTTTATATTGGAAATGGAGGTGGGGTGTGAGCCCTTGTTAAAAAAAAAGCACCTTCATCCCTTCTCGAAGAAGATTTCAGCAGATAATTTGACTTGAAATCAACCGATTTCTTCTGCATTTCCTCCCTCCTTGCTCCCTCAATCTTCCCAGCCTCGAGGGAATCGGCGCCACCTCCTTGGGCCCTGATATCACTACTCTGATGCAGCCCCTTTGCCTTGTACGCGCCCCCATTCCTTCCCTCCTGCTCTCTGATAGTCCTCGCAACATTGCTACCACCGCCAAGTCCGCCACCAACCGCATTCTCAAAAAAAGTCCTCGCAACATTCTCAAAAAAAAAAAAGTCCGCCACCAACCGCAGAATCTGTGCACGCCTCTTGTGCTTCATCATTTGCTTTCGTCGATTCCCCACATTTCTTCGCTGCAAGGCTTGCATTCCTCACCTGGGAGAATGCAGCGTCCCCTGGACCAGCAGAGGGTCCTTCTTTCGCTGCAATTCCAGCTTCACCATGGTAACTCTTGCAAGAACCCTCCCGGACCTGGAGAGTGCCTCTGAGCCCTGGGAAAAGCATGACCGTGCTAGGCATTTCCACGTGACACTTCTCCGGCTCCACGGCTGCCCTCCCCTGCACCAAAGCTGAGACATTTGAGGCCCCAGGCGTGCCGATCACCTGCCCAGTTCTTGATTCAGGACGCTCCACCCTTGCAGACGAAGATTTCTGCGGATCGTAGCCCAAAGAACCAGCTTCGCGCTGCCTCTGTCCTCCTCCCTTGCCCGATTCCTCCCCGGCCACGAAGCTAGCCTGCCGCAGCCGCTTCGATCGCTGGCTCAGCGACTCGGCGTCCTCGTCGTCTTCGTCCCCGTCGGCGCAGGCGCACCACGCGGTGCGCACGACTCCCGGCGCGCGCTTCTTCCTGCAAGGAACCCTCGAAGCGCCTCCGGCGTGCTCCTCCGCCCCGTCCCCGTCCCCCTCGTCGTCGCTGGAGAGGTCAATATACTCGACGCCCGTTACCTCCCCCTCCTCGATGGCGAGCGGCTCGTCCGAATGCGCCGGGGACGGGGACGGGACCGCGGCGACCCGGCCACGCGCGCCGCCCCTTCGCCCTGGTCCCGCGGCCGGCCGAGGAGCGCCTCGTACCTCTCCCGCAGGGCGACGTGGTCGGCGATCGCGGCCTCCGCCAGGGCGAGCCTGCGGTCCCGCGAGCCGAGCACGCGAGCGACCGCCTCGTAGTCGTCCCTGCGGTTGGTAGTCAGGGCCGGTCCTGGCGTTTTTGGGGGCCGCAGCGAAAACTTATATAGAGGCCCCCATCCACCTCCTCATATATATATATGTCTATGTATATATGTATGTATATATATAGTCTTTTAAACATATATCATTAAAGAAATTAATATTCGATGCATAAAAATTACTTCTATAGAACACTTTAAAGTTTATAAAATGACAAATGTAAATTGTATTCATAAACACTTACTTGGCACTTGACATTATCTTAAAAAATTTCTTGTAACGTTTTTTTCTTTTTCTTTTTTCGCTACCAGATGGATACTTTCTCGATGACTTGATATCATAAAGCACTGAAAATAAAAATAAATGCATCAAAGGATGAATTGAAAAGACCCTGTACCGTTCATTCAATCCATGTAATTAAAAAGAAAAATAGAATATGCATAATACATACACTACGGAAAAGCAATCGTACATTCGTACGTATGAGATGATGGATGGATTTGACGCAGTTACAGGGCACAGATCGCTGATCCCACCAGGTGATTCTGGAATTGTGATCGTTGATCGGCCGGTCGGCGTCGGCGACCTCCACGGCTCCACGAGACGCCGAGTCGGCCGAGACGGCGAGACCGCGACGCGATGAGCGGTGAGCCAATCTACCGAGTGCCGATGACGCGCGCAGGGCCGACACGCCGAGCCGGAGCCGCCGCCGAGGGTGTCGCGTGAGTACGTGACGGCGTGCGGGACTCGCGTAGTCGCGTGATGCCCTGATCGCGTCGGGGCGTCGGGGACTGGACGTGGACGTCGCGTACTCGGCTCGGCCACTCGCGCCTCGCGTTCTGATACAGGCCCATACAGACATACAACTCGCGCCCTCGCGTTCTGATACAGGCCCATACAAGCATACTGCATACCTACATACGCATACCTGGGGGGCCCATGATCGGTTGGGGCCCAGGGCGGCCGCCCACCCTGCCCCCCCGGGGCCGGCCACATAGGTAGTCTGGAGGTCTTGCGACGAGCTTCGGGGCGGAGAGGCAGCGAGCTTCGGCGTCGCCTTCCTTGTTGGAGCTGGAGGTCATCGCCGTCGCGCCAGTCCACCCAACGATTTCCTTTGAGAATACCCTCGATCCAAATAACATCAAGTCCTATAGCCTTACATATACTCCACCGTGTGCACGAATTTATGATTCCAGTGACATTATACCCATTTATTACCTTTTTTAAATTATTTTCTATTTTTCTTCATCTGGATTGACTAAAATGCCATTGGATCAAAACACTGAACTGCGGCCCTCTGTTGTATCCATCAATGTCACCGAATTTTGATTTTGGACAAAATTTGATAATGTAATAAAAATACGTTGTGTCCATTAAAATTAGGGTTTTTTTCATCCATGCCATTATTAAGTTGCATATATTCAGTTCTGCCATTATTAAGTGCATATTGTCTAAAACGCCATTTTCTCAGCAATCTAATCTCAGCACTGCCATTCTCGAGCCATTATTTGTATTTCTGACGCATACACCAACCGAATACGAACCAAAATATAGAGAAATACGTATCTCACAACCGGGCCCCACCTGTCATCCTCTCCCACCTTCTTCTTCCTCCCACCTTCTTCCTTCTTCCTTTCTTCACTCCTCTCTTCCCTCTAGCAGAGCTCCATTTCATGGCCTCCACCAAAGCTCACCGGCCTCGGCCCGAGCTCCTCCGCCGTGCCCAGGCTCCTCCACCGCCCACTCGTCGCCTCCAGAGCTCCATCTCCATCTCCTCGTTCTCTTCTCTTTCTTCTCCATGGCCGTGAGGCAGCGGGGGGGTGGGCAGGGCAGTGCAGAGCAGCGGCGAGCTCGTGGGTGGGGCGTCATCTCCTCCGACGCCCGACACGAGGCGGGCGGCGAGCTCCAGCGTCCTCCTCCCGACGTCAGGCGACAGTGAGCTCGGGCGGCGGCGTTCTGGCGAGCTAGGTGGGAAAAAAAGGAGAGGAGCCAAGAGGGAGCTCGGGAAAACTTGGCGAGAGGGAGGGCGCCGTGATGGTGGCGGCGCGCAAAACAAAAACGGCGGCGGCGCTAATGGCGGCAATGACTGCCCGAGACAGTTTCGGCGGCATAGCGCATGGGGAGATGCGGTTGACCTCAAGGTAACGAAGACCAAACTTTTGAACCAATTCAAACCGTGCAAGCTCAATTTGTGGTTTTGGCTAGAATGGTGAAATTGGGGAAAAACAAGAGATGGAGCTCACGGGTGGCTTTCTGGCGATGGTGATGGCTCAATGAGGTCCGATGGTGCGGCGGACCTCGAGGAAGTGGAATTTCCACCTCCGGAGTTCGCGCCGCCGCCCGCCGTCGTCCGTGGGCTGCTCCCCACGCCGCCGCCTCGCCGCCGCCACCCTTGCGCCGCCAAGCCGCCGCTTTGGAGCTTCGGCTGCGGGAGCTTCGTGGCGGACACTACAGAAGCGCGAAATCTCGGCGGCCGAAAAAATTCTCGACGACTGATATAGGCCGTCGACACTAACTAACTTAATATCGGCGGCCAAGGAAATGCCGTCGACACAATAACCCTAAATATCGACGGCCATAGAAAAGCCGTCGAGATAAGGTCCCTTGAGGCCAGCAGCGCGCGTTTTCCGGCTTTTAGCGGCGGAAGACTCTATCTCGACGGCTCACAATCGGTAGTCGTTAATAGATATGGGCGGCCCATCGTAATGAATCAATCTCGACGGCCAAGGAAATGCCGTCGACGATGATCAACCTAATATCGACGGCAATAGAAAAGCCGTCGAGATAAAATCCCTCGATCCAGCAGCATACGTTTTTCATTTGTCCGGGAAGGCGGAAGACTCTATCTCGGCGAGAATGTGGCGTCGAGAAATAGTTAATCTTGAATCGGTGAAATGGCCCATTGAATTTTCATTTTGTAAATATTTTTCATAATTTCAGTTGCTTATTTAGCAATTTAAATAAAAGAACTTAAATAAAAATAAAATTTGATGCAGTCCCAAATTTTGGGAAAATATATAATGGTGCAAGGTGTTATTTTTTGCATACTAATTCTTGAAATAATTTGTATTTATAATTTAGGTTAGGTATAATATATGTATATATATTTAAAACTAACAAATTGTATTGTAATGTTTTAAAATGCAATATTTTATTACATTTCAATTGAAATGATCTATATACAATGGTTTTCCGACACAATGGTGCATTATTTGAAATTTTGATATCCCCATGACCCATAAATCATAAAACTCTATAGAACGCTCACTTATACTACTTTCGATATAACCACTTACATAGGCAACTCCGTTTGCAAATTTAATTTGAGCATCTGAATTTTCTTCATAGTATATTATCATGTCATAAACATTATTAGCCATTTAGAAGCACCAAAGATTTTTAAATTTTTATAAAAATTAAGTAAGCTATGTTGACCATCGAAGGGCGCACTAGCCGTCGAGATAGAGCACATTCTCGTGACATAATAACAAGCCGTCGAGACGAGCATTATTGACGACGGTAGTCAACGTAAGCCGTCGCAATAGAGTTATCTCGACGGCTATACTTCAAAGCCGTCGATATATGGACAATCCAAGAGCCGAAGCGACTCATAATTTTCTCGGCGGCCTCGGCGTCGAAAAAAAAATAAGCGGGCCCGTCACCCTTTAAATAATATCGACGACTCTTGACCGTTGATATAGATCGTAACTTTGTGAAAATGTGACACGTGGTGAGCGACGACGACACGGAGTTATCTCGGCGGCCGTTAGCGTCGAAAACAACGACCGCGGTCTCGCGTTGCGGCTGTAATCTCGGCGGCCCAAAGCCGTCGAGATAGTTATAACGCCACGTGTCTGTTTTAGTTGGTTAATTATGCGGTAGGGATCTTTCACGACGGCCTAAAGCCGTCGAGATTAGTGTTATAAAAACCTCGCTACGCACTTAGGCAAATTTTCCTCGAGTCCGCGCGTCGCGCCGCCGCCTCGCCTCCCAGCGCCATCGCCCGCGCCGCCCGCGCATCGCCGCGCGTCGCCGCGCCGCTTACCCGTCGCCGCGTCGCCCGCCGCCTCGCCGTCGCCGCGCCGTCGCCAGCCCCGCCCGCCGTCTCCAGCGCCCGCCTCGCCGTCGCCAGCGCCGTCGCCAGCGCCGTCGTCGCCAGCCCGCCAGCGCCGTCTCGCCGCCATGCCATCGCCAGCGCCATCGCGCCATCGCCAGCGCCATCGCCGCCGCTTGCGCCGTCGCCGCGTCGCCGCGCCGCCGCCGTCGCCAGCGCCGTCGCCAACCCGCCGCGCCGTCTCCGCCCGCCTCGCCGTCGCCAGCGCCGCCAGCGCCGTCGCCATCGCCGCCCGCGCCAGCGCGCCTCCGCTGCCCCTCGCCCCAGCGCCTCCGCGTTCCGTCGCCCAGCCCGTGGCGCCGCCATTGCCCACAGCGCCCTGCGCCCGTCCAGAGCCGCCGCCGTCGCGTCTAGCCTAGTTTTTCGACCGCCGCACCGTCGCCGGTGAGTGCGTGTTGTTTCTTCGCTTTTTTTAAATTCTTTGTTGTAGTAGTCTCGACGGTCTTAAACCGTCGAAAATTTAATTAGTGTTGTAATTAGTAATAATTTAAAATTAATAAAATTTATAAAATTGAAAATTAGATAATGCAATTGTTTTGTTTTACCATTTAATTTTAGATGGAACTTATATATACATTTTTATATAATATTGAGTTAATTAGTTTTGTAAGTAATGATTATTAAAATTACCTAATTTATAAAATTGCGAAATTAGGTAATGCAATTGTAATGCTTTGCTATTTAATTATAGATATAATTTTGCTTTGCTATGTGCTATGCCTATTTTATTGTATTTTTGTAAGTCTCGAACCGATTAGTAACCTAGCAAATCGTCACCCGTTCGGGTAAAACACAACGCGTAAAAAAAATTGGGCGGTGATTCGTTCATTTCTATTACAGCGTATGCAAAATGACCCAATTGTCCGATGGACAGCCAATGTGTGGCGTCGGTGGGCGACTCACGAATAGCCGCTTAGGCGTGTCTGCTTTGTGGCATCGATAGGAGCGAGATAAAATTTGGCTGACATAACCTATAGTTCTCCTAGTGTAAGGAGAACTATAGGGTTATCTTCAAATTTTGTCTCGTTCTTATCGATACCACAATGAACACGCCTAAGCGGCTACTAAATGGGTGAGTTTAAAGCCTTCCTAAGCCTTTTACGAAACCCTAACGTGTAGCTTCCCGTGTCAAGACCGATGGATGAAGAGAGGAGGTGGATGTACGATGGATGGAGATCGAGCGGACAACATTGGATGAATGGTATGAGAAGGCCAATGCATTTGTTGATAATGCTTTCAAAGCGACCCCAAACCACGACACGGCGTCGTTCATTGCCCTTATGCGGAGTGTGGAAGCTGTAGAAAGAGGACACGGTATGATATGGGAATGCATTTATGCAAAAATGGGTTTAAGGCGGTTATCATCGTTGGGTTTATCATGGTGAGAGTGGTTGTGCTCGTGCGTCCCTACTCCTCCGACGAAGGATTTGATGAAGTTGATGAATGCAAGATATGATGGATGACTTTGGCTATGATTTTGATGATGAGCGGGCAACTACCACTATGACCGAATTCTTAACCTGTTAGAGTCTTCCAAACGACCTTTGCATGATCAAACCACCGTGACCACGCTCTCTATGGTAACACGGATGATGGCTCTGAAATGCAAGTATAACTTCTCTATCAATTGTTTTGATGAGTTGTTAGGATGTTTAAGCGGCGCTTCTGAAGGACACAAGATGCCCCCAAGTTGATGCGAGTGTAGAAAAGCGCTTCTTGATGCAGGAATGCCTTACGAGAAAATAGACTATTGTCCGAACCATTGCATGTTGTATTACGAAATGAGGCCGCCAAAAATGTGTGTGATCATTGTGGGAGTCCAGATATATTGAGATCGTCGGCGGTTGTGGAGAAAAGCAGACCAAAGTGGCGAGAAAATCTTGCGGTACTTTCCGTTAAAAGCGACTCAAAGATGTTTCATTACGGAGGAGACCGCATGCAGATGATGAGTGGCATAAGGAGGGTAAACGTGTAAGACCGGTATGATGGTTTATCCGGTGATGGAGAAGCGTGGCAACACTTTGATAGGGTGTATCCGGAGTTCGCGGCGGATCAAGGAGCGTCTTGGCTAGCACTTGCCATCGATGGCTTCGCCTTTCAATATGATGGCTGCATCATACTCATGTTGGCGATTTTAGCATTCCTCTGAACCTCCGCCTTCAATTACGATGAAAGAAGAGTTCATGTTTCTTTCTTTAATCGTGCTGGACCAAAGAATCACGGAAAAATCTTGATTTGTTTATGAGTCCATTGATTGACGAGTGAAGGAGTTATGGGAAGAGGTGCTCCGACATACGATAGAAAAACAAGCAGATCTTTACGTATGAGGGCTGCCTACATGTACTCAATACATGATTTTCCGCTTACGGTATGTTCTCCGGATGGAGTACACATGGGCGGCTTAGTTGTCTGTGTGTTTGGATGATCTGAGAGGCATTCGATTCTGATTTGGTGGCAAACCGAGTTGGTTCGATTGTCATCGAGCATTTTTGAAACGGGACATCCTTTTGGAAGCAGAAAAATGCATTAGTAAGAACACCACAATAAAAAGGAGAAAGCGTTAGTCGTGTGGGTATTGCGTTCATAAAGGAATGGCATTCCCAATTGATGCTGGGTCAGAATGGAGCCTATGAAGATTACGGTATCTCACATAATTGGACACACAAGTGTTGCATATACTCTCTGCCATATGCAAATGATCTTCTTTTGCCGCACAACATTGATGTGATGCATCAAGAGAAAAAGCGTGCTGAGAGGCCATATATGGTACAAACTTTGATATAGCTGAAAAAAGTAAAGATAATGCGAAAGCACGGCGAGATTGTCAGGACATATGTGATCGACCGACAATGAATATGGCGGAGGGGGAAAAGAAGAAGCCAAAAGCTGCGTATTATTATGATCTCGCGAGAAGAAGGAGGTATTACTTTGGTTTCGAATAGTCTAAAGTTTCCGATGCTTATCGTCGAACTTTGGGCGTGGCGTGAACATCACTCAAGGAAAGATAAATGGAATGAAAAGCCACGACTTTCACATATTCATGCGAGATCTCGTGCACCGTAGGTATTCACGAGGTTACGTACTGAAGATGTCTGGAGAGCTCTTAGTGAATTGAGTTTCTTTTACGAAAAATTATGTGCTAAGGAGATCAATAAGGATGATATGATGAAGCTTGGGGATGATATCGCCGTGCTTGTATGCAAGTTAGAAAAGATTTATGTTCGGGTTTTTAATCCAATGCAACATCTCCTCGTGCATCTACCTTATGAAGCTCAACTTGGGGACCCGATTACAATATAGGTGGATGTATCCTATAGAACGTCGACTAAAAATGTTAGAGCAAGTGTCAAAAACAAAGCACGAGTCGAAGGCTCAATAGCGAGACATATCATATTCAGAGATTACTAATTTCACTAACAAATACTTGGCAATGGATAAAAATGTGAATATTGATCTAGAGATACCGTTCGATCGATCGCGAGTTGATCTGAGCTAAAATTTTTCAGTGCAAAGTAGGCGGTAGGTAAGCATCGACCGAGACTTATCTGGGGATGAGCGAGTTGTCGCATTGTTATATATATTCGACAACATCGAAGAGTTGGCGGTTGTCTGAGGAATTTGTCCGAGTCGAATGGAAAGGAAGTCGACGACCAACCGCGGTGATAGAACTCAACTTTTCGACGGGTCTTTGGACATGGGCGGCGAATTTCTTAGCATGGTTTTGGAAACAAGCTGCTATTGATGCTAGTTTACATAATGATCTTCTTCAAATGTCACGTGGATGCATGAGATCTGTGAAAGTTCATAACCGTTCTGATATAAGCGGTTTTCGATTCCGTTGCTCCACACATGAGCGGTCAAAACCTGATTTGCGATCGATGAAATTTGTGTCTTATGTCGGGGAGGATGGGGTTGATTATTACGGTATAATCGAAGAGATAATAGAACGGTATTGAAGGCGATAAAGAGCTCTCAATAGTTCTATTTAGTTTATGCGTGGTTTGATCCATATGATGGCGTTAGGCGTAAACATGATATTGGCTTAGTTGAGGTAAAGCACACTTCCGGACTTAAAGTGCGATCCATTCATTCTATAAACCAGGCGAAACAGTGTATTATCTCCCTATCCATGCCAAAAACCTATAAAAGGCGGTGTGAAGGAAGATTTGAAGTCGTGGTGGGTTGTGTTTAAGGTCCGTCGGCGAGCGATTATTAGACCCAACAACCGATGATTCTGAAGGTCCAACACAGGATCACCGATCGAACACCACAATGGTAGTCGATATTGGGTCGGGACTTGACGAATTACAAGCAATTGAAGACCGGATGTCGAAGAAGAAGAAGAACATGAGGTTCAAGAAGACCGGATGTCGTGGGATCGTTAAGCGAAGATATTATGGATGTCGGCGATAATTCTTGCTAGATATTATAAATATCCGAGGTTACATGTGCGTACTAAAATATCTTAATTTTAATTATTTATCAAGATTTAAATTATTTATTTGACTAACTATTCTTTAATTTTCATATCACGGGATATGCTTGCCATGAGTTCGTCAACCCTCACATGCGGAGGAGGAGGAGGAGGGAGGCCTCAGAGCCGGGCGAGGCTCGCTCGACTCGGAGAGTGGGCGAGTCGTCCGGGCTGGAGATAGCCGGGGAGGTCGTCCTCTCGGGAGGTAGGAGGAAGAGGGCCCGAGCAGGGTGAGGCACGCACCGCCTCAGCCATCTGGACGGCCGGCGATCCAGTTAATGATGGCAGTACATATTTTTGTAGCCAATTACTACATACCATTTTGAATTTAATTATATAAACTGTCACATCTTTTGTTTAATATGCACAACATGTCTCGGTGGATGTCAACGAGAGGCATCGGCCGGGACGGTAACACACTGGCAGCGATACTATCTGGGCTAATAACCCGGGATGGGGCAACAAGACCAGTGTCTGTTGGGATGACTCTGAGCTAGCCCGCATGGGATAGCCTGCCATGATCAGGTTATCCGCGAGTTTTGGGTAAGATACAAAATAACTCAGCTTCATTTATTGATTTTATCTTCTAACTATATCTGTTTGTTATATCCTACTTATTCGGGTTAAGCTCATGAAGGACTTGACGAGACGGACTTCGCTCTGTCATCATCGAGGATGGCGGCAAGAGGGTCTGAGACATGATGTCCAATGCCCGTGTCTCGGCCGTTCGAGGAGTATCACGGTGAGTAACCTAACCTCACAATACAATTAAGTTTTATGTGTTCGTTTCTAATTTCCATATTTTTACATTTTTGTAGGAGGCAGAGCAACAAAACCTCACCGCCATTGCTACTTGATTGTACTTGATCGCCGGTCGGTACAACGAGTCAAATCTGAGTGGTGTCGGGAGGACGCTGGGAGGCTATAGGTAGGAAGTGGGACACCCAGTGGAAGGGAAGTCCGAGAAGGCAAAGAAGAACAGGCGTGAAGGATTACAAAACAAACCTTTGGGAGGTGGTCGATCGCCTGCAGTTGGGAAAAGCTGGTAATAAAAGTTTTTACTTACGTCTTCACTTTAGATTTTCGAACTAACACATATCGGTCATATTACAATTTAGTTGGCGAAGCGGGGTTATACCTAGCCGATGGGCGTGTGGAAGCGAGCCCACACGAAAAAAGCGCCGCTGGTGGACAACCGACCTTAGATCCCCATGCTTATCTCCGTTTTGTAAGTGTCGATAGGATTAGTGAATACAACTATATTTGTTTGGTTATTTGTTTGATTTTGACTATCACGACATGTAGGAGCGTTATAAGGGCGCTTATAGAGAGGAGCACGGGAGGAGAGCAATCGGAGGAGGCTCCTCGATCCTCATGTGATTCATAAACACATGGGGGCAAGGCTCACAGGCGCTGGCGATCGGTGGCGACCACCTACGGTAAGATCTCTTTCGTACACTTGTATATTATGATTGCAAAAGCTCACTGTATATGCATGTTGCAGGTCTTGAGTATATGCCCGATGTGCGGGCTAGCTGAGCAGCGGTGAGACCGTCGCCCGATTCGAGATCGCTGCGAGAGGAGAGAAGCGGCAGAAGAGACACGAGGAGGAGCGGCCCATGACAGAGAAATGTTAAGGGCGATGCAAGAGAGTCTGAGAGCTGCCTTGAGAGGACTATGATGAAGGCTTGACATTTCGAGGCGTTAAATCATTGAGAATGCTTCTGATGCAATTCAATTCTTTTTATAGTGCATATCTTATCATCTCTACTAACGAAATCAAATATATGTACAGGCCGGTCCAAGTGGTCACGCTGGGGCTAGCGGGCAGCTCCTCGAGTCAGTGGGGCTGCAGGTCCCTGCAGTGCCCCCGCCGTGTCACGGTAGCCATTCAGCCCCTCCGAGGCACCTATGTTGGGCGGGCGGCTACCAGTCTGAGGCACACCACCGGGCACCTCGGGACCCAGCCGGCCTCGTCCCCACCCAACTACCCGAGCGTCGGCGTCCACGGTTTCGTGATCCAGTGGTAAGTCTCTATGCCAAATCAATATACTATCGCATTGTACATATATCAACTTACTAATTGAAAAATCTCGAAGGGTTCGGGTTCTGCGATGTCTACTCCTCCGTCCTTCGTGCCACCTACTCGGGGCGACCAGCGGCGAGGCGGCAGCGGCTCGGGAACATGGCCGCCAACCTCGCGGAGCGACTCTTGAGGGCGCCACCACGGCAGCCATGATCGATGTTTACTTTATTGTGTTCATGATGTTGATCTTGTCGTTCGATGTTTGTGAATGTTAATTAGATGTTCGTGAATGTGGATTTTATGTTTGTGATCTTTGTGATGCGATATTTGTGATATATCGAAATTGTCGGAGGTATGTGTATTTGTGAAATCGTGGGAAAATTAAATCGAGGGGCTGTTTTGGGTTTGCGAGTTCATTTCTTCTTCTTCTGAGTGCGATAGCATGTTTACAAAATTATTGTGATTTTACAAATTTTTAAAAATTTTTTACATTTTTAAGTATTCTCGACGGCTACACCATGGCCGTCGAGGCGGCTTCCATGGCCCACGTGCGGTCAACCACCGTCGCGACCGGGAAGAGTCTATCACGGCGGCCATAAGCCGTCGTGAATAATCTCCATAGCCCGCTGGAGGAGCCGTCGTTCCTGTGATAAAATCTCGGCGGCTATTGGCCGTCGTGACTAACTTGTGGGATGGGCCTCGGGCCGAGCGGCACCTTAGAATAATCTCGGCGGTGTTAGGCCGTCGAGAAAGCCTAAAATTACGTCGTGCTCGCCCGGTTCATGTATCTCGGCGGCTGGTTTTAGCCGTCGGAAAGTGAAATAACGACGGTGAGCCGTCGAGAAAATCTGTCTGTCTCGGCCGTGCTATCTCGGCGGCCAAATCTCGACGGTGGCCGTCGAGATAATCTGTCTCGACGGTTTTCCTCTCTTTATCGACGGCTGTAGCCGTCGAGAATTCCAGCGATTCGCGTGGTGGGAGCTATCCTCGTCGTGGAGATCTCACCAGAGTTAGGGGAGATGAGGGAGGAAGAAGAAGGGAGGAGGAGAAGCTGGAGTTGGGGAAGAAGATGAGGTAGAAGGAGATGTGTGTATGACACGCGGGCCCTACTTGTAAGACGTATTTTCAACCGTATTTTGATTTCGTATATTCCAGAAATCCCTTAAAATCGTTCACAATGGCAGTGCTGACTGCTGAGATTAGATTGCTGAGAAAATGGCGTTTTAGACAATATGCACTTAATAATGGCAGAACTGAATATATGTAACTTAATAATGGCATGGATGTAAAAAACCCTTAAAATTATCAGATTTTAAAATCTCGAATTTGATCGGATCTTATATTTTCAAAATCTAGGTGAAATTTGGTCAAATTCAACATTTTAAAATCTGATAATTTTTTAAAATCTGTTTGAAATTTGAAATATGGTAGAGTTTGAAATTTTTGTCTCACATGCCCGCTCGAAATCTCGCGCAATTGCACCACACCATACGTAGCGGCAAAACAGTAAAGTCATGCGGGTTAAAAGGGTAAATCAATGATAAATTGAGAAAAAGAGGGAGAATATTACTAGAATCACAAATTCACGTGTCCGGTGTTATACGTGTCAAGACGACCGAACTTAATGTTATTTAAAACGAGGCGTTCAAATTGGGTGTCGCTCGTATCAATCTCCCGCCCTAACCTTGCTTGTAATGCTAGCTAAAGGCTTGGGTACGGAGGCCGGGAAATCGAGCCGGCGAGTATTGTGCAAGGAGCCACGCCATCCATCGGCTTCGCATCTGTTCAACTACTTCACTGCCGTGAGAACACATGGCATAATCAGAATCAGACGGACTCGCTCGCTCGGCCGTCGGGCGTGACGGCGAAGAGTACGAGCTGATCGCGTCCGCACTTTGCAGTCTCAGGGCTGGCCAATGGGCCGGATATGTGAACCGGGCCAACGGGCTGCGGTCTTGTTCCAGGTTCGGTTCGCACAGTGAACCGACAAAGTCGGCTCTGTTTTTTATTAGCCGGTTTATTTTATTTAAAAATATATATAAATTAAGAAAAACCATTATATTTCACAAATACACACTATAAATTAAATAAATATATTATTTAACATAAGAAAATATATAAAAAAATACATATATTGAATTTAATTAATATGCTATAGTAGCGAATTGAACGAGCTGGACCGGTCAAGCCGAGTGAGAGTGCGGGCCCGAGTTTGGTTCGGTTCATTGAACAGAACCAAATTCAGATTCGATTCAGCCGGATTGGCCCATTTGGCTACCTATATCCGCAGTCGGTACTTTCTTTTTATGAGAGCGCATTCCTTAAATTAGCCGAGAACGAAGTGGTAGGTCATGTCGTATAACTCTGTACCTGCTTTGGGTTTTAATTCTAAAAGCAGACTAAAATATGAGCTAAATTACGAATTGGAGTCCCCGTATAAAACATTGATTAAAAAGGAATATTTAGTAGGATTGAGTCATATTGAAATAAAAGAACTTTTTAATTCTCTCTCCTACCAATTTATTGGTGATATCTGCTCCCTATCACCTGTTATTGGTGGCATGGAGGGAGGTATGAACTAGGGGTGTCAAATAAGACAAAACAAAAAGTATGTGATGTTGGGAGAGTGGACTTGTGAATGTCTGTGGTGGTTGTGCAAATAGCTAATATGTAGAAAAAAGTATGTGTGATGTTAGGAGAGAGATGACTTGTGAATGTATGATGGTTGTGCAAATAGCTAATATATGCGGGGCTTAAATATAAATGGTAGGTAGATATTATACCCAGCTGTGTAACGGGAGAAGAAGAATCAAGAAGCTGAAAATTGAAAAATTCTCCGGCTTGTCTCTCTCTCTTCTCTTCAAACCTAGCCCTCAAATTTCCCAAATTACACACGGAATCTCCTCCAAATTATTCAAAAATGGTATCAGAGTGGGTTGATTCGAAATAATCTACTCTGAATCGGGGCAAGGAAGGCAGTGGACCGAGGGATTCAAGAACTGCGTCGTCAGGCCTGCACACCCAAAGAGTTGTAGCTTGTCCACAGTCCCCACGACAGCGCGTCTCTCATCATCAATAGCAGCAACAGTTCCTACCCCAGGAGTCTGTGTGGCTGCCCAACATGATGTGCGCCTAGGTTTGGTCGGTGTAGAGCACGATTGCTTTAGCATGCATAGGTTTTTGAAAATGGGTACATGATTTTTTATCTGGTCTAGCAGGACTCGCGAAGTCATAGCCACCAAAACATGGCGGAATCATAAATAAATATAGATTTATCTAGTTAAATTCATACATAAATAACATAACCAAGTAAATTCATACATAAATATAGATATAAAAAATAGGAATGCACTATAAAGACAATGCTAGTTTTTAATTGACCACCAGGATATTCATCACGCAAAATTTTAGCCCCTACCATGTTCTCGCTAAGCACTATAAAACTAACACTATCAGATCGAACAAAACGACCTACGTATTTGACTCATCCACAATGCATTACATTCAAATATTTCAGTTGTGCCTAATTCTCCGACTTATGTTCAAACTTATGCAGCCAAACTATCAAATTTTATCACAAAGCGACGCCTATCAAATCGACTCAAACACAGCTCAAAAGAGGGGGGAGGCGAATCAGGCGAAGGCAAGGGTACTAGAGGCGGCTTGAGAGGAAGCCTATCAGCGAAGGGCTCCACACCGGCGGCGGCCGGCGAGTGACGCCGGGTTAGTGGAGGAGGACCGGACTACAGACGGTGAAGGCGATGCCATGAACGGCTGAAGCGGTCGGTCGGCCGAATCTTGGGACGGGATGATAGCACCACGCAGAACCGCAGTTGCGTGTTGCGTGCGTTAAGCGATCGTGGTCCACAGAGGCCGGTGGAGTAGTAAGAGGCCGGGTGACAGGCCCTGGTGCCGTGGCGAGCGACAGGTGGTGGGTGGTATCGATGGCGGATTAGGTCGGGGAGCTAGGGGGTGGGTAGGGGTGGGTCGGGATTGGGAATTCATGGGAACTAGAATCAAGAAGCGCGCTTACGCGCGCTGTGCTGTTTTATTGTATGGCTCTTTGGATCAATGTTTGTCTGCAAAGAATGGAGCAATGATTTTATCAGGATGATGATGAAATATTTGCAGGTGATATAAGTGCTAAAATTATAACTTGCGTTGTTCTAGCTTGGTCGGGGGATATATTACAGCAAAAGGATTGGTTATAGACATGTTTGAGTTACATTCAGCTGTAATTTAGCAGTATCCAGATCCGTAGCTAAGTCCGGAAATATTCAAGGAGAAGTAGAGCAGCTGGGTCTTTCTTGAGCTGTGCTTAATTTTCTTTCGAGCCGCTGATGCAGGTGAGCTTTGTCTTGATGTGACTAAACCAGTTTTTTTAATAGTTAGATTTTAAAAAGGGAGAAAAAGGAAAATAATAAAGCAAAAAGGAAAATAATAAAGCAGATACAATGTATATTTTTATTTGTTGATCGATGCAAGAGTTCTTTGTTTGCCGGGAAGCAAACAGTGACCTTCAAGTGACAGATTGCGTCTTTTGGATGGTAGAAATAATAAATAAATAAAGCTCCGCCTGCATTAAACTGGAGCTAAATGTATAGCAAGGAAAGTGTCAAAAGTAATGGATTACTGCATGCCCAGTTCCTTTTGTCCAATATAAAACATTACACTTCTATATGCACTTTCATGACTAATTAACATAACGTTAAAGGAATGCCACTTAATATCATAAAATTGACAGCAAAACAATGTTTTGACTGTAGTACATTTCAGGCTAACATTAACTGTTGATTCAGTCTATTCAGATGAAGTGAAACACAATGGATCCCACACAAAAATTGTGAATGACCAGTTATCGGTTTTAAACTTGAAGGATACGTATTTGTGGAGAAACACTTGCCATCGCCATCTGAAAACAGGCTAAAAATTCAGAAATTATGGATTACACGAAAAATCATATTCATTTCAGCATTATTAAGTCAAGAATCCTATTACATTTGTGCATTCATCACTTGGATCTATATCCACTGGTCTCATAAGGCTGGGTAACAACAGGGAACAGTATGAAGATTGCCTGCGTCTTAACACAGCAGGAACAAAATTAGCAATAGGTATATAGACAAAATGCTCAAAACCTGTTTCATTTCGTAACTAAAAGTACCATAGTAAGGTAAAAAAAAATTGGCAAAGTAAGCATGTCTTTGAAAAATGCTTGGATTTGAAGGAAGATGGCTCCACTAAACATAATTTAATAAATATAGATTCCAGCGCACTACTTAGTAGTGAATACTCATCTTTTGGAAAGAACTTGGTCACATATTGGACATGCATCATCATTACTCAGTATTTTGTTACCATCCTCGGTACCTAAGCAAGAAGTTATAAATGACAGGTAAACTTAAAGCAAGTACTTATTCTGCTATGTATAACATGCACTCTGATTCAAGGATCAATGCACATAAAGAGAGAAGGAGCTGGTACATACATAAAAAGTAACCACAAGTGGTTGATATGGCTTACCCTTCCAAATTCCGCCAGCAAGCATTGCACTTCATCTTGCTAAGTTCAGTGGTAACAGAGAGTTACAGAAACCTACAGACAGAAACATGCATGTATTATCTGCTGAAAAACATTTTATATACTAAGTGGAGTATAACACATAAATATGAAATCACTCTTTAAAACAATGCAGGAGGGATGAATAATAACGATCTCATTTTGCTAAATTACGGTGGCTACACAGAGTATCATAAACCTGCATAGAGAAAAACGTATATATTTCACTCTCAGTGCAGTTCAAAATATATTGAATATCATGTAGGACACCACAAATTCAACAGAGTTAAATATAACAAAAAAAGGATTTTATACCCAGAACAGATGTAAAAAAACTAATCTCGAGTTATCAAAATCTGATATGTGCACCAAATTAAAGAATCGTTTTATAAAAAAACTAACAAAATTTAAAGAATCGTTTTTACCAACTAACAAAGCAAGGAAAAAAGTTGTAGAGATGCACCTAACTAACTGCTAAAGATATCTGGTTATGAACTGCCCAACAAAAATTCGTCAGATTGAGTAAGAAATTCGAGACAAATTAAGGAACTGAAAGTCTGAAATCTACCACTTAAAGACCAAAGACCTAGTTAATTAATTAGCTAGAAGGAGAAAATTTGAAGAAGCAAAGAAACCGTGTTCGATCGTGGAGGAGGAGAGGCGGGCAGGCGTGGGGGAGATCCTGCGGTGGCTCTCTGGAGGCACCGTGGGGAGGAGGAGAGCCGAGGCGGGAGGAGCAGGCGTGTGGCGGAGGCCCTGCAAGAAAAGAATCGGTGGCGGCGACGACGGCGGCGGCGGAGGCGACAGCGGCGAGAACCAAGGGGGAGAGGAGGCGCCGGCAGATCTGGAGCACGACGGGGCCGGAGCAGCGTGCAGCGTGGCCTGGGGCCGACCCGCTTGGCGGCACGGTGGAGAAGAGGAGAGGGGCGTGACCGGATCTGGAGGCAGGGGGCGCGGGCGAGGGCGGTGAGGGAGGGGAGGCGACGGCTGGAAGCGGGAGGAGCAGCGGAGGTCCTGCCGGCGGCGGCGGGCCGGCCTTGCAGGGCCCCCGCGACGGCGACGCTGTGAATCTCGGGGTGGGAAGAAGCGGAGAAGGGGGGCGGCGCTGGGAGGTAGGGGAGGCAACGCTCGGAGGCACGGGGATGGGGGCAGTGAGTACTGTGCACTGGTTTATGTACGATGGCAATTGCGGGTAAATAACTGCGAACCACAGGTGCATCTACGAAGGCCAAAAGGGCAGCTGTGTGCAGATCGAGAAACCACAGGGGTGTGGGCGAAAAAACGAGCAGTGGCGGGAGAGCTAAGGAAGGGCTGGTGCGCGAATCTTCGTGGACGAAAACATACAATCATATGATACAGAGTGTTTTATACAAAGCGGACAGGACAGAAGAAGCGGGTGTGCGGCCAGATGGAGGCTAAGCAGCGGCACCGTCTGAACCAGTGCATCTGAAAGCCAAAAGCGGTGTGTGCGGATCGAGAAACCACAGGTGTGGTAGCAGCGATGGAGGGAGAGCTGAGGAAGGGTGGTCTTGTGAATCTTCGTGGGCGAAAACATACAATCATATAATCTGAGGGTTTTATACAAGCGGAAAGAGATGAAGAGGCGGGTGTCTGGCTAGATGGAGGCAGTGGCGCCATCGAACAGCCCGAGTTTTTAGGCGGCGTGGCTAGGGCGGGAATGAGCCTAATGGCAGTTACGGCTACGCCTTATTAGTGTTGGGGGAATATGGGACGTGAGGCTGTGGCCGTATGGAATGGGAAGGCTGGACGAGCTATGATGGGAAGGGGATTGGGCCTCGCAGGGGATGTTGTGGTGGGCCGACAGGTAGGGTCTAAGAGGAATACATATAATAAAATTTTGGAAAAAAAAAATAGGTGTACATTTGTATATCTTTGATCCTATTGGGCCCGTCACTGAAGTGCTAGTTCGATGTAGTCGTCAAAGAAAGCCTCTTTGGCATTGCTATCTAGGTTCGGCGTCGATGGAAGTCGTGACTTCGATTAGGAGATGCCAGAGGGCAGTACGCTCGTCTCTTAATTCGCAATAGCAGCTCAGCAGCACAGTGCATCTTTGTCCTTTTTAAGTCATATACTTGTTCTTAGCCCGTGAGCTGCTTAAATCATCTTCTTGGTTAGTCGATCGTTGCAAGATTTAGCTGCCGTTTGGTTGTACTTATTCACGTGACCATGGGGGACACTAATGAAGAAAGAACAGAGGAAAATAGTGTCAGTAAACTCTGAGATTTTTAGTAGAACGATGGAACATCAACAACAACAGCAGCTAAAGATGATTCCCGATGTTATGAAACATACATTTGAGCCCAACCCAGTGAAATAATCAGGACCAGAAAACTACATTAGCTAGGTTCGTTATACCCGAATTATATTGAGTTCTCGTGGATACGAAGGCCTACTAGAATCAGACGGAAAAGAAAGTGGCAAGCATGGTGGTGGCAACAAACAGATCAATGATTCAATGCCAAGGTATTTGTCTGGCCGTTGGAAGCATTAAAACAACAATTCGGGAACAAGTTGAGACTCAACATTGTGTCTGAGGTGTGGGCAGTACTGAAAAACAATTTGAAGGAATTAAGTCAAACAAAATGCATGCTACTAAAATTATGCATAAGCTGTGCAACATGAAACAAGGCTCTCAATCTATAAGTGGGTATGCTGAAAAGATGCAGAAGCTATATAGAGATCTATATTACTTTCATCTATTTGAGCCTGTTTGATAAGAAAATTTTAATTATTCACAACAAATGGTTTGTCATTTGTGATTAAGCTTTTCTTGGATGAGTTGCACCGAAAGTTTGTTCTTCGCCAACAGCTAATTTTCTCTAAGCTCGAGTGGCCGAGTCTAGAAGAAGATGACTAGTGTGATGGAGAAAGAAACTCGACTCGGCCATGAGAATAAAGATAGTTTAAGGAATGTAGAGGCCATTACAGCCATATCTATGAGACCACAGAGACAATACAAGAGTAAGGGTGTGTTTGGTTTGCACCCCGCACTCGCCGTGCCAACCGTTGGCCGACGCCAAGTGAGGGCGCGCCCTCGTATCGTTAGCGAAACAAATTAGCGCCCTCGCCAGCGCTTACGACACCGTTCTTGTCTTGCGCGCGCACCTCGCTCAAGCGCCCGTGCCAATCGTCGGCCGCGATCCAAACGCGCGCCAAATCAGGCGCGGCGTTGATTGGCACGGCGAGTGCGGTGTGGGGACCCAATTTCCAATATTGAATATTAGAAATTGTTCCTCCGCAAATAAAAATTTTACAGAATTGTTTGTACAACCACACTTTAATATGTTTTATAGAATTTTTACAGAGAAGATTACAATACCAAAAGCGGTATAATTCACAATTCTAACTCCTAGTTTAGAGTGTAGGGAAGACTTAGAAGTCCTGGCCGAAAAGATCCATTTCTTCTTCTGTTATTTCAAAATCTGCAACCGAAAATGGATCTGTCCATCTAAAATGAACAGTTTTCGATTTTACGGTAAGTATAAACTTGCAGGTTCCAATAGGAATTTAAACAATATCTATATGAAGGGATTAACAAATGATAGTGTTGGCTTTGCTTAAGGTGTTTTATGCAATTATTTATAAATTCAAAATTCTATATTATTTTACCAAAATTTCTCTTTTTATAAAAGATTTAAAACATTAATAAATACTATCTCCAAATATCCTATTCCTTAACACATCTTCTTTCATATGTCGGTTCTTTTCAAAATCATGAGTATTATGAATAAAATAGGCATCACCCAATTGACACAACTTCATATTCCCGAAGTAGGGTCCATCGATGTTTTTGTTAATCAGCTCTGCAGAACCTATCCAACTTTACCCATACAACAACTTCTTGTATGGTTGGATGATAAATGTGTCATTTTTATTCAATAAAACCCAAGGTTTTACAATATCTCGCACGCTGCACAGATATTGAGAAAATAACCTCAACAATGCTAAGCTCCGCACAATCACTACGATAACCTTGCTAGTGATTCACTTACTTAAAGCATTGCGGAAAACCGCACAAGCATTAAGAAAAGTAAAAAACATAATGCCTCGCTTTTTAAGTTATTACAGTAACCTTGCTAATGACTTGAGTTTATATATCTACATTTTTATTCACATTTCACTTCCATATCAATAAATGAATTTATCATATGGACAATGATTTTCTATCCTATTTTTAAATATATTATTAGTAAATTTTCCTTATGCTAGGGTAATGTACAAGATGATTATTTTTCAGGGCTTTTGGTAGTGGATTTTTGGAGTGATTATTCTACATAAATGAGAAATTATATAAATTAAATATGGGGAATTTACGTAATAAAATAACTAAAAAGTAATGCAATAATTAAATAAATATCTGACAATAGGAAATTCAAAGTGCATCAAGGGTAGGGAAACCTGCCTTCTTCGTGGATCGACTCGGATTCTAATAAGTTTTCCGGATAATCTTCTTCAGGAATTTTGGGAGTATTTAATTCTGTATCTAACAGAGATAAAGAGAAATAAGTTTAATAATCAAGTAATTTGGAAAATTATGAATGCATAAAATATGAATGCAGAGGATATGGCTTGGCTGGTAGGGTGATGGTTTGTATGATTTCGGAAGATAGAATAATTTGTTTTTATTTGGACAACATTTTGGGAGTCCTTCGGGTAGCAAGATTATGCATGTGTACTTGGGATATTAAGTGTGGACCCATAAATTTCCAGAGGTCGGGGTCGACGACAATAGCATTATCGGAGTTCCAAGATGGAAATTGTTCAAGATATAAGATGAAAATCTTTAAAATATATTTTTCGATAAAATAGTAGGTTGAAATATTTTTATTTAGATTTTTGGGATTTTTGGAAAACAGAAACAAATTTTAAAAGTATTTTCCTATAGAAGAAGAAGGAAAACATTTTATTTTTGAACTTTTAAACTGTGAATGGGGCATTTTATATTTTTATAAAATACTAGACTGAATTCTAGAATTTTTAAAATTTTGGAGGGTATTTGCTATATTTATGCAAAATGGGAAGTTATATCTAGATATTTAAATGAAATGGGTTAACTGGGCAGGAGTTGGGCCGGCCCATGTGCAAGCAGTGCTGTGTGGGAGGTGCACAGCATAGACGCTGACAGGGGGGCCCACAGGGCAGTGGGAGAGAGAGAGATGGAGAGAGAGAGAGAGAGAGAGATTCGGGGGAGCTTACTGGGTGAGGGCGGCTCCGGCGAGCGGTGGTCGGAGATGGTGCGGTGGTGTCCGGAGTGAGTGCCTATGGGGATAATGGTTCTGATGGGGGTGGTGGCGAAGCGCGGTAGCGACGAAGGAGGCCGGTCGGCGAGGTTGGGCGGCGGAGGAGAGAGCTCCGGTGATCGCCGAGGGGATGGTGGTGGTAGGAGGGGGTAGCTTGAGGAGGTTGAGCACCGGGCGGCCTATTTATAGGCGGAGATGGCTGGTGGAGGCCGGAGGTGAGGGCTGTGGTTTCGGGGGAACTGCGGCGAGAAATTTCGGCGAAGCAGCAGCGATCTGGGGGCGCCGTTGAGAGGTAAAAGATGGGCGGCAATGTGGCGAAGCTCTATATGCTAATGCTATGGCCTGGAAAGCTCGGGAACAACCGCGAGAGGTATTTTCGGCGAGCTATGCGGCGGAGACGGTGGCGCCGACGGTTTCGGGGGTGGCGGCACAGCCGAGAAAAGGAGAAACACTGTGCGCCGTTGGATTATATTTAGAAATCTATGGGCGCCGTTGGATCTTCGGGTTGAAGCGGGACGGTGCGCATGACGTGGCCGCTTCTGGAGCATCGAATCAAACCGAAGAAATCCTAGCCGTTGATAGCAACTTAAGAGATCTAATGGGCTGGAGCCTGGTGACATCGAAAGCGCATTCCAAAAAAGGAAAGCGTAATCCGAGGAATTTCCAAATTAGGAAAGGATTGGAAGAATTTTCAGAAATTCCCTTTAAGCTTTAGAAATTTATAGAAATTTGATATGGAGTCAGAAAATATGAAATAAATTTGTAAAAATCCAGAAATATGAGGAGATTTTTAATATGTGAAAATAACTTATATTTTATGGGATTTATTTTCTCCTAAAATTATAAGACAACATTCTTTTAATGATAAAATTAGGGAATGGTCTAGGAAAAATAATAGTTATTTAGGATATGGTTTAGGGAGATGTTTCCATTCGTTTGGAAAAAAATTCATGCCAAAATTGGGAAATTTGGGGTATGTTACATGCGGGCTCCGAACCAAACACGCCCTAAGTTATTTTGTGACAACCGTAAAAAAAATTGCATGGTTATTCATCTGGATGGCAAAAGGAGGGACCTAAACCAAGGGGAGCACAAACAAAAAATTGGAACAAGGCAAAACAAGCTACACCTTCGTGAGAGGTACTAGTGGTAGATTTGCAAACTCTTGAAAAATTCCAAATCCAAACTTAAACTCTCTTAAAGCTCTTCTCCCACCAAAGGTTCCTCGAAAGTTGTTCCTAGTTTCTATGCTACTTCACAAGGTATAGGAACTCATCGAAGCCTTGTATCAATAACCCATCCAAGAAATTGGATCATTGATACAGGAGCTACTAACCATATATGATAGGATCATTGAACTTATTTACTTCCTACATCCCATTCACCGGTAATGACAAGGTTCGTGGATCTGTCCACTGCAGCTCGAGCATTTTTTAGAGGTAATATTTGTGCACCAAACTGGCTATACCCAGAAGGTATTATAGAAGTTTAACTTGGATAAAGCACATCCCCTGAAAACCCCACGGTAGTAAGGTCCCTTGATGTGTTCCCTTTAGACCTAAGATAAAAATAAGGAGATTTTGGGGCCCAAAGTTACCTACCTCAGTGCTATTTGAGCACTTATATATTTTGCCAGTTGTATCAGGCCTAGCAATCCTTTTGCAGTAAATCTTTTGGCTCGATATCGATACATCTCAACGCTTACCAGGAGGCAATGGACTGGAGTTAAAATTGACTTTAGGTACCTGCAACAAACACATGATCTTGAGTTCTATAGGAGAAATAATCCCAAGACCATGGTGGGATACATTGATACATGATTCATGTTTGATCTATACACAGCTAAATCTCATATGCGGTTTAACTATTGTAACAATTTTATTTTAAAAACAAAAATCATATGTGTGGTGTGCAGGAACCGCGCTCTGAAGAGCATGAGACCACGGACCGTGAGATTTAATTTAGTAGTTGGTATGAGGCCCAACGACCACCCTTCTCGGCGGCGGGCGCGCCAAGCCTCTGAGGGGCCAAGACCATGTTGTCTTTCGGACAAGGGCACAGTGCGACTTGGCAATCCGGGTACAGATCCTTCGTACAGTGGGAAGAAGAGAGTAAACAATACAAACCGTGAAGACACAAGTGGTTTACCCTGATTCGAGCCCCCACTGCCGGGTAATAGCTCTACTCCAGTCTTGTTGATTATGTGGTGGGAAAACAGTACAGAGGTGCCGAGACCGGGCTTGGAGGCACCGATCCCGAGCTTCCAGTGGTGATGACTAAACACTAAGGCTACTTGCTAAGGAAGCTTCGGATGCGGGTGTTGCTCAGAGCTTGGATCAAATGGAGTTGGGGTCGGATCCCGGATCGTCCCTTCAAATGTCCTGGAATCCTCCTTTTATAGGCGTGGCGAGTCGCCCGGAGCTGATCCGGCGGGCCCCGCGCCCGTCTGCTGCTGGCGCGCGCCTTGTCTCATTCAGGGCTCTGTTTGGTTGGTCTGCGAGGAGAAGGCGGTCGGGTTAATCTTGGGCACGTGTTTGTCTCGAGGTGCCTATTCGGGGAGGAAACCTTCTTTAGGGAGAAAGCACTTTCCCTTTATCCTTGATATAGCCTTGACTGGACCGAGCCAGCCTCGCGCCACCCGTTGGGGGCGTCGCGTAGCGTAACAACCATCTGCTGCCTACCAAGAGGGCAAACGACAAGATGGGCTGCCCGCGTGCTTTTCCCTGGGCTGCAGGTTTCTGGGGAGACACAGTTCGTTCCGGTCAAGGCCGGAGAAAGCATGGTGGGACACGACAGTTGTCGCCACCTGCTCACGGGGAGGCGGATCACCCGAGGGACCTTCTCCCGGGCTAAGGATAGCCCGGGAGGCACATGGTGCTGCATGGTTTGACTTGGTCAAGCCCGGGGCAACCGCTGGTGGGTTAAGCGCTTCCTTTAGTACGGCTGGGAATGACCTCTTGGACCCTCTGCTTGTGCGATGGGCCGGCACGAAATTGGCCCAAGGCTCGTCTCAGGATGGGCTGTTTACCAATCACCAACAGCCAGCCCCCCAGCCTCGAGCGGATCGCGTGGCGAGCCGGTCTGAGGTTTAGGAAAAAACCACCACCATGCGTGGCGCGGGAAAATTTGTCTCGGGAGCCGCGGTCTAAGCATTGAATCCGATTTGACGTAAAGGCAGGCGATTCGCCCTCTTGGGCACGATCCCACGGCTTCGCTTGGCCCGCCCTCTTTTAAAAGCGGCCTTCTGCGAGGAACTTGTACTGCAAAATCATCCCCTTCGCCTCCGTCTTCATCTTCTCCCCTGGCCCCTTGTTTCCCTGCCTCCAACCTTCCGTCGCAATGGTTGTCTTCAAAGAGAGCGTTCTGACAGTGAAGAGGATGGGGAGGCGGAGAGGGGCAACCGTCAGCCGGGCTCACGAAACTTCCGGCGGACCGGAGCCAAGGCCCAGTGGGCGAGTTGGTGCGCTTGAGAGCTCGACCATCTGCGGATTTCGCATGCGGAATCTCGCCATCACGGACTTCTTCGCCTTCACGGAGCTGAGGCCGGAGAACCTGTCTCCGCAATCCTACGTCCACCTGTCCATCTTCGCGTTCCTGTGCGAGATGCACTGCGGGGTTCAGCTAACGGTGAGCCTCCTTCAGCATTACTTCGAATTGAAACCCGTCAGCCACCGCATGGGTAATGGTGGAGTCTTTTACTTGACCACGCGCCGAGCCCGGGGCGGCCAGTCGTACCCGGAGTACGAGGTGAGAACGAAAGTCGATGGTTGGGCTCGGCGGTGGTTCTATCTGAGCCGCGGGGGCTCGGCCCTGGAGTATTCTTCGGATGCGCCGGATACCCCAATCTTCCAGCGGAGCGAGCCCCGGCTACGGAGGGCGAGATCAAGGGGCTCGTTAAGGATGGTTTGGCCAGACTCTGAGGTCGTCGTTAGCCGTCCGACACCGGATCAGCCGTTAGGCGCCCTTGAAGCGGTCGTCGTGATATGAGCGGCTGGGAAGACCCAGACCGGGACTTTCATGAAGGTAAGCGCCAGCCGCACCTTTACGTTTGATTTCAGGCCGGGGCATGCTGTGATTGTTAACGACGCTACGCAGGACTCCCGGCCCGCGAGGTTGCGCGGATCGTGAGGATGCTGCTACCTCTGGACAAGACCCCTCGCCGCATACGATTCGTGAAGGACAAGCTGTCCGAGGTAAGCGCCCGGAAGGTGTTCGATTGAATTTGCAGCCGTGCGCGCCTTCGAGGCCTTGACGAGTCGCGTTATTTGTTTTGAAGCGGACGTGGAAAACGGTTGAGAAAACCAGTCAAGCCACGGGCTTAACCGAAGGGCACTCGCCGGCGGGAACGTCGGCGGCGTCTGGCGGGCGCCGCCCTGTCGCCGGCGTCGAGCACAGAAACCAGCGCCCGCGGCGGCCGCCGCGGGCTCGGCCGACGAGCAAGTCACGAGACGCCTGCGAGAAACGCGCGGCGCTGCAGTAACCCCATCTTCGGCGTGGGTCAAGCGCTAGGTGTGAAGCGGCCTTTTAGCTCTGTTTTGTGTGCGTTCAGGGCGTGGCGCTTACGAAAAAAGAGAAGGACGTATCGGTTTGCTCCAGGCAGCGACGATGAGGAGGTTGTGCTGTTGTCGGGCCCGTTGCCGGCGGCGACGCCGCGCCGAGGACCTACGAAGAAGGTTCCCGCGGGCCGTAGGAAAGCGGCCACGCCCACCACAAGCCACGTTGGAGGGTTAGAGACAGAGCTCTTCCTACGCCCCACGCCAGGGGTGTACGAGGACACTGAGCTCGAGCCAGCGCGTAAGTCTCCCGTGCTGAGCGCCATTACTCTGTTTTCGTGTCTGATCGTCGTGCTCTTTGCTGCAGTGCGTAGCGCCAAAGTGGTGGACTTTGTGCTGCCTCCCTCTGCTGAGACCGTGGCGGTTGAGGACGAACCGATAGAGCCCAGAGGAGGGGTGTCTTTGTCACAGAAGTTAGAGGCTGCCGGGCTGTCGAAGGACGAATCGGTCGAGCCCAGATGAGGCGCTCCAGTTGGCGCAGCTAGAGGCTGCCGGGCTGGCAAAGTTGAGGGGTAAGAACCAGCCAGTCCGCGGAGGATCATCGTACTGCCTACCAGTGGCGGTACTGGACACTTCACCGGAGGTCGCGGAAACGGTGCATGTCATTCTGAGCGATCTCCCTGTGTGGATCACACCCTTGCGCGTCGAAGGGCGCACGGCGCATGAGTGGTGGCCAATTGACCGCAGGGGAATCGCAAACTACTTCAAGACCACGGTTGGAAAAGCGCTTCCGACGCTTGACCGGCGGATGCTGTTAGTCAACTTGATCTGGCCGGTCCACGTGCTGACGCCGGATGGTTGGGGGAGCGTAGTGATGCCTATCGTGGCTCCGCTAGCGTCTGCGGACTGGATCTCCGCCACTCCAGAATGGGTGGAGCAGCAGGATGCCGCCAGGTCGCAGGAGGCCGGCCGAACGGGCCTGCCACGTCCAAAGATATACCCTATTCCTGGGCTGGACGATCTGACCGAGCTCGCGGCACTCAAGCTGACGGCGGACGAGCTAAAGGATCTTGTTGGTGAGGGCCAGTGCTCGGCTCAAGAAGGCTGAATTGGCATGAGCAAGCCACTTCTTGGTGAGGCCGAGCTAGCGGCTAAGCTGGAGGACGCCGAGAGGCGGGCGGCCGCGGTTGGGACGTTGGCTTTGCTTTCAGCCGCGCCACCGGCGCCACCAAGCTCCGCGCCGTTGGAGGAGGATAGCGAGGAGTCGGTTGGCTGCCCCCCTTTGCCGCTACAGGAGGTCTCTGACCGTGGGCTTGACAAAAAAGTGCGCGGAGTTGTTGGGGCGAGGACGGAGAGCATGCTCGCTCAAACCAAGAGGGTAGCACCCTTGACCCTGCGCGTTATGCTCCAGTACTGAATTTTTCATGCTTTGATTTGGTTTTCTCTGTCTCAGCTTTATACGCTTATCGCCGGCACGTCCTCGCTGATGGAAGCGATGGGCGGGCAGTCAGATGATGACGCGGCGAAGATCGAGCGTCTCTTAGCCAAGCTAGCGCAAGCCCGGGCTCAGGCAAGGCGCGCGGATGGGCTAACCGCCTTGGTCGAGGCTCGCGCCATGGCGCGTGTCACCGAGCTGGAGGCCGCGCTAAGGTCAGCGTAGGAGAAGGAGCAGGAGGCTATGACGAGGCTCGCTCGAGCTCAGGAGGAGGAGGAAGCTGCAAAGAGCCAGGCCCAGGCGGCAAGCGAGGAAGCAGATAGGGCCCGGGTTGTTTTTGATGAAGAGTACAAACGCAGAGAGGCGGCCACCAACGAGCTGGCGGTCACTAAGTCTGAGCATGACTCCATTGTTCGCGGGCTCGAAGAAGCTCGCAACAAGCTCGTGGCGGAAAATACCGCGCTACGCGAAACTGGGGTGAAGTCCGTGGCAGAGTCGGAAACCCTGAGGACACAGAAGGAGGAGCTCGTTGAAGCTCGGGCCAAGCTGCGTCAGGAGCAGAACGATATGGAGGCGAAAGTAATCGAGTTGCTGCAAGCCCGAGGGCGAATTCGGGACCTAGAAACCGAGCTAGAGAAGCTCAAGCTGCAATGCGGGCCGTAGTTTGACCTGGTCCACTTGTTCCCAAACTCTGTGCCACAAACATTTTGCGTAATTTATTTTTGGTGCTCGCTTAGTCGGATAAGTGCCGAGCAGTACGTGGTGGCCTGAGGGCTTAGCCATTTTTTGCCTTAGTTTATTGTGTCAAATCGCGTGCACTGTGGGCTCTGCGGCGGCAACCTGATGTTCGGCCGACAATGAGGGCACGCTTGCGAACACGGATCTGGGGCGAAATCACCCGCGCCGGTTTGTGCACCCGGCCTAAGCACGCGTCAAGCCGCGAAAGCACCGCTGGGCTTGGCCCGCGTTGGTGGGCCAGGACCGACGGGGTAGGCCTTGACTCGCGATGACTTCTCCCACGCCACTGACAGTGGGACAGGGCACGTGTCGTGCGACGATTGGCGCGGTTGGTATTCCGCGAGACGGCGCGTGCGCTCGCGCCTTTTCAGCTCGGGTAGTGGGTTTTAATTGTCCATCTCTTCGCGTGCAGCGACGCTTGGTAGCCAGCGGCCTTTGGGGCGTTACTGACTACCGCCTATAAAGGCGAGGCGCAACGTCTTGTCTTCGCTACACTTTCCACTTAGCTTCCCTCACTTCTTTAGGCCAAAACCCGAAGTTCTCAACCAGCCAGGGAGAGGGAGGAAGGAAAACAAGAGAGGCAATCAAAAGGAAGGAAAATGTCTTCGTCGAGCTGGTCGTCGGATGCTAGTTCAGATTACCTTGCGGCTTGGCGGTGGCGGAATGGAGGATCTGCCGCCGGTGCACCCTATCACCGATCCGACCTAGAGAGGTGAGGCGGTTTAGTCGGGCCCGTTATCGCGCCCAAGCGGTCGAGCCGGCGTCAGACGCCAGCTCAAGCCGACGCGGAGGCGGCGGCGGCGTAGCTAAAAGGCGGCGGAGGAAGAAGAGGCGAATCGCGGTGGCGTATGAATCGCGGTGACGCCGCGTTCGCCGCCGCGACTAGCGGTGGAGGATGAGGCGCTTCCGCCGCATATCGTGGGCGAGCGAGAGATCGGCGGCGCGGAGGCCATCGTGGCGAGCCTCCGCTTGCTTATGGACTCCACCAGCAACCGATGGCGGCGGAGGTGCCACCCGCGCCGGGACCGTCGAGCCCTCGCCGGCCCCATCTGTCGTCGTCGTCGGCGGCGGCGGAGTCCGCCGGTTCGTCGCCAGCGCTGCTGGTAGGCGTGGCGAGGTTGTAGGATTTGGGCGACGTCGTAGGCGTAGTAGCGCGGCGCTCTCTTTTGCGGTAGTCTAGGAGCCCGGCCTCCTTTTGCCTGTAGAATCCCTTTGCTCTTGTAAGATCTTCCATGTGAAATGCAGTTTCTTCTTTAAGCAACTTTGTCTTGGTTGATCTTGTTCGTTCTTCTTTCCTGTGCGATTTTACGAATCTGAAATGCAAAAACAGAGGAACTAGATGAACAGTAACGAAGTCCTGAGTAGAACTTTAGGGAATTTGAGCAAACGGATTGCTTTTAGAAAATTTGTTTTTAGTGCGCCTAATCATCCAGCCCCCGGGCCGTGGCTAAGTCCAAGTGCGATCTCGGAGTTGGACGCGGTCTAGAGACTAGAGTGACTTAGAAAAAATTCGTGCGAACTCCGCCCCGAGCCGTTGGGCGGCAATGCGATGCGGAACTGGCGAGTTAAGGACTTAGGAAAAATCTGGTATAAAAATCCTTGACCCCGAAGCCTGCCGCCAAGTTAGCCATCCAAACAAACCTGACGTGGGCTTACTGTACCTTTGGGCCGTGGGAATTCCACATTGCACGGAGATTCACTAGGGTGCGAGAAATCGGCTTATCCCGTCGTGGAAGTGCTCCGGAATGCTTTATCCTTAGCCTTTGGTCTTTTTGGCCACGAGCTTGCTTGAAATGGTCAAGACTTAAACCAGCGTGACTCGCGAATGGGGAAAGGGTTTTTTTTTTGAGTTGAAACAAATTGAAATGAAGGAAACTTACGACCTGATTAAGCGTAGAAGTGTCGCAGAAGGGAGATATGCCATGAGCTAGGAAGCTCGTTCCCATCCTTGTCGGCGTGGCGTACTGAGCCCGTGCGTGCTGCGCTGACTACTTTGTACGGTCCCTCCCACTTGGGGCTGAGCTTGTTGGAGCCCGCAAGGTTTTGAATTCATCGTAGAACTAGGTCTCCTACTTACAGGGTCCTTGTATGTACGTTTCGTGCGGCGTAGCGGCGTAGGGACTGCTGGTAGGCCGCAGCCCGGAGTAGGAATTGCTCACGGCGCGCCTCAAGTAGGTCGAGGTCCAGTTGCCGCTCCTCGTCGTTGACCACGAAGCTGGCGAAGTCAACGCGGTCGGATCCTAGTCTAATTTCTGTTGGGAGGACGGCCTCCGAACCATAGACGAGTCGGAAATGAGTTTCTTCTGTAACCCGGCTGGCCGCTATCCGGACTGCTCAGAGGACCGACGGTAGCTCGTCGACCCAACCTTGATGTTTTGCATTGAGGGCGTCGAAGACCCGCTTTTTGGTGCTTTGGACTAATTGTCCGTTAGCCCGTTCAGCTGCTCCGTTGCTCTGTGGGTGGGCCACAGAGACCAGGGCGAGCTTCATGCCGATTTCTTCGCAGTAATCATTGAATTCCCTGCACGTGAATTGGATGCCATTGTCAGCAATAATTCTGCTGGGCATACCAAATCTTGCAACGATGCTCCGGAAAAAACGTACCGCGACAATTGCAGTGATGTTGGAGACCGGCTCAGCCTCGATCCATTTGGTGAAGGTGTCGATGGCTACGAACAAGTATGTTTTGCCACCAAGTCCTTTGAGGAACGGTCCTAGGAGGTCCATGCCCCAAACCGCGAACGGCCACGCTAGTGGAATTGTTTGCAACTCATACGCGGGCTCATGCGTTATCCACGCATGACACTGGTAAGCTTCGCAGCGCTTAACCAAGACTTCTGCGTCGCTCATCGCGGTGGGCCAATAGTAGCCCATGCGGAACGTTTTGCCGACGAGAGTTCTGTGTGAGGCGTGTGCACCACAGATGCCCTCGTGAATGTCGGATAGAAGGTACTTACCTTCTTCTTGGGTAACGCACTTACAAAGCACGCCATTAACACCCCTTCGGTACAGCGAGCCCCGTGTAGACGGTAAGTTCGGGCTCGCTTTTTTAGCTGGGAACGCTCAGCAGCATCCTCGGGTAATGTCCCCTGCTCCAAGAACTGGATGAATAGCGTCATCCAGGAGGTGCTTTGCTCGAGGAATGAGACAGTACCGGATGTCTCGGTTTGGGGGGTAACAGACGTCCTCTTGGCCTCCTCTCCAAAGGGAATGGAGGGTTTTAAAAGGTGCTGCACTAGCACCCCCGGCGGGGCCGGTTCTTGCGAGGATCCAAGTTTGGCGAGCTTATCAGATTCGCCGTTCTCTTCCCTGAGAATGTAGCTAATTTCGAAACTCGTGAAACGCTTCTTCAGTTTCCTTACTTCCGCCAGGTACCGCGCCATCGAGTCGTCAGTTGCCTGAAACTCCTCCCTGACCTGGCGGACGACGAGCTGCGAATCCCCTTTTGCAACAAGCCGTTAAATGTCGAGCGCAGCGCATGCTCTTAGGCCCGCAATTAGGGCTTCATACTCTGCGGCGTTGTTCGTAACAGCAAAGTGTATTTGAATGACGTGCTGGAGTCGCTCTACGTTGGGGGAGATGAGAACGAGCCCGCATCCTGATCGCTCGGACTGATGCGAGCCGTCGAAGAACAGAGTCCACCGACCTTCTCCCCCGTCTTGACCTGGAGAGCTTGATTTTTGCTCATCCGGCCTGATCAACTCTGCAACGAAATCAGTCAGGGCCTGGGTCTTGATCGCGGTTTGGGATACGAACTGGATGTCGAATTCACCCAGCTCGACTCCCAGCCAGCGACCGGTCGATGGCCTCGTGTTTGGAGAATGTCCTTGATTAGGTAAGTAGTCGGGACAATGATCTGGTGGGCTTGGAAATAGTGACGCAACTTCCGCGAGGCCATCAGCAAAGTATAGCACAGTTTTTGAAGGTTGGGATAGCGCTCTTTTGGCCCGGTGAGCACTTCGCTCACGTAGTAGATGGGCTGTTGCTTCCCTTCTCGTTCTACTGCCAGCACCACGCTTGCGGCGTTCGGTGTCACCGAGAGGTACAGTAGGAGGGCTTCCCCGAGCTTGGGAGTAGTGAGGACGGGTGGCGAGGTGAGATACTGCTTGAGCTGCAGAAACGCGGCCTCAGCCTTCTCAGTCTACTCGAAACTATCGTGCTTACGCAGGAGCTTACAGAAAGGCGCGCTTCGGTCTCCAAAGCGGGAGATGAAACGGTTTAAGGCTACCATTTTGTCCGTGAGGGACTGGATGTCCTTTACACAGGTCGGCGACCTCATCTTTTCGACGGCCTCGATCTTTTCGGGGTTCGCACCGATGCTCGTCCCACCAATTACGTAGCCCAAGAGCATCCCGGACTTGACGTCAAAGACGCATTTCTCGGGGTTTAACTTGACCCGGTGCTGTTTTAGGCTGTCAAAGGTTTTCCGTAGGTCGGACACGTGGTCACGGGCGTCCTTACTTTTGACTACGATATCGTCGATGTAAACTTATACGTTGCGCCCTATTTGATCAGGGAGAGTTTTTTACATGAGACGCTGGAACGTGGCACCAGCATTTCTAAGACCGAAGGACATGGTCGTATAGCAAAATGTGCCGAAAGGCGTTACAAAGGCGGTTTTTTCCTCGTCCTTTCCGTGGTTACCAATCACCAACAATATGCATCATGGCATTGCATTGATGAAAAATAATTTAAACATTTGAAAATGGTTATATATGTTACCTCTTAAATCGTCTTTACCCCTAAAATTAGATGAATTTTTATCACTAGAGTTTTTTTTGGTAGTTAAGAAATCGTCTGCCTTAAATATGAGAGAAACTCTTATGTATTTGGCTGCTGGCATATTGAGATTAACAAAAATTTTCACCTCATGTGTTCTCTCTATATCTGTCTATATACTGTGTGATTAAATCTTTCAATTGTTAGTCAACGATGCATGCGATTTGTTATTATTTCGTAACCCCAATCAATCAATCTGGTCGAGCAGAAACGAACCGGTCGTTCCTTTCGATTCAGGGACAGAAATTTACAAAAACGCATGCATATGCGAACAAAGATAAAACAGCTAGCCCATGCAGCCATGCTTCCGCAACGCATATCTGCACATGCTTGCAGCATGCGCCTCAATCCCTCAAATGTGGCAGCAGCAGCCGTAGAACAGGTGCGTCTTCTCTTGCGCCGCCGCGCCGGCCCACATGGCGACGGAGCCCACAGGCCACAGGCCTCATCCCACATATATGTCGTCACAGTCACATGGTCCGCGGCTACGGCTGCGTAATTTGGTCGGAGCTCTGTCCACGAAGATCTGAATTCCGAACTCGAATTGGATTCCGTCCTACGAGCAACTAGCTCCTGTCTATGGATCTATACGTCTCAAGCCACCGTCCAAAACCACCTTTCATGGACGAAGAGAAATGCAACGCCCTGATCTTAAGAAATGGAGGAGCTATGCATCTTGATCGTGGCTCATACGAGTGACGGACATGCATATACAGAAGGAAAGGGAAATCAAGATATATATCGATCCGCATGTGTCGGTCTCGTTGTGGATATGCTTACAGTTACAGATGAGAAAAACTACGGCGCTTAATCTCTTTCCCCTGCTCATCGATCACCATCAGTCCATCACGCACGCACGCACCCGCCCACCCTAGCCGTTACTCCAACCTTAACCATGCACGCTGTCACTGTCACTGCACTGTCGCCTGTCGCCTTCGCGTGAATAATCTAGCTTAAGCGTTTCGTCGTTGCATTTAGCGGACTAATCGTAACGCAGTGACGAGCTATATACGGAGCGATTTTAGTTCCGCGTGTGGAGTCCGCGTGATTCAACCGCACAAGATTCCTACCGGAGGAGACAAGAACAAGATCACCATGGGACATGGAGGAGGATGTCCTGGTCACACCCCACCAACACCACTTCGGCACTTCCCCAGCTCGCAACTCGTCGATGATACTCTGCGTGGAACAAAGAAATCCTTATTTTTCTTTTCATGCAGCTCGAGCTGTAATTCCGGATATTCTTGACCAGAGCAGAGAGCTGCCCCGGCTGAATCAACTTCTACTCTGAAGGCAAATAGAGCTGCGCGCAATATAAAAAACGATGTGAAAAATGATACAATGGATGGACTAAACGAATAAGTTGACAAAGTTAAATATTAAGTTAGACTTTTACAACATATTTAAAAAACATAAAAAAAATTTCAACTAAACTCAAGCCACTCTGAACATGCTATCATATAGTATGACAGCCGTAAAACCATCCTACACATTTCTTTAAAACACTGTTCATTGAGAAATAAATTGTGTTCTATAAAAAAGTACAGAGGGGTTGTTGGAGGTGCTGCCTTCCACCCTACCAGGTTGCTGCCACTGTGGCACTGTTGTTGCTCGTGGTGGATGCAGGACCGGGAAGGCGGGAACCCGAAGCAGACATCGCCACGTCAGCGAGCATCGACGAGACAAAAAGCCGGCCGACCTACATGGCTGGGGAAGCGGGGGCGGTCCAACGCCCGTCGGACCGCTGCTCCGTCCGACGCCCGCGCTGGCCGTTGGATTTCGATCCAACGGCCAGGCGTTAAATCTTAATGACGTTTATTTTTTGTTTCGCCATGTAAAAAAATTTAAAAAATTCAAAAAAAATCACAAATACTCTCTAATCAATGTCAGGTACAACATATATTTTATTCAGACATTAACGCGACCAATATTCATTTTTATAAACGTTTTTTAAAGAATAACCTAATTTTATAAATGTTTATATCAATATAAAAATATATGTGGTATCTTACATTGATTAGAGAATATTTATGATTTTTTTTGATTTTTTTGAATTTTTTTACATGGCGAAATAAAAAAAACAAATGTTTGCTCAAGATCTAACGCTGGCCGTTGGATCGAAATCCAACGGCCAGCGCGGGCGTCGGACGGAGCAGCGGTCCGACGGGCGTTGGACCGCCCCCGCTTCCCATGGCTGGCTCCCACGCACCGCCAGCTCGGACCACACTGAGCCGTGGGCCCCGCATGGCGGCGCCCGCGCCCGCTCGGTCGGAAATGGCGGGAGCGGTGTTTGGGTTCCCGCCTTCCCGGTTCCGGGGGCGATCCCGTAATATGGCGTGAACGCGCAGGGCTTTCGCTTCCAGTGAGCCGATGCGAGCGGCCGGCAGCGAGGTGCTCAAGAGGGCATCTTTTTCTTCGCTTCCCCGGATACGTTTCTAACTCTACCCACCCATTTCAGGCTACAGCCACTGCAGGAGAGGAGGGCTCAAGCCTCTGGGTCTTGTCCTAGCTCCATCGAGCGATCGCTTCCGGCCTCGGGTAACTCCCCTTTGTCCTATTCTAGCTCGACACCTATCTTCTTCTTCTTGCTCGATCTGTTCTGTGTTTGGATCGTTTGATCATACTTGCTCTTTCCTTCCTTCCTTCCTTCTTATTCTCCGGTAAGCGTGAGCCGTGCCGGAGGCAGTTCCTCCCGTACGTTTCTTGATCTGTCCATTCTCTCTCTGGTTTCTTGTTTTGTTCATCTGGGCTCATGTGATGTGATGTGATGTTGTGATTGTCTTGTTCTTGGAGACTTGGACCAGTGGAGAAGCTTCTCTACGAGTGCGTACTGTTGGATGGGATGGATCGTTGTGATGTGCGTGTGTGAACAATTTTTTTTTCTCTACGAGAAGCTTCTCTTCTTTACCCCTTTGTAATTTTTTTCCTTCTTTCTAATCCTTGGTTTGCTTATAATGCTTGGGCTATATAAGTTCGTGGAGTGGTTACTGGTTAGTACTTGTCGAATCATTCGCGCTCTATTTCTTCTCTAGGGGGCCACATTGACAGTGATTAGTATTTGGATTAGACTAATTTGCTTGCGAGTGAGAATATGTTTTTTTAATATTAAAGAGCTTAAGAGCACCTTAGTACTATGCCAACAATGCTAATATGCTACTATGACGTATGTCCTCATGTTAGGAAAAGGTTCACTCGGCATGATCCAGTATAATCTACTCCCTACGTTCCAAATTATAGTTCACTGTTGACTTTTGAACATGTCTTTTAACCATTCGTCTTATTCAAAAAAATAATACAAACATGCAAAAATATAAGTCATGCTTAAACTATATTTAATGATAAAAAAATCACAAAAAAATAAATAATATATATATATTTTTCAATAAGATGAATAATTAAATAGAATATTCAAAAGTCAACAGTGAACTATAATTTGGAACGGAGGGAGTAGTGTTTATGTTTGCCTGCATCGCATATACTATCTCCGGTCATAAAAACAAGTCGTCGTTGACTTTTGAACACGTCTTTGACCGTTTCATTCAAAAATTTAGTGCAAACATAAATAAATATAAAATATAAATCATGCTTAAAGTACATTTAATGATCAAACAAATCACGACAAAATAAATGATAACTTACTTAGTTTTTCGAATAAGACGAATGATCAAAAACATGTGCAAAAGTCAACGGCGACTTGTTTTTATGACCGGAGGAAGTATTTCGGAAGTCTGAAGTCATGTTGTTCAACATGCGCGTATGATTAAAAAAAACCCGCTAGACGAAACTTGGGGATTTTTTTAGCGAATGAAGCTGGAAGATAAATATCTGATTTATATTTATTCATCAAAATGTAAGATTTAGCTCACATTTGACTGGTCACTGTATAGAAAAAGAATCTGTCAATTTTTATATAGCCACCTACTACTGCTGTTTCGAAAGATTTGTATGGAACCATCTGTGGTTACAAATGTTCTTTGCTGTTCTTTTCAAATAAAAACAAGGGCTCAAGCCTACCTTATCTCTACAGATCATGTTTTTCTTATGGTGCAATGAGCTCATGTTTGATGGGTGACTAAGCATTTTGTATTGCACAATGGATATGATCGGTGTCTAGTCGTCCAAGTGCGACGATGAAAAATTAAGTACATCTTAACCACTTTTAACCAAATTAAAAACGACACCCGGGATAGTTTATTTGTAGTCTTAAGCCTTTCCAAACATTTCCTGGCATAGTCTTCAATCCCATCATCAGGATGACATTTTCTGTTTTAACAGATCACTAGGGGTGTAAAAGGGCTGACCCTCTCTAGTTCTTTCGGCTTCCAGATCACCCGAGGCTCCATATATCTTCCATAATTATTTTTTTTAATTATCAATGTTTGAATCTGAAAGCTGGAAACTAAATTATATCATTCATTTCACAGAAGGAAGTGTCATTTTCCCCTAACCCTGTTATTGTTTAAGCATGATGTAAGTGAATAATGTTGAAAAAATATGGTAATGAAACATCAAAAGTATTTCTGGGCTGAAGATTAAAAACTATGAATGCTACTGAAGCAAGTCTTTTTCATTTTCCGTAGGATTTTTTTTGAAGCCTGGCAGTGGCAGGAGCACGGCCTAAGCTTTATTGATGGAGAAAATTGCAAAAAATAATACAAGGAGTTCACAGACTAGTTACAAGGCTTGAAAGGAACCTGTACAAAAAAAAAGGTACAAACACAGCACTACTTATCCATGGTCATCAGAGACACGGCAGCCCTGTTCCATTGGAAAAGGTCAGCTTTGATCAACTGAAGAATCTGACGATAGGAGCTGTAGCTAGATCGAAAGAGTCCGCTGTTCTTCTCCTTCCATACATTCCAGCAATTGTAGAAAACAAGCCTATCAAATCTTCTCTTTACTTCTTTATGGAACAAAATCCTTTATGACAACCACCAATCTTTAAATTCTGATGATGGTTGGGTGGGTTGATTACCTGGATTTCTTGCAGCCCATGAAGAATCTTGCGCCACAACAGCCAGCTCTGGAGTTGGAGCAGTTCAACATCAGATGGTCCGTTGTTTCTGAGTTGGTTCCACATAGTAGGCATGTTAAAGCATTTGGCCAGCTTCTCTTCTGCAAGTTTTGCCCCGTTAGAATTTTGTCTCGCAACACTGTCCACATGAAGCACCTGCTGTACGGGCCATGAAAGTTGGTTAGGAAGTGCGCTTCACAAGCTGTGTAGACGCCGCGAGGAGACCATCTTTATGCACATTGATCTGGACCGGCTGTAGGAAGCTCCACCCCGTGTAGAGCCGTCCACGGTTGAAGATATCGCGTTATTTCATCAGTTGTGCTAATCCTTCTCACCGCATGAACCCAGCATCCATTTTCCAAAGCCTCCTTTACGTTAGGAGTCTTTATTGTAGATGTAGCATAGCAAAGTGGTGTTATCTGCTTGGGTGAACTGCCGGCCAGCCATCTATCTTCCCAAAAACTAGCTTTGCATCCATTGCCAATGTTGTTGATAATTTCCTTTAGTTCTCTGTCAAATCGGCCTACCTGTTGCAGTTCGCAGGTCGCGTCGCAAATCCGGGCCTGCAGCAGGTCTGGAAGCTTTGGGCACCATCCAAGTGCAAATTTTTTCTTTGGACTCTCCTCCACCAAAAGATCTTCACAGCTAATGCTCTTCTTCGTCGCCATCTGCCAAACGATTACTTCTGCCCTTTGTGCAGACGCAACTTGGAAACACCTGAACACCTATTCCTGCAATGCGACTTCAGCTGCTCCGTCTGGACGCGGATGGCAACCCTTCTCAACGCCCCACGCCTTCACCCAAGGGGCTGGTCTCAGACTAGCGCCATCACAGCCTGGTGGTCAATCGACATCCTTCAAGACGGGCCTTCAAGTGACGTCCTCTCAGCCACCTCTGCCACAATTTGGATGATTTGGATCGAGCGAAACAACCGGATCTTCAACCAGGCTGTCAGGCCTGCCTCAGTCTTTTTTTCATATCTTGTTGATAACCTGCGCCTTTGGGAGGCCGCGGGTGCCCCTTTTGTAATAGGGTAGTTTTTTCCTGTGCCCACCGGGGGAGGGGCCTTTATTTTCTCCCCCAACTCTGTACTTTTCCTCTTACTTTTGATCAATTCAAGGCAGCTCTCCTGCCCCTTTGCTCAAAAAAATAATTTCCTTTAGGATTAGAAGGCCCATTTTCATGGCATTAATAAAGGTCATGATATAATAGGCCTCTAGAAGCTTTAGTGTTGACCTTGGAAAGTTTATGTGAGATTTGCTAAAAAAAAAAAGTATGAGAAACCAATATCTATGCAAGCTGATTTTTTAAATTGTTTTTAATCAAAGCAGGAGCCTAACATTCTTCATTCTAAGTGCATGTCTGGTACAAAAATGAAATGTCAGCTTTTAGTGTTGTCTTGCATGCTCCTTTTTCTTGTCCAGCAAGGGCATTACTATTTTAATAACTGATAGCTCTGAGCAATTTTTTTAAAGCTCCTAGCAATTTAAGGCCCCAAATCGGCATAAGATTTGTAAAATTGATGCTTTGCATGCTTGAAAAATATGTTGGACAGCTAAATCTCATGTCTTTTTGCTAAGTTGCTTGTGTACCCTCAAAACATGGGCTTTAATATTTTCTAAATTATCTTTAATGTTTACACAGACTAATCTTTTCTCTCATAAAGCCCTCTTTTGCTGTTCTAGGTGAGTTAATCCAGGTCGGGTTTGCCAATTAATTAATATCTTGTTGTTTACACAGTTTGCTCTGAGACAACTCTTGATCATGAGTACAGTATAATCTGGAACTGTGGCAAGAATGACGACAGCTCTGACTAATCTGGTCTAGATCAGTTTTTAATGTAAAGAAATATCAAAGTTTGCGGATATAAGAACCTTCAGGAGACAGCAGCACAGCATGACGAAGAAGCACAAAATTAAGAAGTCGAAACATCTCCTTAAGAACAAAAAGGGTATTCTCTTGACTAATATTTAACTCACCAATTGTTATATAGGCTTTTGTGCTTGGAAGGGATCACAGTTTGCAGTTTTTTCATAGATCTACTTATTTTCTTTACTGTAATATTATAGTTGATTTGTTGTCATTCTGGTTGAATGATCCCTAATATAATTCTAACATCAGGAGCACACACGTAATTATATATTTTTCTTTTTCACTCAGTGTTTAAGCTATGTTTTAGTTTCTTGAGAAGGACCTTTCCTGGTACTATAATTCACGACCACTGATACATAGCCATTTGTTGTTTAAATGATGTTTTTATTTTATTTCCCCAGATGTTGATGAGAATGTGGAGAACATTCTACGAATGATAGGACAAGAAAATGATGAGCTGGCTGAGAATGAAGCAGATGATTCTGGAAATAACTTAAAGAACTCAAAATTATCCTCCCTCGTAAAGGGCTTTCATGAGGACTATCAATACCTTCACAAGCACTACAAACAGCTACTTAGTAAACTAGAAAATATTGAACACAGTTCCACTGGTTCAGATTCATCTAATTCAGACTCAGAAGGAGACAAATCAGACAATGATGTTCCTAAGCGAAAACTAGATGCCTCCAATGAAGAAAATGGCTGGAGGCAGAAGTTTACTGAAGATCATCAAGGAGAAGAACAAAGTGCGGAAGCAGAAATTAAGAAGCTGGAAAAAAATACAGAAGAACAAGCGAATGAAATATCTAATCTGAAACAGCTACTGGATAAAGCGATCAGGGATGAAGCAGCTACAAGAGTAGAATTAAGTTCAGAACTTGCAAGTTTGTCATCTGAGAATGATAATCTGAAGTTATTGGTAGAAACTACAGAGAGGAAGGTGGGAGAATTGCACAAGACACTAACACTCATGGAGAATGAGATAAAAACATTTTCCAGTGAGAAGCAAATTATTGAAAAAGAGAGAGATGACCTGAAGTTTTCAATTGTAGACTTGGATAACAAGAGGGAAGATCTGAGCAATGAGCTGCAGGATACAGTGGAGAAATGTTCTTTCTTGTCATCCCAACTTGAGAAGGCCCTGTTGGCTGAGAAAGAAGTGTGGACCCTGTCAGCAGAAAACGAGAAGATGAAGAATGAGAACTTGATGATGTCTGCAGAATATGGTAGCCTGAAAACACATCAACAGAATGTAGATATTGAGCATTCTCAACTGAAGGCAACTCTTACAGAAACCAATGCTGAAAACGAGTCATTGGTGAGAGCAAACCATTTTCTTGAAAACAAACTTCGACTTTTAGGGGAGGAGATAGATGGTTTGATAGTTGACAAAGAGGAGCTCCTGAGCAATATAAATAAGGAACGTGAGGCTGCAGCAGAAGAAAAGGAAAGGCTAGTATCAGAACATTCCAAATGTCTGAACGAACTGGAGAAGGCACAATCCATTGTTAAGGAACTGGAATCAACAATAGGCGTCCAAAATGATAATGTTACAGAGCTACAGAAAGAGAAGAATTCAACTGCATTACAGATAAAAAAATTAGAAGCTTCTTTGAAAAATCTTGAGAGCGAGTTGGAACAGAAACTCGAGCAAATTTCAGTTATGCAGAAGACTAATGAAGGCCTGGAATTGGTGAAATGTAATCTGCATAGCGACCTTGCAGCAGTACAGGATCAAAAGGATGAGGCTGTTGCCTCTACAATTAATCTTGAAAGCAAGTTAGAACAGCAAACCCAACAAATTTCAAATCTTCAGGAGGCTATTGAAGACCTCAAATTATCGAAGACTCGTATGTCTAATGAGGTCACGGTTCACCAAGAGGAGAAAAATGCAGCACTCATGCAGTTAAAGCAGTCAAAGGTTTACAGCAAGGACCTTCAAAGTGAGTTGGAACAGCAACAGAACCAAATTTCAGTTCTCCAGCAAGCCAATGAAGAATTGGAGGAGTTAAATAATAGCTTAGATAGGCAACTGGAAGAAGTAAGGACTAATCTGCAAGAGGAGATCATTGCTCTACGAGGAGAGAAGGAACAAACCCTTCATAATTTGCAGCGGTCAAATGATTCAATCAAGAACCTTGAAGGTGAGTTAGAACAGCAAAGAGAACAAATTTTGAGTCTGCAGCTTGTTAATGAAGATATGCTGAAGAGTAACTCTAACCTGAAGAAGCAATTGGAAGATGCCGGGGCTAGCCTCAATGCTGAAATTTTAGCTCTGCAAGAAGAGAAGAACAAGACACTTTCAGAGTTACTGCAGTCTGAGACTTCTATGAAAAATCTTGGAATCGAATTGGAGCAAGTAAGAGCGCAAATATCAGTTTTGCATCTAGCTAATGAAGACACGAAGAATAGCAATGCTAACTTGGAGAAGCAGTTGGAGGAAGCAAGGACCAGTCTGCACGCTGAGATTGTAGCACTTAGTGAAGAAAAGGAAACAGCTATATCAGAATTACAAAAGTCTCGGGCTTCTGTCAGGAACCTCGAGACAGTACTAGAAAATCAGAGTGGGCACGTTTCAACGCTAGAACAAGCTAATGATGACTTACAGAAGAGCTGCTATGTTTTGACAGAGCAATTCGAAGAAGTCAAGGCTGCGCTGCAGAAGGAGGTTAAAGTGACACAAGAAGAGAAGGACACGACACTAACAAAACTACAGCAGTCAGAAATTTCCATCAAGAATCTTGAAAATGAGGTGGCGCGGCTGAAGGAGGAACTGTCAATTCAGCTGGAAAACAATTCCAGCTTGGACAAGCAGCTGGAAGAGGCAATATTGAAAGTGTCATACTTATATGAAAAACTTGAGAAGGTTCAGACTGAAGCCGCTAGTCAAATCAATGACATGAACACTAATGCAAAGGATTTGGAGAACACCATTGTCCTGTTGTCTTCTCAGAAAACTACGGTGGAGGAGGATCTCAAAAGTATGATCAAAGCATGCACAGAAAACATGTCATTCATGAAACATTTGGAAGACAAAGTTAAGCAAAAAATTTCAGACCATGAGACTGGACTTGCTTGTCTCCAGCAGAGCCTCAAAGGAATTTTTAGCAGCTGTCAGAGATTCCAGCATGCATACGATGAGGTGTCTACAAAGGTGTCTGAGCTTGAGATACTAAAGAAGAATCAGATTGAGCAGATAGATCAACTGGAGGGGGGAAATGCAGAAATTTTGAACAAAAATCAACATTTGGAAGACGAAAAGCTATATGCTAATAAGGAGAACTTAAAGCTACAAAAGCATGTCGAAGAACTTGAAGTTCAGCTCAAGCTAGCTAAGCAGAAGCTTAAAGTTACCGAGGCAGAAAGCAAATACAAAGAACAGAGCTACGTGACAACTGTGGAAACATCGCAGGCAGAGATCCAACATCTCGAACAACAAATGCAGCAATATTTGGGACGAATCTGCTCTCTGGAAGAAACTGTCATGCAAATAAAAGAAAATGTTGAATCACGGGTCTCCGAATTGGCTGGTCATTTGGATGAGCAACAACAACACTTAGATCAGAGTTTTGAGCACTTAATTGCCCGTTCATCTGCATGTAATGACGAGCTCAAACTCCTAAGGAACAAATTACAAGACCGTCTTGATGAGCAGAAAGAACTGCAGAAAGGGAACAATGAGCTGGCTATTAGATTGAGAGAGAGAGAAAAGGTGGTGTCAGAAATGGCAAGAAGTGCTGCTGAGGTGGAAGAAAAGATGGTTCATCTCGAGAAGAAGATTGAAGAGAAAGAAGAGGAGCTAGCAGCTAGAGTGCAGGAGAAAAAAGAAGCCATCAAGCAGTTGAGTGACGCGATTGTGTACCACAAGAACAACAGCGATGATCTGGTCCGCTACATCCGCAGTCACAACCGTCCTCGCCTTCCATTCTGTCTGTAAATTTGCTTATCAAGAGCAAGATTCAAAGCTAATTGATGTAAAAGGCTGCATTCTAGCTGAGAACTGTGGCAGAAAGAGGATTACTGCCAGATTTTTTTTTTTTTCACGGCAAACGCACCGCACGGGCGGAGCCAAGGGCGCAGCTCGCCGGCGCCAAGCGCGTACCCGCTGCGCGAGGCGGGGACAACGGCGCCGCACCCCAGGGTGAGGCGGGTGGCACGGCCACGCCAATAGGCAGGGCGGCGAGAGGCGGAGCGTGCGGATGGCGGCGGCGCGGCGAACGCATCCGTGCGAGGAAATGCTCCCGGATTCCACTAGCGGCCCGTGTTCAGTTGTCACCGTTGCCGATCTGGGCTTCTTGCACCTACGAGACCGGTTAGTAGTAGGGGAGTTGCCCAAGGAAATTGGGTGTGCTGGATTTTGAAATCATAGATTGGCCCAAACCCATGCGAATACTCACAACCATACATCTGCGCGACTGCCGTCAAACTACCAAATTTATCTCTTTGACCACGGCAAAGAGAGTTGGTTCGAGGACGGTGGCCACACGTTACCAAATTTATCTTAGACGGCCAAAATTATTTTCCTAGGTGTTTAAACACAACTACGATATACTCCGTCCGTCCCAAAAAAATATGTTATTTTAGCCTTCAAAATTTGTCTTAAACAAATATCATCCAAGATTGTGGGTCACACTTCATTGATTAAATATGTAGTATTTTTTATAGAGAACATATCCGGTGCAATCTCTGTTTCCGTGTAACCACCGTGCAATCCAACTAGCAAAAGTTGCAAAAAATTCTAAAAAAATTTATACATGTACTTCAAGTCATACTCCACCTATATATAAAATTTCATGTTCAAATTCGTTATATTTTAGCAGTAATAAAAAGAAAATTAACGATTTTAGAGTATAAATGTGTCAGAATTTTCTCTTTTTTTGCTGTGCTTTAAATATAATGAATTTGAACATGAAATTTTATATATAGGTGGAGTATGACTTGAAGTACATGTATAAATTTTTTTAGAATTTTTCGCAACTTTTGCTAGTTGTATTACACGGTGGTTGCACGGGAACGGAGATTGCACAAGATATGTTCTCTTTTTTATAGGCTGTTATATGTGCTCCACTTTTCATGCACATTTATTAGGATTATTTCCCCAACCGGCTAGCTTTAATCCAACCACATAGGATACATGCGTCATTTGGTTTGAATAATATTCACTTCGTTCCATAATATAAGACATATTTTGACTCCACAAAAGACTTTAAAAGTAGAGTTTGACTGTTAAATTCATCTATTACTCCCTCCCGTTTGATAATTCCTGCCGCTGGAGCGTTTTGTGTTTAGTTAGAAAATTCCTGTCGTTCTAGGATGTATTGATTGCAAGCAGAACTTTACGTGGCCCTAGAACCATTTGTTGGGTGTGCATGTAAATAAAGTGTAGCATCAAAATTCAAACCTAGACATGCAACTCATGGGAAAGGGGGAGCAACCACTAAGCTACAAGTATTTATTTGACCATATTACTACTACGAGATATTTAATATTTCCTTGGTATGTGAGATCATGTCTAAAACGACAGGAATTATCAAACTGGAGGGAGTATGTATTATGAATTGTTACAATATAATATTGTATAAAAAGCACTTTGAAATGTAAACAATTTGGTACAACTTTGGTATACTAACGATGTATATTATTTGATTTATTTATGGTTAAAATTTACTAAGTTTGACTTTTCTCCAGTCATAATACGTCTTATATTTTAGAACGGATGAAGTATTCTCTCAATTTGAATACTGGAATGGCATTCTTTTTAGTATGGAAGGAGTATCTTTTAACGATATGACCCACGTGTTATAGCTCAGTGTAGCAAAGTTCATCACCACAAAATGTACGACTAGACGACGTAAACATCATGAATGCAATAGAGCTGAATAGCTGGTTAAAATAAAAATAAAAAAGCTAAACAACTCGAAAAGGTTACAAATGTATTCAACCTAATTTTGAGATTTTTTTAGAAGAATCATCAAATGCTCTATAAAATTAGAAGCTACATACAAGTGACTACAAAACGATACAACACACAGTTTATAAAAATAATAAATTTTAAAATTATACTAGTCTTTAATCTAGTTTAATCCGAAAAGAAAAGGGCCGAACTCATCTGCTGGAGTATCATAGCGCGCGATAGACAGATCGACCTTGGGACCTTTGTTTCGCTATCCAGGAGGAATGCCAAGGGAATTCTGATTTCTGACCGGGTACGAGGGAATCGCAAGAGCAGCACAGCCATGTACCACACCGCGACGGAGGCGGCAAACTAGGAGGCTTTGAACAGGCCCTCGTCCTCCTGCCCCCGCTTGTCCGGATGCGCTTGCTCGTGTCCAGCCCGCGATGCTGCCGCTCTGCTCGTAGCGACTAGCGCTCTCGAGTCTCGTCTCTCCCGACATCCAGGCGCCGTTGTCCTTGCCATTGCCGCTGCCGCTGCCGTGCTGTGCCCTCATCCCCGACCCGGTCGACCCGCCCCCCGAACGACGCAACCCGTTGGCTAGCTTGGCGTTGCATACATGCATTGTCTCATCAATCATCATTGACGGGATGCCGCCGTGGCGAATCTCTTCAAAAAAAAAAAATTTGTTTCTTCTTCTTCCCTAATTTTTATCTATTTGGAATCCATTTTGTGATTAATAGCATCTCCAATGGTGATGTCAGCTAACTATAAGGATGTCAACTCAGTTTTTTGGTTATGTGGAGGAAAGAATGGAGGTGTGATAGCTACTAACTTACAGTTAATCTATAACTGATTCCAATACACTTACTATCTATTGCATGTGAATCCATATTCAATCTTATAGACAATGTTATAACTAGTTCATTTAAGAGTCTGACTATATTCTATTTATAGATGATATGACACCTACTTATAGTTAGCAACTATCTACATCATTGGACATGCTCTAAGTGTGTTCACGTCGATTGCAGCAAAGAGTTCTCCTATTAATAGGCAACATCGTCATGACTTCGATGAAGTAATGCGATCCTTCGGGAAATGTGCCATATCATGAAATATCGCGAGATATTAGAGTGAGCCCAACGATTAAAGATCCCAAGACAATGATGCGATACTAACGAATGGATTTTTGTAATATGATTATCATGTTGCACAAAAATAGGAGGCATATGTTGACACTAGAAATTGGCTTGTCCATATTAACCATGGACTTATTAATGGCCCAATAAGAATAAAAGCTTGTGTCTAATTTAATTTAGGCATGTTTATTTTCTAATATTTTTAGTTTTATCTCAAGTCGGCTTGTATCGGTAGAGAACTCTAGCCCTATAAATAAGCCCATCCAATGCAGAGCGTGTAAACTCTCTCTCGACTGAATACAAAAATCGCATCTTTTGTTTTTTTTTTTCTATTTTCATGACCTCGAATCCGATCGACTTTGTCGAGTAAGATTCAACCCGCAGGTAAAAATTGAATCAGGGTAAGTCGATTCTTCTACTTGTGTTTATCTTGTGTGCTATACGGTTTTGATTAAGTTCAATTTGTAGTTTGCACCTATCTTTTGTAAGTATTATTGTCTCGATTTATTTTGATCTATTACTTGTATTTGTCCTCATGAGTTTGAAAGTCAGGTTTTTCCTTGATTGTTTTTCTCGCTTACCGACCTAAGAGGTTTTTGAGTAGAAAACCCTTGGGTGTGAGTACTCTCGAGTGTCAGACCTACCGCGTGGGTTCAGATGGGCCCACTTTACTTACTCTCAACGGCTTCATCTTGGTCATCGAGAGTACGCCGTTCAGGCCTCAAACGGCGTCTAGGGTAGTACTCTCGACCGTCTGTAGCTAAGCCGTCAAGACAAGCACTCTCGAATGCTCTTTCGACTAAGCTGACTTGACGGTTGAGAGTAATCTTTCCCGACGGTTTTGTATTTATTATCGATGGTTTTGGTCGTCGAGTCACTTGTTATTTCCTGTGGTGTATGTTATGTATATATATATAAACACTTTTTAATGCAAAATCTGTTTTAAAGATGTGCTCACTGCGATCATAAAAAACAAGTCATCGTTGACTTTCGGACACGCCTTTAACCATTCGTCTTATTCAAAAAACTACGTAAGTTATCATTTATTTTGTTGTGCTATGTTTTAGTATTAAAGGTACTTTAAGCATCATTTATATTTACGCATGTTTGCACTAAAATTTTGAATAAGACGAATGGTCAAAGACATGTCCAAAAATCAACGATGGCTTGTTTTTGTGACCGGAGGCAGTACATCTGAAATTCGTCGTCTAACTGATATTATAAACGTGCACATCATACATGTACATGTCACGGAACATACGCACAGTAGTACATTTTGAATCAGTAAACCTTCTAGACTCCAATATCTTAATCGGCTTATTATGATCCTTAGTTCATCTTCGTAAGATGCAAGGTTAACTGCGCGCAATGATTAACCGGGCGATGAGTTTGACAAAGTGTTTTGATTGCCTAAGATGAATATATGCAAGAGTGCTTATAATGAATAGCTATATGCAGATTTAGAGTGAATAAATAGAGGTACGGTGCAATAGGTAGTACCTCATTAAATTTACATACGAGGCCTTATATAGTTTTCAACAAACGAATTCTATAGAGTTCATAAAAGTAAACGGTGTAGTAAAAATACAAAGTGTCCCCATCGTCATCGTCATAGAACGACATTAAATTTCAGAGAAAGCGACGGACACACTGACAGAAAGCGAAGCGTGTACAAAGAGCACAAGAGTGCCGTGAGCCGAGTGACGTTGCTGGATCCACATAAATTCTCAGAGAAAACGATGCCAGTAATGATCGATCGATCAGTAGATATGTAAAAATTAAAAGGGAGACGCGGTAAAGAAGCTCTGGTCTGGACTTTGGAACGTGTCAAAACTGGAACGAAAGGCGCGTGCAAATCATCCTTTTACTCACTGCTAGGCGCCAATGATGATTATAAGCATAGGTGTTAATTTTCTGCTTGACCTGGTTGTTGCGTTGCGTCCAAGCTTAGGATACAATGGGTTTCTACCGGCGTTTCTTCGTATGTATGCCACATAGAATAGAAATCTGACGTGGAGCAGAATTAATAAGCAGAGAGAGATATGGTTTCTTCCTTAAGAAACCATTTCTACACTCATTCAAAAAAATATTAATAATGAAACAATGTTAAGATATAATAAAATGAAACCACCGTTTTTCTTAATTTTTAGGTGACATGGCACCTATAGAAATAATACTTAGAAACCTTACATTAGAACTACCGTCTTTAGTATCGAGCAATATCTAGAGACGCGCTCGGCTAGCTGTTGCAGCACTGAGGGCCTCTTTGATAGCTTGTTTTAGTTTAGTTTTTGTTGGGATTGCAACTTTTGTTATTTTTATATACACCATTCATTTTATTTTTTGAAAATATTTTTTTTATAACTTTATAGAGTTTTTCTCAAAGATCTCAAAAATATTTTTTTAATAATTTATTTAGCATTTTCATACCACTTTCAAATATGGTCAAATTTTTCCAACAAAAACTAAACTAAAACTGAACAAGTTATCAAAGAGGGCCTGAGTTAACAGCAAGGGGTCTCACATAGTTGCATTGGCCATAATATGCTTTAATATAATCCATGCTTACTTTGGGTCAACTATAATCTATTGCTAAATCCGATCAGGAAAAGAATCATAAAAATTAAATGGAATAATATTTTTAATTATCTTTGACGGATATACCTTAGAACCCGTGCATTTTTTTTTCTCATTCTGTTCGGCTTTTAGGTGCACATCTTCCCCTTACACTCCCGTTGACTGGTCGCCGCTTCTCACCTCCTTCGAGACATCTGCTCTTTAATCTTTGGACCATTCCAACAACTACTCTACAACGCAAAGGCTTCTTCTCCATAGGATTTTTCATTTTTATCTTCAGTAACGTGTCGGGATCAACTATATTTTTAAAAACAAAAACAATAATAGGATCGAGATCAACTATATTAAAATTTACTACGATTAATATAAGGATGAATCACATAATTGATAATTTGAACCATGCAAGTGCACAGACACCTCGATCACTTTACTTAATTCAATTTCTCGTCAATCTCTTGCCCTAGATTGGCTTTTTTTAAGAAAAAAGAAACTTCTTATTGGAATATCAGTGTCGTTTTACAAAGAGTCTCTTATAAAATAAGAAAATTACAATTTTATTTTGTTAAGGATTTATTGCTAAAATTCCAGCATCTTCATATTTCTCTCTGACTCTATTGTCTTTATGACCTCTTACAACCGTCGTAGTCAATCATACCATCATATTCTTCATTCTCGTCCACCATGGGAAGCAGATTTGATAGATCAACATTAAGAAATAGTCGTATCAGCTTGAATATTTGACTCGAGCAACAATTTGAAGAAGGACTAGCCATGGAAAAACACACACGGCTTGCTCGATTTCACTAAAATCTTCGGCATAAGAAACTTATCGAAAACAACTAGATCTAACAAATAAAGAAGAGAAAATACTTTTTCCCTACTCGACAACTTTATTTTGGACCTCACCGAATATCCGAAGAGAAGCCCTCCTTCCAACCCAAATCACCAAGCCGGATATCAGCACCGCTGCGCCGACCTAGGATGAAGTTGAAGATATGCATCTTCCTCCGTCACGTCGATGCAGCGAGACCTTTATTGACTACTTTCTCAACCCAAAAACTTATGGCTAACCTTCCGCTGGCATTGATTCGTCATCGTCCTTACCCGCTGGTAGCCCAAAGACCACCAGAAGCGAAGATGGACGGATTGACGCCAGCTTCAAACTCTCCCTTTTCCCCTCTCTCTCTCTCTCTCTCTCTCTCTCTCTTTCTCTCCCCTAGAGGATGGTGGCGGCTGGAACCCTTCCTCTCTAGATTGACTTTTAGTTACAATAATTGCTTTGTTTCATTGAGCTGAAAATCTTACGTAGATTATAATATGAATAGTTGAAGGTTTGGAAAAAGGTTTGAAGAGGTTAAAAAATATATTAAAAATATTTTTTAGTTTTTAAAGAAGAACCACTAAAAGTTCTGAAAAATAATTACAAAATGTTATTGTGGATGTCATTGGCCCAAGCTAGACAACCAATTTCTAAAGGGCTGCCCTGCGGAGCAACTTGGCGAAGCTTGCGGAGCAGCTCAGGGAGCAGAGTTTAGACCAACTGTGATGAGGACATCCTCCACCAATACCCGCTGGCAAAGACGCAACGGCCCAGTTGTAGTCGGGCGGCGACCGTGGAACCTCTGAATAATCCCACCTTGCTTAACTTAGGAGGAGGAAGCCACCTTAAAAGGGAGAGCCACCCTTTCCCATTAGACTAGTCTTTTGGGGCAATTGGGCCTTTCTCTGAGTGGGTGTGCTGAGGAACTGTTGTGGTCCGGGCAACCTTAATTTGTTGGGCCTCGGCCAACCCCACCTGGGCCGGATGTATCATTTGGTATTAGAGCTAAGGCCCACTTTAAGGGGGTGGGAATGATGAGGACATCCTCCACCAATACCCGCTGGCAAAGACGCAACGGCCCAGTTGTAGTCGGGCGGCGACCGTGGAGCCTCTGAATAATCCCACATTGCTTAACTTGGGAGGAGGAAGCCACCTTAAAAGGGAGAGCCACCCTTTCCCATTGGACTAGTCTTTTGGGGCAATTGGGCCTTTCCCTGAGTGGGTGTGCTGAGGAACTGTTGTGGTCCGGGCAACCTTAATTTGTTGGGCCTCGGCCAACCCCACCTGGGCCGGATGTATCAAAGTGGTTAGCCAAAATTTGTTTCTTGTCCCTTTATTATTCTTGGGCCTCCCAATTTGTAAGAGGGCTTTGGGGAGAGGCACCCCACCACCTAGGGTTCTTATACAAATGCGCTATTACACATATGCCCTCACCGACTTGGCAAAAACAAGGCTACAAGAGGGATTACAGGGAGACCGGATCGTTACGCTCCATACGGGTATCTTCCTGTCGAGCAGTACGATCCCTGGCGCATGCGGGGCCATCTGTACTTGTTGTCTCCGAGCTTCTTGGCGATCCATAAAACTCCGCTCCTTCACGTCCATTGGGCCATTGTTTCCTTGATCCGCCATTGCCTCGTATTCAGGTCCTTTGGGCCGCCGCTCCCCAGGTTGGGGTGACCCCTCCTCTAGGTTGTCGTCCCTCTGATCCGCCATTGCCTTGCCTTCGGGTGGCAAGGTCTTCTTAGGGCCGTTGCCTCTCTGATCCGCCGTTGCCTCGCCTTCGGGTGGCGAGGTCCTAAGTTCGTAGGAGATGAATGTTCCGCTACAACAGTGTGTAAGTTATAAAAAAAATTAAGACATAGTTTTAAATTTTAATTTTAATTTGAGTTGAAAAGGAGAGCACTAACACGTATGGAACATCGTCCTAATCGAATTGTTTAGTGTCTACTGTCATGGTGTACGACAGAAGTGCTCCTGATTAATATACATGCGCGTGGATTCCATTCATAGCAAAGAGAAAAAATGCCGCTACTTACTTTCCGGGCGCATCGTCTTCCTTTTCTGGACGCGCAACAATGTGGCATTTGATGCCTCCACTCCACATGACCACAAAGGCCATGGCCTTCGACCTCGAGGCCCACGGTCAGTGGGACTAGCAAGCACCAATGCACCACCGCGAAGCGTCGCTCGCGCTGAAAGTCCTGAGCTTTTTCGGAGACGCCACCGCGCCCATAATAGCCGTACGCGCGCATCGAACGATGCCCAAACACGAGCCTCGTATGACCGACAAGTGGGGCACACCATCTCCGATGGGCCATCCTGTCAGAGAGAAGAGAGAGATCGGTAGGAGTAAGTGAGTGACGACAGCTTTTATTCTCGCGCTTGTGGAGAACGTGTTCCGCAAAGCCACGCCAAAGTTCGTCCGTTCGGCGTTCACAACAGGGGCAATAATGTAATGAACATCTGATGCTAAAGGAGAGTCAGAAAAAAGATAGCAGAGTTATCAGCTTCATCTAACAAATTTTTTTTTAGCAATTCATCAATTTAATCTAATGTTTTAGAAAATGAAACACTCCCAACTTCTAAGATATGACACACAAACACTCATGGTTGTGAACTATCGTGAACTAAATATGACATATGGTCGACCGCACAAATATCTATTAATATTAGATAGAATAGTTGCTTTTGTAGGGTCTCAGTTAATCTTTCTTATAAAAAGGGACAATGTATCCATTATTTGCAAACAATGAACTAGAAAGGATTGGCCAAGTGCCAACCACACCACATCGACGTCCCTAAATAACTCTACATTGTTTTTTAAAGAAGCGGTTTGACTTGGCACAGTCTCCTAAACTATATTTTGACTCTTGATTTCTCTTATTTTACATCATTTATAATAACAAAGTTATAATCATTTAAAAACACGTTCAAATACGAATCCACGGTACCATTTTATATCGCAAAATTTATATATTACTGGTGAAAGGTTATGAAAGTTTGAATCTTGAGATGTGTGTGAGCCTTGTAAAAAACAATAAAGGGAGTAGATTAGATCATTACATTTGGTGAGAGAAGAAGAGGCTAGGAACGTCGGCTCGCCGGTTGGCACTTGATCAATTCTTTCTAATTCATTGCTCGCTCATAATAGAAACATGGTCCTCTTTTGTAGAGATGATTAACTTAGATCTTACGAAAGCAAGATATTGATCTCATCTAAACAAAAACTTTCTAATTCTAAACAAACAACAGCGCTGGCCCATGAGCTACAGTATCATACGGTACTGTTCACCGCTATGGTGCCGCTCGGCAATTGTCACACGTGTTGCGGCCTACCCTATGTCCGTTGGGCTCACGTGCGCATGAAAAAAACCCTACCCTTGGCACATCCCTGTTTGGAGTTTGGTAATGCTACAAAGGCACCGTACATCTCCCATTTATGGGCAGTCTCATTTTGCGCGCCAAAGTATTAGTGTAGCAAGCACATAAGTAGAGAATAATTGTGTGATTTTGGCAGTTTCTACTGATGACTTATGAACCCAGATTAAGAAATGATAAATGAAGCCGGATTTAAGAGTGCGACTTCAAGATTTTTTTCAAAAAAATATATAACAAAAAGTAAATGAAATATCTTTAGGAAAAAAAAAAGGCTACGCAGAACCTAACAACTTAAGCACCACATTTGGTGAAAACTAAGTTGATTGAACTTTACTATTCACAATCCCCGCATTTGCCCACGGAGCTTAGTTCTCCCTACTTCGGGCCTCTTTGATAGCTTGTTTTAGTTTAGTTTTTGTTGTGATTGCAACTTTTGTTATTTTTATATACACCATTCACCTTATTTTTTGAAAATAATTTTTTTATAACTTTGTAGTTTTTTGTCAAAGATCTCAAAAAAAAAATTAATAATTTATTTAGCCTTTTCATACCACTTTCAAAGGTGGTCAAATTTTCCCAACAAAAACTAAACTAAAACTAAACAAGCTATTAAAGAGGGCCTTCATCTCCAGTCTAAATTTTTCAGGAGGTAGTCACTGAACCAAAGCGATTAAGCCCCATCAGTAGCACCAACACCAAAAGAGCGATCTGAGCAACCGATGGATGGAACACAGTTGGAGGGAAGCGGTCAAAGGTTGCCGCAACCAGCAGTCCAGCACTCACCATCTGCAGTGCCCAGTCCCACGACCAAAGACCGGTCCAAGGGTTTGAATATTATGCAATTCCCCTTAAACTCACCGGAAAAATCCCTTTCTTTCTAGTCCAGTCAAACTCCCTACTCTTCCAACTAGCGAGCTGAACCCTCTTGCTGCTACTGTTGCTGCCGATCATGCGCCCGCCACGCCTGCCTCTATAAAGAGCGCCCCTCAATGCTCCCACGCTGACACCCACGCCCACGCGCATGTACTGATGTACCACATCGCCGCCGAAGCCGAGCCGAGAGCGTCCTATGAACGGCGGCGCTGAGAGGGAGTGAGTGAGTGAGCGAACGAGCGAGGCAAGCGCAGGCGATGGAGGGGTCGTCGTCGTCGGAGAGGTGCTCGCTGGCGACGGAGCTGGCGCAGGTTCTGGAGATGGTGAGGCAACTGGAGGCGCACATGGGCGGCGCCGGCGAGCCGGCAGCCGCAGGGCAGCGGTGCCGCGCGATCGTGTCCACCATGCGCTCCTCCATCGACAGGTCCATCCTCATCGCCAGGTCCTGCTGCGTGGAGGGCCGCCCGGAGTCGCCGCCGTCGGGCGACGGCAGCCCCCGCAGCGCCGGCTCCGACCACGCCGGCGACTCCCGGTTCCGCGGCAATGCAGCCGGGCAGTGCAAGAAGAGGTGAGAACGAGCGAGCGAAATAATCCCAATAAAATCGTGCAGTGGGCTGAAGGTTGCGATGAATTAATGCAGGAAGACGCTGCCCAAGTGGAGCACGCAGGTGAGGGTGAGCTCCGTGCAGGACGTCGCCCCCCTCGACGACGGCTTCAGCTGGAGGAAGTACGGCCAGAAGGACATCCTCGGTGCCAAGTACCCAAGGTCAGCGACGCTCGCACGCTCGCACCCCGAAACGCACTCTTCTCGCGCGTGCGACTAAAACTGTTTGACCTCTCCGCAGAGCCTACTTTCGGTGCACGCACCGGCACACGCAGAGCTGCTGCGCGAGCAAGCAGGTGCAGCGCGCGGACGGCGATCCACTGCTCTTCGACGTCGTGTACCACGGCAACCACACGTGCGCGCAGTCCGGCGCCCAGAGGCCGCAACCTCAGCACCAGCAGCTCGCGCAGCACCCCGAGGCCGGGCTGCAGGAGCAGATCAGCTCCAACGCCTCCGTGGAGTTCAAACTCTCTGGGGTCGCGCTGCAGGCGCTGGAGCCCGTGCCGCCTCAATTCTCGGTGGCCACCGATTCGGCAGGCGCCGCCGCCGCCGCGGCCACCAGCGGCTTCCCGGGCTGTGCCACGGCCGCCGCCGCGCCCGGCGCCTTCGTGTCCACGGTCGCGTCGGAGTTCCATGTGGGCGGCGGCGGAGTCCTGAACGTGCCGGACGTGGAGCTCACCTCCACGACGAACTCCCCGATGGGGGACATGGACTTCATGCTCCATCTGGATGCAGATTTCTTCGATAACCCGGCCTATTTCTGAGCAAACAAACGTATATAGCGCGCCACTGTATAATCTTCCTATCCACCGTAACAGTAGCTAGAGCTAGCAGTTAGGAATATTAGGAGCCAGTAAGCCTTTTTTCCGCCTGTCGCAGCTAGCTCTTCTGCATCTGCATGCAGCTTGTTAATCTTCTTGGATCTTAACCACCTACCAGATCATCGGTCATGCTACGTAAAATTCTTTGCCGTCTCTGCAAACACACACAATGACGCAAGCGATCGAAATCTAATCTTTTGCGTTGGTCCGGCTGCAGAGATCACATGACGTTCGTATGATCGTATCTGCTCTCTGGCTCTGCTATCTGAATCGAAGCGTGCGATGAGAGTGCAGACTGCAGAGGTCACGAGTGTCTGATGGATTCTGTGGATCTGGATTCTGAAAGGAGCTGGTCGGATCGGGGCTTCGATCACTGCTAGGCGGCTGCGCGCAAGTGCAGCTCTGATCCTGTACCAGGAAAATCACTTGCCGTCACCTGCAGGTTACCGGCTGGCCTAGTGGCGAGTGCGACAGCGACAGCGACAGGAACAACGACCTGAAGAAGCCTGACGCTGACGGTTGGTGTGCAGGCAGTGAGTGAGTGAGGGTAGTATAGTAGCATATATCCTCGTGTTTCTCTGGACCTTTTACCGATCAAAAGGATGCCGGTCCGTTTCGCGGGGAAGGCGCAGGTACGTCACCGGTGATCGTGTGGTACACGTCAGCTGACGTAGCAGAACATATACGACTGATGAAGCAGCGATATCGTTTGTATGTGCTACGAGCACTCGATCCTATCGGGGAACGCTTGATAGATGCCGTGGTGTGGGACACTGGGACTACGGTCAATAAACCTATCTATCTATAATATGTATACTAGTAAGGTGCCCGTGCTGCAACGGGAGGCGAAAAAAAATATTATCATGTGTCTAACCATATCATATCATGTGCCATATGTGCACTGCCTTAGCCAAGCCTGCAAAATTAACACCAGCATATGCATATCATAGCAAAGGCTGCAAAACCAACACCAGTCGTGCTTGCCCCTCGACACTCAACAGTAGTATTGTCTAATCTCTAGACATATAGTTTATTCTCAAGAAGAAACATGGCAATGATTCCTTGTTTGCTTTACCAATGATACACATCAGGCTACAGTCAATAAAATGATGCCACCAATTTACCATCACGTTACAGAGTTAAAATGTCACATTTCCAGGTGACAATGGAACAAATGATTTCTAGACTAACATTTTGACTTCGGTCGATAGATAGGACATAGGTCTCCAAGTCGAATAAAAAACATTCTTTTAACTGCAGTACCTCCAGTCACTACAGCAACTACTCCTACGCACGCAGGAGGTGAGAATTTGTCCATCAATTGCATGGAGGCAATTTACCGAACATGGCCTGGCTTGTTTATAGGGCCATGCGTCCAGCAAGCCGACTTTCTGATATTCTCCGGTCAATCGCTGCATCAACCAAGTTCATCTGTTCATATAAATCATGAAACATGAAAGATGATGTTAGATATGATCTCTGTAACTGGTAAACAAATAACCGGGCATTTAAACTTCCACTCTTTGAACAAAAGTACCAGGCTCACGGGCCAAATGAAAGCTAACCTGGAACCAAACTCTTGGCACATTCTCGACCAAAATTAAGTTACAATAAACGCTACGATATTGGCAGAAGCTCAGCCACCTAATTCTTCTTTACAAACCCATATTCACACATGGTGAACCATAAGCAACAAAAGCAATACTTCAATTGAAATTAATACATACATATTTGCGAACTGTCCAGAGCTTGGTCGATAAAGATTGCTGCATATATTGATAAATCAGTGTAAAAAAAATATCACACTGTAGGTACACACTGTAGGTAGCAAGCATCTGATGCGTTTTTTCCATCACTACAATAGAAGAGAGGTGTTACATAACAATGGAGAAAAGACAAACGAGCAGAGGGTAGTTGTTAAATTATATGTTTTGCGAAAAGTTTTAGCAAGAGTGGAGGTAGAGATAATGTCTTTAATTTCAGGTTCAAGCAAAAGTCCCAAATTGCTTATACAACCAAATGTGGAGTTTAGAAATTGTAACTACCTTGTCAAGTTTCTATAGGTTTACACATGAACTCGGCTCACCAGATTAGTACAAAAGCAAGCTGATAAACCATATCCAAGTTAAGAGCAGTGAAACTTGCAAGGCTGTTTACTCACTGCTTTTGGAGAAACGCAAAGCAGCCTTTCCACAGAAAAGAAGGTGAGATGCACTGCCCATGAACAGCTTAGGCTATTTTGAATTTGCCCTACAACCGGATATAAAAAATTAAAGCCAAAACAGCATTCTGCATAGCTTCATAATTCAGTTCATCTCACTCAAGCAACAAGAAACCTGATTCGAGAAACATCTGGCACTCATATGCTCCCTATCTGGAAGAGATCTGAAAAGAAGGCCCAAGCATTTACCCGTCACTTATATAATGTGTACTTTACTCATAGTCATAGAATCATACTATTGGAAAAGTATAATCAGCTCTGAAAATGTATTCTCCTAAAATCTGAAATTATGTCACTTCTAGATTTACATATGGTGCATGTTTGTCATACCTTCATGAAAACATCAATATCGGCATCAGGCTTGATGTTGGCTTCTTTCTCTCATCTTAACAATTCATGCATCAAATCTGATTAACCCGAAAAAAAACAGTAACAAAACAATGAACCAATATGTCAGTAGCTGCAGTATTTGTTGTGTATTGTTTAATAGGTAGTGCATACAGCATACCATAGCAAAATCCGACTCCTGGGCACTTTGCGGAGAAGGCAAGCGTCCCACGAACGGTCATCTCCCCTATATGAAAATCATGCTGACTTATGTACGCAGCTGTTCTCTCAGGCACAAAATCTTCCATTCCATGCCCATTATATGTGACTTTTCCTGACACCTGCAAAGAAATGGGGGATTTTTGGCGTGATCGTAGCCATAGGAAAAATCACCAAAATTTATTGGTGTTATTGGTGGGGTCAAGTAAAAGTACATTGGAAAAACAAATTGGTGCATTAAAATTTATACAAATTTTGCGAGACAAAATTTCAGTGTCACCAGAAATTTTTGGCGATTTCAATCAATGTAAATTTGCACATTCAAATTTTGATTGAATTTTTTTGTAGGAAAAAAAAGATGGTAACCAACTACTATCACTTGTATTGCCGCCCTCTGATAAAAATTGAAGAGCAATATTTCTTCCCCACCTAATGCCTAAGCTAAACAAAGCCTCGATATTGATGAATAATGATTCGCCAAAGGATAAAAGGTGGTTTTTTTTCTTGGAAAAAGCAGATAGTTTAACAGCATAGTAGACTTTTGACCATTTTTGTTCCACATCTATGTGCTTGTTTAATCAGTAAAATCTCTTTCATACTGAAATTCAAGTAATGTAGTAAAGTCAGCCCTCCTGCATTTTGTTCAGAATATAAGAGCATTGAACCATGATAACTGATTACACAATTTGTAAACCTTAAGATCTTTGCCAAGCCTCCCAGCCAATGCAAGCAGCAATGTGGACTTCCCTGACCCTGGCGCGCCTAGCAGCAGAGTCATTCTACACCACAACAGAGCAAAATCAAGAAATCAGAAAGAGAACACATACTAACAAAAAAATCACAATGAACTCATCAAAGAATGGATTCATTCAAGAACTTATTACCTGCAAGGCTTGATAATGCCACTGATGTCAGGGATAATTGGTACTGTCTGCTTCGTACTTGGCAATATGTGTGGGCATCCATACCAGAGCTCGCGGTCCTCTCTAGCTGTGCCAAGCTCGACGTCGGCAGGCGGCAGAGCTAGGAAGACGGCGATGCGAGGCGGCGGCGGTTCGATCCGGCGGAGAAGCAGATCGCATAGGGAGGAGCGGAGCAGCGGCAATGGGGAAGGGGAGGAGGAGGCGAGCCATGGAGAGGAGCGGAGGGGCGGGGGGAGCCACGTTCGGTGTCGGTGGTGGTCGGGCTCGTCGGATCCGGTGGCGGTCGGGCTCGTCGGATCCGGTGGCGGCGGCGGCCGAAGAAACCGGAGCCGGCGGCGGCGGTGGTCGAGGAAGCTGGCGCTCGGGGAAGTCATGCGCGCCGCCGGCTTGGCCGGGATCCACTGCGAGGCGGCCGCCGAAACGCGAGGACGCGCCGGCGAGCTGGATCCGCGCCGGAGAAGGGCGGATCTGGAGAACCGAGGGTTCTGGTGGGGGTCTAGGGTTTGTGATCGAGGGAGATGGGGGAGGGAGAAAACCTATACGCGGCGGACGGAGGGGAGGGGGAGCTCAGAGGGGATGGAGCCGGCGGCGACGAGTCTGGGCGGGGGGTCGCCGAGGTGCGGGCCGGGCGAGGAGATGGTGGAGGGGAGGAGGAGAGGGAGGGCAGCGGTGGAGGAGAGAAAAAGGGAGGAGGGACACGCGCGGCTGGCAGGCAGAGAGGGCGCGGCCCGCTAGGGTTTCACGCGGGCGTGCGCGGGCGGGGAGCCGTTCGATTGCGATCGGATAGAGCTGGAGGGTTGGTGGACAGACGGACGAAGAAGACTGACGAAAAAAAGAGTGGAAACTCTGTTCTCTTTATTATTAGGTAAAGATACGTGTGTAAAGGAGAAAAAAATAAAAATGTAATTGCCGAAGACACCAATATTAGAAATTTAAAGAGTAGAAGACTAGTTAGATTACAAATTTAAAGAGTAGATGACTAGTTAGATGCTAAGCAAGAAGTATTTAGCGGGATGATAGGAGGACAACAACCGAAACAAACTAGAATCAAGTGGCGTAGATGACTCTGAGGTGACAAGAAACACCCTTGAGAAAAAAAAAACTCAAATGCCTTAAAGACATAGAGAGGTGGAGAGAAGCAACCTACTAAAAAGTAGTATGTGCATAAAGCTCCAAAGATCAAAGCCTAGAGCCCTAGAGTAGAATAGAGGATACCACTTGAAAGCACAAAGAAGGACTCAGGGGAGCTTAAGAGAAGAGGCCTATGGTTACCGCATATCACGATGCTCAAGAGATTATTAGCCCAAAGAGAGCAAGAACTGAAGATGATAACTAGCAAGTCATAAACCAAGGAAAACCAATACGAACCCATATTCATCGGTTGTGCGTGCATAAATTTCAAAGCATACCGATCAAAGATAATAAAAAATAGGGTGTTACAATACTCTTAATTAAAAAAGCTAGAAATCATCACAATAATTGAAAAAAAGAGAGAAAAAACCACGTCATAAATATAGTGGATGTTGATTTTGGTCATATAGATCTAAATATGTTTTACTTTAACAATCTGATAGAAACATTGGCACTATCTATCATAGTGTACATATTTTTTAGTTGAATTTAATAGATTGTGTGCAATATAACTACATGGAGTAATCACAAATCTAGTTGCGCAAGTGTGCTGGCCACCATGCTAGTTAATATGTGGAAATAGTGCATATGTGTTCCCTCAACTTCTGCTCCAGGCAAGAATTGGTCCCTAAACTCCAAAACCATACTTAAGTGATGTTCCAACTCTCAAAACCAGATACAACCAATCCTTTGAACAGATTGGCGTGGTTTTACGAACGTGGCAGCAGATGTGGCTTGTTTTGCAATCATGGATGCTGAGTTGGTGCCACATTGACGTTGATGTCGGATGGCCACATCACCCTATCTCTCTGCTCCCTTATTTCTCTTCGCTCTCTCTCCTTTATATCTCTGCTCTCCAACTCTCTCATCTCACACAACAGCATGACGAAGGAATTTTTTCAACACCCTAAGCTCGCCAGCACGGAGGGGTTCAGAGGAGAAGGAGAGAGGGCACCAAAAGAGGTTGTGGTGGCTGGTTCAATGCGAGGGAGGAGGGGGGAGAGAGAGGCGCGGAGGAAAGGGGCCTCCTAGTGATGCAAGGACTGGCGCAGTGCCCAGCTCACCTCTGCACCGCCACCTACGCTTGTTGATGCGATGCCTCTCCCCTGCACTTTCTGTCACTGCGCCGCCCCAATGTGTAGCCCCGCCGAGCTCCTCATCGCCCCCATCTTTTTGCCTCGCCACACCTTCTCTGCAGCTTCTCTCCTAGGTGCTTTCCATCATCACGCCAGTGCAAACCACCCTGCCCCTCCAAGCTCGCCACTGTGTCGCCCCAATATGTGTCCCCGCTGGCCTGCCGAGCTTTGTGTCGTCTACAATTCATCGTCGCACACTCGCACCACTCCTTTGCCTGTGGAAGTGGCCTGCCTCTCCTCGCTAGCGTCGGCGCTGCCCGCCGTGGAGTTGCCCACCGCTAGAGCCCAACGCCACCCGTGCTGTCAGATTAGGAGGGAGGGAGAAATATAGAGAGGATGGAGAGGGAGAGAGAGTTAGTGAGAGAGGGGATACCACATGTCCAAATATATGTCGCAGGTGTGCCACGTAATGCCATATGCCTTGTGTTTGTCCACAAGTGCAAATTAAACTAGTCACATGTTGTCATATGCCATGTGTTTGTCCGCGAGTGCAAACTAAACCAGTCACATGTTCTTCCATAGTTCCATGTCAGCAAAAAAACATCGACAATCCGGTTAAAGAACTTATCATATACGTTTTTAAGTGATACTTTCATCGGCTTCGACCGTTCCCTTAAACTGCCTCTCGAGTGCTACACTGAACACTCGCGGAGCAGCCCCCTAAAACGACAGACGGTATAAATAATAGGGAGAATTGATCTGGTGACATCGAAAGATCTCTCAGCCTCACATCTAGCACTGGACTCAGACGGTTCATTTAAGAAGCACTCATACCCGCAACCGTTACCTCTTTTTAGCACTCCCGTTACAGCGGCCGTCCACCCCCTTGCCAGCGCCGTTCTCCCTTGTTTTAAGTCGTAGCCCGCACCGATTTGGGGACAAATTTGAAGGTAAGAACCCTAGTTCCCCCGTGGTCCACCCCTCCGCCGGCGCCGCCCTACCCTCAAGTAGTCGCCGGTGAGGTCGCAGGCGTCCTCCATGTCTGCTCGTTCGGGTAGATCAATGTCCGGAGACAATGGCGAGTTCCTCCCCTTGGTGCGCTGCCCCAAGTGTCGGGTTGATGTAGTTGGGGCAATTTGCGGGAATGTCAAGAATCGTGGAAGAATATACTACAAGTGCCCAAATTATGATGGGGTAAGTGTGAATCTATGTTTTTTTTTTGCCCAATTTTGTGTAGCTTTGTGGTCTTTGGACTCGAGTTTTGAGAGATTTGTGTTGTCCTTGCGCGGATATTGACTGAATTTTTTTGGTTTGGCATAGGTGAATGGTTTGTGCAAGTTTTTCTACTGGGAGGAGCAGTACAGAGCATACATAAGCAATCTCGGGATAATGGATGTTTCTGGCTTGACAGTAGGCGAACGAATCGAGACAATTGGCGCTGGCTCGCTTGCGATGCGATCTGTTGGAGATTAGTAGGGAGATGAAGAATTTAGTTGCTGTAGGAGAGAAGATTTGTCTCTTGTTGTGTGTACTAATAGCTGTGGTAGTTGTAATGTTGGTTACCAATGTAGGGGGCAGATGAAATGTGGTGTTGTATTTGTGATGTACTATGTCAGTAAACTTGAAACTGAAATGCATATGTGCTATGAGAATGTGTTGTTCAGCTTAGACAATGCAATTGTGCTATCAAATTTTGACATGTGCATATCTCCAATGGCCACAAGAGCATAACTTTGACATGTGCATGTTTTGACAACTTTTAACATAACTTTGACATAATAAGAGTACAAAAGCATATAGTTTCTGTCATTACAAAAGGCATCATTGATGCATCTAGTTCTGCCTTTAGGTTAAAAAAGGCATGATACATCCAGATTACAAAAGCATATAGTTTCTGTCATTACAAAAGCACATGTAGCATTCATTTCCCCTTCTGGGCAGCAGTTCTTGATCTAGTTACTGGACTTGGTGAATTCTGGGCAGCAACTCTTGATCTAGTTACTGGACTTGATCTAGTTACTGGACTTGGTGAATTCTGGGCAGCAGCTCTTGACCTAGTTACTGGACTTGTTGTAATAGGACTTGATGGCACTTGGGGAGCAGAAGCTGCTTTCCTCTTCCTTGTAGTAGGATTTGAAGGAACATTTTGTGCAGCAGTAGTTCTAGTAGCTCTGGATCTTGTAGTAGGGCTTGAATGAATTTCTGTAGATGAAGATGCCCTCTGCCTACATTACATAAAAAGGAGCATTACAAAAAGTTAACAATGTGATAAGGTGTTAGTGCAATGTACCTAGCAGGAGGAGGTGCCTGTGGAAGATGTTCATCTGGTTCTACTCTATTATTTGGGCATCCTTTCTCAATGTGGCCAAATTGGTAGCACCTTTTGCCCTGATAGGGACCCCTTTTTCCTGGTTCACCACTGTTCTTTATTCTTTTCTTCTTAGGCCTACCTGCAGGTCTGTCCAATTTTGGAGGATGCATCTCAAATCCTAGATTAACAACTGGCCACTGATTTTTTTCATCTAATGGGTCGATCTCAAATCCATAGCAATCCTTGAACCTTTGCACTGAGTAGTAGTCATTCACATAATGCTCCATGTTGGCCCCTCTGAATTGAGTTATGTAAGATATTGCATATGTGCAAGGCTTCCCTGATAGCTGCCAATGGTCACAAGAGCATGTCTTCTTGTCCAGGTCTACCCCATATCTCCAAGTGGATCCATCAGATGATGTACCCTGAATCTCAGCTTTCATGTGCCCACACCTCTGAATGTTGTACTCCAATCCTCTGCTCTTTGAGCTTAATTCATACATTACTTTTGGAAGAATGACTCCTTGCAGTCTTATACATATCTCCTGCCTTGTTGCTATTTTTTGTTGTATCTTGCTCCTGATCCTATCCATCAGGTCTACCACAGGCAGGTCCTTCAAATCCTTAATCCAATTGTTGAAGCATTCAGAAATGTTATTGTCGACGGTTGAGATATCGATCTCAAGTCGCTAAGGTTCTTTAGAAGTGAGATAGGAGACACGCCAAACAATGCGAACAGCAACGAACAAGGAGACAGGGGTTTTTATCCTGGTTCAGGCCTCTCGGGAGAGATAATAGCCCTACGTCCAGCCTTTCTTATATATCAGAGATGAATACAAGAGGTGGCTCGGCGAGACGAACAAGTCTCGGCGAGATTGTGGGTGTACAGGTGAGTAGTATGCGACAAAGTAATCTTAGATGCCAGATGCGTCTAAGTCGTCTCCGATCATCCTCTGGCCCCTTAACATGCCGTAGGGGCTCTGTTTATATAGTGCAGAGCAAACCGACCTACCGAGGGAATATCGGGCCGGGCTAACTATGAGATCATAACGAACTCATACATGCCAAATATGTCCCGAGGCAGATAAGGCATACTCCTAGTCTTGGGGATCACGACTCCTAATCCAATCCGGGAAACCAACGTCCGGGTCTTCACGTAGCCGCGCAGAACTCTGTTTGAGTCGGACTCAAACAGGAAGTCTTGGCCATTACGCACCATGCCAGCCAGGAAGCTGTTCGGCAAGACGCATATGGGCCAGATAGAACCTTCCAGGAGACTGGGCCCTGGTAGGCTGTTCGATTGGGCCGTCAGGGAGTGGGCCATGGCAATGGGCCGTAATTTTATCCCCGACAGCTAGCCCCCGAGACTCAAGTGGGAGAACTCACTAGAGTGGGGTCATCCCCTTGAGACTCAAAGTCACGAAGAGGGTATTTTTCCCTGCTACAAAGGCAGGTAACAAGCGACCGAACAGGTTATGGTTCAACCGAACAAGACTTGTTCGGGACCGAACAAACCCGACGATCTTTGAGCAACTCCGCTTCGGCCGAACGAGGAACGACATCTCGTCCGAAAGCAGAGCACTCGACCTTCAAAGGCAAACACGGAAAAATAGCCGCTGGCGATTCCAACAGAACTTCTCATCATTGCAAGGTGAAAACAAAGCACCGCTTTACCTAGCCGCTGCAAGAAAAACTAGCCGCTTCGGGACTAAACCGCTGCAGAGCCGCTTATACGGGACTATAAAAGCACCTAAGCCGCTTCATGACCGCCCACTCTGCTCTCGCTTTTCCTCTCTAAGCCATAGCTCCAACCACGCCAACATCAAACACCCAAACTCCATCACCAACCACCGCTCGTCCAAATACAGGAACCGCTATGGCTAAGTTCACCGGCACTAGCTCGACCGAGGAGGACTCAAGGTCTGGGAGGAGGAGGGCCACATCGACACCGTAGCCGGAGGTCGCCGGAGAGGAGGATACTCCGAGCCGCCGAGGAGAGTTCGCGACTTGAGCGATTCGCCTTTATCGGGTTGAGGTCTCCGGCGACTTCGCCGAGGCCTTCTTAAACATTAGCGGATTGGAGGTGGCGAACCTCAATCCGAACAAAGATCCTCCAGATGGCCGTCTTCGCACACCTGCAAGGCGAAGGCTATCTGAAATTGATCCACCGGTGAAATTTGTTCCTCCACTACTACATAAATGACGAGGAGCAGCCCGCCGCTTCTTTGGGTGCTACTACCTCAAGCTCCGGGCCACCGCCGACGACGGCCAGATCTCCTCGCCCACCGCCGCCGACTCGATGGGCGCGTGGTGGTGAGGTGGTTCTCTGACAAGTGGGCGGCGACAAGAAACTCGTCTTCACCGGAAGGCGCCGCTGAAGGGACGCCAATGCCTCGGCGGAGATGTCCGCCGAGGATTGGTACTGACAAGGAAGATCGCCTCCTCGTGAGTCTCGGGCTCACGGGCGGGAGATCATTCGGGACTTCACAATGAACAGATTTGTCCGTCATGGAGGAGGTCCTATCCTTCTACAAGATAGAGGGATGGGAAGACATCACGAGGGAGAGCACGGTAAGTGCCTTTAAGACTCAACCTCTAAACAGATTCTTTCCTCCGAACAGAACCGATAATCCTTCGTTTCGGGCAGAGAAGCCAACCGACGCATGGGTGACCGAAGGGTCGACGCCATCTCAAGGCGGCGAAGAAGGACGGGAGGTCACCGGCGAGGTGGCGACACTGTCTGCAGAACGTCAGCGTCCGCCGCATGCACGAGGTAAATTACTTACTCCCCTCCAGTGTTGCTTGACTCGCAATGTTGTTTGGTGCTAACATCCGCTTCTCAAACGCGCAGAGGACCACCGATCCTTGGAGGGATCGTTGAGGAGCTCTCCGGTCCGAGAAGGAGAGGGGAAGAAGGGCAAGGCCAAGGCGCCACAAAGCCCAAGGTGGCGGCCGAGCCGACGCTGAGCTCGCCAGCGCCATGGCGGCCGCCACCGCCGAAGAGACCACCAAGCGGCGACGGGCGCACCGAAAGCGCACTAAGCGGGCGCGCGTCGGCCAAATGAAAGAGACCAAGCCCTCCGTCCTCGCCGAGCGCAGAGCGACGAAGAGGTAAAGACCATGGCCCTCTGGCTTAGGCGTTACACGCAAGCTCACCCGCCATATGGCGCTGCTTCTAACAGTCGCCGAGCAAAGGAGACTCGAGGAGGAGGTCGCGAAGGAGAAACTCCTTGCGTTGCTGAGAGGAGTGCTCACCACCAGAGAGCTGAGCTCATCGCCGCGAACGCCCAAGGCCAAAGCGGAGAAACCGCCAAGGAGCCCCCGAGGAAAAGGCGGAAAGTTCTGGCGAGGAAGATCAGGATCAAGCCCTCCACGGCAGGTATATAGAAATCGATCTTTTGATCTTTCCACGTTTTGACCGCATTGGACTTAACGACCAACTCTCGCTCATCACCGCCCAAGAAGAGACCGCCACGACGACGCCGAAGAGGCGCCGAAGCGGTCGCCGCCGCCGAAACATCTGCGGCGCGTCACGGGCAAAGGGCCGGCGAGCCTCAAGGACAAAGTGGCGGCGTGGAACTGCTTGCGGGCTCCAATGAAGCGGATCGACGCTCCAAAGGCGCGTGAGGCGGCCGGAGGCGAAAGTAGCGGCGGTGGCTCCACGGACTTGGGCCAAGGCAATGGCTCGAATCGCCAGCATGGACCGAAGCAATGGTCCTCGCCGGCACTTCGTCGCAGGGCAGCTCACCCCGAGGCGACGGATTCTCTGGCGGCGGTGAGACCCCGCCGCCGAGGAGCAAGAAGAAGCCCGGCGTGTCGAACAAGTCGCCTCGCCGGTGGAAAACAACGGCGCCACCGAGCGGAGTGGCTCGCCTCGCCAAGACGTTGGCGGGAGAGGAAAAGGAAGAGGAGAAGGAGCGCGGAGACGAAAGCGCTTCGCCCATTGCTCCCGCTCCCGAGCAGATGCGCTCCCGCAAGAAGAAGGAGTGAACAAGGCGGCGACGGCAAGGACGCCGCCTCATCTCGCATGAGCGGGCTTCGTGGCGCATGGCCTCGAGTACCGCTGCGTCGCGGATCGGCGCCGACTTGGCAAGGTAAACACCTGTGCCAAATTTTGTTCAATTTTAGCCACATCATCGCAACGTAGTTAACTTGTTCTTCCTCTCGTGTCTTCGTGACACCATGGCGGAACTCGAGGATGGGGTCACCATCGAACGGGCGCCGTCTTGGCATCCTCCGGAGCATCTTCAGCGGGGATCCGGCGAGAAGCGCTCTGCCGCCCAAAGCCGAGCCGGGCAAGGCGAAAGCGAAGAAGCTCAAGGCCAAGTCGACCAAGGAGAGGCATTCTCCGAGGCTCTCCTAAAGGAAGCCGAGGAGCTTCAAGCATAAGCCGTGAAGGCGAGCACCGCGAGGAGATGCCGGCCGCACGAAGTGGCTTGAAGAGCAGCTTGTCGACGCTGCCCCACCGGCGGAACCAGCTCATGGAGGAAGCCAAGAAGCTCAAAGCCCACTCGCCAAGGAGGAGCGGACATCCGCGGGACTCGTGCTAAGATCTCAACCCCGTGGGCTTCACAGAGGAGATTGAGGAGATCTTGTGGATGGCGGTGAGGGCGATCACCGCGAGAAGAAGGTCAAGGAGCCGGACGAGCAGCTCAAGACCGCCGAAAGGCCGAAGTTAGCTGAGGCGAGGCTCGACCGACCACCAAGGGCCAAGACCGAAGAAGTCGAGGCTCTCCGTCAAGGCGGCGACGGAGCAGCCAGAGCAGCAAGGAGGAAGCCGATCGCCTCCGAGCCGAGGCTGGAGGGGTTCAAAGCCCAAGGGAAGTCCTGCGCTTTAAGGAAGTGATCGAGGAGCTCAAGGAGCAACTCGCTTCTAGGTAGTCAGAGGGTCAGAATCTGAGATGGACTTTTGTACCGCAAATTTTGTTAATAAAGACTTACCCTTTTCCTGCAAAGAGAGAGCAAAGAAAAAGACAAGAACGAATGAAACTAAGAGAAAAGCGAACAGCTAGGAAGTTTAAGAAAACCGGTAGAGCGCTTAGCCTAACTCCCACCCGTTGTGCATCTCGCTTGAAACCCGAGTTTGCGAACCCGAACAGTGCACAAGAGAAAGAGCGACACCCTAGCCCCGATGACGGACGATGCTCGAGAACCTAAGCTTGCGAACTCGAGCACGTCGTAGAGAGAAAGAGCGACACCAACCTTGCTCGATTTGTTCCATACCGCTTTCGTTGACGTAAGTTAGGCGCCCGAGAGTAACCGAACAAGGAAAGTGCCTCGCCACGGGGGCTTACGAGCGAGCTTTGCCAAGTGGTCGCGCAAGCGAGAAGTGCTCTGCCATGAGGGCTTACGAGAGCGAACTTAGCCGCAAGGTGGAAAGGCCGTGTTACGCAACCCCGAAGTTTAGGAACGACGAGACTAGACACGGTAGGGAAAAATCCTTAAGATTGCGGAGCCAAGAGTTCGCAAGGCCGGGCGACCATCAAGTGTTACCAGAGGAAAGTAGTCCGAGAAGACAAGTAGTGAAAAGGGCACAGAGGCGCGAGGATTCACCGAGAATTGGATTGAACTTTACATGGTGACCGAGGGACTTGGACTAACTAAGGCGCCAAGTTTTACAAAAGCGCAAAGCTAAGCGGATACGTAAAAGATCTACACAAAGAACTTACGGCCGGGTCGATGTTCCAAGTCTTTGGTCGACTCTCTCCCGCCCTCCATAGCCAGCGCGAAAGGCCCGGGCGAAAGGTAAGAAACGACCGTGAACGGGCCCTCCCAACGAGGAGTTAACTTGTTGGCATTAGACAAGTTCGACACGGCGCAGTAACGCAGGTCGCCCGCCTTCAAAACCCTTGGTCGAACCGACGGCGACTTTGCCGCGAAGAGCTTGCCGGTAGCGTGCCATTCTCGACTTGTGCCCGGTCGCGTGTGCCTTGAGGAGATCGAGATCGAGGAGGCGCTCTTGCTCGCCGTCAATTGTTGACCGAGCTCGTGCGAGGCGAACCGAGTACGATTTCGTGGCGTGATGGCTTCGCACTATAGACCAATTGGAAAGGAGTTTCCCGCCGCCTTGGCCGTAGAAAGCGAATCGCCTGAGGACGGAAGGAACTTCGTCAACCCGAGCCTTCTTGTGTGCTCGTTGAGAGCAAAGAAATACCCGCCGCTTGATACCTGGACTATCTGTCCGTTAGCTCGCCGATCGCTTCCATTGCTCGTGGGTGTGCCACGAAGCGAGCAGACCTTGGTGCCCACTTGCTCGCAGATTCTCGAATAACTCGCTTCGAACTGGTACTGCTATCCGTGATCGCCTTATGGGAATCCCAAATCGCGTGACCACGTTGCTTTTGAAAAAGCGTAACACCGCTTTAGCGTGAAAAGATTTACACAGTGCTCGCCTCAATCCACTTTGTAAAAGTGTCTATGGCGACGAGCGGTGTGTGTAGCCCTTGTACCCCTTAGGGAATGGGCCGAGCAGATCCGCACCCCATGTGGAAAAAGGCCAAGATGGGGGATTGTTTGGAGCTCTTGGGCGGTTTGTGTGCCTTCCGGCGTGAAATTGGCAAGCCTTGCACTTAGTCACGATGTCCGGGTATCTTGTAACGCATGGGCCAATAATAGCCCATGCGAAACGCTTTTTACCTGTAGTTACGAGGAGGCGTGGTTGCCACAGCACCCCGTGTATGTCCCTAAGAAGGAACACACCCTCCTCATTACGAGATGCACTTGGAAAGAACTCCCGAGCACCTTGACGGTAAAGGATGCCGCCCACAAGCTTGTATGGAGCAAGACGCCTTGTGAGCCGGAACGCTCGGCTTCGCTGTCGAAAGGTGGTCCCATCGCAAGGTACCGGACAAATGGCGTTGTCCATCCATGACACCTGCCGATAACGGAGACAAAGACCACTGCCTCTGTTGCCTCGTCCGGAGACGTGATTGAGGGCTTGTGAAGGTGCTCGACGAGCACCACCGAAAGCGAGTTCGCGTGAGGATCCATACTTGGATAGCCGGTCGGCCAGAAGTTGTCGAAGAGCACTTCAAAAATCGAAAATGCCGCCCAACTTCCTCACTTCAACCAGTATCGCGCCATTGAGTCATCGCAGACCGATACTCCTTGTTAACTCGATTGATGACCACCGTGAATCTCCTTCACGGTCGGCCGTTGACACCAAGCGACTTGCACGCTTAGTCCGGCGAGGAGGGCCTCGTACTCAAGCGTTGTTAGTCGCCGCAAAGTGTAGTTGGATAGAATATCGAGTTGCTCTCCTTGAGGAGATGAGAACAAAACCAGCCCCGAGTTTCAAAGTCGCGAGCCATCGAAAAACATGGTCCAGAGGGTTCGTCAGTTGCTCGGGAGCTTCACAGATTTGAGCGGCAAGTCCATTCAATGCGACAAAGTCGGCTAGGACACGTGACTTAATAGCGTTCGGGCGACAAATAACGATCAAACTCGCTAGTTCCATTGCCCACTTAGCTATACGTCCGCTAGACTCCTTGTTCCGTAGGATTTCTCCCGGAGGAACGTGGTCGGGACCAAAGATTTGATGCGCTGGAAGTAGTGGCGAAGCTTCCCGGAGGACATGAGCAAGGCATAAAGGAGCTTCGGACCTCGTGGTAACGCCCTTTGATCCGTGAAGTACCTCGCCACGTAATAGATTGGTCGTTGTAGATGCCTTCCCTTTCGACCGCCAAGATCAAGGCCACCGCCAGGGCGTGCAACCTAGGTACAAGCAGAGTTGCTCGCCATGCCGCTGGGTAGTCAAGACGGAGGATTGGACAGTATCGCTTGATCCCTGGAAGGATCTATCGGCTTCTTCCGCCCACTCGAAACCATTGTGCTTGCGCAGGCCTTAAAGAAGGGCGCCCGCGTTAGCCTTTGACGGAAAATAAACCTCGCTTAGAGCACCATCCGCCCAAATGAGGCTTTGAACTTCCTTTATGGTAGTTGGAGCACGATATTTTCAATGGCCTCGATTTTTTCGGGGTTGGCGTAAATACCTTGCGAGCCAATGACATAACGAGCAACATTCCGGATCGAACACCAAAGGTACACTTCTCTGGATTTAATTTTATTCGATGCCCGTGAGATTATGAAAAGTCTCGCCGTGTCTTTTACATGATCTCGAGCATACTTGTTTTTACAACTATGTCGCCGACATAGACCTCCGTGTTTTTCCACATTGCGGGAAGGTCTTCTCCATTAAGTTACTGGAACGTGGCACCAAAGATTGCGCAGACCGAAAGACATGGTCGATAGCGAAAGTGCCGAAAGGGGTGATGAAGGCGCTTCTCTTCATCCTCGGGAGATGCTTATTTGGTGGTAACCGAGTAAGCATCTAAAAACTCGAAGTCAAGCGTCCGCAATCGATCGACCAAATGATCAATACGAGGCGCGGAAATTGTCCTTAGGACAAGCAATGCGTTCAGATCCGTGTGATCGACACACATCCTCCACTTGCCGCCTTTCTTCTTTACAATGACAGGTTGGCTAACCACTGGTGTGATCAACCTCGCGGATGAACCCAAGAATGAAAGCGTTTATAGTCGATCTTTGATGATCTCCTGCTTGAATTCAAAGCGACGAAGCTTCGGCGAACAGCTTTTGTCCCACGGACAGCCGCTTTGTGCTCGATTACCTCCCTTGGGACTCGGGCATGTCGATGGCTCCTAGGCGAATACATCTCGCATTAGCTCGAGGAAGGCAATGAGCTCGCTTTCTATTTGGGGTCCAGATTGGCCCCAAGTGAACTATCTTGGAAGTATCTTCGCGGCACGAACTTCCTTGCTTTCTCCCCGGGTGAAGGGAGACCCTAGGGCGTCTTGCGACTTGGTCTCGGAACTTGAGATCAGCTGGCGGAAGCCGGTCGACGAGGGCAAGGGATCGCTCGTCGCAATCCAAAGGCACTTTGTAATTGCCCTTGACCGTGATCACACCGTTAGGACCCGGTATCTTCACGCAATGGTAAGCGTGGTGGGACACGGCCATAAACTTACCGAGAGATGGCCTGCCCAAGATTGCGTTGTACGCCGACGGAAAGTCGACCACGTCGAAAGTGATCAACTCTGTCTGGAAGTTGCTTGGGTTGCCGAAGGTGACAGGCAGGACAACCTGCCCCAACGGCTTCACAGCTTCTCCCGGAACAATTCCGTAGAAGGGCATTGCGACTTCCTTCAGCTTGGAACGAGGAATTTGCATCTCGTCCAAGACTTTAGCAGAAAGCAAGTCCAAAGCGCTCCCGCCGTCTACTAGGACACGGCCGACTCTCGCGTTGCTGATGGTCGGGGCGACCACTAGTGGGAGCCGCTGAGGCTTGGTCATCCCAGTGGGGCAATCCTCCTGAGAGAAAGAGATGGTGACCTCAGTCCACTTCATCGATTCAGGCTGAGGTTTTGCCTTTTCGACGTTGTGGACCTCCCGAGCAGCTTCCTTGAGGTCGCCAGAGAGGTGTAAGCCGAGGAGCCGCCGAAAATGACGGCGATATGGTTCACTGCTCTTGATATTCATCATCATCTTCCCGATCACCATCGTCGGTTTACGCTTATTCTTACCGCATCACCTTGTTCGGCGGGGTGGGCATTGGGCCTTGCTGCTAGAAATCTTCGAGCTTTGCGCCCAAGTTCTACAATGGCATATATCGTGCCCGTAGTCTTTGGTGGAACTTGCAAAATCTGCCACTCGGACCTTTCTTGCCTTGTCCGCCTCCCGAAAGCGTGCTTTTTACCCTTGTAGTTATTGTTGGGCTTCTTCCGCCCATCCTTGGGGAGGTGCGCGATCCATACCGCAACGGTATTGTTCGCATCACCTTTGTTCTTCTTCTTCGGGACTTCTTGTCACCGTGGACATTGTCTTGCTCTTCTTCTTCTCATCCACACCAGTCAAGGCGGCGCTCGCCTTGTCGAACGCCTTTTTATATCGAACGCGCTCGCCAGCGTTGGCATAGCGGTCGGCCGCCTTGAACAGTCGTTGGCGGTCCAGTCTCATTGATTTCGAGATCCCGGTGAGCCGCTTCGTCATGGACCCGCTTTTGAAGGCGCGGACAATGATTCATCCGAGATGTTCGGGATCGTGTTGCGGATCTTAATGAAACGCTTCACGGTTGCGGAGGGTCTCCCGCTCATCCGGATCATCCGTGCAGATCATCCTCCTTGCCCGACGTGCACGTAATGCTCCGAAATTAGCGATCGAGGCCACAAAGCCGGTTCCATGAGTGATGGAACCCTCCTGCCGATTGAACGCCCACGTCCGAGCAAAGACCCTCAAGGACAATCGAGAGGTAATTAGCCATAACGAGCTCGTCACCCCGGCCGCCATGATGGCGTGAGCGTAGATGGAAAGGAATTCCTCCGGTTCGGGTCCCATTGTACCTCTCCATGTGACCGGCTTGAATTTTGAGGGCCACCGGACGGCCAAGCTCGTCGGAGAAAGCCCCGCAGCCTCAGCATATGACCGGCCACCTTCCCCGGCAGAACCTAGTCTTGAGAAGACGTTGGTCCTGTTGCGCGAAGGAACTCCTGCTGAACGGGATGACTCGGCCTGAAGAAACTCTCTCCGGGACAATCCACCACGTTCCTTCCTTGTGGTTGCGACGACGCGCTCCTCACGAGGGGACCGTCCGTGATCATCGCGTGCGCGCTTGCCCCTGTGGTCGCGATGACTACGAGGACTTGGCGAGTGACGGCGACCACGGGTAGCCTGCTCATGGACAGTGATCCTTCGATGGTGACGGGGGTCACACGATCGATCAGAGCTGTCCGAATCATTCCGGGCAGTTTGGCCGTGCTGCCTGGAGGAGTTGTTGACTTCTCCTAGAGACTTTAGGCCTGCAGCCAGTCGCTCTAGGTTAGTCGCAATAAAGACGCCTATGCGGGTGAGATCGGCTTGATTGGTGGATCTAAGGACCGCTATAGCTTCGAGCCGCTCCGACTTTGATCTATGGGTCCCGGATCTCGAACCATCCGCGTTCGCCTGACCGAGTCCGGCCACGCGGAATTGACCGGTCAGGAAGCTTCCGCGGAGACTTAGCGCCAAGACGCGAGGTGGGTCGCGACGCCGCCGCTTACACCGGTCGCGAAACCGTGCTAAGGTCCGATTGATGGAATCGCCGAGGCTGCGGCGAATGACGCCTTGCTCACGAAAGCGACTGCGCAGATCGCCTTGATGCCGAGCGAGTTAATCTGCCCGACCGCCAGCCGCCACGTACGTCGGGATCCTCGAGGTTCCTACATCGCCATGTTAATGCTTTGCGGGGCCATGCGAAGGTATGCTAGACGGTGTCATCGCCGTGTTCCACAGTGGAATCTACCGACATAGCCTTGAATCGACAAATCTAAACCGTCGTAAAGATCATCGCCAGTTCCGTGAGTCGCTGCCGATGACGGAGTGCGATTCGAGGCTATCTCCGCCATGTAAGCGGAGACATCGCGCCGGATGCGAGAGTGTTCGAGACCGAACAGATCGATCTGAATCGACAGGATGAGACATCCGTCGCCCGAGTCGTAGCCCTCGTGAAGTATCTCTCAGATCGATGGAGTTCGACATGCTCGATCTGCGTTTCCCCCTGGACGGCGCCACCGCCGACGGTTGAGATATCGATCTCAAGTCGCTAAGGTTCTTTAGAAGTGAGATAGAGACACGCCAAACAATGCGAACAAAAGAACGAACAGGAGACAGGGTTTTATCCCGGTTCAGCCTCTCGGGAGAGATAATAGCCCTACGTCCAGCCTTTCTTATATATCAGAGATGAATACAAGAGGTGGCTCGGCGAGACGAACAAGTCTCGGCGAGATTGTGGGTGTACAGGTGAGTAGTATGCGACAAAGTAATCTTAGATGCCAGATGCGTCTAAGTCGTCTCCGATCATCCTCTGGCCCCTTAACATGCCGTAGGGGCTCTGTTTATATAGTGCAGAGCAAACCGACCTACCGAGGGAATATCGGGCCGGGCTAACTACGAGATCATAACGAACTCATACATGCCAAATATGTCCCGAGGCAGATAAGGCATACTCCTAGTCTTGGGGATCACGACTCCTAATCCAATCCGGGAAACCAACGTCCGGGTCTTCACGTAGCCGCGCAGAACTCTGTTTGAGTCGGACTCAAACAGGAAGTCTTGGCCATTACGCACCATGCCGCCAGAAGTCGCTCGGCAAGACGATATGGGCTGATAGAACCTTCCAGAGACCGGGCCTGTAGGTCGTTCGATTGGGCCGTCAGGGAGTGGGCCATGGCAATGGGCCGTAATTTTATCCCCGACAGTTATTGTTGACATAATCCACTTTGCAAGTACCTGAGAATTTAGCTCTTGACCAGATGTTCTTATGATGTGTCTGTAGGTAAGTGAGTGCTTCTGGTGAAATTTCTTTGATTTTCTCAATCAGGCTGTCATGTTTCACACTTCTGCAGGTCCAAGCACATGGCCACATATATCTGAGCACATCCCCCCTGAATTTCTTTCTAAAATTTTGCATCAAGTGCCTGAAGCACTCCCTGTGCACTGCAGCTTCACCATAAATCCTCTGGATAGCATAATCAAGACCTTTGCAGGCATCTGTATGGATGGTCAATCCCTGAGGTGTTCCAATTGCCCGCTTCAACTCAGACATGAACTAGGTCCAATTGGCATTTGTCTCCTTGTCAAAGATTGCATAGGCAACTGGATACATCCAATTGTTGCCATCTATTGATGTTGCTGTTGCAAGCTGGCCAGTGTACCGCCCTGTCAAATGTGTGCTATCTATACCCATATAAGGCCTGCATCCAACCAAGAACCCATCCACACATGCTCTGATGGCAACAAACATCTTAGAGAACCTCATTTTGCCACCTTCATTCCTGCAACATATGTCAACTATGTTGCCAGGATAGCTCTGCTCCAATGCTGCCTTGAAATTCCACAACTTGCTGAAGCTGCTTTCCCAAGTGCCATGAATATCATCCAGAGCAGCTTTCCTCCCTAGCCAAACTGTATTATAGTTCTGACATATCTTGTGCTCATGCTCTAGCCTTTTCTGTAATTCCCTTGCAATGACAGTAGGATCCCGGGCCAAGATATCCTTCCCCCTGTTAGCAATCCAAGCCCTAGAAGCTTGTTTCCCCAATTGCCTGCTTGTGCTTGAGCATGTATGCTTAGGCCCAATGACCTGAACCTGAAAGTAATACATAGCATGTATGTTGGTCATTACATTGCATCACTTTGGCATGTAAATATAACAAAACAAGTGTAATAAGGAAAACTCACCATGAAAGTTGTCCCGCCATGCAATCTTCTACCATGTACATGCCACTTGCACTGCTGCTCCACACACTTTGCCCTATACCTGTCTGGACTGCTATGAGTGACAATGGTCTGATACTCTGCCTTGATGGCATGTTGCTGCAAAGCTAAAATCATTTTCTGCTTGTCGACAAATGTGCACTTTGGTTCAATTCTTAGGTTGTCTCAGCTGTGTGCTGCACATCCAGTGTCTGTCACACCTGCCTCATCTTCTGGTAGACACTCTTCATCAGGTTCTTCTTCCAAATGTATGTCCTCCATCACCACAGTCTTTCCCTTCTTGACATATCTCAGGTCCTCATCAGCAGCAGTTGGTCTATCTCCTTCATCATCCAAACCACATTCTTCCTCCTCCACCGTATAGGGATCTGCATTTGCCAGTGTAGCTGTGTCTGGAAGTAATAAAACCTCACCCCATTCAATACCATCACCTCTACTGTCATCAGTACAATAAGCTTCAGGAGCTTGCTGAGTTACAGGAATTTCTTCCCATGTGTCAGCTGGTGGAACATCATTAGGACCTTCATCTAGCTCCTGCACATGTTCTTGACCTAGCTCATGCACATGGTCTTCAACAAAATCGTCCAAAGTCTCAACAAACATGGAGAACCCTATCTTCCTACTCCCAGACTGTAGTAACTTCAGGAGGCAGGCATCACTCTCTATCCAATTATTTCGCCCATCTGCTAGAACTTGATAGAAATGCGGCCGCTAGTTACTTCCCCAGTCACAATGCTTGCGAACATCGGTGACCAAATCAAGTAGTGAATACTCATCTGGCTTAGCAACTAAATTAATTTTCCTACCCTTCCTATACTCACGTCTACCATTAATCTCACAAGCATATGCCATCACAGTAATCCCCAATGCGACATCATTCGGCTCCATCTACCAAATGCAGCAACAATCTAGGGTTTATGGGAGGGGACAAAAAAGGGAACCCAAATCCAACACGAAATGCAACATATGGGGGAACAGATCGATGTACCTGGAGCCTTGACGAACTGGCGGCCAATGGATCGACGGAGCGAGGGCGCGCGGTGTGCGGCCGTGGCCGTGGCGGACGCGGTGCGCGCTAGTTTCCCCAAATCGGTGCGGGCTACGACTTAAAACGAGGGAGAATGGTGCTGGCAAGAGGGTGGACGGCCGCTGTAACGGGAGTGCTAAAAAGAGGTAACGGTTGCGGGTATGAGTGCTTCTTAAATGAACCATCTGAGTCCAGTGCTAGATGTGAGGCCGAGAGATCTTTCGATGTCACCAGATCAATTCTCCCTAAATAATACCGTTGGGACAGCTCACTTGAGATCAGAATGTTGTGCCAAACCCTATTACTGGTACAAAGTATAGTCTCTCGATTCAACCAAGCGCGCAGGCGCATGCACGCATAAATCATGGACGCATACATATTCAGTACCTGTTTTGTGTACTTCAAAACACTGTAATATTTTGCTAAAAAAAAACAATGGACGCTCGACCGGCAGCAGCATCAGCACGTACATCGACACTCCCAGTTCCAGGCGCCACGTCCCACTTGTCATCCATGGAAATTCACTCCCCAAGTTGAAATTGGAACCTGGCAGGCTGGCACTGTCATCCAGGATCCGGACAAAGAGACAAACCAAAACCTTGCCAGGGACGTAAACCTGTAACTCGTGCTGTGGTGCATAGTTTTCTTGTTAATCACACGAGATCGATATATTCGATCAGTCCCAGCCGAGCAGAAGCCGCGCAGAGCGCGATCGCGTCATGGGATGGGACTGCGCGCGGGAGCCCTCTGTACAACTCCTCCGAGCTCTACTCCGTCGTCAGCTACCTAACGATTATTTCTGCCCCCTCTGCAGCAAGAATCTCAAGACCCCGGAGCACCTTTTTCTGCAATGTGCTTATTCACGGGAGGCCTAGGATAGGTTGGCAGCGCGCCTAAACACTTTGCGTCTTAACCCCGCGGGTTGGCTCCATGACAACTGTCTTGCCAGTTGGTGGTCCACTGACATCCTTTAAGACGGGTCGGCTCCCCGAGCAGCGCTTTCCGTCGCCTGCGCTCTTCTTTGGAGCATCTGGATGGAGCGAAACAACAGAATTTTTCGGAGCGCCGATAGGTCCCCCAAGTTTTTTTCGATCAGCTTTTGGATGACCTGCGCCTCTGGGAGGCTGTAGACGCACCTTTTGTAATTAATTAGTCAGTCTCTTGTCGGCCTAAGGGGGGAGGGGCCCTAATCTCCCCCCAACCTGTAACATGTAACCTTCTTCTTCTTTTGAATACACGGCAGTCCTCCTGCTCGCTTCAAAAAAACAACTCCTCCGAGCTCGCGTCGCTCTACCACGTCTTTGAGAACCACTGCCTCATTCCCTCATGGGCCATGGCCCTGCCGCTCCCCGGCGCAGCACCGTCGCCGTTGCTGGGGTGGAAACATAACATCGTTGGGGACTCAGGGGCTCGGGGCGTGGCGAGGAGAAGGATGGGCAGGTGGAAGGGCGCGGCGGCCATCTACATGCCATAGGAAGCTGTAGGAGGCAGCTGCGATTGCCCGCGTATCGTATGGGTAGTGCTAGGAATTTGGGCCGGGCCGGTCCGAGCACAGACCAAAAAAGATGACCCGAACTCCCGAAGCACGGATTTGCCTATGCAGTTAATTTGTTGACTGCCCCTGGATTGATTTAAAGTTCTTCATAACTATTGATCCTAACGAGTTAACTTGCAGGAAAAGTATGTATGTTTGGAGGTTATTGTTTTATACTTCTATGAAACCTCAATTTCAAATTAACCGTTGTTAATTACTCAACACGAGGTCTTGACACGTAGAGGCTCTCTTTGGTTCGTGGTTCGATTGTGTTTAGTTGGTTGAGCCAAAAATTTAAAACTTCTTTAACAAAAGGTATGAAATGACTAAAAGATTTTTAAAAATATTTTAAGGTTTTTAAGTAAAAACTCTACAAAACCAATATTACATAGAATATTTTGTACAAAACAACAAATTTTGGTCTAATCGAACAAAATCGAACCCAACCGAGAATCAAAGAGAGAGTCGGCTAGGAGCGGATGATATTTTTGCTTCAGTATTTTCCTTTTTTAAATTACGATATTTGATATATGGGTTTATAAATTTCCTCAAAATGAAGCTAAAATCTCCAAACCAAATTAATTTGGTTCTAATATTTTGGTCATATTAAAATTAAGAAAGGGCCATCGTTCGTGCGGAGAGAGCCACACCACCATAACTCACTACTATATACCGGAGAGGGACAAACCAAACCGAAACGAAGACAGGACACCAATTTGGTTCGGTATTTTTGGTGCTCGTCAGCCAATTAAGTTCCGTCCATGCCAATACTCCGCCATTTTACAAGCCGAGGACATTGTAGTTTCAGTAGCAGCGACCGTTAAACCAGAGCCGGACACACGAGAAAACCAGTGATCAGAACTGACGAAGGCAGCGTGTGCTTTCCGCTGCATGCTTCGACCGGGATGTCAGTTGCATAAAACTAAAGAACCAACGCAATACATCAGGACAGCTACAAATAGCGCGCACACACACTCAACGGTCACAACACAGGAGCCGCTCTACGGACAGATCCTCCAGGTCCCTTCTTTACAACATCCCAGCAAACTCAGCATTAGAATCATTTACCTGTCCTCTCGCCCTGCTCAAATATTGTGACATCTTCCCGCCACTTCCACACCATGCTACCTACCATTTTGTTTGATCGCCGCCTTCCCGCCACCCTTCAGCCGTCTCAGTTCGACCACGACAACGCTGATGTTGTCCTTGCTGCCGCGCGAGATCGCGAGCTCCACCAGCAGAGCCGCGGCGTCGGCGGCCGTGCTCCCGGAAACGGATTCGGGGTACTTGGAGGCTGCCCGCCCGCTCAAGCAGTTCCTCGCGATCTTGCAGGCCACCTCGTTGGACACCACGTCCCAGAGCCCGTCGCTTGCTAATATGAGGAACTCGTCTTTGTCCGTCCGCTCCATGACGGTCACCTCTGGTTCTGCTATCACATATGGTTTCAGGTAATAGTCTCCTGAAATGGCAACCGGCAAGAATTGATTGTATCAATGCAATCCAAAATATAGCATGGCATGCGTTGCCTTATTTAAACTTAGACATGAGCTCATGTTATGCGTTTAGGCGGGGGTTCCCCAATTATCAAGTGCACAAAGGGATTTGCTCATCCCATTAAAGTGGCCACTAGAGTATTGTACTGCTAGCTCATCCCATTAAAGTGGTCACTAGAGTATTGTACTGCTAGCTAGTAGGTAGGTACTACAGGGACTGCAACAGGTGTAGATTGGCATACCAAAGGTGCACAGAATAATGCATTGCAGAAAAATTTGAAATGAACGTAATAAGTGACAATATGATCTACTATCTTCAGATAAGATTTTCTTTTTTTCGTCCTGATCAAAGTTACCATAACTGTTCCATCTCATCTAGAACTCTACAAGCATGCAGTCCTAATCAAAGTTACCATAACTGTTCCATCTCATCTAGAACTCTACAAGCATGCGGCTCATGCATGCCTGATGACGTATGAAACGTATCGAGCAAAAGAACACAACATCGTACCAATTGACCTAGAAGTGGCAAGCACCCCCAGGATACGGTATCCATTCCAGTTGATGACCCTGCCACCAGCTGCTTCTACTCTTTCCATCTCATCGGGCCTGTTTGGCTGTGTACATTCCAACCAAATTTTCATTAGGGCTCAAACTATGACGCTAAAATTGGAAAAGCAGAACAGTAAAAGGAAGTGATCCCAACCAAGACAAATTCAATGATGCATTGCATGGCCAAGAAATAGGCCAAGATATTCAACAGAGCTATAAAAACCATCCATACAAAACATGACTAACTCAGCAAGCATTTGATGCCTTATAGTTCTAGTTGAACTAATGGATTCATATATTATTAATAGACATAGAAATATGTAAGTGACACTCCATATTTTGTCCTCAAATATAAAGAACCTCAACTTTACAATGCAACTTAGAGCAGAACAAAGTTCAGAGTAATCACATTTCAGGTCTTGTAGGAGTTACCATTTCCTGCACTCTGCAGACAACTTGCACAATTTGCAGTTTAAAAGGGATGGATATGATGAATAATGGTGCTTTTGTATAAAGTTGTTATGGAAGAAAGCGTGTATCAGATGAAGTTGAGGTGGGAATCTGAAGGAAGCATGGTACATCAACTCTCTCAAAATTAAGCCAAGGAAACAATTTGTTCTACTTGCGGATATATCAAGTCATATCAAGTGCGACATGATACTTGAACTCCTCAAGTATTGCCAGTGTAAGGAACAGAAAATATTTTCTGTCACCAACCTTCCTCACTTAAGTGCCACACTGTCATGGCATTCTCCCAGTACCTACTAAGCTATTATACTAAAGGCACAAGCTATTTTTTAAAATAAAATTGTGAAATGAGCTTTCGCATATTTAGAAGAAGCTATGTCCCACATTTTGAACCATCTACTCACATCTAATAATTTCTTTTAAGCTCACAAGCAAAATTGTTGCATAATCATTACAGTTCAGCTTACACACCATACGATCGAGCTTGGTCCCCACAATGATAGTGAAAACACCTGGCAGCAAATGACAATAGCAGCAGCCTAGCAACACTTCAATGAACGACCATCACACTTGACATGACTTGATATAAATGAAAAACCAATTATTTTCTCACTTAATTTTTATATTGCCTATGTACAACACTTGCTTAAAGATACTCAGATCAACTCACACACTAAAATGTTGAGCATTTGGCTCCCTGCTACTGTATCTACTTTCCAAAGTAACTAGCACATAAAGGGTATGGACATGTATTGAATCTTACCCTTCCAAGATATTTAACACTACATGCGCTGCAGACATCACGTGCACAGCAATGCAACATGCATTAGAACTAATTACTGGGAAAAAAACATTGAACTTGAGTACTCTTACGGAAGCCTCCTGCATCAAGATCCAGTACGTGTGTTGGTACATTAACCCTAGCGGTAGTTCTTCCAACACATATAAAGACATATAAAGACCAACGGATATTTAACTAAATGGAGAATATGGCACTTTGTAAGCACAACTAGTACTGAATAACATGGTGGCTCTATAACCAACCAATGACATGGGCAGTTTTCACAAATAAACTTGTTTGTACAAAAAGTGACGAAGCAATAATTATCCCAGGGCCGCAACAACACAGGGCCGCAACCACACACAAACTTTGCAAAGAGGAAATGAAATCATGATTTAGCAAAGTTAAACTAGTACAGCTATAATAAAACAAAAACATAGCCACAGAACACACAGTTGCTACTGCTCTTGAACACAACCACAGCAGCATAGGTCAATACAAATGAAAACCTAGACAACAACCAAACAAAAAAGTTTCACTATCCCAGTGTCCACAATTACCTCTGTACGAAACTAGATAAAACGAGGCGATCATTGCAATAGAAACTTGGGAGGCGCTAGCTAGCAGGCGCATGCACTGGTGCGTTGTGTGCAGGCGCCCCACTCTCGCTCAGCCATGGAGCCACGCATTACAGCAGTGAGCACGTTGAACCAGCTAGCTAGCAAAGCATACACCCACAAACAGCTAGCTATACTATCAAGCATGCACAAGCCGCGCACCAGCTAGCTAGCAAAGCTCACCGTACCATAGCAAGCTAATAAATAAATCTATAATAAACAGAAAACAAAAAATATTTATAATAAACAGAAAAATAAATCTATAATTAAAAAATTAATCTTTAAAAAAAAGAAAAAATAAATCTTTAAAAAACAGAAAACAAAATAAATCTATAATAAACAGAAAACAAAATAAATCTATAATAAATCAGACCTTGCGCAAAAAATTCTACTATCGCGAAACTTTTTTTTTCCAATAAATGGAAATGTGGAAAAACTGTTAAAATTTAGTGGAATTTTTTGCGCCCGCACGATTTCGCAAATTCCAAACGCCTGCGAAATAGCAAACTTGTAGAAACTTTAGGTTCCGTTCCATAGAAGAGAACTTTAGCATATTTCAAATAGAGACAAATAAAGGGAAAGAAGCTTATAGCTCATGTGGATATATGTCTTCTTCACTCTTTGCATGTGCCCGTTGCTTTTTAAGGGCATGCAGGTTGTTAATTCTGCTCTCCATACAAATCAAACCTTAGTCTCCACAAAGCTGAACTGGGGCCTAGCAACAGTGACGAGTAAAAGCACACAACCGATAAACGGGTCTAGTAAAGACATTAACTTGACTTGAATAATTACAGTTTAGTTAGTTGACGGCCTGGAGCTGCTTACCTAGAGCACACAAAAACTGTCTCCATCCTGACACCCATGAGAGAAAGCTTGACACTGCATAGAGCAACACATGCGCAGCGTGGCATTGTCCCAGGTATGACAAGGAAAGAAGCTGCTGGCGTCAAGCATTCAACTTGTTGCATCAGTCGAAGCCATAAAGTTTACCAGAGCATCAAAAATCAATTCCAGTCATTTGGTGCCAAACTGACTTTGAGCCGGCCAAATCCCATGGAGACACACACATTTAGCAACCAGCAGCTCCAGCACAGCAGCCCTCGTGAAAGGAGACGTTCTAGCCTAATGGAGAGCACCATAAACCTACGCTACGCCATTTCGCGCTTTCGGCATGATTAGTAGTAGCACCACCAATGACCCAGCCAGGGAGTCCGCGCGACTTGATCAAATTAGCGCACAACGTGACAAGGTGATCCCCGGAAACTGATCTATTTCCCTTGTATAGGATACAGTTTAACTCTCTTGAACGAGCTCCTGCCTTTTTTCATAAAAAACATTTTAGAAGTTGATGGCCTAGAGCTGCCTTCCTAGAGCACACAATAACCACCCCCGTTCTGAGTTCTAACAGCCATGAGAGATAGCTAAACGCTGCATGGAGCAACACATGAAGTGTGCCATTGGCCCCAACAGGTCCCAAGTATGACAAGAAAAGAAGCCGCACGCGTCAAGCATTCAACTTGTTGCATCAGTCACAGCAATAAAGCTTAGCAGAGCATCAGAAAGCCAATTCCGGCCGTCTGGTGCCAAACTGGCTTTGAGCCGGCCAAATTCCACACACGCACGCGATTAGCAACCAGCAGCAAGCACGGCAAGAAGACGCCCTAGCCCCACGGAGAGCACCGTGGCGCGACACCTATGTGTCGCGCCTTTCTGCGCTTTCAGCAGCAGCCGGCCAAATTGTCACCGACGCTGTGGCCTCCACCTCAACGACCCGGAGTCCCGGACAGGGAGGTAGGAGAGTCCCCGCAGACTGATCCATTTCCGCGCAACGTGACAAGGTGAAAATGTGGCATAGTCCCGCACGGCCGGGCCATCCACCCACCCACCCCGGCGACCACGAGCAAAGCGGCCTCCGATTCGGACGTAGCATGGGGTCGCCGGTGTCTTGCCCAAAAGCGGAGCGAGCGATCCGATTCCGAGCCACGGGACGGCTAAAAACGTTCGGGTCTCGAGTCTCGAGACGGGCGCGCGCCAAAGCGGAGGTTGGGGAGTGCGGCGGGGAGCGACACCTGTTACCCGCGGCCTAAAAAAAATCTCGTGGGAACTTCGGCGTCAGGACGGCGACGTCCACGCGTCCTCTGGCTCGCAACCCGGGCTAGCTCGGTTGCTAGTGACTAAGTGAGCCGAGATTAATGCGGATCTAGAGCGCTTGATTAGCACTCAGGAGTTTGGAGTGGATTGCTAATTGCTACGCCGACCTCGGTCATGGCCGTGTCAGGGGATTAGGCCCGTGGGCGCGTCGTCGCGTGGAGAAGTCGAGGGGAGTGGAGTGGACTGCGTACCTTGTGGTCGGTGGAGAGCGGCACGGCCACGCCGCCGCGGGAGAGGACGGCGCGAGAGTCGCCGCAGTTCGCAACGACGATGCGGCGGGGGCCCACGACGGCGACGACGGCGGTGGAGCCGACGGTCCGCTCGCCGGTTTCGGCTTCGTCGGCGCCGCCGACCTCGCCGTCCACGCGGGCGAAGCTGGCCGCCATGGCCTCCTTCCACCGCGCGCCGTCGCCGCCTTCGTCCACCACGTGGTGCATGCGGCGCCAGCGAAGCTCCTCCGCGAGGACCACGTGCATACGATCCCGGCACGCCTCTGCCACGCGGGACCCGCCGTGCCCGTCGTACACCGCGAAGAAGCCCTCCTCCTCCTCTTCCCGCTCGACGTCTTTCTCGCCGTCTTCATCCACGTCGCCGCTCTTCGCCTTCGCGGCCGGCGCGGCCAAGAACGACGCCGCGACGGCGATGGCGTCCTCCATCTCCCGCCGGCGCCCGATCACCGACACCGCGCCGTGCGACACGCACGCCGGACACCTCTCCGCCGCCTTCGGGGGCTCTGGCGCCACCTTCGCCGAGTCCGAGGAGCTGTCCGGCCCCGGGCGCGCTCTCTTCGCGCCTTCCTCCTCCGCCGCCGCCGACGCCGTCCGGCCGAGCCGCCGGAGCTCCAGCCGGCGCCGGCGCACCGTCCGGGCCACGTTGGTCACATTCCTGTCGCCGGCGACGAGCTCCCGTACGGCCGACACCTCTCGCTCTCGATCGCTCATTTCAGCGGAGAGAGGGAGCAAAAGAAGCGAGGAGATGGAGGAGCCGACTTTAATACCCACGGCCACGGGTGGAAAGGTTTGGGAAGGCGTGCGGACCGTCGGATCCTCGCTCGATGGCCCAGATGCGCGACAACTGGGGGGAGCCGTATCCGGACGTGGATCTCTCTTCGCGAGACGTGGACGGCCAGGATCAGCCGGCGCCCGTCGCGTGGCGCGCGATATGAGCGGTTCCGGGTCTCGGGGCTCGAGGAAGGAACGGTGCGCTCGGCTCACGTGCACCGTTGAGAGATGATTACGGCGCCTGGAGGTGGGGTCGGGGCTGTCAGTGGACGAGGCGCGTGTGGAGAGGGCGCAGGGAGCCGCCTCACCGTTTTGGCCCTTTTAGGTAACGCGTGGGACCCGAGCTGGAAGGAGAGAGCCAGAGAGGGGTTACGTGGAGGAGAGAGAAAGGAGGCCCGGTGGGAGCATGTCGTGCGATTTTGACCGGTAGGAGAGAATCGGTAGGCGCACACTGACAATCTCGACATGCCATCATGCCATGCTGAGGTAGCTATCTCGACGTCCACTCTGTTGCATACTTGCATTGCATGCGTTGCGGTGCAGTCAGCCTGCAAATTTTGGCAGCTCAACACGATCTACCAAAAGAAGAATGGCAGCACGAAACACTCGGTGGCATCAGTTTCTTTTTTAAAAAAGAAAAAAGGAAAGGTGCGGCGACAATTAACCTGCTAATTAAATTTCTTTCGAGTATTTTAGATGCCAACCGCAGCAAATATTTCGCCATTTTTAAAGAGGTCCGTGACATACTGGATATTTAGGGGGAAAAAATGTTTTTCTTTCGCTTGGAAGTGTTAGTTGTTGTCTTGTTGATGAAGATTATGTTGCTAGGAAAATTCTTTTTCTTTCTCTTTAAAGTCCTAGTGGTTCTTGTCGATGAAGAATATGTTGCCGCCACCCAGGCATAGCCATGTGTAGGTGAGAGATGAGTTGAGCAATGCCCACGACTGGCATATGACGGGCCAGCAGTGATCATGGGTGGCCAGACAGCACGGTGAGAGAAAGGGAGGAGAAGAAAAGGGTGCAGAAATATTATATTTGCCTCTTACGTACAATGGCTGCACCGTAAAAAAAAATAGAAAGGGTTATCTTATTGTATCGATCGGATCACATATAATTATGGAAGTGACTACTATACGCATAGCCATACCTTCCTTGCAAGGTGCTGGCACACACCTTGATCTCTACCGTGCTCATGCCGATGCCCACCCCGAGGCACAACCTAGGCACTACTGCACTGGCTAGCACAACAAGATCCACCGTGGTGCCAAGAGATTGCACAAAAGCATTCATCAGTCATCGATCCAAACGAAGTCTCGAGGTATCACATAAGTATCATTTAGTATCATCAGGTTTCATAAAGGTATCATTGAGTATTAAGTAAATATCATCAAATTTAAGATATCATTGAATATCAGGTATCATCAAGTATCAAGCATCGGCAGGTATCACCAAGTATATCAAGTATCCTGAGGCATTGTCGAGTATCTGGTTGAGTACGATGGTATCACTATATATCGAGTTGAGTAGTAAGGATGTCGACTCAGAATATCGGATTTGGATATTGAGGAGTATCAGATTAGGGGTATCACTGTGCATCAGGGATATTAGGTTCGAGGGTATCAAGGTTGAGTGTATCAAATCAAGTATCAAGATATCATGAGTAGATAGAGTAAATCTCTACTATCTTAAAGCATCTTGTGGTCGTGGTGGTACTGCCAACTTGCAATCTGGACCATCTAACCTCCCTACACCGTTGGATCTCCAAACCCCCGTCTCACCCAGCCGCTGTCCCTAGGTTCCCCTGCACCTCCCACGATCCCGCCGCCCTGCCACCCCACCTCCCTCTTCCCCCACTCGCCGTCGTTCCCCTCCCTCTCCCTCACCCAAGCCGCCGCCCCGGTCCCGGCCTCGCATCGCCCCAGCCTTGCGCCGCCGCGCCTCCGCCGCGCCCGCGCCGTCCCGGTCCCGGTCTCGCGCTGCCCTAGCCTCGCGTCGCCACAACTCCGCACTCGCCTCCAACCCTAACGCCTCAGTCTCTCGATCCCTCTGTCTCCCCTCCGCCGTCCGCCGCTCGCCGCCGTCAGTCCTCCCCGCTCCGTCCTCGCACTGCCCAGGCCTGCGCCGCGCCGGCGTCCTCCGCCGCGCCTGCGCTGCCACGCTCCCCTCTCCCTCCGCCGCCCCTCCCTCTCTCCCGCCGCCCCTCTCTCCCTTCGCCGCCCCACCCTCTCTCACGCCGCCCCCCACTCGCCGGCGCCACCTCTCGGGTAAGCCCCCTCCTCTATCTCTCTCTCTCTCTCTGTCTCTCTGCCTCCCTCTCTCCCGCCGCTCCCCTCTCCCGATAAGTATATCTCAATCAGATTTTGAGCCATTCCATCAAGGATCATGCCTGAAGGTCGGCTCTCCATGATGTCGGTCTGCCTCCTTCTCTCCCTTTATTTAACGTTATCTGATTATCTGATTATCCATGAAGGTCAGTACTTTTTTTCGGTGAATTGCAGGCACATGGACAAGAAGCTCCAAAGTAAGTGAATTTACTTTGATCCTGGTGATCCCAGGCTTTCTAGCTCATGTTAGTTGTGTACTGCTATAAGATGCGAGTATTTTTTTTTTTGAAAGGATTCTTTATGTTATTATAAGAACGAAGATTAGCTGATGGGCTTGATTACCCAGCCTGGGTTTAGCAATTAGTACCTGAAATATTGGACTTGATACATTTATTTGCCGTCAAGAAGCTTAATCCTGAGAGTGTGCAGGGAATGGAGCAGTGGCAGGTGATTTTGATGTCAATACATTGGTTTTCTAGATCTGTTTTTTAAAATTTCTCTATAAATAGCATTGTTTAAATAAAAGGCTCTTTAAAGTTTCCATCAGGGAATTAGGGAAGTGAATGTTCATAAATAGGTTCAGTACTTGATTAGAAAAATCAGTGACATTTCTACTTTATGCTATGGGGTTTTCCAAGTTGTAATTGCCACATTTGCATGCTCCTGTCAGTGTGGAGCTTGTTGGATGTTTTCATTACTTGCCATGACCCGTAATTCTTGCACTCATTTTGCCTTCTCTATGCTTGGTAGAGTATTTATTCGATTTATCGAAGTCACCCTGAATATCACACATGGATCTGGTTATATTTTCCTATTTTATTTAGATTCAGGATTCTCAAGTTGCTTGTTTTTAGTGCATGCTCCAATACTGCTCAAGTCGGGCTATTCTTTTTCTTGGGATCATTGCTCAGTTATGCTGGCTTAGGTCTCTTAAAGACAAAAGATTATTCACGGCCAGTTCATGTGTCTCATCATCACAAAGCTATTGTTTTGACATCCATTCTCTAGATAATAGTGAGGTATACTTATCTATTCTTTCTAATGTTCTTGCTTGTCTAAAGAGAATGTGTTTTTTTTTTCAGCCATGATTCTTTTGGTGCTTGGCTGTAATAGCAAGGTATACTTATTTACTCTTTCTAATGTTCTTGCTTGTCCGAGGAGAAGGTGATATTTTTTTCCTGCCGTGATTCTTTTGGTGTTCAGCTGTTTGCCGTTGTTTTCTACAGTTTTCTGTTGGTGCACTAGGATTGGCCATTGATTTACCATATTTAAATGAGCTATTTAACTATTGGAAGTGCTTCAAACCTTTGAATAATTTACAGTTGCATTTATTTGCCAACTGCATTTAGCTTTAATACTTGGTGATATTATGACAGGCTACATTTGTGAGTCTCTGCATGATTACCTCTTCCAGTCCGTTCCTTGCTGTTCCGGTGGGAGAGGGCGGCGTCTTGGGCTTCCATCCACCTACATGGCTTCACCATGCCCTACCACCGTGGTCCTTCAACGCTGTGGCATCTGGTTCTACGATACACAGATCCAGGTTAGTAGGTGATATGGTTTTCGTGCATTCTCTTGCAATTTTTGGTGGGGTTACAGATCGATCTAGGGTCATTCTATTTCCTGCACAGAAATGAAAGATTTGATTTTGTTTCTACTTTTTTTGGTTCCAATTATTACAATGATGGATGAGATCCAGATACCTTTCGCGACTCATGGAATAGAAGGCCATTGGCGAGTTCAGATCGGCCGTCTTTCAGTGAAAGTATCGTAGTCATTCTATATGAGCAGATTGTGAGTGTAAATTTCAGCATGCCTATTTTAAAATGTGTTGAGTTGGTGGTCAAGTACTTTCTTCACATGAATAAGTGCTCGAATTTGTCAGTAGGCCAGTAATTGCTTTTGGATTGTATAGGCCTTCAGAGTCTGATATTAGGAAAACTGTATTTGCACAGATAGAAATTATTTAATGTGATATTGTGGTACAGAGTACAGACTAAATAGACCAAATATATGTTGTATAGAAATTATTTAATGCGTGCACCCACGGCTGGCCTGCCGCCGTTGAGGACCCTCGCCTGCGTCGCGCCGCCCGACTCCACCGAGCCTACATTTAGGTAGTTGCTTGTCTGTACTCCATGATCCCCTTTTAGGTTCTGTTGAGCAGTCTTTTGTTGTTGTGGTTTTTTGGGTCAAACTTAGGGCTGATATGTTCTACATACTCAGGCTAATATTCTCAAAAGATGATTGTATACAATATTCTTAAGTGAGTGGTTGCACAGAAATTTGATTCTCCTATATTGTTAGATGACATTTCTTCTCTATATTATTAGGGTTTGTTGATCATTCTGCTAGAGTGATGCAAGTCATCACCTGGGATCGCTCATTTAAAGGGATACCCCAGCCACAGAATGTAAGGAACGAGTTTGATGACAACGAAGGGGAACACACGGTACTATTCTTGATAAGCTGCTTGCATGGGAGAAAAAATTGTGCCATGAAGTGAAGGTAAATGTTTCCTTCTTAATTACTAATTGAAGATATAAAATTTTGCGACTCACTTTTTGGAGTAAAACTTTAGGATTAGCTAGCTTAAGAATCATCTTCTCCTCACAAGCAATGAAGTATGCATTTTCAATGTGCTCTTTTCATCACAATAAGAGAACGGTTGCTATTCATTGGTTTTTTAAAAAGTCACTGTTTTATTTGCATCAGTGTTTAGAAGCATCAAGAATGCCACTAAATTCTTGCAAAATGCTTTGCAGTTGTCCAACTATTTCAGTTGTTGTGCCTCATATTTTGTGTTTATCTAATCACTGTTGGAAGTCTTGATGTTCTATTGCAACTTCCTTCCATTATTAATATAAATACAACATGTTGGTGCTTGGACTTCTCTAGCCATGCTAGGGGTCTTTGTGCAGTTACGCTGGCCCATGAACATGAACGTTTCCTACCCATGTTCTGGTCCCTAGGATGTTAAAACCCATTTAAGCTCTGTTTGCAGTGTCATTCATTTCATGGTTTAAGCATCTTTTTCCATAGTTTGTACGTCTGATGGCATGCATTTATCATGGACTCAGGAATTTGAAGTTATCAAAATGCAATACAAACAAAAGCGAGCTGTTCTCAACAAAAAGAAGCAGCGTGGACATGCACTCACATGTTTTTTACATTTCATAAAATTTGAACTTGAAAAACGATTGTGAATGCTTGGCCTGAACTAGATCATCATGTTTTGGGTTGCCTTTCATTCATTAATATATTTGTGTTTTCATGGAACTACTCATCCAACCTCAAACCTATTAGAAAAAATGGCAGAATGGCAACCATTAAACAACATGTAACATACTAACAAGAGAATTCAGAATTGAGATCAATATAGCTTCATTTTGCAGTTATTTTATATGCCCACAGAAATTTCTTGTTTATGCCCTTCAGGATGAATCTACCCTTATATGGGTCTCAAATAACAAATAAAAAAGTTTGAAATTAGCTTCTGTGTCCAGAGTTCTTTCAAGGCAAAGAACGGTGAGGACCCTTTAAACAATCTAGCCATATTTTATCTCAGGCTCTAATCTTTCAACGATTATTCCTTTCAGTTGGTTTTTCAACGTTTTCTGCTCCTTGAGAACCCAAGTGAATAGAAATGAATTATGAACTATATAAACCGGGTTAGTCATAAATTCAAATACTTAAAAAAATTTCATTTCTACATACCCATTTGACTATTGTATCTATTGAAAATGCTCTGCTTCCTTTGGAACTGATGTTATTGGTTAACATGCTACCATCAGGTTGCTAACAAATTAATGTATGCCATAATTCAGGCATTGCAAATGGATCAACTATGTGGCATTGGCTTCCTGGTGATAATCATCGGGACATGTTAACTTCATTGCCAGACTAGGCTCTTGATGTTGTTCTTGATTTTTCTGCCTTGGATATTTGCAACCTGCAGCTTCCTGATCTGCCCATCAAGGGAGGAGGCTGACAAGGCGGTGAATGGCTTTCACAACAAGCGAACGCTCTCTGGGGTATGTCGACAAAGTATCGTCAAATCCTTATTGTTCCACCTGTATCTGCCTCTTGGGTGACAATAGTATGGTTGGCAGTGGATGAAATAGGAGCGAATGGCAGTGGATGAACTTCATTGGTAGCATAGGGTGGACTAAATGAATCCTTAGTGGGAGATTCTCTGTAAATTAGTGCTTTACTGGAGATTTGCAAAAATTAAGAAGTGACCCTTGTCAGGATTGCCCATCTGATCTTGCTGCCGATCTCCTTTCGTGATTGCAGTCTTATCTGGCCATCGGCAATGGCCAGGCCTCTCCAATATTTATTTATAACGAATAAAATTTTTTTAGTATGCACTATGGAAATATGAAGCATTAATATTCTTTCCATCTAATAGAAATCTTGGCATTAATAATCTATCCATCTGATTCAAATCGGTTGATGGACAGAGTATTTTCAATACTTGGATCCTACATAACCGATCCAAGCTACATCACGTCATGTGCCACTCTCGACCTGAAATTAGTCCACATATAATGTCTTTCCAGTAAACACCCTTGTTGTTTATATATTTTTCTATGAATTATGTTTTCCTTTCATCCATTTATGGTCCGTGATAGAGCACGGACATTGTACTAGTCTTATTAAAACATCATGAGTAGATAGAGCAAATCTTAGGGAGCGTTGCGTCAAGGTAGGATCGGATATCAAGGGATATCATATTATCAATACTTGGAACTCGGTACGTAATACAATTATCATGATTATCGAGTACTGAGCCTGAGTATTGGATATAGTAAAAGTTATCGACTTGAATTTTTACTTTTTAGCGATTCTTAAACATGCATGCATGACCATACGCAGTGTTTAGTTATCAACTTATCATTCATGTACGGTGATTGATGGATCAATCCATTCGGCAAATCCTGATGCACTCCTACTCATTGTTAATTAGTTTCCATGGTTTGGTCGGAACTATTTGGCAGAGAGACGAGCAACCGAGCTTTGCTGAGCGAACAATTCGGCGCGGTCTGAAGCTATACCGTTTTGTGCTATGGAAACGGTGTTTCCTAGCTTTTTTGCAGTAATTTAGGTGGGGCAAGAAAAGGATAGGATAGCGTGGAGATGTGCATGCACCGCGCGAGGCTGATCCGATCACCGCACGTTTCGATCGCACGCCGAGCTCGTCAGGCGGCGTGCAGTTTGCCGCGCGACGTTTGGACGCGCGGCCACGGGGGCGCCGGAGCCCGGAGCGGGTGAGCGGCGCGTGGACGTTGGGTGGGGTGGGCTGGGGTGGGACTTGGGAGGGGGAGAACCGGAGGAAGCAGGGATATTTGGAGCGCCGCGGGGGACGCGTGTCGACGCCTGCGCCTGCGCCTGCGCGAACCCCGCGGCGCCCCCCAGGGTCCTGTGCTCCCCTGCGCACTGTAGGCGACGTGTGGAGCCGGACGGTGTGCGTCTACCACACTGTCTGTCACTGTGCGAGCCCGCAACCTGTGTGATTCAGAGTACAGACCTTCTCTAGTGGCACGGCTAGGCGGCGCCTAGGCCATCGTCCTCCGTTTTGCTCGCTCTGTGCAACCGACCGCGCCTCTCGCTCTTCAATGGCACGGACATCGCGCACTCGTACTCACGCCCCCCTCCCCCTCCCTCAGTTGCTGTTACTTGCCACGTGTGGCACCACGTACGTCCGGGAGCAGAGCTTTCGTTTCTCTCTCGTGGAAGCGATCAAGCAAAGAACTTCGGGTTTCGAATTTCGCGGCTTGAACACTGCTTCATGATGGGCCATGGTTCCGCTCAGCATCTGTGATCAGGATCAAGTATTTTAATTAGCATCAGGCCGATAAAATTTAGTGAGGCACTATTGAGTAGACGCCTGCAATTTTAGCATTTATGCAGACACACATCATGTACACGCATGCACACCTCGGACAAAAAAATTCCACTATCGCAAAACATTTTTTTTCCAATAAATGAAAATGTGAAAAAACAGTAGAAATTTAGTGAAATTTTTTGCGCCTGCACGATTTCGCAAATTATACGAGCAAAAAAATCTCTCGACGTGAAAAATAGAAAACAAAATAAATCTATAATAAATAGAAAACAAAATAAATCTATAATAAATAGAAAACAAAATAAATCTATAATAAACATATAAAAAATATATCTATACAAAAATCGACCTCGCGTAAAAAATTCCACTATCGTGAAGCGTTTCTTCTAGAGAAAATTACACTGTTACCCCCTGAACTTGCAGCCGATCTCACTTAGCCTCCTGAACTTCAGTTTTACTTTTTCGGCCCCCTGAACTTGTCTCCGTTTGCACGCTAGCCCCAAAACCGTTAGGACAAAATAAAAAAATTCAGAAAATTCATGAAAATTCCAGAAAAACTTATAAAAAATAAAAAATATCATTAAAGAAATTCATAAAATTGCAAAAAAAAATAAAAAATCAGAATAATTCTAAAAAGTTAAAAAAATCAGAAAAATTCATGAAAATTTAGAAAATCATAAAAACATTAGGAAAATTTAGAAAATCACTAGAAAATGTAAAAATCATGAAAATTCAGAAAAAATCATAATGTGGGCAAATAAAGCGACAAACAATGTGGGCGATAATTTACCATGATTTTATGGTATTTTAGATTTTTTTGAATTTTATGATTTTTCCGAGTTTTATTATTTTATGTTTTTATGATTGTTTGAATTTTTTAATGAATTTTTTATGATTTTTATGATTTTTCTGAATTTGTTTATGATTTTTCTAAATTTTATTATTATTATCTTAATTTGCACGATTTGTTCTGAATTTCTGATTTTTTTTGAATTTTTTGATTTTTAATGATTTTTATAAATTTTTCTAAAATTTTCATGAATTTTTTGAATTTTTTTATTATGCCCTAACGGTTTTAGGGCTAGCGTGCAAACGGAGACAAGTTCGGGGGCCGAAAAAGTAAAACTGCAGTTCAGGGGGCTAAGTGAGATCGGCTGCAAGTTCAGAGGGTAACAGTGTAATTTTCTCTTTCTTCTATAATTGCAAATGTGGAAAAAACAGTAGAAAGAAAATGAAATTTTTTACGCCTGCACATTTTGGTTAATTGCAGGCACCTGCAAAATAGCAATTGCGTAAAATTTATTCCTCGAGCTCAGACCGATTCAAGAAAGACACCAGCAAAAGACACCTGGACCTTCACTCATGTAGCTTTGCTGTAATTGCATTTGCATATTTGGCAGTTTGGGTTCAAACAGCTGGAAAATAGTGCCAGCAGCCTGCCATTGTGCATATCCCGTTTGGTACATATTACATATATGACAAATCATTTCCTGAAAAGTTGTCACAGCATTCTTCCTTCCAAACTATGAACATATACACAACACAGAAAAAAATAATTCCGAGTTTGGTACTTCTGGTAACTCCGGTGCTGGGAATCTTGATCTTAGACAAGATGGCATGACGAGCTCATTTGGCATTTCTGTACATGTTGTCAATTACACCCTACGAAGTTTAGCAAGGTTAGAGTGCTTCTCCTTTGAATTTAAAAGATCAGAAACCCATAAGCTGGATAATGCTGCTGACATGTGTTGGAATAAATAAATTGACCATCCTTCTCCATCAGCTTAGACTTTTGTGTTAACTAATTGGTGCGTGCAGCTTAATAAAATGAAGTTACAATCCCCACAGGCGCAGATCTATTGGTGTATACTGTCTATCATAGTGGAGCCCCACCTTAGACATAGCTATAATTTTTAGTGTAAAACAAAAGAGAAGGAGGGGCTTCGGTTCTTTCTTTGTTATCAGCCCCTTATATTATCTTTAGCTGCATCCGCCCATGAATACCCACTGTAATAAGGCTTTCATATGGCATGATAAAAAATTACATGCGGAGCATAAGATCTAAAATTAATTCAAGGACCAAAAGATGCACATTGCATGAAATCATACGAGCGTACAAACAAATGCCAGACCAACCAACCGAGAGAAACAAATTGCATAAGAATATCCACTCCAAGAATTGAATAGCCAGTACCTGGTAGTATTTGAGCAATTGTGGTCGCTTCTTTTTATATGTTGGAGTGATCAAGTCACGTTCCATATCAAATGGCACTGGTTCAAGATGTAAAGCTTTTACAAATTCAAAACCTTTGAGCTGAAAAAACATGTAGAAAGTTAGGGTGTCCGTTGGAGCAAACTGAAAAATATCATTAGAAAAAATACAACACAATCATGGGCTCACCTTCTTCTCTTTTCCTATTTTTGACAGCTCTCCCAAAATGTATTCTTTTGCTTTCGGATTCTCACACAATGACTCAAAATCACCACTGATTCCATTTGCCTCAGCCCAGCTCTCAAGAGCATCCTTGTTGGGGTTGACCACCGCAACAAGGAATGACTCAAAGCTATTCCCATATATCCATATCTGTGTAAATGTTTCATATTTTAAATTATTTCCACAGAATGATACTGGCATCAACAAATAGGAGGAAGCATACACAAACCATTTCATCTATTTATGATATAAAGAACAATATTGCAGCAAAATTTGAAAAGAGAATACATGGGAGCTACTAAAAAGATGAGCACTACATACCAAGTCTATAGCAGAAACAAGACCATAAATATTCTCCAAATTTTCAACTGCCACATATTCTCCTTGCGACAGTTTAAAGATATTCTTTTTCCGGTCTATGATTTTCATACTTCCATCAGGCTGCCATTCACCAATGTCTCCTACAAGCAGAAAATGAAAGTGTCTTGAATCTTCACTTGGGACGATGCACAATGATAACACATAATAGTTTGTGCCTTTCTGGACTGTTTACTCTTCGAAATATATCAAACACCAAAATGTGATCACCGCAGTACTGTCATTCAACCACATGTTCAGTAAAAATGCCATGCAATCTGAGTAGAATACACTGGCATAGCTTTACTAGAGCGAACTTATAGCGCATTTCTCAGTATTCACTTTTACTATGTGTACCCATACTGCCACATTCAGAGGGCTAGACAGCTAAACTATTTAGTACTGCGGAAAATAAATTCTAGTAACGTGGCAATTCTTATACTTCATTGTTTACTTTTGCAGACACTACATAGCGAGAAGCCGAGAACACTTTGAAGTTTGAACACTGACAGAGCAAGGCGTACCAGTATGAAACCATCCATCAACAAGGACCTCCTTTGTAAGGTCCTCACGCTTGTAGTATCCTGAAAATAATGTTTCACCCCTGATGCAGATTTCTCCACGAGGTCTGCTTGCAAGTGCATCATAATCCATTTCAGGGACAGATTCTAGACGCACATCAATATTTGGCACTGGAGGACCAACAGTCCCTATCATGGACATCTGGTTTGGTAATGAGACAAATGATCCAGCACAAGTCTCCGTGAGACCTGAAGGAGAAGAAAATCTTTCAAAATAAGCTGATATTGAAGTAGTGATAATTAGGTTAGAAAAGCAAAGTTATGTTGGAACAAAAAGTATCGGTTTTCACATATTGAGGACCGTGAGTTAGGTAAATGAACATGTAGAACTCTTTTTTAAAATGTTCGGAACCAATTTAGGAGTTAATACGTTATAAAAATGGTGTGTGGTAGGTTGGCTGGATGCAGGTCCATAGAGACACTCTATGTCATCACCTAAGAATCTTCTAATTTTCTTGATTGATTAAGACATATACAAAGCTGTCCCTTTTATAGGATGAATAGATCTAATCTCTAACAACCTATCTCTAATTTGAATAGGACTCTCATGCCTTAATAGACATTTACTTCCCTAATTTGGATAGGACTCCCTGACTTATCTCTGAAGGATTCAAGTATGCAGAAAAAATTACAGAACCCGACACTACAGCACATGGCAACTGTTCACAGTGCTATGGTGCCTCTAGGTATTGTTCAGTGTTCACATGCGCCCCAATTGCAACACAACCCTAACACCAGTACAAAAAAAAACAAAAAAAAGATTTATATTTGTTAATTGTTATTGTTATTAACAACATAGATCATATAAACCAACATAATTAGAGATGATGCGAGAAAAAAATGAGGCAACACTCCATCAAGTAATTATCAGTATGATATAAAACTATGAAGCAAGTAGTAACATCACTTGCATGGATGCACCAATTTGTCATGCATTAATTAATAAAAAAAAAGATCTGTTCATATAATTATATTAATAAAAGTTTACTAGCCAAATTAACTAGATACGATATACCAGGCAAGCTTGCAATTTGGACCAATCATGACAATAGAAAGTTACCACCCTCATATCGCAAGAAGAACAAGAAGCATACCATATCCCTGAATGACATGTGCGCATGTCACCACTCGCAAGTATTCTTCAACATGAGTGGCAAGGGGGGCAGCTCCAGATAAAATAACTCGAACATTTCCTCCAAGACCTTCTTTCACCTACAGTGTAACAAAAGATTCAAAATAAGAATGCAGCAACTTTACGGACAACATAGATGTCCATAAATGCCAAAGTTTGATTACCTTATTGAAAACTACTTTGTCACATATTGCAGCAGCTTCATTGTGTTTAGCTCCTCTCATCATTCTAAACTGCTTGCTGCAAAGAAAAAAACATAATAGCATTCCTATGTCATACTTGGATTCTTTCAAGGATGCAATAAAAACCAGATATGTACAGTTGTACACATTAATTAAAAACTTAGAATGAAGAGCAAATTAAGAGCAAACATTGAGTTTAGAATATTAAAAGTGCAAGAAAGTATTCAACATTTCGACTGGAAAAGGTACTCATTCAGTACCACTCTGAGGTTAGTAAACTTACTATTTGTAAGCAAGATTGAATAGTGTGCTCTTTACAAAACCACCCGATGAGATTTTAGCTTGAAGACCTGAAAAAGGATTTTTTAACAACAGAAGAGAATGCAACAATGGATAGACCGGAAAACATGCACCAATTTCATACATCAATAATGAATAAAAGAAGCTTGGATGGCAATTCATAGGCTGTCAGCTACAGTTAGTAAGTGTTATATATATGAGTTGTATTGATTTGTAGGTCAAGGCACTATATATATAGGGTACATGAGAATCCTAGTTAAGGCACGGAAAGCCCAGATAAGGTAAAAGGATCTAATCTATCCTAATATATCTCTAAGAGCAGACACCAAAATTTCATGGCCAAGTCGGGAAGACTAGATATGAAAAAAAAATCTATGTCCGTTACTGGCATCCAAGCAGCTTAATTCAAGAAAAAAATCTACCAAAGAAAGGTGCAAACAACACCATTAAGCATTGAGAAAAATGAATACTATAGAACATATATTTTTCCAAAGGAAAATAACACTGCTTAAACACATCGACCTATACTTGGAAGAACACATTAAGCCATTAACACATTTGGTTAAACTTGGATAGTTTATCATAAGCTTCAAGCAAGCCCTACCAGAAAATATCCGATCAAGAACACGTGGAACAGCACACATAATAGTTGGTTTAAGTGCCCCAATATCTTCAACTAGTAATTTAACATCCTGTAGCCACATTTGAAATAGTCAGCAAGGCTTTAGAAGTCAAATCCCAATTGGGTTTTAAGTGAACACACAAATGACGCTTACCCCACGCCAAAATCCAATGGAGGCACCATGGAACATAAACAATTCTTCCACAACACGATCAAAGATATGAGCAAGAGGAAGATAAGACATGTAAACGTCGCTTTCACCCAACTGAGATTCTCACATGGTCAAAGAAATTAAAAATTAACCAGTCGTTAGGTAAGATTAAATAATGTCATAGCTGCTGGCACAAGATTAATGAGTTTTGAGGTAAGGAATAGGAATAAGATCAACATAACGTGATAGCAGATTTGGTTTACCTTCTCGTGTACACAGTTTAGAAGCCGGTCTACACCTGCAATGAGGCAAATAATGCTAGCATTGGAAATCAGCACACCTTTGGGTTCACCAGTAGTTCCACTAGTATACATTATAGTACATGTATCTGTCTTCTCCTTCACTGGGAGATCAAATTCTTGGTCACCTGCCTGCAGATAGAATGCCAAATATAAAGTGAAATAATTAATAACAGCGTCAACATAAAAGATCATCCCTGTTAAAAAAAGGTCATATGTACCGAACAATTAGAATAAATTACCACGTTGGGTATTTTGTCAGTACATATGTACTGTGGGATCAATCACAAATAGCAAACAAAAACAAAGTTCCGAGTAGGTTCAACAACACAAAAATAACAGCAGGCTTGACAAGTTTGTAGAAAACAAACATTATAAGTTTATTTTTCTGTTCCATAAATGAAGTTAGGTTAGTTTTTGCTTCTGCGGTCATTCACTGATTTCAAGATAGAGATAATACTAAGGTGCACATCATGATGATATGTTAATATTTCATTTTTTGCTTATGCAGTCATTCACTGATTTCCAGATAGAAACAATACTAAGGTGTACATAGTACACCATGATGATGTGTTCATATTTAAAACAAAATAATACAGAAATACGAATGGACGGTGTACCATTCAACGGTAAAGATGTTTCATATGGTGTTTCATGAGCATTTCATGTGAGTTGTGTTTCATTTGATGTTTCATAAGTGTTTCATGTGTTTCGCAAGGTGTTTCACACGGTGTTTCACGTAAAACAGCCATACCATTTCAACGGTATACCGTCCGATAGTAAGTTAGTAACCCTCAAATAATATTTGAAAAAACTGCCATGAAAAGCTGGCAACTTATCATACCAAAGATAGAAATTCATCCCATGAGTATATTGACAGGCCATACTTCGAAACTTCTTCCCTTTGTTCTTGACTAACATTCCCAAAACTCACAATGGCTGCAAATAAGATTAAATATTCAGTCAGTGGCAGTCAGTGGCTTGGTAGAAAAATTTTTATTTCCAGATGATGGAATCCAGGGTAAGTAAACTTACTTTTCAAGAATTCAACTGACTTGGGGAATGTCTTTAAGAGCTGCCAAATTGAAAATATTTAGCATGCATCGACAGAGATAAACCATAGATATTAATCACAGATACCCACTAACACAATAGGAATAAAGCTGTCATAATTTTGGCCCAAAATATAAATACACAAAATACAACGATGTTGAAACAGGACAATTTGACTACTATAGGAAATTTTGTGACAAATGGTATGTTTCCTATTACTATGAACAAAGGCTTCTAATGATCCAGACAATTGATGGAACTTTACAGAGCATAAATGAGAACAAGAAATTTATTAGGCACAGCCCCAAGCCTAGCCAGGATCCCAGCTGAAATAACTGAAGAAATGACCAACCCAGGCCAGCCTTAGGAATATAGAAATTAGAAAGGCATTTAATGTACTGCAATTGTAGCCCAATGGACTTGATAGTTTGGTATAAATAATTACTTCTCCAATCTGCCAACCAAATAGGGGTCAACTTTATGTACCATGATCTTCCGAGCAAGTACATGAATACAATATATTTAAAACAAAGGTTACAATACATTGCAAGCAAATAGATTCTTCTATGAGGAAACATACCAGTTCAATCTTCTTTTCCTCTGCAAAAGCAATCTCAACTTCTGCATGGCACAAAATAAATTCCACGGCACCAACTCCTAAAGAAAGAGCATCTTCAATAAGAAGGTACGAACTGTACCATCATGCGCTGTTATATATATATATATATATATATAGAGAGAGAGAGAGAGAGAGAGAGAGTAGCGTCTCTCGAGAAATCAGATCTCTCCGTACTCCAGTGGTTTTCAAATTCGAGATGCCTAACAACCGATCCGAACCGTTGATCTTGTTAAATCTCATCGAAAGCGTTGTCGGTGACCAAGTTTCATATTTTTTGAATTTTTTACTATTTGTTTCATATTTTTGAAAATCAGCCATCCAATTAGTCGTGGTGCGTTCAAAAAGCTGATTTTCGAACATAAGAAATAAATAGTAAACAAATTCAAAAAATATGAAACTTGGTCAATCGACAACGCTTCAAAAGAGATTTAACAAGATCAATGGTTCTGATCATTGTTAGGCATCTCAATTTCAAAACCACTGAGAGAGAGATTGGGATTTTGCGAGTGGGTTAGCGATCCGTCGATTCTGAAGTGAGTTGGGCATTTTCTACAAAATCCGTCATTGAAATTCTTCGATCCGAACCGTACATTTTGTTCAATCTCTATAAACTCTCTAGTGTACCAAATTTTACAATTTTTGATTTTGTTTGCTATTTGTTTTGCATTTTCAAAATCAGCTCATTCTTAAGTATTCTGGACCGTCCATTTAGGCTGATTTGAAAAATGCAAAACAAATAGCAAAAAAAATTAAAAAATTGTAAAATTTGGTACACTAGGAGAGTTTATCGAGATGAACAAAATGTATAATTTGGATCAAGAATTTCACCATAGATTTTGTAGAACACGCCCAATGACGGCCCAGAATCGACGTAGTAGCCCCAACCGACTCTCTCTCTCTCTCTCTCTCTCTCTCTCTATATATATATATATATATATATATATATATATATATATATATATATATATATATGTGCCAAGTGCCAACTAGGAAAAAAGTAATGGTTTTGCTTCTTACATATTAGTGTTAAGAGATACAATTAGATTCATGTCTATCAAAGAGTTTGTGCCCTTGTAGGAATAGAATTCTGTCTTATACAGTCTCTCTATACCCTATATATAAAGGTCCTTGGTCTACAGATCAATATACACCTCATGTTCATAACAATTAACCTTTATATGGTGTTACATAATAAATTAACAAGGTCATTGGACAACTTATTTGCAATATATTTCAATGGTGTGGGAGGGCTTAGTGGACTTGGGAGGTTTGACCATTTGCCTCTTCCTCTCACTCCTTTTGGGGTGATGTGGGATGCCTTAATTTGAAATTTGAGCCTTCAAAGTCTTCCTTCAAAACCTTTGAGGAATGCCATCGGTGATCTTCTAATGAAGGGTGAACAAAAGCTAGAATTTTCAGGATGCTTATCTAGGGTTATTTGATTGTTCAGAGCAAGAAGGCACATACTTTTATATCTTTTCTTGGGCTAGCTTTAGTGTGACAGTTTGTCGTTGCATTTTTTTGTTTTCGGCCTTTAGATTGTAGTGAGTGTTTAGCTCTTGGTTGTGTAATGGTTATGTGCATCCCTAGTTGGTGAATAGGCAAGGAGTTATACTTGCATTATCTAAAAAATGGTATGACATGGTTGATGTTTTTGCTAAGATGTTCTTCTATAATCATGGTTGGAGATTGAATAATACGATGGGTAGTTCTTAACATGGTAATGTTCCTTGATTCCTTGTAAGTTGATGACAACTTGGCCTGATACATCATGCATGTAGAGGCCGGGATTTATTCGGTTATCTAAAAAAAGACGTGGCAAGGCTTTCATTCCCTTTTCTTCATTTTGGAGATTCAGTCAGCAGTTGATAATGATTAAAATAGTGCATTCAAACAAATATCTGCTCATTTCTCAAAAGAAAGAGGAAGCATATAATTGTCATGGCAGAAGGCGCATGGCGCACATAGGACCCACATAAACTGAACCCACGGTACTGAAATCAGATATGGTAGGGCCATGAAAAGATTCGTTGCTATCTCTCACAGATTGGAAGAGACAAGATCAGTTACAGATTTTAATATAACTGGGGTCTATAAAGGGTCAGCCCTCCTGATAGGAGACCGTGCTCATTATGAATCAATTTGCTACTATCAATCTAGCCTAATTTCAGTCTTCCCAATCTATGGTTTAATATTCCTAAATCAGCCAATGCCACCCGGCTATTTTCCAGTGTTGTTTATCCCTGTCATGAACACCGATTCATCACAATAACCCACTCATGTACAACCGAAAAAATGGTATCATAACAGAATATGGTAAACACGACCATGCAAAGCCAAAGCTGAAGAAATTGTCAGGGTCTATACCAAGAGTGTCATATAATGGAACACAGTAGATTCCATGGGCATTGCAAGCCTGCAAGGAAAATAAGTTGACAAGAGATGTGTAACATAGAGCCTCTGATAGAAAAAAACCAGAAGTCCAAAGTGAAGATAATGGTTACTTGTAGCTAGAATAAATCAAACGCTCGCAAACCAAACAAGATTTACCTCCATCGTCATAATCCATTCAGGGCAATTAGCACCATAGATACCACAACGGCTATCCTGCAAAATTTTTAAATTAAAAAAAATGGTCAACACCTGAAGGCATAATCCTGTAGGCATGACAAATCAAGGCGATGTACTAGTGCTTCAAGCTGAACAAAAGCTCCCACAATTTTTATAATCTCAAAGTAAATTAATATCACATTGAATGAAATAACAAATACATTATAAAAATTAGTGACCAAACCTTTGCAAGTCCACGACTCCTAATAGAGTTACCAATCTTATTCGCAATGTCAAACACTTCCTTGTATGTTTTCCAGACATATGCACCAGCCTATTGTAATACACAAATTCTATTTTAAAGATATGTGCTGCCAGAATATTTCAGGAGAACAAAAGTCGTTCATGGAAACAATGGTACCTTCCCATCAACAACCTCACGGTGGCCAAGCATTTTATTATTTGGATACTTCTCCACAGCCATTCTGCATATGAACAGACATTATTGCAACCAAGAAATCAAAGGAGCTCACTACCCGGAGCAAAAGGCTACTAAGTTTAAAAGTTGTCAGAGACAAGTCGGTGGCTAAAAAAAGAACCAACCTGTCCTGTTAATTTTTTTCATTGGCTCTTTCAAAGTGAACTAGCCCAAAGTAAATCAGACTCCATTGATCTATCTGATATTAGAATTACCACCCACATGGTACATAACACTACATGACACCCTAGAAGTGAATTCCACTTACAAATTACTTTTCCAAAATTTGGTGACATGTTTGTGTGATCGGACAATTTTATTGACTCCAAGACTTAACTTCTATGGAAAAAAGGGTTAAAGCACTTGATATAAACATTTTTCTCATGCAAAATCAGGAAAGAAAATAGTTCTGGCTTCCAGCTAATAAGGTTTTTTTTTTAGGGATTACTGCAGGGATGGTTTACAGTAAGGCTGTAGCCGTTCGTGTATTTCCCAACCAATTAATACAATTATGAGAGAGTTCAGTAAAGAAAGCCAGTAACTGGCCAGTTTTCTCGAATTCAAAATTTGCATTGGATAGTTTTTTTTGTTGAGTTCGGTTCTATATGCAGAAGAGGTAACCAAGCTTTTTCTTGGCATTGGGTTAAAGAATATCCTTACCAGATAGTTATTCATTTTCTCAATATCAGGTAGTTATTTCTTTCTTTGTATCGGAAGATTATTTTTATCTTGGGTATTGGATAATTATTCTTTTTATCAAATGCAGGATTGTTGGTATTGGATGGCATATGTATTGTACTAATGTTTAGGGATAAACAACTATGTGACGTTTAGTACAATTCTTGAACTTTGTTGAGTTACTTGTCACGTGGGTACATGGTTGCATTATATGTGTGTTATTTGTGATTTCTGTTTTCACGTGGCATCCGACAAAATATCTAGTGTATCTAATCCTACCTATATCCACACTGTATTCCAAAAAAAATGTGGAATATGATATAGGATTAGCCATATTCATCGCACCCCTATTAACTAGTAATGGAAAATGGTGTTATTATCTCTGTTTTCACATGTCTTCCACCAAAATATTGGTAACCAGCTGAACCTATCGGTACAGAGGCAACCATGGGACGCAAGAGCATCATAAGCTCAACAGAATGGTCAGGATTGAGCTGGGAAGGAGTCTGAATCTCCTATGACTGGTACTACGGTACTCTTGGACGATCGACGATGAGCAAGATCCTTCTTTAGATAACAGAATTGCTCCACATGACCATCCTTATCATAATAGGTGCAGTGAAGCCAGCCATCGTTATCACATCAGAAGACGGTGGGACTAGGGAAGACAAAGCACGAGAACCAACAAGTGTCGAAGCCGTTTCCAGAGAGCAAAAAACGATGGAGAAGCCAATAAACTCACACCATGAAGGCAAGTCTCCTCAATACAAAGAGCAGCAAGAGATCTAGCAAGGTGACACAAGGGTCGCAGAAAAGAAGTTCAGCATGGATCTAATCAAACTTTGGCCAAAGATGTGTGACACAGTCATAGATGAAATCAAACTCCACACAAGACTGCAGGCGTCAACAACAAGCACAAGTTTGGTGGTCATGATTGGCATCTACAGCATCAAGAGAGTCAAGCTGACGCCACATCACGAAAAACTAAGCATAAATCTCAACCATGTTAAGAGTCACAGTGTTGCAAAGGCTGCTCGTGTCGCACAACAGCAAGGTACTAATGTTAGGTTTAATCTTGACTTAGAGGTTAAGTTAGTAGAAGGGTCTAGGCTAGTTAGTTGGCAATTAGCTGGATTATAAAAATATTGTTAAAGTCGGTTACTGTAGTGGTACTGTAGCAAACCGCCGTACTGTAGCAACCGGCCTAAAAGTCTATAAAAGGAGGGCAGCCTCTTTCATTTGTAAGTAGCTATGTAAAAGAAGAGATGAGATGAATACAACCAATGTAGTATGTGTGCTTGAGTTCCAAAACTAGTGAAATCCTGGGTTGTGAGCCAACAATTGGTATCAGAGCCATGTCCGTGTCCAAGAAAAAAAATCTATGTGATTTTTTCTTGGTCCTTTGTGTGAGGTAGTTTCTCTGTGAGACTAGTTATACTCTGTGTGAGTATCCAATCGATTAGATACGATGGCTTCTCCGGCATGGAAGACTCCTGGATCTGGTGTAAGCATTGTTAGGAAGGGAACAATGTCTTCACCAACAACACAAGTGAAGGAGGGGGCGGTGGCTCTTCCTTACCCCATCCTGTCACAAGACAACTATCCTGTGTGGGTGGTGAAGATGAAGGTGAACATGCGTGCTCAAAAAGTGTGGAGCGCAGTTGAGCCAAAGAAAGATGAAAAGGTGGATGAGGACAAGGATCAAACTGCCTTGGCGATTATCTTCAGTGTTGTAAGTGAAGATATCTTGATGCAGATTGCCGACAAGGAGAGCGCGAAAGATGCGTGGGATACCTTGCGCACGATATTTCTTGGTGATGATCATGTGCAAGAAGTCAAACTCAACTCTTTGCGATGGGAATTCGAGAATCTATGCATGGGGGAAAGCGACACCGTCAACGACTTCGAGCGCAAGGTGACAAGTTTGGTGAACCAAATCAGGAGCCTAGGCGACAAACTGGAGGAATCCTATGTCATGAAGAAGGTGCTGCGTTCCGTCCCTGAGAAGTATGCACAACTCGCTGCAACCATCGAGGAGTTTGGTGACCTAAAGACCAAGAAGCTACAACAAGTTTTTGGATCACTGAAGGCTCATGAGGAGCGATTTCGTATGCACGCACCACGCCAAGACCATGAACAGCTGCTAATGACAAGGACAAAAGGCAAACATGCAAAGGCATCTCACCCTCCATGGAAACAACGCAACAGGTCAGATGTCCGTTGCTATAATTCATGCGATGAATCACCAGCATTATTGTAGTGAAGCATGAAAAAAATTAGGCAAGGAATATCTGTGTGAATTCCTTGTTTCTCTACATAGTATTGGTTCTCTGTGTGAGAATGAGATCCTATGTGGGTCATAGTATAGGTTCTCTGTGTGAGAATCAGATCCTGTGTGGGTCAAAATATTAATATTCTGTGTAAGAATTAGACTCTGTGTGAGTCATGAGATTGTTCCTCTGTGTGAGTTACAATCATTGGTGTGGATGTTCTGTGTGAGCAACTGGTGAAAGATGAATGCCACTATGTGTGACAAGTGAAGATCAGAGATCAAGTTGACGAAGACATTGTCCACAAAGAAGATTGCTGCTATGTGGCCAGAAGCCGTGGTAATCCATCCGATGTGTCGGATTGCTTTAGATAGGTTTAGAGTTAATAAGTCAAGATTAGAGGGAGATTGTTAGGTTTAATCTTGACATAGAGGTTAAGTTAGTAGAAGGGTCTAGGCTAGTTAGTTGGCAATTAGCTGGATTATAATAATATTGTTAAAGTCGGTTACTGTAGCAAACCGCTGTACTGTAGCAACCGACCTAAAAGTCTATAAAAGGAGGGCAGCCTCTTTCATTTGTAAGTAGCTATGTAAAAGAAGAGATGAGATGAATACAACCAATGTAGTATGTGTGCTTGAGTTCCAAAACTAGTGAAATCCTGGGTTGTGAGCCAACAACTAAGAGTCACCAGTAGACTCATAGCAATCATGAAGGTGTGACCACATAAATTGTGTATAATCCAAAGAAACCACCTCTCTGGTAAGATACACCTCCATGATAGCAATCAAAATAGCAAAGGCACAAGCGTCCTCGTCACACCAGAACTTATTGGTGGTGTACCGAGACCGATAGGACTTCATAGCCTCCTTATGATCAACAAACACTTGGTTTTGAGCAGCAGCATCGTCAGGGGATCAGCATCATCACCAGGCTTTGGAATGGGCAGCGTCAAGGGATCAAGACATAGCAGGTAAGAAAGCTCGTCGGTAAGAAAATCCCAAAGACGTTAACCACGCATTTGGAAGCGCATGTGAAGAGCCCAATAGTTGAGACCACAAAAAATAGTTGGGCAACAAGGAACAGAAACGGTGTCTGACAACAATTTTTCTTTTTTCTACTACATTTGCTACCGATCGAGCCGAACCATATTCAAGAGACTAAGATCGGCAGCCAAACCAAGCTATACCTAAAAGAAACCGTGGGCGGCGTGATCTAGAGTGGTGGCCGGCAGTAGCCAATGGCGACAGACAACAGCGAGAAAGCGGCGGCTTTGACAGCGCCCGAAGATCCGGCCAAGGGCAGTGCGACCGGAGCAGCGACAGCAGCAGCAAAGAACGACGACCTCGAACGGCGATACGGACAGCGGCGGCGGTTGACTCTAATAGGCGGCAACCGGGATGTGGCTGGACCGAGACAACGGCAGCCAGTACAAGGTCGGGTCAGGGCAACCCTATTCGACAACGGCACAGGGTGAGGCAACCCAATCCGACGACAATGAGGATTGACAAAAGGAGTGGCACAACAAATCCCAGCAGCGTTGAAGAACGGCCTGAGGCCGCTGGGCCAGGATAGAGGTGTGCCAGCAACAACACAGCCAGAGGCCGACATGGAAGAGGCAGTCGGTGACAATGAAGAGGCAACGGTGGTGGCGCAGCAGATCCCGTTAGGGAGACGGCGACGCAGACAGCAAGGAGACCTATGGTGGAGAGTAGACAACGACGAGTAGCGATCTGCTCAAACCGAAGAGCAGCAGAGGTGCATGCTAGGGATAGGTGCTAGGGAAGAGAGGGGAAACCATATCCTATTTTTTGCTTTGATACCATGTTAGAAATACGGAAATTCTTCACGACGGTATCCCGTCGCGCGCTCGCGCCGACGGGATAGGTCGTAGCCGTCGGATCGGGGGGCGCGCTGATTTGTTTTGGCGCACAGGAGGAGACGTGATGCATTGTCTCTTCTTTCGAATAGCTAGCAACTAACTACTTATACGGCAGTTGATTTTATTTGTAATTAAATTTCACATTTTTTTATCTTTTTTATTTGAAGTCCAAATTACATAGAAGAAATTTTATAATTCATCTAAAATCCTAATCAACCCATTTTAAATACTTTTACAATTTTTTTAGATTTTTTTATATTTTACTAGTTAGACATTAGTATCATACGATGATACCACTAATCTGATACCACGGATACTCAACACCCTCCAGACTTGAGACCTTTTTGTTTGTGATATATGATAACCTTATGATACATTTTTTTGACACCAAAACTCGACGATACCATCAACCTGATATCACCAATACTCGACCCCCCCAGACCCGATACTTTGTCATATATGATACTTTTTTTTTATAACTCAATGATACCCTTGAAACTTGACGATACCACCAACCTGATGCCACCGATACCGATACTTTTTTGTTTTTGATATATGATACTTTTTCGATACCAAAACCCGATGATACCACCAACCCGATACCGATACTTTTTTTGTTTGCGATTATGATACCCTTTTGATACCTTTTTCCAATACCGAAACTCGATACTGCTCCAACTTTGATACATGATACTGCAACTTTAATACTGCTTCAACTTTGATACTACAATTTTGATACATGATACCACATATTGATACTCTAATTTTTTATACTGCATACATGACACTCCAACTTTGATACATGATACTACATACCTAATACTTCAACTTTGATACTGCTCCAATTTTTTATACTACAACTTTGATACATGATACTACATACCTGATACTACAACTTTGATGCTGCTCCAGCTTAGATACAACTTTGATACACTTTGATACTACAACTTTGATATATGATATTACCAACTTGATACCCTTTTTTGTGACCTACTTTGCATATATTTTTTCTCTGATACCTTTTTTGAACGGATCAATTTTTTTATTTTTAGTTGTATGTGCGTTTTTCCATGCATGCAGACGGGTGATGCGGAGAAGCGTGGGATCGATTTTTCCGCAGGAACGAGAGACGTGCGGTGGGGAAGACGCGCGATGTACGGCGGGAAGTCGCGCAGAAGCGGAGGACGCGTGAAGAGGACACGCGGGAAGCGAGCTAGAGGCGCGCAAGGAGGACACGAGGCGCGCGTTTGGCGATCCCATCGAGGCCCCGCCGAACGAGATCCCGTTGGGAAGTCCCTTCTAGAAATAACACTTGCATTCATCTAGTGACCTGTATATATACACAGGCACAAAAGGCATAATAGGGAAGCCCAAAGGCCCACATAAGCCAATATACACATATATCTAGCAGTTGCGACCTATACCTATATTCACTCTGTATTGGAAAAATGTGGAATATGATTAAGGAATAGCCATATTCGTTACACTCCTGTCAAGTAATGCAGAGCTAATCCCTACAAAAGAAATAATTATATAATTAATCTAAAAATATAGGAGATCCATTATTCATCCAGGGCGGCAAAGAGCAACGAAAATGGAGATGAAGCCGTAATCTCTTGTTAGGTTTTGTGTCGAATATGTGTAGTTGCATGGACTCTTGTGTTGTAATAGGCAATGTTGGTTTAAAGTTAGAGTCGGACTCTAGCCAGGCCTCCACTATATAAAGAGAGGCATTTGTTAGGTTTTGTGTCGAATATGTGTACAAATAGGCTACATGAACTCTGTGTTGTAATAGGTAGAGTTGATTTAGAGTTGGAGTCGGACTCTAGTTAGGTCTCCACTATATAAAGGGAGAGCCCTGGTGTAACTAGGTGAGCAACTTCATAATAGTAGCATAGGCGTGGTCGTGACGTCAAAGATGTGCCGTGACCGAGTCGTGGGTATGCTCTGATATTATATGGATTGGGAAGGAGCGCCCATAGTCAGAGCCTAGCAGAGGTTGGCGTAAGCTGAACTGCGTTACCAAACATCGTCTCCTGCTGTCGTTCGTGATCTTGCATTGGCGCAAATCCTAACAGATGGTATCAGAGCTTGGTTGGTGAGGTTGGTCATGCGGAAGATCTAGGGGGAGACATGAGATTTATGCATACACGGGCGCCGCGGAAAACGCCATATCGACGCAAAGTGGAGCATGACGGCGATCGACGATTCAATCGGTGGTGTCGGATACTTCGGGTAGGGGGCTCGAACCGTTCGATGGGTTACCATTGGCTGGGATTGACCAGACGTGACGATCGGGCCGACAAAGTAGCCAGTGAGGTCAGCAAGCGACGGCGACGACCTCGACGTTCGTGATCAGACCGGCAGGTGTGGAAGGATGCCGGATAGATCGGAACGGCGGGAGCAGTGATGCGACCGGATGTTGCACAGAATACGCTGCATCACGACACTGAGGGCGAAGCTGTGTCGTGGATGCGTATAGATAGGGTCAGGGTGCGGCATGTGTTTCCGTACACGAACGTGGTGCGCGGTGGCAGACTAGGAATCCTGCTCGAGGACTCAAATATTAGATCTAGAGGTGCAGATTCAAAGGAACTCAAACAAATATCCAAAGGAGGAAGCAAAGTTCGGGTACAGGGTTCGCGCAATACGTTGGAATGACTTCAAGGTGGAGTTTGTTAGGTTTTGTGTCGAATATGTGTACAAGTAGATTACATGGACTCTTTGTTGTAATAGGCAGGATTGATTTAGAGTTGGAGTCAGACTCTAGCCAGATCTCCACTATATAAAGGAGACAGCCCTAGTGCAACCAGGTGAACGACTTCATAATACTAGCGTAGGCATGAGGAGATCAGCGGCCGGCATGTGGCCGTGACCTGTGCAGCTGGTATGCTGCGGTATTATGGATTGCGGAGGAGCGCCCATAGTCAGAGCCCCGCAGAGGTAGGCGCAAGCCGAACTGCGTTACCAAACATCATGTCTCCTTGTGTCGTTCGTGATCTTGCATTGGCGCATATCCTAACATCTCTTGCATTGGTACAAATCAGGAAATCGGAAGGCAAAACGAAGTGTCCAATAAGGCAATAACTGCAATCCGGCGATGGAACAACGACGGACTGGATGTCTGGATCAAGCGCAACGCAGGGCCTAAAACAGTAGCTGTCCAACGAATCCGAAGTGGAACTGACTAGGATCTCGAAGCGATGATTTTGAAAAGGCGAGCAAGACAACCAATCTCGCACATATCTCCCATAAACAATTGGATTTATTTTGTTACTTTTGATCAGAACTAGTGAGGGTTCATGTGAAGATCAAAAGCTACAAACTTTTTATATATATATATAAAAAAAAAGACGAACACCCAGGCCAGCAGAAGCAAGCAACCTAGAGTACAACTGAGCAAGCAGGGAGTACAAAAATCTATCATCCAATTAATGAAGAGTTGACCAAAGAAGAGTAAAGGCATACCAAACCCCCCAACCACCTTATGACGAAACAGTGGTGACCATCCTATGAATCTCATGCTCACGAAAAGAGCTCAAAAGAAACATCTCTCTGCCACTGCCAGTCCCGTCTCCGCCAATGGAACCACGGAAGCAACTCAAGCAAGCGAGGACGCCGAGGACCGACGAGCGAGGAGCGAGGAGCAGCTCACCGGAAGATGTCGTAGCAGCTGTCCAGGCCGGGGACGGGGGCGGGGAAACCGTCGCGGGCGAAGGCGCTCCGGTAGGCGGGCCCCACGGAGGGCCGGCCGTCGGCGGCCGGGCGGCCCTCCTCGACCTTCACCACGTGCTCCATCTCCATCTCCTCCCCCTCCCTCTCCACCACCACCAGCTTGCTTTGCTGTGCGCCTGTGCCTGCCTTGGACTCCGCAGTTGGACCGAAATGGAAAGTGGCGAGCGGGCGGAGGGGGCTAAATGCAATGGTGTGGTGCGCTGGCGCCTGGCGGAAGCAGAGGCGTCGCAGGGCCCAACTGTCAGGCATCGTGCGCGTAAAGCCGCTGGTGGGTGGGGCGGGTGACCTAAGCGTGGAACAGCTACTGTGCCTGCAGGAAGCCTGCTCATCCAGACGTACCCACCATGTGGACTTCTTTGTGGATTTGTGGTCCGAAAGGGCTGGTGTCATCGACTGGAAAAAAAAAAAAGAACAAGAAAATTATAGCTCACTTTAAAAGGTTAGAGAGAAAGCATTGAGCAATGTTTGGTCCTGAACTATATTTATAGCATTAAATTGGTTCGTGGACCATAATGTTTGGTTAGATTGATCATCGAATTAGTAAACTAGACAATTAATTTTTTTGATAGATCAATGCAATGGTTTCAAGGGTTTTCTATGGACATCGTATTCACATGAGTTGATTTCACCAATGATATCCACATTGTATCCATGTCGTTTCTTTCTCTCTCGAATCACTCTCTGTACCTCCCCCCTGATCTTTTTCTCTCTATCCTCTCTTCCCACATCATAGGCTATGTTTAATTTTTCTCCTGCTTACACCGCCTCCTCCAACGACTCCTTGGCATCATATCCTTCTTCCCTCTCCTCTATAACGACCCCTTGCCATGCCTAGTTTTATCTTGAGCTCACATCTCCATACCCTACATAACTAGTGGCAGCGCAAGTTTCTAAATTGGAAAAAGTCTATATTACACCTTGAACAATGACCCTCCGTCTACACGCTCACTAAACTATTAAACCAGGTATTTTAGCCCATAAAACCAAAAAATCGGAGCAAACGACACCCTGTAGTGGTTTCGTATGAGGTTTTGCCACCATGGCATCATGTGGCGGTCCCATCATCATATATACAACCAAACAAACATATATAAAATTGTAGGACCCACGTGTCATGTCTTCCTCTCCTCTTCTTCTACCTCTCTTTCTCTTTTCTCTCCTATCTTCCGTAAGTCAGTGAACCGGCAGGGCAGGGCGATAGCAACGGCGCGGCCAAGGGTAAGACAGCAGCATGCGGCCAAGGGCAAGACAGCAGCACGCGGCCAGGGGTGGGGACGCGACGGCTGCAGCAGAACACGGGGGCAACAACGATGGTTCACGCAGGTGCAGCAGAGCATGATGAGGGCGTCGTTGGTTGACGGCGACGGTGGCGCAGGTCGATGTGGCCAAGACGGAGCATAATGGCACCGGCGCAAGTCAACGAGGCCACGGTAGACAACTCCTCAGAGAGATCTAAGAGGGAAAGAAAGAGGAAGAAACATGAGGCCATGGAGAGGAGGCTGTACCCACGTGGGATCCAGAGGAGCAGGGCCGTTGGGCACCGCCGGCGTGGAGGAGGGAGGACGGGGCGCTGGCGGCCTATTCTAGAGTAGGGGAGAAGGGCGGCCTGACCCAAGGGAGAGGCACCACCGCACCAACCCATGCTAGGGTCAGACGCCAGTTGCCGCCGCGCTGTTAGGAGAAGGAGGATGCCACCCATGCTGCCCCGGGGACAAGATGAGGGCGCGGTGGCGGAGGGGAGCTTGATGACGGGGAGGAGGGCCGCTGTGGGAGGAGGCGATGCCGGTGCTTAGGGAGGCAGCAACTGTGGGAGGTGGCGGCGGTGGCTGGTGGCACTCGAGGAGGACGAGGCGAAGCCGGTGTCAGCGCCGCTACTGGGGAAGAGGTGGTGGCGGTTGTAGGAGAAGATCGGGAGAGATATGTGAGGGGAGGGAGAGGGAGTGAAAGGGTGAGAAAGCTAGTGATGAGGTAGAAGAAGAGAGACATGGCATGTGGGCCCATATGATGACACATATGATAGATACAGTAAAGTATATACCATGTGTATGCCACGTATGCGAAACCATCCCTGATTTTGAGGGCTAAAATATCTGATTTCATAGTTCAAGGGGTTAAGTAGACAAGGTGTGATAGTTCAGGGTGTAATATAGATTTTTTCCTTCTGAATTTGGGTGTTCAAAACTTAAATGATTTAATGATAACATAAGAAAACAAATTGAGGGTGTAATATAGATTTTTTTCTTCTGAATCTGGGTGTTTAAAACTTAAATGATTTAATGGTAACATAAGAAATCAAATTGTTCTTAACAATGATCGACTCAAGTAATATAAAGTTACTTAAAATAAAAGTTAGGGAGCGACTATAGGACGAACGTCCGACCAAAACAAAATCGATCGGACGCCTGCCCCTAACCCAGCCCGCAGCAGATGCATGTAGCATGCAGCACAAAATAAACAAACCGCATGCAGCCACACTCAGCAGGAAACACGCTCTCTCCCTCCATGTTGCATGCAATGACATCATCGCTGACGTCAGCGAAGATTTCTTTTTTCGTTTTTCTTTAAATGATCATATTTTTTGATTGGGAGTTCCAATCCACAAACCGTTTTCACCAACGTGTTCCTCGCATTTTTTCGAACAAAACAAGATCCATGTTGCTATGTAATTTTTTAATGAAACAATTTGTCTATACTAATGGAACAATTAATTTGTACTATTGGAACAATACGTCTAATAGGATGGAACAACTTGGTATTTGGCCTGCTGGAACAATAGGCTAAGCCCAATTGGAACAATGCATTTGGTCTGATGGAACAACTTGTATACCTATCAGAACAGTGTATTTGGTCTGCTGGAATAGTAACTTTTGTCTTATAGAACAATAACCTTTGCCTTATGGAACAATAAATTTGTCTTCTGAAACAATAACGTTTGGCTTCTGGAATAAATAAAGGTTTTGACTACTGGAACAATAAAGTTTGCCTAATGAAACAATAAAATTTGCCTACTGGAACAATAAAGTTTGTCCTACTGGAATAGTTGAGCTTTGCCTACTGGAACAATAACTTTTGCCTTATAAAACAATAAATTTGTCTTCTGAAACAATAATGTTTGCCTTCTGGAACAATAAAGTTTGCCTAATGAAATAATAAAATTTGCTTACTGGAACAATAAAGTTTATCCTACTGGAATAGTTGAGCTTTGCCTACTAGAACAATAACTTTTGCCTTACGAAACAATAAATTTGTCTTCTGAAACAATAACGTTTGCCTTCTGAAACAAATAAAGTTTTTGACTACTGGAACAATAAAGTTTACCTACTGAAACAATAAAGTTTGCCCTACTGGAACAGTTGAACTTTACCTACTGGAACAATAAATTTTGCCTTCTGGAACAATAACTTTTATCTTATGGAACAAATAAGGTTTTGTCTACTGGAATAATAAAGTTTTGCCTACTGGAACAATAAAGTTTGTGTCGGGGATTAGATCACGGCCCATTGCTATGGCCCACTCTCTGACGGCCCAGTCGAACAGCCTACCAGGGCCCAGTCCCCTGAAAGGTTCTATCTGGTCCATATGCATCCCGCCAATGCGACTTCTGGTGGCGTGGTGCGAACGGCCAAGGAATCGTATTCGAGTCCGTCTCGAACAAGAGTTCTGCTCGGCTACGTGAAGACCGGACGTTGGTTTCCGGATTGGATTAGGAGTCGTGATCCCCAAGACTAGGAGTATGCCTTATCTACCTTAGGTCATATTTGGCATGTATGAGTTCGTTTCACGATCTCGTAGTTAGCGGCCCGATATTCCCTCGGTAGGTCGGTTTGCTCTGCACTATATAAACAAGGCCCCTACGGCGTGTAGAGGGGCTCCGGGCACTTGATCTTCGCATTATTGCTTCCGGTACACCATAATCTCGCCGAGACTTGTTCGTCTCGCCGAGCCACCTCTTGTATTCATCACTGATATATAAGAAAGGCTGGACGTAGGGCTATTATCTCTCCCGAGAGGCCTGAACCAGGATAAAAATTCTGTCTCCCTGCTCGTTGTTGTTCGTGGTTGTTCGGCGTGTCTCCTATCTCCTCTTTGAAGAACCTTGGTTGACTTGGGTCGATATCCCAACCGTCGACAGCTGGCGCCGTCCGTGGGGATACGCAGATCGAGCATGTCGAACTCCATCACGATCTGAGAGATACTTCACGAGGGCTCGACTCGGAAGGGCGGGATGTCTCATCCTGTCGATTCAGATCGATATGTTCGGTCTCGAACACTTTCCGCATCCGGCGGCGATGTCTCCACTTACATGGCGAGATAGCCTCGGATCGCACTCCGTCATCGACAACGACTCACGGGCGATGATCTTTACGACGGTTTAGATTTGTCGATTCCAAGGCTATGTCGGTAGATTCCACTGTGGAGACACAAATGATGACACCGCTCTAGCATACCTTCGCATAGCCCCGCAGATTAACATGGCCGATGTAGGAACCTCGAGGATCTGCGGCCGTGGCGGCCGGGCGAGTCGGGCGATTAACTCTGCCGGAATCAAGACGAGGTGCGCGCAGTCGCTGCGAGCAAGACGTCATTCGCCGCGCCTCGGCGATTCCATCAATCGACCTTAGCACGGTTTCGCGACCGGTGTAGCGGCGATGTCGCGACCCACCTCGCGTCTTGGCGCTAAATCTCCCGTGAAGCTTCCTGTCGGGTCAATTCCCGCGTGGCCGGACTCGGTCGGGCGAAACGCGGATGGTTCAGGATCCCGGACCCATAGATCAAAGTCGGAACGGCTCGAAGCTATAGCGGTCCTTAGATCCACCAATCAAGCGATCTCGCCGTATGGGCGTCTTTGTGCGACTAACCTAGAGCGGCCGGTGAAAACCTAAAGTCTCTAGGAGAAGTCAACAACTCCTCCAGCGGCGAGCCAAATCGCCGGAATGATTCGGACGGCTCGATCGATCGCGTGACCCCGTCACCATCGAAGGATCATCGCCCATGAGCGAGCTACCGTGGTCGCCGTCGCTCGCCAAGTCCTCGTAGTCATCGCGACCACAGGGGCAAGCGCGCACGCGATGATCACGGACGGTCCCCTCGTGAGGAGCGCGTCGTCGCAACCACGAGGAAGGAGCGTGGTGGATTGTCCCGGAGAGAGTTTCTCGCCGAGTCATCCCGTTCAGCAGGAGTTCCTCCGCGCAACAGGACCAACGTCTTCTCAAGACTAGGTTCTGCCGGGGAAGGTGGCCGGTCATATGCTCTGGGCTGCAGGGCTTTCTCCGACGAGCTTCGGGCTGTCCGGTGGCCCTCAAAATTCAAGCCCGGTCACATGGAGAGGTACAATGGGACTCAGAACCCAGAGGAATTCCTTTCCATCTACGCTACGGCCATCATGGCGGCCGGGGGTGACGAGCTCGTTATGGCTAATTACCTCCGTCGTCCTTGAGGTCTTTGCTTTCGGGCGTGGGTCGTTCAATCGGCGGGAGGGTTCCATCACTCATGGAACCAGCTTTGTGGCGCCTCGATCGCTAATTTCGGAGAGTATTACGTGCGTCTGGGCAAGGAGGATGATCTGCACCGGATGATCCGGATGAGCGGGAGACCCTCCGCAACCGTGAAGCGTTTCATTAAGATCCATAACACGATCCCGAACATCTCGGATGAATCATTGTCGCGCCTTCAAAAGCGGAGTCCGCGACGAGCGGCTCACCCAGATCTCGAAATCAATGAGACTGGACCGCCAACGACTGTTTAAAGGCGGTGACCGCTATGCCAACGCGCAGAGCGCGTTCAATACAAAAAGGCGTTCGACAAGGGCGAGCCGCCCTTGACTGGTGTGGATGAGAAGAAGAAGAAGAGCAAAGAAGAATGTCCCCGTGACAAGAAGTCCCGAAGAAGAAGAACAAAGGTGATCACGAACAATACCGTCGCGGTATGGATCGCGCACCTCCTCCCAAGGATGGGCGTAAGAAGCCCAACAATAACTACAAGGGCAAAAAGCACGCTTTCGGGGGAGGCGGACAAGGCAAGAAAGGTCCGAGCGACCGATTTTGCAAGTTCCACCAAAGACTACGGACACGATATCGCCATTGTAGAACTTGGGCGCAAAGCTCGAAGATTTCTACAACGGCAAGGGCCCAATGCCCACCCCCGAACAAGGTGATGCTTAGTAAAAGATAGCGTAAACCGACGATGGTGATCGGGAAGATGATGATGAATATCAAGAGCCCGTGAACCATATCGCCGTCATTTTCGGCGGCTCCTCGACTTACACCTCTCGCGCACCTCAAGGAAGCCGCCGGGAGGTCCATAGCGTCGAAAAGGCAAAACCTCGGCTGAATCGATGAAGTGGACCGAGGTCCCCATCTCCTTCTCTCGGGAGGATTGCCCATTGGGATGACCAAGCCTCGGCGGCTCCCATCGGTGGTCGCCCGACCATCGACAACGCGAGAGTTGGCCGTGTCTTAGTAGATGGCGGGGCGCTTTGGACTTGCTTTACATTAAAGTCTTGGGCGAGATGCAAATTCCTCGTTCAAAGTCAAGGAAATCGCAATGCCCTTCTACGGAATTGTTAGGGAGAAGGCGTGAAGCCGTTGGGGTAGGTTGTCTGCTGTCACCTTCGCAACCCAAGCAACTTCCGGACGAGTTGATCACTTTCGGCGTGGTCGACTTTCCGTCGGCGTACTACGCAATCTTGGGCGAGCCATCTCTCGGTAAGTTTATGGCGTGTCCCACCACGCTTACCATTGCGTGAAGATACTGGGGTCCTAACAGTGCGATCACGGTCAAGGGCAACTACAAAGGCTGCCTTTGGATTGCGACGAGCAATCCCTTGCCCCGATCGACCGGCTTCCGCCGCGATCTCAAGTTCCGCACCAAGTCTGACGCTCTAGGGTCTCCCTTCACCGGGGGAGAAACCAAGGAAGTTCATTGTAAACGATGATACTTCCAAGGCAGTTCACTTGGGGCCAATCTGGACCCCAAATAGGAAAGCGAGCTCATTGCCTTCCTCCGAGCTAATGCGATGTATTCGCACAGAGCCATCGACATGCCCGAGTCCCAAGGAAGGTGTCGAGCACAAAGCGTCGTCCGTGGGACAAAAAGCTGTTCGCTAGAAGCTTCGCTTTTGAATTCAAGCAGGAATCATCAAAGATCGACAGCAAACGCTTTCATTCTTTGGGTTCATCCGCGAGGTTGATCACACCGAGTGGTTAGCCAACCTGTTATTGTAAAGAAGAAAGGCGGCAAGTGGAGGATGTGTGTCGATCACACGATCTGAACTCTGCTTGTCCTAAGGACAATTTCAGCGCCTCGTATTGATCGGTGGTCGATCTGATCGGACGCCCACTCGAGTTTTTATATGCTTACTCGGTTACCACCAAATAAGCATCTCCCGAGGATGAAGAAAGATCCTTCATCACCCCTTTCGGCACTACGCTATACGACCATGTCTTTCGGTCTGCGCAATCTTTGGTGCCACGTTTGGTAGCTTAATGGAAGACCTTCCCGAGCAGTGCGGAAAAAACACGGAGGTCTATGTCGATTTACATAGTTGTAAAAAGCAAGTATGCTCGGATCATGTAAAAGACACGGCGAGACTTTTCATAATCTCACGGGCATCGAATAAAATTAAATCCAGAGAAGTGTACCTTTGGTGTTCGATCCGGAATGTTGCTCGGTTATGTCATTGGCTCGCAAGGTATTTACGCCAACCACGAAAAATCGAGGCCATTGAAAATATCGACTCCAACTACCATAAAGGAAGTACAAAGCCTCATTTGGGCGGATGGTTTGCTCTAGCGAGTTTATTTCCGTCAAAGGCGAACGCGGGCGCCCTTCTTTAAGGCCTGCGCAAGCACAATGGTTTCGAGTGGGCGGAAGAAGCGATAGATCCTTCCAGATCTGAGCGATACTGTCAATCCTCCGTCTTGACTACCCCGCGACATGGCGGCGGCTCTGCTGTACCAAGGTTGCACGCCACAAGCGGTGGCCGCGGTCTTGACGATCGAAAGGGAAGGCATCTGACGACCAATCTATTACGTGGCGAGGTACTTCACGGATCAAAGGCGTTACCACGAGGTCCAAAAGCTCCTCTATGCCTTGCTCATGTCCTCCGGAAGCTTCGCCACTACTTCGAGCGCATCAAATCTGGTCCCGACCACGTTCCTCCGGGAGAAATTCTCTGGAACAAGGAATCTAGCGGACGTATAGCTAAGTGGGCAATGGAACTAGCGAGTTTGATCTGTTATTTGTTTGCCCGAATCGCCATTAAGTCGCGGGTCCTAGCCGACTTTGTCGCCGAATGGACTTGCCCGCTCAAATCGAAAGCTCGAGCAACTTTGATGAACCCTCTGTACCATGTTTTTCGATGGCTCGCGACTTTGAAACTTCGGGGCTGGTTTTGTTCTCATCTCCTCAAGGAGAGTAACTCGATATTCTATCCAACTACACTTTGCGGCGACTAACAACGCCAGAGAGCACGAGCCCTCCTCATGGGACTAAGGCGTGCAAGTCGCTTGGTGTCCAACGGTATTTGTGAAGGAGATTCACGGTGGTCATCAATCGAGTTAACAAGGAGTATCGGTCTTTGCGATGACTCAATGGCGCGATACCGGTTGAAGTGAGGAAGTTGGGCGGCATTTTCGATTTTTGAAGTGCTCTTCGTGCCGGGAAGGACAACTTCTGGCCGACCAACTATCAAGTATGGATCCTCACGCGAACTGCTCCGTGGGGTGCTCGTCGAGCACCTTCACAAGCCCTCAATCACGTCTCCGGACGAAACAGCGAGAGATGTGGTCTTGTCTCCGTTATCGAGCAGTGTCGCGGATCGACAACGCCATTTGTTCGGTACCTTGCGGATGGGACCTCGCCGACAACGGCCGCGGCGTTCGGCTTACAAGGCGTCTTGCTCCATACAAGCTTGTGGGCGTCATCATTTACCGTCAAGGTGCTCTGAGAGTTCTTTCCAAGTGCATCTCGCAGCGGAGGTGTGTTCCTTCTTAGGGACATACGAGGGTGCTGTGGCAACCACGCCTCCTTCGAACTACGGTCGGCAAAGCGTTTCGCATGGGCTATTATTGGCCCATGCGTTACAAGATGCCCGGACATCGTGACTAAGTGCAAGGCTTGCCAATTTCACGCCGGAAGGCACACAAGCCCGCCAAGAGCTCCAAACAATCCTCCCATCTTGGTCTTTTTCCACATGGGGTGCGGATCTGCTCGGCCCATTCCTAAGGGGTACAAGGGCTATACACACCGCTCGTCGCCATAGACACTTTTACAAAGTGGATTGAGGCGAGCTCGTGTCGCCTCTTCACGCCAAAGCGGTTGTTACGCTTTTTCAAAAGCAACGTGGTCACGCAGCCGGATCCCCACAAGTTGATCGCGATAGCGGTACCCGATTCGAGCGAGCTATTCGAGAATCTGCGAGCAGTGGGCACCAAGGTCTGCCAACTTCGTGGCACACCCACGAGCAATGGAAGCGATCGGCGAGCTAACAGACGAGATAGTCCGGTATCAAGCGGCGGGTATTTGCTGCTCTCGGCGAAATGCAAGAAGGCACTGGGTCGACAGTTCCTTGATCCTCAGGCGATTCGCACTATGGCGGTAGGCGGCGGGAAACTCCTTTCCAATTGGTCTATAGTGCGAAGCCATCACGCCACCGGTTGTACTCGGTTACGCCTCGCGCGAGCTCGATCAACCTAGTTGACGGCGAGCAAGAGCGCCTCTTCGATCTCGATCTCCTCGAAGGCACACGCGACCGGGCACAAGTCAGAATGGCACGCTACCAGCAAGCTCTTCGCCGGCAAGCTGCCAAATCAGTTCGACCAAGGGTTTTGAAGGCGGGTGACCTCGTTCTACGTCGTGTCCAGAACTTGTCCAATGCTAACAAGTTAACTCCTCGTTGGGAGGGCCCGTTCACGGTCGTTTCTTCTGCTTTCGCCCGGGCCATTCACCTGGCTATGGAGGGCGGAGAGAGTTGACCAGCACTTGGAACATCGACCAGCTTCGTAAGTTCTTTGTGTAGGTCCTCGTTTGTTTGCTTAGCCTCGCGCTTTTGTAAAACTTGGCGCCTTAGTTCGTCCAAGTCCCTCGGGCACCATGTAAGTTCAATCCAATTCTCGGTGAATCCTCGCGACCTCTGTGCCCTTTTCACTACTTGTCTTCTCGGACTACTTTCCTCTGGTAACACTTGATGGCTGCCGGCCTTGCGAACTCTTGGCTCCATAATATTAAGGATTGTTCCCTACCGTATCTGGTTTCGACAAATTCCTAAACTTCGTGGTTGCGTAACACGGCCTTTCCACCTTGCGGCTAAGTGCTGCTCTCGTAAGCCCTCATGGCGAGAGGCACTTCTTGCTTAGCGCGACCACTTGGTAAAGCTCTCTCGTAAGCCCCCATGGCGCAGGCACTTTCCTTGTTCGGTTACTCTCGAATCGCCTAACTTACGTCAACGAAAGCGGACTCTGGAACAAATCGAGCAAAATACGGGTGTCGCTCTTTCTCCCTACGCCTTTCGAGTTATAGCTTAGGTTCTCAAGCATCGTCCGTGCATCGGGGCTAGGGTGTCGCTCTTTCTCTTGTGCACTGTTCGGATTCGCAAACTCGGGTTTCGGCGAGATGCTGTGAACGGGCCGGAGCTAGGCTAAGCGCTCTCCGGTTTCTTAAACTTCCTAGCTACCAGGCGCTTAGTTTCTGATCGTTCTTGTCTTTTTGCTGCTCTCTCTTTGCGAGGAAAAGGGTAAGTCTTTATTAACAAAATTTGCGGTACAAAAGTCCATCTCGGGTTCTGACCCTCTGACTACCTAGAAGCGAGTTGCTCCTTGAGCTCCTCGGTCACTTCCTTAAGGCGCAGGACTTCCCTTGGGCTTTGAACCCTCTCAGCCTCGGCTCGGAGGCGATCGGCTTCCTCCTTGCTGCTCTGGCTGCTCAAATCGCCATGCACGGAGAGCCTCGACTTCTTCGGTCTTGGCCCACTGGTGGTCGGTCGAGCCTCGCTCACAGCTAACTCATTGCTTTCGGCGGTCTTGAGCTGCTCGTCCGGCTCCTTGACCCTCTTCTCATGGTGATCGCCCTCCGCCATCCGCAAGATCCTCGATCTCTTCTGTGAAGCCCAGGGTCGAGATCTTTGCTGAGAGACCAGCGAAGTCTGTTCTTCCTTGGCGAGCTGGGCCTTGAGTCTCTTGGCTTCCGCCATGAAGCTGGTCTCGCCGTTGGGAAGCGTCGTGGCTGCTCTTGAGCCACTTGAGCGGCCCGGCTTCTCCTCAGCGGTGCTCGCCTTCACGGCTTCTTGTAGCTCCTCGGCTTCCTTTAGAAGAGCCTCGGAGAATGCCTCTCCTTGGTCGACAGCCTTGAGCTTCTTCGCTTCGCCTTAGAAGCTCGGCTTTGGGCAGCCTGAGCGCTCTGCCCGGATCCCCGTCTGGAGATGCTCCGGAGGACGCCAAGATCTGGCGACCCGTTCGATGGTGACCCCATCCTCGAGTTCCGCCATGGTATCCCTAAAGACACGAGGAGAAGATCTATTCGAACACTTTGCGATAACACATTCAAAGCGAGCAAGGTTTGGTCTTGAGTTTACCTCGCTAAGCCGGCGCTTGATCCGCGACGCAGAGCGGTCCTCGAGGCCATGCGTCCACGAAGCCCTTCGTCGCGAGATGAGGCGGTAGCGTTCTTCTTTGTCGCCGCCTTGTTCGCTCCTTCTTCTTCGGGGGCGCATCTCTTTCGGGAGGCGGGAGCGGCAGGCGGCGCTTTTTCGTCTCGCGCTCCTTCTCCTCTTCCTTTTCCTCTTCCGCCCGAACGTCTTGGCGAGGCCGAGCTCACTCCGCTCGGTGGCGCCGTTGTTTCCACCGGCGGGGCGACTTGCTCGACTTGCTCGGGGCTTCTTCTGCTCTGGCGGCGGGATCTCACCGCCGCCGGAGAATCCGTCGCCTCGGGGTGAGCTGCCCTGCGACGGCGTGCCGTGCGAGACCGTTGCTTTCGGTCCGCTGGCGGCTTCGAACCATCGCCTTGGCACCAAAGTCCGTGGCGCCGCTTGCCGCTACTTTTGCCTCCAGCCGCCCGCGCGCCTTTGGCGCGTCGATCTCTTTGAGCTGGAGCCAGCGGCAGAGCTCCACGCCGCCAGGCTTGTCCTTGAGGCTCGCCCGGCCTCCTTTGCCGTGGCGCGCCGTGCGGATGCTCGGGCGGCGGCGACCTTCGGCGCCTCCTCGGCGTCGTCTGTGGCGGTCTCGTCTTGGGCGGTGATGAGCGAGTTGATCGTTAAGTCTAATGCGGTCGAAGGTGGAAAGATCAAAAGATCGATTTCTACATACCGCCAGAGGGCTTGATCTGATCTTCCTCGCCGGAACTTTCCGCCTTTTCTCGGGGGCTCCTTGGCGGCTTCTCGCTTTGGCCCTTAGGCGTTGCGGCGATGAGCTCGGCTCTTTGGTGGTGAGCACTCCTCTCGCAAGCAGGCGCAAGGAGTTTCTCCTTGCGCGCGACCTCCTCCTCGAGTCTCATTTGCTCGGCGACTGTTGTAACCGCGCCATATGGCCGGGTGAGCATCGTGTAACGCCTAAGCCAGAGGGCCATGGTCTTTACCACTTCGTCGCTCTGCTTTCGGCGAGGAGGAGGGCTTGGTCTCTTCTCATTGGCCGACCGCTACCCCGCTTGATTCGCTTTCGGTGCGCTCCGTCGTAGTGGTGGGTCTCTTCGGCGGTGGCGGCCGCCATGGCGCTGGCGAGCTCAGCGTCGGCTCACCGCCACCTTGGGCTTTGTGGCGCCTTGGCCTTGCCCTTCTTCGGCTTCTCCTTCTCGGACCGGAGAGATCCTCGGCGATCCCTCCGAGGATCACCGTCCTCCTGGCGTTTTGAGAAGTTTAAGCGTCGGCATTAAAACCGGCGGTGTAAATCTAGCAACACAGTGGGTATAATTGATTTACCTCGTGCGTGCGGACGAGCACATTCCTCGGACAAGTGTAGGCCACCTCGCCGGTGACCTCGTTGTCCTTCTTCGCCGCCTTGACATGGCGTCGACCCTTCGGTCACCCATGCGTCGGTTGGCTTCTCTGCCGAGTAGATGGAATCGTTAAATTCTGTTCGGAGAAAGCGATCAATGAAGAGGTTGAGTCTTAAAGGCACTTACCCGTGCTCTCCTTGTGATGTCTTCCATCCCTCTATCTTGTAGAAGGGATAGGACCGTCTCCATGACGGACAGATTACATTCATTGTGAAGTCCCGGATGATCTCCTACCGTGAGCCCAAGGCTCACGAGGAGGCGATCTTCCTGTCAGTACCAATCCTCGGCGGACATCTCCGGCCGAGGCATTGGGGTTCCCTTCGCAGGCGCCTTTCCGGTGAAGATGAGCTTGCTGTCGCCACTCCGCTTGCTGTAGAACCACCTCACCCACCACGCGCCCATCGAGTCGGCGGCGGTGGGCGAGGATCTGGCGTCGTCGTCGGCGGTGGCCCGGAGCTTGAGGTAGTAGCACCCCAGCGCCGAAGCGGCGGAGCTGCTCCTCGTCACTATGTAATAGTGGAGGAACAACCCCATCGGTGGATCGATTCCCAGATAGCCTTCGCACAGGTGTGCGAAGACGGCCATCTGGAGGATGCTTTATTCGGATTGAGGTTCGCCACCTCCAATCCGCTAATGTTTAAGAAGGCCTCGGCGAAATCGCCGGAGATCGCAACCCGAGCAGTGCGAATGTTCGAAGTTAACGAACTCTCCCTCCAGTGACTCGGAGTATCCTCCTCTCCGGCGACCTCCACTACGGTGTCAATGTGGCCCTCCTCCTCCCGAGACCTTGAGTCCTCCTCGGTCGAGCTAGTGCCGTGAACTTAGCCATAGCGGTTCCCGTGGCCCGGGCGGCGGGGTTGAGTGGTGGAGCTTGGGGACTTGATCTTTGGCCTTGCGGTTGGAACTAGGGCTTAGAGAGGAAAGGCGTGAGAACAGTGGCTGGCATGGCGGTTTAGGTGCTTTATAGTCCCGTATAAGCGGCTCTGCAACGGTTTAGTCCCAAAACGGCTAGTTTTTACTTTGCGCGGCAAAGTAAAGCGATCGCTTTGTTTTCACCGCGCAATGACAGTGAAGTTACCGTTGGAGTGCATAGCGGCTATTTTTCGGTGTTTGCATCAAGGTCGAGTGCTCTGCTTTCGGACAGATGTCGTTCCTGTTCGGCCTTAGCGGAGTTGCTCGGCCTTGTCGGGTTTGTTCGGTCCGAACAAGTCTTGTTCGGTTGAACCATAACCTGTTCGGTAGCTTGTTACATGCCTTTGTAGCAGGAAAAAATACCCTCTTCGTGACTTTGAGTCTCAAGGGGATGACCCCACTCTAGTGAGTTCTTCCACTTGAGTCTCGGGGGCTAGCTGTCGGGGATTAGATCACGGCCCATTGCTATGGCCCACTCCCTGACGGCCCAGTCGAACAGCCTACCAGGGCCCAGTCCCCTGGAAGGTTCTATCTGGTCCATATGCATCCCGCCGAACAGCTTCCTAGCTGGCGTGGTGCGTAACGGCCAAGGAATCGTGTTCGAGTCCGTCTCGAACAAGAGTTCTGCGCGGCTACGTGAAGACCCGGACGTTGGTTTCCCAGATTGGATTAGGAGTCGTGATCCCCAAGACTAGGAGTATGCCTTATCTACCTTAGGTCATATTTGGCATGTATGAGTTCGTTACGATCTCGTAGTTAGCCCGGCCCGATATTCCCTCGGTAGGTCGGTTTGCTCTGCACTATATAAACAAGGCCCCTACGGCGTGTAGAGGGGCTCCGGGCACTTGATCTTCGCATTATTGCTTCCGGTACACCATAATCTCGCCGAGCCACCTCTTGTATTCATCTCTGATATATAAGAAAGGCTGGACGTAGGGCTATTATCTCTCCGAGAGGCTGAACGGATAAAACTCGTCTCCACTTTCATTTGTTGTTCGTGGTTGTTCGGCGTGTCTCCTATCTCCTCTTTGAAGAACCTTGGTTGACTTGGGTCGATATCCCAACCGTCGACAGTTTGCCTACTGAAATAATCTATCTAACCTGGTGAAATAATTTATGTAACCTATTGGAACAATATGTTTGGCCTACTGAAACGTGTTGAGTGGTTTTGCTGATGAAGTGATTTGCCAAATTAGAGATTAATTTGGTGGAGGAAAGAAAGAAAAAACAAGATATATGTGTACATATACATACAAATGCCTGTGTATACATGTACGCATGCATACGTGAGGAGAGTTGCATGCATGGCATGCTAACTATTCGATTGGCTAGCTAGTGGGGCCAACGTAGGTATCTTTGGTTCCATGCGATGCATACGATGAAGCGACATGCAAGGCACAACGACGGGAGGCAGAGAAAAAAGCGTTCACGCGTGTAATGTGGGCTGGGCCGCGAGCCAGCGTTCGATCGTGACGGACGCTCGAGACGAAGCATTTTCCTAAAAGTTATAACTACAATACGATTCTGTTGCTATACAACGAATTGATGATATAAATTATCTAATCGAGCCAATTTAACTACTATCTCTTACAAAATAAAAAAGCACAAAATTAATACTAATTGTAAGATTATATATTTCTATTGTCACAAAAATCTAAATTCTAAAATTAAACTAGAACTAGCTCAATTGGGGATTGGGGAACTAAAACTAAAATCCAATAAGCCTAGTTGTGCACTTGGATCTGGGATCTTGGATTTTTTCCAACAAAATTTGGGTGTACAACTGTACTCCCTAGGTGGGCCTTGCTCTGTTAAAGATAATGCTTGTCAACCGCATGAGGTTTAGCAGCGACCTTGTAGCGCACTCAATAGAGTTTGTTCAGTCTGTTGTAAAGTGATAAACCTGATCTCCTATGATTAGGAGAAGTTGTTGTAACTAATCTTGTAATCTGTTTGAGCTATATAAATACACGCCCATGCCTCAGAAGAAGGTTGCGGCTTGATCTAAACTTTTTCATGGTATCAGAGCTCTGTGATTCATTCTCCACGCTACTCCCATCATGTCGCACTCTAAAGCCTCATCTGGTGCTCGCTCTAGCTCTAGCTCCGGAGGGAGTTCGTCATTTGGCAACTTCGTCAACGTGAAGCTGAACCGGGACAACTACCTTCTATGGAAGGCTCAAGCGGTCCCAGATCTTCGTAGCCAAGATCTGCTTGGCTATCTTGATGGCTCCAAGAAGGCTCCATCGGCAGCGATCACCGTCACCAACAACACCGCAGCTCTCAGCGCCGAACCACGACTATCGCCATGGTTTCAGCGAGACCAGGCTCGTTCTCGGCTGACTGCTTGTCTTCTCGATTGAGGATATCCTCGGTCATGTCTTGTTCCTCTCCACATCTCACGAGGTATGGGCAGCACTAGGCGCATGTTCTCTGCCCGTTCTCGAGCTCGAGTTATGCAAGTGCGTATGCGACTCACTAACTTGCGAAAAAAAGACTTGTCTGTCGCGGACTATTTCGAAAGGTCAAAAGTCTAGCAGACACCATGGCGGCCATTGGAAAGCCGCCGCAAGATGAGGAGGTCGTATCATACCTTCTTCTTGGTCTTGGCTCGACTATGAGTCATCTTGGTGACCTCTATGATGACTTCGCACCGATCAGATCTCCTCCATGATCTGTGCGGATATCTCATGAGTCATGAGCGAGATGGTGCGACATCATCATCAAGCGACTCCACGATTCTCTTCATCGGCAAATCAAGCATCCCGAGGTGGCTCCAATAACCCGAGGGCGAGGCCGCGGTGCGTGCTAGTCGTGGGCCTCCCAACGGTGGTCGTGGAGGACAAGGCCACATCTCCAACACCAATCGGTCATCTTCGGTCCCTATCTGCCAAATCTGTGGAAAAAGGGGGCATGATGCTCTCAGGTGCTACCACAGGTATAATCACACCTATCAAGCCACTGATGATCATCTTGCTGCTGCTACCAATACTGCACCATCATACTCCATCGACACAAATTGGTATGCTGATTATGGGGCGACGGATCATATCACGTCAGACTTGGACAGGCTCACAATGAAGGAAAAGTATAAGGGAACCGAGCAAGTGCAAGTCGCCAGTGGTGCAGGTCTGTCTATTACTCACATTGGCAAGTCTTTAATTGCTGGTCCTTCCAATTCTCCTCGTAAGCTTGTCTTGAATCAAGTTCTTAGAGTTCCTCGTATCAGTAAAAACCTTGTTTCAGTACACAAACTCACAGCAGACAATGATGCCTTTGTTGAATTTCATCCCAATGATTTTTTTGTTAAGGATCGAACCACGAGGAAAGTTCTGCTTCAAGGCAGATGTGAGAAAGGATTGTACCCGCTTCATCCACTTCATACCAGTCAACATCGGCCATCCATTCACTCCATCACGACACCTGCTCCATCCACTGATGTGTGGCATCGACGCCTAGGACATCCAGCCTCTGCCGTCGTCTCTACAATTCTCAAGAACTTCAGTCTTCGATCGAGTCCAATAAACGAGCCTCATGTTTGTGATGCATGTCAACAGGGCAAAGCTCGTCAATTGCCTTATGGTGCATCCAGTAGAGTTAGTAGTGCTCCTCTAGAGCTGATCCATTCAGATGTATGGGGACCTGCTGTGAACTCCTCTCGCGGGTTCAAATATTATGTTAGTTTCATTGACGATTTTAGTCGTTTTTCATGGATTTACTTGCTAAAGAATAAAGCCGATGTTGAGTCCACTTTTCTGAAATTTAAACAATATGTTGAAGGTCTCCTGAATGCTAAAATCCGTATGGTTCGCTCTGACTGGGGGGGAGAGTATCGCAAACTGAACTCCTTCTTTGAGTCCATTGGCATCATGCACCAAGTTTCACCTTACGCGCCACCAATGAATGGCGAGTTGAGCGAAAGCATAGGCATATCGTGGAAACAGGTCTAGCCTTGCTAGCCCAAGCATCAATGCCTCTCAGACTCTGGGATGAAGCCTTCCTTGCTGCATGTTTCCTCATTATCCGAATGCCTAGCCAAGTGATTGGCAACATATCTCCTCTTCAAAAATTATTTGGCAACACACCAGATTACTCCCTTCTTAGAGTATTCGGCTGTGCCTGTTGGCCGAATTTGCGCCCATATAACTCTCATAAACTGAGCTTTCGTTCCACACGATGTGTGTTCCTAGGGTACAGTAGCCAACACAAAGGATACAAGTGTTTGGATCGTTCTACAGGAAGGGTGTATATATCCAAAGACGTTGTTTTTTATGAACAAGTCTTTCCTTTTCAAACAACACCTCAAACAAATCAAATTCCATTCAACACACCAGATACTATGACTCTTCCATCTCTCGCCATACCTACACCAGCAATGAATGACGAGCCAACGAGTAATTCTGACTCTGTGTCTACTAATGACCTATCTATTAGTCCTGCAGATACAGCGATTGTCGATGCCTCCGACCATACAGAACAAATTGATGAGAACTATGTACATCAGCCACAAATAAATGAAGAGGAGGTTGGCGAACACGGAAGGATTACGGATCACAACACAACATCATCAAGCCCAAGGTCTTTCTTGATGGAGCAGTGAGATACCCTTGACAAAGAGAGGTCTTATGATCGCAACGACAAAAGAAACGATGCGACAATTTTCAGCATCTTTGTCACCAAGGCCGAGTGGAGACAAGCTATGCATGAGGAGTTTCAAGCTCTCTGAGAGGAATAATACATGGTCTTTGGTTCAACCTAAGCTGGACAAAATTTGATCGATTGCAAATGGATCTACAAGATCAAGTATAAAGTGATGGCTCGGTTGATCGATACAAGGCCAAGTTGGTGGCAAAGGATACACTCAAAGATATAGAGTGGATTATGGAGATACATTCACCCAGTGGTAAAACCACCCTTTGTGAGATTAGTCTTATCCTAATTGTCTCGAAGTTGGCATCTTCGTCAAATTGATATACAAAGCGCATTTCTTCATGGAGATTTACAAGAAGAGGTTTATATGTCACAACCTCCGGGATACATTGATCTTGACCACCATCCTCGTGTGCAAACTCAATAAGGCTATCTATGGCTCAAACAAGCCCCAAGAGCACGGAATTCAACTCTGTCTCGGAAGCTAATAAGTCTTGGGTTCACTTCTTCCAAAGGTGACACATCTCTGTACATCTTGAGAAGAGGCACGAGACCTGTATGCTCTTATATATGTTGATGACATTATTCTAGCTAGCTCTCACAAGTCTCTGGTCGACCAACTTATTCATGAACTACAAGGTGCCTTTGCAGTTAAAGATCTTGGTAACCTGAAGTATTTCCTTGGTATTGAAGTGTCAGCTGCTCGTGATGGACTCGTCCTAACACAGGGGAAGTATATTACAGATTTGCTTGCCAAGACTAATATGGTTCAGTGCAAACCTGCAGAAACTCCTATGTGCAGCACTGAAAAGTTGATGAGGGATGTTGGCACTCCGTTGTCGGATCAGGATGTCACTCTCTATCGCAGTCACTCGTCCAGACATTGCCTTTGCGGTTAATAAAGTCTGCCAATTTCTGTAGCAACCCACTGATAGACATTGGATTGCAGTAAAGAGGATTATGAGGTATCTAAAGGGTACCATAGCTACTGGCCTCAAGCTCTCCAGTCGTCATCATTTGCTCTATCGACTTTCTCTCGATGCGGTCAGGCGGGATGCCCTGACGATAGAAGGTCTACTGGAGGGTTTGCAATCTTTCTAGGAGAGAACTTGATCTCATGGAGTTCTCGGAAGCAACCAACTGTATCCAGGTCTAGCACCGAGGCAGAATACAAGGCCATTGCTAATGCAACTGCTGAATTAATTTGGACACAGTCAATGCTCAAGGAGCCAGGAGTGGTTCAGGAACGGGCACCCTGTCTGTGGTGTGATAACCTTGGTGCCACGTATTTAACAGCTAACCCCCTTTTTCATGCTCGCGCCAAACACATAGAAATAGACTTCCATTTTGTTCGTGAGAAGGTGACAGCCAAGGAACTTGATGTTCGATGCATCTCAGCTAAAGATCAAGTGGCTGATATATTCACAAAGCCGTTGGCCAAGCTGGAGTTTGGACGACAACGAGGCAATCTCAACCTAAGTTCTAGTGGCTGAGATTGAGGGAGACTGTTAAAGATAATGCTTGTCAACCGCACGAGGTTTAGCAGTGACCTTGTAGCGCACTCAATAGAGTTTGTTCAGTCTATTGTAAAGTGATAAACCTGATCTCCTATGATTAGGAGAAGTTGTTGTAACTAATCTTGTAATCTGTTTAAGCTATATAAATACACGCCCATGCCTCAGAAGAAGGCTGCGGCTTGATCTAAACTTTTTCATGCTCCCACCTAGGTCCAACCATGCCATCAACGCATCCAACTTTGCCGTCAACTTGGTTCTCAAGCTCCTCGTGGGAGGAGGTGAAGGAGAAGGTGAGGATAGCGGCGTTGATAGGAGGAGGCTACAAAGGCTGAGGGGGTTGCGGTAGCCCTTCCAACTAAATTCGAAACAGAAGGGTGGTGACAAGGTGAAAGCGAGAGGAGGAAAAAGTGAAAGTGGAGGGTTGTGGCTCCACCATGGTGGCGAGGTGCAGTGGTGGACTTATGGTGTGGCAAGGGAATAAACAACAATGAGCAAGCCATGGTAGAGCAGCAGTTAAAACAATGCCCATAGAGGCATAGCGCGGGGCATACTGGTGGTGTAGCGAGGCCGATAAAAGGCTGATGACAAAATTGGCAACATTGTCATCCACACTAGAGAAAAATGGCCTATCGACATAGTTTAGAGACTAATTTCGTGCTTTGTTATATCTATTTTATAAATGTTTTAGCAGCAATGCTTAGGCCTTTTTCACATTTTAGCAAATCCACGAGTTTCGCTTGCTACCTGATGGATTTGTTTGGTTCAAAGAAATTCTGAAATTAGAAACCAGAGGAATTCAATCTATGAGTTTATTTAAAATGATTTAAACTTATTTATTTAGCCATATTATCCATTCAGCCCTATATACAACTAATTTCAGTTTGGTCAGCTTATTTATTTAGCTAAGCCACTCCGAACATACCATATATGAAAATTTTTCATAGAATCGATTGATTTGTAGACTATTTCAAAGGACTTTATATGATCAAAAATCCTTTTTTTTTAGGATTTTGTACCACGAGACAGAGCGTGCACCCTAACCTCATGTTATTTTTTTTTGAACAATGGGCAGGCGCTCTACCATTTCATTAAGAAGAAGAGATTTCATCTCTGTTTTCCCTATGGGATCAATTGATATTTAATCTCGGATATTCCTTCATTTTTCCTATGAGATTATCAAGCGCAATTTGTCGCGACGCTGGTGTGCTTCTCGTAAATTAGTTGTAGTTCAAGGAAGTAACTAGCAAGGTAGCATGTGACCGAGTAACATGAGCCGTCATGACGATACTAATCTCAAGAGTGGTCGTAGATTCTGCCAAAAATGGCCGTATGAAGAACCCTACTAGACATACCCAATTCTGCATTTCTGCGGCCCGGCGTGCCTCGTTCGCCAGCGGCAATGTGTCTGCCCCAAACACGGTCGGCACAAACCCTGCCGTCCAATTAAGACCCATCTCACTCTCGGAATGGCTCGGATCAGCGATTCAGCATACGCCTTTTGGCACTTTCTCGAGCAGTAGTTATCAAAGATCCATGGTGAGGACGAAGATCGATTTCTGGTGATGAAGATTGGACCAAGCGAATGCGGGACAGTTTGGTCTAGCGAGTATATTGAGAATAGTTATGCATGGAAAGTTAGAAGAGGGTAGAACATGGTTGTGAACATCATATCAGATTAGCACTGAAAGGTAGAAGTGTTCGATTATTTGGGCCATGGTCCATTAAATAAGAAATAATTTTTGGACCACAATGTTGGGCTAGACCCATTTACACGCTGCCTGGTACGCGCGGGCCAATGTGGGAGACTGTCTAGCGGGGCCGAGATGGCAAATCAGCTGCTATCGCATGGGGCCCAATCGCCGGTGTCATAGAGAAATGGAGAAAAGGCGTTCCGGCAGGAAAGACTGTGTCGCCATAGAGTGGTGGCTGGAGCAGAAAATTGACGCTCGGGAAGTTCAATTGGAGGTATGGCAAACCTAGTGATGATCTTGGTGGAGCTTAGGGGTAACCGGAGATGGCCGAATGGCGAGGTGGGGCGGTGGGGTTTCACGGGCAGTCGAGGGAGGATCTTTGATGGTTACCGATGTTCGGGGTGGCTTCGAGACAGCGAGTGGCATCAAGGCTTGAGAAGGGTTTGGAGCAACGCAACGGCACTTCGCCTGAAAGGAGGAAGAAGGCCGCATTGGGGGTACTTTAGGGCGGTAGAGGAAGGGAGGTGGGGGTGGAGAAGGGGGTATGGTGCATCGCTGGAATCGGGGTGCTCTATTTATAGATGGCGAACTGCGGTGGAGGCCAGTGCCGTGTTCGTCTTGAAAGGGCAAGTCCAGTAAGCGATTCAGTAGGGTTTGACGATTCCATGGCAGAGAGGCAGTGGATGTGATCGGTGATGTAGTGAGGAGCATCCCGGTGGTGGAATTAGTAGCGGAGGGTGTCTGTAGTGGCGGTGATGTGCTTTTTTGGCGGGCGATGCGAAGGAGTGGCGACGCTAGTGTTTGGGTCGGAGACGGTGTGGTCGAGATGTGGAAGAAACAGGGGCGCCCGCCATTGGATGAAGAAGGAAACAACGAGCGTCATATCTCTTCGTGAACCGATATGAGATGGGAGGTAAGGTGGCCAAGTATGAACCGTCGTATTAGTAGAGTTTAATTCGAGGCAGCGTGATAAATGGGGTAAAATACTTTGGAAAGTTAATAAATATCAAAAATACATATTGTTGCGGTACCACCGGAAATTCACTGCTGCTGGCTGAACTCACCTGCAAACGGCTCTAACAGTCTCTAGCTAGCAAGCTATCGGTGATTGCAGAGCAGCTTATCAACATTCGGATTAGTAGTAGATCCTTTGCTGGTCCTTCCATGTTGTTAGTAAAAATAACTAATTACTTCCCAGACCAGTGCTCATATTAAAAAATAATTTGATGCCAGAGTGTCTTCTTTTTTCTTTTCTTTTTTTGAGTGCTTATCGGTGAGAAAGATCATTCTCAAATAAATGAGACGTAACAATTCCTTATACTTGCTAGAACATCCGGATGGAAAAGTGTTTTTTCCACTTATACTAGTCACCTTCATGTACTGCAGCTGCCTGAACTATAGGAGTGCACTTTGGTGGTGGTGACGTGTTGCAAGATGATCATGGCTAACCAAGGACGATGCCTTGCTTTCCTGTACACAGTGCTTTTCTCTGTTTTGTTTTTGCTTTCTCCGTTACTTTCGTAAGAACATCAGGAGAAGTCACTGCAAAACATTTAGAGGGAACGAAGGGAATGAATTTTTTTATAACGTAGTGTAAAATGTGAAGAAAGTTTATAGGGAATAATAGAGAATAGTTAATAGTGAAATAGCATGTTGAGATAGAGTATCAGATACAAATGCTTTGACCTGTTACTTACTATTGTCAGCTTAATGAATAAGGAGAGATCCTTCCACTATTTCGAAAAAAATGTGCAGATGGGCCATGGCCCATGGGTGCATGCTAAACTCGGGCGGCATAGGCCATGGGTTTCGTGTTGGGCGATCCGTGTGTGTTGCTCGAAGCCGGGACATCTTTTAGTCGAGTTGCCTGCGAACGTTGAAGTTCAATTAGGCATTGTGTTTGTGTAGGCTACCGCCTCCCAACCCGATTTTTGTGGTTATAAAGCGAACCACCCAAGAACACATCGGTTGCAGGCGTTGAATATGCATCCTCTAGAAAAGGATAGATGAGATAAACACAATTTTCTTTAAGTAATAAATTACACTAAAGAAATCTAAAGTTACCCTGAATGTTCGAATAGGTTCTAAAATAAATTACAGATTTGAATATACAAAGTTGTTTAAGTGGTTCAAATGAGGTCCAAAACTTGATGAGCTATTCAAAATGGCAACGTGCACGACCATGTCACCTGCCACATGCCCATTATTTTTAAAAAGAAAAAAGAAAACCTCATGCTCTTCCTATCGTTTCCTCTGCATCCTCTTCCTATAGCAGAAAGAGGGGGAGACGAGGTGGTGCCCTACTGCGAAGGGAGGTGGAAGGAGGAGGACCCAACCCCAAATCTGGTGGCGGATGATGTACCTCACCGTCCTCCATGATGTCGCAGAAAGAGGGAGGAGAGAGGATGAGGTCCTCCCGACAAGAGGGGTGGTGGAAGGTGGCGGTGACCTGACCTGAAGGTGGAAGTAGGCTGATCCAACTCGACGAGCTATCCATCGGTGAGGTCGGTATCTGCCACAAGCGTGAACGACTGTTGCGAGGGTGCCATGCAGAACCGCGCTCGGTACCGTGGGGACCAGGTGTAGCTGTTCCCACAATAGCCTGCCCCCGGTGGTGCCTCGTCTAGGCGTCTTCTCCTCTTTTGCCGCTAACTTTGCCCCCAAACAACAATGACAAATGGCTGCCTCTTATTCCACTTGGTTGGGTCAATCGCCACCGCCTCGAGCTCCACCTATTTGAGCTTCCACCTCCTCCCTCCTTCACTTTATCTTCCTACTTCGCTCACCACTGAGGAAGACGATCATCAGCGTAAGGTAGGTGCATTGGCCAACGACGTCGGAGTAAGGTGGGGTCATTGCCCCTCCCTTCTTCACTATCCCTTCCATTCCTGGGGGGGCACGACCTCTATTCGTTGTGGGGAGCAGGGGCGTCACTAGCGCCTGAAGGTAGTAGCAGCGTCGCAAAGGTAGGATTGGAGGCCGGAGAGAGAGAGAGAAAGAAGGGTGAGGAAAGGAGGAGGCTAAGAGAGAGAGAGAGAAAAATAGGGAGGGATGAGGGTTTTTTTTTTGCAAATAGGCCAGCCACCTCCGCATATTTAACAGATCATGGTCTTTTGGACCTTGCTTGAACCACTTAAACAAATTCATGTACCTGAATCTACAGTTTTGGGGATTTGGGACCTAGTCGAACAGACAAGTTTAAATACCAACAGTGCGATTTACTCTTTTTTAACAAAACTTGACATAGGTGTTTAAAGTTTAAACCTAAGCACATCTTTAGACATTCTATTGCTAGTTCTATCTCAGCATTATTCAAGCAATAAACATGCTCTTAAAATGTTGATTATTGCTAGCCCCAAACCTAGTATCATAGTTGGTCCCAATATAGCAATAGGGTTAAGAGTAAAATATAAAAGAAAAAATATAAAAAATGTCTAGTGGAAAATAGTGCCAGAATTGAATAGTGAGTGAATAGTGTTAGGATAGATCTAGCAATGAATATAGCCATCGAAATGTTCTAATTTCTATAAACGCCTTAAAAATGTTCTATTTACATGTTCTCAAGTCTATGATAGTGGCCGAATCTAGAGATTATCTTTCTTGCTATGTCATTTTAGGAATATAAACTCTACTAGAGATGAAGATATGGAAAACAAATAGTGGTTTACAGAATGGAATAAATGGATCTAAAATTTATTGACCCTGGTACGGAGGCTCTAAAGACCGTTGTCAGGTCCTGAACAAGTCGACAGCTCCTGACAATCTACAGGAAACAACATGAAATAGGCACAAACATCTGTAAATGAAAATAGTGATATATTTCCTCCTATTTCAATTAAAGGAAAATAACAGTTTGATTTTGGCCTAGACACATTATTATGTACACTTGTTATTACAAATGAATATTGTACACCTAAATAATACAAGAATGTACAGAAGTGAAAAGAATTGATTACAAAGCGCATGGACTCTCCTCAGGAGTCAGTTGTACGATTTGATCTAATAAAAAATAAAGCCGACCCATTAACACCTCGAAGAATCATCAATCTTGCATCAATGTATGTCCCACAAACAATCTTCGATAAGTCGAACATTTCAGGTGGTGTCTGGGTACGGACCTCTTGCAGCACTTTTTGTGCAGAATTGACATCCAAAGTCGAGCTGCAACTCATCGATACATCGACTTCATCCATAGAGAGGCTTAAAGTGGGGAGACTAGCAGGCAGCTCCTTCATATTTGAAACTTTTCTCCATTTACCATTGAGATATTTCCTAGAAGATTTAGAAAACGTACTCCTCTCTTTACTGTCCCCATTAATATAAATTCTGCCAGCAACAAGTTTTGCTGTTGTGGTAACAGACAAATTTCCTCCCGTGCCAGATTTGTCATGAGGCCAATCAGGCTCTGGCATAATTTTAAATCCAATATCGGAGGTCAGAGACAAGATAGGATCAGTGGACTCTGGGGTTTGTGCAAATTTGAGGAACACGTCACTGATGAGGATTCTAGGGGAAGGCTGACGAAGTGTTAGACCGATGTGCCTTCCAGTACAGTATAAGAGACGCCAGCGACCAGGTAAGAGGTGAAGCCAATTCTAAGTTTAAAAAAAAACAGAGAGAAAAATAGGTCAGTAAGAGCGGATTGAAATAGCCCGTATTGATGACAACATAGAAGGAATAGATCAAATTCATGCATGACAGCAGCTAGTAGCTACTAAAAAAATGGATATTAAGCTCTGCTAGAAGCATAAAATACTATGTCAGTACAAATTCCACATCACATGGGGTCATCATTGCGAGGACTTGGAACAGGAACAACTAAAGAAGTTACCTCTGTTCTTGAACTAGGGTTTAGCACCTCCATCAATTCAACAAAATATGCTAACCGTCTACGCTGTAAAAAGGGAAAATGAAGCTTTATAAGTGTCTTGGGGTTCCTTCACAGTTCTTTGTGCAGCTATCAAATGATAAAGTTGGAACTTGAAAGTTTGATAGCCAAAATATGACCTTCGCTAAAAAGATGTCAGTTTTCAATAGGGTGGGAACTCAAGCCTTTTGTCAAGGTAAGGAATGGAGATGCAGCTTGAGTTATCCATGTGCAGAAAATTAATACCTGATGACGCCCATAGATATAATCTTCAGCCATACGTACAGCAGTAGATCCCAAGCCCCAACGTATGACATTCACTGATGGACTTATCCGCCATTTAGGTCCACAAAGGAAAGGGTGTCGCAATGCATCTAGACAACTGCAGGTTGAGTTAGCAAAACAAACAGTTTGCAATTTTCTAATGCCAAATAGTAACCATATTTCAAATTTTCCAATGTTTAGCTTGTTGAGTTACCACAGTAGTGGGTTAATATTACCTTATCCTTTTTTCAGGTTTTGTTGCTAGCAATAAGGCCAAAAGATTCCAACCAGCACCCCATTGCCTGTCTAGTATCTAAGAAGTAATAAAAGGCACAATCAGTATCACATGGCTTCAAGCCTTCAAAAAATAATACCTACCAGGGATATGAATCCTTACCTGCAGACCAACATTGCCAGATGGGGAACTGTGGTTCAAAATTGGTAGAAGGAACTCACGCAAACACGATGGATCATTTCCCTGAAATACAGGATACCGATGATCGAACTAATAGTTTGCTTAGTTTCAGCATTAAGATTTTTTAGAACTTTTTGAAAATGAAGTTGCCTTCGTCAGCATGTGGTACATTGTGAGTCAGAAATCAGAACATCACATAAGATCTTGAAATAAAGCACAACCCCAGTATAACACTATGGAGACCATGTTTTCATTAGGTCAACTATTTAGTACAAAAGGATGGTATCTCCCTAATTACATTTTTATTCTCAAACAAATTTCACGGTAGCATTTACCTGTGCTTGAATATAAAGTGCTATAGTAATATACAGTATAGGCAAAGTATGACTAACATGGAGCATCGATGCAATCACAAAAGTCAGAAAGTATATGACTAGAGAGAAGTGCACAAAACAAACCTTTGTCAAGAATGATTTGAATTTTTGGAAAGTTGAAGAATCCATCAGCTCTCTCAAAACCATCTTTGCCATGATAAAACCAACACATCTACGGAGCAAAAAAAATTAAACTACTATCATATACAGGTCCATGTTAAGTACTTCTTTGCTGTTTCCAAAAGCAAAACAACGAATGCAACCAGAAGTGCCTCGATTTGATCAAAACCTTACCTCATGTCAAATGCTATCATCATTTTTCGTCTTTCACTGTTAGTTGCTAGTGTACTGCTGCTAGGATCATTATCATGAAAATCAACAGCATTCCCAAGAATGCCAACCTAAAAATATAAAGAAATCATGAATGTAGTCAATCATGTTTAGATGGAAAGATAACCAAAGAACATCGGGATAAACAAAATGCAAAAAAACTTCCATGCCTGTAGTTGTAGGGCTTCTTGGGCACGGTGTTAGTCCTTAAACATTAAATCTATGTTTTATTTCAATTCCAATATTCCTAGCATAATACCACGAACAAATATATATGTAGGTCGTATAAGTGCAATTATGTACATCAGCGGTTTTAGAAGAATCCGATTCAGTTGTCACATCAAATTATAGGAATAATTCCGATACTCATGCACATATTATGCAAAACACATGTTTTTTTTTTTAAACCAAAAGTTATCTGGTGCATAGCATGTTGGCCGTATGGGGGTGGGCAATTATACCTGAACTGAAGAACCAATTGTTTTTATTTTTCAGCTATTGTTATCTTGTTCAATTTTTACTTTGGTATTCAGTTTGATATTAACTACTGGAAACTAAATAGATCGCATATACCAATAAGACATTTACAAATGCACCCCTTTGTTGTTTGAACTGCCTGTGATAATGAAACATAACAGAAAGGTCACATATACAAATCATTTGTTATTATAACTTATAACAGCATAGATGGTTAAGCTGTATAAACTTGTGAGGTGAAACATCATTGACAATTCACAATTCACACATGAGAACCATCTATGATAATGAAACATCGCGAGCAGTAAACTATCACCACGATTCGCACATAAGAAAAATCTATGGTATTGAAACATCACAGACAATTGTATAGTCTGAACCATTTGTGATAAATGATAGTAAAATACTGCAGACAATTTTCACCTAAATCCAACAATTAAATTTTTTACCCCTTTTTAAGGATAGCTGTGCTTTTTGGCTAGCCTTAGGAGTTACGAATCCTTGGCTGTGAAAATTTTGGTTAATCAAACCAAAATATTTTGGCTAAATTGGTTCCGTTTTTCATTTTGTTAGAGAAATATGGTAGCAAATTGCCAGAAATCAAGTAATTTTAAAAACAAACTAACCATACCTATTGTTTGATACCCCCCAAAAAAAGAAATTTAGACAGTTTTCTATAAAGCAAACCAAGATTAAGATGCTTGGTTCATTTTGGTTCCAGCTCCCAGATTCTTCTCAGGAGCAGTGTCGAACTCAGCCTACTCCCAAATCCCACGTGGTCCCAAAGCGGGTGTCTCGTTGAGTTCGGGGTATGACAGTAGAGTATGATTTCAACAGGGTTTGGAACTCCATAAACACAAAAATATTACAGTGAAAAAGAACATCATGATTAGGATTCAGGATTGTTAATATACAGAGATCCAGGTATGATATTTCAACAACACGGATAACTTAGTCCATTCCGATCACTGCCATCAGGGGGGTTTTCCTGATGAGACATTGAATTTGCCGAGCTTAATTATTTAAGAGCAACAACTAGCTTGCAGGGATTTCCTTGTATACTAAGTGCTTAAAAGCTACAAAAAGAGAAAATACAAGCAATCCACATTACAAAATACAAATGTTTCAAGGGCTGGCATTTTTTGTACATGCCATGCATTTTTGCAACTTAATAATGGCATGGATGCAATTAATCCTCGTCTTCCATGGTGTTCCAAATCCAGCTTTAATAATTAACATTTGAGAGCATTTAATTCATTATGCCTGATTCTGCTAAATACACTCAAACAGGATGAAGAATTTCTTTGCCACTAATCAGTACGTACGGCACAATTTGAAAAATGTAATGTAACACCACAAACTCGTTGTTTTCAGCATAATTACACTATTGAATTGCAACAACTAGGTATAACATGATGTCACCATCTAGACATGCAAGGACAGAGCCACTGACCAAATGCTGAAAAAGGAATGTATAATATTCAATTGTTCAGCTGCATTGGGTGAAACCATACGGTTTATAGCAAGTCCTATGTAAGCTTAGGAACTAAGCAAGATTGCCACTTATGTAAACAACAACAAAAGAAAGGTTGCTTACTTTAACATGCTTGTCCACTGGGCTTACGTGAACATTCTCCAATCTAAGCTCAGTATGTGCCAGCCCATGGCTGTGCAGATAATTAACCTAAATCAAATAAGATGTATATTTAAGTCAAGAACAAATGTTAAATGAGTACATTTTCCATTCTGAACAAAAAATTCAAATTTAGGAGCTTACACCAATCAGAAGGTCTCTCATTAATATCCTGATTAAACGTAGCTGTCGAGTTACAGCAGGTCCTCCTACCGAATCATCTCCTACCCTCCTAACTTGCTCTTCATCCAATGCTAATGTTGCTTCTAAGGTTGGAAGCCAATCCGAGAGTTGCAACCAGTGACGCAAGGAGTAACTCCCATGGTACTGCATAAAAATAAAAAATAATCACACTCTAAAATGATTATTCTACCAGCATTGTCTCAATCCAGCAATAAGTGAAACCTAACCCTTTGTGAAAAATCACGTTAAAATAAACAAGAGCAACAAGGTGTCCAAATATTCTATTTGCAAGAACAAGCAAATCTTAAGTGGCAGTTGCGTGAAGTCATCAAGAATCAAGACATGTCCTAACTCATGCCCTGTCATGAAAAACCACATAAGCATAATGCAACTAGGCCCCAAAAAGGATGATGCCACATTAATGGTTAAGACCAAATCAGGTTGAAAAAATGACAAAAACTCTAACCCCGTGCACCAAGATGAACGGACCATCGTCCTCCTCCACAGCATTTCCTGTAGTGACATAGCCATGGACTTGCATCGCGTAAGAGTGGTACATCATCTGTCGGCGAGTCAGCTTCTTCAGCACCTGTGATCGCGCAACCTAATCGAGCTCAGCCATAGAATCCCACACGTATTCGATCGCACTAGACAGCCACTACCCCAGAAGAAGAAAAGCACTACCTCGAGCGCGCGCCGGCCTCTGCGCTTCGCCTGCGAGCTCGTCAGCTGCCGCAGCACCACCGTGGACCCGTACAGTTCACTGAAACCAAAAACAGAGAAATGACCATCGATTCAACGGATTCGCACTGTCTAGAGTGATCCGTGCCACTGACCTGTTCGGATCGCGCACCGTGGCCTCGAAGATCGTCTCATCCGACTGCACAAGGAAACAGAACTCACTAATCACTACCAGCACGGGAGAAGCACGGCACGAATGGCCAGCAGGAGACCGGATCAGGGAGGCAGAACGCGGCAGCACCCACCCGTCCATGGAGCCCGACGCTGACGCGGTCGGCGACGGCAAAGTCGGCCATGTCGAACATGACCACGGGGCACGGCCCCGCAGGGGGGCCCTCGTCCGCCGACGGTGCGGGGGGGCGCGACGGCGTGGACGCCGACGCCGAGCTCGCCTCCACCCGGAAGCGCCCGCTGCGGCGCGGGCGGGCGGAGGCGCGGCATAGGGGGGCGCGGGCGAGGCCGATCGAGGAGGGGCGGGCGGCCGCCGCCGCCGCCGCCGCGAGAGGCATGGGGGGTTCGGTGGTCACCCGCTACGATCAGCAGGCGGGGGATTGGTGCGGCGGAGGAGGGAGGGGGCAGTGAGACTGCCAGTGTGAGGGTTGGGACTTTAAGAAGAGGAGGGGGCGCGAGGCGGTTGCGTGCGGGGAAGCGGCGCGGGCGTAGCAGCCATGAGCTCGGCGCGCGTCCGCCTCACCCCGAGCAGCGGCAGCGACCGTGCGGCGGCGCAGGGGGGCCGATTTTTTTGGGCCCGGTGCACCACCTCGGACGTGCGCCGCCACTTGGGCTGTCAGGTGGAGCTAGCGCTCCGGTGAGTGGACGTGCGCCAGCGGTCAGACCAACAAATTATTAACTGTACAAAGCCGTGTTGAGGCCCCGGCTGGCCACGTGGCTATTTTTTTTGTGCCCCGCGGTTGCCACGTCACTCCCTTCGTTCGTGGCCGTCCGATCGCGCGCGTCTGCCAGATCCGGCCGTCCATTCATTTTTGAAGTATAAAATAATTTTTTACGCACAAATATAAGCACCTCGGGAGCTTTGCTGGGTTGGCTAGCTGCTCCATATTTCGCCTGGGAACGCGCGGTTCGAATCCTAGCTTTGCTTTGCTTTTCCTCGCCGCGCCCGCGCCCGCCCGACGGCTCGCTCGGGCGCACCACAGGAGCGCCAGCCTGTCTAGTATTCTTCATAAGGCGTAGCAGTCCCGAAAGCTAAGCAAGGCCACGTCATTTCTTTGTTTCGCTGGGCCACGTCACTCTGAAAAGCGCAACCGTCGGATCCACGTCACTCTGAAAAGCGCAACCGTCGGATTCTCATTGGGTGGTTCAGTTTAGGCGGTCGATTCATGTGGGCAGGCTTCATCCACGTCGCCCCTCCTTGCGTTATTTCTATTATAACCCTATAGGATTTATGAATAGAAGCGCGTTAAACCCTGGGGTATTATGAAAAACCGATTTAGCTATTATAACCCTATAGGATTTATGGATAGGAAGCGCGTTAAACCTTGGGTATTATGAAAACCGAATTTAGGTTAAATATAAATATGAACCCTCAGAATGAAGAGATATATCAATAAAGATCACTGTGTCTGGCTTTGTCTCTCCAGATCTGTCTATTGTGATTGTGTTTGCGTGCGTGTACGACAACCGATTTACAACACGTTATCAGCACGAATTGCTCTCAAGTTTGTCACTAACGGTATGTCGCTATCGCAAACAGATCTGTTAATTTCGATCTACTATTTTTTCGTTTGTCGATCTACTAATCGTTGTGGTGTGGTTTGCGAATCGATCTAGTAGATCGGTATCGTAGCCGTGCCTCGCGCCGTGCTCCCCGCTGCCCCGCCGGGCTGCACAGGCCTTGGCCGCGCCCTGGCCGCCTCGCCGAACGCGCCGCTGCGCCGGCCGTGGCCACGCCCAGGCTCGGCGGCCGCGCCGGCGGCCCCGCCGCCGCGACGCCGTGCTTTCGGCCTCTGCGCCCCGCGCCTCGCGCGCGCCGTGCCACGCCGTCGGCGTCCGAGCCCCGTGCCGACCGCCACGTCGCCGCCCTGGCCACGCGTCCGCAGCGCGCCGCGCGTGCCGCGCCGGCCGCGCCGCGCTCGCCGCACCTGCCGCCCCCATCGGCCCTGCCGCACCATCGCGCCCGCAACGCACCGCGCCCATCGGCCCTGTAGCGCCGCCCACGCCGTCGGCCCTGGCCACGCGCCACTCGCCTCGTCGGCCTGGCCATGCGTCGCTCGCGCCGGCCACACCGCCGGCCTTGGCCTAGCGACACAGCGGCCCCAGCCCCCGATCTGGCCTCGACCGAACCGGCCCCTGGCCACGCGCTGCACCAAGCCGCGATGCCGTCGGTCGCTGTGCACTGCGCATGCTCGGTCTCACCGCCGCCGCCACCGTTCTGGAGCCTGAGTGAAACCTAGCCACCGAACAGTAGGGAGGCATGGCAGGTTTGAGCCGGCCCAAGATGGGCCGAGCCTAATGAGGTGGAGACCGGGCCTTTTTTGGGCCGAAATAAATAAATAAATTTGGCAGATTTATTTTCTGTGAATTAAATCCTGTTGATTTAATATTTATAATCATTTGCCCTAATTAATTAAAGTGTTAATTCACTTTATTTGTTGTGCCCTGTTTAAAAGCTGTAGTCTTTTAATTGCACAATTAATTGTGAATTATTTAGCCTTTATGCAATTTACTCTGTTTAGACCCGTAGTCTTATTTAATATTGCAAATTGGTGAATTATTACCCGCGCCACTATGCGCCGGCCACGTCCTGCGTCAGACGCTGCGGCGTGCCAGCAACATCGCTACCGCCCCACTCCAGCCTCGTTTCACATGCATACATGCGGCGTCGCCCGTTCGCCATGCCTTCTTGCCGGCCCCGCCTCGCCGTCGCCGCGTCATGGGCATGACCTCGAAGTCTGTCGGTTATGCCGCCGCGCCGTGGGTTGCCGCCCCTTCGGCGGCCGTGCCCGCCGCTCGATGTTGCATGTAGTGCGTCGCTCCCGCTGTCGTTGTGGCCCGGACCACGGTCGCGCCCTGAAGGCTCAGTCACCGTCGTCCCCTGCGTTATGCGTCGCCATGATAGTCGTGCCCGTAGCGTGGCTGTGCCACTGCCGGCCCCGTGCCGCACGGCTCCGCCATTACCGCGCGTCATGATACCTGCTTTGGTGCCGTCGTCCCGTAGACGCGGTCACGCCACTGTCGGGTTCGGCTCTACCGTCCTGTAGGCGTCGCTGCCCTCGTCAGTAATATTTTGGATGGATCCGGTGATCCATCCTGAAACGGTGCTTGGAAACTATGTTTTAGTCCCCTAAGGACACAATATTTGCACGAGTGGTTCTCGTTGCATATTCCCCTTATAGTACTTACAATTTCAGGTAATCACCGAAATCCTCTCTTTCAGATTTGGATTCTAGTATTTGAGCTTCCTCATTATGCAAAATCTTAGACCTAGCCCACCTTTGGAAGTTGCATATTAATGGGTTTATTTTCTAGCAAAGAGTTGTTATTGTTTTTCTGCATTGTTATAATTATAATATGGCACAGAGACCGAAAATAATTAGCGAGATCCATAAAAATGTTAGAAACTTTGTGGGCACCATTACATTCTTTATGGCTTGTTTTCTTAGCACTGTATGTTTGGAGTATAATTTATTAATCTGCAGTCCCTAAATTATTAGAAACTCCTGACATTGCTTGAAAATTCATGAAAAATTTAATGACTCCTATAAAGTTTGGATTTTGCTCATGCCGAGTAGTTTAAATCTTTTGCTTGATTGTTTGGCATTAGATGTTTATTTCCCTTATGCCATAATAATGGTCTGAGTTGTTCTATTTGTAGTTTCTCTCATGTAGTAGAATTAATTATCTGAATAAATGCTAAATAGAACATGATGCCTAAAGCATATACCTTACCTGTCGTAAGCAATCTTGCTCGGAATAAATTCAGATTAATGTATGCCAAAACTAGATATATAGTTATACTTGCCTTGGTGAAGTGTATTTCTACTCAACACCGTCTCAAGTGCATATGTCCTGGAGATATGAATTGTGGAAATATGTCCTGTAGACATGAAGAGTTAGCATATGTTCTGGAGACAAATGTTTTCCCTTATTTGTCCTAGAGAATTTTTTTTGCTCATATGCCCTGTCGACGGTTGAGATATCAATCTCAAGTCAACTAAAAGTTCTTGAAAAGGGAGATAGAAGACCTGTCGAACAAGGCGAACAACAATCAACGAGCAACAGGGAGACACATGGTTTTTATCCTGGTTCAGGCCTCTCAGAGGAGATAATAGCCCTACGTCCAGCCTTTCTTTATATCAAAGAGGATTACGAGAGGAGGTTCGACGAGACGAACAGGTCTCGACGAGATTATGGGTGTACAGGAAAGCAATATGCGACAACGCGAAGTCTCTTGACTTCAAGTCGTCTTGGATTGACCCCTCAACACGCCGTAGGGGTCCTGTTTATATAGTGTTGAATAACCGGCCTACCGAGGGATAATCGGGCCGGGCTAACTACGAACTCATAACATGCCAAATACATCCCGAGGTAGATAAGGCATACTCCAATTCTTGGGGATCACGACTTCTACTCCAATCCGGGAAACCAACGTCCGGGTCTTCACGTGGTGTGCGTAACTCATTAGCATGGTGGAGACAAGAAATGGCAGTGCACTCGCCCCCTATGATCTATGTGAAACACTAATTAGTATATAGGATGTTGTATCAAACTTAAGCCCATATAATTAATTTATATGACTAATTTCAGTTCTAAAAAGTATGCTATTAGTATTGATTAAACATACTCTCACAACTAATTTATTTTATAAGACTAGCATAGTTTTTTGAAGTTTTCTTTTCAAAGAAAATGATTTTAATTTATGAACTAATATATTTCCAAGCACATTACATATTATAGCAAATATACTACGTTACGTACTATATATTCAATAATAGTGTTAGTGCACAATATTTTGATAAGTTTACCAAAAATTCGTAGACCGCTTCTTGACGTTCACTAATATATATATTTGGGGCTTGACTAATTGTAGCTCATATTGCTTTTCAAACACTTCAAATATTTTTATTAGCTAGTTATCACCGTGTCCAATATGAACATAATTGTATTATTGGTGTGTAATCTTCCTTTATTCTAAAGAACTGAATAACACTTGCTATACACACACACACACACACACACATATAAAATATAATCTATTTATTTAGTTTTTGCCACACCGCACACAACTTGACTTAATTTCATGTGAATATGCAAGAAAAATGTGCCATTTGATCACGGTTAAGTGTCCCGCACATGACAACCTCTGCTAGGTACAATACTATTATTATTGCTTTATATACTGTTATAGCATATTTGACTCAATTTATTGTATAACATAACAATATTTTTATGAAACATTTTCTGTATATAGCTTGCTTTCAATATAATGATAGGATCATACTGCAAATTAGTTTGTTATGTGTCGGCCCCCCTATGATGAAATCTGCTCCGCTGCTGCATTCGAGTCGGACTCAAACAGAACTTAGGTCGTTCACATGACCGCGCGCCCCCAGAAGTCGCTCGGCAGGATGCACATGGGCTGATAGAACCTTCTAGGGAGCTGGACCCTAGTAGGCTGTTTGATTGGGCCGTCAGAGAGTGGACCATGGCAATGGGTCGTGATTTTATCCCCGACATGTCCATCCCAAAGAATTAACTTAACCTAGACCAGCAGTCTACAGTCCTCCTTCGGTGTGGTGTTACCAACCGGTTGTTTAAGGGGGGTCTAAAGTGTAACCTGAAGTTACAAAATATTTATTGGTTTCACGACAACAAAATTTAAAGTGATTTGAGCAGTGTCTGCTTCACATGCTATCACTCATAAGTTTTTGATTGACATGAAAAGGAGGAGAGAATTGGGCTTTGTAGATGTAAAGGCAAGATTATGCACCAGAAGTGCTGATTAGATTATGCACCAGAAGTGCGAACGGATAGGTTGGTGATTGTAAATTGTGATAAATTTGGGACATATTTGGCTCTGACGGACGTGAACGATCCGACGTGGGCATGCAAATTATGACCAGCAGTCATATTAGTTTTGCATTATGACTGAAAGTCACATTGGTTTGCCTGAAACAGAATAATCCCAAATATCGTCACTAGCGCCTGAAGCTGCTACAACATGCCTGAAGCCATGCGTTTTTAGAATATAATCACACCTCCGTAATGTTATTATCACATTAAGTTGACTATTATTTGACGTACATATAGTATTTATTGTGTTCCTGCAGAACAGTAAAGTTTCCATGCAAATTATTGATATTGTCGCATTTATATTAAACCTGAAGTTTAATTAGATATATGGTATGAGTAATTAGGCAATAGTAAAGAAGCTAGACTTTGCAACCCACCATTTGTTGGATAACCAGTGGCCCTGCACGGGTGCGCCGCTCCAGTAGGGTGTGTGGCAACGTAGCACGGGCATGCCACCTAGCGTGGGCAGATGATAGCCCAGAGCAAGCGCGTGGCAAATAAAATATAAGTTTAAGCTCACTGCATATATTGTTAACCCCAATGGTAACGCGTGGAATCAAAATATTTTTCAAATATTATCACCACCAAGCATACACTTGTGAGCTTCCACCTGTCGTTGGGGAATTTGGACATGTTGTTATATTAATCTTTTGCTCATAAAAGGGGATTCTGTAAGTATGCTTTAGTAAAAATCGGATCTCGGCATTAGGAGGAGAGAAATGCCCATATTTCGTGTTAAATGCCTACTTAATTGTAAAGATTCACGCAATAGTTAATACTCCTGTACGCCAGTAGCGAGGAGTGCTCCTGTACGCTAGAAGCGAGGAGACTGCCAGATATCTAAAGGAGTTGAAAATCATTTACCTGTAGTAAATGAGTCGCTAAGAGTGATATACCCCGGGTTGAAGAGTATATCCACCTTTGTGAAAATTGACTTGTTGAGTCTTGGTCTAAAGTCTGCGGGGACGCCTGCGGGTCTTAGATCCAACGACACTCGTCAAACAATTGCTCACCACTCATGAAATTCTCCTAAAGAGAAATTACCCTGATGGTAATAAGCCTCCTGGAGAGGATCATCCTGAATATGAATACTCAGCAAGTTAATGCGCGTATGTTATAGTGCTGGGAAAGCGGGAGGACCAAGAATTATCGTTTTGGGAAATAGCGAAATTCTGGTTAATATTGAAAAATGCTCATTTATGAGACATGAAGAGAAAATTATCCACACATATTATTACTCTTAAGTTGCTATGATAAGGATCCTGAACTAAGTCCATGGCATGACGCCTGTTGCGCCTGTATCGGGTTATATGGAAAGCAACTAAGGATGAACCATGAGACTAATCGAAGTTTGAAAGCCAGTAGCTCTAACTTTGGGTTATTATAAATAATGAGGTGGTGAAAGCTCTGGTTCAAAGGTCCCTGATGTGACCCGTACCCTCCTATGTGTAATAAATGTTCCGCTAAACAGTAATTCTGGCAGATGATATAAATAAATATGCAGTTTATGGATTATGAAAATCCTTGTTGAGATCCCAATAGGACTCATTCTCCCTTGTGATATAATATGGCAAAATTGCGACACATTAATAAATCTCATACTTGATAATCTCTTACGGAAGTAAAGATTCTTTCCTGAAGAAAATGAATTTTCTGAAGAAATATAAGCACTTCCCTGAAGGAAGATTAATTACCAGTCGATATTTGATTTACACCAATGGTCCCGACAGTGGACGACGACCCATTGATACCTGATACTGGAAGTTCGTCACATGAGCACTAGTTTTGTGCATCTCCTGCCAGTAGTTGGAAGAGTGGTGGTGCTATTTATTACCCTGAAGGTATACTGTAAATTGGTGATAAAGGCAAATTGATTGATCCCCTAAATGACAAAGTAAGACTGGTTATTGTGGTACAACCATATGTGTAAGGCTTGCTGAATAGGCAAATTGTTTGTGTTGAGCCACTTGAGAATTATTGCAATATTGAGACCCAGTAGGTCTGATAGGTTATATCCAGAAGATATCTAATGTTGCAATTAATTTTACCCACATGTTAGTATGATCCCGTGAAGTGGAACATACTTGTTTAAATCTAAGACAATATGAGGTTTTAAGACCAGAAGTTTTTTGCCTCTGTAAACACTTAGTGCGGTAGCAATCAGAAGTTTGGACCGGCACTAAATTGTCTTTAGGGACCTGCTTGATATATAGGGCCTCGGGTTGTTTGTTAACCGAGGACCATATTGGGTTATATGGATGCGGAATTCATGTGTAATCCGCATATCGTTAAATCTCATATTTTGCTTTGAGATTAATGCTTTGTATGAAGCCTCACGAGTGTGTTTGGCTAGAAAGGATGGTGACCACATCCAGAAGTTATGTGACATGAATACCATTCATACCCCATGTTTATCTATTAGAATAATGTTGCTTGTATTGCAGAAGTGGATAGTGTTACTTGATGATTAAGCTATATTGTTCCTAAATTATTTTGTTCACACTTTCCAGAAGCATAATGTGATGGATGTCCGAAAGACATCGAATGTCGAAGGGCATCTACGATGTCGCCTTAAGGGGGAGCATGAGCTATATATTGATTCGGTTCATATAAAATCCTGAAGATTTTACTTTGTCTAACCCAGTAGGTTGACATGACGATCAATTAAAGTATTTTATCACACCACAAAATAGATCCAGAAGATTTGTAACGCAGAGGTTCAGTAGATCGTATTAATTCTGAAGATCAAACTTTGAAGGTTATATATTGTACTCTTTTTTTCTTATATGAGTTTTTCCCATTGGGTTTTCTCATAGTAAGGTTTTTAACGAGATAATATTATTGCAATACAACATGTGTGTGCAATGTACTCTTTTCTCCAATCCTTTTTTCTCACTGGGTTTTTGGATGGAGTTTTTGATGAGGCATGATCATATCGTGGTTTAGCTCAAGGGGGAGTGTTATAACTCTAGAGGATTTATGGGCCGGAAGCCCACGTTAAACCCTAGAGGTATTATGGGCAAAACCAAATTTAGGTTAAACTATAAATATGAATCTCTTATAACAAAGAGAGATATATCAATAAAGATCACTGTACCTCTCCAGATCTATGTCCTGTCTATTGTAACTGTGTTTGTGTGCGTGTGTAGGACAACCCATTTACAGCAATTTCCTCGTAGCCTCGCAGACTCCGCTTCTGTAGTCCACACCTTTCTCTCCCCTCCCCTTCTTCCGTCCGCTGTTACCGTCGCCCCACATTTCCATATCGACGTCACGGCTCTGCTGCTGACGCCCCCCGCTTGGCCGCTTGGTTCTCTGCTACCTGCTGCTTCCGCCGCCACCGTCGTCGGGGAGAGTGGGTTCGGCCACGGCGGCCCCTCCAGCTCCTACTACTTCCATCGCCACACCGGTCCCTCCGCTCCTGTGCGCCGCGGCCGCCTTCCACGCTGTTGGCCCTCTGCCCCCCGCTGCTTCTTGCGCCACCGGCAAGGGGAGCGGGTCCGGCGACGGCACGCCCATCCTTCCGCGGCTACTCCCGCCTTGGCGCCGGTCTCCCCCTCCAAGTCCGAGTGCCGCCGCCGCCAGGGAGAGCAGGTCCAGCGATGGTGGCCCTAGGTACGCCGGATCTGTGCAGTCGGGTTTCGACCCGCCGATTCGACGCCGGGGATCCTCCGCCCCCACTGCTGTCTCTGAGGAGAATGAATCCGGCCGCGACAGATCCTGGTTTCCCCTGCCTTTGTGGCTTATTGCCGCTGCCAACGAGCTCTTCCCTGCCGCGAGGTTCCATGGCGCCGTCCTCCCCGGTGCCAAGACTTTTGCCAGGTGCTCGATTCCGGCAGCGGGGGCCTTTTCTCCGTCGGTTGGAGCTGGGCTTCTGCATGAGGTTGGTCAGCATTGGTGGCGGAGGCTCCATCCCAGCTGCGACTGTTTGACTCCATCGTGGGGTTGCTTGATGCCGGCGGCAGGAACCTGTGTCCCAGATCCACGCACCTTGCCGGATTCAGCTTCTACACCTAGCCATGGCATGGTACCATCCTTCTCTTCTGTAGGGTTCTTCACTCCGTCTCTCACTGCTACTACTTGCATTTTAGAGCGATGCTCGAGCCTGATTCATGCTGTAGCATAGTTTCATATGTAAAATGTTTGGACTCATGCTGGCTAAACTTATCCATGTCTAAATTCAGATAGATAGACCTGGCCTCCACGGATCATGATACTACTTACAGGAGGCAGCAACTAGCTATAATGGAATGTTTTCCAGAGACATGCAATGCAATGCACAACATCACGAGGATTTGGTCGATCATGGCATCATATATATGCAACAAGGTAAAAAGCATACTTCTCTTTTGGTCTGAAACTTTGAATAGTGGTAACACTAGGACACGCTACTAAACAATTATGAAGAACTTAATTGGTTAAGTTTATGATCAATGGAGGCCTCGGATAGGTTGATGGTTATTTTGCTTTACCTCATCGGTCATTGAAACTGATGAATTGACTAACATAGTTGCCATCACCTAGGTACTAATTCTACTCCCTATTGATGTGTCTTCCAATTAATCTGCTTGCCCTCACCGTTTCTCAGTACCTTATGATGATTAGTAGAGTACCTACCACAGGCGTTTTGATGCCATGATGTCAAAAGTCCGAAGAAAATGCAGACTTCTATTTCTAGGTTATGTTCCCTCTTGAAGATTTCTAATTACCAGAAACATTTTCATGGTGTATGTCATAATAATATGCAGGCCTGCATTTCTTGGTTATGTTAATCAGGAACATCAGCACACAGGTATTGACTTCTGCTAGCTATCAATCTTTCTTCCTATTGACCTGTTTTATGTCATTGTTTTTTATTGTGCCGTCATGATTTCCAATTAAAAGAAACGTTTTGACCATCGCAGGCCTATATATCGTTGCCTTTCTGGGTCATGTAAATCTGAAATTGGACGAACAGATTGAGTTGGAAAGAACATTCTTCGTAGCACGTTTTGTTGGTACAATTATGCTCTTGGTTTACGAAGGAGGCTTAATATCTCTTAACTTTGCTCAGTTCTCTATTGCATAATGTGACCGCTTTTCTTCTGGCGGAGTTCCGAAAGATATCATGGTAGTGCATACATATGAGAAGTTCTCATGGTTTTCTTGTGTTCACTTTTGGTTCTTTTCATGGTCATCGACAACAGATGAATGGCTCGGCTCCAGACCAAACACATTTTCTTATTTTAAATTATTTTGAATTTGGTGAATGAATTTACTATTCCGCCAGTTTTGTTTGTTAATGGCTTCTATTTATCTGAGAAGATGTCTTATCCAATTTTCTTTCGTGTCCCTTTAATCCTTCTACGTGGATGATACAATTATTGTGAAGTGGTGATTAGCATGTACTATAGAAATAAACAGTGGCCTGGTTGGTGCGCAGCAGCCCAAAAATATAGCCCACAAATGAACTATTGAAACAGACCCAACTTGCGTGAAACAGACCCAACTGCCATATGAAAGCATCACTTTGATGCTCAGCAGCAAAAATAGATTAAATACAAAGTCAGTTACATACGCTAACACCAAAAATAACAAACCAAGGCAACATAAGACACTATAGAAACAGCAAACACGCTGTCAGCACAACGCATCGGTTCTGGCGCGCGTAAGCGCGCGCTCACCGCTAGTCTCTCTTTGAAAGTAATTCTCTCTTCTTCGGGTCTCCCACGGTGTTTTTGATAGATTTTGTTTGTGGTTCTTTTTATGCCATCTCCAATGCAAAACGTTTACATTAGGTGATCAAGGAGAGAGAGTGCTGACATGTCACTAAGCACTTATGTAAAAAAAAATTATTTTCAATGCATAGAAGTTTGTATGAGTGCTTAGTTACTCCAAGCACCTCTCTAAGCATGGTGCTTAATTAGACACCCATGTCTGTCGGTGTCTGGGAACCGCGTTCCTGAAGAGCAGCGAGACCACGGACCGGCAGACGAATTTAAAGTTGGTGTGAGACCCAACGACCACCTTTCTCGGCTGACTCGGGGCGACGCCAAGCCTCACGGGGCTAAGGCATACGACTTCTCTCGGACAAGGACCTGGTGCGACTTGGCAATCCGGGTACAGATCCTTCGTACAGTGGGAAGAAGAGATGAAATAATACAAACCGTGAAGGCACAAGTGGTTTACCCTGATTCGAGCTCCCACTGTCGGGTAATAGCTCTACTCCAGTCTTGTTGATTATATGGTGGGAAAACAGTACAAAGGTGCCGAGACCGGGCTTGGAGGCACCGATCCCGAACTTACAATGGTGATGACTAAACATTAAGGCTACTTGCTAAGGAAGCTTCGGATGCGGGTGTTGCTCAGGGCTTGGATCAGATGGAGTTGGGGATTCCTTCGAACGTCCAGGAATCCTCCTTTTATAGGCACGGCGGGTCGCTCGAAGCTGATGCGGTGGGTCCCTCGCCGGTCTTTACTTTAGTGGTGAGGTTCTTGTCCCGTTCCGTGGCTCTTGTCTGGTCCGGAGCCTGCAGGGAGAAGCTGGTCAGGTTAGTACTGGACACGTGTTTTGTCTCGAGGTGCCTATTCGGGGAGGAAACCTTCTTTAGGGAGAAAGCACTTTCTCTTTATCCCCGATATAGTCTTGACTGGACCGAGCCAGCCTCGCGCCACCCGTTGGGAGCGTCGCGTAGCGTAACAACCGTCCGCTGCCTGTCAAAGAGGGCAAACGACAAGACGGGCTGCTCGCATGCTCTTCCCCGGGCTGCGGGTTCTTAGGGAGACACAGTTCGTTCCGGTCAAGGCCGGAGAAAGTATGGTGGGACACGACAGTTGTCGCCACCTGCCCACGGGTAGGCGGATCATCCGAGGGACCTTCTCTCGGACTAAGGATAGCCCGGGAGGCACATGGTGCCGCATGGTTTGACTTGGTCAAGCCCGAGGCAGCCGCTGGTGGGTTAGGCGCTTCCTTTAGTACGGCTGGGAACGACGTTTTGGACCCTCTGCTTGTGCGATGGGCCGGTACGGAATTGGCCCAAGGCCCGTCTCAGGATGGGCCGTTTACCAATCACCAACAGTCAGCCCCCGAGCCTCGAGCGGGTCGCGTGGCGAGCCTGTCTGAGGTTTAGGAAAAAATCCCCACCACGCGTGGTGCGGAAAGATTTGGCTCGGGAGCCGCGGTCTGAGCATTGAATCCGATTTAACGTAAAGGCAGGCGATTCGCCCTCTTGGGCACGATCCCACGACTTACGCTTGGCCGCTGCCTTCTTTTAAAAGCGGCCTTCTGTGCAGGAACTTGTAATTGCAAAATCATCCCTTTGCCTCTGTCTTCATCTTCTCCCCTTGCCCCCTGTCTTCCTGCCTCCTACCTTCCGTCGCCATGGTTGTCATCCGGAGAGCGTTACGACGGTGGAGAGGATGGGGAGCTGGAGAGGAGGGCAACCGTCAAGCCGGGCTCATGGAGGCTTCTGGCGCGGACCGGAGCCAAGGCCCAGCCGGGCGAGTTGGTCGCCGAGAGCTCGACCATCTGCGGATTTCGCATGCCGAATCTCGATTCATCACGGACTTCTTCGCCTTCACGGAGCCGAGGCGGAGAACTGTCTCCGCAATCCCACGTCCACCTATCCATCTTGGCGTTCTGTCGAGGCGCGCTGCGAGTCGCGACCAGCGGTGAGCCTCCTTCAAAGATTACTTGAATTGAAGCCCGTCGGCCACCGCGTGGGCAATGGAGGAGTCTTCTACTTGACCGCGCGCCGAGCCTGGCGGCGGTCGTGCCGGTCTGAGGTGAGAACGAAAGTCGATGGTTGGGCTCGGTGGTGGTTCTATCTGAGCCGCGGGGGCTCGACCCTAAAGTATTCTTCAAATGCGTCGGATACCCCAATCTTCCAGTGGAGCGAGCCCCAGCCGGAGGATCAAGTCACGGAGGGCGAGATCAAGGGACTCGTTACGGATGGTTTGACGGGCTATGAGGTCGTCGTTGGCTTCATCCGGCACCGGATCAGCCCGTTGGGGCGCCGCGTGCGCGGTGCGTCTGCGACATGGACAGTTGGGAAGATCCAGACCGGGACTTTCATGAAGGTAAGCGCGAGCCGCACCCTTACGCTTGATTCCAGGTCGGGGCACGGTGTGACCGTTAGCAACGCCATGCAGGACTCCCGGCCCGCGAGGTCACGCGAATCGCGGGGATGCTGCTACCTCTGGATAAGACCCCTCGCCGCATACGATTTGTGAAGGACAAGCTGTTCGAGGTAAGCGCCCGGAAGGTGTTTGACCGAATTCGTAGCTGCGCGGGCCCTCGAGGCCCTAACGAGTCGCATTATCTGTTTTGTAGCGGACGTGGAGAGCGGCTGAGAAAATCGTTCAGGCCACGGGTTTGAACGAGGGGGACTCGTCGGCGCAACCGCCGGCAGCGCGCCTGCCGCAAAAGAAAGCGTCGGCGGCATCCGGCGAGGCGCCGGCCCCGTCGCCATTGTCAGGCGAAGAAAACCCAGCGCCGCAATCGATCATGGCGAGCTCGGCACGAAACAAGTCTTGAAGCGCATGCGAGAAAACGCGGCGCTTCTGCGCAGTAGGCCCTCCTTTCCGACATGGGTCGAGTGCTAGGTGTTAAGCGGCCTTTAAGCTCGCTGCTCGTTCGGTAGCGGCGCCATCTGAAAAGAGGAGGACGTCTGGCTGTTCGAATAGCGATGATGAGGAGGTTGTCTTTGGTGTCGGACCCGTCGCCGTGGCGTGCAGCGTCGAGGACCTACGAGGAAGGTTCCGCGGGCGAAGGAAGCGCCACGCCTACCACAAGCCACATCGGCGGGTGAACGGAGTTTTCTTCGCGCCCACGCCGTCTGAGGGCACGGAGATGGAAGCAGTAGCGTAAGTGTTCTTCGCATTGCCATTGTTATTATACTTCAGATTGAATCATCGCGCATCTTATGATTGCGGTCGTCGTGCGAGGTGGCCAAAGAAGCGCTAAATCCTTGCGAAGCGTGGCGGCGAGAGCGAGCCGATCGGGCCCGATGGGGAAGGATTCGCGATCGCTGGAGATCGCCCGACCGCCGAGGCCGATTTAATCTGTGAAGCAAGGAGAGGCAAGAACTTCGCGGAGGGTCGTCTTCCTGCTTGCCGGTGGCAGTGCTGGACGCGTCCAACGAGGTCGCGGAGACCGTGAAGGTGGAAGCGATCGGCGCGGGGTTGTGGGTTACACCTAGCGCTGAAGAGTGTCTGGCAGCGGATGGTGTGTCGATCGATCACGGGATAGCTGATCTTTTAAGACCCGGTTGAGGCGCGCCGGCGCTGACCGGCGCATGATGCTGTTTGGTTGGGATTGGCAGGTGCGCGTGCTCATGCCGTCGGGCTGGATGAAAGTCACGATGTCCAGCGTGGCACCTCTGGCGTCCGCGGGCTGGATTTCTGCTAGCCCGGAGTGGGTGGAGCATATCAGGACGCGGCGCTCTGCCGAGGGGGGCCCGCCGGAGGTGAAGATCTATCCAACCCCCGTCCTGACAAGGAAAGACCTTATGAAGTGCCTGGACGCCGTTCCAATAGGCGAAGTGCACACTGCCCGCCAGTGCATGAAAGAGGCGAAAGCCGCGGCAGAGCGGTGGCAGCTGGAGGTGACGGGCGCGACGTTGCCTTCTCGACCGAGTCCGGTCTTGGTGGTGGGCGCCGCACCCACGTTCCTGCCCCCGGCGGAGGGCGAGAGCGCGGTGGAAGCGGAGCTCAGGGCAACGAAGGCCGGCTTGGCCTTGGCAGAGGATGCGGCGACTAGGCTCAAAGCGCGGCTTCAGGAGGCGCAGATATCGCCACCGGCTGCAGAACGGGCTGAGCCGTCGTTGGAAAGGCGCAGACTTGCGCAAGAGGTCACCCAACTTCTTAGCGAGCTCCAGCGATCATAGGACGCCGCGGAGCAGGCAGAGCAAGCGAGGGCAAGCCTCGAGAAGTCCTTGGCGGCGGCCAACGAGGCGCTGAAGGCTCGTACCGGAGGAGGTGAAGCCCGCGCCTCTTCAGCAGCCGAAGACAAGAGCGGGGCCGAGCTTGTGGCCGCCAGGCAGAGGGTGGACGAGCTAGAGATCATGGCAGCAAGCGTCCGGGCAGTGAGGCAAAACCGAGTTGGCCGCGGAGAAAGCGACAGCGGCGAAGGCCGTGCTCGAGGCCAAACTGGGGGAATCCGAGAGGCGAGCCCCCGCAGCGGGAATGACAGCCCCGCTTTTGACAGCGCCACCACCGTTGTCACGCTCCCCGTCTCGGGAGGAGAGCAACCAGGGCTTGGTGCGTTGTCTGCCCCTACCGTACCACGACGCGCAGGTTCACGGGCTCGATCAGAACGTCGGCGGCGTTGTTGAGGAGAGGCTGAAGGAGATGCTCACTTTCAGCAAGAAGGTACCATTCTAGGGTATGCATATTATGCTCAGGGGTTGACCTCTCCGCGTTTTGACACACACTTTTCTGTTCCAGTTCTTCGGCCTGATCGCCGGCACGTCTTCGTTAATGGAGGCGGCGAACAAACGGTCGTCTAACAACGCAGCGAGTGTCGAGCGCCTTTCTGCCGAGCTTGCGCAAGCCGGCTCGAATAAGCGCGCGCCGAGCTAAATTGCCAACAATCGAGCATCTTGCCGTGCCACCGAGATAGAGGCCGCGCTCCAGTCTTCGTAAGAGAAGGAGCGAGAGGCCGTGACGATCTCGCCAGTGCTCAAGGGCGGGCAGGTGCAAGCGAGTAGAGCCCAGCACCCATGAGGAGGCGGACCGGGCCCGGATCCTCTTTGACGAAGAATACAGCCGCAGGGAGGTGGCCTCTAAAAAGCTGGAGGCCGCTCTAGCTGAGCATAATTCTTCCGTGTGAGGGTTTGAGGAAACCTGCAACAAGCTCGCAGCGGAGAACGCGATGCTCTGGGAGGCCGGGATGAGGTCTAAGGCCGCGGAAGAATCTCTCAAGAAACAGGAGCAGGAGCTTATTGAAGCCCGGGCGAAACTGCGTCAGGAGCAGAACGATGTGGAGGCGAAGGTGATCGAGCTGCTGCAAATGCGAGGGCGAATTCGGGACTTAGAAACTGAGCTGAAAAAGCTCAAGTTTCAGCGCGGGCTGTAGTTTGACCCGGTCTTCCCTATCCTAAACTCCGTGCCGCGAAAGTGTGTATGTTTTCTTTTTAACGCTAGTTTAACGGATAAACATTGCGTAATATGTGGTGGCCGAAGGGCTTAGCCATTTTCCCCTTAGTTTATTATGTCAAATCGCGCGCACTGTAGGCTCCGTAGCGTGTACAAGTTGTTCACCGACACCGGGTACGCCGCCAGCACGGATACGGAGGCGAAACCACCTGCGCCGGCCTAAGCCACGCGTCAAGCCACGAAAGCACCGCTGGGCTTCATTCGCGTTTGGTGGGCCAGGACCTACGGGGTAGGCCCAGATTCGCGATGACTTCTCCCGCGCCACTGACAGTGGGACAGGGCACGTGTCGTGCGGTGACAGGCGCAAACGGCGCGTGCGCTCGCGTCTCTTCAGCTCGGGTAGTGGGTTTTAATTGCCTATCTTTTCGCAAGCAATGACGCTTCGGTAGCCCGTAAGGCGACGGACGCTGTTACCGCCGCCTATATATAGGCGGCAATACACAGGTCATGACATCTCCTACTTAGCTTCCCACAATCTTTAGGCCAAAACCCGAAGTTCTCAGCCTGCCAGGGAGAGAGAGGAAGAAAAGCAAGAGAGGCAACAAAGGGAGAGAATGTCTTCATCGAGTGGTCGTTGACGCTAGTTCGGATTACCTTGCGGCTGGCGGTGGCAGCAATGGAGATCTGCCGCGGTGCTCGCCCCCGCCGCGATCCGCCCGGAGAGGCGGAGGCGGTCTGGCGCCCCGTTATTGCGCCTGCGGTCGAGCTGGTAGCGTCGCCAGCTCAAGCCGACGCGGAGGCGACGGCGGCGGTAGCGGCGGCCGAAGCGGCGGAGGAAGAAGAGGCGATAGCGGTGGCGGCGCAGATCGCTGCTGACGCCGCATTCGCCGCCACACTAGCGGGGGAGGACGAGGCGCTTCCGCCGCACATCGTGGCGGAGCAGGAGATCGAGGCGACCGCGGAGGCCATCGTGGCGGAGCCTCCGCCGCTGCTTATGGACTCCATCAGCTACTAGCGGCGGCGGAGGCGCCACCCGAGCGCGCCAGGACCGTCTGAGCCCGCACCGGAAGGGGCTGAGGCGACGGCTGAGTCACCTGATGCAGACCGGTGGGTGTGCCTGGGCGACCCCAACCGCGGCCGACGGAAGCGCCATCCGAGCGCGCCTAGGCCGATTGTGCCCGCGCCGGGCCCGCTTTCGTCGTCGTCATCGTCATCGGCGTAGTCCGCAGCTCCGTCGGCTCGTCGTCTGCGTCGCCAGTAGGAGCGGCGGAGGTGTTGTAGGATTTGGGCGCCGCCGTAGGCGTAGTAGCGCGGCGCCCTCCTTTTGCGGTAGTCCAGAAGCCTGGCCTCCTTTTGTTCTTTGCGTAATCTTCATCCTTGTAAGGTCTTCCTGTAAAATGCAAACTTCTTTAAGCAATTTTGTCTTGGTTAATCTTGTTCGTTCTTCCTTTCAGTGCGAATTTGCGAACCTGCAATGCGAAATCAGGGGAACAAGATGAACGGTAACGAAGTACTGAGTAGAACTTAGGAAATTTTAGCAAACGGATTGCTTTTAGAAAGTTTGTTTTTCGTGCGTCTAATCATCCAGCCCCCGAACCGTGGCCATGTCCAAGTGCGATCTCAGAGTTGGGCGCGGTCTAGAAACTAGAGTGACTTAGAAAAATTACAAACTCCCACTTCGAGCTTTTTTAGGCAGCGACAGACGTGGCTGGCGAGTTAAGGACTTAGGAAAAATCTGGTGAAAAAATCCTTCACTTTCGAAGGCTGCGTGGCCTAGGTTAGCGAGGCTTATCAGGCCTTTGGGCATGGAAATTCCACATTGCGCGGAGATTCACTAGGGTGTGAGAGATCGGCTTATCCCGTCATGGAAATGCTTCGGAATGCTTTATCCTTAGCCTTCGGGTTTTTTACTACGGGCTTGCTTGAAATGGTCAAGACTTAAACCAGCGTGACTCGCGAATGGGGGGAGGTTTGTTTTGTGTTTTTTTTTTTGAGTTGAAATGAATTGAAATGAAGGAAACTTACGACCTGATTAAGCGTAGAAGCGTCGCAGAAGGGAGATGTTCCATGAGCTAGAGAGCTCGTTCCCATCCTTGTCAGCAAGGCGTACTGAACCCGTGCGCGCTGCGCTGACTACTTTGTACGGTCCCTCCCATTTGGGGCTAAGCTTGTTGGAGCCCGCGAGGTTCTGAATGCGTCGTAGAACCAGGTCTCCTACTTGCAGGGTTCTTGTGTGTACGTTTACGTCTTTGCAGAACCACGCAGGATCGCCGGTAGGCCGCAAGAGTAGGGATTGCTCGCAGCGCGCCTCAAGTAGGTTGAGGTCAAGCTGCCGCTCCTCATCGTTGACCACGAAGCTGGAGAAGTCAACGCGATCGGATCCTAGTCTCATTTCTGTTGGGAGGACTGCTTCGGAGTCATAGACGAGTCGGAAAGGAGTTTCTCCTGTAGGCCGGCTGGCTGTCGTCCGGACTGCCTAGAGGACTGACGGTAGCTCGTCGACCCAACCTTGCTGTTTAGCCCTGAGGGCGTCGAAGACCCGCTTTTTGATGCCTTGGACTAACTGTCCGTTAGCTCGTTCAGCCGCGCAGTTGCTCTGTGGATGGGCCACGGAGGCCAAGGCGAGCTTCATGTCGATTTTCTCGCAGTAATCGTTGAATTTCCGGATCGTGAATTAGGTGCCATTGTCTGCGATGATCCTGCTGGGCACACCGAATCTTGCCACGATGCTCCGAAAAAAACGTATCGCGGCGATTGCAGTGATGTTGGAGACCGGCTCGGCCTCGATCCACTTGGTGAAGGTATCGATGGCTACGAGCAAGTACGTTTTGCCACCCAGACCTTTGGGGAACGGCCCTAGGAGGTCCATACCCCAAACCGCGAACGGCCACGCTAGTTGAATTGTTTGCAGCTCATATGCGGGCTGGTGCGTCATCCGTGCATGATACTGGCAAGCTTCGCAGCGTTTAACCAAGGCTTCTGCGTCGTCCATCGCAGTGGGCCAATAATATCCCATGCGGAATGCTTTGCCGACGAGGGTTCTATGTGAGGCGTGTGCGCCGCAGATACCCTTGTGTATGTCGGTTAGAAGGTACTGACCTTCCTCTTAGGTAACGCACTTACAAAGCACGCCATTAGCACCCCTTCGGTATAGCGAGCCCCGACGGTAAGCACGGGCTCGCCTTTTTAGCTGGGAACGCTCAACAGCATTCTCGGGCAATGTCCCCTGTTCCAAGAACTGGATGAATGGCATCATCCAGGAGGTGCTTTGCTCGAGGAATGAGACAGTACCGGGTGTCTCGGTTTGGTGGGTAACAGACGTCCCCTTGGCTTCCTCTCCGGAGGGAATGGAGGGCTTTACAAGGTGCTGCACGAGCACCCCCGGCGGGGCCGATTCTTGCGAGGATCCGAGTTTGGCGAGCTTGTCAGCCTCGCCATTCTCTTCCCTGGGAATGTAGCTTATTTCGAAACTCGTGAAACGCTTCTCCAGTTTCCTCACTTCCGCCAAATACCGCGCAATCGAGTCGTCAGTTGCCTGAAACTCCTCCCTGACCTGGCGGACGACGAGCTGCGAATCCCCTTTCACAGAAAGCCGTTTAATGTCGAGCGCAACGCATGCTCTGAGGCCCGCAATTAGGGCTTCATACTCTGCGGCGTTGTTCATAGCCGCAAAGTGTATTTGTATGACGTGCTGGAGTCGCTCTCCGTTGGGGGAAATGAGAACGAGCCCGCATCCTGATCGCCCGGACTGGTGTGAACCGTCGAAGAACAGAGTCCACCGACCTTCTCCCTCGTCTTGACCTGGAGAGCTTGACTTTTACTCACCCGGCCTGGTCAACTCTGCAACGAAATCAGCCAGAGCCTGGGCCCTGATCGCGGTCCGGGATACGAACTGGATGTCGAATTCACCCAGCTCGACTCCCCACTTCGCGACCCGGCCAGTGGCCTCCGGGTTTCGGAGAATGTCTTTGATCGGGTAAGTAGTCGGGACAATGATCTGGTGAGCTTGGAAATAGTGACGCAACTTGCGCGAGGCCATCAGCAAAGCATAGCATAGTTTCTGAAGATCGGGATAGCGCTCTTTTGGTCCGGTGAGCACTTTGCTCACGTAGTAAATGGGCTGTTGCTTTCCCTCTCGTTTCACTACCAGCACCGCGCTTGCGGCGTTTGGTGTTACGGAGAGGTATAGCAGGAGGGTTTCACCGAGCTTGGGAGTAGTGAGAACAGGTGGCGAGGCAAGGTACTGCTTGAGCTGCAGAAACGCGGCCTCAGCCTCCTCAGTCCACTCGAAACTATCGTGCTTTCGTAGCAGCTTGCAAAAGGGGGCGCTTCGGTCTTCAAGGCGGGAGATGAAACGACTCAAGGCCACCATTTTGCCTGTAAGGGACTAAATGTCCTTTACACAGGTCGGCGACCTCATCCTTTCGACGGCCTCGATCTTTTCGGGGTTTGCACCGATGCTCGCCCCTCCGATTACGTAGTCTAAGAGCATATCGGACTTGACGCCAAAGACGCATTTCTCGGGTTTTAACTTGACCCGGTGCTGTCTCAGGCTGTCAAAGGTTTTCCGTAGGTCGGACACGTGGTCACAGGCGTCCTTGCTCTTTACTACGATATCATCCACGTAGACCTCTACGTTGCGCCCTATTTGATCAGGGAGAGTTTTTTGCATGAGACGCTGGAACGTGGCGCCAGCATTTCTGAGACCGAAGGACATGGTCGTGTAGCAAAATGTGCCGAAAGGCGTTACAAAGGCGGTTCTTTCTTCGTCCTCTTTACACAACGCGACCTGATGGTAACCGGAATAAGCATCTAGGAAACTCATCAAAGCTGAATCTGCCGTAACGTCAACTAGCTGATCTATGCGTGGAAGGGGAAAGTTATCCTTGGGGCAGGCGGAATTAAGGTCGCGGTGGCCAACACACATGCACCACTTGCCGTCTTTCTTACGGGCGACGACCGGTACGCAAGCCAATCGGAGTCTTGAACTCATGGATGAAGCCCGCTCAAGTAGCTTGCCGAAATGGTCTTGGATGATCTTGGCCTTCGATCGGAACACGCCTCGACATTTGCCTTACCGGTTTCTTGTCGGTAGGACAGCTAGCTCGCGTGCTCGATCACCTCCCTTGGGACACCGGGCATATCGGACGGTTCCCATACAAACGCGTCCTTAATAGCCCGGAGGGAAGGTAATGAGCTCGAGTTCCTATTGAGGCTCGAGGGTTGTCCCCACGTGGACCACCTTGGAGGGGTCGACTCCGTGAGGACGACGGTTTTGGTGGGCTCCTACGGCTGCAGTGCCACCCTTGGGCGCCACTGTGGGCGCTCCTTCTTCTTTGGGACCACGGGTAGGAGATGTCCTACCATGGCGGTAGCGGTCTCGTCCGCAATCGAGGGCCGTCTTGTGGTTGCCCCTGACGGTGATGACTCCTTTGGCGCCAGATCTTCGAGCAATGGTAGGCGTGGTGGGGAGATCGCCATGAACTTGGAGAGCGGGCGCCCCAAGATGGCATTGTAGGGGAGCTCTGTTTCCACCACCTCGAAGGTGATGTATTCTATCCGGAAGTTGGCGGAGGAGCCAAACGTGACGGGCAAAGACGACCGCCTCGACGGACGGGCGGCGATCTGGGGCGATCTGTGGAAGGGAGGTGATGTCCTTGATCTTGGAGCGGGACCTGCATGAGGCTCGGGGCGCTGCCGTGATGATGTCAGCGAGCTCCCGCCGCCCACGAGGACGCGGTCAACCCGGGTGTTGCTGATGGTGGGGCACAAGACCAGTGGGAGGCGCTGCGGCTTGGAGAGCCCGGCCGGCAGTCCGTCATCGAAAAGGTGATGGCCTGGCTGGACCAAGGCAGGGACTCTGCCGCAGGCTCGCCGCGGGAGATGTGGAGGACCACGCGGGATGCGGCCTTTAGCTCACGACGGGAGCTGTAGGCCGACGTGCCGCCGAAGATGACGGCAACATGGCCACGGGCTTGGGGAAACCTCGTCCCGACCACCACGGGTGTAAGCGCTGCGCCGTGCCTTCAGTAGGCTCGGGCATGGGACCGCGACCAGCGTAGAAGTCCTCTAACTGGCGGGCCCATGTGCGGCAGTTGCGTAGGTCGTGGCCAGGGCGCTGGTGGAGGCGGCAGAAGAGACTAGGGTCATGGAACGGGTCCTCACCTCTGCTCTGCTTCTGTGGACGGGTGGCTGCCTCGAGAGACCCCGACCGCCGCTGCTGCCTGCCTTTAGCTCGGGGAGGTTCTTCTTGCTACTGTCGCCGCTATGGCGGGCGCAGCGATGGCGGCGCGCACCGTGGGGAAGCGCTGCGCGTGGCGGGTGTTCGGCTGGTCGGCTCGACGGCGGCAATGAACTTGGCGGGCTGCTCCTGCCGCTTCTTCTTCTTCTTGTCCGCCTCGGTCTTGCTCGGGCCGTCGCCGACCTTGGCCTTCTTCTTCGCACGGCCTCTCTTGTGCTCCACTGCCTCGAAGGCGTTAACGTAGAGGGCAGCGGTGCGGAAGAGCTCGCTCGCGGTGTTGACCGGGTGGAGCTCGAGATCCTCGGTGTAGCGCCGGTCCCTCACACCATCCTTGAAGGCCTCAATGATATCTTCATCTGAGATGCAGGGGATTGTGTTGCGGGCTCTGACGAACCGGCACACAAAGTTCTGGAGACTCTCATCGTCTCGCTGCACCACGAGCTTGAGGTCCTGGGGGCGCCCCGAGCGGGCGTAACACCCCTGGAAACTGATGCGGAGGGCATCCTGCAGCTGGGACTAGCTACGGATAGAGCCAGGCCGCTGGTTAAACAGCCAGGTCAGGGCCATGCCCTTGAGCACTGTGGAGAAGTAGTTGACCATGACGGCTTCGTCTCCCCCCATAGCTCGGACGGCGGTGGTGTAGATGGAGAGGAACTCCTCGGGGTTCTTGCTCCCGTCGAACTTCTCGATTGGTCCGAGCTTGAACCTCGGCGGCCACGGCGCTTCACGGAGAGCGCAGGAGAAGGCGGGGCATCCCAGTTCAGCCTTCGGGGCAGAGGCATCCCGAAGCGGGCCTAGGCGGGAAAACACTCCGCCTGGGGCACGTGACGATCCTCCAGCAGAGGAGGCCGTCTGGGTCTGGTGCGATCGACTGCGGTGACGGCGGGAACGCTCCTGAGCGCCGTCCTGGCCAGAGCGGTTTTGAGCGCCGCGGCGGTCGGACTCGTTCCCGCGCCAGATGTCCGGGCGATCGCCGCCAGTCTGCTGCTCGTGCTGGTCGATGCCGCAGGTGATGACGCCGACGCCCTCAGCGATGGCTGGACACAGGTCCGCCATAGTGAAGCCGCGGGGGTCCCTCTCCAGGTCACGGATGACCGTGGTGATGGTGCGCGCTCTCTGCTGGCTGCGCAGGAGTGGGTTCATCATGGTCTCCACGAGGGAGTCGACCGGCTCGCGGCCCTGCGGAGTGCACAGACGACGGTCCTTCTCGCAGATCCCGTTCATGACGCGACGGACAGCATCGTTGAAGAAAACCCGGGCTGCAGCGCGACGGCGCAACTGCTCCTGGGCCTCCCCATCTCCAGTGTCCGCGTCGACCGCGGTTGCGAAGACGCAGCGGGACGTGCGCGAAGCCGGGGGAAACGTCCCGGTGTCGCCAGCGGAGGTGGCGGAGTCACCTAGCAGCTCGAACTCCATCGGATCTCGCTGGCGTGGGTGACAGAGGGGTCCAGCTCAGGGAGCGACTCCTCGGGACGAAAATCTACCCCTGGGGCGAGAGAGGTGTCGACTTCCATCTCGTCAACCCAGCTTTGGCGAGGTACTCCTCCCGCCAGCCATCGTACGACGGGACCAGATCGTCCAGATCGTCGCACTCATCGAACTCGAGGTCTAGAGCCTCGTCGTTGCTCGGAATCTCAGGCATGTCCGAGGGAACGGAGTGCTGAGGGCTGCTCATGTCAGGCCCCACGGTGGGCGCCAACTGTCGGTGTCTGGGAACCGCGCTCCTGAAGAGCAGCGAGACCACGGACCGGCAGACGAATTTGTAGTTGGTGTGAGGCCCAACGACCACCCTTCTCAGCAGCTCGGGACGGCGGCCAAGCCTACGGGGGCTAAGGCCGCGTTGACTTCCCGAACAAGGACCTGGTGCGACTTGGCAATCCGGGTACAGATCCTTCGTACAGTGGGAAGAAGAGAGGAAACAATACAAACCGTGAAGGCACAAGTGGTTTACCCTGGTTCGAGCCCCCACTGCCGGGTAATAGCTCTACTCCAGTCTTGTTGATTATATGGTGGGAAAACAGTACAGAGGTGCCGAGACCGGGCTTGGAGATGTCGATCCCGAGCTTACAATGGTGATGACTAAACACTAAGGCTACTTGCTAAGGAAGCTTCGAATGCGGGTGTTGCTTAGGGCTTGGATCAGATGGAGTTGGGGATTTCTTCGAACGTTCAGGAATCCTCCTTTTATAGGCACGGCGAGTCGCCCGGAACTGATGCGGTGGGCCTCGCGCCTGTCTTTGCTTTAGTGGTGAGGTTCTTGTCCCGTTCCGTGGCTCTTGTCTGGTCCGGAGCCTGCAGGGAGAAGCTGGTCATGTTAGTACTGGACACGTGTTTTGTCTCGAGGTGTCTATTCGGGAAGGAAACCTTCTTTAGGGAGAAAGCACTTTTCCTTTATCCCCAATATAGCCTTAACTGGACCGAGCCAGCCTCGCGCCACCCGTTGGGGGCGTCGCGTAGCGTAACAACCGTCCGCTGCTGCCAAAGAGGGCAAACGACAGGACGGGCTGCCCGCGTGCCCTTCCCCGGGCTGCGGGTTCTTGAGGAGACACAGTTCGTTCCGGTCAAGGCCGGAGAAAGTATGGTGGGACACGACAGTTGTCGCCACCTGCCCACGGGTAGGCGGATCATCCGAGGGACCTTCTACCGGGCTAAGAATAGCCCGGAAGGCACATGGTGCCACATGGTTTGACTTAGTCAAACCCGAGACAGCCGCTGACGGGTTAAGCGCTTCCTTTAGTACGGCTAGGAACGGCCTCTTGGACCCTCTGCTTGTGCGATGGGCCGGTACGGAATTGGCCCAAGGCCCGTCTCAGAATGGGCCGTTTACCAATCACCAATAATGTCTCTCTCTAAGCACCCATGCAAGCACCTTCTTTATCCTATATAGCAAAAAAAATATTGGTTTTTTCTTTAATCACTTGTCTAAGCACCGGTATTGGAGATAGCCCCAGTTTGTACATTCTCTTTAAAAAATTATTTCTATTTTTTAATACATTTTTTTAAAAGATGTTGTTGAAGACAGTGAGAAATGAAGTGAAAGAATATAAAGAAGAGAATGAAATGAAGAAGAAATAGTTGAAGACGATATAAAAAATTGTCGTCATTCGAAGCTCTTTTAGCTACCAATCCAACTAATATCACTCGTGAGAAAACCAAAAAAGTACATCAAATAAATACTAGTGCTAACACGAATGTGTTAAAACGCATAATTGTAGGTATAGAAAATGGAACTATTTCATAGTCACCACTACACGTGCCTCAACCCCCGCTCGCCACAAGGCACTCAAAGATATATCTAGTGACCAGCCTAAGACGGAGGAGGCGGCCCAATTTTTTCACCGTAAACCAAAAGCCTTTTGAACTTTGAACTATCGACTGTCTTTTTCATTTGATTGGATACAACCAGCACCATCATTCTCTAACTATGGATGTAATTACCCCAAAGGCATATATGGCAGTGTTGGACGCAATTAATCATGTTGGCAATCCAATTCCGCCATGAAGCTTACAATGGAGATAAAAACTCCAAGAAATCATCATAAATACCCATTCAAACATAAGGGAAAAAATATGTCAATAGCCCACAACCATATCAAGGGCTACGAGAACCATACCTTCCAAAGTTAACAGCAAGAAGGACACTAGGGCAACCACCACATTGGAGAAGCGTTGAAGAAAGCTTAATTTAAAATTAGTTATGTCTCTACCCATGCTACCATAAAGGGTTGGATGTCCAACAAACACTAAAAAATATCGTACATCCTACCAGAAGAATGTGTGCTTCCTCGGCTCCTAGCTCTGACAAGGTTGCCATAGTTGAGGGGATGAAGGGGACACAAAGGATTAGCCATCATACAGAAGACATCATGCTTTGAAGTCACCCGCATAGAGCTGTCTTGGTGGAAGTTGGTGGAAGAATGAATGTGGATAAACCTTGGTTGGCTCACAGTTGTGCATAGCTGATCCAATCAATCAATAATGAATGTGAAAAAATAAAAAATGAGTGAAGTTTTATTTTAGGGTTAATTATACGTGTCATATAAAAGAATTGGTGTTTCAATATATGCTTCTTTATGTATCAATGGCACGTAGGTTCTAGGTCTACATGTCATTATCAAATGAAGTGTCATATTTATCACATATCTCTCCATATGCTAAGTTGTGGTGTAGCATGTATTGAATTTTTTTAAAAGGGATTATCATGTGTACCATTGCAGAGCGGGTTTATGTCATACATATCATCACCTAGTCATCGTCATCCTATGTACCATTGTAGCTAACTGAATATTGTCTTCCATGCCACTGCCGTCAAATATGTCAGTTGTCACTGTTGGAAGCATTCTTAATGCCCTAAATGCCTCCAAAGCCAAAACGGATCTACAGGCATCTCCTTCATCCTTTTTTCCTTCTTTTACTTCCCATTCCTATTTCTTTCTTACTTCCCTGCTCCTCCCCCTCCCTCCGACCATGCCTACGCCATCCTTGTGCTTCCCCTCCTCCTTGGCCACCCATGCGCCTTCCCTCCCCCTAGCCACCCCTACGCCTTGCCTCCTCTGGCTACCCGTTGTGCCGCATCCTACAGCAAACCGCCATCACCTCTGCCCTTATGCCTCCTGCCATGCTGCCTCCGTCCTCTTGCTAACCGAATATGGCGGCTGCAGACTTCGATGCACTTGCGGCCCCAACCTCCCGTTGCTACCCCTAGCCTCTGACCTCCTAGGATATCTTGCTTGGGCTAGCACAACGTGGTCCCCTGTGGCTCATGCTCCCCTTTAACCCAACCACATGTGCACTGCGGTGGAGCAACGATTACGACACTAAGTTCTTGAGCCTCTCGAATGGGTGGTTTGTCATCGTCAGCACTGACTCGAAGCTCTGCCTCTTGCTCTTACTCACCGATGCACAGATTCAGGTCGCCACGCTCCTGCTATACCAAAATAACGTGTCTATGAGATTTTAATGAAAAAGCAAAATGCACCGTCAACATTGGTAAAGAAGTTTAGTCGAAACTTTGTAGTTCATTGGTATGTTTTTTCTTAAAACATTTTTTTTTATTTTTCAAGATGTCAACCTTTTTGAACGTATTTTTTAAAAAATATCGACACCACAAAATAAAACTCTCAAAATCTAACTTAATTTACCAATTTGAGTTTATCAAGTCACTTTTCTGGGCTCTCAAAATTTAGTTTTGAAAGTGCATCTAGGCCCTTATGTGATTTTGGTGATTAATGAGTAACAATTATAGAGCTAATATTTTTATTGGAGAATTGTGTACAGATGCTATACAGGTTAATTTCATTAGGTACATGTTTACATGTGATGTTATACCCCTCAAAAGTGAATTTATTGCAAGAAGGCATCAAGACTAGTATTTATTTGTAAATCTTTATTTATTGAGTCCTAGGGATGCCGTACTATAAAGAGGGATGAAATGGAGAAGCTTATAAAAGTTCCTAAGTGCTCAAAATAGGTTTCTCGAAGTTCGTGTGAGTTTTCCACTCAAAATACACCTCATATAGAACCTATGCCATTAGAACATCCGACGAGGGTCGGAACATCCGATGGTGAGCCAGCCTGCCAGTCTTCAGAGCTATCCAGTAAAGGTTCCATCGAAACTTCCATCGGAACATCCGATGCAGGTCGGAACATCCGACGGGGGATCAGAACATCCGATGCGGGATTAACTGCACAACGGCTAGTTTTCGGGATTCTCTATTTAAAGCCATCTCTAATACCTTCCAAAGGCTGCTGACACTGTTTACACTCTGTTCACACCTTGATTTGAACCTAATTCTTCCTGTTCATCTCTCTCAAGAACTCTAACTTTTGTCTCTCTCTTGTTCATCTTGTGAGATCTAGATCTAGAGAGATCAAGACAACCCAAGTGCTCCACAAATTAGAGATTCAATTTGAGTACTTAGCGATTCCTATTTTCTTCATCGCATTTGTTACTCTTGGAGGCTTGAAGGGCTTCTAGACGGCTAGGTGTCGCCGGTGAGTTGCCAATCTTTGTGTGGCGTGCCTCCGGAGTTTGTGAAGGTGCGAATCTACCTCCGCAAGGAAAATGATTCAACTAGTGATCGCCGGTGAGTGCTTTGTGCTTCGCTGGTAAGGGGGATTAGGGTCTTGGTGATCCGGGCTTTGTGCCTTCCCTAACGGTGAGTAGGATCTCCCTTCAAAGATCCGAACATCGGTAAACAAAAATCGACGTGTTTTTGTCTTGATCTTGTTTTGGTGTCTTTATCACTTGTGTTGGCTTGTTCTGAGTATTCTTGAATAGATCTAACCTTGGTTTTGCGAAAAATCAGTTTTTCTACATGTTTTCGACAAATTCCAGAACACCCCGGATCGGAACATCCGACGGCCATTTGAACATCCGACCCAGGATCAGAACATCCGACGGAGGGTGTACTGTACCACGTCGGAACATCCGACGCTGCATTAGAACATCCGACCAACTGGTTACTGTTCAAGTGTATTCATTCCGCAATTTCGTTTTATTTGCCTATTCACCCCCCTCTAGGCAGCATAGCGATCCTTTCAATTGGTATCAGAGTCTAACGTCCTGTTTTGAGCTTAACAGCTTGGAGAATCATGTCTAACAACAAAGACGAGATCGAGACTTCAAGTGAAGGCAACAAGAAGGCTACTATTCCTTATGTTTATCCTGATTCAACATTCCCATCTCATGTCTTTGTTCCTACTGGGCGTGCGCCTCACTTCGATGACACATACTACCCACAATGGAGACATAAGATGAAGATGTATCTAATGTCTATTCATCCTTCTATTTGGAGAATTGTAGAAACAGGTTTCAAGCCCAAAGAACCGGAGAACCTCACTGCCGATGAGGAAAGAGACTTCTTTCGCAACTATCAAGCCGTCAATGCATTATTTGGTGCCTTGAGCCCAAGTGAGTTCAATCGGGTTGATGGACTTGAAGAAGCTAAAACAATTTGGGATACCCTCAAGGTGGTTCACGAAGGCACATCAAGTGTGAGGGAAATCAAGATCGAGCTTATCAATGGCAAGCTTGGAAGGTTCATTCTAGAAGAAGGAGAAGACTTCAAGACAATGTTTGATCGACTTATGGTATTGGTAAATGAGGCGAAGGGGCTTGGTTGCAAGTCTCTCACTGATCATGAGGTGGTCAAAATTCTACTCCGGGCTATCACTCCAACCAATCGCCATTTAGTGCAAATGATTCGAGATAGAGACAACTATCACTCAATCACACCGCATAAAGTGCTTGGAAGAATTCTTAGTGATGAGTTGATGGACCAAGAGGCCTCGAACATTAAAAAGATGGCTCAATCAAGCAGGAAGAAAAGCATTGCATTGAAGGCGAGCAAAGTGTCAAAGGCAAAAGATGATAGCTCAAGCAGTGATGAAGATAGGCAAATGAACATGGAATAAATGACGTTCTTTATGAGAAGATTTAATAAATTTCTCAAGAAGAATGGCTACAATAGCAAAGGCAAGAAGGACTCCGGCAAATCCAACTCTTCAAGAAGTTCAAGAAGAAAGTGCTATGAATGTGGTGAAACCGGACACTTCATTACTGATTGTCCACATAAGAAGGATAAGGACAAGGAAGACAAGAAGAAAGAAAAGAGTTATAAGAAGGACAAAGAAAAGAGTAAGAGACACAAAAGAAGTTCAAGAGGTGAAGCTCACATTGGCGAGGAGTGGGACTCCGAATCCAACTCCGAGTCCGACTCCGAGTCCGATGATGAGAGTGTAGCATGTCTTGGAATGGCTATTCCAAAAAGAACCTCATCTCTATTTGGCGAATTGACGGATGATGATGATGAACCCACAATGTGCTTCATGGCCAAGGGCCCTAAGGTATCATCAAGATCTTCTAAATCTCTAGTCAATTCTTATACTAACAACTCTAGTGATGATGAGGATAATATGAGTCATGCTAGCTTGGTCAAGATGATGAGAAATTTTGATATGGGTAAGTTGACCGAGCTCATGGAGAGAGTTGAGCAACAAGAGGACTTTTTTTAGAAAGGAGAAGATTTGCTCATTCTTCAAAAGGAGAGAAACCTCCAACTTGAGAAGGAATTAGCATTGGAAAAGAAGAGAGTTGAGGAGATGACCAAAGAATTCTCTAAGGTCACATCTAAAGTAAGCTCTCTTTAGATCAACAATGCTTCACTCAAGGAAGAACTCATTGGTGCAAAGGAAGCACATGAGACTCTTAGGGTGAAGTTTGATGATCTTTTGAAGAGCACCTCTACTCTTTCAAATGCAACTTGTGACTCACCTCCTTCCACGAGCAATGGTTGTGCAAGGTGTTACAATGTGGATGTGAATGCTTGTGCAACAAATTTCGCAACCTTACAAGATCTTGCCAGTGAGAATGAGAAGTTGAAGGGTCTACTTGAAGATGGCATTCAAAGATCTTACAAGTCGAGTAAGGGGCTTGATGAGATCCTAGACAAGAGAAGAGTAAACTTCAAGAAGGTCGGACTTGGCTACGTTCCACCTAAGGGCAAGAAAGCGCATGTTGTGGTGACACCGGTCACTAAGCCAATTCAGTTTATGAGAGAGCAAGGCTCAAAGGTTCACGTTTCTCACTCTACTTTTAATGGCTCTTACATTTTTAAAAAGAATAATTTTGGTAGAGTGCTTGCTTATCATGTTGGACCAAAGCGTACTAATGCACCTTTGATGAGATCCATTTGGGTCCCGAAGGTTCTTGTGACTAACCTCAAAGGACCCAATCAAATTTGGGTACCTAAGACCAAACCTTGAACTTTGTAGGAATATCTCTCCGGTGGCCCTAGTTGGGTACTTGACAGCGGGTGCACTCATCATATGAGCGGAGAGAAGGAAATGTTCTCTCAAATCAATTGCTATAATCAACCAAATGAGAGCATTACTTTTGGGGATGACAGTAAAGGTGATGTACTAGGTCTTGGTAAGATTGCAATTTCTGAAAATCTTTTTCTTACAAATGTATTACTTGTTGATTCATTGAAATACAATCTATTATCGGTACAACAATTTTGTGCTACCGGCTATGATTGTATCTTTTCTTGTGATGGTGTGAATGTCATTTGAAGGAGTGATGGTTTAATAGCCTTTAAAGGTCATCGAAAGGGAAAGCTCTATCTCGTGGATTTCTCTACGGATAGACCTAGCCCTGGGATATGCCTACTGGCTAAATCTAGCATGGGTTGGCTTTGGCATCGCCGACTAGCCCATGTTGGTATGAGAAACCTTCACAAACTCTCGAAAGGGAATCACATCATTGGACTAACAAATGTGAAGTTTAAGAAAGACAGGTCTTGTATCGCATGTCAAGCGGGAAAACAAGTTGGAGCATCCCATCCTTCGAAGAACGTGATGACCACAACAAGACCTCTACAACTACTATATATGGACCTCTTTGGACCGATTGCATACATAAGTATAGGAGGTAACAAATATGGTCTTGTTATTGTTGATGACTTTTCACGCTTCACGTGGGTATTCTTTTTGCATGATAAGACAGAGGCAAAAGGAATTTTAAAGAAGTTTATGAGAAGATCTCAAAATGAGTTTGAAGTGAAGATTAAGAAGATTCGAAGTGATAATGGAAAGGAATTCAAAAACACAGATGTTGAAGAATATCTTGATGAGGAATGCATTAAGCACGAGTTCTCGGCTCCCTACTCCCCTCAACAAAACGGGGTGGTCGAGAGAAAGAATCGTACCCTCATCGAGATGGCCAGAACCATGCTGAATGAATACAAGGTTTCGGATATTTATTGGACGGAAGCGGTGAACACCGCCTGTCATGCTATCAGTCGGCTCTATCTACACAAGTTACTCAAGAAAACTTCATATGAGCTTCTTACCGGTAACAAGCCGAATATTTCATACTTCAGAGTTTTTGTCAGTAAGTGTTATATTTTGAATAAACAATTTAGAAGTTCTAAGTTTGCTCCTAAGGTCGATGAAGGTTTTATGCTTGGTTATGGATCAAATGCCTATGCGTATCGAGTTTTCAACAATACCTCCGGTGTGTTTGAAATCTCGCATGACGTGACATTTGATGAGACTAACGGCTCTCAAGTGGAGCAAGTTGATCAATGTGTTCTAGATAAGAAGAGCCACCTTGTGAAGCGATCAAGAAAATGGCTATCGCTGACGTCAAGCCACAAGAAGGTGTAGATGACGATGATTCACTACCTTTGTCAACTCAAGTTGAACCTCCAACGACTATTCAAGAAGATGAGGATGATAAGTCAAGTGAAGGTGATGATGAAGATCATATCCCACCAAATGCACATCTAAGAGTTCGTCAAAGTGTTCAACGAGATCATCCCGTCGAAAGTATCATTGGTGATATAAACAAGGGAGTAACTACTAGATCTCGTCTTTCAAATTTTTGTGCATTTTACTCGTTTGTCTCCTCTCTTGAGACACTAAATATAGATCAAGCTATCAAGGATCCCGATTGGATTATTGCCATGCAAGAGGAGTTAAACAACTTCACTAGAAATGAAGTGTGGGAGTTAGTGGAAAGACCGAAGCAAAATATTATTGGTACAAAATGGGTCTTCCGCAACAAACAAGACGAACATGGTATAGTGACAAGAAATAAAGCACGGTTGGTTGCACAAGGCTTCACGCAAATCGAAGGTTTGGATTGTAGTGAGACTTACGCTCCCGTAGCAAGAGTAGATGCTATTAGAATTTTAATTGCTTTTGCTACTCACCATGGCTTTAAGTTGTGGCAAATGGATGTCAAGAGCGCTTTTCTTAATGGTCCACTTTCCGAGCTTGTCTACGTTGAGTAACCACCGGGTTTCGAAAACACAAAGTATCCAAATCATGTCTACAAACTCAACAAGGCACTTTATGGGTTGAAGCAAGCACCTCGTGCATGGTATGAGTGTCTAAAAGACTTTCACGGTGAAAAGGTTTTGAAATGGGTAAATCTGATCCTACACTCTTTACTAAGCTAGTAGATGGTGATATCTTTGTATGTCAAGTTTATGTTGATGATATCATATTTGGATCAACTAATGAGAGTTTTTGCGAGGAGTTTAGCAGTTTAATGACTAAAAGGTTTGAGATGTCTATGATGGGAGAGCTGAAGTTCTTCCTTGGACTACAAGTGAAACAAATGAAGGAAAGAACTTTTATTAGCCAATCAAAGTACGTGAAGGATATGCTTAAAAAGTTCGATATGAGCGACGCCAAACCAATCAAGACTCCTATGCCAACAAATGGTCACATTGATCTAAATGTAAATGGTAAGGACGTCGATCAAAAGGTATATCGTTCTATCATTGGCTCTCTGTTGTATCTTTGTGCATCTAGGCCTGATGTTATGCTTAGTGTGTGTATGTGTGCAAGATTTCAAGTTACACCCAAGGATTGTCACTTAGTGGCAGCCAAGAGAATCTTGAGATATTTGATACACACTCCCAACTTTGGCCTTTGGTATCCTAGAGGGTCAAACTTTGACTTAATCGGCTATTCGGATGCGGATTATGCCGGTTATAAAGTGGATAGGAAGAGTACCTCCGGTACTTGTCAATTCCTTGGAAGGTCGCTCGTTTCGTGGGCGTCGAAGAAACAACATTCCGTTGCCATATCCACAGCCGAAGCTGAATACATTGCCGCAGGACATTGTTGTGCCCAACTACTTTGGATGAGGCAAACACTGAGAGATTATGGCCTTAACCTCAACCACATCCCACTTTTGTGTGATAATGATAGTGCCATAAAAATAGCCAACAATCCTATTCAACACTCTCGAACCAAACATATCGATATTCGCCACCACTTTTTAAGAGACCATTCAACCAAGGGTGATATCGATATTACCCATGTGAGAACCGAAAACCAACTAGCTGACATTTTCACCAAACCACTTGATGAGAGGAAATTCTGTGAGTTGCGAAGTGAATTGAATATCCTTGACTCTCGGAATGTTGCTTGACCTATTGCACACATTGTTTGGTGATTGAAAAGTTTTTCTTTATTTTGTTATTTATTTTGCTATAGCTATATAGGTCTATATATAAATAAATTGATTGATTTGGTTCTTCGGATATTCATATCCTATTTATTCACGGATGACCTTAGTTTGATTGATTGATATGCTTACGGGTCATCCTTGGGTAAATTCAAGTCTTAAAACTCCCCTCTATCCTCCCGAAGAAATCTTATCTATTCTCGAAGTCTCTGGAGTTCAAAACTTTCATTTCCAGTAAGAGGGGGATCGGATGTTCCGGTCGGCATCGGAACTTCTGGTGGTATCCAGTGAGGGTCCCGTCGGATGTTCCGACCGGCGTCGGAACTTCCGATGCGGTCCAACAGGGGGTCCGTCGGATGTTCCGTCGGAACTTCCGTCGGATGTTCCGACGCGACTCAGATCTGTGTCCCGTTTTCTTTTTAACCGCTTGGGCCCTGTTCCTCTTTTTACCCCACGGTTTTACTTCAGAGTTTTTTTTTTACTTCTCTCTCTCTCCTCTGATGATTCAGCGTCCTCCTACTCCACCATTGACACATATACTCGAGGACTGTTTGGGATTCCTCCTTCCGGTGGCGGCAACAACAACGACGACGATGATGAGATCACCGGTGGAGGTGGTGGTGGTACTGGTGGTCAGGGTGGCAGCAGCAGCAGCGATCCAGAGTGGATTGAGTGATCCAGTTTATTTTTCTCTTTTTAGTGTCTTGATGCCAAAGGGGGAGAAATGTTCTGGGTTCTGGGGGAAATTTATCTCATTCCTATCTTAGATTTCTTGTTTGAAACTTGAATGTTTAAGTGCAAAACTATGTTTTAAACTCGATGTTTTATGTGGTACGCTGTGGCTGTAAGACTTATTTAATTATTCTGTGATGATGATGTAATGGTGAATTGCTTGGTTATTTAAGTTTTTCGCAATTGTGTGATATATCCTGTCATATTGCATCTAGATTCAATTTGTGCCAAGGATATAGAGGGAGCTCTTGTTGTTATACTTGCCATAGTTTCAGGGGGAGCTTTCGACTATGTTCTTATTTATTAATATCTTTGTGAGCTATAATTGTTGTCATCAATACACCAAAAAGGGGAGATTGAAAGTGCATCTAGACTCTTATGTGATTTTGGTGATTAATGAGTAACAATTATAGAGCTAATATTTCTATTGGAGAATTGTGTACAGATGCTATACAGGTTAATTCCATGAGGTACATGTTTACATGTGATGTTGTACCCCTCAAAAGTGAATTTATTTCAAGAAGGCATCAAGACTAGTATTTATTTGTAAATCTTTATTTATTGAGTCCTAGGGATGCCGTACTATAAAGAGGGATGAAATGGAGAAGCTTATAAAGGTTCCTAAGTGCTCAAAATAGGTATCTCGAAGTTCGTGTAAGTTTTCCACTCAAAATACATCTCATACAGAATCTATGCCATCAGAACATCCGATGAGGGTCGGAACATCCGATGGTGAGCCAGCCTGCCAGTCTTCAAAGCTATCCAGTAAAGGTTCCATCGAAACTTCCATCGGAACATCCGATGCAGGTCGGAACATCCGACGGGGGATCAGAACATCCGATGCGGGATTAACTGCACAACGGCTAGTTTTCGGGATTATCTATTTAAAGCCGTCTCTAATACCTTCCAAAGGCTGCTGACACTGTTTACACTCTGTTCACACCTTGATTTGAACCTAATTCTTCCTGTTCATCTCTCTCAAGAACTCTAGCTTTTGTCTCTCTCTTGTTCATCTTGTGAGATCTAGATCTAGAGAGATCAAGACAACCCAAGTGCTTCATAAATTAGAGATTCAATTTGAGCACTTAGCGACTCATATTTTCTTCATCGCATTTGTTACTCTTGGAGGCTTGAAGGGCTCCTAGACGGCTAGGTGTCGCCGGTGAGTCGCCGATCTTTGTGTGGCGTGCCTCCGGAGTTTGTGAAGGTGCGAATCTACCTTCGCAAGGAAAAGGATTCAACTAGTGATCGCCGGTGAGTGCTTTGTGCTTCGCTGGTAAGGGGGATTAGGGTCTTGGTGATCCGGGCTTTGTGCCTTCCCTAACGGTGAGTAGGATCTCCCTTCAAAAATCCGAATATCGGTAAACAAAAATCGACGTGTTTTTGTCTTGATCTTGTTTTGATGTCTTTATCACTTGTGTTGGCTTGTTCTGAATATTCTTGAATAGATCTAATCTCAGTTTTTCTACAGGTTTTCGATAAATTCCAGAACACCCCGGATTGGAACATCCGACGGCCGTCGGAACATCCGACCCAGAATCAGAACATCCGACGGAGGGTGTACTATACCACGTCGGAACATCCGACGCTGCATCGGAACATCCGACCAACTGGTTACTGTTCAAGTGTATTCATTCCGCAATTTCATTTTATTTGCCTATTCATCCCCCTCTAGGCAGCATAGCGATCCTTTCAAGTTTTAACAAATAGTTTTAGAAAAAGTTCAACATATGACACTTTTTAAAATTTATATATCATTGCTGTTATGTTATATGAGGTTGTATATATTTATGATAACGAGTCAGTATGCTATACGTTGAAATATGAATACAAAAAAAGTCCGTGTCTAAAATATCCTGACTTCAACAATGGAAAAACCAACCTTTCCTAGGATTCTACTCCATTCAGCTTGCACCGTTGTTAAGGAAAAAAAAGTTTTTTCTATTCGGCCCTCCCGGGAGTCGGTGTCCAATCCCGTCCTGCAGCCGCAACAACCGGAAGAAAATTTGGAAGGACCCGGGTTCTTGCTAAATAAAAAAGACCTCGATTGATCGTCGACACTTGTCCTCACGAATCTTAAAGCACAATAAAAAATCCCCAAATCAGCCCATCTCCCGTCCCGTCTGGAACGGTGTCTCCGTCAGTGTTCGCGAGCCGCCATCGTCCAGCCCTCTAGGCACCGATGTTCTTCGAGTCCAGGCCGCGGAAGGTCCTCGACGGCGGTGGCTAGCGGAGCTCAAAGACGGAGGCGGCGGCAACGGAGCTCGAAGGCGGAGGTGGCGGCGAGCTTGGTCGTGGCTCGAAGATGCGATGGTGAGCTTGAAGGCGTGGTGACCAGCGAGCTCTGCCTTGGCCGGCACACGATGGGAAGGAGGAGGCGGAGGTGGTGCCCGCATGCCACAAGCTCTGGAGGGGAAGGAGGTTGCTGTTCGTCGCCGCGCAGTCGTCGCCTACCGCCGCGCGAGCTCGAGCTCCAGGTTGCCGCGCCGGAGTTGGGGGAGCCGCGGCCCGGCAGAACCACTGCCATCGTCGGAGTTGGGGGAGAGACTGCCCTCGCCGGAGTTGGGGGAGCTCCAGGTCGAGCCGCCGCCGCCCCTTGCCTGCCGCCCTTGCCGAAGTTGGGGGAGGGATGGGAGGAAGAAGGAGGGGTGGGAGGTCTTTTTTGATCTGAAAGGATCCGAGTCTTCGCAAATTTTCTTCCGCAGCAACCAGCCGGGCCAAATCCGAAGCAGAACACAAGACGAGTAACGACTGCACCCGACCCTGATCCAATCATCCAAGGCCAACCGGACGGGGAGTCGAGAGAGAAAGAGAAAAAAAAAAAGGAGGAAAAAAGCCTTTTCCCCCGAGACACAGACGGCCAGACCCCCATGCCCCATTTCCTCCACCCACGAACTCGTCGTCTCCCATCCCTCGCCGCCGCCTCCACCCCGCCTCCCCACTCCACCAAAACCCTAGCCGCCCGGCACCGCCGCCCGCCCCATCTCACCGCCAAGGCCGCCTAGATCCCCCGGATCCCTCGGGCCTAGGGTTCCGGACTTGTCTCTGGCCTCCCCACTCCCGCCGCATCCGACGGGGTGTGTGATTCGAGCTAGGGTTCTGGGGCAGCCTCCACCATGCCGCGGAGCTCGCGCCACAGGTCGCACCGGTCGCACAGGCGGGGCGTGTCGGTGGAGCGGTCGGAGTCCGAGGGCGAGGAGGCCGGCAGCGCTGGCGCGCGGGAGGAGCCCGCCCCGGCGGCGGTTAGGGTTTCGCGAGATCCCGAGCAGGAGAGGCGTAGGTCGTCGTCGGGGAAGGAGGCGGTGAGCACGGGGAATGGGTACGCGGATAACGGGAGGAAGAGGAAGGACAGGGTCGAGGAGATGGTGGTGGATGTGGTCAGCGACCGGTGGAACAGCGGCGTGTGCGAGGATCACTTGGTCGAGAAGAGGCCCAAGGGTGAAATGTTTGGGCCTGTTGACGTGGAGAAGCTGGCGGAGAAGTCTAAGGGATCAGCAGATGAGATGAAGAGGTCGAGCAAGCGGACAGATGAGATGGTTGATGAGGTTGTGTTGAAATGTGATTCTGGGAAGCGGCGCTCGGAGAAGGAGAAAGATTTGGGGAGGAGGGAGAGTAGTGGGCAGTATAAGGATGATAGAGATAGGGAAAGGGATAGAGATAGAGAAAAGGAGAGGGACAGAGAAAGGGAGAAAGAATGGGAGAGGCAGAAAGAGCGAGAGAGGGAAAGAGGTAGGGACAGAGAAAGGGATAGAGAGCGCTCAGAGCGGGAGAAGGAAAGAGAGCGGGAGAAGGAGAGGGAGAGAGAACGGGAACGGGAGCGTGACAGGGAGAGAGACAGGGAACGGGAACGGGAGCGCGAGAGGCCAAAGGACCGGGAGAGGGACAAGAAAGACTATGATTCCAAGCGCGAGAGGTATGAAGATGGTAGTACCAGGAAGAATGGCTCGAAAACAAGCAGGACAGAGGAGGAGGGTTACTCATACAAGAGGGATATAGAGATTAATGGTAAGGTAACCTTGAATTGTAGTGTTCCTGACAATGCTGATAATGTTCCTGTTACCTGTGAAAGGATATGACTTGCTTGTGCCAGTATGATTTGCTATATATGTTGACTAGTTTGTATACCATTTGGTCTAACTGCATTCTACTTGTTTTGCTGTACTCTATTTCATGTTATTTTATATTAATTCTTTAGTAACTTTTGGCCCAAAAGGTTTGTTATGGAACTCAAGCATTTTGTTATTCCTCTGCTTAGGTCTATACATAGTCCTTTTTTGTTTTTCCCCTACCGATGGACAATCCACTCTCCCATGTATTTTTGGTTTTTCTTGTACTTTGATATCATTTCACCTGTTAGGTCAAGCAAACCACTGGATGTGCAGTTTGTTCAACCAAAGATATGATAACAACATTATTGTCATGGCTTCTTTTTTTTAAAGTAGTTTTGGAGATCTGAGACTAAACTTTATCGTAGAATTTATTGTCTTACACCCTGTTCTTGTCTGCTTATCTTTTTTGACTTATCTAGCTTATTTTCTAAGTTTAGAGCTATTCGAGGTAGCCTCAAGTATCAAATCCACTTTGTTTGACTTGTGTTTTAGATCTTTTAGACAAGTCTTAGAGGTAGGGGAAAAACGGATTCAAAAAATTAAATTATTTTAAATTTGAATGAAAATAAGTAAATGGACAGATAAGTCAAACAAGCACAGTAAGTTGAGGGAACAGGACCTTTGTGCTATTTATATGAGTAATATATGCTCTGCTCATTTGCTGTAAGCCTGTACTATTGTCAGTAGCTTGTTACATAACTTTATGAAACTACTTTCTGCTTTGGTGTAAAGTTGTTGGAAGTGGTGAGCAATGTATAAATGCAGAATAAAATACGCTAATTATGAAGTTTGTGATTAAATTATTGATTTTGGTTAAATTACTATACTTGTTTTGCTTGTTGTTTGCCTATGCATCTATATGTTTATTAAAACTTTCTCTCTTTTTTCCCTACGAGTTATTTAACTTTTTTTTCAAAAAAACAGAAACTCCAGCAAAAGAGAAACACAGTAACCCTGATAAGGAGCTTGATAAACATTGCCGAAGAAAAGATGGTTCTGAAGATAAAGATAAATGGCCCACTGACAATAGAGACAGTGATGATAGGAAGAACCTCTCCAGGTATGATCATGGTAAAGCTAGGAGCTCTAAGGAACAAAAAATTGAGGATGACAAGTATAAAGAAAGGTACAAGGACAATTATGACAGGGATAGAAGACAACAAGGCGACAAGTGTCTGGATGAGCGTTTGACCCGAGATCATGAAAGTGATAGGGCTGATTACAAGAGCACTAAAGATGGGCACAGAGCTTCAGATAGCCATTACAGAAAGGATATAGCTCAAGACGGTGATCACTATGATGAATATGGTAACAGGTACAAGGAAAATAGAGGGAGAAAAAGACCTCCTGAGGAAAATGATGACCCATACGATTTGAGGCCTCCTAATGCACGGGAACGTGGAAATCTGGAGAAATCCTCGGGCAGTGGGCGACTCGATTCTCAGATTGAGAGAGCAAGGACTGATCATAGGCATCCAGAAAATGTTGATTCTAGTCCTAGTAAAATCCATGCAAGAGGTTCACCTAGCCCAAGTTCTTATCATGACAAAGATCAAAATTGGTAACCTTTCCTCTTTATGACGCGATACGTCAAAATGCTGCACTCATCTTAGTAGGCTTAGTTATATCTTGCCTTAGTGTTTGAGATGTTATATTTCATTTTAACACTACATTTAATCGAAGTGGTGAGGTAATTTATTATTGTTATGTTGATTGTTTATCATGTGACTTTGTTGCATGTTTATTAAGTGCATTTATAGGTTAATGAATACTGTAGGTCAGCAATCTTAGTATGAGATGAAAAATTGATAGTGAAGCTTTGCTATTTGTACTTCGTTGTTGATTAGCTTGTACCCATAAGAGTGAGATGACCCTTACCACTGCAAGGTAACTACAGTTAGGACATGGCATGAGTAGTGTTCATCGGCCTTTGTCAGGCAGTTCTGCAACCATTGGTGTTTCTGTATTTGTTATAGGTAAAAATAGGTTGAGTTTATTTTCAATGCAAATGGAAGATCCATTATGGGGTGGAATAGGTTATCAGGTTGTAAGGAACCTCTCTGAGGTAGCGTTTGCAGTTTATATGCCTAATCTATCTTTCAGTCAATCTGTAGGCTTCTCATTGAGGTAGCATTTTGTTTGTAGCTCACAGAAAAAGTTGTATTGTTTTAAGGGGTTTGATCACTAGTGGTTGATGCTGCCTATGTGTTGTCTGTAGTTCCTTCTCATTTACATACAGAGGTGTTTTACTAATGTAAAATTCTAAAAGTTCTTGAATTTATTGATCTGTTCTGTAGATGTTGGTATTAAATTGAGAAATACTGCAAATTCTTGCAATGTCAATATAGCAAACAAACTTTTTTTTTTATTATTAATTTAATCCTTACTTCTTCTAACATTGAATTGGTTAATCAATCAATTTCTAGGCATGGATCTAAATTGGCAGATAATGCAAAGAGAGAAATACCATATGATGAGAGAAATATTCGACCAAGAACATCTTCTGGGAGAGAACGGACACCTGCTTCTAGACTGCGTGACAGGGATGCAGAAAATTGGTCATCTGAAAGGCTCAAACAAAAAGACGATCTCCAGCCATGTGACATACCCTTGGACATTTCTACATCGTCACAGTATGATCGCACACCCAGGAAAGGCACACATCCTTCACCAAAGCAGTTATCTGAAAAATCCCCTTCTAGTGATCAAAGGTTTTCAGGTAGGTTTAGTGGTGGCCGCAATATTGATAATAATAAAGGGGAAAGAAGCAGCCTTACTAAATACAGAGATCGAGATGGTGACTTATCCTTGGACCGGTCGCTTCATCAAGATCGCACCTCTGCTAAAGCTCCGTACAGAGAACCAACACCTTCTGCTTCATCCATAAATAGAGGTGGTTATTTCTCAGGTACCTCTCCAAATCATCCATTGCCACCTTCTGCCAGGCACAGAAGTGAAGATTCTTCCTTCTTGGGATCGCACGATGATGATCGTAGGCCTCAAAGTGGAGATAGGAGGTTCCTTGGTCACCAAAAGAGGAATGATATGAATTCTGGACGTGGACATGGACATGCTTGGAACAATCCACCGAGCTGGCCTTCTCCAGTAGCAAATGGTTTTGTCCCCATGCAACATGGTGCTCCTGGATTTCACCCACCTGTCCATCAGTTTCCTGCTCCACCTATCTTTAACCTTAGGCCTCAAATGAAGATGAATCAACCTGGAGTTTCATATCCTATGCATGACGCAGTTGACAGGTTTCCGACCCACATGCGCCCATTTGGGTGGCCCAATCCTCTAGATGAATCATGCCCTCCCCACTTGCAAGTTTGGAATGGTGGTAGTGGTGTATTTGCAGGTGAACCATATATGTATGGTCGGCAAGAATGGGATCATAACAGGCCACATGCTGGCAGCAGAGGGTGGGAAGCAACTGGAGATGCATTGAAGGGACAAAATGATTTGCCTGACACCGAATTTTCTGCTGCTAAAAAGGAGGTTGACTGTTTAGCAACCCCAGTTTCTGAGTCATCTGCGGTACAATATAATCTTAATACTCACGCTGAACAGAAAGAAATAGACCACCTGACTTCAGAAAATGGTGGAGCAAAGGATGATGCTAAAAGTGTTGTCAGGAATTCGGAAGCTCCCCAAGGAGCACCTCACTCTGCTTCTATATTGTCAAGTAATGGCACTGCAGCCTTTTCTAAGAAGTATTTATCCAGAATTAGTTTGTCACATGATCTTGTTGAGTCAGAGCTGTACAAAAGGTGCATGTCCTTGCTAGGAGACTTGGCCATTAAAAAAGAACCCCAGTTGGTTAGGAACGGACTTATTCAGGTATTACATTGGTTATTTTGATGTGAGTATATGTTTCCTCTTGTATGTTTTTCATATTCTCCAATGATGATTATTGCTTTTGCAACAGAAAAATGGAAACAATGGAATGATAACTGGAAAACATGAAAGCCCCAATCTGTTGAGTTCATTCTACCTAAAAAGCAACAGTGCTATCTTTCAGGCAAGTCTTTAGATTATTACCTGAATTTTCTTTTGAAGATCCATTACTTTGGAAAATCCAGTAATTCCGTGTATGGTATGAACACTTCATGTTGTTGTGATAATAATAGCCTTAGTTGTCAATGTATAACCTTAGCGTGTTAAATTTCTCCTATTTTTTCACCATAACAGAGAGCTATGGCCCTTCACAAGAATCAGTCAGAAAAAGCTATGGCTCCTAGCCAAGTCTCCATACAAACTGAAGGGAAGATGGATGTACCAGATAATCATGATGACATAGAAATGTCTGACCATACTCCACCGAAGGAATCCTTGGTGGCCAAGTCTTCTCCGCGCCATCGTGATGATGTCATGGAGGAAGGGCTACCACAGGAGCCTGGTGCCACGGGGGTGACACCTCAAGCTACTACAAAATCTGGGGTTGTGGAGGCACCTCAGATGACTACAGAATCTGGTGAGACGGAGGTTCATCCAGCAATCGCAGGACCCGATGAAGATATGGGGGCAGTGGCATCTCCAGCATTTGCAGAGCCTGACAGAGACACAGAGGACGTGGCACCTCCAGCAATTGCAATTGCAGGGTCTGACAAAGACATGGTGGATGTGACACTTTCAGCAATTGCAGAGGTTTCTGATGGCCTAGAGGTTGGTGTGCCTGAAGTAATTGCTGAACATGCTGACGGCTTGCAGGAGGCAGCTCCCGTTATAAGAGAATCTGTAAGTTGCATGGAGTTTACGCCAACAACAGTTACAGAACAACCTGGCCAAAACAAAGAGGATTCTCCTGCAGTTAGTTCTGACGGTCACGATGCTGCCTCCATTATGAATTCAGGTGTTGGGAAAGTTATGAAAGGGGAAACTAATAAAGTTGTTGACTACAACCCTGGGGATGGTGAGGTGAATGCTGCTGCCTTCACCTCAGAGTCTGATGTTGTTGCAAGTGGCGCTCAGGATTGTGAAGATTTGTTGGGGGAGAGTAGGGTAAATTTAAGTCGGATACCTAATTCCCCAGAAAGTACACATTGAAACTCCTTTCATCTCATTTTAAATTCCTTTTTTGTCTGAGGGCCTTGTGCCTTCCGCCTAGAGTTTTTTTGTTGAGTTGCATCGTTTTTGTTTACCTCCAATTGTGTTGCCCTCTCTAGTGTAGTGTTCGCAGTGTGCTGATGGGAAACTGGCGTGCCTGTGGAATGCAGGAGATGCTGCTGTGTGCCATGCCGCGACCTACGTATTGCCCTCCTATCATTGTTCCATCCGTTAATGCATGCACGTGCTAGTACCTGTAGGAATGGGTCTCACTGCAGCATATGCATCGCATTGTGCTATCGAGAGCATTCCTCAATTGCGTGTGCCCTGCATCGTAAATCATGTGGGGGTAGGATACTTAGGCTAAATTTTAGTTATCACACTGCCTGCCCGCAGCCCCTTCCTTTTTCCACCTTAAAAGGAAAGTTATTAGCTGGTTTTGATTTATCTTTTTGTCCCATAGAAAAGTAAGTCAATTTTTTGTTTTGCTGCTAATCTGGAGTGTATTTTGTTTTTGATATTTGAATTCTCGCTAACGTGTTATAAATGGCAAATCAAGATTGTTTTCATCATTTAGGACAAAAACGAAAGCGTATCGTCTCGTTTGATATGCGGTTTAAAGCGTAGAAAATTCATTCTGCATGAGCGATCAACTGTAAGTAGATGTATAACACGTTATATTATTCTCATGCTAGAGTATTCTTTACCCCTTATTTACCTATGTCTTGTTAAATTTTGCTGCTATGGTAAATTTTAGGAGGTTTCTGGGTGCTCTAGAGAGTCGAATCAATGTTTATATTTTTAGAGCTTTGAGACGTTTTTAAATGAAAAAATGACTTTAAAAATCAAAATGTTTGTGTTTCAGAAACTTAGATGAGTAAATTAAGTAAATTATTAGTAGATAAAATAAGACGAGGCATTGACAAGTGTGATATTTTTCAGGGAACCTTTGGTCCCACATTTACACCGTGTTGATGTCATCGTGATTCAAACTTGATAGTTACTACTAAAATTTGAAAAAATTGTTGATTAAACTTGACAATTTATCGATGAAACATGGGCGTGGGCTGATAAAAAATAACAAAAAAACTGTGGAAAGTGATTATGTATACAAAATGAGGATGCCCTCTTATATGTCTTCTCTAAATCCGACGTGTCCCTATATCATGCTTGCTGGGACCTGCTGTCAAGGTCGTTAAGCTCACATTTTACTAGAGAAAAAGGGAGGGAAAGAGAGAAATGAAAAAAAGGTGCATGGGAAAAGAGGCTGAACAAAGCGGCGGCGGCGACTGGCAAGAGCGAACGCCAGTGGCTGGTGAGCAGCAAGCGGCCATTGCGTCAGGCGGTGAAATGGTGAATTAGGTGAAAAATAGTGAATTAGTGAAGGAACGCACGGTAGAAGACAATGAAGAAAAGGAAGAAGCAGGACTGCAAGAGAGTCCCACCCATGCATGTTGAACGTGTGTCCAATGGAAGGAAAAACATCGAACGTTTGCTGTTAAGCGTTTCCTCTCCCTTTAACCGAGCATGAGACATGTTCACGTTCAACCGCGCTGCTTCCATCTAGCGAAGTAGCGCGTGGCGATCGTCAAGTTTGGGCAAGCCAGGGCTGCTCGGACTCGGCTCAGTCATCCCTCGCCATAGGAAAAGTTTGACTCAAGGTCGCTCAAAACTCGATCCAGTTTGTTATTGTTAGCTTGATTATAAATTGACCCCCTCTCTAGGGTTGACTAGGGTTGGGGAATCAGGCGTTTTCAGAGGCTCGGCCAAAGGAGATCCTTGAGTTTTTTTTTGGGGGGCCATACTGGAAGTTGGAACAGCATGCGGATAAACAAATTGACTACTAGGTTTGTTCTTTTTAGCGTATCGTACCGTTACGTATTGCTGTAGCAAATTTTGTTATTTTTATATAGCCTATATGTTGTGATAATTTGTAACAATTTTTTCGTGACTTTTAATAGTCTTTCCAAATATCATAAAACTATTTTTAAAATTATTTTTTATAATAATTAGATCTCATTTCGAGTGCTTTCAAATTTGCTACAGTAATACGCCAACACAACGATACACTGAAAAGAACAAGGCCTAGTGATGAAGGGTTTGATTGCTATATAGGGTGTGGTTGGTTTGAAGCCTTCAATAACCATGCCAAAGTATTGGTCATGATCAATTCATAGCATGACCAATTCATTAGCAAAAGCATGTTTGATTTGAAGACAACAAGATAGACCTAAATTTTGGCATGGCTTATGTTTGGCTTGTATTCAAATTTGATGTTTTTATTTGTATTCAAATAAAAATCATCAAATTTCAAATATATTGAACTTGAACATTTAAGAAAAATATTTAAAATCAAAAAATAATAATTCAGAAAAATATAGAAAATAGAGAGAGCTTAGGATTTAAGATAAATTATTTTTTTATATCATATAAATTGGACGAGAGATGAAATATACATGAAAATGTGAACTTTAAATAGAAACAGAAAAAAGAAGCACAGAAAGTGTAGTCTGCTCCCAGTAACTCATAACGTGCACGCGTTGGATCATATGTGCATGTGTCTGGGGCCCAAGCTGCATACCTCCGCGAATTTTTTTTAATACTTTTATTTTTAAAAGAAATAAATAATATTTTATTATTAAAATTAAATAAATAGATGCTCACCGTCATTCCGACGGATGAGATTTACATTTTCATCCATCAAAGACAACCAAGGTTGGTTTGACGAGATTTAAATCCTATCAAATAGAACGGCAAGATTTAAATCCGAACGAACCAAATGGCAGATTTGAATATGGACAAGAGAGATTGCAAAACTACAAGTACCAATGCAACACAGAGCTGATGCATGAGTTGGTATAGATGCGTGAGGACCATTGGCATCTTCCAGAATTGCAGGCCCAGCTTCTTGTTTTGGTCCTGATGCATTTGTGCACAGGAAGGTTTCAGGTGCTCTCTCTCGCGTAGTTTGGCATATTCTGGAGTCTTTTAAACAAACTTATCGATAACGGCCGGTATTTCTCGTTCCACCACTCAGAACGGAACATATAGAGCCATTTTTCGTACCGGCCCATACACCGGTCCATACCGGTCGTTCTAGCCGGTAATGGTCATTTCGGTCGTTATTGGAACCGAGCCAATCCGGTACTGGCCCAAAATCAAGTGATCCCCGTCCCATCTTGATGCACTCGGTCCATCCCCTTTGTGATTTGCATTTTGTGAATCCTAACACAAAAAAGTTATGAAATGAAGTGCCGTGAAATATGTGCTAAATTGTTTGAATGATTTATGTATGTCAAGGTAAATTTTGATAAGTATATTTCTATTTCCAATATTTGAATTATTATATAGGAATGGATCGGTACTGAAATGTTCCATCCCAATAGTAAAACCGGAATGGTTATCGAAACGGTATTGATAAGTTTGCTTTTAAATCTTTTGTTATTCTTACCTCAACTTTGGTTTAAGACGTTTGTTTGCTTTTGTAATGGATGATTCATTGTGATTGCATACCTTTGGTAATTTTTTGGAGCATTTATTAGCTTTTCTGGATATTTTGTTTGTTTTGATAAATCTCGCCATTTGGTTTGGCTGGATTTGAATCTTGTCGTTTTTTTTGCCGGGATTTAAATCCCATCAAATCAAATGGCGGGTTTTGTCTTCATATACCCCTTGATTATCTTGATGTCCATTTCACCTGATTGTTTACAAAAAATGTAAATCTGAGCGGGATTTACATTATTATGATGGAATGACAATAGACGTTAATTTATTTAATTCTAATAAAAATATTATTTATTTATTTTAAAAAATAAAGAAGATAAAATTTTAAAAATTTCTACAGCCGTTCTGGCATACGCGCCAATGCGTGGGCGCGGGATTGCATGCGCCAATGGCCAGAATTGCATGAACATCTGCCGATAAGTCCATTTTTTTGGGAGGCTCAATAGGAAGTTCAGAGAACTCAAAAAATATCAAAAAAGATTTTGTAAGTTCTTAGAAGAACCACTACAGCCTCGCACAAATTACTATAAAGTGCGATAATGTTTTTTTTATATATAAAACTAGCAAGCATACATGTACAAAGCACGTTTAATTAATATATACTATGCAATTTAATAAACCTATACAACTTAATAGAAAACTCAAGATTTTGTTTCTTCTTTGTAAGATGAAATAAACCTACGCAAGTTGATGGAGAACTGAGATTGAAAGCATCTCCATGAAGTTACAGTTGTTGCAGAGAAAAAGCATCAAACAATAAACAAAAAACCTTAATGTCTTACGGGAGCGACGGCGGTTCACGGCGACGGCAGCGCGGGCCCTCGGACGACAGGGGAGAGGCGGGGGAGCGATGGCGGGTCATGCACCGTGGCTGGCAGCAACGGCGGCTAGTCAAGCGACGACAGCGCAAGGAAGGCGGCGGCAAGGAAGCCTGCGCGTGCTCGTACGGGTTCTGGCAACCGGTGTCCCCCGCGCGAGCGCGATGCATGCACGCGTCGTAGGACGGTAGGAGTTTGTACACGTATACTGTATACGTGTAGCTTACGGATAGCTATTGCTTGATACAAATTTGAATTGAGATCAAAATATATTATATAATCGCAGCCGTGGAAGGCGACGGCGAGGGAGTTCAACTTGACGGACTACTGGTTGTACTGTGGAAGGCGGTGGTGAGGGAGTCCGCGTCGATGGCGTCGCCATAGGCTAGCTCAATGGACTGCCGGTTGTACTCGTACAAGGAGCGGCGACGGGTCACACGTGGTGTCCAGCGGCGACGGCGACGCTTGGAGTGTCGACTGATCAAGCGACGGCGGCACGAGGAAGCATGCGCGTGCACGTATAGGTTTAGGCCACCAGCGTCCCCAGCGCGATGCATGCACGCGTTGTAGAACGGTAGGAGTTTGTACATGTATACAATATATGTGCAGCTTATGAACAGCTATCGCTTGATCCAAAATTCGAATTGAGATCAAAATACATTAGATAATCGCAGTCGTGGAAGACGACGGCGAGGGAGTCTGCGTCTATGACGCCGCTGTAGGCTAGCTCGACGGACTGCCGGTTGTACTCGTAAATGACATGTTTAGATAGATGGAGTGACAAAGGTGGGTAATTTAAGCGAAATTTAAGTGATCCAATTATGACTGTTGAATGAAGGGATATGGACGGATGAGATCTGTAGTTGGATCTAGGCCAAAACTGCTAAATTATAGATTAGTATAGATATAGATATAGATATAGATAATAAATATCCATCATTAGTTTTAAATTTTAATTAACATTGAAAAGAATAAGGCCTAGACACGGTGTGCGCTACCCTGCTGACTTAGCTTCGACATCGTTGTGGCATGTCGACCCCCAGTGTCTCTCGCGATGGCGACGAACCACTACACCGACACCACCATCCACCACTATCATCCATATTGCCATGCTCTTCGAGTATCCTCTCTAAAACTTTATTAACAACGACGTATCCATCCCTCTTACTTTTCTCTGGTAACCTCTCTGTATTTGCTGCATATTAGACGCTATCCGTGCCACCCTCCACCGTCGTCACGATACACGCTGTCAATGTCACGTAACTGAGCACATCACCGTGTTGTTCCTCAGTCGTGCCTTGTCCTTCTAGCATCACGGCTCAGCAACCAACGCCACCGTGCACTCTGCCGTCCCGGCCTATGCCACTGTCACCACGACCGTCCCGTGTCAGCGTCCTCCCAGGGCTGGACTGTGTCAGCTCATCACCTCATGCCTCCCCGCTTGCACTGACGCGACCGCCCTACCCTATGGCGACCCTGTGACCACCCCACGCCTAGCCCATACTGCCATCCCCACTGTCCGCAAAGAAAAATAAATGTTACGAGAATAAAATTAATCAATATATATTCCACAATTTTATGGCAGCCAGTGCATCCCACGATTAAATGAACTTTCTTCTTACCTGGATCAAACCTAACATCAACGATAGACTCTAATTGCAGGCCTACGTCCTACACTCTTGTTCGCAAGTGGATTTAATTTAAGCCTTTTTAATCAGGACATACTATAATATATGGTGAAGATCTTTTATTTTTCTTTGATTTACATGAAAACTTCTCTCTGGAAAAAGATTCGATCTGAATAAGTTTTTCCTTTTTTTCTCTATTATATATGAAATTTTCTCTAATCAACATGGTAATTGCATTTCTCCCCTCTCAGTTTGTAGGCTATATGCCAATATCGTACCCTCTTGTTTGGAGGTGGAGTCAGCACTAGATTGTGGGATGCGGAAGAGTTACAAGGTATGTGTGATGAATGTTTTGTTATGCTTAATCTGTATAGATCTTTGTTTCATCACCAAGCCACGTGTTTTAAAGGTAAAAATGTGTCGACTGTTGAATGGAGTATTGACTCAGCACCCTCGACCTGTCAATAGTCTTTTTTATCTTCTCTATATTTAGAGACTCTCATTCTCTATATGAATTCACAGTCTCTATATCAGATCCTAATTTAGAGGTTTTCTCTCAAAGTCTATATCTAGATATTCTATTTCTTGTCTCCATATATCTTTTAAAGGATAGACTGTACTAGAGAGGACGAAAGTACAATTAATAAATAGCAGTTTGGAGAGTGGGACATATATATCCCAATTTAGAGCATCACTAACATCATCTCTAAATTTTTATCTCTATATTCCCATCACTACTAGCATCACTATTCATTCCCTATATTTCTATCATCTCCAGTAGATTATATCTCAAAAATATATAGAGATTGGAGATAGTCACCAAATATATAGAGACTCGGAAAGAGTAAACTTGGAGATGACATAGACTCTATTAAAGCACTAGAGATTGCATCTGTGACAGTGAAACTTTTAGAGATGCTATCGGCGATGGTCTTACGTGTTGACAACCTTGATGTCATCTCTAGTGAGTCAGCCTCAGTTACACACGGTTAACTAGTGACAATAATCAACTATACAGACAACTAGGGGTGGGGCGTTCGGTATTTTTGGTATTTTCGGTTCTATACATTTGGTATTTAAAAAGTTTGGTATTCACAAACTATGTACCAAATTACTACTAAAAATTTGCTACCGAAATAAAAAAAAATCGAACTATTTCGGTATGGTAGTTCGATATTTCGATATACCATATTTCCAGTGACTGCCTCATGTATGAAACCCTGGAATCTATATACATGTCTCATTCAGTCATTCTCATCTGAAACTGTGAATATACATATGTCATTTTCGTCTAAAACTTCGAGTCTGAACTAAAAGGGCAAATGATAAAACGGGTAAACAAGTTCATAACATCCAAATGATGAAAGGGTAGATGACAATTGTCAATCGACAAGCTCATGACAAGTGGAAAACTTTGAAGTCTGAACAATGAACGGTGAACATCTCACAACTCACAAGTAAAAAATTATGAAACTTTAAACAGGTAAATGACAATTGACAAGTTCATGACAATACAACATAAGACAACAATGCAACACAGTGAACAACACAAGTTCCTGACAAATTGACAATACAACATAAGACAGAACAATGAACAACGCAAGTTTTTAGATGAGCTCCTTAGTCCTCATTCCTCAATGTTAATGCAGCACCGCAGCAAACAGAAATGCAGCTGGCAGATGTAGCAAGCATCACTACAACAGGCAAAAACACACCTAAAAGTGCACAACACATTGCCCATTGTCAAGAACAACAAAGTCAACTTTTTACAATTTATGGCATACAGGAATTGAACCAATCAACACATAAATCAAGGTAATTACCTATTTAGTAGCAGACTTGTTACTGGATGTATTAGTAGATGCAGGTGCAGGTGGCTTGTTGCTAGACGAAGTAGTCTTCTTGCTACATAGAGGGGGCTTGTTGCTGCAAACTTTTCTCTAGGGATTTCCCTATGGCATCCTACTTGTGGCCCTTCACCAAAAAAACAATATCTTTATTTCTTTTTCTCCTACTGGTCAATGAAATATGACGGCAGTTCTCCTTCCCCTCTTTCACAAAAAAAACAATATCTTCATGTGAAATTTCACTATCAATGAAATATATTGTGATACACATAAATTTTTTTGTGTTTGAAGTCCTCATATCAGTTGTGAGGGAAACTCTTTTACAAGTTGTTTTGAAAAAAATCTTTTAAGTTTCTCTTCTTGACTAGTGAAATACGAATACAATCCCTAGTAGATGTTCTAGATGTCACAGTAAATCGTAGATAAGCAATGAACACGAATTTCTAAAGCCTTCACGTTCACATAATGCAAATGGTAGCTCGTCCCTAATGATCACTTCAGCAAGTGATTTTCTAATTTCATCGGGATCAAACTTTCGATTGGCAATTTCAGCCAATGGCTCTACTTGTAAAGTACCATGATTATGGACTTGTAACCTATGAGGATTACACTTGCAAGTTCTAAGGTGAGACTTATAGGCTGTTTGGTTGCCTGCATCCAAGGAGTTTTGCATCTAGAGATATAAAATTAGGGTGTTTGGTTGTATTCTCACCCATTTGAACCAGGCTCTGTAGATGCAATTAACCCCTTCGGGCCAGGCTCTGGATATACGATCAAATTGGGCGTTTCCCCAGAGCCAGGCTCTGCGGATGCAGCAACACAATCACATGCGTGACACATTTAATTCATTTATTTGCTATGTCTTTTGATTAGTATTTTTTATTACCAAACCGATTTAAAAAATAGGTTATTGATATTTTTTTGAACAAAACGAGACCACACTTGCCATATAAATTTTAAAAGTTTAAATTTTTGTTTTTGAATTTATTTATTTACGAGACTTTCTTTTGATTTTTTATTTTCGTAATTATTTTTTTGTTATTTTGATTTTCTAGAATTTATTTTTTAAAATGTTTCATCCCTCTTTTGAATTTCTGTATGCCATTTTCTCCTTAGTGTAGTCAACCAAACAACGTTTTTACGCAGTCTGTACAATCTTATGCACCTAACCAAACAACAACCATTTCCATCATCTCAGCCTGGCTCCAACCAGCCTGGCTAAACTCATACAGTCTGGTTCAACTGAGAAGGCAACCAAACAGCCTAATAAGAGAGAATGTACATTAGTCTTCGCAACACATTTAAACTCGCGTCCGCAATATTTGCACTTTGCCTTTACAAGCACGCCTTTACGAGTACACCTCCTACTTCGATCTGCACAAAGCTGTCCCATGCTTCTGACCTTGTTTCAATTGCCTCTTCCTAGTTTCTTTCTATTCTGACTGCTGCGGCTCCTTGTTCTTGTTCTTAGCCACCTCTACTGATTTGACGGTGCCAGTTATATTGGGTTCGGTGTTATCCGTCATCTCTCTAATAACAATGTCTCCCAAACATCTAGGCATATGTAGATCAAGCAACACAACATGCAAAGAAGATTCATGATTTATAGTTGCGGATTTAGAGATTCAACGACGAACCCACAAGAAAAGGCAAACAAGTGAACAACACATACTCACGCCCTTGCGACTTGCGCAGTTACGCCTTGCCCTCGCAGCAACGAGAATAATAATCACAGCATGGCATGTGTACACGACTCACGAAGGCACTGTTGCTTTCTAACACCGTTTTGTTCTTACAAAATACACAAGTATAATGATACGCAGCATCAAAATCAAAATGGGAGCAAAACTTCTGCATTAGTTAATTCTGGTGGTAATCAATATATTTACAGGGATGGCAGCTCACGCTTTTGAGCTCTGACTAAACTTATTTCTAAAACAGCTAAGGTTAAAAAATGGGTGAGCAACAAGAAAGAAGAAAACATATACCACCAATGAACCCCAAAAAACAAGTTAAGAGGGAAAAAAACCTATGGGAATTGCCCATTGACATCTACTGTAAACTAATTCATGAATTTACGGCAGTTATCAGTCTGGCAGAGGCAGGGGACTTTGCAATCATCAGCTTCATCAGGGTCAAATAGGTAGTCGTACCTAGAAAATACACAGAACAAAAATGTAATTAATCTCCATACAAAAAAGTGTTCGCTATGATGCAAAGTTTTCCATGATATTGCAGAGATTTTATGGAAAGATGACTTTTTCCCCAAAAACATACGTCAGCTCTTCACCGGCACAAACATTTTTCTTGGCAATTAGAACAATACGACTCTCGTCATGCCCCACGCTCATAATACGTGCATAGCAGTTTGGCGTGCACTGCAGCAAGGTAAGAATACATCATATGCACATCTATTCCATAATCAAAAGTATATTTGGAGTTGGGGCATATGATCCTTACAGAATGATTAATCAGACGTGCCATGTTTCCTTTGTCGGTAGCATCAACAACAACTTCCTCGCTGATTTTGAAAAGCTGAAAACACGCAAAATACAGCAAGACTATTATATAATATATTAGGAAATTTTCAGGAAAACTGGAAATATGGATTATCATTGTATATTTTGAAATAAGAATACAAGGAATAAGATTACTAGTACCATGCATTATCTTCTATATGAAAAGAAAGCTATAGGAAAATACTATATATGGAACTGTTTGAAGTTTTCATAGATATGGAATATATTAGGTTTGAAATTAGCCCACTCTATACTAGCTAGCATAATGAGATAAAACCAGCAAATCAACAAAACCTTAATATCACATTTTTGTTTATACCACTAGAAAGTTATACAATATCACTGGTAAGAAATAAATTTATTTTGAAAAGTATAGAGTGCTCAGAAAAATATGAGAAATTTCTAAAAATTCTTTAAAATGAAAAGAATCTAACTATGGAATAAATTCAAAAGGTTTTGAGTAATTGATTTATGAATCTCTTAATAGGATTTTAAAAATAAATAAATTATTCAAAAACTTTATTCTATTCCATACTTAAATTATTCTTGTTTTTCTGATTTTCAGAAATTTTCTCATACTTTTCAGAGCTCTATGTAATTATCTGATTTATTTATTTCAGGGGCAAAAAGGTTATTTTAATTTTAACAGGCAAACTATCGGTCAAAGGGGCCAAAACTGACGATAGTGGCAAAAATGAAATGTAACATGGCACACTAGTGGCAAATTCGAGAAGTCCAATTATACGGTGGCAAATGTGATACTGCAAAACTTTCTAGTGGCATAAACAAAATTTTCCCAACCATTAAGTACATCAGTACTTGACAAGGGCACATGACCATAATAGCACATGTTTATATTAAGTTATTAACATATGCTAACGTTTTCAGAGCAAATATTTAGATATGTTATTCACAGATAAACACCTGGCATTTATCAAACAATACAACAGATTGGACAGAATGATATAGAAGATGACTCACATAACAATCTTTGCCTTGTACACGATATTGTACTTCCCGTAAATCAGCAACACTTCGTCTGACCTGCTCGCCACGGTACTCCAGAACCTGTAATATACCAAGAAAAATGTTAACATGACAATTTATTGAATGTGGATAGCAGCACATTGATGAGGATCCAAACATAGGAAATCCAGCTGAATAAAGGAACGGGGAAGAAATTGAAACCAAATTAGCCCAAACCCAAACAGTTACACACCATTGATTATTAGGATATATATAAATGGGATTGTAGACTATACAACAATGCAATGTACGAAAGGAAGAGTGCTATTACAGTCAAGCAACCAAGCAAGTTGATGTTTTAAGTGCCCACAATTCTGAAAATTGTTTGCATGGCATAAGTAGCTTTCAAGGGAGTACCATTTCTCCTTCTTGAATGTCTCTTCGAGCAAAAAGTCCCCATCTATGAATTCCCGACCTACCAAAGCATACTCTACTATGCTCCGTTTTCTGAAATAAAGAAGAAATTAATTAGATCTATATTACCATATACCAATATAGAAGGTACAAGGGAAAAGTGTAAACAGTACACATATACTTACCTGCAGATAACATAGACGCTCCTTGAAAGTAGAAAAGGATTCTGGATCCCTCTCTTCCTGCAGAGAAGTACAGAGTTCCCTTTATAAAATGACCTTAAAGACGGTGAAAGCTATGTAATAAGCAAGGACACATACAACACATAACAAAATCAAAACATTACCCTAGGTGGATTCAGACTATCAATTTCATCCCAACGGTGTTGGCAGGATCCCCTCACACGGTGAGCAATAGCTCCTTCCCGAGAACTCTGCATGACAGTAAACCACAGCTAAGTTTTCCAAGCAATTGCTATACCAATGGCTCATCAATGCTTGTATCAACAACCACAGCATATGAGCATAGCATAAACATCTTTAAGCATCAATAGCAATGGAGGGAGGGAGGGAGGGAGGGAGGGAAGATCCTTGTAAAGTTGAAGTTGAAGCAGAAAGGGAAGGCTATTGGCAAATGGTGCATTAATAAGTAGGTGCACTATCCAGAAATCAGGAACCTGGTTACAGATACTCATGATTGGTCAAGGGTGGATTTTTTGGCTGCAAACTCCAGATACCATGTAAAACAGTGTCATAATTTAACCTTGGTTGAGTTGCCACAATGATTTCTAACAAGGTACTTGGTTGAGTTGCCACAATGATTTCTAACAAGGTACCCCTCGAGTTGAATGAAGATCAATTAGACGATTTGAATGTTGCTAGTTACTGTTTTTCTTTTTCTTTCTTTATATCCTTTTATTGATGCAACAGAAAAACGTAAGGACGTATGCATTTTCCTTTTTAAAAAAACGCAACATGTCAGGTGAATAGAGCATTCAAAGTTGAATATTATGATTGTGCCTATACCCCAATCAAAACATACTATACAAACATTAGGTTTCCATAATCCATACTTTGTCGTATTTGTTCCTTAGTTGGGGTGAAAGAGCTCAAACCAGAGCTGCATTGGAAGAACTTGATCTTTATTGTTGAATTACAATTCCTTATAAAGATTAGCTAATTTCCTTCAAATTCAGTCCAAGGATTAGTCCATGTGATAGCCAAATCAGCTTGTAAGCCAGAAGTTCTACAACCTTTTGTATAGAACAGCAGACTGGACTAACACTAAACCAATCGTATGGTTGGTTAGTTACAGCCTATGCTCATTTATGGTAGCATGAAACCAAACATAACTTCCATTACTATTTATATCTCCTGGTGAACCTACTCACTTGACTTAAGTAGCACTAGCATGAAACAAAGATGATAATATCCTTAGAATAAACTTAAACAAATACTTTCTAGAGCTTAAATGTCAATAACTGCGGTTATAACTATGTTAAATGAAGTTGTAAGCCTTCTCACATAGTTGATATAAAGGTGCATTTACTATTTTTTTCAACTAAAAGTAAGGCATTCTCTCAAAAAACTGTCATAGTAATCTAATATAAGACCAAACCTTTAACTCTTTCCTCACATAAACCCGACATCTTGCGGCAGATAAGTTCTCAGAAATTTCAACTTCTGATGCTGAATCCTTGGGAAGATCTTTCCTAATCAGTCTTGAAGCGGCTACAGGGCCATTACTCTGAACTAGTTTTTTGGAAGAGAATGTTCCAGCAGGAGTTTGAATTATCAAAACATTATCAGAGTTAGGTGTCCTGCATAGAAATAAGTAACCAAATGCATTTAAACTCTCCATTCGATCAAAAAGAGATTCAAATAATTGAGTTTCATCAAAGACTAAATATGCCGGTAAAATTATAGTAAAATCATCTAATATATCATGCATAAATTGATGCATGCTATTACATGCTTTATGATTACCATCAGTTATATAATCTTACCGATGATGAGCACAATATGAAATCTTCTTTGTTGTCTGCTTGCCATTCTTTTCCAAGCAGTGCAGCTGGATACAACATATTAAAGTTAAGCCTTTGTACACAAACATTGAGACATAAGGGGTAAAAAATATTTATAAACTTTTCTTCATTGAAGACATAAATATCGGTGTAAAAAGTATGTGCTGGCAGCAATCAGTGCTAGTGTACCTCCATCCTATAACCTGCCCGTGATGCACAGATGGCATGGTAATAAGTCGAGCACCTGTAGCATTGTGTGCAAGAACCATGTATTTGCCTACAAATAACACACATCTGGAGCAATGGATCAGAATAGAATGTAATTAGATTGTTGTAGCCAAATATACAAGATCTGTAGTATTTGAACATCAAAGTGGCTTAATTTATAGCACTAAATATACCACCTTCATAAACACCAAAGGAGCGATGTTTAATATCCCAATAGCAGGTTCCATAAGCTCGTCACTAGCAAAAGCAACTTGTGGCTGAAACCAAGCACATGTCACGTGCACCCACAAGTTATCAACATTTGTAGGTTTCAAAGCACCACCTGAATGAACCAGGTTACTGATTAGCAGAATACTCAAAAAAGAATATTGCAACTAGATATTCAGAACTCAGATTGGTGAAACTCGTCCGACTCAGGTGTGGTTCAATTTTAGCAAAAGTAATACTCATGCCAGTTGGGCAGTGAAGCAAAACCAAACTGAACAATTGAGATCATGTAAACATTATGTCACTACTGCTGACTTAGAGCTAGGTTCGAACATCAATAGAAGTACACGAATGGATCATCCTACCATTGAAAATATTTGGTCCTTTTATTAAAGGGAAGAATTGTGGAGTAGTTCTCAAATGTACAGGGATGTAGTGGTACATTAACATACCTCTTACAGGGCAAAGACAGCACTCCCTTTTTTGTTCAGGTGTTTCACAGGCCTTACAAACCCATGAGGTGAAGTCCTGCTTACCCCTCACACCATAGCATTCCTGATGAACTGCTATTTGACATCTGAAAATGTTGTTTATTGCAGCTTGGAATTCAATCTATATTTCAAAATGATTTTACCCAGAGAAAAAACAATATGAACCACATAAGCTTAACTACCTGTTACAAATCACGATTTTGTTGTAATCCCAGTCTTCGACCCATCTACAGACTGCACATCTTTCAGTTGTCCATTTTACATTCACAGCATCGTACGGTTCTGTAAAATGTAAAAAAATTCAAAGTTCCATTACTTCCAGGAAATGATCATTTAATTATAGGCCACTACGAATATCCAAATCAAAGGTCAGTTACCATTTAACAGATCAAGTAACTTCTGTTTTTTCATTTTCTGGGAGCGTTTTGCAGGATTTGTGGAGCATACGTTTTGTTCACGTTGATCTATCTGCAAATTAAGATTTTAGAATATCATGAAACAAGCAAATAGAAGCAAAAACACACAAGTTGTACAATAGCATTAAGAACACTAATATGCAGTAGCACAAGAGCTATCAGAAAGTACATATTTAGTAGCAAAAGTATGTTGTGACCATTGTACGAACCCATTTTCCAAATGGCATCAATGTGTCCTTAATTTTAATACTGGACTTCCAATTTTTACTTCTGCAGCCTGCGTGCCGCTCCCATTCATTGAACAAAAATTTTTGCCCCTTGCAAGGAGCACAATGACAAGAAATCCTGCCAAATTGAATTTTCAGATGTCATAAATAGATTATATTATTTATAAAAGAGTGGAAATCACAGCTAATAGGCATGCAAAGACATCTAAGTGATGAATAAGAAAGATAGGCCTAAGCAAAAAAGGATCAATCATCTTACTGGTCCATAATTACAGCAAAAAAAAATGTGTTAAAAGTAGGAATAACTTTACTGCTTAAGTGATGAATAAGAAAGATAGGCCTAAGCAAAAAAGGATCAATCATCTTACTGGTCCATAATTACAGCAAAAAAAATGTGTTAAAAGTAGGAATAACTTTACAGCTTACAATTCGAGATCTGGTAAGTACGTTCCTTCCATGTCAAAACAGACAAGTGCAACTTTTTCAGGTTTACTTCCTTTCTGTGTAGAGCTGTCTTTTCTGTTTCACAAGAAGATTTTTACAGGTTACTCTTAAGTAAATCAAATAGAACATTTGAATATGAAAGCTCATAAACAAAATGGCTGTAGCTCACCTTTCGTCAGAAGATATTGCTTTCTTGCTGGACAGATTTGCATTCTGTTTAACCCTACAGTACGGGCAGAAATAACTGTTGTCTCGTAGATCCTACAGAATTGAACTGAGCTTGTTAAAGATGGTTAGAACAACAATGGTAATGCCGTATTTCTTTATAATAGCAAGAAAAAAAGGTGAACCTTTAGGTTGCTGCACTTTTTATCACATTCTGCATGAACCCAACTTTCACAACCATGACAGCAAACCTGGTTAATCACTTCTGTCTTCAGAACATGCAGGATTGAAGGAAGCAAGATATTTATTGCTCTACTGACTACATTCTTACCCATCTTCTGCTGCACATATGTCGCCAACTTTTCAAACATATACCACAGTACTGTTTTGATCTCAAGATCTGCAGGTATGGAAATTAGTGTAATAAGGACAAAATGGTCCAAGTCAAGTAAACAACATCAGAATATTGTAAGCTGTCGAGTAGGTTTGCCAATGCATACCCTAGCACAAAGCCTGCAAGCAAGTTGCTCCATAACATAAACCATCTTGTTTGATTCGTTGTTTGGAAAGCAATTTCCACAACTTTCGCACTGCAGTGCTCTTTTATAGCGCTGTGTACAACGAATAAGCAAACAGAAATTAGACTAATAAAGCAATATATGATTTAGCTACAGTGGTTTCAGTTTTTTTCACTTATTATGTAATAGTAAGTTGGCAAGAACAATAATCACTTGGTCAGTTAAGTCATCTGGAACCATCTAGGGAAAAGAGCCGGTGGCAATCAATAATAGAGAAAAATGATGAAACACCATCATCCTGCTATGTGCACACAGCACACAGCAGCTAGAGTATATCTGTAACAATTTTCCATCAGCCTCCAAGTTTAGGTTTCAGGAAAGATCATATTAAATTATTAGACATTAGTGCAGACAAACTGCATCATATAACTTCATATTTAATGCAGATAGAGCTACAGCATAAATTATCATGGAAACAAGCAAATAGACAAATTAACATAAAACCAGGGAAGAAGGGGCATTGATCATTGTATCTAGTTGAAAACGTTGAATTCTCATGTGTGTACATGTTTTCTAGCTGTGCAGTGACTACAAAACTCATCAACTTGCCTTGATCTGTAACTGGCACTCAAGTTCATTTGAGCCAGTCACTTCTTCCAACTCATCTGGAAAAACCACAGGCTGCCCAACTGTGCTGCCATCAATCGGCACTTCTGAGAATCCCTGATCAGCCAAAAAGGCCTCTTCGAATGCCCTCTGGAAATCACCATGTTTGCAACTGCTTAGTTCTGTCTGCCCATGAAATCTGCACAGCACAGTTACTCCCACTTCTTACCACTAAAAAGGTCTTCCCTACAATATTTTAGAGCAGCACTTTAACTGCTATAACCAAAATTTAATTTAGTGAAAAATTAGTACATACCGATCCATGTAGTCCACAAAAGGAAATACCCCTCCCTGCCTCACCCAGATGTACTTCTGCAGCACAATGACTCATCAAGTCATCATTCAGCAAGAAACATCTCAAAAGCCAAAAACATCACAAATTTAAGTCATTCATTGCTGACGAAGCATACCTTCTCGTCAGCAAACTCCATACACCAGCCAAACAGCATCACGCAGAACACGGCGTGATGATGAGGCTGTGGCGGCATCGCGTCAGCAGCAGCCTCCTGAGTTGGGTCGACTACCATTCCTGGCCACACTGGCTGCCGCTTCCCAAGCTTTGCCCACACAATGTCACCATACACAAACTCACTGCCCCAATGAAAGAGCTCCTCTTCCTCTGCTTGCTCGTATCGCCTTTTTATTAGCTCCTTTCTATGGTAATAACCGTACGGCTCATCATGAATCGAGGTGAGGGTGCTCGTGGAGATGGAGTACTTCCTTGCGGCACAAAAATTCTGGTAGGCTCGGTGATGCTTGGGATCCTCGTCGTCCTCGTCATCATCATCGCCATCGTCATCCACCTCAGACAATGTGAGACTCCTATCAACGATCGCACCTGAAGAGTATAGAACCTCGCTTTTGGGCACGAGCTGCTCTGCCTTGACCGGCGCAGGCGGCTTGGCCGGTTTCTCCTTCTTCCAGGGGTCAATGAGCACCGAGTCGTTGAACCGCGAGGGCAGCACCTGCGCGCGTCCACGGGACGTGCGCACCACCGGAGGCCGCGCCGCGGCGGCGGGCGCCAGCGCGGCGCCAGCGGCAGGCGAGGCGACCTCGGCCTCCTCGCACCAGCGGAACCCGAAGGCCGCGTAGGGGATCCCCGAGGCCGGCACCTGGCCCAGCAGCTCCACGGGGAAAAACTCGTCGCCCCGCTGCCTCTTCCGCCGCGCCTCGGAGCCGTCCCCCTCGTCCTCCCCTCCTCCGGCGCCGCCCCCGGCATTGCAGCGCTTCAGCGTGAGGATCTCCGACCGCTGGCTCCGCTTGAAGATCATCCCTCGCCAGCACCCCTCCCCACGCCGTCCAATTCCCCCAAACCAGCGCCCGGACCACCGCGCCGCCCCCCGGCGAATCCCGGCGAGGCCTCCCCCCAGACAAACCCTAACCCTACCCGCGCCACGCCGACCCGAGGGAATGGGGAAAATCTCTCTCTCTCTCCACCCTTCTCCCGAGCCTCAGCCTGCCCTCGCGGACACGGAAGGCAGCACGAGAGGAAGGAAGGAACAATCCCGGATGGAGATGCGCGCTGAGAGAGAGGAGGGATCGGTTTGGGACTTCGGGATTTGAGTTTTTTTTTTTTCCTTCCTCCCTCTCAGCCTCTCTCCCCTTCCGCTCGGCTTGTTCCTTGTGTTGTGTGTTCTGATGGGCTTCTTCCAACTTCCAAGTCCTACGGAAAAAAACGAGCAGAGAAGGAGCACGCGACGCGACGCGACTCCGGCGGTTAAAAAAATTGGGTTTTTTCCCAGCTTCTTTCGCGTGAAATGACTGAAATCGGCGGTGGATTCGATAGGGCGTTGCACGGAAGAAGTCGTCGCCGTCGTTGTGGGAGCAGGAGCAGGAGCAGGAGCGCGTGCGGTTGCCGTCTCGATTCGAGCCGTGTTTGGATTTCTGGTACGAGTTTGGGGAGCGCATTTTTTGATTTTGGGGTCGTGGCCGCAAAAGTTTGGTTTGCGGAAGGAGAGTTTGGAAATTTTTTTGTCCCTATGTTTTGGTGAGAGTCCTGAGCTTGAATCTTTGGTTCGTGTGTGCCGGAAGATGAAATCTTTGGTTTCGACGAGGATTTGTTTGGTTTGGGCACAGCTCGGGGTGGCGATGAACAAGTTTTGTACGGTGCACGAACGGTGGTAGTTGGTAGAGGGAGACGAGATGCGTTGACGAGGGGAAGCGGGCGATCTCGCCACCATCTTGATTTTGATCCTGCTGCCCCGTTCTTGTTTCGTGCTCTTTTCAGGTTGGTCAGGACGGCAGCGTTGATCCACGATTGCTTCCCTGCTCGTCTCAGCGTTGATTTCTCGGAATTTTCATGTCGATCTCCTCGGGAAAAGGTTCTCGGCACCGGGCGGCAGAAGACACTGTGGCACGTGTAGATGGCAACCACGAGAGCGTCAGATTCGAGCACAAGAGGAACTAATCGGAGCTCCTTCCTCTCTATTTTGCCGTGGTCGGAGTTGAGATGACGAAAGTTTTTTTCCGCATTCAGCAGCGTTGTGCTTGTAAGGTGGAATCTTCATTTCGTTTTCTGGGCGATTGAAGATGCTGCTGCTTCGAAGCTCGTTTTTTTTACACGGTTTGTTGCGGAATTTGGTTTTGGTTACTTGAGCAATGAACCAGAGGCGAGCTCGCCAAATCGCCAGCTCGGGGGTTGCATGAATAAGAAGTTTGTGCAGGCGTGCAGCGGCACAGGGACGCCTGGAGAGAGAGAAAAAAAAAAGGTTCTGATTTGGAGAGGTCGGATGCTAATGCCTTGATGATCGAGGACGAAGATATGTGGGTGATTTCGCCACCTCGAATTTGATTCGGCGAGCCTCGACCCTCGTTCTTGCTTCGTCGTCTTCTTCCCAAGCTCGGCCACGACGGCGCCGCCGATCCGCGAGAGGTTCTCTGCTTGGATTTCTGAAGAACACGCACGCACGCGCAGAGCACAGTGCGTGAGTTGAGAGAGTGGCATCCTGCCGGAGCCGGGAGAGGGGGGCGTTGATTTCCTCTCCCCGCCGGCCGTACGCTCGTGCCGTCTCGCCGCGGTGCCTCCCGTGCTTCCCCGGCCACGTTTATCAGCGAGGCACGGTGGGTTGTGAACTGTGACGGCGACTCCCGTGGCCGTGCCGAGCAGAGACGGCTCCGGCCGCTGCATCGGCTGTCAGATCCCCGCGGGGAGGGGTGCGGACGTGCCAGTGGGGCGTGGGCCCAATTGCAGAGTGATCCCCGGCGAGCGGCGCGAGTCGGCTCGTTCCTCACTCGCTTGTGAATTGTGGTCGTTGTCCCGTGCTTCCCCCGGCCAGCAATTCGAGCTTGGATTTCGGCATGGTTCGTGGTGGCAAGTTTAGCTTGGGTTTTGATTTGGAGAATGAAATTCAGATGCTGGCTTCTTAGTGACGAAGACCGGCGATTTGTTTCCGTGGTTTGGGCATGGGACGAGCCCGAGCTTGAAGTGGCAATGAACAAGTTTTGTGCAGTAGGGCAAACGGCAAAGGAGCTAGTAGGTAGAGCGAGGAGAGAGAGGTTTTGGTTTGAGAAGGTGAGGATTTGGATACCTCAATTTATTTATTTTTATATATTATGTGGTCTAATCTTTCTCTGTGTTATTTTAGCTTGGCTATGGCCCACGAGGCCACGATGGTGTCGCTTATCCGTAAAGAGTCATGGGACAGATTCTAGGCTTGGATTCTTGGAATTCTCATGCTGATCTCCTAGGTGTTGAGTGTAACCAAAATGACGAAAGAACTCACCCACGATGGATGGTAGGTGTAGATCCTACTCAAGGCACCATGGGGAGTACACGGGTGAGTCCAAGCAACACAGAATATTGATTAGTTGAATGTAAGCCAAATGTGCAAGCGTCTTCAGCATCGTGTGCGGTAGCACCGACGTCGCCTGTCGGATCGTGCAAGGGCCAAGATGTGGTGCCGACGCCGCATGACGCAATAGCAGTGATCCCAAGACTCATTCTTCAAGTCAAGTCTTGCGCTGGGCATGGATATGGGAGGTGAAGCTGCCATCTTCCACTCTAGAGAGTGTATGTGTGCGTGAGAGATGTTGTGTGCAGAGGATTCTTCTTCATGGCGATGTCGGTCCTGGATTCCCATGTGGCTAGATTGTTCCATATCAACAGCATCGCCACCGTCATCCGTGCTCTCCCATGGCCTTTTTTTTTGCTCCCATTCTCCTCAAGGCAGCGTCATCCCGTGCAAGCCGAGAGCCTGCTGGTGGCATGATGTGACTTGTGAGTACGGCCTTGCTTCTCTATGCCCAACACGGCGCTGCGGGCCGATGCTAGTGAGAGTATTTCGTTGGTGCATGTGGATTTGTTTTCAGTTTACTATAGTAAATTTTGTGTTAATTTACATGTTTGTTTTTCCCGGTATGCAACTCGATGTGCCATGACGTTAGGAGTTTTGGGCAAAACTATCGAACGGTATAACCTTTAGGTCTCAATAGATGGTACTCGAAACAATAGCCTTTCCACATGCATCCGTTTACATGCATCCGTTTTCTATGTTGCAACATCTGTTTTCCACATTGTGCGGCATCCTTTTTGCCGTGACTGCTTAATGCTTTTTTTGCGCTCACGTCACCGTGCGCATACCCCGCTTGTGGAACAATGGGGTAAGACAGTGTAATGTCACGTCACTAAAACCAGCCACGTATGTCGCGACGCCAACGAAAACCATCTCAAACTGTGGTGTGATAAGTCAAGGGACCATCTTGGTCTGTTTTTTCTAATTGGAGGATCACCCTCACCCGCTATTCCACATTAACATCCATATTGCTTTGCAGGTTATAGTTCAGGGATGGAAAAGTTTTTTTCCTTTAAAAATTGAAGAGTGAATTTTTTGTAGTGGTTTTCAATATAATTCGCTAATCCCTAGGGTTCCGGTTAGCAATTTTATGTGTGCAGTTTGAAGTTGCATTCTAAGTTGGACCCTAGCGGTGAGTCAGCCATTCTTTCGCTATTCGACAAAGCGTCCATATAAGAATCGCTAATAGCGTTCACCTTTCTGATGTGGATCTAAAAAAATCGCAAATTAAATATCATCTAAAGTAAGACAAATATATATACTAATATAAAGAGAAAATTGGTCTTAGAAACTTGTCTCGTCTGTGCACATAAATATGTAAGTGTCAAAACCGCTTATTTAGATAACCAATCTTGCGAAACCATTGCAATCGGATCCATATAATGGTTTTTTAAGTTGTTTTAGTGATGTGGATTGCCATGTCAGCGCCTACGTGGTATTTTTTTCTTTTTTTACTTTTAATGTGGGACCTACGTGTCATGTCTCCCCCTCTCATCTCTATACCTCTCCTCGCATGCACGTACGCGAGAGTCCCCACATTAAAAGTAAAAAAGAAAAATAAAAAAAGACATATAGACACTGACATGACAGTCCACATCAGCAAAACAACATAAAAAACCAGCCTATGAACCTAATTGCAACGATTTCGTAGGTTTGGGTAACTAAATAAGCGGATTCGATACATAAGGATTTATGTGCATAGACAGGACAAGTTTGGGGACCAATAGTGCAATTTTCTCTAATATAAAAAACACAAGTTTCAATCCTCTCTTGGTTGACACAATAAATCAGAGTCCTCTGTCTCATCACATTTGATGGGAGTGAATTGCACCAAAGGTCCCTGAACTTGTCCCATCAGTGCACATAACTTCATAACTAACAAAACCACTTATTTAGATATCCGAACTTGCGAAGTCGTTGCAATTAGGTCCATAGGGTGGTTTTGTATGGTAGTTTGGTGACGTAGACTGCCATGTCACATGCCATATGGCCATATATGAGCTATCTAAGTGGAAAACATGATTTTCACAATTTTAAATTCTAAAATTATATTCAAAATTTTATATTGTAAAAATAAAATTCAAAAAAATAAAGTTTGATTTTAATAATTTAAACAATAATTTCTGTTGTTTTAAATTTTAATTACAAAAATTATAAATCTAAACTTTTGAAATTAATTTTAATAAATAAAATCCAGAAATTTATTGTTTACTACACATATATAGCCCATGTAAATTTTAAAATTCATTTTTTTTAAATTTTGAATGCAAAATTCCATTTTTATATTTAGATTTGCTTTTCAAAAAACTACAATTTTGAATATCATTTTTATAAAATTCATGTTTTGTCATGTATATAGGTCATATAAGGCTACATGCCTACATGTGATTAAAAAAGCCACATGGCATGTGACATGGCAATCTATGTCACCAAACCACTAACCAAAACCACCCTATGGACCTAATTACAACGATTTCGCAAGTTCGCATAACTAAATAAATGGTTTTGTTTGTTGCAAATTTATTTGCACTGATGGAACAACTTTAGGGACGTCGAATGCAGGGCCGTGCGAGGCGGAAGGGGCCGCCTTGCCCCCCATGGACAAGGGCCCCACCCCCGGCGATTGCGGTCTTTGCGATCGGCGATTCGGTCTTTGAGGCCGAGCTCTTGTTGTGTGCCTGTATCAATTGATCAAGTGCCAGGTTGCCGGTGCTCGATTCAAAGTCTGAAATGCCCAATTGAGAGGATTGCCCATATGGTGATTGTGGAAACCCAAAACTTCAAATCAATCCAAGCCCTTGGATATCACATACGATGGCTGATGGACGTGACAGCCCACCGCCGCGTCGATTGCAAACCAGCACTGCCGCAAGGTTCGTTTGTGATTCCTCGTCTTCCAATCAATCTGACTCACGATCTGGCAGTTCGTTCAATCGTTCATCGTCTTCAATCTTCTGATCAATCTTGCGAATCCCATCGTGTGCGGGCTCGCGGCATCGGCACTGGCACATCGCCAACTGGGACAATTCGCCAAGTGATTTTTGATCAAGAACGTAGGTACGTAGTTGACTAGTTGATCTCGTCTCTTTAAACTAGACTAGATTAAAATAACATACCCAAATCAATTCATTCTATATTTTTATTGTCTATTGATCTCTTGTCAAACCCTAGGTACACATGTCTGCTATGGAGGTTTTTTAGTTTGTCAGGAAAATGAACTAGCAACTTTATGTATTGAGAAGAAATTATTGAATGATATTAATATTGAGGTCATAATTAATGATTTTGCATCTAGAAATGTTAGAAGACATTTCTAAGATGATCTCTACAAATATTTTTGGTAAAAAAATCTTACTTATACTTGTACTTTTGTTTATCGCTATAATTTCTACAATACATTGAATGTTTGTCTTTTTAGTTGATATATGGTATTATAAAAAAGCTAATACTTATGTTATGGGGCCTCCGCCTATGATTTCGCCTCGGGCCCCCAAAAACTCAGGAACGGCCCTGGTCGAATACAATTTACTCAATTGCAATTTGGTTCCACTCTATCTATCCCGTTGCCCCTTCCCTATTGACATCGAGCGCGCTGTTATGCTAACTATGCAACACTTTCACCAGAAACCTACCACATGATATGGTGTTAATCATGTCGTCCCTTACTTGCCTCTGTCCTCCTCGTGCCCTCGACCCCTCACCCTTGCATGCATGACGCTCGTTCCTTGCACTCTGCTGCCCTATGCGGCTATGCCTAGGCACAACACAGTAATCTCTCTGTGCCGTGCCGGCGCGGGTTGACCTGATAGCCAAAAGCAAGGCTCGCCCGACACCCAAGCACAACACGAGAGAGATTTTTTATAAATTTATAATTTATTTCAATAAAAATTTGTCTAAAAAGATGTATATCGATATTCTCTATAACTTTTATGTAGAGCACAAAATCATGTGTATGGGAAAACCTAAAAAAAATGTAGATTACAGGAAGAGGTGGCATTGGCCTTAGAATACACAGTGTACTAAATAATTTTTATAAATTCATATGTTGCTGGAATGAAAAGGTTGTCTCCATGAAAATGATACATCCAAATTCTCTGTAACTTTCACGTAGAAACACAAGTTTGTACAAGCAGTAAAAGACATAAGAAAAACATAATTACTGACCCAACCCTTGATTCAGGTCGGGTTGGCCCAAGCATGGCCCATATGCCTGGTGCTAGGTTTTCAGGTGTGGCCCAGCCTGCTAATTGGACCGTGCCAACTCGACTCATACGTTTTTATACCTTGTTGTGCTTCGGCTTGCCGATTTCAGGCCATCCTTGATTCCTTGGGGTGGCCAATAAAAAGCTCGGCCCAACTCCCGCTTGAAAGTCACGCTTCTTGCATGTTGGTTTTGCCACATGTTGTATCTGATCCATGTCTAGACGTCTAGGGCCACACCATAGCAACATTAGCGCATGTTGGCACAGCTGCTATGATTAACTCGTTCGTCTCCTAACTCGATGACCGCTAAGCAGACCACCGAACGATGGCCATCCTCCTCGTGATCACGTAGTGTAGGGCCATAATGAAGTTGCATCGATAAGCTAGATAAAAAATGATGAGGTTCACTTACACTCTTAACATGTTAAGTTGTCTTACCGGGAGCACAACTATTAGGTTTTGTAGGTGTACTTATTGAAATAAATAACTAATTTTTTGCTAAATCTTTTCATGGACCCTGGTGCTTGTATATCCCCTCCAACTATATATATTTAGATAACGGTATGTATACGGCTTACGAATAGAACATTAAAAAATTTGAACATCTTCCTTATAATGAAGGGGTCTATATTACATAAAAATATTTACAAACAATTCTATTATTGAACCTCCACGGTAGTTGATAAAGAAAGATATGACCACCATTTCTAAGGACCACTGGCGGATCTACCGCCCGGGCAGGGTGGGCAACTGCCCGGGCTTCGTAGGAGGAACACGCCGCATATATGTGCTGCAGCCGTGGAATTCTTGCGATGCAATTTGCCCGACCGACTGAGCGGCATAGGTATACAGTGTCAGCGATAAAAATGCAGTAATGGAAAGATGCGAGAGGATCGATTAGACAATATGCTATTGTGGTTTGTGGGCAGTTGAGCCGTTAGCTAGCTTCTGCGGTCATGTCACTGATCCACTTAATTTGCCAAAACCAACATGATAGGAGGCCACCATACCAGATCAAACATGACATGATCAAGAGCCACCGGCCGCAGTATTAATTCATTACTTCAACATATTTATGTAAAATCTTCCTGTGTTATAAACTACGCTACTAATATAGAAAGTTATGTAGGTAAAAGAGGCGCCCTCAAAACTTATGTAAATCTAGCCAACCCAAATATTTTGAGTCGTCTTGACGATACTTTCCAAAGCTATCAAAATTAACCTACCATTCCAGCGGCCGCAGGTGCTCCAATCTCTTATTGTGTTGTTTATCTTTCAATCCCTTGGGCTCGTGGTGCTTGAACTTATGCAACCTGTAAAAGCATCTTGGTTATTTGACATATATCTTTTGTTTTCAATTTGTGGCTTGTAAAATTTCCACACAATTCAGTCTCACAAAATCATTTCTTTAACATGGCCAATTCATTTTTTAGTGCTCCCAAAACCTGTTTTAATTAAATATTTTGATTATGGATCTCTCGAAGCATATGTTAAATACCAACAAGCTTGCCCAGGCTTACAAAAAATTCTGGCTCCGCCACTGCTAAGGACCTATAAGTCTCAAATATATCCTCTCTCTCTCTCTCTCTCTCTCTCTCTCTCATGCAACACCGCTCATTGATGAAACCAATACGCTCTCCCTGAAAATAGTATGCATAAAAGAAATGTTTTGTTGTATTAGTCAAAACAAAATCATTTTAATAAAACTATATAGACCATAACAATGATATAACATGACATGATATGATATTGATCATTTTTTTTGTCTTATCACACTCGCTAAACCAATCCCAAGTATGCAGGAACCTCCTCTAACTATTCCTAGGTACGCCTCTACAACTAGCTGTTTTTTGAACCACCCAACGACAGTCACTGTCCACAACGGTGGTTAAGTTGGTGGGCATGGATCTTTAGCAAAGCATACATGCAAGTGCAGTCAGGGGCAGGTCCAGAAAACAAGTCGCTGGAGTCGTTGGGGTTATTTTAACACTAAACCACTATGTTTAAGCTTCAAAGTGTAGCTTTATATGTATATATACTAATAGGGTAGCAATAAATAAGAAGGGTTTGTCCGAAAGGCACCGGGGTCGCTTGACCCGGTGCCAACACTGTAGATCTGCCCCTGAGTGTAGTTAGGTTTCTTATGTTTACATCTGTAAATTCTAATTCTGAGAAAATCCCTTGCAGGTTGTGCCATCGTCTGCCATGCCGTCGTCCTACCCCTGCCCTGCAGCGCCCCATCGCGCTGGACATCCACAAGAGGACAAGACCACAATCGTGCGGCAGAGCAACTGAGCAACTTTAGGGGACAAGGTACTTTTGAGGGTTTGGACTGTGGAGTTATTCATTGGAGACATTACTGTCATAGAGCATCCACACAAGACACTCCATCCCCACACTACATTTCACTATTAGTTACTCCCTCTAAATCTTTTTCACATTTTACACTACACCGTAAAATATTTTTTTCTCCATCAAACACTATATTCAAAGCTATAATATTTTTGGAAGGGCTGACACGGATGTTTAAATGAATTTTCACCTTTGATATAAATTTTCTGAGCTTGTAGCGTCAAGGATTTTTTTAGAGAGAGTTTGTAGCGTCAAGTTAGAAAACGATAAATAAATGTGCAATTTGCATCACGTTTCTTCAGGTCTGATTCTATTTATGAGTTCATTTCATTGCTGTTCAGCTAAATCTTGAGGTTTGATTGGCATCGTGTTTCTTTCAGTTTAGGACGTCAAGTGTGACAGAGCTACAGCCCATCAAATGAAGGCCCATCAGGCCGGTGTGTGTGGCAGGCCGTGCGAACTGGCGAAGTATTCAGCCTGTTGCTGGTGCGGGTGGGATAGTACCACATCGGCATCGAGACTTGAGAGACGATGGGGCGGATGGCTATTTAAGAGGAGAACATATCCTGTGCAACGGTTTTCGTCAAAGTCGTCAAAGCCATTAATAAAATCATGAAAAATTACGAAAAAATCATACGCGTCTTGAAATCATACTTCATATATATAAAATTTGAGTTCAATTCGCTATATTTTAGCAGTAGAAAAAGAAAATTACGTGATTTTTTAGTATAAATCATCGAAATTTTCTTTTTACTGTGCTTTAAATATAACGAATTTGAACTTGAAATTTTATATATAGGTGGAGTATGACTTGAAGTACGTGTATGATTTTTTTTAGAATTTTTCATGACTTTTGCTAGTTGGTTTGCACGGCGTTTGTTCGGCGGTTAGATTATAATCTGAAAAGGTTGTGATGTTTTTATAGAAGATTTAAAGAGGTAAAAAAATTATGAAAAAAATATTTTTGAGATCTTTGAGACAAATTTTGTAAAGTTTCGAAAAAATAATTATAAAATATTTCAAAATATAACCGGTACAAAAATAACAAATTTTAAGCTGCAACTTATAATCTGATTATTATGCTGAAAGAAACACAGCCTAAGAGAGACCGGGTGCAGTTGGAGAATGCACGCAGCTGCGTGGTGAGCATAAAGCGAACTATTCTTTCGCCTTTTACTAAAGAATACCGTGTGCACGACACGATAAGCAGCATACGATAATTTTTGGAGGGCGCCTCTTTTTTAAGGGCCCCAACAATTTAAAAATGATATTTTTTTAATTTTGATTTGATTTGATTTGATTTGATGGTTAACGGCCCCAACAATTCAAAAAATAATTTTTTCTCTTTCTTTGAGTGCCCCAGCAATTGGAAAAAGTATTTCTGTTTTATACGTACGTGTCCTCATTATTAATATAGGACTTTGTGCTCTCTTCTCTGGAAGGAATGAGAGTGATTGTCAAATGCTAAAATCTCGCTCCAGTGGATGCTCCTATCACTTGCTGCCATATGCTTCAGTGTTGATTCGTTATCATTATTTTGTTTCAAAGCTCCATCATCTCTTGAACAATCAAGCAATCATGTTTGAATATTCAAAATGGCCCAATTATGCTATGTTATGTACCAAGTGCGGTGACTGTAACCCTGTAGTTGGATACTTGCACTATTTCTATAACTAATTTATGTTGGATTTATTTTTCCCGGTGGTGGTAATGGAATCTTGGCAACGCTTGAACAATCAAAATTGTGTTGTGAACTTTGTGACTGTAGCTGGATAAATGCATTGTTTCTACATGTTGTTCAGCTCATGAGGTCATTATAGCATTTTAATTTTTATGGGTGCATGCCGTCTAGTATACAATATTTATTGCAGTGTTGTTGTCTGAATAATTTTGCTTCTGTTGACACATGCTATTGCTTATGTTTGCTGAATGCTGACGCTGAGCGCAGAACTGGGCGGGTCGGCTTGGACACCAGTCAAGCATACCAAATTCAGGATGGGGGCAACCAGATGGGATCCTTGGTGCCAGATAGGACAAGATGCTTAGAAACTCGAGTCGGGTCGAGTATGGCATGATCCGACCCTGATCCGATCCACCATCTAAATTTATACCGCTATACGTGCCTCAAAATGAGCCCTCCGGCCCCAGCCCACAAACATTGGCAAGGTTGTCCAGAAGAAAAGCAAGAAACTTGCTGGCTCCGGCACTTTGCAAACAAGCCCCTTCGATTTCTCACATTGGCATCCCAAGTTCTCAACCCCCTCTTTCGCTCTTCTTCCTCCTTTCCGCCCGTTGGAAAGTCCCCCATTCCGCTCGCAATCGCATCTCCCGGCGGCCGGCGATACCCTCGAAGGGCGGATCCGGCGGGGTTGCACTGCGCCGCAGCCCTCGGAAGCTCTAGAGCGGCTGCACAGCCGTTGTTGCACGCTTCTTTTTCCACTTCCCCTTGCGGCCCCATTGGAATCTGAGAGAGAATCGGTCGCGTCGAATAGCGCGGCGACGGGGTGGTTCCCGGGACAAGAGCGAGGGACGATGATACTGCTCCAGTCCCCGTCGAGGTTTCTGCTCCAGATCCTGCAAGATCGCGTCCTCAGGTTCGTCTCTGCACGACCAAGTATTTCCATTTTTTTCTGGGCACCGAAGGTATTGCCATCATGCCATATAGTTCACGCGAGGTTGCTTGGTGCAGTGGCGACAAGGGCGTGGACATCGACTGCCACACGGTGGAATTCGACGACGTGCGGTATCATATACAGGTACATGGTATCAACCTGCCGGATCTGGATGTCTATTTTTCGCTGTCGGATTTGTTCCTAATATAAGGCACTGTTCGTGTTGCCTGTCCTAAAGTTCTTAACATCGTGACGACACTAAATATACATTGGACGTAAGGATCAATTATTAGCTTCTAAATGGTGATATCCTAATGGTTATTGGGCTTTGGTTGCAGTTTTCTATGAGGAATCCAAAAGTAATGGTGCTATCAGTGGCATTACCCCTCCCACCTCCTGAGGCAGTTCTATATGATGGCCTTCCTCTTGGTGCTATAGAGTCTATAAAGGCGGCTTATGGGTCCGTTGTTCAAATTCTCGATCCTCCAAAGGATGGCTTTGATCTCACAATGAAGATAAACATAACAAAGCTTCCACCAGATGAAGGTTCTAGAGTTCCCTTTCCAAGGTTATCATTGTCTTGTTGTGCTACATGACCAAATTAGCTGATGGTTTTATGTATCTCTAGATGTTTTCCATTGTCAAATTTGAGCTTGGTGCAACCTGATAGTTGTAGATAGCTTCATGTGTTTACAACTAGATGTTTGATCAAAGTTATTTTAGAAAGATGCCAGATATTGTAATATATGTTGCACCTAGGTGAGGAAGTGCCCATGTCTTTGTTGACTGTAATGTATTGTGGCTAGATCATGGAAACTGTTAGCTCGATGGGGTTGCCTTTAATGTTTTTAAATGAGAGGAAAAAAAACGTCAAGCTTAATTTATTATAGGTCCTTAGTTTTCTGTGATCTTGTTTGCATGAGATCATATTGCACTCTAGATATCAATCCTATCATTCCACTGAAGTAAATTCATTTACATCTCTGAATCTGCGGTCTAAATTCATTATAATGATGTCAAGCCTCTTTATTCGTTTACCATTCTTCTCTTGTGCCGTGCAATTTGGTAAGTATCGAACTCAGATTTTAGGGCTTCTTGGGGGAATGCTCAGTTAATATCTTTGTTTTCTTCCCAGATAAACATACTTCGTTTTTTACTGATGCCTAGTTTGTTCAATGTTTTTTTTGAGAATTTATTTGTTTAATGTTGAATTGTTGACACAAGGAATTCTGAAAATTCTCTTTTGCTCCATCACAATCCACAACCTTACTTGTAGACAATTGCACTTATTCTTCAGAACATGGGAGTTAGCCAAGTACTAGCTATGCACATTATTTGTTTGGATCAAGCCTGTTCAAATCATAACATGTACTGACAAGATCTTATTCACTTAAGTTGTATTCTCATTTGTTATTTGTATATGTATTATCTAACCAACTATTTATTTCTTATGTTCCAGAGCAACGGAATGCTATCCTGACACAAATTGCATCTGTGAGAGAGGTTGTGCTGGGTGCACCTCTGAAGCTTCTGCTGAAGCATCTAGCTTCAAAGACAGTGGCTCCTAATGTTGGCAAGTTGGTTGCTCTTGTTCATCGTCCCAATGAATCCTTCTTCCTTGCGCCCCAGGTAATTTTGAAAATAAATAGATGGATACTTTGTTAGGTATCTGTCTAAGTGAATCTGTGGATAGGCAGATGTTACATATGTAGTTGATGTTTACTGCTGGCTCTAATTTGTAGCTGCTGCGTTTGTTTTCAGTGTGTGGGTAATAAAACTAATTCTTTCTTTTTCTAGGTAGACAAAGTTACAGTTGTGTATCCAATGAGGTTCCAGGATTCCATTGATATTGTGTTAGCAACTTCATTTCTGCAGGTATTCTGAACACTTCCTTCTAGCTCTTTTATCTTCTTCGATTTAGTCTTTGTTACCTTTGCTTTCAAATGAAACATACTTGTTTTTAGTTGTTTACGCATTGCTATTGTTCAATGATTTTTGTGAATCTCGACTGAAATTCAGTTTTTGTTGACATAACTATCTCATGAGAGGACATTTTCAGTAGGACACAATCTGGTGGGAGCATTCTGTTAATGTTACTTTATATTTTTGCTGGTTAAATCCAGGAATTTGTGGAAGCGAGACGGACTGCTGCCCTTAATAATGCCCCTTCTTGTATGTGGTCTCCAGCACCTCCTCTTGAGTTAAAAGGCGTGCCCACTGATGCACTAAATGCAAATGCTGGTTTTGTTACTTTTGGTAATTGGCATTTTATTATCCTGGTTCAGTGTTCCTTGAAGACATTTGTTATCTCACACACTTTCTTTTATGCAGTTGTTTTCCCTCGGCATGTTGAGGGTAAAAGGCTAGATAAGACAGTTTGGAGTTTATTAACTTTTCATGCTTATGTAAGCTACCATGTAAAGGTAAGATCCTTGGTGTTTGCATTCTGGTTTCATACTTATGAAGTTAATGAATCTGTGAAATAGCTGGGAATTAGTCAGCAGTAGCTAGCATGTGGATTTCCCATCAATGGGCAGATTTGGCTGCAGAAATTGAATATTTCTTAATTCACATTTTTACTAGCTCTTGGCCAAAATCCTCAAGGTTTTACAGCTTAAGTATAGCTTGGGTTAGCCAGTTTGAACCACTAAGGATGAATTCACACCTTGAAGCAACTAAAAACAGTCATCTGAAGCGTGCTCTATCATGGAGTGTTAACAATCTCCATGTCTTGGACTAATATTAACAATCTCCATGTCTTGGACTAATATTAATAATCTCCATGTCTTGATAGTCCATGCACTATTGTCTTGGGAAACATTTGATATCCATATATTATTTCTTTGTTAGCGTTCTGTGTGTACATTGTCTGCCATTAGTCTTTTCATGATTTTCTAGATTTATTAACAAATATCTGAAATAAAGGGTTGGATAGTTACTTCTGTTATGAGCACCAGTTGTGTGGTAGGGATGAAAATGGGTCAGATACGGTCGGATAGGGGTCAACCCCCTGTAACCGTGTTTTTTACTGGATACAGATTTGGATATGGATTCGAATACGGATTTAGTTGGATATGGTTTCAGATTAGACACGGATCGAAAATATGAATATGAATCGGGTTTTACCATAATACCTCAATAGGAAAAAATTGATGTAACATACTCTCATTGTTGTTCATCCACAAAAGCACAACACACAGCAATTTGAAAGGCATACAATGTACATAGTTGGTCTTGTGAAGAGCAGTAGTTGGCATGCTCGTAAAGCTGCCCGCGCACATCGGCATCTAGGCGAAACCACAAATTAGCACCAACCGATGCTTTGAATCATCATGAAGCGGGTCAAGTCTAAACCCAATCCCATTTTTTATGCGGATAATGTCCGGATAACAAGTCACCAGATGCGGATAATATCTATCGGGTAACAATATCCGTCAGATAGCCCCCTACTTGTATTTGTATCCATATCTGTTAAAAAATCAGGATAATTATCCATATCTGTTTTTTTTATAGGAAAATAGCTTTGAAATCAATAAAATTCGGATATGGATTTGGATTTGGACGGATATTATCAGACCCGTTTTCACCCCTATCGTATAGGGCAATGTCAGTCTGTATTCTTGTTAATAAACTTTCTTGTCTCAACTCTCAAACCCTGTCTTCGTAAACAATATTCTGTGTGCAAATGACCTCACCTGGTATTATTACCAAGATGGAAAGTATCATATGTTATTTTAGGTGTTAGATAATAGTCATCCTTTTGAGCACAGCCTATTGCCTTGTTTTGCCCCTTGTGATTATTCACTTTATGATTTACATGCATGACTTTTTAGTCTTTTAGTATCTTGCAAAGTTGCAATATTTAGATGCACCGTAGGTGTTATCCTATGATAATTGTGCAAGCTTTCAATTGCTTCTGTTTTATATATGTTTGCAGTGTTCTGAAGGATTCATGCACACCAGGATGAGACGTAGAGTTGAGTCACTGATCCAGGTAGATATTTTACTGAGTGTCAGTCATTTTTATTTTCTTCAATCGATCCAATGTAATACCCTGTGCCCAAGATTCGGTCAAAACAACCCACCGAAGGGTGAGCCCACACTTGTGTAGCACCTTGGGCTTTTTCCTGGCTTCATTGAAAAGGGTTAATTTAGAAGTGCTGCGACTGGAACCAAATACCAATAAGTATCATGTGTTTGTGTAACTCAACATAAACTAGTAGAATGGTTTTAAAGGGTAGGCCATATATCCGATAACCTTGCCAAGTTTTATTCATTGATTTAATTATTCAGCGCCTTTGAGCCTCAACAGTTATAGTAGCAGACTCATGTTAATATGATATAATTGAACAAACTATAATTGTGATGCTAGCCTGCTGTTAATTGTTGTTTGTTGATTATATTTCTCCTGCTAAAAGCAGGTGACACACCAATTATGAACTTACAACTAAACTGATAGGTAACATCATTTCGTGCCTTAAACTGTATACACGTGGAGGTTGGAAGGTTGGTCATCTGATTGTTCTCCATGAAAAGGGGCTGATGAAAATAACAACAAAAGTTCAATGTACAAAGAAATGTTGATAAATGCGAGCCTGATATTGAACCAAAACATGGTCAAATAAGTGTTGTTTAAACCTCAAAGGTGATATATGTATGTATCCAATATCATGACTCATGAGTAGGATTTAGAAATGCTAATTTGATAATTATGTGAAACTTTTTCGATTCGAAGTATGGTCATCTTCAAACCTCTGTGGATTTGCTCTTCAATAAGCAAGGGTGACACATACTTTAAGGAAGAAACTGAATTTGAATTTTTTCCCCATTTAATGGATGCAACATTGGCAAAGCTCTTTTGCAGATGAAATTGTATCATGGAGGGATCATTTTATAAAATAAGAGAATTGTTAAACATGGAGTATCAATTATGTTTTGCTGACCTGCTTGGTTGCTTTGTGCCTCAGGCTTTGGACCGTGCAAAATCCGATGCAGAGAAGTTGAAGAAATTGGTACACGGGGGGTCTTTTAAAAGACTGGTTTGTGCAAATTCATAGCAGTTGTACATATACCATCTGTTTTTACTGTTGTGCAAATACATAGCATTGGTGCATATACCATCTCTTTCACTTATTCAGACCCTCATCGCAGAGCCTGAAGAATGAAGGGAACTCGCATTATTGAAGGAGGATTTAGCAAGCAAAAATATTTGAAGGCTGCTCAAATGTCCACTTAGATTCTGTCAGTAGACGACTTCTTTTATATTTCAGAAAGCATGGAGTCGCAAGTGGTGAAACAAAATTGGCATCCGAATGTTCATTGCTTGTTTTTTTGCGGGGGGATACTGTTTGTGGTGGAAATTGGAGTGAGTAGTAGGTGGAAATGATTTGTTCCTTGTAAATCGTAGTGCATGCATGTTACCCACTGTTCTCTCTTTTTTCCCGCCTCTCCAAGGCACTCCTAGTCGTCCTTCGTGTCAACGGCATCTTATTACACAAATTTTGATACCTAAACTACTGTTTTCAGTTTGCTGGTTCACCGACTTATTTCAGTGATTCATTGTAGGACTAGGAGTGTATCAGATAAACATTGTTTACTGTTTGCACGAAGAATAGTTTATGTCCTATGCCTTCAGAACCTAAGGCAAAATTATATCCTTTATCTTTGCGACCTAAAAATATAAAATCTTGTAAAATTTATATTTTGTCTCTTGTTACATATCTATCCAAGCTTTAATAACTCCCAGCTTTAATACGCGGTAAAATTATCTTGCCCGAAACTTGCTCTCTCGAATGATACGCGGTCCATAGAGCCAACCTACCTATCCATTGCAGGTGCCAAAGCTTCTGATAATGGTTATCACTAATTTTGGAATAGCGCTTGGTCAGGATGATTGATTTACTATTTATGGTTTGGTATTATTCCCTGCTTTCTGATAAGTACTATTGCCTGGCAGCAGGGTAGAGGTAGCTTGGTCATAGATTACACACAATTTTTCCTATGCCTAGGCCTTGTTTTTTTTCAGTAACGTATTATCGTAGTAAATTTTATTATTTTTATATAGTTTATATGTTATGATAATTTGTAACGATTTTTTCTGGTTTTTAGTAAAACTATTTTTTAATTTTTTTTTTAATTTTTAGACCTCTTTTTAGGTGCTGTCAATTTGTTACGGTGATACGCCAACGTAAAGATACACTAAAAAGAATAAGGTTTTGGGATGTCTGGAGGATGGCAGCACATCTGGTTGAAACACATGTAACAATGACGAAACATTATGTAATGAATCTTCAAGATTTAACTCTTCAATGAAAACGGGATGTCTTCTTTTATTACAAATGGTATCCTCTATTGTACAGAAATTATCCATGTTTCCGTGAGTTCCTTCTATCAATTATGTTCATCAATATTTAATATGGGAACAATGGTGTTCTGACTGGTTAGATTTATTTCTGTCCGTTCTGTTTTGGAATTTTATTGGCTCTTTGATATTAAAGTCGGGAGTATACACTACTGCTCCCTCCGTTTTAAAATATAAAAAATATGGACATATAACGGTTAAGACTAAAGGAACGTAAGAAGATCAGTCCCAGAGCTTATTCAATAGCTGCTCCCATCGATCGAAAGCGAGATCTGTTCAGAGTGGCATAGAATATAACTAATACAATATAACTAATATCATACCCTTTATTCTAGGCTGAGAATAGGTCACACGACGGATGAGGTAAAGTATTCAAAAACAGAGGATTCTAATTTTTGGTACGGTCTTTAAAGTATAACTTTAACCATTAATTTCTTTCAAATATATCATTAGCGACTACAAAACTAACATCATATCAAATTACTTTTAAATACGGATCTAAATATATTCCATGCATATACTAAAACATGTACATTTTTTACTTAATTATTAGTCAAAGATTCCAAAAATTGACTTTTAAAAAATACACGTCTTATATTTTGGAATGGAGGAAGTATTATTTTATTAATAAATGACTGGAGGGAGTGCACGTCATTGATACCATGACTTAGCCCAGTTTTTTCAGCTTAACGACTTAGCGACATTTTGAAAAGACATGATTTGAGTTTGTTGAGTTTATTTTTTCGCTGTTTTAAATGTGGATCCTAACGTTTTAAAAAGCAAGTCAAACGAAATGGATCCGAATCTTGAGACTACATCGAGGAAATTTTGAAGTTCAGTCATTTCAGCCGTTCAGCTGTTCAGATCAGGTCAAAAAACATGGCCTTAATTTAAATTAGACAATGGCTCAATAATAAATTAGGCAATGACTTAATAATAATTTATGAGATTAAGCAATGGCTTAATAACAGATTACGATATCAAGCAAACGTAAACTTAAACTTAGGTTGGGTTAATAATAGATCGATGAGATTAAACTAAGGACAACTTAGGTTCAGTTGAGTACGAATTCCATGTTTGTGTTTCAAAGGATGAATTCCGAAAAATGCACGAGCTCTTCTAGGGATTCGGAGTATGCTGTCCGCAAACTCGAGCAGTTCTATTTCTTTTATTTCAGCCAGCTCCCACAACCACACATACTTCCATATACGTATCTTCTTACATACAAAGACGCTCCACAGGTACGTACATAAAACACAGCCGTATCACCGGGGTATCGTAGCGTACGCATCCACCAACTTTACTTACTACCATAGTTGCAGCGCTGCTCGCTGCGCGCGGCACGAGCCACGGTTTCAAGGTTACGCGCCGGCGCCGGCGCCGGTGGCGCCGGGGTCGGCGGCGCCCGCACCGGCGCGCCGCGGCCGCGGCCCTCCTCCTGGGCAGCACCACCGAAGGCGCGGGCGTCCACCCCGCGCGGCGCGGCGTCGTCCAATTTGCCCTGCACCTTCTCAACCTGGATGGCGCCCTGGTCCTCCCACGGCCGCAGGTCCGTGCGCGTGCGGTTCTCCCCGCCGCCCACCGACCCGTACTCCGTCGCCGTCTTCTCGCCCACCGGGTGCGCCCCCTGCGCCCCCGACATCCTTGCACACGCGCCGCGAGGGGGCGTCGACGACTACGACGACGACGGCGAGTGCTCCGGCTGATCGAGTCGATCTACTCTTCGCTTTCGGCAGTAGGATTACAAAGTGATCAGCTGCGGCGGCTGCGGCTGCCGTGCCGCACGAGGGAGCGAGCCGGCGCGTATAAGTAGGGAGCGCGCTCGGCCGGGCGTGTACGTGCACGCGCTGAGATCGATGAGGCGGCGCGTGGCATGGGAGTATGGGACGCGGTGCGACGGGTTTTGCGCGCGGCGTCGGGCCGGGGACTCGTGTCCGCTGCCGTGTGTGCAGCTCAGGGGCTCAGCCGAGGCGCCGTGCGCCTCGGGGCTCCCGGATTCGGGCGCGCGGCAGCGGATAGGTATCAGCGCGGAGCACGGACTACCTGGCGCCTGGTCGGCGTGCCAGCCAAACCACCTGGCGAGCTGGCCGGTGGACCGTGGAACGTGAACGTGAACGTGAATGTGAACCTGCATCCCCGGGCTGATGATAACTTGATAAGTCTGAAATGAGGTTAGTGGCAACGGGCGTCATAAATTTGAGGCCATATAAATAAGACGGCTGATCTCAGTATATCTCGCTATTTTTTTTAAAAAAATATCAATTTAAACTTAAAAAGAAAATTGTTAAAAGTTAAAAAAATAGAAAATCTGTGGGTGAACCTTGACATTACAGAAGTTTCACAAATACAAGATTAAACTTTCAGCAAAAGAAAACTAAGTTTGAACGGACAAAATTCCAAGTTTTAACAACAAAAAACCAAGTTTTAACGGGCGAAAATCTAAGTTTCAACAGACAAGACGTTATCAATGTCATTATAGAAATTTGAGAAAACACGTGTTGAAACTTGAAAAACCTACCGACGAAACTTGACAATACGAGGTATTAATGAATATATAATCCAAGTTTCAATAGGCAAAAATCTAAAGCTGTTAATTACTTCTATAATTAATTTAGCATTAATATATTGAATAATTTGAGAATGATCCATGTCACGTATCAGTGTTCGGATTACGTGCAAACAATCTTATGCAAAGCATTTATGTTAAGCATAGCCAGTTGTGAGTTTAGAGCACCGGCCCCCAAGACCAGTGCTACCTCACTTAGCATCTCTGAACGGACCTTTACCCTGAGCAAGCACCACCTGTCTCCTATTTTAAAGAATGAATGCATTTGCAAAAGAAAGTGTTGCCAAGTTTTGGACTGCACTCCAGCAGTGATTCGAAAAGAACTAGTACACTATACTACCGAAAGCATAACAGTGCTAGTCGCGCTTGAGGTTTGTAAACTACAAAATTGTGATCGAATATAACTTAGCATTGCATTTGTTACAAATTTTACTCTCTTTGGTAAAGCAATCATGGATTAAGAAAAGATTTAGAAGACAATATCTACCCTTCACCCTAGTCCAGTCTAGCTTGCCCAAAACTATCGTTAGAGAAACTATAAGGCGTACAGTGCAAACTTATCAATACCGTTTCGATAGCCATTCCGGTTTTGCTATTGGGATGGAACATTTCTATACCGATCCATTCCGGTGTACCGTTCCAGACTTTTAATATAATAATTCAAATATTGGAAATAGAAATATGTTTTACCTTGACATACATAAATCATTCAAATAATTTAGCACATAGTTTACGGTACATCATTTCATAGGCTGTTGTGCTAGGGGATGTGCTGGAGTGGATCAAGATGGGTTGGGGGGAGTGGTCACTTGATTTTAGCTCGGTACTGAATTGGCTCGGTACCGATACCGGCCGAAATGACCAATACCGACCGAAACTATCGGTATGGACTGGTATTTGGGCCGGTACGAAAAATAGCTCTATGCATTCCGTTTTGAGTGACGGAACGAGAAATTCCGGCTGTTCCGACCAGAACGAAATGGTGTTGATAAGTCTACTATAGTGGACCTTGACATGATGCAAGATTGAGAAATCTTAGGACAGCGTTCTCGAGAAGAACCATGTCTCTTAAGCATGTGGTAAATATGTTGAAATCAATGTAAGCATATATTAGGCTGAGAAGCCTAATTGCAAGAGAAAAAAGAGCGATGACAATAAGGACGATATACATGCCAAAAAAAAAAATCCAATATGCAAAACAAGGCGAAATTGACACGCTTCTGTATGGTAAGCAAAACCAAACATGCTTTACGTGTGGCAAATAGGGGTATTGGTCTAAGATTTGCCAAGCATCTAAAAAGGCAATCGAAGACTGCCGGACAAACAGTAGGCAAGGCCAAGCAAAGCATGGGACGCATCTTCAGGGATGGCAAAAAATTTATTTTTTAACCTTTTTTAAAAAATTATTTTAATTTTAATCCCCGGGCTGAAGAATTTGCAAATCTAACCCTTTTAGCGCGCCACCCGCTTTGTGGCAACAAATTCATCTTCTTGCCATGGCCGGATGGCGCGCGCGAGTTGCTACTGTTGGCGACCCGTGAACTATCGATAGAATGACAAATGGGCGGTCTTGTCGTGCCATCCGCTTAAGCGGCAAAGACATGTACTTGCAGCGCCATCCGGCTTAGCGGCAACAACATGAATTTGTCGCGGCGGCGGCTTACTTAAGCGACAAAAGGGTTAGATTTGAAAAAACTTTTGACCCGGGGTTAAAAATAAAATATCTATTTCAAAAGGGTTAAAAATAAAAAATTATTGTCAGGGATGAGACTGATCTTCTTAGAGAGGATAGGTAGACGATGAAGTATGTATGTAGAGAACATATCCGGTGCAATCTCCGTTCCCGTGCAACCACCGTGCAATCCAACTAGCAAAAGTTGCGAAAAATTTTGAAAAATTTATACATGTACTTCAAATCATACTCCACCTATATATAAAATTTTATGTTCAAATTGTTATATTTTAGCGATAATAAAAAGAAAATCTGATGATTTTAGAGAGTAAATGTGTCAGAATTTTCTCTTTTTTGCTGTGCTTTAAATATAACGAATTTGAACATGAAATTTTATATATATGTGAAGTATGACTTGAAGTACATGTATAATTTTTTTCAGAATTTTTCGTAACTTTTGCTAGTTGGATTGTACGGTGGTTGCACGGGAACGGAGATTGCACCGGATATGTTCTCATGTATGTATGAGGTGATTTGATCTATTGTACAAGTAATCTATGACAATCAATAAAGAATATTTTCTCCCTCCACATTTCTGTGTTCATTGTGTGCCTCAGTAGCAAGGTTGTGTAGTATTTTTCTTTAAAAGATGCCACAACATGTTACAAAACTTATCTCGTAAAAAGACAAATCTTTGGCTATAGGTTTTAAATTTAATTTAGTTTAAGCAAAAAAAAGTCATCTATAGATTTTAAATTAATTTTAAATTAAGCTGAAAAGAACTTGTCCGTTGAAGAGAGGAGCAGAGGACTGCATCGTCCGATCATTCTGATGAAACGATTTAGTCCATTGATTTAGCCCGAGGATTAGCCATGAGGAGCGAGTTAGTCACGATCGACAAAAACCAAACAACGGCACCAGGCTTGGTTGTTGGGTCGGATGGTCGATCCAACAAACCAGACTGCTGTACATTCGTCATCCCTTTGATATCCTACAAAATTCCCCTTCCCTTCTAATTACCTCAAGAGTCTCAGACCAAACGAACCCTCAGTCAAATTAAGAAGAATTCATCCAAGTAGCAATGCTAAAATACACCCCAGTGAAATTAGAAGAATAATTAATCGTATTAATACGAAAATGCGAAGATAGTTAGGGATAACACAATCATCTGCAGTGGCCAATCGTCCTGTATATCCTTTTATTGAGAGCTCCCGCTTAAAATAACATCAGCATCTACAACTTGTATGCATTTTGACAGTAATTCGCTGATTTCGATTGTGACAGTGGCAGATAATAGCAACGTAACAAGAAAGGTTTGAATCGATGGGCAATGGAACATGAAGTGAGTGGTCGAGGTCTCTTAGTTACCCCCCAGTCTTGATCGGAGCTCAGAGGCAACAGCGTCAATGAATTCCTCAGTGTTCAGGTAATGGCTTCTTGTAACGCTGCAGATCAAAACGGGAGCAAAATGAGATGCGAACACAAGGTTTCTGGGCAATAAAAGAAGGCAATGTTGAAATATAACATGGTTGCGGGGTAGCAAAACTGGCCAGCATAACGTACTTTGAAGATCCATGAACAAGAAGTGCAAGGTCTTTGGTCATCTTGCCAGACTCCACAGTACCAATGCAGGCAGCCTCAAGTTTTTGAACAAAGTCAAGCAGTCTTGCATTGTCATCAAGCTTTGCCCTGCAGTTAACAAATAAAGGAGTTCATCAGAGTAAATCAGCTAACTCTAGACCCAAAGGAAAAGTAGAATAGTAATTGACCTAGGCGCTGATAATAAATCTGTTATTTAACTATTTTGTTGAACAACTACGAGGATGATGCCGTACAGACAACTAAAGGATCCCCATATACATGGCTAATATGTCCGTATGCATCCGTAGTTGATGCAGAGCTTGGAAGTTTCTTCCATTATCTAAAAATATGCATGCGTAATACAAAGTGCAGCAGCACTAGAGACCGACGTTAGTGGTAACTGCACCTGTGTGCAAGGCCCCTTGTCCAAGCAAAGATTGAAGCAATGCTGTTTGTGCTGGTTTCACCTCCTTTCTGGTGAACACGGAAATGACGGGTAACTGTGCCATGTGCAGCTTCAGCTTCGATGGTTTTTCCATCAGGGCAAACCTACATGTTGAACAAATTAGCAACAAACAAAATTAAGGGTTTTTTTTACACTAAACACTACACCCTTAAACAGTGTTTCCAAATACCAAAAAAAATATTTAGTCGAGAACATGAATAACAAATTACATAGTAATACATACCAGTACTGATGTCATCAAACCCAATGAGCCGAAACCTGCACATTGATACATCAATTAACTATCAAGTTATTAATAACTGGATACACTTAAAACATTGTTGTTTATTAAACAGGGGGAAATAACATATGAGCATATTTTTATCATCAATTTAAAAGTTAACATATTGTGACCTTGAGCCAAAAAATCACTCTGCACATCTCCATCATAGTTTTTGCAGGCCCACACATAGCCTCCTTCACTCTTGAGTGCATAAGCAACCATGTCATCAATAAGACGATGTTCATACCTGCAGAAATCAACATCATCAGCTTAGGACATACTGGACCAAAGCTCCCAGACAATTGGAAGATAAAGGACAAGTTGAAAACCTACCATATGCCAGCAGCTTCATACTTGGATTTCCACTCAGCTTCATAGACCTCCTGGAAAATATCCTTAAACCTGCACATACGAATAATATTAGACCAAATATATATATCACCTGAAAAGATTGATCAAATAGACCAGGGATTCATTGCCTACTAAAAACATAAAATGGCATTATAAGTGCAGCAATGAATTACCTGCCATCATACTTCTTCAGGATTGTATTTTTGGTGCTAAGGTACAGTGGCCATTTCTTCTCGTAGGCAGTTGCCATAGAAGCCTCAGCGAAAGCTCTAATTGACTGTACAAAGTAATTGAACAAATGCTCAGACAAATGTTTGGAAATGAAACATATTATTTTGGTAACTAAGGGAACTATTATGGAAAAAGCAGTGTGCCAGTACTTCATCAGTGTTGTACATAGATAAAGCAACTCCTCCAGCGCCAGTGAAGTTGAACACCTCCAGATCTATTTGCTCATCTTTTCCCTCTGCCAGCAGAATTTGAAAAAAAGGAATAACAGATTTTACTCACATTAGTTCTCTGAAGAACAAGAAACAGAATCATATATGTGAAAGAACTACCGAAGATATCATTTCTTCAGTACTTCAAATTTAGGCAAGATAATGTAGGCGGCTATACCAAAAACTAGTTTGAGCTTGCCAGGTCCCTTCAAAACTGCATCAGTTGCCCGGTACTGATCACCAAACGCATGCCTTCCGATGCAAATGGGCTTAGTCCATCCTGATTTCACCAACAGTTCAATTTAGCAACAGGAAAAGCTTTGCACATCAAAATGTACAGTAGTTTTAAAGTTCTCTTTAAATACCTGGAACATGCCTTGGGACATTTTTGCATATAATTGGCTCCCTGAACACAGTGCCTAAAAGTACATTTAGGAAAAAAATGTGAATAACCAAAACCTGTGCATTATACTGAAACTACAGAAACATTTTATCTTACCATTTATAATGTTCCTGATTGTGCCATTTGGGCTCTTCCACATGTGCTTTAGGTTGAACTCCTTAACCCGAGTTTCATCTGTCATGGTGTTGAAATAGTCAGAGATGAGAAATTTTCCACAATCAAATAGTACTATTGTTTCAAAAATATTAAATATATATATCTCAAATGAACAAAAATAAAATGTACCTGGAGTAATTGTTGCACACTTAATAGCCACATTATACCTGCATAACATTGGATCAGCACTAAGCAATATAGTACAACAAAGTATTCTTCAAATACAGAACAGCATAGGTACAAAAATGTAGTATAGTGATATGGTCAAAGATTTCAGACAGTCTCATCTCTCTTTTAATCTCAAGGGCATGCATACAACATAACTAATTAACAAGATTCAAGGAAAGAGCTCACTCATACTGTTAATCAAATACTGCATGATAAATAGTTTGGACAAAGCAAATTACATTCCAAACAAATCCTTGTAAATAATGTATCACAGATCAAGCATATTGTATGGAGCAAAAAGTATAGAAAAGGACGTTTTCGGGCCCCCGCGTCGTCCCTCTGGGCGACACGGGCGGCAACACAGCCAGCCCTCGCCGGAGTCCTCGCCGGAACCCTAGCCGGCCGCCGCCGCCGTGGCTGGTCTAGGCGGCGGCGCCCGCCTTCCCCCGTCTCCTCCTCCTCCTCCTCCTTTCTCCTCCTCTCTTCTTCCTCTTCGTCCTCGACAATGACCTTGCGGCGGTCGCCCAGCGATGGTGGCAGCTGTGGATCCGGCGTGGAGGCGGATTCGTGGCTTTGGCTGCGTCCGTGGCGCGCCTAAGCGGATCTGGCAGGCGCAGCTGGCGCGCGGCGTGGCGTGGCTGGGCGTGGCCGGCGGCACGGCTCTGGCGGATCTGGCGCGCTTGGCGGCGCTGCTGGCGGCGTCCGGCGGGCGCGCCTGGCGAGCGAGCGGCGCGGCTTTAGGTGGATCTAAGCGGAGGGCTCGAAAGCGCGACTGGGTGGGCACTGCACGGCGCTGCTACTGGCGGCGCGGTCTGATCTCTTGGCCTTGTGGCGGGGCGGGCGTGGCAACTAGGCATGGCTCTTCAGCAGCAGCGCGGCGCGCCTCTCTTGCGCTGGCCGGCGGCGGGCGTCGGCGCGACAAGCGGCCGGGCAGCGCTTCGACGGCAGCAGCGGTGGTGGTGGCGAGCGCGGCTCACGGCGTCCGTCCCGCGGCGCGAGATCTGAGCTCGCCCAGATCGACCATCTTCGCACGCGGCGCCGACTTTCGCTCGATTCTGCGGTTACCCCACTCACGCCTAACCCCACCCCCCCTCGGGGGCGGCCACGGCCTCTTGGCAGCTTTTCTCGCCTCACTCACTCTCCGTCGCGCTCGTCAAGCGCCTCTTGCGGTGCGGCGGGGCGTGTTGTTGCCGTCGTTGTTGCCGGCGTGCCTCGTGCTCCTCGTTCTAGTTCTGTGCTCGACCCGCGGCCCTCTTCCTTTGGTCCTCGGCACCGTGGCGACCAGTCCTCCGAGGGTGCTTTCCTTCTCCGTTCACACCTTCGCAGCGATGGTGGAGCTTGCGTCGATTTTCCTCTTCTTTCTCCCTTCTTTCTTCCTCCTCCTGACTGCCTTGGCGGAGGCCGTCCGGAGGACCGCTCTGTGTGAGGCCGGATTCATGGGCGGCAGGCTCGGATCTGGCAGTGTGTGGTCCGGAGCGGTCGGAGTGGGTGTACTCCAGGGTCGTGGGACCAGTAGCCTCGTAGCTCGGCGTAGCTTCGGCACCGCTTCTCTCCTTCTTCCTTCCCCTTAGCCCGCCTCGGTGAGGCCACTTAGAGGCTCGCTATCGATAGTCGACCGAAGCGGGCGAGCAGTGGCTCGAGGGCGTGTGCTCGGCGTCCCCGGCTCCTCCGTGGTGGCTTGGTGGCGTCGCCCGTCCTCAGCGGCACGTCGACCCTTGTTTTCTAGCCTAGTTCCGTCCTCGTCCACCTTGCCCTCCCCTCCCTGCGAGGTGCTCGGTGGTGTGGGTTGGCCTCTTCTGGGTTATTGGCAGGGTTCGGCTTGTGTCGCCTGGGTGGCGCGGTGGTCGGTCTCCTTCGCTTCGTCGTTAGCCGCGAGTGGTGGCCTCTCTGGCGACTTCGGTGACGACCTTTTCTCCGCAACGTCCTCGTTCTCGCTTTTGACCCGGTCCCATCTCGTCGTCTTGGCCTCGCTTTCTCCGAGGTGTCCAACGGCGTGGCGGCGTCCTCCGCGTCGGGTGGTGGCGTTCGTTCGCGTTTTCTCGGCTCTGCGTCTTCGGCCGGCGACTCAGTTCTACTTCTGTTTTCGACCTTCGGCGGCCTTTGCCTTCAACGCTCGTCGGGCTGGTCTTGGTAGAAAGCCTCGCCTTTGTGGGTGGTCTTGGCGTCACCTTTGGTGTCGTTACCTCGTTGGAGGCATCACCTGTTGGACCTTCCCTGCTCTGGGTGAAAACCCTAGCGGCTTTGAGACAGCGGCGGGTTCTCCCCGTCGCTACCTCGTTGGAGGCGTCGTGGTTGCCGTTTTGTGCTTTAGGTTTTCGCTGGGTCTGCTACTCTAGGAGTCGTTTGTTGTTGTGTGAGTGTTGGTGGTGTTCCCCCTTCTCCTTCATCTGTATCTCTCTTTGTTTGGCCTGTGGCTTAGGTGGCACTCGTGGGGCTGCTTTCCTTTCTCTCCCCTGTGGTGTTGTGTCCGGCGTTGGCCGGAGGTGTGTCTGGCTTTAGCCAGGTTGCAGCGGAGCGCTGTGGTTGTACCCCGTGCTTGCACGGCCTTTTATTTTGTTTTCTCCTGCTAATCAATGAATTAGGACAGCAGTTCTCCTGCCCCTTCTTCAAAAAAAAAAAAGTATAGAAAAGATAGTACTTGAGAGTAGCCTCTGCAGCCTCCACCGTGACCTTGTCATCAGTTGCCTCACGGTGCAGAAGTCCCAAGTCATAGTACTCGATGTCCAGAGCCAGAAAAGGGAAGATAAGCTGAAACAAGTAAAATTGTCAGCAGATTGCACAAGGAAATCATGAACAAAGATAATCGGACTAATTAGACCACATAGAGCCATATCTTATTGATCACCTTGTCCTTGATAGACTTCCAGAATACTCTAGTCATCTCATCACCTGCAGAAAGTAAACGAAAAGCGATATCAGCACCACCCGCAATGATCACAAAACCAATCGGTTAGATAAGATGGAAAATAAATGTACCAATGATATAGTATGCGCGCGAGCAATCGACTAGTTCAAAACAAAGATCTGGTAGTTAGACATTCACCAGAACCAGTTCACCAGTAGAGCCAGCGCTAGTCTCTAAAACCATCAGGTGTTCAATATTTCTAGTTTTTCCTCTTCACCTTAAAGCAGAACACAACCTCCATTTCTGGCAGGCTTTCATGTGCACATGGATAATCACGACTCACGAGCGCGCAAGCGCGCATGTGCAGTATCTCGATCTTGCTACACATCCAAATCCGATCTGTGACACCACGGCGCATGGCCTCCCGAGCTTCAGCGGACTCACGCGGCGGCAGCTCATCTACAGAGACCACTAAATTCGTTGCACGAACCCAACCGCCGAAGCCTAGGACTAAACGGTAGAGCCAACCGGAGCAGCGTGTCGTGTCCATGGCCAGATCTCACGGATCTCCCCGCGGCGCCCGAGCGAAATTCAAAATTCAGCGCGCAGGTGATTGCCATCGGCGAGAGAAGGACGCGAGATAGATCTGCGGTGGTGGACAGGGGAGCGGGATCTGACCGTCCATCTCGACGACGGGGTTGGCGACCTTGATCTTCTCGAACGCCATGGCGCCGGCGCCGGCGATGCTTGCCTCGGAGGTCAGGAAGCGGGCGACGGGCCGGGAGGAGGCGGCGGCGGCTGCTGTGAGAGGCAGGCACGGGCATGTGAGAGTGAGCAACTTTGCGAGGGTATTTAAGAACAGAGACGGCAGGGGTATACGTGAGTCCCACCAGCAACTGCGGGTGGGGCCTACCGGGCGTTCCCTGCGATCGGGATTTCTTCATCAGAGATGAGACTGCGGGTGGGGCCTATTTGTGTGGACTGTAGGTATGATTTTATTTTTACGTATTTTACCTTATTTGACTTATCTACCAACTTGATTTATTATTTTGAGACAGTTTTGAGAGTTTTATCTACTTTGTTTACCTTCTGTTTTAAAACTTTTAAGCAATTTTTTGAGATAGAGAAAATTGAATTTTAAAAATATTTTTACATTTAAATAAAGATAGATAAATAGACATATAGACGAGAACATACCTAATCTAGATAGTTAAAAAAAGATAATCCCTCCTTTTTTTTTAACGCCTTTAACTTTTTGGCACGTCTTTGACCATTTGTCTTATTCAAAATTTAGTGCAAAGATGTAAAAAAAAGACATATTCAAAGTACCTCTATTGATAAAACAAATCACAACAAAATAAATAATATTTACAAAAATAATTTGAATAAGACGAATGATCAAAGGCGTATCGAAAAGTAAAAGGCTTCAAGCAAAAAAAGGAGGTAGTATTATAAATAAAAGTTTTAAAACTTCGTGCCGTGTTTTTAAAAATAAAGGGATCATGTCAGCATGGGGGGATGGATCTGGGGAGATTTGTGACTGCCGTGACCAGAGCAGTTTGTTCTGTGGCTCGGTTTTTCCAGCTACGTTTGGTGGCCGTGTGTGATGTGTTTGACTAATTGCTGCGGAGAGCCGGAGAATAGGTGTTATAGTATAATTATGGAGTACTTTTCTATGAGCAGGTGTACTACTTCTGTAGGACACTTTTTTGCAGGACTCATACAAGACTGCAATGCAGAGGGTACTCGATAAGTTAATACAGTTCTCTCTTTTTGGCAACTACTACTCGTTAATACATAAGCTCATTGTTTTATTAGCCATGGTACGTATATGTATTGGCATCATTGTTAAATTCATCAAAGGATTAGTAACAGAGAGTTTGCAAGATCGCAGAGCAACTCCAACTCCCCCTCTATATTTTCCCTCTAAAACACTATTGACGTCCCCTCTATCCATCCCTCTAAAATTCCTTCATAAATTACACTACTCTCTAAAAATTCTTCCTCCAAAGTAATTTCTATATATCTGCTACAGTATTATCCAGAGCCTCCTGGAGTACACACTGTGAGAGTTATCCTGCTTAGCATTTAGCAGAGCACCCGCAAATGCAAGGGTGGAGGGCAGGCCGGCTCTAGCCTTGCACATTTCAGCTTAATGTAGCGTAGCGTAGTGTTTCAATAAAATTTGAGAGTATTTACAAAGTGGTTTAAATATTATAAAAAATAATTTAAAAATAGTTTTAGGATCTTTATGAGAACTACTAAAAACATGAGAAAAATCATTACAAATTATTACACCAAATAGACTATATAAAAAAGATAAATTTTATTGAAACACTACGCTACGCTACACTAATCTGAAATGTACAAGGCCTCTAGTTCCCTATAAAATAATGATATCAACTAATAAAAATACACAACGAAATCAAAAAGGGTTGTTGATTGCCTCTTCTACTAAAATAGATCCTAAAGGCAGCATGTTGAGCTAAATCCTCTAATATCTACCGCATTCTGTTTACATGCCTAATGGTTGTTGCTAAGCCTATACTCGTATAATAATGCACCAGTTAACCACCAAAATACAATCAGTATGACAGCCATAATTCCATACTTATTTTCTAATATTTTAGCCCTCCTATATTTTCGGTGCTACAGTGCAAAAGCGGACTAAACCGATTTAGCAAAGCATTTGCGCCGGAAGATTAGTTAAAGCGTCAGCCCCTACCCCACACACCCACCACCACTTCCCATTCCCAAGGGTGTTTTTGTAATTTCGGGTTGGCACAAGTGCAACCAAAGAATAATAAATACGGCTCTCCCCAAAACTAGACGGCTACTGCATCTTCACCATCACCAACCTTTTGAAGCGGCTGAAAAAAATTCATGCTTTACATCGCAGGCTTACATAAGCCGGACTAACCAGTTTGTCTCAGTCTGGGCCTCCGACAACGAGGCCCCACCGGACCATATGTCCCACGTTGCAGTCACTACGTGCGCAGCATAATAATGAGGTGCATCTCGTCAGGTGGATTAAAGGCTGCGCCAGTTTCTCACCAACCCCTACCACTAATCCTAGTCCGGTCCCAAGTCGCCCCCACGAGCCACGGCCCCACCTGTGCTGAGCGATTGAGCGTGCCTGCCATCCACGTCGTGAACAAAAAAAACAAAGAAAACCAGAAGCGGATTGAGTCCTCGGCTCCTAAATTTTCAACTGGAGTACGTGGGCACACAACTAATATTTTGAGATCAATTAGAGCATCCACACGACTAATATTTTCTTTAAAAATCTATTCACACTTTACATTACACCAAAAAAAACTCTTTTTCCTACCAACTGCTGTATCCACATGGTGATATTTTAGCCTATGCCACTTAATTCGTGTGACTTTCAGGCTCTGTATGTGCAATGCGAGATTATTGAGTCAAAAAAAATGAGTTAGTGTGTTGTTAGCTGAAATGTGAATTCTAGAGGGTGTTACTGGTCAAAACTCCCATCCGAAGACACGGTATCTTGTAAGTACCCACTACGAATACTCTTTAATCGAATACAAATGGCGTCAAATAAAGTTTCTTCTAAGAACATCTCCAACTGGTTACTCATCCTACTTACCTACCCCAAATTTGTAGAATGTGTGGCCTTGTTCTTTTAGCTTAAATTAAAACTAAAAGTTGTTGAAAGAAGTTTGTTATTTTTGTACAAGTCAAATAGTGAATCATTTTGTAGCTATTTTGTAAGACTTTGAAGTGGTTTTATTAAAACTTCCTAAAACAATTTCTTAACAATTATTTCGGTTCTTCAAATCCATATCAAGTCCATGATTTTTTCTAATTAAAATTTATCGTTGGTTTTAGTTTAAGAGCAACGATGGTACCGAAGTGAGGCCGATAGTTGCTTCAATTGATTCCTCAACTGATTCATCATTTATAAAGTTTCCCCAAATATGGAGATAATTCAGATTTCAAAATTTTATTTTTATTGCACGATGAAAAGAGATGGATTTATTACTACTATTCAAATAAAGGATTATTTAGACATAAAAATGTAATAAGTCCATGTTACAACCCTCAACTATCAAAAAAATCCATTCCATGTTACAACCCTCAACTATCAAAAAAATCCATTCTACATCGTAAATTACAAAATTGGCTATTTAACATCCTCATATATCAAAATTGATCATTTTACACTCTCGATAGTTTAGAAGGGTGGTTTTGATGATAGTTTAGAAGGGTGGTTTTGATGATGTGACATCCAGTTTTGTACAAGTCATCTATATGTATGATCTAATTATTAATTTTTGGACTACGAGAGATATACAAAAATGTTGAAAGTATTTTATAATACAATGGCTAGTGAAACAATATACTTTAGGAAAACTGAATATTAAATTATCCAATGTTTCTATTTAATTCAACCAAAAAAATGAAATGAATTTCAAATGCTTTTAGCTTTTTTGAAACATATTTTTCTTAGGATCTTTAGGTACCGAAATATTGAAATTTTTACTTTTTTGTCAAAATTCTTTAATCAAGGCAAAAACAAATGTCAAATCATCAAAACCACCCTTCTAAACCACTAATGGTATAAAATGACCCTGTTTTGATAAATGAGGGTGCTAAATAACTGCTTTATAGTTCATTCCTCATACACTCTGGTTACATCCCCATTCAGCTCATCACATCGCTCACAAGAAGAGAAAGCCATCAAAGCAAAATTCAACTCAATGATTTTATTTTACAAATTCATATTCTCCAATTTCAAAGATGTGCACGCATCACATGAAGAAGTTGAATGAAAGCTATCATTCTCATGTGGACTCACTTGATCCTTAAGTGTAACATCATCTCTACAACCTTCAACTGAGCTGACTGGGTCCTTAAATGTGTCAAATGTGATATGTGCAGTACGATCAGGACAAACAAAGGTAGGATCAATCATGCTAGTGGAAAGAATACTAGGTGCTAAAGAAACAACAAGAACATTCCTAATTTCCTCTAATTCACGCAACACACTATCATGATTCCCTCTAAATAGCTCAAGATCAGTTACCACACCATCATGAAAGGTCCTTAGTTTGTTCAGTTTATCCACAAGCTTATCACACTCCTTCCAGCCATTAGAATCAACATGCATAGGAGAAGTCCAAGCCTTCAAGGCATCAAGCTTATCCGTCAAGAAAGCTACTTTCGCCTCCATCTCCCTACACCTAGCCTTAAACCTAGAATTCATTCAACCTAGCTTAAGAAAAGCACAACTGAACTCTTCATAGGTAGGTACCTCATTATCAGAGCCATTCTAAATGTTGAAGTCATTGATCTTGTTCTCGTCGACCATGATACACATGTTAGCGTAGCCATTGTCGTCGTCCTTCAGCTTCTTGTCCGCTCCACCTTCATCGCACCAAGTCTCATAGTCCAATTGTTGACATTATCTAGAGCCGACAACAACTTCTGGAACATCCTCTGACCTTTGATGAACTACAGAGTCTTCTTGTCTATTCCCGAGATCTTCCTGTTCTGGTTGTTGTTGATGTAGTGGATCTTCTCAGGGCATGTGTAGTCGTTCTAGCATTTCTCTAGCCTAGGGTAGTTGGCCTGAATGCAATTGGGATCACCACATTCGAAGCACCTGATTGTCTCTCTCTTTTGCTCCATCACTCTCCTATAGGTGTGGCTAAACTATATGGTGAGAAGAGCAAGCTGGTCCTTTTAGAATGTGTCCATTTGTTCATCGGGCAACTCACAAAGAGCAGCAAAAGAAAAGGCGGATACCGGAAGTAGAAGAGGCATACCACAAAGAAGGATCGTGGCCAAAGCAGTGGAGTATGGAAATTCCTTTCTTAAGAGATGCTCAAGTCCACGAGTCTTGAGATTGGAATAGAGCCCATATAGAGTCATCTTTGTAAAACCAGGTGTGTGTGTCTAATGGTGGTCATTTTCACACTCCCAAACCTTCTAATCCAAATCAGACAAAAAGTGGCGACCTTTCTATGAATTAGTGCATGTGTGACCAACTGATCAAAGGTTGCTAAGAATTTCATGAATCGATTGAAATATGCATCGAGCGATTCACCTGGCTTCTGTAAGAACCGGTTGTACACCCTCTTATATTGATCTTGCCTCACGGTCTTAATTTGATATGTCCCCTCATGGTATGCACTGAGGGTAGTCCAGATGTTGTGGGATATATGAGCGATGTGTTCATATCATTGCGACTTATCCCCTAAATGATCAAGGTCTGGGACTAAGCATTCAATTCAACGAAAGCTTAATTTGTGACGTTGATGTCTTCATCATTGGACACAACAAAGGGATTTTTGACCTTAAGCCATATATTGTATCCCTATGCCATGATGTAAGACACCAAACGTGTTTTGTAAAAAGGAAAATCCACACCGAGAAACACAGGAGAACAATGGAGTACTTGTCATCTGCCGTAGACAAGAACAAGCAGGAAAGCCTCAAAGATCGGTAAAATATCAATAAAAGAACACAACTTTGTTCTAATACCAGTTGTAAGGCCGGCTACGACGACCAAGGGATGTATGGGAGCCTTGAAAATTTTTCTTCAAATTGATGCTCCTCTAAATTATTTCATTGACAAATATGGAAGTCATGGACCTTCTTGCACCGGAATCACTCAAAAAGCATTTTTCCCATATTATTCTAAAAATTGCACTTGCTTGTCTGCAAGGAACTTCAAACAGAAAGTTTAGGACTCAGTGTTCGCCTCATACATTTTGACCAAGAGACTTATTTTTTTCCATAGATGGATATGAAAGTCATGCAACTTTTTGGCTCTGCAATCATAATTTTTTTTTTAGTTTTTCATAAAATTCCTAGATTACAAGGCACACGAAGAAAATTATAGAATGAAGTGTAACTAGTTCAAGACCTTGATCTCTGGCCTCTTCTAGGTTGTTAACCGGTCTCAAATCATATGTGCAAACTCAAAACATCAAGAAGAAGATGAAGCAAATAAAATAGTTGCGAACAAAAACATTAAAAAAAAAATCAAACATAAGAACTAGACAAAAACTTGAATGACGTTGTGAGTGATCCAAATGTTGAGAAATGAAGGGTGGAGATCAATAGATGGTGAAAGCACCACCACCACAAGGTATTTTATAATAGTAGAAAAGATATTAAATTGCTCTGCCATGGATGCTATATGAAGGATAGAACAAACAACAAACCCTTGCCTTAAAATTAGATCCGCAAGAATTTAATACTTCAAAACAATAAGAGGATCCATCACCTTCCCAACTCTCATAGAGTTGCCATCACGCATCTCTGCGGTCTCTTTATTTACCTCCTATTTATAACTCCATGTAACCATTAATCTCCACAATCAGTCTACGGTCCATTTTTATTATGTACTGTGATAAAATAAATGCCTCTTAGCTCTTGCTCAGCAGTTCTTGCTACCAAGATCATGGTAGTTGGGCATAGCTTTCATTCTGTTGACTGTCATCCTTCCATGTCCAAATTAGTCCGCAGCAGGATTTAAAGCGTCATGTATAGACGTCAGAGCAAAATATCTAGCACCGAAGGCCGAAGCTGCGTCGGAATCATATATGAATTTTTCGGGTCGTTTTCATGAGAAGCGGCTCCGGCTGGCTCACCGTCAGCGCCCGATGGAGGTCCGAAAAGCCAGCAAGGCAATTCCATTGGGATAACAACGCTTTTACAAGAGTGGTGGCTCTTCGTTCGCATGTGATTTACTGCCTCACATGCTACTCTCTGTTCGCTGTCACTGCCGCGATAAAACCATCCAATCTTTCCGCCTTCTGGATTTAAGATATATCTCAAGAATTTGAAGCATTTTGCTCATAGGAAAACGGTTCGGACCCGTGGACATTGTCACACTGGTTCTATCTGGAAATAGAGAAGCTTAAAAAATTGAAAAAATGTAAAAAAATATTTTCTTTGAGATTTTTTTAAAAAACTTCACAATTTTTTTTAAAAATTATTACATTTTTGAGGAAAAAAAATTATTACATTGAATGCTTAGTATAAAAGAAAACAAATTTTGGGCGGACCAAACCAAAAAAAGTTATTAAAAAGCAACAATCGGACAAAACATTGCATACAAATTGATTCCATCAACAGCAACATCGCTAATCCACCCACAGATTATAATCCAAGTTCAGAATTTGTTGTCATAATCTAAGTTCAGCGATTTGTACTCGGATATTATAAACAACATACCCAAAAAAAATCCAAATTCAGAACAACAATTGCATCAAAACTAGAGTCAATCTAGTGAGAAGAAATAGACAACATCGACACAAGCATTGGCATTTCCGGCGTGAGGGCATCCTCAACTAGCCCGTTATCCGTCGGTTCCCCAATCCAGTGTTCATGTGCCCAACAACCACGGAGGCGCAGCGGCCGTGGCCTGTGGGGGCTTGCGGCAGCGGCACTCCTTGCCCAGCGTCGGCGGTAGCGTCTCTCCCCTGCCTCTCCGCCTCGATGGCGGCGCCGCTCCTGTGGCCCTCCGTGATGGCGGCGGCGCACCCCCTGCCCTCCGCGTGCCGATCTCGATTTTGCTCTCCTGCCCCTCCACTTTTACCGTCCACGACGCTGGGCATAACAGCGTCGCCATTGGGATTTGGGAGCGAGCGGCTGCGTGGTAGGTGCGAGCAAGTGAAGTAGTGAACCAGGCGACAATACGTCGAGCCCGATATCTAGAAAAACATATTTCTCGATGAGGCGTCTTCCAGTGGGCGGAATGGGCCATTACGACCATTTTGGGCCAATTAGAGCAAAGCTAGCAGAAGCTCTATATAGCGTTTTATATTTGCAGCACGTATAAAGTGTCTGGTAGGTGAGGAAATCTTTTAGAGTGTCTTGTAAAGTCGAAGGATGTTTCGTGAAAGTTCGTAAATTTGCGACGTGGGTATTTGCAGCAACTTTTAAAGCTGCTGCTAGCTTTGCTCTTACCAGGCTTCCAAGCAGGGCTTAAAGGTTTCACAGCTTCCACGGAATTGCAGCGACCGATCGGAGCGTCTAATGATCGGCGGCGTCAGTCGCAGTAGGCGGTGGGGGCGTGCGCTGGCGGCACTGACATCGGGCGCCAGCGCGCACCATGCCGAGTAACCCGTCTCATCCTTTTGGTTAGTGAAACACACGTGCGGTCCCTCCCCTCGTTTTGTCCCCCATACTAAAGTGATTTAAACTGTTCGATTTAAATCGAGTTTTACTCAGCTTCCTCTCCAATGGCTATAAATACTGTGTTCATGAGAAAATTTGAATTCTAATATCGCGTTCATGATTTTACTCTGTTGATTTGTGCCTTATTTTTACTGAACCATAGAATGTTCTGTAGGATTAAGCAATTATATATGAATCCGTATACTTATTTTATACGGAAAGGCTGTACATCGGAGGTCCGAAGGTCCGATGCGTCCAGAACAGCACGAGCGGAGTGGGCTCTAGCCCAGGGCGGCCCATGCATGCTAGCACGCAGCGACGACGGGCAAAATAGCACGCAGCGAACGGGCAAAATTGATGACGCAAACTGACGTCAGCAGATTCCGTTTTTTGTATTCTTCTTTCGGCGACCATAATTTTTGACTAGGTGCTCTAATCCAAAAACTGTTCGCACCAACATGTTCCTCGTATTTTTACGAACAAAACAAGATGTTTGTTGCCATATAAATCTTCAAACTTATTTGACGAAACTTGGGGTATGCCTACTGAAACTTGGGTTTCGCCTAGTGAAACTTGGATTTTCATATTCGTAAAACTCGCCGAACTATCAAGTTTCATCAGGTTTAATGCAAGTTTCATCAAGTTTTAACAGGTTTCATTCAAGTTTCTTCAAGTTTCATGAGGCCAATCCAAGTTTCAACAGGTTTCATCCAAGTTTCATCAGGTTACATTTAAGTTTCATCAGATTTCATCAGCACACGGCCAAGTTTCGCTAGTATAGATATAAGTTTCATAAGCGCCTTCTCCTAGGTCACATCAAAAGAGTGAAAAAAAATCAAAAAGTATTTAAAATGGGTTACTCTCGATTTTAGAAGAATTATGAAATTTATTCCACGCATTTTGAACACTGTTTGAATTTTGTACAAAAATCAGAAGTTTATTTGGAAAACTGATCAACCGACCGCTAGTTATCTAGTCGCTGGGAAAAGCTAACTAGCAGGCACGCGCGCGCACGCGGCTCATCGGATCGGCGCGGTGGCGGAGATCGAACGGCGCTGGCACGTCCGGACCGAGCGCCAGGCATCAGATATTTGGAAAACTGATCAACCGACAGCTAGTTACCTAGTCGCTGGGAAAAGCTAACTAGCAGGGACAGCTAGTTATCTAGTCGCTGGGAAAAGCTAACTAGCAGGCACGCGCGCGCACGCAGCTCGTCGGATCGACGCGATGGCGGAGATCGAACGGCGCTGGCACGTCCGGACCGAGCGCCAGGCGTCGGAGACGCCTGGCGCTCGCCTATTTTATATTAGTACGAGAAAACTTCTAATTCCCATGCACAAATAAATGATATTGTGTTGGTGGATTGCAGAGAATTGGTGAAATTTTCTAGTAGCGTGTCGTGAGAATAAATGTTATCCATTTTATCAAATTTTATGTTTTCACATTGTGTTTTCCACGGATGGCTGATTTATTATTTTTTAAACTGGACAACCTAATAAATATAACTTAACAAAATCAAAATATTTAACTTACTTAACATATTCTTAGTAACATTATTAATGACATATTTTGAATTTATTAATATTATACTATTTATTAACAGTTTTTCTATTTTAAAATAATTTATTACAGAAATACCTAATCTATTTCATTATGAGTTTAAATATAAGATCCAATTGGACATAATGGTGATGGAGAAGATTTGATAATACAATGTAATGATGATAGCGGAGATCTGATGGTAGAATAAGCCTCTATTTATATTATTATTACTAGTACGATGCCCGTGCTCTGCCACGGAACTAAAGGGAAGAAAGGGAAACATAAATTATAGAAATATAAAAATTATAAAGGGTGGTTTAACTTAGCAATGCACTTGAGAGCTTTATTAAAGAAAATAAGGTAAAGGACAAGACAGTGTTGGCAGGTTTTCTAGGGGGTGAGATTCATGTTGATATCTTATGTAACTTCAGGAAGATAAGAGGTCAATAGAATTAGCTTATGCAGAACATTTCTTTCTCACCAAAACTGTGTGCGGCACCAAGCATGATCCTACTTGCACAAGCAAGTGGATGTATCATGTACCATATAAAACAAACTCTTTTAACAATTTTGTTGATGGGCATTACCGGAAAGCATTGCTTTGCTTGTTCAATAAATAAAAAGAAAGCATTGCTTTACTCACTTATATTTATTGAGAGTATATGCTACAATTTTAGCTCCTAAAACACATGCGTTGTTCAATGCTTTAGTGCTCTCTGCAGTATGGTTTGTGATTAAGGTATGTACATCTTATCATGTGGAGGCCAATATTTTATTCCATTATCTAAAAGATACCATTTTATCGAATGTTGCTAACACGATAGTAATTTATTTCTGAATCCATTAATCCAGCCCATGCAACATAACTACAAAACCAAAGAGGTTCCACTTCCAGCAAGTCCTAGCACTCCAACAAACAAGCTAGAATGGCATCAAGATGAGCTGACCTGAGCATTCAGATTCTCAGGGTGCCTTTCCTTCTTCTAAACATTCTCATAGCTTGCTCTGCCGTTCAGAGAGAAGGACAGGATGAACACATCACTTATCAACACACTACAGTACAGGATCTCAAGGCTAGATTTTTATTGAGATATCTAAAGCTTACAATGGAACCATATAATTATATTATTGTTTTCTCTAGCGTATTAGCTCCTAGCCTCCTAGTCATTTAAGAACAACTGAACATTATGCTTATCCAGTTCTTGTAACAACCTTTTAAGCAATTTACAGTTCACAAAAGACATAATGTAAATGAGCAGAATGGCGAGGAAAGAACAAAATCAGGAAGTATATCCCCATGGTATAAAAATCAATAAGATGACCGTTTGCAGCAAAAAATTTGCTCAAGCATGCTATTTTCCTCTTGATTAACCAAGAAGAGATTACTTTACAACTTTGGAAGTTAGCCATTAACTACGGCATGCTCATGGAAATACAAGAACACTTGCAGAAAGCCATTTTATCAGTTTATAGATACAACTTTCAGAGTCATAAATCATCTGTTTGCAAAGAAGCAGATTAGTTTTGGGTGTCAGGCTTACATCAAGAAAAGCAATTTATAACCAAACGTCTAGGTTTCTCAGCAGAAGTACCAATCCACTTCGTCATAGGGACCCAAAATACTCTAATGGATTTAAGATCGATCATTTGATTTCACAAGAGGAGATGAAAAAAAAATGATTCGATGCCAGATAAGGGGAGTTGTGGTACCTTTGTTGGCTTTTCTTCATCCTCGACACAAGTATTGATCAATATTTTCATCCTGGACACAACATGGAGAGAAAAAATCAAATCCAAACATAAGACATTTTAAGCCCTTGTTCAAATACGATATTTGTTCAAACGTATTTCAAGCTATTTTGATAACATTAAACGCGGAGATAAGTCGACACACTTCAGTTGCAACCAGTTGAATAAAAATTATGGTCCAACATAAACATGTTAATACCTAAATTGTTGTTCACTCAAGACCATCTATTTAACATGATTACAATTGGAAGCGACCCAACGTGTAGTCTATGCCACCCTAGTTAAGAACAAGAGCATATAAAAACTGCAATGTTCTGATGTTTCATCACCAATTAGCACTAAAAATGCCACCCAAAGATGATCACAGGAAGATTACAGAGACATGGTATTGAGAGCTAACAAGCAAGATAACTCATAAATATCATGTAAACAAAATTAGCAGTACCTGGATAATTAACTTGTTTAATTGAGATCCATATCAACATATGGGCACCTCGGCTAGTGCATTAGAGCAAATAATCACACTACAAACACAAGTGTATCTAGAATGCACGAATAAGTCATTCAGTACAAGCCGCATCTGTTTGAAGGCTACAGAATTCCTAAATAGCGACTCCGAATGCTGCACTTGAACAATGAACTTGCGCACGTACTGCTTGCAACGATCCATGTCATTTGTATGAAAGCAGCTTAACCCGTGTCCAAGCATTAACAAACTGATTCATCCTAACAATCTAATTTGAGCCACCCCAGACGTGATAGATTACTAAATTTAAACAGCTTTCTAGCATGACTTTGGGTTGATCGAATGAAAAATGAGTGCTCTGTAATTCGGAAAACTGGATTTGAGTCTGAATATTGTGTGCAGTTTTGAACATACAATCATATATATCTAAGACCGAACTCGACTCAGGGTTCCATGTATGTGTGATCTCCATGCAGCACAACACTTGCTTTGAAGCCAAAGTTCAGTCTTACCTTTGCATAGAATTGATGCAGTCACTCAAGCTGGTGAACGACTGAACCAAATAGAAATTCAAATATGTGTGACCTGCAAAGGAAAGAACATAAAAGGGACACTTTGAGAATCTATCGTAGCAAGTTCTAATTTCCTAAAGGCCTCTGCATTTGTATTGGCAATGGTACACTTACATGCTTGTCAAAAGTGTAAGTGATGACAATGTACTATGGAGGCTACTGATTAGCTGGTTAGCGGAAAAGAAACAACTGTGATTCACAGAAGGGAAAATAGCCATGAAGATGGATGGAAAGAGCAATGGATCAGCTTACAAGGTGATTAATGATGTGAAATTCCCCAAAGTGTTACCCAGTTGTCTTGCCAAATTTGCTTCGCTTTAGAATTCTGCAAGAAAAACATGCTACATTGTTCAGATAACCAATTAGGGGTCACTAAGTGGAAATGCCAAAGGAAAATACATAAACGTTGATCATACATGAAAGTGATATCTGAGGCTTCGCATGAAACACATTGCAATGAGGTATGTATTTAACTCTAGAAGACAATTTCCACATCGAAGACAATTTCCATTGAGTTTACTGCTATGTCTTAGTTGAATATAACTTTATGGTACAGTTAGAATGCTCGTATAATATTCATCGGTTGTAAAACACACATGCCTACCCAAGAAAAAAAGAATAAATACCATGAAACATGCATAAATACTGCCAGTAGAGAGCAGAAACACTTCAAAGGTAAGCAACCTGTCTTAGCTGTACTCAACGATTCTAACAGAAGCCATCATCTTGTCTCTCAATGTAAGTTTTAATATCTGCAGACATATAAATCATGTCGGCTAATCCAGCTTTAATCCACTCTAATCTATCATTCCATAGCTAATAATTTTGGTTTTGTCCCATACATCAGTTCAAATTCCAAAGGTTCCCAAGGAAAAAAAGACAAGGAAAAAAAAATCCATCCGAGCATGTTAGGGTTGCTTACCAACAAATCGAATCAATTCCAAGTCCTTCCAATCCATGTCGATCTGAGAAGGATTCCCACTCGTATCGATCATCAATTTCATCTTCGCTAGCTGACAACCATCTCTTGGGCACTTCGCAACCAAGGTGCATTCAACATGGATCCATTCATCCCTATCCCTAACATGAATACATGATGGGTTTAGTTATTGATAAAAGCGGGCGGCAAGGAATGAAACTTAATGTCGATTTCAGGATGGGAGTCTGGTTGGTTACCGAGGGATCTGTAGGATATGCACTACCCTGAGTCGCCGCGGTTCCACTCGGCCTCTCCGTCGCTCGGGGATCCTGCCTGTTCCACACGCTGAGCCGCCACTCCGATGTGCGCCGCCCACCGCTGTTCTGGATCTGGCGACATTGGTCGTGGCACGGGTGCACGACCCTCTATGGCGTACAACGCGGCAATCACTCCCCGCAGCGGCTTCCTCTGCACACGAAGAAGAAACGGACATGTGAGTTGCCACCACCAATTCATGGGATCAACACCTAGACCACCTAAATTTGGAAGACCCGAGACTTGGTGCGGCGGCGGCTCCCATGGGGGCAGGGCGGCGGCGGCAGCTCGGCAGCAGCGCAGGGCGGCGCCGAGGGACGGCTACGGCGGAGGCACGGCGTGGGTGGGGGACGGCGCCGGCGAGGGACGGCTGGCGCGGGTGGGGGAGGACGGCGTCGACGGGAGGCGGGCGGTAGCGGAGGGAGGGAGGGAGGTGGTGGTGCGGTTATTAGCTAGGGCGAGGGGAGGGGGCGGCGTGGGGAGGAGGAGGCGGCAGCGGGGAGGGCGCGGCGCGGCGCGGCGCGGCGAGGAGCGACCGCGGCCGCGGCGGGGAGGGGGCAGCGTGGGGAGGAGGAGGCTGCGGCGTGGGGAAGAGGGAGGTGGTGCGGCGACGGGGGCAGCGGGAGTGAGGGAGGTGCGGTGGAGGGAGGGAGGGGGAGAGGATGGAAGGGGCGGTTTTGCGGGGGATGGACGAGGACGGGGGTTTACTCGCGAATCGCGTGATCCGTAATCTCAGGCGCAAAACGGATCGTGGTATTGGCCAGCGGTAGACGGACGGATAGCAACACGTGAGATGGACGGTCCGGATTAAAAGTTCGAACAACCACCACGTCCATTAGGTGCTTTATAATAGTAGAGATTATTATACTGTTATGTTGTCACCATGTAGTACAATCCAAACCATATATTATTATTATTATTATTATTATTATTATTATTATTATTATTATCTATGAAGAAATTCTATACTTTTATGTTTGAAAAAAATAACTAACGTAATGATCGTTGTATCTTATCTTATTTCTATTTTATTTTTTATCTTATCTTATTTCTATTTTATTTTTTACTTTTTGATTAAATATAAGACTACACAATAACTATTTAGTTTCTATATATTTATATACCCCCTCCATTCTTTTTTGTTTGACGATTTTAACTTTTTGACACGCCTTCGTCTTATCCATTTTTTTATAAACATCATTTATTTTTTTTTATGATTTGTTTTGTTAATAAAGGTACTTTAAACATGACTTATTTTTCTTGCATGTTTGCACTAAAATTTTGAATAAAACAAATGGTCAAAGTCGTATTCAAAAGTTAAAGGCGTCAAACAAAAAAACAGAGGGAGTATTTCATAAGGTAAATTTCATCAATGCTATTATAAAATTTCTACTTTGCAAAAATTAACTCTTTTGTCTATAACATGTGGGTCGAGAGGACACATTTCATTGTCGCATGGGATGTCATTTTTTATGAATCAACAACTTTATAATGGCATGCGTGTAATTTTCCTATTTCATATAATGCATTTCTATGTAATATAACTTATAAAAATTATATTTTTAGAATATTCCAACATAAATATGAATATCGACTTTCAATACATATTGCAACTAGTTTTTTAACTACATCTCACTATGTCATTATTTTATTTGGATTAATTAATAGAATTTTGATGTGGTGACGTCTTGCACCGGTTCATCTCAGGGCTGGTCTGGATTAAGGCTTGCCTTGACCTGAACTGCACTCGGTTCTGTATATTATGTTACTCGTGAGCCTAGCCCAACCCATTAACTGTATTGATGCATGTATTACTATCATGATATTACTATATTTGTGTATGTGGTTGGATTTTCATATACCTAAGTGACTGAATTTGTGTATTTGGTGATTTTTTTATGTGCCTAATTGTCTTTGGTTAGGATGACATTATGTGAATTTTCTCTGACTCGGTTCGGGTTGCACCGGTGGGTCGAGGCAAGTCAAGATTTTATACATCCGAGGATCAGGTTGGGTCGGGGTAAGGCACATGTTGAGAATGGGCGGGATGGGTCGTGTCGAGTCGAAGCTTGACCTGGTCCCGTCTCGCCCATTAAGAACTCTAAACATAAGGTGTGTCAAAGTTAGTCAAAGCTAATCTCCAACCAAACAACTCGATATACGAATACAATGATTATTCAGTTGATCATATGATTACTTTCTTATTATTTCACTATTAGTTCTGTTATTTATTGTTCAAGACTTGTAATTTAGCAGCTATGAAATTGTTAGAGCATCCCCATCACACCCCCTAAAATGGCCTCTACTTCAAAATTTTTCAAATGCATTAGGAGGGAATTTGGTCCATGTGAGCGGTTTAGCCTTTATGTAGATTCTTCGTAGCGATTACTGTAGCGATGTAGGAAAATTTGAAGGCCCCGCTGGGGATGCTCTTATCATGGGAATTAGCAAACAGGAGGATGGACATGTGTATGTATAATGTGTGACTCGAGAATTTTTGAGATCATATTTATTTTTTGGCTACGGGTGATGTTAACTAGCCGATTTAAGTGTTGTACTGGTTTCTTAAAAAAAAAATTTCCCTAGCATAGTTGTTACTCAAATTATACCTATGCATCGGACTGTGCCAGGCATGAAAAAACCCGCTTCCACCAAACCAGGCCTAAGCCCATCTCAGCACAATCTTGAGAAAAACCAAGGCATGAAAAAATCATTACAAATCAGTGTAAACACGTAGGCTATATAAAAATAAGAAAATTTGTTATATTTAAACTCAACTCACCTTTCGCTCACCGTTTAGACTTTAGATACAGAAATTTGCTATAGTACTGTTGCCATTGCCTCCTAGGCGGCTCCTGGTCCTCGCCTCCTCCACGAGACCACGACGCCGCCAGACCGCCGCGGCGCCGTCTCTGTCCGCCTCGCTCGCAGGTTGCCTCCTCGTTGGCGCCGCCTCGCCGATGTGCGTTGCCTCGTTGGCGCCGCCTCGCCGCCGTGCGTTGCCTCGCCTCTGGTACCGCTGCCTCACCTCCTCTTCTGAATCCCAGATCCAGTGCCTCTCTCTCTCTCTCTCTCTCTCGTTTGGTTTTCCCCTGTCGTGTGATCTCGAATTTGATCCGAATTCGACGGAATAGTTTGTGTTTTTTCAATAGATATAATTTAGTTTTTTTTTTGATGATGAACCCCTAAATCCCTTGAACATTCACGGGAGCCCGCTGCCCGGGCGGTGGATCCGCCACTGTTCTTGCCTCATCTGCTCTAGCCTACTCCTGAAAACTGAAATACCTCTGCTTTGCCAATCATCTGCGGTGATTCTATCTATTTTCCTGCCATTGAAGCATATGATGTGGTGGGACCACACCCCACATGTCATAGACACATGGGAGGACAAATAGTAGATTGGCCAAGTACTTTTGGGCAAATAATAGATTTTCTCTTTGTATAATTCACTCCTATCATTTTATACTATGATACTCACTTAGTGTGCTTATGCAAAATTTAGGTATTGTGACTGCAAAATATATACCTTCAATGACATCATATTCAATTTGGGATGGAAACATGCTAGGTATGCATTATCTTATCTCTTCATTTTTTATGAAGAAATTCTGTAATTTTTTCATGCGCACAGAAATTAGGTAGCATCCTTTTTTCTATGTGAAGACTAAAGAGTTAGCATCTTCAAACATGATCAGAAACAAATTTTTATATAAACCAAGTCATTTAGTATGTTTTTTTACTACACGGATGCTCTCTCATCTTCTACTTACTATCTATATAAAGCAGAGTTAAACGGAGCCACCACATTAATCCTAAAATCCTAGAAATTCCCACGTTAATCGAAGAATAGTAGAAATTCTGATGTTAATCATAGAAAAAAGAAAAAATCTACATCGTTGAATATGAATATTATTATGTAAATCTAGCGGTCAATATTAACCTCTATTAACAAACTACTGAAGCTGATCTATATATCAGGGATAAACTCTAAATCTAATATGATATATTATCTATATCTTAACACAAATCTAGCCGCGAAACGGAGCCACCACATTAATCCTAAAATCCTAGAAATTCCCACGTTAATCGAAAAATAGTAGAAATTCTCATGTTAATCATAGAAAAAAGAAAAAATCTACATCGTTGAATATGGATATTATTATGTAAATCTAGCTAATCTATATATTAGAGATAAACTCTAAATCTAATATGATATATTATCTACTAATATATTTACATAATAATATCCATATTCAACGATGTAGATTTTTTCTTAACACAAATCTAGCCATGCAAATGCGCGGGTCACCTTGCTCGTTGATCTAATTTAATGCATTCTCATCTCTTTTCACTTTTGCGTGGCTATAGATCTATCTTACAAGGTATTGAAACTGTCCATACGTGTGATATGTGATCTTAGTTGAATTAATGTTGCCCATTGCCCATAAAAGAGATGAAAGTAAACATATTCTGGCAGATCTGGCATTCTAAGAAGGATAATAACTAATTTAGCACATGTTTTCAATTTTTTTTGAGGGAGAGATATCTGAGCATTTTATGTCATCTCGCGTGCTTATTTCCTTTCCTTTTCTGATGTAAATCGTATAATCCTACACTAAGTTAATTATTTTTTGCAGATACATGAGAGCATGGTTTTCAGTAGGAGTTTATTTCTCTATCGTTGCTTTGGTTTGCATATCTATGGTAAGTTAAATGGCATTATGTCAAATAATTTTCCATGTATTCTACACTAAATATTAATTCAAATGTTCAACATTATTCATTCATGCTATTTATCTCATGACGAGGGTGCTTAACTTATTGGGTAGTAAGTGTAAATTTACTACCTGGCAATTTATGATATTAACTGGTTGTCTCAGAATCCAGAATGTGGCTGTAATTTTATACCCATTTATTGACCTTGCTATGCGATGGGAAGCTATCATCCTTCATACAGGAGTCACGACATTGATATTTTTGACACTTTCCTGAACATGTGATAATCCTTTAATTAACATAACTGTGTCTATAGAGTTCGAATCGGTGCTTTCGATAATTCAGTTCTTGTTCAGCAAAGCATGGAGGACTTTTTTTTTTTGTTACTTGACAAAACCAAGCTATTTTCCACCTTTCAGCCTTGCTTTGGCTTACAAAAATTTCATTAAGGTTCTAGCAGCATGACATTAATATTGGGGCTAGCAGAAAGTACCTAATTGGTCCCTGAACCCAAATACTGGGTTTACTTGGTCGAACTTGCAAAACCAAGCCAAAATTCTCCTTTGACTGGTCAAAACAGCCTTTTGGAGTTGTTTCCACTTACATGACGTCCATGTGGTTGTTTTCTCTGTAGTGGCGTCCATGTATGCTTCCTCTCTCCCTCTCCCCTTTCTCTCATCTCTCAATCTCTCTTAACTCTGGTAAGGGATGACAGTAGCGCCCCGGCAGTACGATGAGACAACAGTCGGGCATATGACGACAGGTGGAGGATGAAGAGGGAGATGCGTAGGATTCTGTGGTGTTGCTGGCCTAGCAAAGCAACGGTGGCCAGCGACGGTGGCTAGGACACGACAACAATGATGGTGGTGGTACGGTGGGATGGCGCTCTGGTGGAGCGCAAAGGCAGGTGGAGGATGGAGAGGGAGATGCAGGGCTCTTTTAATGGCACATTTGGCCTGGCTAGTGACTATTCGTGGTGGCACAGCCACGGTTGGCAGTAGCATCAGTAATCCGGCGGTGGCACGATAGAGCTTTGTTCATTGGTGAGCACAGCACAAGGTGGTGGGATGATTAGTATGACGATGGCTTCAACTCAGAATGGCATAGGTCAGCGACAGCCACCTTATTAAAGAAAGGAAAAAGGTTCATTTTACATACCTGAACTATCGACGAAGTCCACTTAACCCCCAAAACTATAAAATGGTCTATTTCACATACATCAACTATGAAAACCGGAGCAAACATCAACATATGTTGGTTTTAAAGGTGGTTTTGCCATTTATAATTTGAATAACTCCATTGTACACTTCTGAATTAATTTTTTTAAGCAACGATAAAAGGATACCACAATTCCATCCACTTCTGAATTAATTTTTAAATATAAGAATGAATCTTCAAACTGTAAAAGAATATTAAAATTTTTTGATTGAAAATATCCATTTGTTTATGATTTTCTTTGATGTTTAGGAGGTTCATTGGACTTATTTTGAAATTTATTAATAATTTGAGGTTGTAAAATGATTTTATTTAAATTACCAGATAGAGAGGTGGAGGTAGCGTGGGGTAGCGGTAGTGGCAAGGGAGAGCAGCTCGCTGACACAAGGTGGTAACACAATAAGTACGACTAGGGCCTCAACTTAGAATGGCACGGATCAGCCTCTGGTGGCACGTCGACGGTGGCCACCTTGTTGAAGAAAAACATGGGCTGCACAGAGAGAGCGGAGAAGAGAAGGTGGAGGCGGCACGAGGTAGCAGCAGTGACGGGGAGAGCAGGTGGCTGTAAGGGAGGTGACACTGGAAAGGATCTAGGACCACCAGATTTGGGGTGGGCGGTGGAGAGGAGGATATTGGAGAAAAAGACTTTTGGGGAGACAGGGCGGCTTTATGGGAGACGACACTCAAGGGAAGCTAGTACCACTGGATTTAGGGAGGGCGGTGGAGAGGAGGGGGTTGCCGGAGGAGGCTTTAGGAGAGAGGAGGTGCAGGAGAGTAGCAACGGGGCACGAAGGCTGCAGAGGAAGGGATAGAGTTGGGAAAAAAGAAAAATGGCATTCGTGCAACCCACTTGTCCACCACATCACAAAAAAATGTCCACGTGTCTGCCACGTTACACAAAAACACTCGGCAGAGCTGTTTTGACTGCTCAAAGGACCATTTTTGTTCGGATTTCACAATTCAGGGACCAAGTTAACCTTAACCCTGGATTTGGCTTGGTACAACATGCATAGTTCAGAGACCACTTATGCACTTTTTCCTTGGAAATACTGACTACATTGAAAATTGCACCAACTTATTTGCTTTTAGTAAATTCATTGACTGTTGTAAATCTGCACCTTCAACTTCGTTGGTTCTTGGCTTCTCCCTGCAGTTTTATATATAGTGTTTTGGACGCTGGGTATAGTAGGCAATCCAGTGATCCACATATCTTCTGTTTAAAATTTTAGACAGCCATATTGTCCTGTTGTGATTTTCAGATGATATTGTGGGACTCAATAGGTGCATTTTATTTTGGAGATGGATTTTTTAGTGCCTGGATACAAAACCTCTTGGTGAGCAGCATTGGCTCCTCTTTCTTCAACCTTCCACATGAAATTATTGCAGGTTTCCATTATTTCAGATATCATGCATTTTACCTATTACAGGTTTCCAGCTTCAACACATCAATAATGGGCGCCACAAACATCATTGTATCAACAATTTTATCTATTGCTTTTCATGAATTTGGACATGCTATCGCAGCTGCAAGGTCTCTTAGCTCTCATCCGCTCATGCACATATTTTTATGAGATGTGCTGCAATTGTTTGCATGATTCATTGTAACGTGTGTTGTTATAACTATAGATCCATGCGATACTGTAGCAGGATGGATTGCTCACACACAACACTGACAACCATAAGTCCATTATTCACATTGCATGTTTTATTTGAGATGCTAAAATAGTTTTGGTGTTTTGAGGGGGGGGGGGGGAAATAGTTTTGGTGCTGTCTTATAAGTCATTAGTCATAGCATTACTTTCACCCAGTTATATATTAATTTTGTCCCCCTGCTGTTGACATATTCATTGCTACTTATGTAACAGTGAGGGTGTACAAATCGAGTATGTTGCAGTTTTCATAGCTGTACTTTTTCCTGGGGCATTAGTTGCTTTGAACTATGACCTGCTTCAGAATCTTCCTCCTTTGTCCATGCTACGGATTTATTGTGCAGGGATTTGGCATAATGTTATGGTAAGCTATGCTGGCGGCATGATTATTTTAAAATGTATTGTTTTTTTGGTCCACAATGGATTGTCATCTTTTATTTCAGTATTTGTGGTAGCCTGGTAGGTCACGCTAACCTATAGTGATCTGTGGTGTTCAAATGAAAAGAACATGTCTATAATTTGTATGCTTGCAGCAATGGTGATACTAAACAAGAAATAAGGACAATTAGCTCTATGCAGTTCACCATAAAATACCATTTGATTCTTCATTAAAATATCTTTGAAAGGTAATTTCCTACGCTGAACAGGCATGCGCCAATCTTATCATATAGGTAATAATAGGTATTTACCTACAAATTCTGTTACTACATTTCAAGTGGACATTAGAGGGGATACATTAGCAGGTATCTGTTAAAGTAAACTATAGGGAATTTTCTATATCTGAGGCATCACATAGCTGACATTGATCTGTGGAGGTGTTATTTACCATATTTTGAATTAGAGACCTAGGGGTATATCATACAGATAAACTTAATTGCTGGTTTTAAAACTGATTGTTCGAATAAAACTTAGTGTGGACATTTATTCACATCGAGATACAGGGTAAGGAGGACCAGGGAACATAGATCATTGTTGTAGGTTTATTACTTTGTAATAACAACACTAGAAAAAACTGTAATAACAGTTCGATCTTAGGTTTAGCCCTCGAGATTGAAACTTGTGTACTTTTGTAATCTCTCTATTATTACAAAATCTCTAGTGTTAAGTGATGGTGGTGAAGCAGTCATTTGCTAAAATTATTTACCAATGTCATCCATGAAATTCCCCTCCACCACCATTAAAATTACTCACCAGTCACCAATGCCAACCTATGAAATTTTCCTCTACGATCCCTAATATTATCCGCCATATGCCATCTCATGAAATACACAGCGCTTTCTCTCCACCGCCTTCTTTGCTCACACCAACAACACTTGGAGTGTACAACGAGGTTGATTGTGAAAGTGGAGATGAGGTTGTGAGCACTACGCGAGATGAGGTTGTGAGCGCTACACAATCAAGTGTAAATGCAGAGAGCTTGAGCCAAGCATATTGAATATAACACCGTGGAATGTAATATGATGTTTGTTTATAGCAAAGTGTAGGCACTTGACTAGTTTGAGATGTACCAGTTGTGCGATATTATTTGTTTTAATTATATACCTTATTTTGATAAGTCTGTCACTCGTTTGCAATGATCTCCATTATGATTTAATGTTTTATAGTTCTGTGCAGTATGTATGCTCATGATATTCTTACTTCCTGTGTGGTTGTATCCTCTCTACACAACTGGTGATGGCCTTATCGTAAGTCTGCTTCTTTGTGCTACTTAACATTTTGATCTCAGCAATCTTTCCATTCTAAAAGACTGGCAGAACAGGTCATGAGCGTCCCACAAACATCTCCACTGTCGGGATACTTGTCTATTCATGATGTTATCCTCTCTGTGGATGGCCTAAACGTAACAAGAACTGATGAATGGATGAAAATGTTAGATAAAGGAAATGCAGAAAAAAACAGCAGGCCTGAGTTTCTTGAAGGTTCCCAGAGCTTTGTTGACACAAGGTCTGGCAAGGGTTATTGTGTCCCAAACTCATGGGTGGATGCAAGCAAGAATCTCTGGCAGATAAATGATAAGCTATCTTGCCCTGTTGAACTGATAGCCTTTGCAAAAAATACATGTAATGGCTCCACCTCTTTTCCTGATGAGACTGGCAGAGGTAGTGACCAGAAGGAAGCTGTGGACAAATATTGTTTGATTGCAAAAGATGTAGTCAAGCTTAGAAAATGTGGAAATGGATGGCTGGGTACCAAAGATGATGGAAGTAGCTGTGCTTGTTTGGAAGTAAGAGCCCTGACTTTGTTGTGACTTTTTAAAATGTGTCGACGAATTAGAAGTATCCAAAAATAATCCTGAGAATTGCTTCTTTCTGCAATTATAGTTATTCATTTTTATGATTTGCTTACTCTGATTGACGCAAACTTTATTTGATCAAATGCTGGCAGGATGAGTACTGCTTGCTACCTATTCTGAACCCAGGCTTTTCATGGATAGAGATCTCCTATGCCAAACCATATTCTCAGGAGTGTTTACAGATAGAAGGAAATCTGTCATCATCACATGCCATAAATAATAACTTTGGACCAAGTCCTTGTGGGGGAACTTTTGTTTATGTGGGTGATCCTTTATCAGCAGCACATTCTGTCAATTTATCCTCTTACAGGCCTCGATGGGCACACTTCCTTTTCATTGCAGATGTTCCTTATATCTTGGAAAATGGTTTAAGTTGTTTGCTTCATGTTTCTGCAGCATTGGCTGTAGTCAATTGCTTACCTGTAAGTCCTTCGCCAAAGGTTTCTTTGGTATTGCTCTACAAGTGGGTTGTACTAGAAAAAAAATGGACTTCACTCTTTACAGAAAAAAAAAAAAATATGGCAAGAACTTTGAGGAGTAAACAATCTGCGGGTATGTTAGTTGGAACTTCTTAAGGCTTGCCGTAATGTTTTTCCTTTTTTTTTCCTTTCTATACGAACATGTACAGACATGCACATCTGTGTTCTAGAATTCTATTCTATGCTATGCATGATCACCGAATGATTTGGTTTTTGAAAACTCCTATCTTCTTTATACATTTTTCTAGCTACCTGAGTACAATTTAGACTTAAGATGTCGGCCTACCCAAGATTTCAAAGTACTTTTCTGGCACCTAATCATGTAACAATGAACAGGTATATTTCTTGGATGGGGACACGATTTTGGAGTCTACCTTATGTTACATTGCTTGTTTTACCCGAAGACAACACCACAAAATTCTTAAGGTTTGCCGCTTTTTGTGGACAGTCCTGTCCGTTATCATGTTCTTGAGGATCCTATATTCCATGACAGTATATTATGGCCATGTATGACTCATTATTATGGAATTTTGCACTGAATTATTTCAAATTTTCCTTATATAGTACCTTTTGTTGCATGAGATTGTACGGTGTCGGTCTCAGCCTCAGGGATCTTTGTAATCGGCCAACAAAAGGCTGTTACCGGTCTTGATAGTTGAGAACTGGCATTTTTGCTTATTGGTTAATGGTTATTTTTTTTGTTTTGATCAAATTTTGTTCAAAATCAAACGAATTTCATGTTTATCGTGTATTTTTTTTATTTGTTTGGATGATTTAAATTCTCTCTCTCTCTCTCTCTCACACACACACACACACACACACACATTTAAAAAGTTGGCCAAAAATTACTTGTTACCGACCTTACTAGCCACCTCCAGTAATTTTATGAAATCAGTAAAAAAAAAAACCCTGGTCAGTGGCCACTCTACAGGACGCCCATGAAAACAATTGCAGTCTGACACCCCTCTTCTTTTCAGCTTAGAAGCATATTAAAAGCTACAACTTGAAATTTGTCATTTTTATAAAGTCATACTTAACACTTTTGAGTCATTACTTTGGGGATTTTAGTGTTCTTAAAGCCCTCAAATGTTTCCAACATATTTTTAGTCTTTCGAACTTCTTTTCAAGCGCCCGCAACTTTTCATCTTATAAGCTACCACAGGTTTTTAGCTCAAACAGGGCCTAATAATAAAATGATGCAATTCTGGCATTAGGCAGAAGTGCTCTAGTAAAGTCCATGTTTAAAAGTTTGGCAGTTCCATAGCTCGTAGAATATTTGGAGTTAGATATGTAGTGTTGCAAATGCAATGCAACTCATTGTTGTAGAATATCTTGGGGTTCTTGTTTCAATCAAATTCTACATATTTTATGTGAGTTTAAATATAATGTTTGTAATAAAATATGGATAGATTTTATTTTATACTCCACAGGATCTTAAAGAAATATGAATCTGATGTCAGGATGTGTGGCAAGTAGCAGTACATCTTCTTAAAAAAAATAAAAAGCGCGCGGGGGTGTTGGGGTTTTGTTGCCGATAGGGTCATCTTGCAGGTTAACACATGCATATTAGTGAGACTTTATTACCACCAATATCACCAGCATGTTCTTGAATCAGATAGCCAACTGTTGAACCAAGTGGGCATAATTCCTTTTTCTAAACTAAGCAATCTTGGCCAAGCATTCGTATATTCAGTCCTTAGATAAATTCTTTCACAATGTACAAATAGATGAGATATGCCAGGCTCTTACTACAGCTACCAAGACATTTCCAGCCTTAATTGGAGGCCTCAAACAAAAAAAGACACAACACACTAGACCCTATATCGATTAGCTTGCTTCAACGTGGCCGGAGGACGTTCCTCGTTAAAAATGTCGGAACCGTGTCGCTGGAGCTTGCAACTCTAAGCCTTCTCAGTTGAGCAGAGGCAAATCCAAACCAAAAAGAAAAACGAAAAATATTACAAGCAAAGCCGTAGAAAGCAAACATCAAGCATGAGCTCGCTCAGCACTGCGCAACTAGATGTGGATGCCATTGCCATTTGCGTAGTATCCATTTACCAGGCTCAGGCTGTTCAATGGCTTGGATGGCACGGTCGAGTACAGTTTCAGTTTCGAAACTACAATACCTCTACCTGCCAGATTCGAACTGACACAGCTGCGCTGGAGCAGAGGATCTAGTTGTCCAGATGCCGCTGCTATCAACCCTGTCAGCAAATTCGCATTGTTAATTCAGATGAAGTTCGTGGCTAGGAAATCAGTATTCGCAGAATGCAGCTGATGATGGTCAATCTAAACGAAGAGCTGTGGTGTTTATGGATGAAAAGGTGAAATAGACAACAAAACTACCTTGCTGTCTTTGATGCTGATAACGGAAAACAAAGGGCACCCTTGATTTAGTAAAGTTTAACTACATGTTTTCAATTGAACAGTGTATCGGACTGCAAATGTTATGAGCTTGAGCAGCATATTTTCGCCAAGTAGAACTGCATTACCTATGAAAAGTGGAGATGGCTTTCCTGGTCTTGACTTGAATTCGGGATGGAATTGTGCACCAATGAAGAACTTATGATCAGGCAGTTCAATAATCTGCGTCCAGTAGAGCATCCTCCGTTAGTCAATGAAGAATGCTTGCATTTTTTAAGCATAATAATGGCATTAAGCTGTTCGTGAAAATGAAAAGCAACTATTTTCTAAATCTACCTCCATGCGTTTTCCAGTTTCATCTTTGCCAACAAATGAAAGCCCGGCCTTCTCAAAGTCTGAGACCATTTCAGGGTTCACCTGAAAAAATAAAAGAAAATCTTCATCATTATACAGAAGAGACCGATCTGTGCCATCGCTTATCAGATAATTTTGTGGCTAACCTCATATCTGTGGCGATGCCTTTCATCGACAGAGCTAGCATTGCCATATCTAAGACATTTTATCACAATTATATTTCACAAGTAAACGGGAATAAACATCAAATGCACAATTATGCATTGGATATTCGAGGAAAATGAAAGGGAGTATTTTCTTACAGCCTTGCAGATTTGCAGTTACTGGCTTGGAAATATGTTTTCCTTGAACCAAGCCGCATTGTCGCCCCCATATGGGTTTTGGAACCCTGTGGAAGTGTTATCCAACGTACACCGATCAAAGTTGATGCTTAACAGAGGATTATCAAGAAAGTATGATAGTCAAAATTAATCTACCTCTGGCATGAAAATGATACAGGGTGATTTTGTAGCCGGGTCAAACTCTGTGCTATTTGCGCCACGTAATTTCAAGACAGAACGGGCAAACTCAATCACTGCAATTTGCATACCCAAGCAGATGCCGAGATAAGGAACATTGTTCACTCGGGCATATTTTGCCGCAAGAATTTTGCCCTGAACTCCTCTGTCTCCAAAACCTCCAGGAACGAGTATACCATCTGCACCCTGAATTGGAAAATTCTTCACGTCTGAACAGAGATATATAAAATCGTATCATGGCATCATTTAATAATGTAAACTGCTCTAACCTTCAGTAGTTTCCATGCTTTTTGATGGGCTTCAGGGGTCTGCACAAAACAAGCATCCCCAGCATCAGTGGAAGCTCCATTGAAGAAAATAAAATCGATATGAAGTTCATAATCAATACTGACCTCTTTGGCTGCAGAATCTTCGAGATCACAGGAAGGAACCCACTCCACTACAAGCTTCCTTTCCATAGCAACTGATGCATGCAGAAGAGCCTGAACAAGGACCAAATCAGATAATCAGTCAACATGAGTAAATATTGTCAGTTGCAAGTTATATTGAGAAGTGCGGTTTTGTTTTTTAAGGGAGAATTTTCACAAGCGCAGTGGCAAATGAGCCAAGAAGCATAGCTATGTATCAAACAAACTTAGAACAAACAATGCCCAGAGAGTGCCTCAGCTCTTCTAACCATCATAGGAAGTTCGGAAGACACCTCTCATATTCAGTGGAAATATTAAAAAACTGCATTAATGCTGTATACTGCGTGCAAATGCCTGCAATAGAATTATAAGGTAGCATCATAGCTGAGGAATTGGGGAAGGCATATATACTAAAGAAAGGTGTTTGTCTTTTTAGCTTAGCATGTTTCTACTGATTCATAATCAAGTGCGGAGTCGTGTCTGTCTGCAAATCGCAGTACAGGGAATCCTGTTGATGTTGATTAAAGTACAGGCGTAGTTAGTAATAACTTAATACCTTTATAACAGATAGATAGGAGTCTGACAGGCCAGTATATTTTCCAACCATAGCAATCTTAACCTGAAAAGTAATAACAATCATGAGTTATAAAAAAAAACCTTTTGATAGAAATTAAAAGGGGGCAGTACCCAGCTCCTCATCAACAACAAAAAATAATGAGTTAACAAAGAATCATACTGGAGTCTTCAGCTTGTCAAACTTGCTAGCTCTTTCAGTCCATTCAGCCAACTTAGGTTCCCGGGGTATTTTGCCTAAACTGCATATACGAGTGGAAGAATCAAGAAACACATTGAGGAGTCAGTGTCATTTCTTCAATATGAGCTGATGAATAAACTTATTGTAGTCATGGAAAGAATACATACAACTGAAGGTCTAAAACTTTCAGAATAGCTTCATGGGCCTTCTGGTCCTATAGAAAGAATCAGTGTCGATGGTTAACTAAGCAGATGCAAAGTTGGAATTTATGCATGCAATTTTGCAACAAAGAAACCTATCATACTCTTAGCAACAAAGGGATGTGCCAAATGTTTGTGACGTCGTGGAGGTTCACAATACTTGAGATCTGCAATATAAGTTGCATGATCAACACAACAGCAAGAGACAAAATCCAAAAGAAACCCTGAAATAGCAAGAATTATCATTACTGGAACGTGGCAAAATTGCGAGAGCTTGGCTTTCACATGTTCTTCCAGTGGCTGTCAAAAAAACATAAAGACGACCATGAATAAAGAAATATTCAGCACTGAAGGAAATAAACTATAACGTGCTATAGAAGAATAAAAGAATGATGGTTAGATTGTGCACCTCAGTACTGCGACATGCTAAAATATCAGGTGCCAATCCAAGTCCTCTTAGACCACGAACACTATGTTGGGTAGGCTTAGTTTTCTACATAAATGAAAAAAAATCAATTGCAAGAAAACTAACAGAACGCAATGAGTTCAAACAATTATTATACTTTTTTTGAGGTTTAACAAAACTTGTGCATTTTTAGGTTATTGGTGTTCCCTTTTCTTAATCAATTTAATGTAATAACAAAGTGCCACTTAAGAAAAATTGCAGTTCAAAGTAAAGTACTATAGGCACGGTTTTATAGTTCATACCAAAATTGCAGTTCAGGGTAAAATATTATAGTTCATACCAAAATTGCAATTCAGGGTAAAATATTAATGGCACAATTTTATAGTTCATACCATTTCAAGCAAATTAATTAGTTTTGCATGTACTTAAAATGTTTTTCCCTACAATATAGCATAACATAAACCCTGATAAAACCGAAGCACTATTACAGTCCCTCAATCTTTTATATTTATCTCTTTGTATAAATGAGATAAACATACCTGTTCACCAACTACATTCAGAACCGGAACAAGACTGACATGGACCAGACAGAAGTTTCCAGGTCCTACAGCACAGAATGAGTAAAAGAGGTGTCAATTGAACCTTAAAGGATATTGCAAAGAAGAACCAGGCCAAAATAAAAATATACATTCAGGAAAGAGCTGCTGTTTACTGACCTACACGGTATGAAAATTGACCTAATGCTTCAATAAAAGGCATTGATTCAATATCCCCTGCATCAAGAATGCCACTGTCGTTATGTGGCGAAAATATTTGGTCCCCTGCACCGGCAATACTTACACAGCTATGGGAACAATTGAGCAGAAAAAACTACACTACATTGTTTGAAGCATGTTCTACAACAACTTATGTGATAGATGAAATTGTTTTGCTTACCAATAGTGCCACCAAGTTCTATGACACAAACATCAGGGGGGCCTTCTTTACCATCGACAGGGATCATTGCTACACGTTCAATCCAATCTTGTATTTCATCTGTAATATGTGGCACAACCTGAAAAGGAAAACAAACCCGTATTCGATAATCTCGTCAACAATAATATTTTTTCACATGAAAGATCCACATTGCATACGGACAACATACCTGGACAGTTCTCCCCAAGTAGTCTCCTCTCCTTTCTTTGTTGATGACAGCCTAATTTTAGCATTAGTACGAGATGCTATTAGCTACAAGAAAATGTAGCCCGCAACTACAAAAATTCCAAGAAGATTTTGGCTATGCACAATCAACCGGAGATCACATGGAAGTTGTAAAAGGGTAAGTCACTTTTGATCCTAAACTACAACGTAACAAAACGGCTAACAGATACCGTTGCGGGTTTCAACTGTAATTTCAGACTTAGTTAACTAGTCTACGTTGCACCCGTACAAAATTCCGGTGGTCAATGGAAGAAAGATTCTTTATTCACTGATCGACTGAAGCAGCTAACACAACATCGACACTACAGTTAAGCCACCAAGTGGCAGGTTGAATCTCATCAGTAGCTTCCGACAACAGTGGCAGACTGAGGCCCAGATGATTCTGCACATGCATAATTGTAGCGCAGTGGATCTTACGATGACATAAAGTGACTCAATAAAGATTTGTGGGTTCCATGTACACTCGAGTCAATCAAACGCTCAATGTAACTTGCAGATATCCCTGAATGTTGCCAGTCTGTTTAGTGTCGAAGTATTTTTTTAAAAAAGTAAAAAAAATATTTTATTATGTTTTAGTTGGAAATGTAGAAACCAAACTTTTGACTTGATAGCATAATCTTCCACAAGAAGTTCTATTACACATGGATTAGGACTAATAGTCCCAATTACCTGATAGATCTTTCCTGTGGTTATATTGTTGTCACGGGTCAATTTGATATCCAGAAAACGTTCATAATTTCCAAGGTCCAAGTCCACCTTCAAGAAAAGAGAAGGGAAGAAAGTCCAATTAGCCAAACTGCCAAAGAGATTATATCCACATAATTGGTGGTTTTTTTTAACGAAAAAAAAAGGCCATTACAGGTGAACTAGTAAAGAAAAAAAAAACTGCCAATGTTCATCCATGATGATACAATAAGAATGGGGTTTTATGGAAAGAAGAGGCACAAAAATGTTGGAGCAGCCTGTAGTTACCTCTCCACCATCGTCCAGTACAAAGACCTCACCATGCTCAAACGGAGACATGGTGCCAGCATCGGTGTTGAGGTATGGGTCTGGAGATAAGTAGTCACAAATGATCAACGATAACAAATTAAGAGCAGCAAGTAATGTGTTCACCTAACAAAACTATCCGTTCACCAACTTCTGTTAGAAACCTTTCAACTAAAATCCTGAAACTACCAAGCAAACAAGTAGATGGGAGAAAATGAAGGCTTAAAGCATCGGTCATTTTTCCCCTCTTAAACTCTGTACTTGCATACCCGACGAGCTAAACGAAATGAATAATCCTCATTAAAAAGTAACAAACTTGGCCTAAACAACGGAGGAGTGCGTCTCTTTGAAGGAACTAAGATCGTGACACCAACTTAAGATCAGATATCCGTTTCATTAATGACAACGTTTTACTTTTAGTTTTATCAAAGAAAAGCTGGCGAAAAAAACAGAACATAGGCAAGAATCACCAAAAGCACGGTATAATGCAGAAATGCAAGATTATAAGCCAGAGGAGCAGAAAACACTTAACTCAATATACAGAATATGATCTTAAAAACTCATACAGAATCAGGCCTTAAACAAAGTGAGTACAAGCCGTGAACTAATTTAATTCATAAGTTTTATGTCCCATGTGAGCATGTGATAGTCCTCGGCTCAAAGAAACTGAAAAACTTGGAGGCGCTGGAGAAAAGCAGGGGAGGACAAAACAGACATCTCTAAAACCCAGTGACAGCAAACAAAGAAGTAAAAGATACAGTAACAGGAAAAGAAACAATAGATGTAATATGTTCAAAAAAAGAAGCAAGAATTTTAAAACAAGCAGGTACATGTGCATCGAAATGCATGTGTTTGAGGCCAAAAGTTTCAAGCATTGTACAAAACCCTTTTTTTGACAGATGAAACGAACTTAACGCCCGATCCTTTACACCTTAATTATGATCAGGCACTAAAACCAAGCGCGTTCGCACAAAGGGTGGCCAAGCGGGCAAGCGGCCATCGTGCGCTCCAAACAGCACGCCCAAATATTCCGGAATGCTGCTTCCTTTGCCCAAGACAACACTTGCCCCTCAGGTGTAAGTCTGTAACGACAGAAGCAAGGTATTCGTCTCTGGACTCTGCGTTGCGAGCAAACGGTAAGGCAAGAACAAGATCACGCAGAACCGGGTTCAAAAAAAAATCGCATCTTTCCACAGGAAACCCCGCCATTATTTTTTCGGCTTCTACGTTCGCGGGCGGTTTCTTCTGTGCGGGAATGCCCCATAATTAAAAGGAACCAGAGCCCCAAAGAAAACCGGCATCGAGGCGGGTGGGGAGGAATGGCTACCGATCTTGATGGTGGTGACGCGGAGGCCGCAGGCCTTGAGCACGACGCCGATGCTACTGGCCGTCACGCCTTTGCCGAGGCCGCTCACGACGCCGCCGGTCACCAGCACGTACTTCATCGTCGTTTCCGGTCTCCCGCGTCACGCGCGCTCGGCTCTCCCGGTTCTGCTCCGTGTAAAGAAGAGGGAGCAGAGGGGCGGCGGCGAGAGCCGGTGTTCTTGGGCTAGTGTGGTGCCAACTGCCAACTGCCAAGAGGCGAGGCGATAGCTGGAGCGGAGAAGAGAGGAGACTCCCAGGCCAGGAGGGAGAGAGGTTTTTAGGCTGGAGCTGGAATGCTGGATGGGAAGAGTGGAGAGGGAGGGGTTAAATAGAGGTTCAAGGTAGGGGGGAGAGGAGACATGATCTCAAACTTTAAAAACTCCCATTCTAAAAAAACTTGAGGACTCCCTTAATTGGATTGAAAAACCCCTTCTGTCTCAGGATTTTTTTTTCTTTGTACAAATTAGTTAGCCTAGGTGCAGTGTTAATATGCTTGATCGTTACTATTCTACATTTCTACTGCTAGATTCTGTTTTTTTTTGCAAGAGGTGATGTGATGACAGTGACCTACAATTGATGGTTGCAAGACTGCCAGAGTCCAAGCAACTGGAGCATGAACAATGGTCTAAGTCAACACTGTCTAAGCCGCCGATAGCTTTTGCCACGTAAAATGCATGATACTATGGAGGAGAGGAAAAGGCAGAAGAACTGCATTGAATTAATTCAATAGGAGAGTTACACGGATAAAATTTAGGATGAGATTTAGCCTCATTCTCCCGGACGCATGCTACAATTGAGCTAACTTATTACAACGAACGCCTACCGCCATCCAAAGTCGCAGGACCTCCAAGAACAAATCGAATAAGATCATCAGCGGTAGCTCCTTCGAGATGAAAATGCGATTGTTCCTTTCGAGCCAGAGATGTCATAAAATTGCTAGCACGACCGATCCTAGACCTAGGGCTAGGTTGGATTGCAGGATGTCCTCGGTCCACCAGGCGTTGAGATCATCAGTGTGGGCCCACGCAGAAAGACCATGAAAAATTTTAGACTGTCTTCAATGCAAAAGCCGACTCTACACAAGAAAAAAAGGTTTAGTGCGTGAAAAAACGTCTATAAAAAAAATGCAACCTTCCCTACCATTATATAGCTCTTTCTTCCTTTTCTTTCCTCCACATAAGCAAAATTGTTAGTTGACATCTTTATAGCTAGTTGACTAAGCACCATTGGAAATACTTTTACCTGCATCGTTTGGGATATAAAAATTTAAATTGAATTGCTTTATATAATGCTTGTGAAACTCCTATGTTGTAAATGCTTTGCGTAAAAAGCACTAAGAAGGGCATCAACTTTCCCATCATCTACACAATTTGGAACATTTAGAATGAGCGTGCGTCGGCTTTTCCAACAAAGCAGCCTTCCAGCGACACAGATAGCGAGTAGTCTCTGATGACAATGCCTTGTGGGGGTGCTCTATAGCCCACATACTACCGAGTAGTCTCCTCTCTTAACCCCCTTCCCCTCTCCCCCTTGTAAGGTATAGATTTTCTCCTTTTTAATGAAACGACGGTGCTTTTGCATGTTCGTTCAAAAAAAATATTCTACCCATCGGAGGGAGCATGGTAATATTTTAATATGAACTAAATGGTTTATCATGTTTAACATGAGAATTGTTTACCTATATAAGAGGGTTGTTCACTACTTACACCAGAATTGACAACATACCGGAGTGACTTACAATGGCAACTATTACTATATACGATGCCTTAAAATTAATCTTTGCTTTAGTTTTTTTTTTAACTAAAGAAACCATGAGTATTGCCATTTCTTTAAAGAGGAAGATAACGATGCAACGTGAGTGATAGGGTTGTTTTGTGCATGCTAATTACTTGCCAAGGGTGTGGCCGCCCGATCCTACAAAAGGACATCCTATTCAATTTTTCTTGTAACTTGCAAAATAGGAAGACTATTGTTTCGAATGTTACAAGATTTTTTTCTTTATATTCCAGGTGGTGTAGATGATCCGACCACTAAACCTTCTTCTAGAATCACCTAGTTAGGATGATGCAAGACAAGTGTAGCCACCAATATTGGAATGACATGTTCATGGAGTAGCGTGGCAAGGCGTGAAATTCTAAGTGTGGGATGTCATCACAAATATCAGTAGAGTATGGGTAGTGCACAAAAAAGATGGTTCATTGTTTTCAGTAGAGTATGCAATTTGTTTAGTGTTGAAATTTGTTGTAGGGATTGTACACCTATCACCACGACTCAATGAGGTGGAGCTCTATTAGACCTTCGTGCCTACCCCATCGAAGCAGCGAAGCAAGACATAGACACCAAATAATTCCCATGGAGCAGTGGGCAACCTTCACTCTTGCCCCACCAAGAGCAACGAAGCAACACAAAGGCACATCAAGTCAAAAGTCATAGAAAAGAATAGAGCAAGCCCCTCTAAGCCCTTGCACGGATGCCAGAAGTAACGATCAATTTAGTGATCAAGACTGGCCATCAGACGAATAGTAAAAGGGGGATCACCATGTTAGAACAAGCATTATTTAATTGGTCCTTCTATGCGGGACATGCCATAACTACCTCAGAATCGGAATTCCTAGGAATGCTCTCACTTTAGTACGGTGGTGAGATGGCATTTTTGTCCAGAGTTCACTAGGACAAGGTGAGAAAAAATATGCTTCTCCCGGCTTCAGGGATACAACAGGGGCAATTAGGTCGTCCAATGTAAAAACCGATATAACCTCATTAGATTCAAATAAGCATTCGGGTTCCTTTGATGTAAAATTTCTATTGTTGTAAATAGAGATGCACGAATAGTTGGAGGCCTAGAAAAAGATTAACATATGCTCTCAGAGTATTAATATTTAAAAAAAGTGTTGAGTTCACTTCTTAGTTCGGGTCATACGTTCCTCCACTATACAAGTGGTTCAAGGAGGAGGGGATCCTGAAAATGTTGTGTAGAGTGTTCTGTCAACACCCGTATATATGCTTTTATAAAAAAAAAACACTCGTATATGCGTTGACAGTGCGTTTTTCTTTTTCCTAGGTATTGGGATATTGAGTTGAGCGTTCCAGACTCCATTGATTAGCCTAATGTGAGCGACTTTTAATTTTGATGTTAATTTCCGCTAGGGAATCACATCCCTACAATCATAAGTAATAAGCACAACACACAATTTACAAAGGAAAAAAAAACGAAACCCCCTCCGTGGCTCGTCTGGCTTTCCACAAGTCCTCAAAGCGCATCCTTTTTGGGACAAACCCCCGGCTTTTCCACCAAAGAGAACCTGATTCTGGAGAGAGCATTTCATGCGAGCATCATGCATGCATCGACCGCATTTCTCGAGACACCCATTGCGAATGCCACCTACCCTGAAACACATGCCGACTACAAGTCATGCCCCCCCTTTTTCTCTTCTAGTTTGATGGGCAAAAATCCCTTTCTGCCAGTACTTTTACAACTCCAATTATTTTTTGCTTCGATGCTACTCTTTTTTTTTTTTTTTCTCCCCCCCTCCTTCGGTGCCAACATCTTTTTCACCTTCACATCGGTCTCTTCAAGAAAGGATGTTAACAATGGAGCCCCGTCATCCAAACAATCGATCAGACTAACCTGTCCAGTTTAATTTTCTTTGTGATGTGAAAGCAGATCAACTGATCACGTGACCAGTAAAGGAGTGCCAAGTTAGGCAGCGGGTTACAGAAGATATTTTTGGCGCTTAGGTTTACACTCTCAAATCTTAAGTTTTTTCTTTTAATTTGCATATGTTGGTCATTTGGCCTTTAAAATTCTCTTTGAAAATTTCCTATCAAATTCATTACTGTACAGCTGCACTGCAAGCCTCCAATTAGGCCAATAGATGTGGGAACATGGGCCTGAGACCAGGTGTTGGTCTCGGGGGGAGCCAGATCGTTAGCGGGCCATGAGATGGCAGGATCGCAGCGGGCTCGTACAAGTGGTATCAGAGTTTGGTTGGCGAGGTTGGCCATGCGGAAGATCTAGGGGGAGACACGAGGTGGAGTTTGTTAGATATTGAGTCGAATATGTGTACGAGTAGGTTACATGGACTCTGTGTTGTAATAGACAAGGTTGGTTAGTGTTAGAGTCGGACTCTATCCAGGCCTCCACTATATAAAGGGAGACAGCCCTGGTGTAACCAAGCGAACGACCTCATAATAGTAGCATAGGCAAGAGGAGGTCAGCGGTCGGCATGTGGTCGTGACCTGGTTAGCCGATGTGCTGCGGTATTATGGTTTGGGGAGGAGCGCCCATAATCAGAGCCCCGCAGACGTAGGCAGCGATGCCGAACTGCGTTACCAAACATCGTGTCTCCTAGTGTCGTTCGTGATCTTGCATCCGCGCTTGCCGGTCTGATCGCGAACGCCGAGGTCGTTGCCGTCGCCTACCGACCTCGCCGGCTACTTTGTCAGCCCGATTGCCACATCTGGTCAATTCCTGCTAACGGTAGCCCATCGAACGGTTCAAGCCTCTTACCCGAAGTGTCCGACACTACCGATCGAATCGTCGATCGCCGCCATGCTCCACTTTGCGCCGATAGGGCATTTTCCGCGGCGTCCGTGTATGCATAAACCTCGTGTCTCCCCCTAGATCTTCCGCATGGTCAACCTCGCCAACCAAGCTCTGATACCACTTGTTGGACCCCGCTGCGATCCTGCCATCTCATAGCCTGCCAGCGATTCGGCTCCCCCCGAGACCAACACCTGGTCTCGGGCCTAAGTCCCCACATCTATTGGCCCAACTAGAAGCACAACCCAGAGACCAACACCTAGTCTCGGGCCTAAGTCCCCACATCTATTGGCCCAACTAGAAGCACAACCCAGATCCTGGCCCAACTAAACCCAAAAGACTAGCCGCATGGCCAACCTCGCCAACCAAGCTCTGATACCACTTGTTGGAGCCCGCTGCGATCCTGCCATCTCATAGCCTGCCAGCGATCCGGCTCCCCCCGAGACCAACACCTGGTCTCGGGCCTAGGTCCCCACATCTATTGGCCCAACTAGAAGCACAACGCAGGTCCTGACCCAACTAAACCCAAAAGGCACAACCCAGGTCCTGGCCCAACTAAACCCAAAAGACTAGCCTGGTGGGAGAGGGGTGCCGAGCGTCTCCGGGTTACCGACCATGGCTCTGATACCATTTGTATGAGCCCGCTGTGATCCTGCCATCTCATGGCCCGCCAGCGATCTGGCTTCCTCCAAGACTAACACCTGGTCTCAGACCCATATTCCCATATCTATTGGTCCAATTAATTGAAAACACAACCCAAGTTCTGACCCAACTCAGCCCAAAAGACTAGTCTGAAGAGAGAGGGATGCCTCCACCTTGTAAGTTGTGCTCCCCCATCACCAATAACCGATGTGGGACTAAACCCAACAGAAACGAATTAAAGCAGCAGAATTAATGAATCCGTGTCACTGGAAATGCACGTGTGAAAACACAAATCACATAAACTTGAAAAATCTTGTTGATAACTAGGACAGGAAACTACAGATACATGTACATGCACGATCGAACCTTCTCGACCTCGTGCATGAAGAGGGCGCCCTTGGCACTGCCCTAGGCGCACCCGTACCCTAGCGAGTTCATCACGTCCCTAGCTAGCGATGAAGAGGAGCAGGTTAGTTGAGCACCCACCCATCGCCGATGGCTTCGAGCGTGCCCAGGACAATGAGCAGGACGCCCATCCGGTCCGCGAACTTGAACATGCTACGACGGATGCTCCACCGCTCGCCGCCGCTAGCTGGTGGTCGCAAGGGGGCACTCATCTTCTATCTCCTCGATCCTCCGGTCCTGTCCGGACTTCGGACCTGCTGTCTGAATCCTTTATGTTTCGTGTACTAGCCCAAGATCAGAACCGATAAATATAGGCTTCTTTCTTTTCAGCGTATCGTTGCGTTGCCGTATTACTGTAACAAATTTGCGTATTACTATAACAAATTTGAGACCACTCCAAGGGGGGTCTAAAGATTTTTAAAAATAATTAAAAATAGTTTTACGATCTTTGAAAGGACTATTAAAATCCATGAAAAATTATTACAAATTATCACAACATATAGACTATATAAAAATAACAAAATTTGCTACAGTAATACGCAATGGTGCGTAACATTGAAAAGAACAGGACCATAGTCTGAACAGATGAATCATTGCTAAAACATAAATTTTATTATATCATCAGAGATTATTACCAGAGGCAATCAAGTCTTATAGTAGCAAAGCACAAAACACGGAAATAAATCCTTTTGTAAGATCCAACACCAATGACTAAAGAAAGGGAGAATTGCCCTCATACCATTAAGTAAAATAGACCTTTCCAAAATACCACTCAAAAACTCAGGGGTTCCAAAATGGCATCACCGTTTTCTCCGTTACACTCATAATAGCACCACCGTCACAGCAGTCAAAATCCTCATCTCCCGGTCAAAATCCCCACCGCTCGCCTCCCCTTCGGCCTCGCCTCCACGCCTCCCCGTCGTCCTCGCCTCCCCGCCGGGCTCGCCTCTCCGCCTCCCCGTCGGCCTCGCCTCCCCGCCTGCCTCGCCTCCCTCCTCCCGTCGTCCTCGCCTCCCGCCCGGCCTCGCCTCCCGCCTCCCGTCGTCCTCGCCTCCCACTGCCTCGGCGTGCTCGCCTCCCCGCCTCCCGTCGGCCTCGCCTCCCGTCGGCCTCGCCTCCCGCCTCGCCTCGGGCTCGCCTCACGCCTCGCCTCTCCGCCTCCCCGCCGGCCTCGCCTCCCCGTAATTTGTTGATTTTGTTCATGTTTCTTTCTCGCGTAGATTTTTTTGCTAGCTTCTGTTAGCTCTGTTAGCTTCAGTTAGTTCATAATGGTGTTTTGGAGGGAAATAGCTAGCAATGGTGGCATTTTGGAACTGCCATGCCTTTTAGTGGTATTTTGGAAATGTGGTCTCAATTCAATGGTATGAGGGCAATTCTCCCCTAAAGAAAACGCGATCCTACACATATGGAAACTCCTTGTCGAATCCACCAACTTCAAAAGCTCATGCTTACTTCAGATCTACTCGTTGGAATGAGCAATCCCACATGAAAGACGAGGGTGAGTATGCTTCATACTCAACAAGTCCATGGACACATGTACTTAGGCTTTATCAAGAAAGAGGGGACTTGGCTCAATTTTTTTAAAAACCAATTTGAATATTTTAACCTAAGAGTTGAACATTTTTCATAAACAGTTTTTGTAAAAGAGATATTCAAAGTCTTTCCATCTTTTTGGGAAATGCTACCCAGAAATGGCAACCCTCCCTAAAATATTACTCCACGGCTATTTCGACACACGACACAACAACCATATCGGCAACACCAGATAACCGCAATATCGGCAAATCACGCAAGGACCCACCTGAAAGGATCGCTATGCTGCCTAGAGGGGGCTAAATAGGCGAATAAAACGAAATTGCGGAATTAATGAACTGAAACAGTGACCAGCCCATCGGATGTTCCGATGGAGATCGGATGTTCCGACCTGGTCGAAGAGCCCCTGCGTCGGATGTTCTGATCTGGGTCGGATGTTCCGACGGACGTCGGATGTTCCGATCCTGGGTATTCTGGATTTGTCGAAAACCTGCAGAAAAACTGATTTCTCGCAAAACCAAGGTTAGATCTATTCAAGAATATTCAGAACAGGCCAACACTAATAATAAAAACAACAAACCAAGATCAAGACAAAAACACAGCGATTTTGTTTACCGATGTTCGGATCTTTGAAGGGAGATCCTACTCACCGTTAGGGAAGGCACAAAGCCTGAATCACCAATATCCTAATCCCCTACCGGCGAAGCATACAGCACTCACCGGCGATCACTAGTTGAATTCTTTTCTTTGCGGAGGTAGATTCGCACATTCACAATCTCCGGAGGCACACCACACGAAGATCGGCGGCTCACCGACGACACCTAGCCGTCTAGGAGCCCTTCAAGCCTCCAAGAGTAACAAATGCGATGAAGAAATTTAGGAATCGCTAAGTGCTTAAGAATTGGACTCTAATTTGTGGAGCACTTGGGTGTCTTGATCTCTCTAGATCTCACAAGATGAACAAGAGAGAGACAAAGGCTAGGGTTCTTGAGAGAGATGAAGAATATGAATTAGGCTCAAATCAAGATGTAATCAGAGTGAGTAACCTTTTGGCAGGTATTAGAGAAGGCTTTAAATAGGGAATCCCGAAAACTAGTCGTTGCTGCAGTTAATCCCGCATCGGATGTTCAAACCCCATCGGATGTTCTGATGGCCATTGTTGGTAATTGATAAGTGGCCCATCCCGAGACGGGCCTTGGGCCGATTACGTACCGGCCCACCGTACGAACAGAAGGTCCAAAAGGCCGCCCCTGGCCGTACTAAAGGAAGCGTCTAGCCCGCCAGGGTCTGCCCCGGGCTTGACCAAGTCAAACCGCGCCCCCGGCGGCGCCATGTGCCTCCTGAGCTATCCTTAGTCTAGGAGAAGGTCCCTTGGGTAGCTCGCCTACCTATGGGCAGGTGGCGACAACTGCCATGTCCCACCATGCTTTTTTCGGCCTTGACTGGGAAGAACTGTGTTTCCCCGGGAGTCCGTAGCCCGGGGGAAACCACGCGGGCAACCCGCCTTGTCGTTTCCTCCCCCGGACAGGCGGCAGGTGGTTGTTACGCTACGCGACGCCCCCAACGGGCGGCGCGGGGCTGGCCCGGTCCAGTCAAGGCTATATTGGGGATAAAGGGAAAGTGCTTTCTCTCTAAAGAAGGTTTTCTCCCGTATCGGCACCCCAAGACAAACACGTGCCCGGTACTAACTTGACCAGCTTCTCTCTGCAGGCTCGAGACCAGACAGAGCCCCGGAATGAGACAAGGGCACCGCCACTAAATCAGAGATGAGCGTAGGGCCCGTCGGATCAGCTCCGGGCGACCCGCCGCGCCTATAAAATGAAAGGCCTCAGACCCCGTCAAGCGGAGGCGGTTCTGGAAGCCACCCAAGCAACACGCATTCGAAGCTTCCTTAGCCGTAGCAGTAGTTCTTAGCCATCTTTGTAAGCTCGAGATCAGTGCCTTCAAGCACGGTCTCGGCACCCTTGTACTGTTTTCCACCGTATAATCAACAAGGCTGGAGTAGAGCTATTACTCGGCAGTGGGGGCTCGAACCAGGGTAAATCACTTGTATCTTCACGGTTTGTATCGCTTTCCCTCTTCTTCTCTTTGTACGAAGGATCTGTACCTGGATCACCGAATCGCACCAGGCCCTGTCCGGGAAGACCGCGTGGCCTGAGCCCCCGTAGGCTCGGCTGTCCCCCGGGCTGCTGAGAAGGGTTGTCGTTAGGCCTCATACCAACTATAAATTCGTCTGCCGGTCCGTGGACCCGTGGCTCTTTAGGAGCGCGTTTCCCAGACACCGACAGCCATCGGATATTCCGATCCGCGTCGGATGTTCCGATGGACTACTCACTGGATGGCATGGAAAACTGACAGGCTGGCTTCACCATCGGATGTTCCGACCCTCGTCGGATGTTCTGATGGTGTAGGTTCTGAATAGAGTGTATTTTGAGTGGAAAACTCACACGAACTTCGAGATACCTATTTTGAGCACTTAGGAACCTTTATATGCTTCTCCATTGCATCTCTCTTTATAGTACAACATCCCTAGGACTCAATAATTAAAGATTTACAGATAAAAACTAGTCTTGATGCCTTCTTACAACATATCTACTTTTGAGGGGTACACCATCACATGTAAACATGTACCTCATAAATTTAACCTATATAACATTTGTGTACAATTCTCCAATAGACAATATTAGCTCTATAATTGTTACTTATTAATTACCAAAATCACTTAAGGGCCTAGATGCACTTTCACCACCCTATATAGCCAACTCACACCATGGCCAACAACCAAAAGGATTTCCCATGGCAAAATTTTTTTTGAAAAGAATGCATGGCTAGCCGAAGGAAGGAAAGGGAGGAGGGAGAAAGGGAAAGAAGGAGGAAGAAGAAGATGGCGGGCCCAACTATAAGTGAAACAGAGAGGAAGGGAGAAGTTGGGATGTTGCCTGTTGTGGCTAAAGTCAATGGGCTGGTTGCCTGGTTAAGAAGTCCACTCCATCATGGAAGAACGAAGAAGAAGAAGAAAAATATTTAATGGGGTTTTGAATTTTTTAAAATAGTTTTCAAATAAACGAGCTAGAAAGAAGTTTCCACGGTTGCCTTGCTCGATGTAGTGCGAACTGCCCAAAGAACATAGGGTAGCTCGTTCACCCATCATTTGCTTGTCTATGTAAGATCGTCGGTGGCTCTCTCTTTTGATACCCCAGATGATTTAACAATAGGCATGTTTAGCTGTTTCATTGCTCTATGGATGTGCCACTGAAACAAAGAAAATTTTAGTGCTAGTTTCTTCACAAAACTCTTAAAACAGCTTGTCGGTGAACTGTGTGCCGTTTTCTATGATTAGACGGTTGGGTACACCAAACCGGCTAACCATGTTGTTATAGAAAAAACGTTGTGATGTGATGGCTAACAATGGTTCGGCCTCAGTCCACTTGGTGAAAGTGTCGATGACAATGACCAGGTGCTTACAACCCTTCCGCCCTTGGGGAAAGAGTCCAAGTGTGTCCATTACACAGGTTGCGAACGGCCAAGAGAGAGGGACCGTTTGGAGAGCTTGGACAAGGATTTTGGGAATGGATCTAACATGATTTGCACCTAGTTACCATTTCCTAGGCGTTGTTGAGCATCGCGGGCTAGTACTAGTCCATTTTGAATACCTTGCCAACAAGCCATAAATGAAGAATAAGCTCCACAGAGGCTGCTGTGAATGCATCCTAGAAGGAATAAACCTTTCTCTCTTGTGATGCACTTGGAGAGTACTCCTTGTGGACCTTTGCGGTACGGAGTGATTTCAACTAGATTATAAGGGGCGGCTCTTTGATTAACCGGGAAGGCTCGGCTTCGTCCATGGGCAAGGTCCCTTCTACCGGAAACTCGATGAATGGTGTCATCCAACTAGCAGTTTTCTCTAGGACGGAGACGGTACCACTTGCCTTTGGTGAATCGTCTGACGATGTTATAGAGGGTTTATACAAGTGCTCAACGAGCACTCCTGTCGGAGCGGATAATTGTGAAGAACCAACCTTCAACAATTGGTATGCCAGGGTATTGTCCTTCCTTGATGTGTAAAGAACGTCGAAGTTCGTGAACTACTACTCCATTTTCCTCACTTCAGCTTGGTGACTCTCCATTGAAGCATCAGAACACTAATACTCCTTATTTACATGCTACACGACTAATCGTGAATTCTTTTTCATGATTAGTCGCTAGACTCCAGCGATTTGCTTGTCCAGAACCTGGCCAAGAAGGCCTCATACTCCGCGATATTGTTAGTTGCCGAAAAATGCAGACATATTGCATATTGTAGTTACTCGCCTATGGGGGAAATAAGAACAACCCTAGCTGCCCTAGTGTTTATAGACACGAGAGCTATCAAAATACATAGTCCATTTGTCATGCACAGATAGTCCCCATAGGATTTTCTTAAGCAAAACTAGTGCCCTGGCAACTAGCTTGTGGCATGGTAAGCAAGAGATAAAATTTCTTTTAAATTGTTCTTTTGGAAAGGACATAAAGTGGTCATTTTAACATGGTAAACCCACTTTACCCTTGTTAGACTGACAATATACAAAACCCCGAAAACTCTAGTGGTAAATATGCAATTATCCGAAAAACAGAAAAAGAAAAAAGAGAGATATCTGTCTTTTAAGTGGGTATGCAGAGTACCACGTCGTTTCTAGCTTGCGGCAGCTAATGATCCAGCGGATTCACAGATAAAGTGGGTAAGTAGTTGAGAAAGGAGTACGACAGGAGCGTAATTAGTTACGGGTTATTGTTTAATTTCACTTTGTGCTGCCGTTCGTTTAACTTCGTTTCCACATTTTACATGGCGATGTGGCCCGGGGGTGGAACACGAGCTTTTTTCGAGCTTTTTCTAAAATTGATATAGATTGGTTCTATATGTTTTTAGTTATTTTTTGAGGGGTAATTTTACAATCGAGCTTTTGAGTCGAGCCGAGCCGAGCCCAGGTGTATTTGAAGTTTGTCCAAAATCGACTAATTTTCATGTTTAAACAATTCAGAATTGAATCAGATGTAATTTAAAACGAGCCTAAAATTCAGAAAACAAGCTTTTTGTCCAGCCCTGGCGGTGATTTTGTTGCATAATCAACGAATCAGCGTTCTAGATGTTCGTCGTGGACTGATGTATGGTTCAAAATCAAAGTGTGCACATGTACCACCCTTTGGTAAATTAACTAATAGTATAAGCATTGGCTGTGTGGCTATGACGCTTTGGTCATCATCGTTGTTCTGCTTGGACTCTAATCCTGTAGCTGTGGCGTGGCTGTTCCTTAGGTTTAGGTCTTTGGATAATTATCTTAGTCTTTATCTCTTTTCAGTTAGCAAGCTGTTTAGCTTTCCCTTTTTTTAGCATCTATTGTTAGGTGTGGCCATCGGCCAGGTGCTCTTGAGCCTTAATAAATAAGAGAAGAGAAGCAAAGAGGAGGCACGTTTGATGCCAAGTAAATTCAGTCTAGGCGCTGCCGACGATAACCGGCCGGTGGCTCCGTACAGCCGAAGGCGCTGGCTTCGACAACAGCCCGCTTAGCCCGCGTCAAGGGCCGTACCCGTTGCGTGCTGATCTAGCACTTAACAGGAAATCCAACATAGATCGCACTACTTTGGACGTTCAAACCATGAGGCTAGCAAGGAGGGCTGATCCCACCGCATTATCCACAGGCTCGTACAGGACCATGCCATTACACTGGCCAAACACATGGTGTTCACACTCCATGATTTAGGGACAAAATTTTCTTTAAGCTAGGACCCACAACTAGCCTTTAAAACATAAACGAATATGAACCCACCATTATGATTAGAAAGGCAAAAATTGTCATTTATTTTGATACACCTGTGGAACTGGATGATTATTCATGCTTAGAATTCATCTCTAAGCATGAGAGACTGAGAAGAACACGGTGGCCAAGAACAACCATAGAACGCTCTCTCCACCATAACTAGAGCTCACCAGTGGCTAGCTACACTGTGGATGCTCTAGAACTGAATCTGTTCAAATTGCGGCCCACCAAAAACATATTCTCATCCACCAAAAAAAAACTCCATACATCATTTCGATGGCAAACGTAGATAAACCAATACTACAAATGTTATTTAAAAAGCAGCACTACTACAGGAACACATACCGGCCCGTGCTAGGTGCAGTGCAGCCACCCACGCTGGTAGGGATGTAAATGGGCCGATCCTAGGGCCACCTTTGGTCCTCTCTAGTTTATTCGTTTGTACTGAAAATTTGATTTCTAATCTATGTAGTACAAATAAATAAATTAGAAAGGGTCAAAGATGACCATAGAGTCGATCCATCTGTATCTCTACAGGCTGGGGACTCTGGACCAAACCCTGACCAGGCTCTGAGTCATCTGGGAGACCCTCCCCCCATTAATTAATCAATCCTGAATGCTCTCAACCTGCCTGCAGGTGCAGGCAGCATACCAACTTGCTATGGAGAAGTTAATTGCGAATATTTCACCGGCCAATTGAAGGCTCGCCTGCTGCTAGGCTGGCTAACTTGTGTACCCTCTGCTGACTGCTGAGTCCGCGCCAATGCGGATCCACGTACGCGCCGCGCCATCAGATCGATCGATCGCCAATCGCCATCCTCCTGACTCGCAAGGAATAGTATCCCACTATGATCATTAATTGGACACGTACATTATCCACTACTGGTATATAAATATATACAATATAGCCTCGGTATGCCCGTGGCCTTGATAGCCTCATTTCGATCGAAATGTTTATTCATCGAGGATGCCGCTGGCGTGTTTGGTCGAGCAACCAAGCGGTATGCCAGAGCCAGGATACGAAAATATACATATATAATATACTCCCTCTGTCCTACAAAGAGTGCATTTTTAGTGTTCAAAAATTGTCTCACAAAAAATGCATATTTAGACATGGGGCCCATCAAAAAAGACAACCCATTAACTCCCCCACACCCATCTCTCTCTATATCCGTTCCCCACCAAAGGAGACGCATGCACAATTAATTATTTTAGGAACCAAAGCAACAGCACGCTTATGCATGTAATTAATTAGGGACAGATTAGTCATTTGCCTTTCACACTAATCTGTCTGAAAAAAACCAGAAATGCGTTCTTTGTAGGACAGAGGGAGTATTGTGCTAGCTCTACAAGGCGATATATAGCGAATGGGTAGTGGCTTATATATTGTAACTTTTAAAAAAATATTTTAGCAAAATCAATTTGAAAACCAATATATTAATAGGTCTTTGTACAATAAAGATGTATATAATTTAAATAATTATTTGTCAAAATTTATGAAGTCTAACATTCTCAAATAAAAAATCGCCTTATAAAAATAATCAGAGGAATGAAATTATTTTCATAAATGACATGGATGAGATAATGTGGATGAAAGATGGGTAGAGAATCTGACTATCTATAATGTCGTGGATGATCAAAGTATGAGAAAAAAATATATTGTATGTGGTGAAATACATGTACAAAATAATCCATTTCATGCATGATTAGTACCAATAGAGATGCTTGAGTTATCTGTGCACGTTATTAATTAAAACCTGCACAACTAAAGTTTTGTTCTGTAATGTGTTATTATCTGTGTTGCTTAGTAAATGTTGCCATCACAGATAGTGATTCGTTCCACAATGCTTTTCATGAGAAAAACTTTACGTACTCTATATTTTCCCGCTCATCTTCATCGCTCCAATTTCTCTGGTACGCTAGCTTCATTGCCCGGAAATGTCATCTCCGTCTCCACTCGTTTCGCCATGGTCACCACAACCGTTTTGTCGACGGTTGAGATATCGATCTCAAGTCGCTTAAAGGTTCTTGAGAAGGGGAGATAGGAGACACGCCGAACAACACGAACAGCAATCAACGATGAACAAGGAGACAAGGGTTTTTATCCTGATTCAGGCCTCTCGGGAGAGATAATAGCCCTACGTCCAGCCTTTCTTATATATCAGAGATGATTACAAGAGGTGGCTCGGCGAGACGAACAAGTCTCGGAGAGATTATGACGTACTATCAGATGATGGCTTGACCCCTAAACATGCCGTAGGAGCCTTGTTTATATAGTGTAGAGCAAACCGACCTATCAAGGGATAATCGAGCCGGGCTGACCACGAGTACGTAGCGAACTCGACGTGCCAAATATATCCCGAGGCAGATAAGGCATACTCCAAGTCTTGGGGATCACGACATTTGCTCCAATCCGGAAAACCAACGTCCGGGTCTTCACGTAGCCGTGCAGAACTCTTATTCGAGTCGGACTCAAACAGGAATCCTAGACCGTTACGCACCGTGCCGGCCAAGAAGTTGTTCGCGCAGACGATATGGGCTCGATAGAACCTTCCAGAAATTTGGGCCCAGTAGGTTGTTCAAATGGGCCGTCGGGGAGTGGTAGTGGCGATGGTAGTGATTTTATCCCCGACACGTCTTTTCCCCAACCTCCGCCCAGTAATCGTCGAATGCCTAATTTCTCACATGGTTGTCTTTGCCATTGCTGTCTCCACCCTACTCTCCACCGGCTCACCACGATCGCTGTCGTCTCCACCTCAGTGGCCGTTGTTTCCCTTGTCTCCGCAAGGCTTTAACGAGGATTAGGTCTACAATTCATAATGTTTATAGCCCGTAGGAGATCGACAAGAGTCATCAGAGGATGTAGGTGAGGAGGTTGACATTGATGAGTCATCACCAGAGGAGGATACCCGAGAGGAGTTGTCATTTGAGGAGGATGCTGGTCGACAATGACAAGGAATTAAGAGCCAAAAATTGATGCGGACGACGAGCCGATTTGCGTCGTGTTCTTCAATGACTCCAATTCCGACAACCAGGAGCCCACCGTGAGCTCCTTTGATGAGGATGACTCCTGACTTCGACAACAATGAGCCTCACCCAAGCTCCGGTAACAAGTTACCCCTACTTCAATCTACAACTAGGATGTAGGCAACAGCTATTTTGAAAAATATTTGGGTGGCTTCTAGCAAAAACTAACACCTGACTGTTAATATGTGCCCATAGCAGGCAAAGGTGGTTACACATGAGTTTCAATTATTCTGTTTTAGCGCAGAAACTGGCGATAATGACTGATGACTACACATGAGTTTTAGTTATTCCATTTTTTCTGTATTGAATTTTGTTATCTCTCTCCGCTTAATTGAATCGGGCAGAGCACCTGCCTTCCTTTCATAGAAAAAAGAGAATCATCCAATTTTTAGAAGATATTTTTATGACCATACGAGCACGACGGAACTTTCAATCAAAGGCTCCTTTTTATTGTGCAACGACGACTTCTGCATGGACGGACGAAAGAAAACAACTTTGTTGAATTCAAATGATTCGAATACACATTGACGGGGGCAAAGCCTTTCATGATGGTATAGGTATAAAGCGTACGTGCTCTCATCAGCCAACAGGGCGCACTGGGTGGGAGAAGATTGGTCGCCGATGATTCTTCCTTCCGACGAAAGAAAAGGATATATAAAAAGATAAGATAAGAGGGGCTGTAGGAGTGAACTATTCCTATTGTGGATGGTACGTGCAACTTAAAAATACGAAGCATGGCAGCCTTTTCGTCCATATATTTTGGACATTGACACGGTCTTCAAAATAAAACTTTAACCATAAATTATTTATACTGTATTAAAAATTATAATATTATGAAACTTCTTTTCAAAACGAATCTATCTATATGTTTTTGATGTTCTCAATCTACATAGGTTAAAAGTTCTATACGGATAAAGTTTTAAAATTTTGACTTACGACTAATCTAAAACGACTACTATGTGAAGGGAGTACAAAACATTGACATTTGGTATGGACAAAGATAAAATAGAGTGCCAAGAGATAGATGTTTTTATTTTTAAAAGTATAATGCAAAGTTTCAAAAAATTGTGATGAATAGAGTGTGCAGCGAATAGTATCATATAGTGAAGATTTGAAACCTCACATTGAGATGCGGAAGAAGAAAATTTTCACACTGTCCATGTGATTTTTATATGGATAGAAGAGCTGTTGGAGCAAGGAATCTTTGTTTTTAGTTTAAAGTGAGAAATAATTTAATAAAAGGCAGAATTTGCAGGATATAATGTTATAGTGGAGAAATTTAAAATCTTTGTTGGAGATGCCTTTTTTAGCAATACATGGTCTTGTATGTTGCCTAATTTCGTCAGCTTAGCTGACAAATAAATTTTGGTTTGGCCGACGAAAATGGATCAAGTGTTTGTTCGACATGCCTATTTTCATATTTATTTTTTAGAATAAAATGATATCGGTAGCCTATCCGATGATAAGTGAAAAGGAACGAATTCTATCTATTTTTCAGATTAATTGCTTAAAAGTACGTGTCAAAAAATTCAAGTATTTTTCATGCTGATGGGCTAGATCACCTATTTTTGTCGGCTGAGTAGTTGACCAACAAAAATAGATTCAGTTTCATGGGTAATTCTGCCAACCGATGAAAATAGGTAGCTAATTCCGTTCATGTATTCTAGACCAAAAAAAATACTTTATCCATTTTAAAATATAAGATGTATAATTTTTTGACGCAGTTGCAAATGTAGAACATTGAGCATCAATTTCTTTCACAAAATATCATCAATAACTACACAATTAACATAATATGAAAGTATTTTCAAATATGAATTCAACTATATCATACATACAAAACTAAACATATATGTTTTGAGCTTAATTATTAGTTTAAAATTACAAAAGTATATTTTTAAAAGAGAAAATTGCACTGTAGCTCCCGGAACTTGTACGAAATTGCACGAAATCCCCTAAACTTTGAAATTGCTTTTTCGGCTCCTGGAACTTGTCTCTAGTTGCACCGTTAGTCCTGGGCTGTTAGGATCCGTTACAAATTCCGTTAAACGGTGACGTGGCGCCCACGTGGCCGTTAAGTACCGACGTGGCGTTGACGTGGCCCCAAAAAATCAATAAAAAAACCTTTAAAAAATCTAGAAAAATTCAAAAAAACCATAAAAAATAAAAAATCATAAAAAATCCAGGAAATTCATAAAACAAACTAGAAAAATTTAGAAAACCCAAAAATAATTCAAAAAATCATTAAAAACCAATAAATCATAAAAAATCATTTAAAAATCTAAAAAATTATAAAACCGAAAATAATTCATAAAATTAATAAAAATCCAAAAAACATAAAAAATAATAAAAACCTAGAAAAATTTAGAAAAACTGAAAGAAATTCACAAAATTCATAAGAATACAAAATGTCATAGAAAATCATACAATAGTTTACAGAGTTCATAAAAAAATCACAAATGTTTTTTTGGATTTTATGATTTTTTCGGATTTTTCGAATTATTTCGAATTTTCTAAATTTTATAGATTTTTAAATGTTTTTTTAATGATTTTTTTGGTTTTTTGATTTTTTGTGAATTATTTTTGGTTTTTCTAGATTTTTATGAATTTTATGAATTATTTTTTGTTTTTTCTTAATTTTCCTAGATTTTTTTGGTTTTTGTTGATATTTTGGGGCCTTGTTGGCACTTAACGGCCATGTGGGCACCACGTCACCGTTTAACGGAATTTCTAACGGATCCTAACAGTTCAGGACTAACGGTGCAACTAGAGACAAGTTCAGGAGCTAAGAAAGCAATTTCAAAGTTTAGGGGATTTCATGCAATTTCGTACAAGTTTCGGGAGCTACAGTGCAATTTTCTCTTTTTAAAATACATAAACGCTTTATATTATAAAATAGTGGGCGTACGTTAGAGCTTAATTATTAGTTAAAAATTACAAAAGTTAATTTTTAAAATACATAAACGCTTTATATTATAAAATAGTGGGCGTACGTTTTAGCCGACAAAAATGCATCGGATTCTTCGTTATTTTATTTTATTTTTTGAGAGAGCGCACATCGGATTCTTCATTGAACTATTAAATGGTGGGCTGCTCGCAGCCTTGTACCATCCATGCTGAGCTAGCGGCTAGTCCCTCCCCATGACTGATCGGCTCTCTTTCGTCGATCGTAGAGCGATTGACTCGCCGCTCGTGTATCTTTGGTGTAAAATGCTTGCTGTTTTGGTCTTGAATTCCAAAGGGAAAAGTGCAGCTATCCTTTATTCTTTCTTTTCAGGAAAAATAGATAGAAATTTTCTTTCCAGGAAAAAAGAAAGAAAGAAAACTGCAGCTAGCTAGCTAGCTAGCTATATCCTCTGCTGGTCGGTCTCCTGCTGTGCTTTGATGATGCAAGGAATGCTAGCTAGCTCGCATATGTTGTCGGGTTATCCCGTATGCTAGTAGCACTTTGATCGTCGCTTTCTAGTTGAAACTCACCGTGAGTCCGTGACGCATGCAGCATGGTTCAATAACATCGCGCGTCATGTCGCTACAGGGAGATTCGTTTTACGCTCGTCGCAACTCGCAAGCCGGTGATGTCCCGGCTGCTAGCGTATACCAGGCGCGCGTTCAGACGCGCGCGCCGATCGAACGCGACGCGAGCGACGAACGACGTGCTTTCGCCGAGAAAGATCGTCAGGCCGGCCCGGGCGCCCGGGCGCGTCCAAAAGTAGCAATCTTTGTGCTCGCCGTCCGCACGCTCGGTCGTCGCCACGTACGTACGCCCATTGATCCAGCTCAAAGCGCCGCCACGCCCGTTCCCCGCCGCATTGGATGCTAGCTAGAGTTAATTAATTTGACATGCTTTGGACCATTAGCTCTTCATGGCGGAAATGTCGTTTCCTGCTTGCGCATCCTGAGACCTAAATGCTCCCTCCGATTTTCTTATATAATAGAAATTTTAAATTGAGGTATAGATTAATGAAGTTATGACAAAAGTCAAGGGAAAAATGCTCATGTTGTCCATGTTATAAATTCCTTGCAAATATAAGAGAGAACGTCATATGAGAGTTGTTTATAAACGCGTGAAAGAAATTTGTGTATAAATAAGGGTAGACAAATAAAACTATCAATAAATTCGGATACAAGCCTTATATTTATTGTGCCTTATATGAGACCATGTGGAGATCACTCCATTCTTTTTGAGTATTTGACAAAGTTTTGAACAATACTTGAATGCTTCACTTGTTGCCCACCAAGTGTTCATTGAATTGCCTATAAGTAGTTTGTGGTGATGTTTTGGGTGTCAAGCTTCATGCCTCCTCATGGGATATCATCCTAGGATCGACCCTCTCACACCAATGAGCATTATCATAGCTTGATTTCCTTCCATGCTCACCAAGTATTCAATGATACGTTCATGAGGATTCTCAACATGCACACCATGTGTTTGATGAATTGAGAGGTTGTTAGATTGATCATCCTTTAAAGTTTCCTCTTGTGTGTGTCTTGTTCCTGATAGATTCTCATAGCTATTTGGGAAAGGGTTTCGCTTGGACTTGGAGTTTGGGGCGCTTTGCTGAAGAAAACGTCGTAGTCCATGTGGTGTCTATTTAACCACCCTTCTAGCTACCTTACATGGTATTACATATGTCTTATTAAAAAAACGAAGGGAGTTCCTTGTTATAGGTGCTGCTAAGGAATATTGACTTTTCCATACATGTTTTACTCCTTTTATTGATTCGATGAGCAACTTAGCAATAGTTTTTTACATTGTTCTCCTCTACACTAGTCGGCTTGACCGTTTGTCTCCCCTCTCTCTCTATTTGGGTGGCATGGAATTCATTTGGAGTTTGGAGCTTTAAAGTGTTCCTATGAAACCGTAGATGAACGGTATGAAGGTTAGTGGCCTTCTTCACTATGGAATATGATCGAAACTGCAACAAGTTATGGATGTGTTGCACTAGTTTTTTTTTTTTTGGGAAAAAGGGTGATTTTGTTCGAGAAGGTTTTAGAAGTGTTGACCAGTAGCGTCATCTTGAGAGGAGAATCCAAGCACTACTACAAAACACCACATCAGTGCTTGTTGTTTGGAATGAACATTGATTTGGAACCAACACTTGCTTGGATATTCCACACACGTACGACAACAAGCTTTGGTATTCTGCCACGCAACCTTTCTAAATACCAAAGCTTTCAAAGCTAGAACGGTATAGTCATTCAATGATGTGGACCATTGTCGTTTGGGCGCAAGCATCTCTTCCTCATCGCGTTGTTTCTCAATGGTGGTGGCCAGCGCCTCCTTTGGATAAGTTTCAACATCCTCAATGGTGATCGCCACCTCCTCCTCCACACGGGGCTCCTCGCCAGCAATCGATGTCTCATCCTAAAGGGCATCCGGATTGCTGCCAAAACATGGTGATCACGATGAAGAACAAAGCGACGAGGGGGCAGGTCGAGAATGCTAAGGGTGCTTCGACATGGTGAGCAAAAATAGGTTCAACGACGAGGTTGGTGGAGAGTCTCATGGTGGCTATAGAGAAGATGGCTAGAATGCCATGGAGAGCTAGGCGGAGATCAAAGTAGTGGAGTGGGGAATAGGGAATGGGTTGTGGAGTAGTGGATGCAGGGAGATGTGTGTGTGGCATGGCAGAGCAGAGATGTGACAGGGTTAAAGAGACAAAATGCTACATGTGCCAATTATAGTCACGAACTGGCTTATTTGTAATGGAATCACATGGGAAAGTATGTATATGTACCGTTTCATAACCAAAACTGACCCAGATAAATAGATTATATGTTCCTCTTCCCTACATGAACTGATATAGATATATGTGCCAGTTCATACTCAAAACCAGCATAGAGAATCAGTAATATGCATCGATTACTACTGAGCATGGGCACATCTATATTTTTGCCTCGTGTCCTTCAAAGAACTGGCACTAATTTATATTAGTCCTATTTGAACCGGCACAAATATACCGATATATGACCTATTTTGGTATAGCCACTACTACAGAATGGACATTCACAAGCGGTTCAAAAAACCCGAAGTCGGTCTTTAGAAACGGTTTATTAGCCACAAAGCTAGGAGAGCATCTTTAGAAGCGGTTCGGGACACGAACCCCTTCTAAAAGTCAAGGAATAACAACGGTTTATGCCCCCAACCGCTTCTAAAGCACTACAAGTGGTTGGGGACACGAACCGCTTGTAATGCTTGGGCTTTAGCAGCGGTTCATGCCTCGAACCGCTTCTAAAGGCCCATTTTTCAAATAGATAAAAGGAAAGCTTCCCCTATCTCAACAGAGATCACGCGCGGGTGGGTTGGCTAGCTGAGTGAGGTGTGAGTCACGTGGAGGTCCTGGGTTCGAATCCCACCTCCCCCAATATTATTTGGCTTTTTTGACGCATCAGTCACGCCTCTTGTAAGCAATTGCTCCGCGAGGCATCAGTCGCGGTCTTACCAACCGCTTGTGTTGCCTGTATCCCTAGTAGTGAGCGAGGGACTTTGTGACTTTGTGCAAGACAAATTAAGAAACCTTATCTATAAAGTTGATTTTAAAAAGTATCTAGGACAAGTCCGAGTCAACCGTGTTGATTTTTTAATATAAAATAATTGCTTACAAAGTCTAACCTAGAAGTCTAAAAATACCACTCAAATCCGTCTAAATGGTGTAACGCCACTACTTTCTCCCTTTATCTTAAAAATGCCACTCGTTATAGTGAGGTGCTAGTTTGTGCTGTTACAATCAAAAGAATGGCACAAATGCCTCTAGCATGGACTTGCTTTGAGCTTACATACAGAAAGCTTACATAAATGAATTTTGCTAAAGACAAGAGACACAACAAAAATGTTAGCAATACGGATATAATTAATGCTGGCTAAATTCCCTTGTCACGAAGAAACGAGTGCTGTGCATTCTTCATGACCGAGCGTTGTTTTGAGCTCCGACCACACTAATGTGATGCAGTAGCTAAACTAGTAGTAGGCGTGCAGGGACACGTTGACAAAAAGTTAGTGGACCAAACCACGATGGAAAGCTTTGCGCTTTTGGACGTGCAAATTGACATGGAGCTGCGTTACGCTTGACTTCGATGGTGTTGTTGCGTGCATGGGACCTAGCGCTTGACTCGATCGGATCGAGCAAGAAATTTTAATATGCGGTGTGTGGATAACCTCATAAGATCCAATTTGACAAGATGTGGAAATTTATTTAGCCACTTAACTAACATTGGACTAAACGTTGAACTCAACTTAAATTAGCAAATATTTCCTATTAACTGGGACTGTATATATCCTGTAATGTAGATTAATATTAAATATACAAAGCCGGGTTGCAGGCTCCCCTCTGTGCCATGTGTCACGCGCCATCGTGCCATGTCGCTCCGTTCATTCACGGCCGTCCGATCGCACGCGTCTGGCAGATCCGGCCGTCCATTAATTTTTTACGTATAAAACGATTTTTTCGTGCAAATATAAGCACCGCGGGAGTTTTGCTGGGTTGACTAGCTGGTTCGTTTTTCAGCTGGGAGCTCGTGGATTGAATCCCGCCTGCGCTTCTTTTCCCCACTGCTTTTTTTCCCGCGTCACGCTGGCCTGGCGCTTCGCTTTTTTCCCGCCGCGTGCGCCCCGACAAAGCTTTTTCCTGCCACCACCCCGGCGCTTCGCTTTTTCCCCGCCGCGCGCACCCCCGACGCTTTCCTGGGCTTGGCACGCCATAGGCGCGCGTGCCTGTATGCCCTGATTGTCGAGATCCCAGACCTCAAAACAATATTGGAGCCAGATTAGTGAAAGACAAAACCATATCAAAAATAAAAAATCCATTTAAAACTACTTAAAATTCAATCGCTTCTAGTTTTGGCTTAATTTTCAACCAAATCTGGATTTTCACAAAACTCTTAAGTTCCAATCGTTTCTAATTTTGGCTTAATTTTCAATCGCTTTTAATTTTGGCTTATTTTCAACCGCTTCTAATATAAAGCTAGCCCCGTTGTATTGGAAAGCTGAAACTGAAACACCTTCCGGTTTCAGCTTAATTTCTATTTCCTATGTAGTATAAGGGTACGAGGCAAACCAAACGCTCTAATATCTTGAACATGGAAACCCAACCAAACCAAACTCTAGAGCTTCTTAAAGCTGCTCCAAATCCAAATATTTATGAGTAGCCATGTGGTCGTAACGGTTGCAAATGGTTTTTTTAAAAGAAAAATTTATTTATAAGCGACATGAAATGCTAGTATGGTCTGGTTCCAAAGAAAGAAGGAAGGAAGGAAGGAAGGAGAAGAATAACAGAGGAAGGACAAAGGAGCACATGCTTCAATTAACGATCGAGCCCGGCCATTTGGATTTTCGCAAGCAGGGACCGAACCAACAGGGAGGAATCCGTGATCGCAATAATCTAGCCCCGAACGGCGCTGCATGCATGCATGCATGAGCAAGCAGATGGCAATGTGTGCATCACATGCATGACCACTGTCATTATACGCGCGGCGCTGGATTGCATGCCCGGATCTGGTGAGTGTGCCCGGCCGCTCCAGTAGCGGTGAGTGACCTCTGCCCCCGCGTTGCAGCGACTGATAGGATAATGGCACCGTTGCTATCTTGCTTCCCAACAACCCAGCAGGATCATTCAGATAGCGGTGAAATTTGACAGCTTTCACCGGATTTGTACCACATTCCACTTGCGTTGGGCACAGGAAATCAGTGACTGAGGTATTTTGGCATGTAAGGGCATGTACAATGCTCCACCTCAGCTGTATATAAGCTATCTATTACAAGTGATGCATCATTTTTTTTTTGATCTAGACAATAATTAATGAAGAGAGAGGTTGAAACCGTCGCTTCAGCAAGCTATGTCACCAGCGCTACGCCATAGCCAGCATGCAGCAACTAGGGGTGGAAACGAGCCGAGCTTGAGCGAGCCAAGGGCTGGCTCGGCTCGGCTCGCTCACTTCAAGGCTTGGCTCGGGCTCGGCTCGTTCACCACACGAGCTGGAGAAAAAGCTCGGCTCGGGCTCGTTTGAGGCTCGGTCCAGCTCGTGAGGGCTCGCGAGCCTGATTAATTTGTTGATAACCGATTTTGGGGTTTGAAAATGGGAGGTTTAGGGGGCTACGTCAAGGAAAACCTTTAATTTGAGTCTTTGATTACCTTTGATGGGTTAGATTGGCGGTATATCTAATTGTATACAAGCAAGTAGGGCAATTATTAGTGGATATGGGCTGAACATATACTTAGAAATCTACGTATACACAAGCTACGAGCGAGCCACGAACGAGCCAGCCCTAGGCTCGGCTCGGCTCGTTTTTTGACCGAGCTGCAAAAAAAAGCTCGAACTCGAGCTCGTTGGCCTATGAGCCGAGCCAAAACCGAGCGAGCTACGAGCAGCTCGTGAGCTTCGAGCCAGATTGCCAGCCCTAGCAGCAACGGCACAGCATGCATGCCTAGTACAGAGCATACGCATTTTATATTTAACTTTTGCTATTTTTTTATTAGTGTCTCCGATTAACAAACCGATTTTAAAAATGGGTTCATCATATTTTTTTGAACAAAACTAGACCACACTTGCCATATAAATTTCAAAAAAATAAAATTTTTATTTTTGAATTTTTGATAATCTATTGTTTGTTTTTAATTTTTTACATTTTCGTTTTAAATTTATATCCACTCGATCACCACGAATTGTCTATAGGTGACATAGCAATAATTTAGAGATAACGGTTGTATATTTTGAGTTTTGTTGTGCCTCGAAATTATGCTATTATTAAGGAGTTCTTTTCCACGCTCTACTCCCACCAAGAAGTGGCTTTCCCTCCGTTCTATTTTGTATTCGCCCTTTCAAGAACAGTTCAGCTGAGCTCTGCTCATTTCAGCTGATAATCAGATTTCAATTTTAAGTGATATTTTTTTATTATTTTTGTTTAAGGAAAATGATTTCAAATTTTGTAGCTTTTTTAAAAATGTAGTGTTTCTTATCAATGCTCTCAAACTAATTTTTACTAATTCAATCCTTGAAGCTTTTTATTGAGCCTCTACAACTTTTTAAATCAACAGCAGCTTTTCGACTCAACAAAACACAAGATCAAACCATTTAAATGATACATATTGTTAAAAGTATATTATCTGCCTTTTCTCATTACCTTAAATTTCTGTGTGGTTGGAGACTTGGAGCATGCAGTTCAAACGTTTTAATTAACTAGATTAGCTCCTCAACTTAACTAGATTGGCTTAACTTTGCTTAATCAAGTTTTGTGTTTGACAAATAATCAAATTAATATAATAATGTGTTTGGTTGTGTTGATGAGGTTAGTAGGGAGTCATAATTTATTCTATTTTTCGGTTTGGTTCGCTAATTTTGGGTCAGCAGAGTCAAATAGCACTGACTTAATCTACGGACAAGGCCGGCTCAGGGCATGTGCGGGCTATGCGACCGTACAGGGTCCCCAAACTAGTAAGACCTCTAAATTGAACTCATATCTTTCAAATAGCCTAATATAGTAAGTATATCTCTATAATTTTCTACTTTATATTTTAGAATGGACGTAGTACTAAAAAAAAGTGCATAATTTTAAATTTTCTCTCTTATAATATTATATTTTGAGGCCTACTTGCAACTTTGTTATATTTTCGCACCAGGGCCTTCAGATTGTAGGGCCGGCCCTATCTACGGATGGTTAGCAAGATAAACCCTTTATTACCTACAAAACTTCAAATCAAACACAAAATTAGAGTACAATTAAGATCTCCCGTTAAATTAATCATTTTAAACTACAGTTTTAGAATGATACCACTATGTTCACTATACGTAGTACTCCCTCCGTCCCAAAATATAGGGCGCATAACTTTTTTAAAGTTGTCCCATAATATAAGGTATTTCTTTGGGAAAGACATATGCAATTAATTGCTAGTTGAGCTGTTCACGAGTACATATGCAGCATGCACGGAAGCTATTAAAACACCAAAGACTAATTTGATACCAGTACTACTCACTCCATCGTCAAACAGAAGTTGAAAGAACACAAAAACAAAAGATGCTACTCTCTGGATAGCACACCTGCTGTGTTCATGGCTATTTAAAGGATGAAAACGAATTTGAAATCTCAATTTTTAGGCGCTACCTTCTCAATTTTGCACGCACCAACTCATTTTTTAGGCGCCCTCTCGTTAATGCTGTGTTCAAATGGATTTTTGCTCTAACCTGCTGCTCATGCATCGACCTGTGCACGCACGGGAGAAAAAATGCACGCGCGGGAGAAAAAACACTTCCTGCTAGCTTGGCACTTTGGCAGCTCCATGCATGCGCGCGGGAGAAAAAGTAGTCGTACTCGCGGAGCGCGCGCGAACCAGCGCGTGGGCGGGTATTCTTTTCACTCGCGCGGGAGTATTTATAACAGCCTGATGCTTCGAGCGACAGAATAATTAACGATGATTCACTCCTTTAAACATCTTCTCTTGGTCTTGATGAAAAAAGTTATTCGCCCTATATTTTTGGACGGAGGGAGTAATATCTTAGCTACCTTCTATGATTTGATTCTACTCGATCTCAATCTACTCCTACAGTGCAATCTTATCTGAGCAAGATCTCTCACTGACCGATTCGAATCAAAATCGATCCTTGCAACCAAGTAGCGCGGTGCGGTGCGTGTGGCGTTCTCGCAGCTGCAGCTAGCAGTACGTAGCCGGGGGCCCGGGGTCACTGGTGGGAGCCGCGTGGGACGCTGTCACGCCGAGGTGGTAGCATGGCCTATTTGCAATCGTGCGCGACGGGACGAGACGATCCACCGGGAGGAGAGGGTTGGAGACAGGAGAGAGAGCGGGGACAGGAACCAAATCTGGGATTCTGGGCCCGTGGGGCCCGAAGGAGGGGTGGGAGAGATCCTACGACTACTACGAAGCGGCCAAAACGGCGTCGTTTTCCAGGAGGCGGGCTGTACGCGGAGCCACGTAATGCCGCGGTGGATCGGCTCCGGGGCCCCACCGGGCAGGGTGCTGGTAGGTGGGTGGGTGCGCGCCCACCACGTTGCCCGTTGCAGACAGCCCGGGAGGCCCGGGAGCACGTGGCCCGCTCATGGCACGCCGGGCCCCGCCACGGCCGTTGGTAGTTACTGGGCTCGGGGCTCGAGGACTCCAGGCCACCTCGCTTAATTACACCGACTAAACTGCTAAGCCCCTGAACAACCGGCTAGGCGTGCCCATCGGTGCATGGCTGCATTCGAGTACCAAGTACCAATAAAGCGCTGCATGAGCACATCTTGGATTTTACGTACGTAGGTGCATTTTCTATAGCTTATCTTACTTAAAGAAACAGTTTGGCACACCGCAAAAAACATGTATGTGGACAGAGAAAGATCGGCATGCTAGGAGCCTAGGAGGCACAAGAAAATTCCGCTTCTGGCCATGGTAACCCTAGCTAACTACACATAAGGCAGGGACAGACACACTACGTACATGCACGTGCAGGCTACAGGGAGCGAACCAATGCCCAATGGGCACCGGAAATGCACCACGTCGTGTCGTCGTTGCCATCGACCGTGTGCCCCTATACTACACGTCAGGCGCCGGCCGGCCGGTCCAACCGTTCGCGCCCGCATGTCGGGGACGCCGTGCCGTGCCATGCATGCCGCGTGCGTAGCCGGCCGGTGGCATATTTGTATGCACGCACCGACGCACGCGCGCGCTCGCTGGGGGCGAGCAGGATATGCCGTGCATGCTGACCGACCAAACACGTACGATCTCCCACCGACCAGAAGGACGGACCAAAATGAGCCACGGGCCACGGTGCATGCCATGACATTTCGATATACCATTAGCCACAATATGCTGCTTCTAGCAAGCAGCTGGCACGGGCCGTGACCGTGAGCCTGCGGTGCCGGCCGGGCCATTTCGCCGAACTGGGCGTGGCTCGCTCGCGTGTGTCCGTGCTCCGTCCGTCCGCACGCACAGCACAGCACGTACCGATGGGTCGGGCGCACCGTCCCCGTCAAATTCCGCCCGGCGCTCGCGGTCTGTCCAGCACATTCCGACGTGTCGGCCGGCTCGGCTCGGTCGCGTGCATCGCCCGCCCGACAAAATCTCCACGGATAGTAACCGGCCGCTGGTACAGTGCCCGGCCGGCGACTCTCGGATCAGCCACCTAGCTCGAACTGTTTCCGTAAGGAGAATAGGATCGGTTGCCGTCAAACACCGCATACGCATGCATCAACATTTCAAAACTTCCAATCAGAAGACGCATCCGTCCATTTCAGAATCAAATTAAACTTCCATCGCTGATACCACTTTTACGTACATGCGTGATGCGCGCCCTTAGTAACTGTAATAACCTGAGAAACCGAGCTAGGAAGTGTGGAGTATTTTAGACAGTTGTTCGCAGCACCGTTAGGGCATCACCGCTAGTCTAACTTAGCTAATCCTCGTAATATAGTGAGAAAAATAGAAAAGAAAAAATATAGATGAATAGTGAAAATATGTAAATAGTAACAACGGCACTGATCTAAGTTAGGCCACAATGAAGATAGCTTAGGAGAATCATACGTTTTCGGTGGTGATCGATGTTATAGATGGATATGATATTATTGGGATCCTGCCAGTTGCGAAAGCAAAGTTTGCCTTTGCTTGATCTCATCCATCTACATTGATGCTTGTTATTTTCTGCTTAGAATAAAATTAAAACCTATCGCTAAAAAATGTTGTTTGTCTATCTGTCAGTCCGCCTGTCTGTCTATCATATAATTAAAATAGGGTCCAACGGATCCACCACATTAATGTTAAAATCCTACAAATTCTCACAATCTGCATCATTGATTGTTGTGGCCCGGATTATAACTGATTAGAATAAAAAAAATATTTCATGTTAATTACAATAAAAAAAAACATTTAAAATAAGAGTTCATGCTACATATATATATTTGGGACTCCATAGAGTCCGTGCTCCGTACCTAGTTTAGAAAATAATTAATTGTGCATTTATTGCATTCACACATTTGAACGGTAAATGACAATGTTGTTTTGTATGTATTTACTTTGTGTGCACGAATCTTGATGAAATCCAACGGCAACAAGAAATGGAGCACTGACTCCATGGAGTCACATTCCATTTATGTGTGTGTGTGTGTGTGCGTGCGTGCGTGTGAAAACGGAATGGAGGTGTGTATGTGTAAATTTGGAATAAAAATAATAGAAATAAGAGTCTATGTTAGATTTAAAAAGAGTTCATACCTGCTACAACAAAAAAGCATGAATTTAAAAGATAAAATAATAGGAGTAAGAATTCGTATCAAATTAAAATAGCAAAGGCGTGGGGCACCAGGCTTGTTTTTAATGGCAAACGCTATAACATTTTGTTGCCATAGCTTTGAGTGTTTTTTTACTTTGAAAACCATTTTTTATAAAAGTTATGAAATCTTCAAGCTTCTTATCGAGTGTACAACTTTTTTTAGATTAATTTACCGTAGGTTTCGAAAACAAGGCTAATATATATAGTTGTATATAGAGGTGTAGCTATTATTTAGTGACCCATGGAGGTGGGGTTTGTGCGAAACAGGGACGAAGAGAAAATTACCGTAGCTTCCAAATTAAGGGAGAGGATATGAAGTCGTCGTAGCGGGCTCCTTGCTAGAAAAAATAACTTGAAATTGCAGCGGAAGATCCATGGCTCATTGGCTTTTCCATGGCGCGTGGCGCCGTGGCCTTGTACATTTCAGCTTAACATAGTGTAGCGTAGCATTTCAACAAAATTTGAGAGTATTTAAAAGTGGTTTAAATATTATAAAAAATAATTTTAAAATAGTTTTAGGATGTTTATGAGAACTACTAAAAACTTGAGAAAAATCATTACAAATTATTACATCAAATAGGCTATATAAAAAAGATAAATTTTGCTGAACGCTACGCTACGTTACACTAAGCTGAAATGCATGAAGGCCTAATGTGTCGTGAGATTTTGAGGTGAAAACGGCCAAGTGGCGACGCGCGTGCGGACCGCCCAAGCAAGCCTTGTCTGTCTCGCCTGCGCGCTCGCGCGGCATCCACCAACCGTCGGCGGCCGCTCGCGAGCGAATTCTCTGCCTCGCGGGTCGCGGCCAGTCGTCGTGGCTTCTCGTCACTCAAACCTCGCCTCCACCGATCGCGACGTCGATCGGGCGCGCGGCCCAACGTATGCATGCGTGGCGATGAATCGATCGGCCGCGCCGTCGTTGGGGGAGAGAAAGCGAGGGTCCTGGTCGGCCGGGCCGGGCCACCGGCTCGCATACACACCTGCTGGTCCTGCTGGGACGATCAGAGCTTGCAACGGAACAAAACATAAACAAACGACACCATTTGGAAAGAGCGGATCGCTGTCAAATTTATTCGGAGAGCAATAAACGTCATGCGGATTGGATAAGGCGTACGAGCACACGCGCGGGAGATTTGGGTTGGTCCAGCTGGTCTCGCGCGCGCGCGCGCGACATGCATGATGGTCGATCTTCCGCGGTTTGGATAACAAATTGATTAATTTGTTAATGGTGTGTTTGGTTGTTTATACTAGGTTAAACCTGTATGGAATGGTACAAGTTGAATGAGATGATACCGTACAGTATGCTTCAAGTGAAATATATGTTTGGTTGCTTAAACAAGATCATACAAGATTTTGTTTAGTTCTAGTATGAGATGACGTAAAATGGTTCAAATATTGTTCAAATATTTAAATACCATCAACGGACACTTTATATCTTGTGAAAATTTAACCTAACGCATGATTTTATTTTGAATGATTTAAACTAAATTTAATTTTAACTTCAACATTCAAACCAAATTTTAGATTTAACATTCAAATTGGATTCAATATTCAAATTGGATTTCAAATTCAAACTACAGTTAACATTTGAATTTTTAATCAAATTCAAATTTAAAACATTTTTAATTCAAAATTCAAAACAAATTTAAATTCAAAAGTCAAGTCATATTTTCAATCCAGGATTCAAGCAAGTTATAAAAAAGATTTGAAATTTAAAATCAACCCAAATTCAAAAACAAATTTCAAATTTTAGTCTGAAAAATCAAATAAGAATTTAAATTCAATATTCAAGGTGTATTGAAAATTCAAATGAATTTTTTAAATTCAAATGTATTTTCAAATTCAAAATCTAAAAATTTAAAACAGATTTAAAATTTAAAACAAATTTGATATCTAAACCGAATTCAAAATTGAAATCAATTTGAAATTTGGTATACCATAAAATAAAAATATGAATTAAGAAGAAGTAAGAGCTTGCGAGAGAAAGTTGTACGGTGTCGTTCGACCAAAACGAGCGAATAAAGTCATATAGTATATTGAGAGAATATTCCATTTTTTTTGTATCTCACCGTTTAGAATGATTTGTTACAGTTCACCCCACTAAACATATGAATGGACACAAATTCTGCACCATCCCATATAAGAACCATCTCATACATGTAACCAAACACACCCTAACTAATTGGATCAAGATTGATTAACTAGCTAGGGCGGCCCCCTTCGTCCTTGCAATGAGTATAGGAAATTTTATCAATTTTTATGTAGGTGTTAAGAGGTATCAATCAAATCTAGCCCTTTATCTATGAAAATAGGATGAAAAAGATCATCTTCTTCTTCCACCTATCTCCTCTATCCTCTCTCTCACACGCATCTCACTTGTGCAAAGGTTGGTCCGACTGGCAGCCGCAACATGCGCATGGGCATGTCAATAGCGACGACGGTGAGCACGCACGAGCGTAGCCCCGGCAGCATGCCAGAGGCGACTGTGGCATGCACCCCGAGCATGTTAGCATCATCGGTGGCGAGGCTCTGATCAACAGTGGCGTGCATGCACAGGCGCGGTGGAAGCGCTTGCACAAGCACATCAATGGCAGAGGAGGTGAGCATCACGAGCACGACACCCACAAAGCATGTCAATGGCGGTGGTGGCGAGCACGGACGATCGTGACAGCAGTGGCAGCAGTAGTGCACGCGCATGAGTGAGTTAGCAGTGGCAACAACGCGGCTACGACTAGCGGCGGCGTAGACAAGAGCACAACGGTAGTGCGCCGGCACAAGCATGTCAATGACAGTGGCAGCGGGAGGCGTGCAGTGAGGTGAGAGAGGAGAGAAGAAAGGAAGAAGGAAATGAAATCACTTTTTTTTCCTAGTACTAAGAGGTGTCAGAAAAATTGGAGAGAGGTACCAAGAGGCACCACTTTACAATAGCCATTAGATATGTCTTAATTGACTGTTGTGATGAGAGACGCCAAAAGGTTTCAAGGATGGTAAAGTAGCCTAAGGAGTGTGTGTGTATGCCGTCCAAGAACTATTCTAATGCAACTTCATCATCTTTGCCAATAACACTATAAACTTTATATGCTCGTTATGTTCTATATATACTTATATGAATGAGAGAAAGGATCAGTGATTTTCTTAAAAACCGGAGGAAGACCTTTTTTACATGCAATCGAGGAGAAATACACTCCATGTATAGATAAGAAGAGGCTCACACTAATGTCGTTGTTCATGATCTTTGAGATATCCTAGTACATTGGTGGAAAATCTCGATCAATTGTGCTTTATTGGTCGATCTGACAGAGAACCGTAGCATGACAGGCTCTTTCCTGCATTCCACTGCTTACAGGTCCGACGTACGGTTCATTTTGTATTTGTGTCCTCAACACACCGATAAAAAAAATATTTGAAGTTTGGTCCATACATAAAAATATGCTACTGATCATGCATGCTGATGGGAAGAGCGCATTTCTAATTTCTCCCCGGCTGGCTCTGTTCTTGTGCGCGCAGTGGACTGGAAAAGAAGCTACTGGATTAATGAACTGTAACCAGCCAGTACATACAAATGCACTCGATCAGTGTCCTTGGAATCATCCTCGATGTGCTCCGCAACGAACAGTCGAATTTGTCGGCCAAGCGAGAGAAGCAGACAGCTTTCTTATGCATCGCGATGGTCCGATCGATGTGGGAGATGGATGACCGACTAAATGATCCGATTGGAGAGCTCAATCCATCTGTCTAACCATAGGATAGAGACGAACTCAGGTCTCCTTCAGTACAGGGATTTCCATGCACTTTCGCTACATGGCATAGTAGCGGTTTATTCTAGCTAGCTATAGGTCTAATTTCTACTCATAAATTAAGCTTCGGTCCATGCATGATCTTCCCGGGTTCCTGACTCCATCGTATGTAGTGGATATATCTTTATGTTGCAAACGCTTTAATTTATTGAACTGTCACCGCATGATGGTCAGTATCGTTCCATGGACCGTCAAATATATAGGTATGGTATAAGCACAAGGTGCTTCAGAATCAATCTAACGTAAGAACATTCGGACTTCAGCAGCAGAAAACAATACTAACGTAAGATGGTAGCCGATCGCAATTAAAGTCAAAGAGGTTATGGTTGCATAGGTTGGAAATAAACGCGCTTTTAATTGTAATATCAATCAATAAACTTAATTGATCAGCAAAACAGAAAGCATAAGTATAAACATACATATAACTGCAACATATATATCACTCACAAATATACTCATGCATAAACTCAGTGAGTCAACCCACGATAGCATAAATTAAAATGACCCGCACGAATAGGGAAGCATGTATTTATCCACATTGGATTCGTAACCGAGGATGGACGAAGACAAACTCGCAGATCACAGCGTAGAGGAAGTGATCGTTGTACTGGAAACAGACAACAGTGAGAAATCCACGTCTGGTGCTTTCCAAAAGTTATATTCATCGTCTGCAAGTGCAGAAACTCAACGATGTTGGGTTTCAGGGTCCTACTTTTCCGCTCTCTCATGCACGCCGTTGGAAGAAGCAACTTCTTGAGTCGTGTCTCACCAGAGCTGTTAGATAAGGAAGAAGAAAATACTAATTTGCCCTTCTACACATTAGTTCTTTTAGAGGGAAGAAAATACTAATTTGCCCTTCTACACATTAGTTCTTTTAGAGGTACCAAGTGGTACCATTTAATGACAACCAATAGATAAGCATGATGGATGATCCTGATTAAAGGTACCGAGAGGTATCAGGTACCAAGAACTGTAAAACAATCCTAAAGTTAAATATTTCTAAGGACACTGCATATGCTTCTTTAAATCATTATTTCTAGAGATGTTTTATGGTAAACAACAGCGATATAATATGATGGTAATATATTTAATTTAGATCTAACTATTTATTTATAGACGTCCTCACAAGAATGCCATCCTAATTGTATACAAAAATCAAAATCAATCTAAAATGTTAGTTTAAGAGAAAATAAATGTTTCAAATTCATTTTAGTGTAGCGTAAAATATCTCTATTTCCTTTTTTAAGGGGAATTATATTATATTTGAACACAGGGGAAGGAGCTCTATTCAAGGAGAAGAATATAAAGAAAAAAGAAAAAATACAACGTGACACCGAGCACCAAACCACACCGCAACCCGAGGCTGCCACCCAGCCTAAAGCCGCACCAAACCACATCGCAGCACAACACAACCACCATGCCTAAGGGGCCGTGCCACACCTCACAGCTCAACCCTGTCAACCGCCTGTTGACATTCAATTTATATAACTATTCATACACTTTCGACCGTCAACATAGCTCCAAAATTAAAGAACATGGACTAAAAATATGCAATTTAACAAAGTTTCACAAGTTTTGGTAAGTTTGCATCTCCAGAGAACTACTGAGCAAAATTGAACCCAAATCGGAGAAAAACCCCAGTCGCCCCACCGGGATAGGGCCGACCGACTCGTACCGGGTCCAAACCGGGACTATTCTTTCTCTAGGGATCCTAGAAGCATAAAATGAGGGATGATCTACGCCGTTAAAGAGGGATCCCATGCGAAACCGAGGGCTGGGATCGACCGAAGCCCTGTCGACCGACCGACTTGGGCTGACCAACCCCCTTGGATGCCTCCTCGGATCCTTCTTTGGCTAGTGAAGAGGTGACAAGTGTCCAACTACGTGGCACACCCTCACTCGCTGCGGTTGGCTATAAAAGGAGCCCCTCTCCTCATTTGCAAGGCACGAAGAAGTGTGGGAAGAATAGAAAGCAGCGTTACGCTGCCCAAATATCAAGTAGAGTAGGTGAGAGAGGAGAGTTAGTGCTGAGGAGAAGCCGGCGTGTCGACAACCCTCCACTAGAGCTCTGGAGTTGAACTCGGGTGTGAGTTCTGCTTCGTCTTCTATTGGTAACACTTAGTTCTATTCTTTATTTATAAAACAAGTGTATTTCTTATACATTGTCTCTGTTGGTATCAGGTTGGTGCTAGATCTTGAGTGCTAAATCTCTGTGCTTGGGTGCACAATAGATATTAATGCCAGGGTTATTGGGAGTGCGTATCGAATGACGTCCTTGATACGTAGTACTGCTAGGTATAGACGTGGTGTCTATACTAGTTTGTACCTGGTAGACACCTGTTTCAACGGCTGAGCGGTAGGTAGTAGATGGTAACAGCCCTGCTATCCACACGGTAGTTTGTGGAATCTGCCCCATTAGTCTCAGCCTAGTCGAGTCCAATCAGGGGTGATCATAACCATCCAGTGTTCTTAACTGATAGCAGGTAGTAATGAATCGGCTGAGCTCCGATACAGAGTAGCAATTGTGTGTGGATTAACCTTGTACTCTTGAACAGTGTGTAACTTTAGTAGAACCTCTCTACCCAAAATATCTTACCCCACTTTCGTCATTCTACCATAACCATCCAGCCAAGTCAAGATTAGAAACTAGACTCTTCTCGTTCATCGTGGAAATCAATACATTTGGAATACTCCGGGGTGAAAGCTACTGCGATATTCGTGCGCTTGAGGATTAATTCTAATATGCATAAGAATCGCCAACACCGCTCTACAGCCGAACCACACCACAACATAGCGCTGCCACCTAGAGGAAAAAAACACCAAAACAATAGCAACAAACCGCCAACGAGACACTGCAACACAACACTGCCACCTCTGCCTAGCCAATACCACTGCCCAAGCAACAATAGCACGACTGCCTAAATAGATACTCTAGAGGGAGCACCAACAACACGGGAGGGCCAACATGACACATTCAACAAGGAAATGACAACAAGGTCGCTGCCGTCACTTCACCACACACTTGGGTTTCACCAAAGGACAAGGGAGCATCTACGACGGTGCCTCCAAGGTGGGGAACATAGCCTAAAGGCGCCGCCACCATCGGTCCAAACAAACTCTAGGCAAAGCTTTCACTTTGTGCACCCTCATCTTAGAGCCACGTTAAAGATGGAGCCAAAGTGTAGACGTGAAGAACGATGCCACCGACAAACACCCCACCGCACCACCGGAAGCCAAACCAAAGGGCCAAAGATGCTACTGAACTGCCTAAGTGAAGACTTGGGGGAAGGGGGTACCAATGATGACATCGGCCACCCACCACCGGGCTCGAGTACCTCGTTGCCAGATCCAAACGAGCACCACCAGTGCCAACCACACACATCGGCTCACCAACGAGAGCGACCATGGCGGAATTGGTCGCCTGCCACTGGGTCACTGGGTACAATATTAGTACGGATAAACCCAAACATTTTATAGAAGGGACCTTTACATGCAAGAACCAATACGAAAATCAAGTTCCTGAAGGGCTCAACTACAAAAAACCGACCTAAATCAACCAAAACCGTGTTGACACTCCTGTCAGAAACGTCCTAAATCAACCAAAACCTCACAGGGTTTTAAGAACAACAGAACTTTTGGAGGGCCTTCATGGCAGTGCCGCGACGTATCATTTTCGAGGATAGGACATATAGGAGCAGTTATATATGGGGATTTTGGAAAGGCCAGATTGAAATCTCGAGGTGTTTTTATTATGTGATTGCACATACAATTCTAGGATGAAAGCTTAGAGCATTAATTGTGTGTGGCTAGTAGTTTCATAATTGACCATTAAGCATGTGGAATGACCAAGCTAGTTGCTTTTTTGGGGTATGTGGCATAGGTGTACCCCTGACCTTATAACCAGTAACATGCTACACACAACAAACCTAAACATATACAAGACATTGATGCAAACACAAAGTTTTTTCACCTCAGAGCTAAGTCCAACGCAAGAAGAGTTTCATCTAGGTCTTGGTCGACCACCATGGCCCCAATGTTGAGCATGATGACAAAGCAAATGTTTTTATCTAGCACTTCTCCAATATTCTTAGAGCATCCCGAACAGCCTTTCTATCCCACCCCCGAAAATACTATTCAGGCTGTTCGGGATGCTCTAAGAATATTGGAGAAGTGCTAGATAAAAACATTTGCTTTGTCATCGTGCTCGACATTGGGGCCATGGTGGTCGATTGATTACACCCTTTTTGAATTGGGGATACTCTTAGGACCCTCTCGATGAGTAATAGCTTGATTGCACCCTTTTTGAATTGGGATCAACTAACCCTCTGTTCATTGGACCTCAATCGCCTTTCACTTTGGATGAGCTCAAGGAGGTGTTGTTCAACATGTCAAGGTGTACAACTCTAGGTCCTAATGGTTTCACTTGGATCCTCTTCAGATGCTGCTGGGACATTCTCAACCCTAACCTTCTAGCAACTATGCATCACCTGCATGACATTATTGTTCCCAACTATTTTGACCTCAACAACTCTCATGTCGTCCTGGTGCCTAAGAAAACGAATACCCTCTCTGCTTCTTATTGCAGGCCTATTAGCCTCATCCACAACATTGGAAAGCTCTTTACCAAACTTCTATCCAACCTATCCTCCCGCCTTGCCACTGGAACATATATTTGATCTTGCCTTGCTATGGCGCATTCATTAAGAAGCGAAAAATTGAAGATATTTAATTTCCATTTTTCCAAAACAGGGCCAAAGCTTTCCGCTGCTTCAACATGCACATACTGTTGTTCAAGCTCAATCTTGCTAATGCCTTCAACTTGGTTAATTTCATGGCTATACCTCCTGGACAACTTGCGAGCGTGCAACTTTTGTTCTAAGTGGATGGATCGGATCTCTTTAATCCTGTCTTCCTGCTTTAGGGTGCTCCTTAACGGGTTGCTTGGTGCCTCCATCTGGCATCATAGAGGCCTTGGTAAGGGGACCCCCTTCCCCCTCCCTCCTCTTCAACCTCGCCATTGAGCTGCTCCAAAAGCTTTTATAGCTCGCCATGAATGTCGGGATTCTCACCCATATCCATGGCACAAGCCCTAGTCCATGCATCTCACTTTACAACGATAACACTGCAATTCTCATTGCCCTGTTAAAAGCAAAATGCATGCCCTTGTTCACATCCTTTAGCTTTTCGGTGATGTCTCTGGCAGTCTAGCCTCCACACAAACTTTGGCAAGAGCCAAATCATCCCCATCAGATGTGATGGGATTGACCTGGACCAGGTGCTTTCGAAATTTTTGTCACATTACGCTTATTTCCCTGTTCAGTATTTGGGTCTTCCTCTGTCTATCAAGAAGCTATGGCATGTGCACTTTCAACTCATTTGTCGAGGATTTGGTGTCGTCGTGTTGACATCATTCGAACCCATAGGTCACTCTAGGCAATTGCCTTGGGACATATCCCTTACCCAGGACACTTGTCTACTCGGTACCTATGTGGAGGCCTGGTGCGGGATGCTTCGGATAGGCCAATCATTATACGTCTCCCCCTAGCCTAGGTCCAGAGTAAGCCGACGACCACACTATATCGCGCTTCACAACCAACGCCTCACTTTGCAGACACTTGATGATGATCCTCGGTTGTGTCCCATGCGGAACAAAGCCTTGTCTTCCTTCATCTTTCTTGTATAAATGGACACCAACACTCTCACAAGGGAGGGGAATTCCTAACCGCTGATACCATCATTGACAAGATCTTAGCAAGGTTGGATTGTTGGAAAAGGCCCATGATGTCTAGAGATAGTTGTCTCACTATGCCTAAAGCTGCTCTCTCTGCCATACCCACTTAAACCCTTTATGTTGTTACTGCGCCATAAAGCAGATTGATAAGGTAAGGAGAGCTTGGCTTTGGAGAGGGATGGGTTCGACGTCCAATGATCACTGCTGATTGGAATATGGTTTTCTCACCAATAGAACAAGTAGGATTGGATGAGCTTAACCTGAATTACTTTGCACGTGCACTCCGGCTTTGTTGGCTCTGGATTAGCAAAATAGCTAGCTTCAAAACCTAGTTTGGCTATACCACCCCTTGCAAGCCACGCGACATCCACCTCTTCCAAGTAGCTATGACAATTGCGATTGAGGATGGTAAGCTCACATCATTCTGGTTAGACAGCTGGCTTTGTGACAGGCCTTTGAAGGACCTTGCTCCCTAATTGTTAGTCTCAGCCTGGAAATATAGATTAGTTACCAATGCGTTGCTCAACAACCGGCTTGCACACCTCATACTTCTCTTTACCTTGTCTATACTTCTAGAATTCATCCAGCTATGGGCCTTGATCTCCAAATGTATCTTGACCCAAACACTCCAAATCAGACAACTTGGAGTTTCAATTAGTCTAGAGTTTTCTCGGTCAAATCGGTCTATCACCTCCGATTATAAGGAAAATTGCAATCTCTTTTGAGCAGCCTTGTTTGGAAACCGTGGGTGCCCTCCAAATGCATATTATTTGCCTGGCTCATACTGCACAACCGAGTCCTTATTGTTGATGCGTTGCTGTGAAGACAACAATCTAACTGCTATTTCTGCCCATTTTACGACAAAAACCTGGAAACTTTGACCTACCTTTTCCTGAAATGCAATTTATGTTCTCTTATTTGGCAAGGGGGTTGTCGAAGAATTCAGCATGCTTGCACTCAATCCCAAATTATGGGCAAGCATGGATAGTCTCCTGCATTGGTGGTGTGTGCATTACTCAAGACACACTTGTGTGCAAAGTTATTAGCTCCGTCATCATGGTTGTTCTCTAACACATTTTGCTCAAGAGTAACTATAGGATTTTTCGTTGCTCGGAGCGTCTTTCGACGGTCATTTTTAGTTCACTCCTTGATGACATTCGTCTGTGAACGAATGCTAAATTATAAATTAGGCTCTACCTTTTATCCTCTCGGTCTCTTGTAACCTTTCTTCTACACTTTAAAAGTTTTTTTCTACATTTTTGAATACATGGTAGTTCTTTTGCATTTAAACAAAGACATCGGATGCATGCACGTCCGTCGCCTTCCTCTGTTGTTCTTGTGCGAGCAACTACTTTTCCGCGGTCAAGAAAAGCTTCTTTACCGCCACGTTTAACCAAATAAAAGTCTGCCTAATTTTTCAAACGTACTTCGTTAGGAGACCTAACTTTTTGTTTAATACGACGAAACCAGACTTTCGCATATCACATGAGCAATGAGTCACCTCAAAATAGAGATTGCCCAGGCATATATGGTCGTTAACATAGCATGCTCGTCTCGTGTCGTACAAGCTCCACTAGTTCTCTGGATGTACGCGTGTCTTAAGTTGGGGCGCATGCTACACTAGCTATAGGAAAAACCGGCCCACCAGCGTGTCGAACGCGGGAGACGCGGGAGGTGTTGGATTTTGGGTTGGGCAATGGAGATGTTTTACGCCTTGTTTTGGAACAGTACAAATTAATGTTGGTCAAAATTCTATGTAAGAGCATATACAACAGTTTAGCTTAACAATCTCTAAGCCATCTATAAGCAGTATCATGTTAGCTTATTGATGATGTGGAGGAGAGAGTGTGCATAAATATTTGAGTTGTCTCTTAAAAAAGAGTCGACTCTACAAGAGAATTAAAAACTTTGTGTGTGAGCAAATTACCTATAAAAACGTACGTGCAACCATCTCTACAATTGTATATGCTATCTCTAGCGTTGTCTCTACGTGACATGGCAACATTTAAAGACAACTGTTGTCTCAACCATTGTACATGTTCTAGTTTATCTTATTTGACTTATCTGCTAATTTGATTTATTTGTTTGAGGTAGTCTTGAGAGTTTTATCCACTTTGTTTAATTTGTGCACTAGAGCTTTTAGACAAGTCTTTGAGATAGAAAAAATTGGATTCAAAAAAAAATTTTAAAAAAAAATTTAAACGATGATAAGTACATAGACATATACTCCATCCCAAAAAGAATATCATTTAGCCTTCAAATTTTGTCCCAAAAAGAATGTCATTCAATATTGTGGGTCCCACACCATTGATTAAATATGGAGTATTTTCTATTATGCTGTTGCATGTGCTCCTCTTTTTGTGCGCATTTATTAGGATTATTTTCCCCAACCGGTCAGCTATAATCCAACCACATAGGGGCATATATGTCATTTGGCTTGGGTAATATTCTATTGGTTTGAATGCTAGAATGACATTTTTTAGGAGAAAAAGAGTAAGTCAAATAAATCAGATAAGTTGAAAAGATCTAAACGATCCAACAACCAAACATATAGATGACTGGAACTATCAGCGATCACTAAATTATCACGACAAGCGTTATCAATTGAACCGAGGTACGATCGATCTGACCCAGAACGTACGATTGATCTGACCCAAAAGATCGGTTCTTACAAGCAACTGAAGACGAGTAATAACATAGTGAAACCGGATGCTCCCGATGGAATTTTGCAGTGAGACCGAAAGCGTTGAAAGCTCATGTCCTAAGCTTTTTCGCACAGTGGTGGACATCGAAAACAGAGTCCATATGTGACTTGGACGTCCGTTTAAAAATGAATTGCTTCTGTATGAACGAATCCGACTCGGCACACTTTAATGCCCTCTCGGATTGAGCCCAGCCGTGGCCGAGGACTTCATGAACCGTAGCACATGCTTGCCTGATTTCCGCTGACGAAGACTCAAATGGAGTCAAATGTGGCGTAGTTAGTCGAAGTAGTGGAGGCAGATTCACGGTATGAAGCATGCATGCGCTTTCCAGGTAGCAAGCGCACACAAGGAAGCGATCTAGCTATCTCATGCCCACCTGCACATGCGAGATGCATGGGTCCATGGTCGGTCGGTGTGCATGCCTTAATTGTCGTCAGAGATCAAATGGAAACTAGCGCTGGCGCATGGCGGCCGACGGCCGGCGGACGAAATAATAATATAATATCGATGGTTTCCTGTCCCTTGGCCCTGCACTGGCTACGGCAGGCGCCAAAGTACCCAGCACTCATACGTATTCTGCCCAGTCTCACTACAGGAAACGAATTCTATGTGGGCGGCCAGAAAAGTTAGTGTCGGCGGCCAGTAGCCGCCGACATTTCAATGTCGTCGGCCCAAATCCATCCGCCGACCCAAAGTAAGACAATATCGGCGGCTAAAACAAAACCGCCGACACTGCTTAGCCCATCCCGCCCACTAAATGAAAATTCAAATTTGGAGGTCACCAATTAGGATATGTCGGCGGCTAAACTATAACCGCCGATATTGAAAACTCCCCCCAGACGGAATAATAACAGGTTGAACAGGAGGACGTTTAAGCGGTCCCACGCGTCAGTCAAGCGAGGTCGCTGACATGCAGGGACAGAGGAGGAGCGTGGATACCATTTGTGTCGGCGGCATACCACTGTCATCCATTATGGCTGGCTCGTACGTACGCAGCAGCCTGCAGATGGATCTACGTCGTCGCTGCCGGATCGCCGACCATATCTGCCTTTTGCAGCACAGCACGTGGTTGATAGCTAAGGGTATCTCCAATGGTAGAGATAGCAATGAGCTATAAGACCGGTTCATGTTATCTATAGACTACATTAAAGACAAGGATTCCAATGGAACATATACAAAACTGACTATAGTTGTTTTTAATGTCTGCATGGGTATTGAAATGGCATCGATCTGTTGTGAACATCAACTTTGTGGCAATATCTATGTGGAACCCAATCAAAACATAAATATATGTATTAGCTACCAAACGACGTTCACTGGATTCGTATATATATAGTTAATAAATCAACATATATAGTTCATGGCATCGGCAGAGCTTGCATAGGCGATGGAGCTACCTCTCGCTTCGATCGGGTGCTCATCTTGGAATCATGCTGATTTGGGGTAAGATGCGGTGGCGAAAAAAAAATTTATTAACCTTTTTTAAATAAATAATATAAAATTAACCCTCGGCAAAAACTATTTGCAGATCTGATCCTTTGGCCGCACCAATTCAGCTGGTGCGGCTAATTGCCTCTGCCGCGCCTACGCATGTTTGGCGGCCACCCAACAGCTGGCGTGGAAGCTGCGGGCCCCACCCTTGCCGCGCCACATGTGCTGGCGCGGCAAGGCTGGCACCGGGGACGCGCTGCAGGAGGCCGAGCGCTGACAGTGGGGCCACCCCTTGCCGCGCCACCCCTCATGGCGCGGCAAGGTCAGCAATATATGCGCGATGCAGCAACCCGAGCCCTTGTGCTCGGGTCTTTTCTCCCTCCACACTCAGGCGCTCTGCCGCAGCCGCCCGCCGCATCCCGCCGCCCCTCTCTCATCCAAGAAGGGGATCCTCACCCTCCTAGCAAGGTAATGCCCCTCCTTGAACCCTCATTTGCTCACTCGATCCAGCGCATTTGGGACTTTTTTTTGAAAACTAGGGTTTTGGTGATAATGCCTATTTAGGCCTGATTTTAGGTTGTTTAGTTCGATCTGAGCGTCGTGGCATACGCTATGGAGCTTCTGTCCGTATTATTAACGTGTAGAACTTGTTGCATGTATCGTTTTGGCCTCTAAATTTAAATTTACATAAATGTTGGGCTATACCACTTTGAACATGGTATGTAGTTTTGTGGGCTATGTGCCAAATATAAAATAAGCCTTTGAGAATAATTCAATAGTCCCGTGACATTAATCATGAGCGAACTGATCGTACCTCGTACATGTATATGAATCAAACCATTCGAAAAAGCCTAATTATAAGAGGGGCATATAGTCGTGCATGGTGTACTACTCTTCTTTGTTAGTGATTACCACTTGGAGCCAGCATAAGCAAAAGCTAGAGCAAGGCAGGAAGAAGGATGGCCAACATGTACAATACATATGCTTAGTTATAGGGTCTTAGGGGCAAAACCCTTTTTTGTTCTAATATTTACATGGGTGCTTAGATGGGGTGAAGTAGGCCTAGCTAAGCATGGGTGTTTATGGAGATGCTTTGATAAGATTGTAACCTCTAAGCACCTATATAATCTTTGTATGAAATAGATTAAAACTTATATAGATTGTTAGGACAATCCCGAAAGAATAGATGATTTTGTATCATAGGGCTAATGAAATTGCATTTGTTTTATCAAATTTTGTAGATGGATCGTTTAGTGCGGCTATTTCATGGTGGAACCGTTAGAGAAAACGAGGAGTTTGAGAATATGAAGGAAGAGGTTGTGTTGTTTGATAGGAGCCCAAGTTATGAAGAATTAGTTTTCCGATGTCGGTCTATGATGAGATGTGGTCTTGGTGAAGGTGAATTATTTTTGCAAGGCAGATTTGATTGTGGTAAGACTAGGGCTCACTACGTGATGTTGAAGATTGCATCGAAGTCGGATTGGAGTAACTATAAGGAGGTTGTGAAAAATTCTAATGTTACTTGTTCGGAGGTGGTTGTCGACATTTTCGTGTGGGTACCTCGTTGGCAACTCTCACACAAGCCGTGCAAAGAGTTTAGGAGGAAGAAGAGCCTGCAGAGCACTTGACTCAGGAAGTGGAAACAGTTGGAGTATTTGAGACGGAGCATTTCGATGGTGCTATTCTCATGGATGATTTCGATGAAGGACTATTTGAGGAGGAAGAACATGAGGTCGATGTCGATCAAATATCTTTAGGATCAGAAGATGAATCCGCAGATGAGGAGACCGCGGAAGAAGATGAGGTGGAGGAAGAAGATGAGGTGGAGGTTCTAGGTGAACGTGACGAAGAAGGTCGCCATGAGGACGAGGTTTGTAGCCTAGACGCGGTGGATAGGCGGCAAGCATTGCGCGCTATGTCGACAGAGGAGAGGAGGCAGCTGAAGTCAGTACATGTGGATGTGCCGACCGTGACCACCTTTGAGGATCTGAGCCGAACTCACATGGCAATATGTGATAGCGGGTTGTTCTCAAACGAGGTCCTTTCCGATTCTAAGAACCTAGAGATCCAGAAGGGCAAGGCATTCGACACGTTGCAGCAGTTGCAGTATTTTTTGATGGAATATGCGGTCAGGCACCATAGGCCCTTCACGGTGACTCATTCGGATACGAAAGTCAGATACACTGTGAATTGCAAGCAAGGATGTCTTTGGGGCGTGTGGGCTCGGCCGGACAAATTTACTGGGAGATGGAAGATTACTCGTGTGAGGCAACCACACACGTGTGGCTCGTCGAAGGTAAAGAGGGTGCATGCTCAAAACACGGCAAAGTACCTAGACCGTCGTATCACTGGCATAGTTGCGGTGGATATCAATGTGTCAGTTGCCTCATTGGTAGAATCTATATATGCATTTACCGGATACCGTGTGAAGTACTCGAAGGCATGGCGGGCAAAGCAACACGCCATGCAGATGCTGTATGGGAATTGGAAGGAGGCGTACACCATGGTGCCAAGGATCTTGAGTGCAATTAACCATTTCAACCCGGGTACAAAGTTCTATACTTACACGGGTGGTAGTTACAGGCTCGATGAGAATGGCAACCTGCGGCATGTGCTAAGGAGCATGTTTTGGTGCTTCAAACAGTGTGCGGAGTCTTTCGAGCATTGTCGGCCGGTCATACTCGTCGACGCCACCTTCCTAACTGGCAAATATAAGGGTGTGTTGATGATGGCCGTTGCGGTTGATCCGGAGGATCAATTGGTGCCTCTTACATTTGCCATTGCTGAGGGCGAGAACAACGCGAGTTGGGCATGATTCATGAAGATTGTCAGGCACGATGTTATCAGCAACAGCAGAAAGATTTGTATGATCTCCGACCGTCACCAAGATCTTCTAAATGCCGCTATAGAAGAGATCGATGGTTTTCCACCTATTGAGCATAGGTGGTGCATGCGCTACTTCGCAGCCAATATATGGGGAAAACAGAAAAAGAAGGAGGTGGTCGCGAAGCTGAAGGAGGTTTGTTGCGCTAGCGAAGAGAAAATATTTTGAGAAGAAGTTGAAAGAGCTAGATAAGATGTGGAACGATCGGGCTAAGGCATAGATGGCGGAACAGATGGTGAACAAGAGCAAGTGGGCGCTTGCTTTCGACGAAGGTGGTTGTCGTTACAGCATCATGACGACAAACGGCGCAGAGTCTTGGAACAATGTCTTCAAAGGGATTCGTGCCTTGCCGGTTTCTGAAATAGTACAGTACTCTTTCGAAAAGTACAACAAGTACTTTGTCGATCGGTGGGGTTTGGCAAAGAATGCTATGGATGGAGGGGCGGTTTGGGGAAAGGCAGGTGCCGCTCATTTGGAGCAAGAGGAGAAGGTGGCTCTAAACCAAATGGCAGAAGCACACGGTCCGAATAGAGTAGTGTATACGGTTAAGTTTTCCAGGGGAACCAATCCGGGGGGGAGCGTTTCGGTGGCAGGAACTATAAAGTGGACATCGACAAAGTGAAGAGCACGTGCAAGGTTCCGCAGCTTCTTCACGCCCCTTGTTCGCATTTCATAAGCGCTTGCGCCGTGAGAGGCGTGGACCATAAAGGTGTCTAGTACATGCCCCCTTTGTATCTGAAGGCACACACGCTCAAGATATGGGAACCTACATTCGAGCCTTATCTTGATCCCACGCAGTGACCCGACTATAGTGGTTTCGATTATTTGACCGATCCTGCCCTCCTAAAGAATAAGAAGGTCCGGCGAAAGAAGAAGAGGCTTCGAGGCGAAATGGACCATGCCAATGGTTACGGGGATGATAGATATGGAACCGGGGATTTTGACGAGGTTTCTGGGGAGGTCCGATGCTCTAAGTGCCATAGAATTGGGCACAACGCGAGTACACATAACAAAAAGCCTAACACTAGGAGCACGAGCAGAAAAAAGGGTAAGGGTTCTACAGGCGTTACAAAACATGTTCAGGTAATAGGGCCGTCGTATAAATTGTTTGAATATATTAACAGAAAACAACTTATTTTTTTGTTGTAAATTGACGCTATCATTTGATTTCTGCAGGATGGCCGCCCCTCGGTACACGCTACTTGAGCGGACGTACGAATGGGAGCACCGGGCGCGGCGCATCGCCGACGAGCGGTAGGTTTGGACATTTACTGTTATATATGCATTTTAATTGGTTATACCCTCGTACTGATCGACTATGGTAAATGTGTTTTTCAGGTTTTGATCTCACTCCGTCCCCGTACACACGCACTCGTACTGATGTGGGACGAGAGGTTCGCGCCTTACTTGGCGCGAGCCGGCTTTCTCGACCTCGCTCGCACCATCACCGCTGGCCTGCCGGACCTAGACGGGCCTCTTTTGACGTCCCTTCTGAACCGTTGGTGGCCCGAGACGCACACCTTCCACCTCCCCTGCGGAGAGATGACGGTGACCTTACAGGACACGGCGATGATCCTTGGGTTACCATTGGAGGGTGCTGCAGTATGTGGGATCTTAAATCCAGGCACCTGGCGCCAGATGGTGCAGGACACCCTTGGTGTGCAGCCCCTAGAGGAGGACCACGAGCGGAGCAAGTAAGACCTAATCAAGCCGTACCCGTGTATTTCGATGTTTTTGTGTTGTGGTGAATAATTATGATCATGTACGATTGTTTGCAAGAGGATGTCAGGTGTCAGCTCCGCCTGGCTGAGCGCGACCTTCCCCTTTTGCCCACCACAGGCCCAGAAGGCAGAGGTCGAGCGGCATGCACGGGTCTGGCTGTGGCACCAGCTGGTGGGCGGCTTTCTCTTTGTAGACGCGTCCGGAAACACGATCACCGGGAGCGTACTTCCTCTCCTTGCTGAGCTGTGGGAGAACGTGGCTACGATAGTCGGGGTCACCACACTAGCTGGCTGTCATCGGCACCGTGTCGTGGTAGAGACGGCAAGCCGTGTCCGCCAGCCTGGAAGGTTGTCTGTACCTCCTGCAGGTTTGGGCTTGGGAGCGTCTTCCAATTGGGAGGCCACACCGTTCTGTCGTACCTGTACGTATACGTATACATAAGCCATTACCAATATGTCTTAAGAGTTTCTAACCCCTTTCGCATTGCAGGCGTGGAACTTTCAGGCTAGCAGACCGACACTGCTGTACATTTGGCGTGGCATCAAGTCGGTGCGAGGAAACCCTGACAGAAGGTACCTCACGTACACGAACGAGTTGGACTGCGTCACGCAGTGGCAGGTGACTACTATAAATAATTTGTCGGTGTAATAATGTTAACTCATTTATGTGCCTGAAAGTACGTTTTCTGTGAACTCATAGGTGCTGTGGACACCGTACACCCGTGACGAGGTGCAGGGTATGGGACTTAGCCACCTGTGTACTCGGGACAGTGACCTCTGGTTCACAGTGACGCCGTTGATCTTCTTCCACGCGGTCGAGTGGCACCTCCCGCGTAGGGTGATGCGACAATTTGGTCGGAAGAAGGCGACCCCACCTCCTGTTGTCTCCACGTATCAACGTCTTCACCAGTGAGAACTTGTTATTTTTTACATTGGTGGCATTAGATGCATTTTTGTTGCATTAAACGGTCAAACATATTTGCAGGCTCGACAGAAGAAAGCGGTACAGTAAGTTGGACTGACGTGTCACACACCAAGTCTCGCTTGAGCGGTGGGACAACAAGAAGAGGCGTCCGGTCTATGGAGCACTTCACACAGATGAGGCTTTCCGCACCTATCTGGCATGGCTCCACCGGTCGACGAGGCTCTTCCTGAGGCCGGCACTGAGCAACGTGCCCATCAGTGACACCAACTCCGATGACGACATCACTGACGAGTACGATTGCCTTACTCGGGAGGGTTCGCAGCCATAGAGAACCCCACTGCAGCGGAACATGGTACGTATACCGATGAACGACTTCATATGCATCTACTATGTGGTTCGTGTGTGTTCAATGTGATTTATTAAATATCACTTCAAGATTACAGGCTACGCAGCTTGCACGCCTCTCCAATGAGGCTGGGGTCGCACTAGCCAATGCTGGTGGACAGGAGAGTGGTGACCAGGGTTTGTCGCCACTTGGCCCACAAGATGAGTTGTATGAACATTGAGGACATTGGTCGGGCGCAATGCAGCATGGGTCCTCAGCAAACCCCTCTGATACATGAGGGTGGCTCAGTAGCTCGGACACAAGAGGTTGCCGGCGCCAGTTCCTCAGCACATGTCCCTGAGACTCCTGCGGAGAGGGCGCGTGGGAAGCGGGCCCTTCCTACCTTGCAGGACGACGACGACGACGGCGAGGAGCACGACTCAGACTCCTCCGCCGACGACCCCAGCTACTGTAGTACCATACAGTTGAGCCAGATGTCGGATGCTCCACCGTTGAGCCAGACACAGTCCACCCAAGGAGCGGTAATCAATCTATGCCCACTCCAGTAGTTCTTCGTAGTGTCGCTAACTAACTATGATTTATGTCTTCAATATAGGGCCCTAGCGGATCCACCCCACCCGCGGTCTACAGGAGGCAAGGGCGTAGGCGTCCTCGAGACCAGAGCGACGTTGGAAGCCAGAACGTGCTGCGGACAAATCCGGGGAGAGCTCGCCGACCTAGGGCACCTTTCACGCCCGACGGCCCTTGAGCAGTGCTTATGAAGTAGTTGACACTTGTGATGTAATGGACTCGACATGTATTTTGCAATGTTTGGAGGCTTGGAACAATTCTAGCTGAAAAACTACTTGACTCAACATGTATTTTGTGATGTACTTGGCATATATTTTGAAGGGTTAATATTATTTAGCATACTTTGTCTACAAAAAGGCTAATATTATTTAGCATACTTTGAAGATCACACCACAAAGATAAAACGGAAATAAGAAATATAAACGCATAAGAAAGTAGTTCCCTAGGGAGGAAAGATGTTATCTTACAGAGCCAAGTGCAGTCAATGTAGTTCAAGATGTTACTTTGTTGAATGGATAGCAGGTTCAATATAAACTCATCATTTGTCTGAGCCCAGGTTCGAATTGGCGACCTCTAGCGCGATAACCAACTACACGACCCAGACGCTTTGCCAAACTACGAAAACAATCTGACCTGACGCGCCAGTTATACCGGCGCGGCAGGACTGACGCGCCGCTACCATTGGCGCAGCAATGCCTGTCGCCACAACCGGTTGTGCATGGCAATATCTCAGGTTTGCCGCGCCAGTATTCCTGGCGCGGCAATCCTGGGCTGCCGCGCCCGCTGCTCCGCAGAAAGGATCGCTAGCGGACGCTTCTGGATTGTGATCGGTGTTGGCGCGGCTGGCTGGTTCTGACGCGCCGGTACTATTGGCACGGCAAGCCTGAGCTGCCGCGCCCGTTGCTCGGAGCGAAGGGCCGATTGCGAACCTTTCTGTATTGAGATGGGTTGTGGCGCGGCAGCCCATTTGTGACACGCCGGTATTATTGGCGCGGCAAGCCTGGGCTGCCGAGCCTGCTGCTCCGAGGAAAAAGCCGATTGCGAACCTTCTGGATTGCGATTGGTTGTGGCGCGGCTGCCCATTCCTGACACGCCAGTTTTTTCGGCGCGGCAATGCCTGCCTTTTGGACATACTAATTTTTAAATTTCCTTGAGTTTGCATCTTGTTTTTTATTTTGTTTTGTTTCTTTCATTACTACTTTGCTTATTAGTTGTTGTCAAAAATTTCATGCCAATATTTCTTATACCCACTATAGTCCTAATAGATTTCTTAATTTTTACTTTGCACTTTTCCATTTTCCCTTTTATTTTCCACTTGCTTATTTCCATATTAGTCTTGTGTTGCTTCGTACCTCACGTTTTTAGAAGTCATCACTAATCGTCGACGGAAATGCATAAAAGCAATAGAACATTTAGTTCGTCAAGATGGCTTTCTAGTGCTTCGTACCAAATAAAAGTAAAACATCTACTAACACGATTTATCCTAACTTACAAACATATTATTGGTCAAATATCATACGGAAGTGCGAATATTACAATCCAAGATAATATAGCTAAGTACCACATGGTACATTGACATCAGGTAGTTTCAACAACACATTACATAATTTCTTCCAACAAACACGATCTCACTCGTGGTTTCCATCTCCACCGTTGTCGTCGTCATCATCATCTGGCACAACGGTAGGCAAGTTTCTAACAAGATCCCTCATGGTCTCCATCTCCACCGTCCTCCTCGCCTTGCTGCGTCGCATCTTTTGCAAATGAGCCGGCCACGAATTAGGGCGGTAATTGGCATTCTGGTCAATGAGTGTACCCTCAACCATCTTGTTCCTGTACTCCTCGAGCTCGCGCTCCCTCTCCATCTTATATTGCAACTGTTTTTGGCGTCTCACCTCTCTGAGATCAACACCAGGTGGGTACCTCCCCTACGGCTCCTCCAAAATTCCAGTATTTCCGAGGAGGTGAAGTACCCACGTTGCGGTACCCCACGCTCCCTCCTCATATCATTCGAAACCTTTTTTATCTTCATCAGACGGCATGAGCACACCATAGTCATGCCTTATCTTTTCTTTTCTCTTCTCCACTTTTCTGTCTTGGTAAGGTTGCCATAGATTGTAAATCTCGGCTTCGAACTCTTCTTGTCCCTCATATATCTCCCAATCGCACGTCCTTTCCTCCTACAAGATTAAGCGTAAGAGTTATCAATCTCAAGCTGCAATATAGTGCAATATATAAAGAAATACTCCTATGTGTCGTTCAGATATGGCGTACCCAGAAATCACCATAAGAGTTGCCGCAATACCATGCGTACTCAAGTTCCGATGGGACAACACCTCTACGGGCCAGTATCCCACACTTATAGGTAGTTGATGGATATTTCTCACATGGCCAATCCTTTTCTCCGGAGTTGAAGGCCTCCACTTCCTCGCTAGAAGGTCAACAAGACTTGGGCCTATAAATGTACTCCTGAAAATCACAGAGAGCCCATCCATCCTACAAACAAAAGACATTGTTATCGAATTACCTCAAAATGAGAGTAATTTACATACAGAGTAGGCTTGCATACACTTACTCGATCATTGCGGGAACAACAGAAGAAGGGGGTAAGGTCCATCCCTGGGTTTGGCCGCACTAATATAGACTTAACATTGCAATTACACATAGGAGGGTTCATCACCCGACTAGCACTTGCCACCGCCTTCTCCTCCGCTGTCAATTCCCCACGGTTTGGAGGAGGAGGAACCCAACGCCTAAAATGCTAAATTGGCTTCGTGTCCCCGAAGCACCATGGAAACAATCGGATCCTCGGGTCGTACATTGACTGGGAGGTCTTCGATTTTTTTGTGGGGTGACACGGCACCCTCGGCACTCTGGTTGGCTCCACCACAACCCAACAGTGATGGATACGATGTGTCCAAATTATCCTTCGTACTTAGAGCATGTGTAATGGTAACTCTATTCTTTCCTCATTTTGTTCTCAAATCACTGTACCAATAGATAGGTAATAAAATATAAGAGAGAAAAACATTGGAAGAGATAGAGTAATGATTGAAAAGTGGATGAATAGTGATGAAATAGGTAAAATTTAGAGGTAGCATTAGGTATGCCCTTAATTGTTCAGGTCAATAGTAGAAATGATAGGGACATCTCTTGTATGGCATTTGGCAACACCCATCCCACATGTGTGCACTCGTGCGTGTCAGTCTGTGGAATTGTTCTTTTCAGCGTATTGTTGTGTTGGCGTATTACTGTAGCAAATTTGAGAGCTCTTGAAATGAGTTCTAAAGATTATAAAAATAATAATTTAAAAATAATTTTAAGATTTTTGGAAGGACGACTAAAAGTCACGAAAAAATCGTTATAAATTATCACAAAATATAGGATATATAAACATAACAAAATTTGCCAGTAATACGTAACGGCACGATACGCGGGAAACAACTAGGCCAGTGTGTCACTCTCCTCAGCCATTAACAGTTCCCGCGACGTCTGCTCTCTCGCAACATTCCCAGATGTGATGGATCGGGAGGCAATTTCCGATCAGCGACAGCTTATATATATGTTCTGGATAACGGGTTGCCATCCTGCACACAGCTTCAAGTCTAATCGGTGTCGCATAATATCCGCTGCTTTGGTGGTGTGCTGTAGCGAAGTTGTCCGCACATGTATCGGATCAGTTAATTAGCAGCAATACACAGTGTACACAGTGAACGAATGAGGGAAAAAATAGCAATGCTGAGGCTAGTGAATGACCTCAAAGTCCTTGGCCAACTTACGATATCTAATCTGAACTTTTTGGAATAATTTAATCCGAGGAAGCTTTTTTGGGTAGAATTTGATCAGAGGAAACTGGGAGGTTATTTCAAACCAAGGTTATAAACCGTGTTTTTCGTGGCGAGCTCTGAAAAAGCCTATAAAACTATCATGAAAGCTATCGTACATAGCATTTTAATATTAAATTATATGAAATATAAAATATTTGTATAATATTAGTCACATCCAACAAACACAAGGAACACACATTATTTGATAAGTAGAATAAATGATTGTAATCTATTATTCTTCTGCTTGTACATTATAGATAAACTTCTCTAAAGAATCATTTATTAGTTATATATTAATAGTAGTATAACCATTTTGTGGTTAGATGGTGCAAGAATGTAGTAGAGCACAACAAAAACACAATTGATGTTTTGATTTTGAAAGGAAATAAAAAAAGAGTAGCATAGCGTTGCTACAACCGCCACAAATATAGCGGAAATAACTGTCTATTTAGTGGATATAGCGGTTATAGCTGTGTTGGCGGAATTTTAGTACTTAGCATACGGTTTTAGGCCCGAAAATGCGATCGCGGGCTATTTAGAACCATGTTTCAAACTCATTTAATTTACATCGTAGGAATTGGGCCTGAAAGGCTAAAGTCGCGGCAATCCATTGGGTCTGAAGATCTATTTTGGGCTGAAACCTAGGCTTCATTTTGGGCTAATATATTCCCAAATGATACCTATTATTTAGCTCGTGCAAGCAGTTATACTGCAGGCCCAACATCATAGAGAGACGCCAAGGAGGGCCATGGTCGCACAGCTCAGCATACTCTTCTTGCTGTCTCATCGTTCAGATCTCCCCGACGTCCCAACCCCCGCGAGCTCCCACAGGCCGCATCACTGCGCTGCGCGCCCTCCTGCTCCTCCCCCAGATCTCCAGATCTCTCCCTCGCGCCCGCGACGACCTCGCCACCGCGCGCGGCGGCCGCGGCGAGATGCTCCGCCTCAGGGCGTTCCGGCCGACGAGCGACAAGGTGGTGAAGATCCAGCTCCACCCAACCCACCCCTGGCTCGTCACCGCCGACGCCAACGACCGCGTCTCCGTCTGGGACTGGGAGCACCGCCAGGTACCGCTCACTCGCCGCGAGAGATCCCACTCGGGATTGGCTCGATTCTGCGTTTCGGCCCCCATTTGGTGTCCTGCAGGACCAAGCTATGTTTGCGATCGAATTGATGTCGGCGTTTGTTGGTGTGGGGGGCTGGCTAGGTGATCTATGAGCTGAAGGCGGGTGGCGTCGACGAGCGGAGGTTGGTCGGAGTGAAGCTTGAGAAACTTGCCGAGGGAGACACTGGTATGTGGACTGTGGTGCAGTAGTTGTGGTTGTGATTGGTTATTTGGTATGTCATATGGTTGTTATGTTGGATTGCTAAGACAATGTTACATTTGCAGCTTAGTTCGTGTCATTGAGTTGTGATGTATGGATGCTTTGTTGAAATGTGTGTGGTTCGTGTCGCTGAGTTGTGATGTATTGATGCTTAAATTGTTGAAATGTGTTGTGATTTAACTGACTGCCATGATATGGGCTTGCCATTATGACCTTATCATTTCCCTGATTTCACCACGACCCCTAGTAGTTTTTAAAAGTAAAATGCAAAACCTACTTGGAGCATTTCATAATCTAAAATCCAGCTAAATTGAATCCTTGTTGAACTTAGCTGTAATGTTGTTCTCAGGACAATAATATGTTTTCTGGTTTCACATCCTTCCTCTCAATCTTTCTTCTTCATAATAAATAGTGTTTGATTTTACCTTCATTTTTGCATTTCCCTTTTTCAGATGGCCATACAAAGTAATACACAATAAGATATATTTTGGTGTACTCTGACATTCACAAAATTTTGTGCAGATTCAAAAGGAAGGCACACTGAGGCCATCAAGGGGGGAAGGTATTGATTTGAGTGTTTTATCTCTTTCCTATGTCCTTTTGCACGGCAACTCAACCTGACTCCCCTATGGGCCAACTATTCTTCCCCAAGTGTAAAGCAGGTTTCCTTTTATGACGATGATGTTCGCTTTTGGCAACATTGGCGCAACTGTTCTGCTGCTGCCGAGGCTCCAACTGCAGTCAATCAACAATCTTCCGCTTACAGTGCACCTGCACCATCTACAAGAGGAAGGCATTTTGTTGTCATTTGCTGTGAGAATAAAGCGATTTTTTTGGATTTGGTGACTATGCGTGGCCGTGATGTTCCTAAGCAAGAGCTTGACAACAAGTCACTTCTATGGTAATGTTTACATTGCTGACTGCCCACACTTATGGCTGTATGCATTCCTTTATTTTAGAAACTTTAGATGATCTTAAATTTTTTTAAAACATTGTGGGTAGGTGATGTTGGTAGGAGTGGATGTTTGGTTAATTCGGTTTGCTCGGTCGGTTTATTCGCTTTTTTATTCTGATTTTGCATATTAGAAAACGAATTTTGCTAAAAAAACCGTATTTTGCTAAAAAAAATTTAAAAACAAACCGAATTTATCAATTTAATTTAGTTTGGTAAATTCGTATTTGGTTTTTAATCGTATGATTTGTATCCATGTTAGAAAACAATCTCAACAAAAAAAATCTATGCAATTTGACAACCAAAGGCAAAGGAGTCAGCATGTTCAATGCGGCTTAGGCTTATTTGGCTAGAAAATAAATTTAGCTTTTATAGTCCAGTTTCTTCAAAAGCTCTTAAAAATAAGATAAGAGAAGCGGACCAGCTTCAAAAAGCAGATTTAATAACCTCCCAAAGTCTAGCTTAACATTCAGCTCAGCTATGAACATTCACCTGACCAAATCCATGTGGTTTCAACACCGAATTCTAGTATTAATCATATATAAGAAAGGTAAAGGAGTTAATTGCACAACCACATTTGTGCATTTTCAGCACCAACTGCTAGTACTGGTCACATACAAGAAATATTAGTTGGCTCAGTGAAAAGACCAAGAAGCAAACGGACAATCAAACAAGAAGCAAACGAGCAACTTAACTGATAAAAAATACATGTTGTTCTTCTTCCAATGAGTATACACGATTTTCTCCTGCTGATGAGCGACGAGGTGAAAGCGGAATCTGTTTACAGAGGCCACCCTGGAGCCTTTCGGCGGCCAAAAAAAAAAGAGAAACCCAGCTCGATCTGACGGCGTGCCACTAGGGAGATGAGACGAGGGAGAGGGGAAGTGAAGCGTGGGGGAGATGAGATGAGTAAGAGGCATGGGCTTCACGATATGGAGGAAGGAGGAGGAGAGCCTAACGGGTGACTCTTTTGAGAGAACTGAGAAGGGGATGGCCGGATGGGGACTTGGGGGAGGGTGGCTGTGGCCTGGGGCAGGGGGTGTGAAGCTAGGATTTGAGGGTGGGAAAGGAAATCGGGCCATGTAGATGACATGGGCCAGACCATCAGGGAAGGAAACTTGCCCAAGTTCGGTTGGTTTGGGTTTTTTCCTTTCTGAGATTGAAAACTGATCTGAAACCAAAAAACCAGACCTATCTAAAATTAAAACCGAAAAGGCAAACATTTTTGTATTTTGTCTCTTTTTTTTACCTCAATTTTCTTTGTATTTTGAGGTTTTTTTTTACCTCAAAGGCATGTCTAAAAACTAAAAATAAATCAAACAAATCAAAATTGACACGAGAAGCCAAATCCTGAAGTTTGGTTTTTGATACAATTTCTGGTTTTAGGTATAATTTTACATGGTTAAATTAGACTTTTCTCATATTTTTCAATGTGAAAATGTTGTCCACAAACCATTTCAGATACATGTTCATCCTAATTTTACATGGTTTCTGAAACAACTTCTGTTTTTTTGGACATATATTTACATAGGTAAATGAGTCTTTTCTCATATTTTCTATTAAAACTGCATGAAAATAAAAAAATCTATAAAAAGAAGCATAGCGCTGTGAAGGGGAGTCGAACTCAGGACCTCTGGACAGCAAGTAAGAATGCTTGACCAACTAATTTGGCTTCAGAACTGTTTCTATTCAGTAGTTCATCAAGGTTTTATCAGGCCTCCCACAGTATGTATTATAGAGCTGTACCCAATCCAAGCCCGGTTAGCGGCCCACCCAGCCCTAATGGTGGGTCCGCCCCTGCCCCTGCTAGTTATACTGTAACATTGTTCTCTTATGGTGGGTTTCTTTCCAGGAGTGTTGTGAGTTCTGGAATTTTCTTACGGAATTTCTTCCCTTAGTTGCAATTGTGTTTTGGTACTAACACATATACAACTGTAGCTGGTATTACTTCATGAATTAAAGCATTATTCTGTCAACTAAAACCTTGATTTAAATTGGGCTGGAGCGTAGCATTCAAGAACAAATGCCTTTGTTGGCATTTTTTTTCCTTTCATGATATTTTATTTTTGCTTTTTTATAGTCCACCTATATCAGACTCGCTCAGGAACCTTATGTTTATGCACTTTTTGTTGGTGCTGCTGCTGCTACATTTGTTACTACATTTTGACTGCACTGTAATATGTGAGAACAAATCAATTATTGTCAATAAAAGATTTAGAACAACAAACGAGTTGCATCTCCTTTTGTTTGTGGAGTGTAAGTAGCATATGCCGTAATTACTACAACATTCATCTGTTGCACAAGTAATTTGAAACTTCACATTAGTGCTGGATTGACTCAGATCCTGTTTGTGCTTTTTCAGTATGGAATTCCTCTCCAGGTCATCTTCTAGTGATGCCCCTCTGGTTGCGTTTGGGGCATCTGATGGTGTAATAAGAGTTCTCTCAATGATGACATGGAAGGTTAAACTTATTATACTCTCCCCATCTGTTTCAGTGTTTCTTCGTTATTGCATATTAATCGTTAAAGCTAGCAGTTTGGTGCTTGTAGCTTGTGCGAAGGTATACAGGTGGACACAAAGGAGCAATATCTTGCTTAATGACTTTCATGTCTGCAGCTGGTGAGGTAAATGATTGTACTTGTATTTTTCTTAGATTTTGGTTGCTTTTGTTGGGAGATAAAACTTGGATCCCCCTCCCCACTTTTTTTGTTTGTTTGTTTGTTTGTGATTTGCTTGTGATGTGTTGTACTTATATGCTATTTCATTGTTGTTAGTTTATGTGGCATTTTCATTTTCTGCATGTTACTGTTACATCTTTCCTTATCTTTAATTTCATGTGGCTTCAGGTACATTTAGTTTCTGGTGGCAGTGACGGTCTGCTGATATTATGGAGTGCTGACCATATCCATGACTCTCGAGAGCTTGTACCCAAGATTAGCTTGAAGGTGTCATGTTTCAGACATTCAGTTGTTTCTAATCTGAGAAATGGCAGCATATATTTAGATAAATCATGTAAATAATATTAGTTAGATTAGAAGTTTAGCATGTGGGTTTTGTTCATAATAGGTTCTTTTCTTTGGGTGTCTTTCTCAAGGCTCATGATGGAGGTGTGGTTGCGGTTGAACTTTCAAGGGTAATGGGAAGTGCTCCACAACTCATTACTGTAGGAGCTGATAAAACTTTAGCCATATGGGATACTGTTACATTCAAGGTATGCATATTCAGTATTTCAGTGAAATTGCGTTTGATTATTGTAGGAAGACCTTATAAAGTACACGCTTAATGTGCAGGAAATAAGACGCATAAAACCAGTACCTAAACTTGCTTGTCACAGCGTCGCATCATGGTGTCATCCTCGTGCACCAAATCTTGATATTCTGACTTGTGTCAAGGACTCCCATATTTGGTATGCTTTTTCTGTGTGAGGAAGGAAATATTAAATTATGTATGTTCTGTAGTGATGATAATGGTTTCACTGCATTTGCACTGTACTATTACAGGGCCATAGAACATCCTACTTATTCTGCTTTAACAAGACCACTCTGTGAATTGTCCTCGCTTGTTCCTCCACAAGTCCTAGCACAACATAAGAAACTGAGGGTATGCTTCTTGTTTGATTTCTTTGATAGAAGATTTTTCTTATTTTATTTCAACCATAGTTATTAAAACCTGATCAGACCGTCGGTCTGACCAGAAAAATCTGGACCCAGAGCCTGGTCTGATCTGGTCCATAACATTGGATCAGATATGTGATTTACAAATATAGAACTGGTGGGGACCAGGTTGAACCACAGGTTCAATGTTAGCCAGCGAGGTCAGCACAATTTGACTCAGACCTGTTTAAGTCATGCAAAAAAGGGTACCCACATGATTCAAACCTGCACAAATTTGATGCCTATCAGGAATCAGGAAACTCATCATTGGGCTGCTTCTGTAAACTGTACCCAGTAATTTGATTTGGCTCTTGGTTATCAGATGTTGGTTGGCGGTATTACCAAATTACCATTGCTTTTTCACAAGTACATTGTGAGCACTCGAGAAACACTGCTCACATTGACATTGGTCAATTTTGTTTATCTTGCAATATTTAAGTTAAGTCAATTTGCTTCCCATCTGACCCATTGCAGCAATTGCAAGGCAGATGATCTTAGTAACTGAGAAGGTTAAATATATTTCTGGAATTGTAGCTGGCTGTTGGGTTTTTAAGTCCGTATTCAGCATTGGCCTGCATTTGAAAATGAAAAGAAACTAGTGCATATCTGTCAATGTCTGAAAGATACCTTTATCTTCGTGTGCATTTGATGCCCTTTTGTTTCCCTTTCAGTTGCCAGTACTCTTGGTTAGAAAATGCTGGTTTTCATATAAAGATGAAGTTTCTGTCATGCATTTTCCTGAAGTATGCTAAATATTAGCTGAATGCTGTGACTGTTCTAGGTTTATTGCATGGTGGCGCACCCCTTACAACCACATCTTGTTGCTACTGGAACTAATATTGGTATTATTTTAAGCGAGTTTGATCCAAGAGCACTTCCAGCTGTTGCTCCTCTACCAACACCGACAGAAAGCAAGGAACATTCTGCTGTGTACATAGTAGAAAGAGAACTGAAGCTGTTGAATTTCCAACTGTCGAACACAGCAAATCTATCCCTTGGAAATGCTGGTGTCACATCTGACACTGGAAGGTCAAGGAATGAGTCTACAGAACAACTGGTAGTAAAGCAAACCAAGAAGCATATCAGCACACCTGCTCCCCACGATTCCTATTCGATCCTTTCAGTTAGCAGCTCTGGAAAGTAAGTGAATATTTGTGCTATCTTATTATCTAGTACTTGTTCATTATACAAATGATACAACTATACGATACAAACAATCATGTGCCATGAGTTGTTCACGTGCAATCTGACAGTTTATATGTAGGCTAGGTTGTTGCCAATAAGTTGAACAGTAATTTGATAAGGGGCTCTCGGAGTCCAAACACCTGGCCCACTTTGCTAGGACAGTTCTTTAGGGTTTACTTAATTATGCTTATTTGCTTATCTCCATTTTGAAAATCCAAATGCTTTTGTCTTATTGAACCATTTAATTTATCTCGAGGCTGCTTCTCAAATTTTTAAAAAACAAATCTCACGAAGTGGGTCAGCTTCTCCAAGCCTCTTCCAGAAGCTCTCAAAGTTTAGCTTCTCAGCAGATGAGTTCAGCCCATGAGAGCTCGACCATAGATAGCGATCAAGAGTATATATTTTGTTATGAATTTGATGTTACATGATCCATCCTTTGTTTGAGCCAAGGCCATTATCTATAGGGGCCTCAAGCGGTGGAAGACATCACAATAGTGCACCTATGGCCTAAGAATAGGTGTATAATGGACTTCTGTACAAGGATGACCTAGGCCCACCATGGTCCCTGGGAACTGGTGACTGTGCAGTGTCACACTGTTTGGTTGGAGGGAATTGGAAGGAGGGAAAGGGAATTGAGAAGTAAGAAATTGTACTCCCTTGTTTGTTTGGAGGGATATAGAGAAGGGATAGGGAATTTATAACATAGTGAAGGCAATTCAAGTATTCAACTCTCTGGGAGACCCCAAATAAATGAACTCCTACTCCCTTCCTTTTCCCTTCCCCAACCCCATCTTTTGCCAAACATGCTGTTAGTCTACAGCGAATCGCTGACCCAGAAGGCCTTGTGGGAAGTGGGGTTAGCACAATGAGTGCTGGGGCTTTGTCAAGTTCTTTCTTGTTGTGGTGGTACTGAGGGGAGAGGGGAATGGGTCACCTTCCTGATCTCCTTCCATAGTGTAGGTGTTCAACTCACACATTGGGCAATAAGGGTGATGGAGCATCCCCACAACACTGCTTTATTTGCTTCTGTGTGTGTGTGTGTGTGTGTGTGTGGTGATTTCAAGTGAATTTCCTAAAAACAATTATTTTGATTTATTTGCAGGTATGTTGCAATTGTATGGCCAGACATTCCTTCTTTTGCTGTATACAAAGCAAATGATTGGTCAGTTGTTGATTCAGGTACAGGCAAGCTCTTTGCCTGGGACACCTGTCGTGACAGATATGCTTTGGTAGAGAGTGCACTGGCTCCAAGGATGCCACCTATGGTGAAAGGTGGTTCTTCTAAAAAAGCAAAAGAAGCAGCTGCCGCTGCAGCTCAAGCAGCTGCTGCAGCAGCTAGTGCTGCTTCTGCAGCCACAGTACAAGTGCGCATCTTATTAGATGATGGAACAGCACATGTTTTGCAGAGATCCATTGATGGCCGTAGTGAACCGGTTGGTAATTATAACTTATATTTTTTTAAGCTGTGTTGGTTCTTCCTTTTCTTTAATACATCAATTTGATGCCAAGTATGTCATCTGTAATTCTGTATGAAGGGAGTACATACATTTTCTGATTCTATATTCTTCGTGGAAATATGAAGCATGGCCACTTCTAGAAAATCTACTAATGTTTGACACATGCCGGGCATTGTTTCTTTTTTACTTTCCTGATTTAAAAATTATAGTCCAGTTAATGTTAATGATCTCTTATCATCCAAATCACAATGTGTGAATGATTTCTGATTAATTATTGGAGTTTATTTTGTTTTCACATGAACTGACGTTGTTGTGCTGGCATCATTTAAAAATGCACTGGCTAAGCTCATACTGCAGCTGTGCTGCATATAAGTATTGTCAAAACTATGTGTATTCGATAGAAAATTAAGTGTCTACCCACTTAGGTATTCTGGTATTCAACTTTGAGCTTTCTTGTTTCTTGGTTGACAAGTGAAAATCGTTACCTTGTCTCCTGTGTGCTATTCTTTGCATGCTAGCATTTCAAGTTTCTATAAAGTTATGATTGTGATCTTGCAGGTCATTGGCTTGCATGGTGGCGCTTTGCTTGGTGTCACATACCGGACATCTCGTAGAATCAGTCCTTTGACGGCAACTGCTATATCAACTGTTCAATCAATGCCTCTATCAGGCTTTGGAGGAAGTGGATCATCTTTTGCTTCGGATGATCCATTTTCCTCCAAAGAAGGGCCACCTCAAAATTTCCAGTTATACAGGTATATATGTGCTTGTTACTTCTGAGAATTTCACATGAGGATTCCTGCACATCCAGACAATTTTTTATGGGCTGATACTAAGTGATCGTCATACTATCATCACTTTTTGTGCGTTTTGTAGCTAAGTTTTCTTTTGTATATTCATTGATGTTTGTTACTGATGCCTTTGTTACCCTAAAACTGCTTACTTAACCACATTTGATTGGTGCAGCTGGGAGACCTATCAGCCTGTAAGTGGCCTACTTGCGCAACCTGAATGGACCGTGTGGGATCAAACTGTCGAGTATTGTGCATTTGCTTATCAGCAGTATATTGTCATTTCTTCCTTGCGACCCCAATTTAGGTATCTTGGAGATGTTTCAATTCCATTTGCTACTGGTGCTGTTTGGCATCGTAGACAGTTGTTTGTGGCTACACCAACAACCATTGAGTAAGCTATACCACTTTTATGTACTGCTATTTATTTCTGTTCTTTTTGTGTGTGCTACTCGTGTTCCTATCTGTCTGAAAGCTTCAGGCCAGGTCTATCAATAACATTATACTTGTGTGATATGAGATGGTATATAAGAGTTGATTGATGCCAGAGGGAGCTTATGTCTCCTTTTATAATTGAAATTACTTAATCCCAAGGTTATCCGAGGCACTAGGCGGACGGAGAGGAGGCCAGTTCTATCAATAACACTATACTTGTGTGATATGAGATGGTATATAAAAATTGAACGATGCTAGAGGAAGCTTATGTGTCCTTTTATAATTGAAATTACTTAATCTCAAGGTTATCCTAGCCTGAGGCGCTAGGCGGGCGGAGAGGAGCCACCTAGCGCCTAGGCGGTTAAACTGATTTGCACGACAACAACAGCTTGGATAAAAATGTGACTATTTGAATATACGTATTGATATTTTATAATGTAGAAAAGCATCTATATGCTATATTTAAGATGTTAGAGCCTTTCAAAGAAAATCTTCTACATAATTATGTCACAATCATTAATCATCATTTTAAACCACCTAATTGTCATCTAGATGCCCTCTAGGGTTGCCTTGAACCTCCTAGTTGTATAGGACCACCTAGGCGGGCTGGTCTTCTAGGTCACTGCCTAGGCCCTAAGTGGGATGCGAGGCCACCACCTAGCGCCTAAGTGCTACCTAGGGAAACCATGCTTAATCCAATAAACAGCTCATAGTTAAAAGGATATTGTTTTTCCCCCAAAAAATCATTTTTAAACATTAAATATAGAACACATTCAATGCTAAAGAACAGTTATTTGTGGAAGGATATTCAACAGGCAAATACAGTTTTGTGAATTATTAATTTCTAATTGTTTTTGGCCAGTGGTTATTGTTATAAATAATAATAATAATAATAATAATAATAATATTATTATTATTATTATTAGTAGTAGTAGTAGTAGTAGTAGTATATGTTGTTGTAGCAGTAGTCGTAGTAGTAGTAGTGGTCGTAGTCGTAGTAGTAGTCGTCGTCGTAGTAATACCTCCTACCTACTACCACTACCACTACTATTATTTCCTCAGTATGTTTTTATAGGATTTTAATTGCATTAGTTTTGAAGTTTGTATAGCACTTGGAATTTGGAACACCCTCCTAACGAACATGTAAATAATATTTTCTAGGTGTGTCTTTGTTGATGCTGGAGTTGCGGCCATTGATATTGAAGCAAAGAAAAGGAAAGAAGAAATTAAAGCAAGAGAAGCCCAGAGTAGGGCAGCTGTGGAGCATGGAGATTTGGCTCTTATCACAGTTGAAACTCCCCAGGTTACTATAAGTGAAAAAATATCATTAAGGCCTCCGATGTTGCAGGTGTAACTTTCTATATGCCAAATGCTTTTAGTACTTCTTTTCTACTTTATTATATTATCTTGTTCTGTGTTGATTAAACATTATTGAAAATCAGTGTTAACAATATCAAATATCTTACTATGCATAATTGGGATTTTATTTCATGTGTTGCAACGTCTGTTTATGGCTCTATGGGTTCTCTTTGTACTATTTGTATCATAGCTGATATTTTTAGGTATTCTCTTGGGTTAGTTTAATGGCCATAATATTTAATTTGCTGTGACATTTTATTATCTAAGGGGACAGTTGAAAGGTAGTCAATTCTCACACGTATCATTCTACGTATTTTGGAGTCATAGACTTTGCCAACTTGCAAAACAAAAAGATCATGTAGTTTTTGCAGTCATAATCTTTTCTTGAATCTTCTTCAAATGAAAGCTTCTTTTACAAAAATTACGATCAGGTATAACCTTTTTTGCCCCACATCTGAGTGATAACTCCTCTCTTCAGTATACACTTAGTCGATTTGATCAAATATTCTTATTCAGTAATTAACCATGAATATTCACATTAAACCATCGTTATTACTAATCACATTTTATCTCGGTAATAAATGGGCTTTAATGTCAATCAGATTGGTAATTTTTTAAATATTTAATCACTTGTTTATGGTAATTGTCAATTTAGTGAGATATTGAATATTGTGGGTGACGTTTACCCCCTTCAGTCAAGATACAAGTCTTTACGACTTTGCATCCTTTACTTCCATTTTCCAGGTTGTTCGTTTAGCCTCCTTTCAGCATTCTCCATCTATACCACCATTTATAGTGCCAAAGCAATCCAAGCTAGATGGGGAGGATTCAATATTTCAAAAAGAATTGGATGACAGAAGATATGCTGAAGTCGCTGTTGCTGGGGGAGGGGTTTCTGTTGCAGTAACCCGCTTCCCTCCTGAGCAGAAACGACCTATTGGACCACTTATCGTGGTTGGTGTCAGGGATGGAGTTCTCTGGCTCGTCGATAGGTAATTTCTTATCCCTGTAATCATCTCACGTCTTTTAACAGAGTAAGAGCAGTTCCTTTACTGTAGGGAAGTGCTAGTGTGATAAAGTTTACTTCAATAAAATTGTGTTGTGGCTTTTTTTTGTGCTTATATTTGAAATTCTTATTTAGTAATTTCTGATGCTCTTGTTGATTTCTTTGAAGGTACATGTGTGCACATGCCTTGTCTCTCAGTCATCCTGGTATAAGGTGCCGGTGCCTTGCAGCATATGGAGACCCAGTTAGTGCTGTGAAATGGTATATCATTATTCCTTAAGAGGATCACATTTTGTTGATGGTGAAGGGGCAAGAGTAATAGCTTGAAAGTTAATACTGCAGGGCTACTAGACTTGGTCGAGAACACCATGATGACCTGGCTCAGTTTTTGCTGGGAATGGGGTATGCTACTGAAGCACTTCATTTACCTGGAATTTCAAAGAGGTGAGAACTTCTTTGTGCGTTTCTATTGTTAGATGTCATTATAGTATGACAACACATTCGTGTCTTCTATTTAATTGTATCCTCAAGTAAGGATACTGATTAATGCTGATAAATAAATATATACATGTTTTTCATGAGTTCAAATCTATGGTGATATTCCTCAGGTTGGAGTTTGATCTTGCGATGCAGAGCAACGACCTGAAAAGAGCACTTGCATGTTTGTTGACAATGAGCAATAGCCGAGATGTGGGACAAGAAACTACTGCTACTGATGTCACACAGATCCTTAATTTAGCTGTGGCTAAGCAAGCTAAGCAAGAAAGTCTTGCAGATGCCGTGCAGGGAATAGTGAAATTCGTCAAAGAGTTTTTTGACCTTATTGATACTGCAGATGCCACTGGGCAGGCTGACATTGCTCGCGAAGTTCTAATGAGATTAGCTGCTGCAGCTTCTGTAAAGGGTGCATTGCATGGACAAATGCTAAGAGGCCTGGCTCTTCGTCTTGCGAACCATGGGGAGCTTACTAGACTGTCGGTATGTTCCTTTAGCCAAAATTTATGACAACAATTTATCATGAAGAACTTGTGTTATTGTCCATAATGGTGATTGTTGATAAAGAGCTTAAATACCCATCCATAATGTTGGTCGAGGTATCGCAATTAGAGTTACACCATAAACCACATAATATATTATTGGTGACCTTTCTTGCATGTTTTTATGGAACAAGGCATGATAGATTCATACATGCATGCATGCATGATTGCATGCGAACACCTTATGTTTCCTTTTCTGTCTGTGATATTATGTTGATTAACCTGTGGCAATCTTAATTCATTGTATCTTAATGTTAAACTGAGAGACTTTATGAAACAATTTTTTTCTATGTTGGGGATGTTTTGCCGCTCATTCCTTTGGTGATGGTGAAAGCCACTATGAAGCAGTTAATTTAAGAAAAAAGTGTCGATTTGATCTCTCAACTATACCCATCGGACCACTTTGGTCCCTGAACAGCAATACCGAACTTGTCAGGTCCTTGAACTCTCAAAACTGGACTTGGCTAGTCCTTTGACCGGTCAAAACGGTGGTTTTGAGGTTTTCACTGACGTGGCTGCTGATGTGGCAGATTTCGTGTCGTGGACTCCATTTGAGGTTGCCACATGGCTGCTGCATCAGCAAAAGTATACCAGATCTGTCACGTAGGCTGCCACGTAGACTGCCATCGTTTTGACCGGTCAAAGGACTAACCAAGTTCGGTTTTGAGAGTTCAAGGACCTGACAAGTCCGGTATTGCTATTCAGGGACCAAAGTGGTCCGACGGGTATAGTTGAGGGGCCAAATTGACACTTTTTCCTTAATTTAATGTGACCTACTACCCTAATACATATTCTTAGTTATGTATTCATTATGCCGAGGACTTTGCTGATAGCTTGTGGTTTGATGTGATATTTGTTTACCATAATTATTATGTGATACAGAGTCCAGTTTTGCTGGGTTTGCTCAAACTTTTCTGCCCTATTTTAGAGGGAAAAAAGAGGTGGTTTAGATCCTATAGGACCTCCACCCATCTTTTTATGGAAAGGGTGGAAATTTCTTGCTGCTTGTTAGATATTATCAACATATCGGCATTAGAAAACATTAACATACCCAAGAAACTGGACTGGTAAAACCCAGGAATCAACTGAGTCCAGCTTAGGGCTAGTTTCAGACATCCAAAACCATGACATGTTATAGCTAATACTTGGTTGTGCTTTGCTGGCTTGTTAGAAAAGAGGGACATAACATAATCCCTAGTGCATACCTGATGGCTGTACTGTCAGCAAAAATGTCCATAGGACAACAGGTTGACATAACATAATCCCTAGTGCATACCTGATGGCTGTACTGTCAGCAAAAATGTCCATAGGACAACAGGTTAAGGCTTATTATAACTTACATGCTTGTGAAATGAATTGACGTGTAGAATATAAAGCATGTTAATATATTATTGTTGATTTGTAATTGCCAGAATTTTGTTGGCTGAAATTGCAAGAAACTTCTTAGGAACAATCACTAACACTTGTGCCCTATCCCCAGGGACATAACATAATCCCTAGTGCATACCTGATGGCTGTACTGTCAGCAAAAATGTCCATAGGACAACAGGTTAAGGCTTATTATAACTTACATGCTTGTGAAATGAATTGACGTGTAGAATATAAAGCATGTTAATATATTATTGTTGATTTGTAATTGCCAGAATTTTGTTGGCTGAAATTGCAAGAAACTTCTTAGGAACAATCACTAACACTTGTGCCCTATCCCCAGGGCTTGGTAACCAATTTGATTGCAGCTGGCCATGGGCGTGAAGCAGCGTTTGCAGCTGCTGTTCTGGGAGATAATGCACTCATGGAAAAAGCATGGCAAGACACAGGAATGCTCGCTGAGGCTGTTTTACATGCTCAGGTAAGTTTTTTATATTGAATTAGTTATTTCATGCATTGCCCAATCCTAATTCATGTGATAAACCAACTGGTACAATTTGTGTGACGAAGCTTGAAGCATCTCCTTGTCTATCCATTCTGCTCAATTGCTGTTCCAAAATAGACATCAGTTTTCTTTTATTTGGCTGAATGATCTACAATGAGTATGATTGCCAAACGCTTGCAATTCAACTTTTCAGGCCCATGGTCGTCCATCATTGAGGAACCTAGTTATAACATGGAACAAGATGCTACAAAAGGAGCTTGATCACGCACCAACTGTAAAAACTGATGCTGCTGCAGCATTTTTGGCTTCTCTCGAGGATCCAAAACTTACCAGTTTGGGAGAAACTGAGAAAAAGCCACCCATCGAGATACTTCCTCCTGGGATGCCTCCTCTATCCGCACCTCCCATCAGTATTAAAAAGCCTGGTGCAAAACCGGGCTTGCCTAATGCAGCACAGACGCCAAATGCAGCTATTGGTGCTCCCATGAATCAAGGTACCTCTATGGTACAAGGGACTCCCATGGCTCAAACTACTCCTGGTCCTCAAGGGGTTCCTATGACTCAAGGCGCTCCTGCTGCAGTACAGAGCACTGATGAGACACAGCCATTGGAGGCTACAGCAGGACCTGACAATGCTGAAGCTACGGTTGTTCCAAGCAGTGCAGAAGCTACAACGGATCCTGCTCCTGCACCTGCAGAAGCTTCTGCAATTCCAGTTACTGAGCCGGTGAATAGTCCTGATGCTGCGACTGCCAGTCCAGCTCCGGCAGCTGATTCCAGCGGCACTGATGCTTCTGCTCCAACAACCGTTGAAGATACAAATCCTGCACCTTCTACCGAGGCACCAGAGTCATCCGATAAGCCACCTTCGACAGAGGCACCTCCACCATCTCCACCCAATGTTTCTGCTGTAAAGGGTCCTTGATTCCATTCTTTTTGCGGTGTGCCAATTTTTCTGAGCTGATGCATTCGTCCCACTGTAATTTTTTCCATACCGGTATAGGTATTTCTTGTTTATGGCATTTAAAAGACGGCGGGCAGTATGTTAGTAGCCCTGTAAATCTACTGCCAGCGTCCAAATGAGAGCAATTACTACTGTGTGAGTGCGACCATAGTTTATTATTCTGTCCGTGATTACCCCAGAGGACGGCAGGAGCTTTGCCCCATGCTTGTGTGCTTGAATACTGACTAGCTCGTAAAATTTTTGTTCTCATTCCATGATTTGAAGTCGGAAGCTATTACCGAGCTGTGAATGTGTAAAAATCTTGTTAGGTTATCCACCCAGAAAAAACCGGACGCAGACAAGCCCCCAGGCCCAAGTCGACGCCGCCGCCGCCGTTCGGGAGAACAAAACACCCACGTTTCGGGCATCTACCCGCTGCCTACCATTGGTGGGAGCACGTCGAAACTCGAAGCCAAACTGCAGGCTGCAGCCGGTGAGCTCGCTCCATCCATTTTGACCGGAGAGCTGCAGCCCCCGCGCGTGTACCGGCATCGCGGACTTTGACATGGAATCGTGTGGCGAGAAAGCCGCCGCGAGGCTGCCCCGCCCCTGTTGGCCTGTACTGGCCCAGGTTGGTCAACCGCTGCCGGCGCCGGCCGCCGCTCTCGTCTCGCGGAGGCAACCAACAAATGTTCTTCGGCTGCACCGTGCACGTCTCCTTGGCACCGAACCCCGTGCCGGCTATAAGAAAGAAGATCGATCGGAAAGGGGCACGTAGACGTAGCATTGTTCCTGGCTGCTGCGGCTGAGAGACCTGGTCGCTACAGTCGCTAGCTTTTTCGACGCTTCGCATGTCGACGGGAGGGGTTGATGAGGCGAGGCCGGCGTTGGTGAAGATCATCGAGACGGTGCACGTCGAGGCGGACCGCGCGGAGTTCAAGTCCGTCGTCCAGAGGTTCACCGGGAGGGACGCGGTGGTCGGCGGACGGACGGACGGATCCCCCGATCAGCATGTCCCAGAGGAGGAGGCGGCTCTCGGGGTTGTCGCCGCACACGGACTCCCGGGGAAATGACCGATCCTTCTGTGATGGGGAGGTAGGTCGCTCCGTCGCTCATCGGCTCATGGAAAGATGGTGTGTGACACTGAATTAGTGATACCTGACAGGTACCTGAGACGACTAGACGAGCAAATGTGTCTGGTATTTATGACATTCTTTCTCTCTCTCTTTCTTTTTTTTCCTCGGCGGTTGATACTTGGCAACTTTGAATTTTTAGTTAACTATGAGAACAGGTGTGTGCGCGCAAAACCTTTGGAGTGTTTTACGCGGTTGCAACTTGCAACTTACTATGATGTTGTTCGGTTGTTCTTAAGATATAGTGTATCTGATTATCTAAGTATGTTGATGAGATGTGACTTTTTTAAACTAAATTCTTCGGTTTATTGAACCTGATTTTAAAGAATTTTAAAGCAACTAATAAAATATTTAAAAAATATTAGAAACTAAACCGAGCAACTTAGATTTGCTTTTACGGGTTCTCAAAATCCATCCAAGTATTTCAACATATAATCAGATATTTACTTCTCGAAAATCGCCTAAACAAGTTGTTCTACTGCAAGATTCTTTAAAACCGAATTCAATAAGTCGAAATGTTCAGTTTTCAAACATCCTATCTCGCCGATGTACATAGGTAATAAGATATGCTACATCTTGAGAGCAACTCCTTAACTGTTTCAAATAGCTACATTGTCCTGTAGTAGCACTACAACAGTTTCAGTCCGCCAGTGCTGCCACTCCGGTGACGACGACGGTGGGGAGGAACACAGGGTTTTGTGGCATGGGGAACAGTTGTTCTTTGAGTTGCCAGATATGGATATAGATTGGATCCGGGTTTCACTAGTTGCTCAACAAAAGAACTTCCTCCAACCCTGGGGGATTTGCATATATGGCACTCTCATAAAGTGGTTTCGCTATTTTGCCACCTTGTCCTATTGTCATAGACACAGATGGTTTTACACATCAGTGAGAGAGGAGTGGCAAAATAGTGAAACCAGCGAAACCACTTGTCGAGAATGGCATATTCACAATTTTTTAAAATCTTGCTCTTTTTTGTGTATCCCTCCTCTGGTTTAAGACCTAAGAGGGAGACGCTTGCTCAAAGCCCACATATGATTGTGAGCAGTGAGCTGTGGGAGAGCTTGTCACCGGCTATGATGAGTTCATTGTTTGTGGGCATGTAGCATCAAGGGGCATGACATGGGCTAGGATGCTGACTGTTGTGGGGGTAGAGAGAGACGAAGGGAGAAGTTGTTGCTCTTTGAAGAAGACCAAGATAAGACCAAAGTGGTGGCAGGGGCGAGAGACGGAGGGAGGGAGGAAGGGAGAGATCGATGTGAGGAACAAGAGAATACGGGCATTTTCATCTAAAATAGCTTTATAAAAACATATGCCGAGTAATGGCACTGAATAGGTATTTTGTTTCCAATTTTAAAAACATGTACTTTATCTATTAAACCAATGATTTTGATTACGAGATTGAAATAAACATAACACTGGGTAGAGCAATACTTCAATAATAATTTCTTTTCCAAAATTCAACTTGCTAGCAGGTTGGTCAAAGTCGTTTCGGATCACTGGCACATCCTCGTGGTTTTCAAAACCATAATATTATTAAAAAACATGATTTTTATCTTAAAACAATAAAAATACTTTGGTCGTGGTTTTCAAAACCACAATATTATTAAAAACATGATTTTTATCTTAAAACAATAAAAATACTTTGATCTAAGGCTAATCACAGTACAAGAACCCACCGATTCGATGCGCCATACGCCCACACCGAAACATGTGGCGGGTCAACGGAGCTCGCACCGTTGATTGCTTAACAAAAAAGCGTTCGTCAACTTGATAAAGCTAATCCATTTATGTACACTCAACATTTTCCCCCATGCAGCTGCACTAGCCATTAAACTACTTTGACTAATTGACGTCTACAAAGAAAAATAGGGATTGACTCCCTCACAGTCGCCTGAGTCCCTACAGGGGTGCCCAGACGATTTTATGGGCTGTTGGGCCCCTCCCTCCCCGCGTCTCTCTCTCTCTCTCTCTCTCTCTCTCTCTCTCACCTGTGCCCCTCCTCCATCACCCCCGCTGCCGCCGCCATCGCCTTGGCCGGCAGCGCCCTCCCCGCCGGCCGCGCCACCCCCAACTCCCTTCCACTGTCGGGCCACCCCACCCACCCTAACCCAGCCGACGCCTCCACCCCCTCTCCCGCCACCCTCACTCCATCCCCAACCAACCGCCAGACGACCGCCTCCCCCGGTCATCCCTCTAAGCCTGGCGGCACTGAGAACCCCACCCCAACCTTGAACCCTAATCCTAACCCAAAAACTCGTGGTGGCTACGGCGGCGGCGGTCGCCGAAGACAAAGAAGAAGACCGCGTGGCGGTCGCCGGCGAGGAGGAAGATGCGACAGTCGCAGGTGCTCTCCCCCCTCTCCCCTCTCGGTGCCCCCTCCCCCCAAATTGTTTGCACCAGAGGCAGGGGAGGCATTCGCCTGGGCGAGCGAACTGCCGCCTAGGTGACTGCTAGTGAGCAGATCCAAGAAAAATAAGTATTTTGATGGTCATAAACACATTAGACCGTTTTCTTCTATCTATCTATCTATCTATCTATCTATCTATTACATTAATACAGTGGAAATGCAATAACCCATATTTTACGATGCAATAAACCATATTTTACGTTACTGCACAAAAAATAACTTAGGAATGCTTCACAGCTGGCATAACTATACACATGTTTATAAACACATTGTAAAATAGGTAACCTTTTCTGGTATTATACCTTGATGCCATAACACGTAACTTTCTTTGGGCCATAATTAAGGCCATTGAATCTCGAAGAATAACTCCATCGTGAAACACTTTTGACCTTGTATTGCTTCTATATAACCAGTGACCTATGTAATGATCTTGCTTAAAAGGGATAGCTTAGAATACACCATCTGAGGGAATAAACATAAAATGGATTCTCTAGATAACATTGTTTGAACATATTCTTCCGTGAATTTCAAAAAATGGAAAGCTGTTATGCGGATGCTATAGGTAAAGGCTACTCATTTCAACTGCAGGCTACGGCTACAACACCTGGATGCTAGAACAATGGACCTAAACCTCCATCATTCCAGATCTCTCCCTCGTGCAACTTTAGAGAGAAACAATGCTGGAAAGCTAGTTTAGGGTTTGAGAATATATGATAGGAAAGGGAATTTTTTTGGTATGAAAGTCATTTAACATGTAATTGTATCACTTATTAGGACTAATGTCATCACAAACCAATGGACCACATTCATAATAGTTTTGGAGACCTCCAGTTCGTCGATTTCCCCATCCAAATTCTCAAGACATCTTATTGACTTACGAACTTTTCTAATTATTTTCATTTCACACTACTGCGGATCGGGGCTTCCAAAGCGGCCCATGACAAGCAGCTCGCTTTAAGCCGTTTGCGACCCGATCGCCACAAGCAGTTCGTGGCCAACGGGTGGGAGGTTGGCGGGAAACGGTATATACAAGCGGTTCCAAGTAAGAACCGCTTGCAGAGATTACCCAATGCAAGCGGTTCGTATAACGAACCACTTGCACGACTCTGTAAGCGGTTCGTGATACAAACCGCTTCGAGAGGGAACTCTATGCAAGCGGTTCGTACCTAGAACAGCTTGCATATGCACTTTCCCTTTCCGCCCACGGCATTTAAGCCCTTCTTCCTCCCTGAGCAGCTTCACAAGAGTAATCGACGGGCGAAATTGTTCATGCAGGGAGGTGCAACCAAATTTTTAATTGAGGCTAATAGCTCCAAATTAAGGTTTCCAAGGTAAGTAAACATGGTCTCAACATCATTTTCGTGTAGATGTTGCTTATCTTTTTGCATTGGATGTGGAAAAATATTGAATTGATCTTGTTTGAATTGAAGGGTGTTTGATTTTCTAGCTCTCTCTCTCTCTAGATAATTTGAGGCAAGATGTTGATCTATTGGGGGGGTTTAAGTCCCATATTAGTTTTGTATCCTTCTTTTGATGTTGTATAAGATGTTGAAATTAGTTGGTAGGGTGATTATTTGTTTTAGAGAGCTAGATCTAGCTTGGTGCCTTAGTTTTTGTCAGAAGATGTCTATTTTGCTAGCTCTCCCCTCTAGATCTTTTGAGGCAATGTGGTGATCTATTGGATGGTTTTAGTTTCAAATTAGTTTAAAATAGTAGATAGGGTGATTATTTCATTTGCTATAGAGCTAAATAGATCTAGGTTTTTTGCTAGGTTGGGAATAAATTATTTTTGTGTATGAAATGTAATTAAAAAAATTAGAGCGGTACACAATAAAAATTACATATGTTTATAATTTAGGCAAAGTATAGAAAATAGTTGAAAAAAGTTTTTTAATTTGTGAGATTTAGTTGGTTTAGTTTTAAAAATGTAGAAAGTTTAGAGGTAATTAAAAAATATAACAATTAGTTATTTCGAGTTAAATATTTCAATTTGAAAAATATAATAAGTGTTCTTATTAATTTAACTGGTGCAGATGAACCGGCAATGGATGTATGCGGATCGTCGGTCAAGGGAGTTCATCGATGGCGTGAATGTTTTTCTCGATGTCGTATTTCGAGACTTGCCTCCAGGAAGCTTCATACGGTGTCTGTGCGTAGTTTGCAGGATCGAGAAAAAGCACTCAATGCGAGGACGAATACAGGGCCTCTTGTTGATGAGAGGTTTCATGCCAAACTATATATGTTGGACTCACCACGACGAAGTAGAGCATACCAGCATAGAAGATGAAGAAGCCGATGAAGAGGAAGTGACATATGATGGTATGCCGGACGCGACGACATACAAGGACGTCGAAGATACACAAGGTGATCAGTTTAGTGTGGATGATGACCTGAGCCAGATGCTGCGTGACGCAGAGGGAGATATTACAGAGGACAAACAATATAGGAAGTAACAGGGTTTGTTGGAGGACCAGAGAACTCTTTTATACCCAAATTATGGTTAGGGGCACAAGAAGCTACGCACTACACTGGAGCTCATGCAATGGAAGGCTGTGAATGGTGTGTTAGATAAGGGTTTCGATGAGTTGCTGTCGCTCATAAAGAAGTTGCTCCTGAAAGATAACATCCTGCCAGAATCCACGTATCAAGCCAAACTGGTCCTGTATCCCTTAGAATTGAAAGTACGGAAGATACATGCATGTCGCAACGACTGTGTCCTATGTCGCGGTGAATATGCCGACTAGATGTCTGTCCAGTGTGCAAGGAACCCCGGTATAAGACGAAGCGTGACGATCCAGGTGAAGTATATGGGGTGCGTGTGAAGAAGAGAGCACCGGCAAAAGCGTTGTGGTATTTTCCTCTGATTCCAAGGCTGGAGCGTATGTTTACAAACAAAGCGCATCACGAAGATGATCTTGTTGCGCACAAAGAAGAGCGTAAGGTCGATGGAATGCTTAGGCATCCGGCAGATGGCTCGCAGTGGAGGATGGTCGATCGGAAGTACAAGGACTTCGCAGACGAGGTCAGAAACATAAGGTTCGATTTGAGTACCACTGGGATGAATCCTTTCGGAGACATGAGCAGCAGTCATAGCACCTGGCCAGTCATACTACGTGTGTATAATATTCCTCCATGGTTGTGCTTGAAGAGAAAGTACATAATGATGTCGTTGTTGATCCAAGGCCCCAAGCAACCCGGAAATGATATCGATGTCTACCTGAAACCTTTGGTTGAAGATCTTCAGACGTTATGGAACAGTGTAAAGGTCTGGGACGAATACAAAAGGGAGTATTTCAACCTGCGTGCAATGTTATTTGTAACAATCAACGACTGACCAGCGCTTGGTAACCTGTCTGGCCTAACTGGCAAAGGCTTCAAAGCGTGTGTGCATTGTTTGGATCAAACCGATGGCACGTACATGAAAGGCTCTCGGAAGATGGTGTACATGGGGCATTGCAGGTTTCTTATTCGGAGCCACGCGTTGCGGAAGAAACGCAGAGAATTTAACGGAGAGAAAGAACATCGTTCCCAGCTGAGGCATCGAAGTGGCAAGCAGGTGTTTGCTATAGTGAAGGATCTGAAGGTAGTATTTGGAAAGGGTCCGAAAAGCAAATCTGTGCCGAATGATGAGGATGGCCATGCACCCATATGGAAGAAGTCAATATTTTGGGACTTGCCTTACTGAGAAGATTTGGATGTTCGCCACTCACTGGACTTCATGCACATCACCAAAAACGTCTGTGTGAGGTTCCTAGGCTATATAGATCTGTACGGGAAATCGAAAGATACAGTGAGTGCTCGGAACGACCTTGAAGTCCTAAGTATCAGCAAGGATCTACACCCTAAAAAAAGAGGTATGGAACAACTGTACCTACGGCCAGCGAGTTATACTCTAAGCAAAGAAGAGAAAAAAAGTGTGATAGAGTGTCTTAGCAGTGTGAAGGTCCCTTCCGAATACTCGTCGAACGTAAAGAGATTCGTAAATATGAAAGATAACAAAATTGTACACCAAAAATCTCATGTCTGTCTTGTGCTGATGACACAGTTGCTCCCGGTGGTTTTGAGAGGTGTACTGCCCGAATGGGTAAGGGGGACAATCACAAAGCTGTGTTCGTTTTTCAACACCGTTTCCCAAAAGGTCATCGATCCAAAGAAACTGGATGAGCTGCAGGCTGACGTGGTACAAGGTGTGGTTAGCCTCGAGATGATCTTTTCTCCTGCCTTTTTTATATCATGGTTCATCTCACTGTTCATCTAAGCAAAGAGATAGGTATTCTTGCGCCCGTTTATCTCCACATTATGTTCCCTTTCGAGAGGTACATGAGCGTACTAAAGAAGTATGTACGTAACCGTTCTCGGCCAGAAGCATGCATTGCCGAGGGTTATGTGACAGAGGAGATGGTCGAGTTCTGTGTGGACTACATTGATGATCTAGACCCTATCGGCGTCTCTATATCACGCCATGAGGGCAGGCTACGAGGTAAAGGGACACTTGGAAGAAAAGTAGTTGCATGCAACGATCTTCAGACATTTAAGCAAGCACATTTCACTGTGTTGAAGTAATCGGCAGTGGCCGCCCCGTATGTCCTCCAACACAAGAATGCTCTACGTCGCCAGTTCCCAGAGAAGACTGATACGTGGATAACACTGAGACACATGGATTCTTCCGGCGCATGGTTACAAAACCATATGCTCAAGAGCAAGTCCAATAATGAACATTTGCAACGCCTGGCTCTGGGACCATCCGTTGAAATTGTGAGATGGCAGGAGTACGAGATAAATGGTTACACATTCTACACGAGATCACAAGATAACAATAGCACAAACCAGAACAGCGGTGTCCGTATAGAAGCCGCCGACAATAGAGGCAGGATAGACACATATTATGGATTCATAGAAGAGATATGGGAGCTCGACTATGGGCCTTTGAAGGTCCCATTGTTTAAGTGCTAATGGGTAAAACTAAACGCAGACGGCGTGAATGTCGACAAATACGGCATGACTACTGTCGACCTCCAAGAAGTCGGCTACTTGAGAGAACTATTTGTTCTCGCGAACGAGGTGAGACAGGTCTTCTACGTATTGAACATGTCAAGCAGACCAAAGAAGAATCAAATCAAAGACAAAAAGAAGGAACCGCCAAAGCGACACGTGGTTCTCTAAGGCAAAAAAAGGATTGTCGGAGTAGAGGACGTTACTGACGAGGAAGAGTACGATCAGTTCGATGAGATCCCTCCATTTACAGTAGATGTTGACATAAGCATCTGAATGACACAGAGCATGGATGCTCCGCATATCTGCCATGATCACGATGAAGGAAAAATTGTAAAGACAAAAAATGTAAATGATTAGGATGACCTTTATTATGTGGTCATACTAAATATATTATGTGGTTGTATGAACTATGTTATCATGTAATGTCAAAAAAGATTTTTTTTTGTTTTTTTGGAAAAATAGGGCTAAGTACATATTTAGAAATGAAAGCAATACCAAAAAATATTTTTTTGTATTTTTGAAAAACATTATTGGCTAAGTACATATTTAGAAATGAAAGTAATGCCAAAAAATTTTTTTTGTTTTTTTGGAAAAAATAATTGGCTAAGTACATATTTAGAAATGAAAGTAATGCCAAAAAAGTTTTTTTAGTATTCTTGGAAAACATAATTGGCTAAGTACATATTTAGAAATTAAAGTAATGCCAAAAAAGAATTTTTTTGTTTTTTGGAAAAAATAATTGGCTAAGTACATATTTAGAAATGAAAGTAATGCAAAAAAATATTTTTAGTATTTTTGGAAAAAATAATTGGCTAAGTACATATTTAGAAATTAAAGTAATGCCAAAAAGATTTTTAGTATTTTTGAAAAGAATAATTGGCTAAGTACATATTTAGAAATGAAAGTAATGCCAAAAAGATTTTTAGTATTTTTGGAAAAAAAATTGGCTAAGTACATATTTAGAAATTAAAGTAATGCAAAAAATTTTTTAAAAGATTTATGGAAATAATAATTGCCTAAGTACGTATTTAGAAATGAAAGTAATGGCAAAAAAGATTGTTTAGTAGTTTTGGAAAAAATAATTGGCTAAGTACATATTTAGAAATGAAAGTAATGCAAAAAAAAGATTTTTTAGTATTTTTGAAATGGATAATCGGTTAAGTACATATGTAGAAATGAAAGTAATGTAAAAAAAGATTTTTTAGTATTTTTCAAACAAAATAATGGACTCAGTACATATTTCTCAAAAAAAGAGGATGGATCGCAAGCGGTTGGTAGAGCCAACCGCTTGTAGAGACCAAATCTACAAACGGTTTGTGTTACGAACCGCTTGTAGACAGGGTGGTACGAACAGTATCCCAAACCCGTGGTACGGAACCAACGTTACAAGCGGTTGGTTGAACCAACCGCTTGTAGAGACTCTAAGTACAAGCGGTTCATGTTACGAACCGCTTGTAGAGATGATCTCTACAAGCGGTTGTTCGTACAAACCGCTTGTAGAGCGGTTTCCTATATAAAATCCGACCATGAACCCGAAACTTTTCTAAGTCGCCTCTCCTCTCTTCTCCAACCACCGTTCCGTGGCGATTTGGGAGCGCGCCGCCGCCGCCACCGTCGAGCCCCCTCGCCGCCGTCTAGGACCAGCAGCGCCGCACCTCGCCGTCGTTGAGCACCGCGCGCATGTCCCTTCCCGACGCTCCACCTCGCTGTCGAGCACCGCGCAGCCGCTCGCCCACCTCGCCATCGAGCCCCTTCGCCGGCGAGCCCCTCGCTCCCGTTCGCCGTGGACCTTCTCCTCGCCAATTTGAAGACGAAGGGCCGAGTTATCGAGCCCCCTCTTTCTCCTCACCTCCTTGCTCTGTGATGCACACATGTTGTTCGATGGAATGCGCAACCGCCTCGCTCCCTCCTGTGTTATTGCTCTCTGCTGGATGTTGCTATATGATGCTGCTGGATTTAGGGTTTGGTGATGCTGCTGGATGTTGCTCTGTGATGCTCCCATTGCTCCCCTTTATCCCTGCTCTCGCCCCCTCCATCTCCTCTCTGTGATGCTGCTGGATCTTGCCCTATGATGATTGCATTGTAAGATCTCTTCGCCTTTTCGTCCAGTGGACCGATTTGGTTATTTTTGGGGGACTAGCCTTCGAGCTAGAGGCCGTTTGACCTAATCTAGATGCACTGTGTTTTGGCTCTGTTAATTGTTCGATGATGATTGCTTAGATTTGAGGCTTACTTAATCTGTTTATTAAATGAATCTGCTAGACCTAGATAAGTGATGCTCTTAGCTTTCTCTGTGGTTGCTCTCTGTGTTTGGTTAAGCACCTGGGAGTTAGGTATTAGATCAATTTACTGCTGCCATGTTTATTTCCTTAATATGAAGAACTAGTGTTTTGATTGTTCTTGATACTAGTTAGTGTAGTGGGCAGTTCAGCTGCTGTTCAGCTTGATCCAGTGGCTGTTTGGGGCCTGGCCGAACTGTTTTATTGATCTTTTATTACTCTGGTGCACACTGACTTTGTTTGTCATGTACATAGAGCAGTGATTACCTTTTGAGCTTGAGCAGTACTAATCTTTGGTTGCAATCCTGAAATTTTCAGATTAGATAACCTCTGATATATATTGCCCAAATACGATTGGATGGCTAATTTAATTAGCATCCCCTGTTTGCAATCTGAGAACAACTTTCCTAATAAAACTTTGAGCTGTTTGCTGGTTTTATTACTGTTGGCAGCATTGAATCTGTTTGAGAATATCATGTATTTATATGTCTTCTTGATCATATTTGAGAAATACATGCTATATGATTCAATTGACTTGCATTTAATTATAGCTGTACTCATTCTAGAATTTTGTATTATCTTGCTCATTATGCTAATTTTGCAACAACACGTAGGTCCTCAATTTTTCTCTTATATGCTAATTTTGCAACAACATGCTAATCTTCGAGCCATGCCGGGTGGGCAATCGTGCCAACTTCTTAAGCCCGGCACGACACGCCATTTGGATCAAGCTGACACGACCCAAATTCTTTCATGCCTTGCCATGCTTTAGGTGTCGAGAAATATTGTATTCAAATATTGTACGTTTTGATGGGTGTCGAGATGGATGGCATCTAAGAGATGTATATGTTGTATTCAAATATTGTATTCAAATGTTGTATTTAAATAAAAAGAGATGTATATGTTGTATTAAATGTTCTATTATTTCGCGTGCATGCACAGTGATAGACGGCGCACTCCGGACGTGAACTTGATTTCAATACGGAACATGAGTTTCTACTTAACGTAATCGCGATGGGCACCCTTATAAGCTACGTTGAGGCCAACCTGGTGGATCCAATCGGTGATCAGGCTGCCCCGGCTCAAGCCGGTGACCAGGCCGCCTCGGCTCAAGCCGGTGATCACGCCGTCCATGCTCAAGCTGGTGATCCAACCGGCCAGGCTGAAGCCGGTGATCCAACCGGCCAGGCTGAAGCCGATGAAACTAATGTCGACAGATATGAGGCATATATAGCCTGGACACTAAAATGACCGTTTTTTACATGTCTCATAGCAATAAACGTTTGACACGTGTTCCTGTTCTTTTTTGAAGCCAAAAACGTCCAACAGCCAATCCAAACAAATACGAGGGTCTAACAAAAAGCCGTCGACAAAGTACGTGATTACTCAAGTTTCAACCACTGGAAAGCCCGAAGCCACTCTGTCGGCACTTGCCCCCTTCAACAACGCCTGTGGAGCCATTGTGAGGGATCACGTCCCTATTAGCATCAAGACATGGCCCAAGGTTCCTACGGCTACGAAAGAGCTGCTCTGGAAGGATAGAAAGAAAAACTTCACGATTCCGACGGCTTACGAAACAAGTGCAAGAAATTTACTCTAAGCAAGATGGTGTTATGCTTTTAGTCGTGGAAGAGCGAGCCCACTAAAATGTACGTGGAGACCGAAACAACCCCAGACTTCAATAAGTATCCGAAGGTAGCGGATCACTAGCAAGCATTCGAGGAGTACAAACTGTCGGCTGAAGGTAAGGCCGCGAGTGAGCAGAACAAGGCCAATGCACAGAAGAAAAAATACCACCACCATCTCGGGTCCAGTGGTTACATCAAGGCTATGCCAAAATGGAAGAAACATGAAGATGAGCTTAGGAAAAAGGATATAGTACCAGAAACAGAAGACTGGGAGCTCCGCCCACGCAACTGGACCTTGGGCCACGGAGGGAGGCTGAAGGATGATGGCAAGCTGGAGATGGCACCACAAGTGCAACCCGTGAAAGAAAGGATTGTGGAAGCCATCGAGAAGCAACGTGCAGAATCCTTGGTGGTAGACAGGGAGAATGACGAGGTTACCTACGCACTCGGGAACGCAGAGCATCTAGGAAGGACACGAGGAATTGGCAAGCAGGTGCCGTGGCTGGCTGGCTTCTCAAATGATCAAGCCACATACTGGAGCCGGGAAAGAAGAAAAGTAAGAGAACATAATAGAGTCAGCAAAATCAAACGGGAGCTCAAGGAGCATAAGGAAAACATGGCAGAAATGCTAAAGCGAAAAGTGCATGCTGCAATCGTCAGTCTTCAAAGACCAGGTGGGGTTGTCGTCATGCCTCTGGACAACATGGTTAGTCCCCCGGCCTCCGGTCGGCGAAGCAGCTATGCGTCAAACAATGTTTCGACCGACGAATTGCAGGCCAGTTATCCCGTGGACGACATCACCGTGTCCCGCCAATGTGAGCTACGCGTCCAACTGCACAACCTCACCCTCAAGGTGGCTTACGCCATGGCCTTCCCGGTGGAGTCGGGCCAGACATTCCATTGTAACCCAATACCCACAGGATACTCCAAGGTCACGGTAGACGAGGTGGTGGCCGGATTTGATGATATGGAGCTCGATATTGCCGGAGGAGACGATGTGACCAAGCTTGGAGAGGCCCTCCATAACATCATCCTCTGGCGGAAGAAGTACATCGTGTTTTCTGATGGCGTGGAGGTGACATCTATACCGAGACAGAACTCACCTCCTTCACCAAGACAGCCCAATCCACTGAGACGGAGCTCACCTCTTCCGCCAAGACAGGCCACGCCACCACGCAACGCCTCGCCGGTGAAACATAGCACTCCACCACCTGCTAGCGCTATGCACAGAAGCCCAACACCGCCGGCAGCCCCTCAAAGCAAAAGGAAGCAGCAGCCTACAAGGGGAACAACGGCGCCGACATCTCCCCCCAGTAAGAAGCTTGTTAGCAAAAGGAGCATTCCTACAGCTAGAACGACACCAAGCAGCAGGGCGGCCGGTTTCCCATTCAGACAGAGAATGAAGGAATCCGAAAAAACACCATACGAGATGACGCCTGAGGAGCTAAAGAGGGAGTCCAAGAAAGCTGTGAACGCATGGATACAGGGGTTTAAAGATAGAACAAATCCACCGCCAAATGAACGAATTGAACCAAAGATCGCGAAAAAATTAGAGACAACTGTTCAGTACCGACCGCCTCTATGTACCGACTATCAAAGGACTATCAGAAAACACGTCTTTAAGAGTAAACTATCTCCGAACACATACATGAGTAAGGAAGAACAGGAGGAGGCAAAACGTCTGCAGATGGAGTATGACTTTATGAGGAAAGCTGGCCTCGATAACATAGAAGCTGCCCGTGGATTAACTGATGATCTTCCAACAACACAAGTCAGGTGGCCATTTAAGCTGGGCCAGCCGTTGCTAGACCCTAAGGACATACGGAAACTACCGGTTAAGATGCGACGCGCGCATGAATGGTACGAGCACATGTCCGTCTGGGGATATGCTTTACTAAGCGTCTCGTTTTAAGAAGAACATTTGTTTCGAGGGAATGATCAATTGATAAATCTTGATTTTGAAGACTGGTACAACGTGTACCAAGGAGACGCCGTTAACGTGTCCTTCATGACCTGTTGGCGCCTGTTAGTGTCGACCATCCGAGTTTATATATATATCTATACCTGATGCTTGCCTAGAACCCTAATTAATTAACTGAATTAATCCATTTTCTGTAGAATGGAGATACAAAGACTTAGAAAGCAGAAGCCGAACTCGATTGGCTTCCTTGACCCTTAGTTGGTCAACGAGGCTGCCTGGCAATACCGTGGAAAACCAAAGGAAATCCATGACTACGTTGTACATGCACTAGTATAACAGCACTACAAGCCATACATACTTCTGCCATTCAACTTTAAGTACGTGCTGATGTCCTCACTATCATCTCGTTCTTATATTGCTTAAGGCACGTGATGGCACACTATATATTACTTAATTACATTTCATAACTATTGCAATATATGAATAGGTTCCACTGGATCCTTATAATCATAAAGCTTGATCAAAGCATGATCATCATCCAAAACTCAAAGAGAAAACCGTAAAAAGAATACCAGTGAATAATTGACCTTCTTAAGAAGGCGTTCCTGAGCTTTCAAGAGATTCAGAAAGGATATTTTAAGAAGGAATTCGATGTTAAGATAAGCGACTGGGTACGCTAAAACGACGTAATTGCCCCTTGTTAATTAAAATTTCTTTTCCTTACTGATCTGTAATTGCCCCGCATCGATCATAGGTAAAACAACAATATGCGGGAAACAACCTATGTGGCTACTATGTGTTCCACTATATCCAAATGATGTGCCACGGCGAGCTTGAGCCTTAAATTCCTAAAGAGGTTCGTATATATATGCACGCAACCATGCATCTAGCTACAACCTAATAACGTTCTTATGTACTCCATTAATTTACATGGGTGCACGTATTTATTTATTTTCCGCTTTAATTGAATTGGCAGCCCGATATGAATAAACATACTGAAGTGTTACCACATCATCAGGTGCTCCCATTACAGGAACAACTATTCGGCTTCATTCTCGATGAGGTCACTAACTCTCAGGGCGAGTTTCATTTTCGAGAACCATGTTCCAACACGAACGAACTAGGGACGACTTCTACGTCGTCAAAGAGCGTCAAGAAGAGTACTGCAAGAAAACAATGAACTGTTTGGTCCATTTTGCACAATGTATATTAATTATAAACTTTGTAAATTTGGCTCGTTATTACTTCATGCATGTGTGTCTAGGCTGATGCATATAAAGTGTATATTATTATATGTATTATCTAATATATTTAACCTTGTGTGATCGCTAATTATATGCTCATCGTATATGTATTTAAATTTAAACGACAAATAAAAAAATCCCCTGCCGAAATATATATTTAAATATCTATTTGCGCTGACCCCCAAATGAACCAGGTGGTAAACTACACGTCTGCGCAAGCTGTTATTCAACCACTTGCTGAGATGCCTCTCTGCAAGCGGTTCGTGCCTCCAACCGCTCATGAGAGCCCCATGTGGCCTCTGGCCGCCGGCCTGAGAGCCATCGCCCTGCGAACCGCTTGCAGAGGGGAGCCGCTAGTGATGCCCCTCAGGCATCAGTCGCGGTTGCCTGCAAGCGGTTCTAAAACCGCTTGCACAGGCCTTACGAGCCGCTTGGCTTAGGACGATCCGCAGTAGTGTCAAATACAAACAGTTTGTTTTTTTTTAATTTTTTATATCTCGAAGGTGTGAAAAAAACTTTTTAAAAACAAGTCAAATAAACATAACCCAGCTCTTTAGACCATCTCCGAAAGCTTTCAAATTTAGAAAATAAGCTAGAGAAGTTAACCCAAAGAAAACATGTAGCAATTTAATTCATTGCTTAAATTGAAAAAAGATTCATATCTAGTGCAATAAGAAACAAAAATAACAGAATTTTAAAATAAAAAATAATATAAAATAGTCCATGTCAATAGCAAAACTATTAAAAAATAAAATAAATAGAAATTTGGAAAAAAATGAAAAATTAATATCAATTACATAGATTAAAAATATAAAATAGGGTCAATGGAACCATAATGTTTGCTCTAAGCGCGACAGTGGCATCGATCATAGTTCACTCTAAAATACCAAAAGTCCTTATATTAATTAGATAAAAAGATAAACATCTACAGCGTTGATCGATCACAATGAGTTAGACTGTAATGGCGTGGTCTAATGAGTTTAGGTATATAATTAAAATACATCATAGCCTACAAATAAGAATACCCTATCTGTTTATAATAAACTAATTATATAATTTGTAACAAACTAAGAGTTTGTACCTTGCTACACATGATTGTGACATCCTTATCGTTTTCGACCGCATTAGACCGTTGGTAGCTTTAGAACACCTTTTGCATTCTTGGCAAGACCATAGGCGTAAGAAACATGCAAGAGTGCACACAATCTCGCAAGTGCAACGCCAAATCTTGTAGGTAGCACGATCTTCGATACATCACTTAAGGACAAATGACCCATGGAGAGCAATCCAACGAATGACAACAATCTGACACCATCGAACACAAAGACTTCCAATGTATTCGACAATGGCAAATATAGGAAAATCAGGTTTGATTGCTTCAAGGTGAGGATATGTAGAGGAAAATCAGGTTTTGATGTTGCAAGGTGAAGTTGGCTCTATGGAGAAGGATATGAGAGTTTTCACTATCTTTGAAGGTGCATCTAGGATTATGACCACACTTTTTCATCTCCAAAGAGACGGGACTTGCTTGCCCTTGACATCAAGTACTCATACATTCGCAAGGTCAAGCACCGGCCAAAAAAAGGTTCACACATATGCATTTTAGATAGAAACACTCGAAAGATTAAAAGCTGAGAAAGTAGACAACTCTGGGACAAAGGAAAGCGGTCAATAAGCGCATATGAAGAAGATGTGCCCCGACTATCTACCGAGGAAAAGCAACCTAAAATAATAAAAAAATATGCACAAGTTCTAAAGCATAAAGTTCAAGACAATATAAAATATTGATCATTTTTTCTCATTTCCTTTTTCCCGTGCTTGAATGAGATTATGAGAAAGAGACACCACGATATAAAGGACAAGGATTATCATATTAATCAAAGAAAAAAACATAATATTAAATATAGTTTTAGCTCTAACTACAATTACAATTTTCTAGCTATGCAAGTGCGTGGAATTTTAGCAGGGTAGAATTTAGTTATGCCTTTAGTTGAATCTAAAAGAAAATATAGTCCATCGAAAGCATAGATTGGTTTGTTAAGTATGCTTTCAGTTAAATCGAATAGATTCTACCTGAATTAACAACAAAACAAATATAGAAATGCAAGTATGTGAGATATGATAATGATGCACGTAGATTTTAAATATTGTTTTCAAATTTTGGCCTTGTTTGTTTCAGATTAATGTAGCGTTGTGTTTTACTGTAGCAATTTTTTGATTTCCTTAAAATACGTCTTTAAAATACGTCTTAACGAGTTCAAAAAATTATGAAAAAAATATTTTACAAACTTTAAGAAGTACTATTTAAAACCCCACAAGAATGACTACAAAACATTACATCATTTGGCTCATACAAAAATAACAAATTTTTATTTAATTTAATTTAATTTAATTTAATCTGAAACAAACAAGGCCTTTGTCTCTTAACCTTTTTAATGAATATTGCCATAGATTGTAATAATAGTGGTCTAAACTATAAAACACTAAATAACAAATATAGCCACGCAAACTAGCGAGTGACCGTGCTAGTTAATAAGAAAACAAAAGCTCCGAGAGACCAAGAATGTACAGCTCCGAGTTCACTTCACCCACAAAAAAGGAGAGAAAGAAAGAAGCATATAACGTACATCTGTATGATTAATTATTCGTAAACGAACACATATGCACGTAGCGATGGCGGGACTAATAAAGTAATTAATCGAACTCTAAGGGGTAGGCGCACAAGGTGTCGTTCTTGACGCAGAGGAAGAGCCTCTCGTACGCGAGCGCCATCTTGGTGGCGGCGAACATGGTGTTGGCGTACTCCCGGCACGCGCGGCCGCGCTCCGCGGCGCGCCGGGCGCCCTCCCGCACCACGGCTTCCAGCCTCTCGAGAAGCGCGTCCACATTGGGCGCGAACATGTAGCCGAACTCGTCGTCCACCACGATGCTCCCCTTGATGCTCGGGAACCGCGTGGCCACCACCGGCTTGCCGCACTGCATCGCCTCCATGAGCGTCAGGTCCAGGCCCTGCGGCCGCAGCGTCGGGTCCACGAACACGTCCAGCGCGTTGTAGAACGCCTTGAACCTCTCCGGCGGCACGGCGCCCAGCACCTTGGCGTTCCGGCCAAGGTCCATGTACCGGTGCTCCCACGGGCCCTTGCCGGCGACGAGGAGGTAGACGTTGGGGTGGCGGAGCACGAGCCTGGAGAAGGCCTCGTGCAGCAGCGGGTGGCCCTTGTCCTTGACCAGCCTGCCGGAGACGCCGAGCACCAGGTCGGCGCTCCTGGGCAGCCCGATGTCCTCCCGGAAAGCGCGGCCCAGCGCGGCGTCTGGCGCGAACTGGGCCTCGTCCACGCCGTTCAGGATGACGTGCACTCGGCGGGCAGGGATCTGGTACACGTCGCGCAGCGTCTCCCCCGCGGCGTCGCTGATGGCGACGTGGTGCGCGTAGCTCTGGAAGAAGCGCGCCTCGGCGAGCACCCGGTACACCGACTGCGCCAGCGTGTTGTTGAACGCCGGCGACATGGGCTCGTCGCTGCCGCGGGCGAGGTCCTGGTATATCCCGGAGTGCAGCGCCTCCAGGGAGATGCCATGCCAGGAGGCCACCAGGTTGGGCACATCGCGCGCAAAGCGGTGGAACACAGCCACGCTCTCGGAGTGGACCACGTCGAACGGGTCGTTCTCGGCCTCGGTCTCGTACAGCTTCCACGCCTCGTCGCAGCGCCACTGCCCCGGCGTGCCGTCCAGGAAGTGCAGCTGGGGCCCCTCGGCGGACGGCGACGGCGCCGCCTCGGTGGGCGGCGGCGGGGAGGTGAACACGTGGACGCGGTGACCGCGCGCGGCCAGCGCCGCGTGCAGCGTGTGCGCGTGCCGCTCCATGCCGCCCGGGGCCGTGGCCACGGGCCACTTCCGCGAAAACACGGCGATCTTGAGCTTGGCCGCAGGAGGGTTGGACGGCGTGAACGGCAGGTGGTTCCACGAGAACTCGATCTCGCGGAGGTCGCCGGCGAAGCCGCTCGCGCTCGCGCCGCGCGAGGTGGCAGCGAGGAGCGGAGAGCAGGAGGAGGCCGTCGGGAAGGAGGAGCGCTGGAGGAGGACGAGGGAGAGGAAGGGGACGAGGAGGAGGAGCGACAGGAGGGACGGGGAGAAGGAGAGCATGAGGTGGGAGGGGCACCTCGGCTTCCTCGGCCTCTGCAGCGAGGTGAGTGCCATCACGCTGGTCATGCGCGAGCTCTGCCTAGTTAGATAGTTAGCCAGTACTTACCATGCATGCATACAAAGAGAGGAAGAAAGGATCAAAGGAGCAAAGGAGAGGGCAATGCGCACGGTTTTTAGGGCCAGTTCAGGAGTCTCCGGAAGGTGGAGTGCTTTGCAGAGTATTGACTTGGGGCGTTTAGTTCATGCTTGCTTTCCATGGCTCAAGTTACTTTGGAAGGTGGCGACGCAGGGGATAGATGTGATCATCTGTGCTGCCCGGTTACGGTGCTAGCCCGGTGCTGCTATCGAGTGTTTGGCCGGTTCGTTTTAGCCGAAAGTTGTTGAAAATTTTAATATAAAAAATTATGGTCTATAAAAATTACTTAAAGCATTTGTTTTGTAAAATTAACAAATTTCTACTTTTAAATTTTAATTTAAACTATTTTAATTTAAACTAAAAAGAACGAAGACAAAGCGCTGGTGAAGTATTCTACTGTTGCAGGAATGGCCAATCCCTAGGATCGTCAGGAGAGCGGTTAGTTGTAAAGATGAGGTTTATATTCGTCGCACCAAATAAAGATATCAAAATGCTTTTATATAAAGTTATGCTTTTGCTAATTATCAAGCGACTGATTCTAAAATAAGTCTCAATCGATTTTCTCACGTAGCTAGATGCTACTGTTAGGTCTTTTATATGTTCTATAGAGATGTTTGATCAACGGTCTAGAAAATCGACTGAGAGTTAAATAAAGCCAATACCATATAGTTAAGGTTTAGAAACAAGATTGGAAAAACAACCGTATCATCTTGCCCAATATAGGCAGCCCTATGCATGGGCTCATTTAAAGAGAGAATTCTCTCTCCAATACATTTATAGCTGTCACCTCTCATGCTCTCCACCATGTTAGGTAGCCTCCCCTCCTCTAGGTCACCTCCAACTCTTCAAGATTCTTCCTCAAAGCATGCAACCTAGGGTGCCTCCCGTGTCTCGTCTACATTGTCTACAACATCTACTTGGGATCCTGTAATCAACCGAAATTCAATGGTTTCCATCCATTATAGGTGTTACCGGTATTTTTGCTTATGGCAAAAAAAAAAGGTTTGATATTATCAAATTCAAATGAATATTTTTAAAATTTAAGACATTTTCAAGATCATATTTATATATTTTAAAATACATAAATGCTTCCTAACGTATGTGCTAGTTTGCATAGGGATGCACATCAGCATGGTGTTATGATGAAATCATCGTAAACCTATATGAAACTATACGAAGCTTTATAAAATTACATGAAAATATATGAAACTTTTTGAAATTATATGACATTTTTGAAACTGTATGCATGAAACTTTTGGAAACTACCCGATAAAACTACATGAAACGCACAAACTACATGAAAACTATCTGAATCTGATCATAGTTGGCTAGCAGCTCCCCTTAAAATATTGGTTGAAAATTACCTACTACGTGCCATATTGATCACCTCTCATAACTTTACAAAACCAATAAAATGAACTCTATTACAACTTTACCTTATTTTCTATAAATATAACTTCGAGAGCTTCCCGATGTAGCTTGAAAAATATAGTCTAACGTTGTTTAACTTTAGCTTTCAATAATTACCATTGAGACAAAAGAACGGATTGCAATACTCCAGACATTTGACCTTTTGATTAAGAGATAAATAGATAAGATGAGATTTTCAATAAACTGAAGAACTACCCTACGTTAATTTACATTAGCCCTGCATGTAACACTGTTTTAGAGAACACTTGTTCATCTCTCAATTGATCTTCGTATAAAAGTCCGTACGTCTTTGGGTCTATAAGATCCAACAGACCCTGTTATGGTCTTTCACTTCCATATTCCATGTACAACGAGCATGGCATCGCGCATGTTTTCGCTGCTAGATTTGTCTCGATCTTTTAATTTGACATTAAATGTTGTATCTATATTTTTCCTTTCAAATTTATTCGAATTTTGTTTTTCCTAATTTCTTTTATGATTTTATTGCAGCTGAGTTTTATTTTAATCTGACATGGACTCTTATTTTTATTATTGTTTTGGTGTACCTGTTGCAAACTTTTTTTTAATCTAGCATGCATGAACACTTGTTTATATTTTTATTTCAAATATTTTTCTTATAATATCTATGAAATCTTTTCTTTAATCTAATATGTTATTATTGAGCCCACGACAATCACAAATCTTTATTTTTCTTTCCAATTAACATGGGAATTTCTAAAATTTTAAGATTAATGTTGTGGCTTAGTTAGACCCTATTTTAATTTTATAATAAATGGATTTGCTGTATCAGATACAAACACCTTTTTTAAATCTTGTTCTATTATTTATTTATTATGAATTTCTATCTTCTTGTTGTTGTTCGTATGAGATCCTTTTTTAATCTAATCCATTATAATCTGGGTCCACAACAACCAACGGTGTAAATCTTTCTTAGTCTTTTCGATTAATGTAAAAATTTATAGGAATTTAGAATTAATGTGGTAGTTTCATTGGACTTTGTTTTATTTATGTAATAGATAGATTAGCACACGTACACGGCGATGAACGGGACCTCACCCGAACAGAGCCCGGTGAGAGCACCACGCCCGAGAGGCAACCAAGCGCCCGCACCAAGCCGAAGGTAGAGTTGTCTATCGCGCCGCAACAAACATCACTGTTCGGAGCAAGCTAGACTCCGCACTGGCGTGGCAACCCGACGGTCGATGCATCGCTGATGCGTATCACCCTCGGAACGTAAGACAATGCATCGGATCCACGTGGCCACCGTAGGACAGCTACTAAGGCGCCAACCGGCCGCTGATGCACTGTCCAACCAAGGCAACGCCAGAACTGATGACCGTGACGCCGATACCGAAGGCAAAAGGCTGTGGCGGCCACCAAGACACCAGGGCACGCCCCTAGAGCTCAGCAGCTCCGACCACGCCAGCGGTAGGGACCATGCCAGACTTGGTCTCCTGTCGACGAATCTGGCCAGCACCACCGACGTGGACACCCTCGAGCCGCCTACTGACAAGGCGGGCACCAGGGGAGGGGTAGAAAAGGAGAGGTAGAAGAACGGGAGGGGACGACCGCCGCCGCCGCCGTACAGGCCACACGCGTCAGCCGTAGGCACGTTGCCGGCCAAGACGCAGCATGGGGACGGGCTCGCTGTCAGTTGAGACGCAATGGGCCACCGAGGCATAGCCATGGAGGGGAGGGGAAGCGAGGGAAGGAGCGCCAGGGTGAGAGCGAAGCCGCCGCGCCACGAGCCGCCGGATCTGGCTGCTGCCGCACGTTCCGGCCGGTGCGCCGTCTGAACGACAACGGGGAATGATTGGCGGCAGAGGAGGACAAGAACCGGCGACACATTTTGGCCGCCCACCGTCAAAACGGTGCCATAACGCCGGAGAGAGAGGGGGGACACCGGGAATCTTGCATGGAGGAAGAGGGGGTGCCGCCGCTTGTCCGTGGGAGGAGATGAGGGGTTCCAGCACCTCTGGCTTGGGCGCCGCCGCTCCGATTCGAAGGGTGGGGAGTCACGCCGCCGCCGCCGCCGTGCCTGGCCGGTCCAAGGGCTGCTTACCAATGCCACCCTCCATCGCAACGCCGCCACCTCATCGGAAGCGGGCACCACCACGCCGGATCTGACCGCGCGCCGCCGGGGAGGTAGGGATTTTGCCTGGCATCGCCGGCCCTACCCGCGGCGCGGTTGCAGAAGGAAGACGCTGGGTGAAGAGGGAGTCGGCCGGGCGTTAGCGCCGCGCCATGGAGGAGGAGGACACCGGGCGCCGCCGAACCGTGAGGGAACACTGGGCGCCGCCGGATCTGGAGGGGAGACACCGGGTGCCGCCGAACCATGAGGGAAGAGGGCGCCGCCGGCCAAGAAAGGGGCGGCACCGCCGGCCGAATATAGCCCGCGCCAGCCAGAGAAGATGGTGGGCGTCGCTGCGTCGGCCGGAGCAGATGGAGAAGGGGAAGAAGAGGGAGGAGGGGGTGCGCCGCCTTGCTTCTCCGTCTTGGCGGAGTCGACGCCGGCGGCCATGTCTAGAGGCCCGCCGGTGGTGGCGAGACTGGTCGGCCACACCGCCTCCGGGGGCTAGTATTTGGGTGGGTGGAGCTCCTCTCGGTTAGCAGTGGAATCGCCGCCGGGGCAATGTGAAGGGAATGTCTCTCCAGATGCCAGTGTTGTTACTTCCCTAATTTTAGAGAAGTGAGTACTACATAAGAGGCCAGGGCCCAGTTTAGCCTACGCTACCGTCGGCCGATAATCTTCCGCACTTCGGCCAACAAACTCGGCCGGTGCTCTCTCGTCAGCTGCCTCTCCTCTCCCCCTTTGCTCATCACCAAAACATTGCGAATCTGTTAATGTTGGTTATGGATAGCAATTAGCACAGTCAAAACTCACTTAGCTTGGGATAAACAATAAGGATGATAGCTTCTACCAATAGATTAGCAGCGGAATAAACACATTCATATGCATATTGACACGATGATTTATATGGAAACACTTCAAGGTGAGGAGTAAAAAAAACGAGACCAACCAGTCCACTCCAAGTCTCTTCTAGTATTATCAATAATCAAAGTCATAATTTTCATTTTTAGTGCTTTCAGTCTCCTCTTGGTTTTGTGTTTCTTCTACGTAGACAACATTTGTATGCTGGGATGTGTTTGCAAGGACTGTACTATACACGTCTTGCACATAAAGGTTGAGAATTTATCTCATTATCTAAGAAAATTATCAATAATGAGTATAAATAAAGTCTTCTCTAGAACATCTAGAGATTACAACATCAACACCATCAACATCAAGTTACAACTAGATATTATCATAAACATCATCCGCACATAACAAGAATTAGAAAGAGATAACTACACTCTAGTGAAAACAAAGCAGCATTGTTGTCCATTTCGTTATTTAGTTTATATCTCACAAATGACAAATCTAGAGCATTTCATACTTGATAGAAATTTAGTTCAATGAGTCCTTAACATGTTATCCGAATTTTAGAGTAATTGGACAATGTTTAACCCCTCAGATAGATCAACTTTATGATTTTGTGAATCTGATCTTTCTATAACCCAAACTAATTAATCCACTATCAAATCCGGTTCTCTACTAACCAATCATCAAACTGACTGTACAAAATAGAGAGTAATTATTGAGAAACATACTGATCGATTTTGTTGACAATTTATTTACGTTTGCTTCTCAATCACAACCTTGATGAAGATCGCGCAGAAGCAACCTAACATAGACATCACCTCTTCTTCTCCTTCCTTCTCTTTCTCTCCCCGGTGGATGTGGTGATCTCTCTCGCTCACACACTTCTTAGCAGCAGCAGCAACAACAAGAGGTCTTTATCTATGTTGGTGGTAGATATAATTTTTCTCCTCTCCTCTTTGCAAAGAAGGCATCTCAACCATCCATTCTTATATGAATCAATGACCAGGATTTGTTGCCCTTGAAAGGCTGCATGCCTGCATCTTCACTAGATCCAACACAACTTACCAACATTTGACATGCCTACAAAAGGTGGCATTGCGTTAGCATTGGTAAAAGTTTGAAAAAATCGTGCTGAAAGTTTGTACCAAACCAAAAATTTATCAAATTTGATCAACACTACTATATTATCGACAAATTCTAGAAAGAAAAACATTAGCAAACAATGGGAGCAAACTAAACATTCTCGGCATTGCTCCTTCCTTGCCATGACGTGAATACGCGGTGGTGCCACGGCCACTAGCATTAAAGGAAGCTAAAAATACCTTGATTTAAGTAAGGAGAGGAGAGTTTTTTTTTTGTTGATTTGCAAGTCAAATTCTATTTTTTTTTACATAAGACGATTTGTTGTAAGGAGTGTAGGATTGATGATGGTTGCGGGGAGTGTATCTCATTTTGTATTTATTAGTTAAGTGCTCGTGCTTTGCTACAGAAAAAGTAAAAAAAGAACCTTGCGGGGCTAACATAAAGGGGTATGCGTGTGAAACAGAAATGGGGGTAAAATGCTAACAACGGAAGGCTTGCACAGGAAATCGGAAAGCTCACATAAACAAGTATAAGCATATTATGGTGAACGCTATATGGTGACCATTAACCGTCGTGCTCCATAAAGGTGTTGACCCACTGAATCACGTACGCATGCATGGCACTAATTGCCACCATGTTGGGCCAAGGCCCATTAGTAGCTGGCCGCACATGGCATGGTGGGCCGGTCGCCACATGGAAACGCTGTTCGCAAAAGATGGGAATTAAGGTCTCAAAAGCCAGAAGTTCAAACAAACAGCCAGCTTTTGGAACCCACTTCAAAGAAGCCAAAAGCTACCAAAAGCCCAATTTATACTGTAATCTGAGCTTTTTCCAAAAGCTAGTTTTTTATGACTTTTCCCAAAAGCAGCTTTTAGAGAAGCTGCAGCTCAAACAAACAGGGCCTAAAAGGACGTGCGCGGACAGTTACTGAAATAATGGTCGTGTAAAATCCTCCACTGAAGCTATGCATGTTTGGACAGCTGAACTTGGATCCCTCGATCGAAGGGATAAACTAATCTACCGTTTCTCAAAGTAAAATTTCAACTCTCTACACTGGCGCTGTCCCTCCATCGCGAAGTTCAACTCCTCGGTAAGACAAAACAATCACCGTTTACTGGATCGCGAACGTTGATCGCTTTTTTTTTCTTTCCAATTAAACGTTGATCATCTCCATAATTCTCTTTAAAGTCGGCAGAATCGCGTGTGGACGACTACGACTTACTCTCTTTTTAGGACTAGCAGCCCCTTATCGGATCGATGCCGACGTGACAGCCCATGCAGCTTTGTTTATTTCCTCTAGGTTCGAAATTCTGGACATGACGAATCGATCTCTGATCCATGTGAAGAATGCAGCGATCTAATTAACCCCCCGACCCCTTCTAGAACTCCAGCAAGAGCAGTAGAGCACCAGGGCCGGTCCTACAATTTGGAGGCCCCGATGCGGAAATATAATAAAGTTGCAAGTAGGTCTCAAAATACAATATTATAAGAGAGAAAATTCAAAATTATGCACTTCTTTTTAACATATAATTTTTTATCAAAATTTTAAAAAACAGAATATTCATAACTAGTACTACCTCCATTCTAAAATATAAGACAAAAAATTATAGAGATATACTTACTATATTAGACTATTTGAAGAATATGAGTTCAATTTAGAGGTCTTACTAGTTTAGGGGCCCTGTGCGATCGCATAGCCCACACATGCCCTGGGGCTGGGCCTGTAGAGCACATCCTTGAACTCTAGCTCTTATTTGAATTCCACAGCTCAGGTGTCCGCTTCTGCCAAGACATTAATGGCACTGACACCAGCCTTATTTGGTGCTTTAGAAAATAGTACGATTAGTGTCTAAAGTCTTTGTGAAAGCCAGTATTTGAGAGAGCATTTTTAGAGGATGGACTATATAACAGTCGTATGCTATATAGGCTGTGATATGCAGGTGTCCCTGAAAAAAGCAATATTGTAGACGGCTTAAAAATACATTTTTTTCGCATCACCAAACAGTGAAAAAACTTATATTTTAAATGAAAAAACATAGGAGTATCTAAGATGCATGCGAATGAATATTAGCATATTGTGTAGTCGATTTTTTGCACGTTTCATGTGTGATGCTGAACTTGAGCGCCAACCACATCACCACTGTTTTATTCACTTAAACTGATAAAGCTAACTTCGTTGCCGCTTACAAGTTACAACAACGTCTGTAGTGTCGCCCGCGCACACGTCCACCACCTATGTGCGTGGTGGTTGCATACTTGCAACGAGGATATATGGCATGGTGTTGTTGCATGCACGTGCACGGTGGTTGTGAGGACATGGTGTGCACGGCCGATAACTTTCGAAAAAAATTGACGATTTATCACTCTCAACATTGGTTCTCGCTAAGTATGTCACTCCGTGTGTATTACATATATTACCATCTGTGTGTATGACAGGGTGACCTTTCAAAATTTTAATCATATTAATACATTCTTTTAGAAGAAAAATTGTGAAAAAAATTCAACGGTACAAAAATCGCCTGCGCAAAACATAAAATTGCATGTGCCCGCAGAATAGCCACGACATTTTTGACAAAATGTAAATAATTATTTCTAACCTCTACATCCGAAAATTTATGGCACCCAAATTGAGCATTTGAGAGAGCATATACACAATGATTCATATTGTATACTGAGGTGCTTGCACAAATACTTGTACACGGTTTCAACAGAAAGGAAACAGGAGCTATACAGGGTAATGACAGGTACAAATCCTAATCTTCCTAACTAGCAATGGTTAGTAAGAAAGCAAACCATCACAGGTTCAGAACAATCAGGATTTGCCGTTTATGTGCCGACTAGGAATAGTAAACACTGCGAATTAGGCAAGAAGGATAATTCTAACACTGTGGCATCGACAGGATGAGGACTTAAAAACCAAGTCGCATATAATATACTAGAGGTGATCGCGCGCATGGTGAGCGTACCGTGTTGGCTCTGTTTTTCGTTGTATCGATTTCTAATTTTTTTTTCATAATGCAATATAGTTACTCAGAGAAGATACAAAAGCTGCTTTGGCAACTATGAAGCACAACAACAGTTTATTGATTGAACGACGAAACTTATTATTGCCTACTTTTTTAGCCAAGCTAAGTCATTCAGTTTAATATCCATGCAGCCTAGTGGTTCATAAGCAGTCCATGCTAAAAAAACATTTCGTTTAATCTATTCGAGCACTATATAATTTACGCCTATATAGGGCAATCTCGTAGAGAGAGCAAACAATTTGGGGGAGAGACAGAAAGGGAAGAACTAAACATATTATAAGCTAGATGTACCTGACTGCATAAACACAATTCAATAGAACCGGGAAAGTAACAGATGAGCGAAGCCCATGGGAATCAATACCGAAATATGAAACCGAGAAAGTTTTAGCATGCTGAACTGGAATCTGCAAAATTACGGAAGCACAGCTTAAGGCCAAAGAGATCAGTCTTGAAATATGAAACCTGAGAAGTTATACCATGTTGAATTGGAATCGACAAAACTTGGAAGGCACAGCTTAGAAAGAATAGTCCGAAACGTGGTTCATCACATATTATGTTCTTTGGTAAAAGAAATGAAACGATTAACATGTTATGATCCTGTCACTTCGATACTCACTGAGTTAACAGGTGCTCAATTAAATCATATTTAATCCTTCCTAAGTGCAGCAGCCTCGTATAGCACTACCAGTGGTACAACCGTACACAGGTTATTGGCAACACAGCAATAATGTGAACGGATGCACCTATAATAATATGTTAACCAATTTCATACAACAGATAAGGATGGCAAAGTACAATCTGGATATCACCTAAAACTAATGCAATATGGGTGTTACCTGCAGGGAACTCTTCCAATCGATAGAACATATTTTTTCAAGCCTGATGACATTCACAGCATAAAGAATCATTTGACGAAAAGCAAAAACACTGCTATTTCCTGCCGATAGAAGTGTCAAAAGCAGCGATAAAAGCTACCTAGAGGTGTTGGTTACTATAGGTTTTCAAAATTTTAAGCAGCAGACCATCATCCTCCAAAGGACTATACTCTGCAGGTGGCAGGTTTATATATTAAATATTATTGTATACAGTAAAATAGTACTGTCAAAACAATTACGCAAATGAAGGGCATAAGAAGAATTAAATAATTGTATGATCTCATATAGCCCTATGAGACAAATAATTTACTCATTTGCAAACGATTCCAAATAAGCCAATATCCTAAACAGAACGGAGAAGTGATATGGTCTATTGAAAATATAAATCAGTTCAGTGAACTCCTCATTCAATGAGATAAAGAACCAAACTTTACAAAGCTAACTGGAATAAACAAAAAGCAAGGAAAATCACATCATACTTTCGTACTTTTACCTAATTACCTGATCAATATGCAGAGTTAATGAACAAAATAAGAAAACAATGCCTCTGAGCCATTGCTTGAGCAGATATGCAGTGAGCTGAGAAAATTGACAGCGCCTGCATCCCATTCACAAAATACGAATTATTTGATATGTAGTAAGCAGGGATGAGGAAGTAAGGCTTAAAGCCTCGAACACCACCTCTCTGTTGCAGCGATAGCAAGGGGAGCACCGGCTGGAGCGGCTGATGGCAGTGCACAAGGGAGGAGAGGAAGACGACGGCAGCGTCTGGAAGGCGGAAGGCGGCAACAGCAGCGGCCATCCCGAGGCCCACCGTCCGCGGATCCAAGGCGCACGTTGTTGAAGGAGGTGGGGCGGGCTGGCGTTGGCGAGGAGAGGGCAGCAATGGCGAGCAGGCGGCGGAGGATGTAGAAGCAGAGGAAGATGGCCAGTGAATCAAGGCCAAAGACCATTCTAGCAACAATTAAAAATAGCAAACGCATATAATCACAAAATTGATGCACGTAATAGTTCGATCTGTACTAAGAGCAGAGGATGTAGAAGCAGAGGAAGATGGCCTGGGACGGAGGCGACGGCGGGAAGGGCGGCGCGGGGAGGCAGCGGTTGCCGTGGCCGGATCCGGGCCGGGAGGAGGAGGCGGCGGCGGACTGGGATGGAGGCAGCGGGGGGAGGGAGCGGCGGCGGCGAGGTGGAGCAAGGCGACAGAGGAGAGGAGGCGAGAAGTGGAGGCGTCGTCGGACCTGGCCATGGCTAAGAGGGGCGCGGCAAGGTAGAGGTCGCGACGGTCGGATCCGCTCCGAGAAGAGGCGGCGGCGATGTAGGACGAAGGCGGCGGCAAGGTAGAGGCCGGCGCGGTCGGATCCGCTCCGAGAAGAGGCGCCAGCGGCGGGCCGGGACGGACGCGGCGGTTGGAGGGGCGGGCCGTCGAGGCGGGGGCAACAGATGATTGAAGGAAGCGGGGGTTGGCTTAGGGTTGCGGGAGAGCTGCGCCGATGGGAATGAGACAGGGGGAGGAGACGGCGCGGCCAACCCTAGCCCGATGGCAAAGCGGGTAATTTCTCTCCAACCCCAGGTGTACCTACGAAGGCCAAAAGGGCCGATTCGCGAGCGACGAAAAACCTCGAGGGGGTGGACGGAAAAGTGCAGCGAGGCGAAAGCGCTGAGCAGGGGCCGTTCAGCGAAGAGACGGGATTGAAACATAAATCCTAGGACTTCAGGGGTTTTTTTGCAAAGCCTACCCCCCGGGGAGGGTCACGATCGTGCGGACGGGATGCTGGCTGCGCGACGCGATCGGACGGCTGGTGTTTTGCGGGTGACGTGGCCTCGTGAGGATGAGTTTATAGCTAGCGCTATAATGTTCTTTTGAATTTGAATGAGCGAGTCCTGGCTCCTCAACACTTGCAATATATTATTGTTGGCATCTGATAGATCTGCAGGTTCCCTTGCTGCATGCATTGCATGCAGCTCCATTTGCCAGTAAATTCTTTGTGAGTTGTGACCTCCAGAGTCCGTATCAAAAGATCAGCAAGTACTTCGAGAATCGAGATACTAATGTAGTATTAAAGCAAGCCAATTAGCCAAATGGTACTAACAGCACACTCATCGTCAGAGCGCTGAGGTTCGCAGCAGCCATGGTTCAGTTCATCAAGCTCTTCATGGGCCCCGCCGCCGTCTTCCTCTCGGCGCTCGTCATCCTCTCGTACATCACCAGCGTGCCCTACCTGAGCTACTCCAACCTCCCCTACTACAGGTCCTACCTCTCGCCTATCCCCAACCCCAAGTGCGACATCTTCCGTGGCGAGTGGGTGCCGGACGCCGACTCGCCGCAGTACACCAACGCGACCTGCCGCTACATCCAGGCCCACCAGGACTGCATGAAGTACGGCCGCCCGGACATGGAGTTCCTCAAGTGGCGGTGGAAGCCCTCCGGCTGCGACCTCCCGCGGTTCGACCCGGACAAGTTCCTCCGACTCGTCGGGAACAGGACGCTCGCGTTCGTCGGCGACTCGCTGGCGAGAAACCACATGCAGTCTCTCCTCTGCCTCCTCTCCAAGGTACGCGCGCATTTGCGTTGACTTTGCATACATCGTATTCACTAGCTACTAGCTAGTGGGTGTGGAATTAAGATTCGAGATGTGTCATGTGTGCGTATAACTGCGCATGGCGTGTGGCGGCGGCAGGTGGCGTCGCCGAAGGACGTGTCGGAGGACAAGAGGACGGAGGCGAACAAAATCTTTCACTACGAGGGGTACAACTTCACCATCTACATCCTCTGGTCTCCGTTCCTAGTGAGGGCGGAGGAGTCGGCCGACATCGCCGGCGCGTTCCGGCTGTACCTCGACGAGCCCGACGGGACATGGCTCCCCGTGCTGCCCAGGTTCGACTACGTTGTCCTCTCGGCGGCGAACTGGTTCACGCGCCCGACCCTGTTCTACGAGCGGGGGCAGCTCGTCGGCGGCAGCTACGTCGCGCTCGACAACCTCACCGGCGACCTCACGCTGCGCTACTCCCACCGGGCGGCGTTCCGGACGGCGCTGCGGGCGATCGGCCGGAGCGGCTTCAGGGGGAGACTCATCATGCGGACGCTGTCGCCGATGTCGCACTTCGAGGGCGGGCCGTGGGACAAGGGCGGGGACTGCCGCCGGACGCGGCCGTACCGGGGCAACGAGACGGCGGCGATGAGCGACCAGGAGCGCGACTTCTACGGGGCGCAGGTGGAGGAGTTCAGGGAGGCGGCGGCGGCGGGGCCGGAGATGGTGCTTATGGACGCCACGGCCGCGATGTTGCAGCGGCCGGACGGGCACCCGAGCCGGTACGGGCACTGGCCGGACGAGAAGCGGGTGCTGTACAACGACTGCGTGCACTGGTGCCTTCCCGGGCCGGTCGATGCCTGGAACGACATGCTGCTTCACATGCTATCAGATTAATTGACATACACACGGACGACGGTCAGTTATGTAGTTCAGTTTTGTCAGAATATATACGGTTCTTGTGGTTCATGTTCGATTGAGCCAGCTTAGTTACTTGATTTTGTTTGTCAAGATTTTGAGGAAACAATTGTAGAACGATCCAATCAAAGATTTATGTACCTAGAACGAATTTTCAGTGTTACAACCTGATGGCGCACAAAGCGCTGCCGTTGTCATTGGCTGCTTCATGTTATCCGGACACATGAGTATTTCCTTCCAAATTAGTAATGACCTTCTTCTGATAATCTTTTGCCCCAGGTATTGCTCTAGGAAAGATTATAATTTACCACAAGAAAGATTGCGGCTTCATGATTTGCTATAGATCATGATTTGCCTTGTTTACATATGTAAGTTGCCACCATTTTGCTACTGTATTTTTTCAACCCTAAAATTTACATCGAAAAAATACCAAGGTGTTCCGCTCATTTGCACGGTTAGATCTCGCATTTGATTAGGACTTCACAATAATCGATGGTGTAGATATTCCTTTTTTATCTCTGATTAATATTAGATTTTCTACTATTTTAAAATTAATGTTGCGGCTCTATTTAACTCCGCTTTAATATAATAACTAGCGAGATGACCAGCGCATGTTTACGCGGCTAGTTGTGTCAGCATATAGAGTTTGTATCTAACCCATAATCTTTTTAGGGTAATCTCCAACTCATAATCTATCTCTAATATATCATGACTTTCTGAGCCATTCCTTATTTCTTCAATAGCCTGTAGCAACCCTGCATGTCTGTCATATACGACGGACACATTTGGCCTATCGACAAAACTTCATGCTTCACACGCTCCGAAAACCAGTACTAACTATTGGCGTGTTCTCACCCTCATTAAAGGCAAACACCACTGGAAATATCTGGTTGTTGCTATCCACCGCGATAGCTGTTAAAAGCTACCCCTTGTACTTGCTTGTAAGGAAAGCACCGTCAACGCACATCACAGGTGGACAGTACGTGAACGCTCTGATACAAGGCCCAAATAAAAAAAAACGCTGCAAAACGATCTTTTCGGTGTTTGTTCCTAGTGCGGGGTACTCCTTTATATCGAATTATGTTTCTGGATTCCGTGAACTTATCACCTCTAAGAGAGAAATATGTTGGCATATGATGCTTCGTCAGTGCCAAATCTCATCTACAAAGCCTTTTGCTTTGCCCTCCATGCCCATGGATAGCAAATCTTGTACTAAAATTTTTCCTGGATCGCTCGAACGATCAATCCAGGCTCAAAGCTCAGGTTTTCCACTGTCTATGCATGCAAAACCTCCATTACGAACGTTGAACTTATTTTCCTATGCCTTGTCGTACATGTTGTATCTGACAGTTGTGCTTCAGCACAATCGAACAAACCCAATAATCCATCCACTTCCCTTTGAATGCATGATCAAGCCATGGACAGTCAGCCACCGCACATTTCACATCGTACACACTCTTACCGGACTTCTCCGTCCTAAATTCTCTTCTCAGAAACATTGCCCAATGCTTCACTACAAATATAATCAAAGCCCTATCTGGATATATTGCGCCATGAGTCACCTCATTTGCATGTTAGTCCTATAATGCGTGAGTAACTTCATGTATTGATAGCTCCTCGAAATTATAAGAAGACCAATCAGCCGGTACTGGACGATCTCCGAACACTATCATCGTTTGAAATGTCTTCCTCGTGGACTTGCTTGTGCTTTGCATCCTCCGCCTCCATCTGTTGTACAATGGCTTCAGTTTCTTCCCCTTCGCATGCCAGACCTGTTGCCTGTTGTTCTGCATAGTCATCATTACCTCCCCATTTGGTGTGCACACTCTCGACAACCTCATATTTTGTCCGCCTCCTCTACATGTTCTACCACTCCAACTATTGCCGCATTTCTTTCATCCCGTACTCCATGGCTTGACCAGCATGTTGATTGATCTTAGCCTGAGCAAAAAAGGATAACGAAAGATCGCGTTCAATCGCAATCTCCACGTAGTGCCTCCAATTTTGCGTGGACATTATCGGCAACAACTCCGAATAATATCCATCCGTAGCACCACTAACTACATCACTAACCCTCATCACATATCCTTCCTGGTTTAGTCCAAAGGTTTGTAGTAGTCTTTTTTGCATCCCACTTAACGTCCTCTCTGTGGGCCTAGATATCCCAAGTGTTACCGATTGAAAATTGGACAAATCTTCCCTAGTAACACCATATTGAATATCTCCTTCCCCATAAATTATTTTAAAATACAACTTGTCTGCTATTATTCCTGCTCACAAAAAAACAACCATAATTTATTTTGACTTTCTAAATGTATGTACCCTACAAATAGTGCATAACAAATTCTAACATAATGTACGTGCACGTTACTCCTACAAAATACTGTCTTTGAGTTAGATCATCTTTACGCTGCAAGTTACACTACAGATTTTTTGTATCGCACAAAATACTAAAGAATCTAAACTAAATTAACCTACTTATAACAAATACTATCCTAACCTACTCTACGCATTGAAGAATGACTAGATTACTATGTTTTTGTGACTATCCTACCATGTTTTTAATTTTAACAAATAATTAGTTTTAAAAAAATACCTCAAAGACATGCCACTGCGTACAATCCTCTCCCTCCCCTTTCTTCCCCTACTCTTCCTCTCTCTTTTTTCTCCTCTCCTCTTGGTCTCGGCTGCAAATGGCGTTGGTGCGCCGCCTGGCAATGTGCGGCGTTTTATATGGGCCTTAACCCGTTGTTCCAAATGGCGGGTTAATCCCGCACCAATTGACCGCCAATCCTAACAGCGGATTTTTAATGAACCGTTGTTTGGATTGGCGGTTCATGCCACCTATCGCAATGGCTCCTGGCCGCCAGGTCCAACCGCAACCGATCGATTTTCCGCCGGTTTAAATGACGGGAATGGCCCGTAGTTCTAACTGGGGCAAGGACGCTGTTTTAAAAATTTTAATAAATAAAAAATCATTTTGATTCGAAATAAATAAATATAAATTTTTAAAAAATCGCGGCGGATAGCCGTGTTCCCTGGTTTCTGTCGAGCCCGGGATAGCAAATCCCCGAAACAGAATTCGGTCTGGAATATTGGATTATCTCCCAATTCGGCCCCGGATTCCCGGGATTCTCGACTCAACCTACCCACAGACCCGTCTAAAACACGGCCCAGGGATTGGGGAAGCCCATAACCGATAGACGGGCTGACCAGGTCGTGTCAGTTGTGATGCTCTGCGCAGACGGCAGGCCGGCCCAGTCACCCTCGTGCACGATTACACCGTTACACGATCGTGCAGTCGAACATGCGGCGGGACACCAGTGTAACCAGTAATAACCCCGCGGCCCACACTCAAAAAAAAAACCTTACGTCCCCACCCCGGCCACCCGTTCGTGTATAAACAGTACTCCCTCCGTTCCAAATTATAGGTCGTTTGATTTTTTTTACACATACTTTGACCATTCGTCTTATTCAAAAAAATTTATAATTATAATTTATTTTTGTTATGATTTAGTCTATCATGAAAGGTACTTTAATAATGACTTGAGTTTTTTCATATTTTCACTAATTATTTGAATAAGATGAGTGGTCAAAGTACGTATAAAAAAAATCAAACGACCAATAATTTGGAACGGAGGGAGTAAAACCCACCCGTTAAAATCAATGGCAGACCAGGAATTTTTTACTGTAGTAGCTTTAATTTAATTTGAAAATAAAAAATAATTTCCTGTTTAATAAAATGAAAAAAATAGCCGTCAGGCGCCCGTTGACTGGGCTGTATTTATGAAACGCCCGCTGGACGGGGGCATAATGATAAAACGCCCGGCCAACGGGCGATATATATGAAACGCCCGACCAACGGGCGCTTTATATAAAACGCCCGGTTAGTGGGCGCTATTTAAATAGCGCCCGACCAATAGGCGTTCTTTGAGTGTTTTTTCCAATCGGATTGCTACCTGCCATGTGCTTTCACTTCGGATGCCATGTGCTTTCACTTCGGATTTCTGCAGATGAACTATTGCACCATCACTTCCGGCCTGCTGTCACTTCGGATTCCTGCTACATGCTCACACTGCTGCAGCTTCACTTCCTGCCTGCCAATATATTAACTCTCACTTTGGATTTCTACAGGTGCTCGCACTGCTGCGCCATCACTTCCTGCCTGCCACACTCGCAAGTAGATATTTGTCATAACACGTTTTTGTAATAAATTGCTCATTAAGGATGAATTAATTAGATGAATTTTAATAATTTAATTGACATACGCTCAGCTATAAAAAGGGAAGCAGCAGGTAAAATGACACTTTGTTTTTTCTGACTTCGATCGGAATACAAGTGCAGCGTCGCGTTTAAAGCGATTGATCCGAAAATGACATGGACAAATGCACCACCGAAATCTTGCATGAATAGTTTTGTCTGAAGTCTGGTCTTGATGTGCCCGTACTCCTCCGAAATTTATTTCGCCTGTAGCGCACTAGTTCGTTCGGACTGTCGGGGTAGTGACATCCACAAAGGCATGTATAATTGGTGCATAGGGGGTTCACCTCAAATTGTGAGTCAAGAACTAATCGTGTTCGCTCCCACTCTCTCTCTTATACACTCAGTAGACCATTTACTCGATGTTGTAACTGTTCTATTCTTCCGTGCAGATAGTCTATGTATGTAGATGTAGTCATGGGGTATAGATCATCCATCCATTTTGTAAAGCTACAATCCTGTGCCTGTGAAAAGTCGAGTTTATTTTGAATAACCTTTTTGTAACCTAATATGATTAATTTTGATGGTATACGCACCTCAAACATGGGACATTGGTAAAACCGACGGCCCATAAAACCATCTGCAACACAATCAAAAATCTGTACGACCGTGTCGATCCCGTGGAGGAACTTCGGCCATCCTCTATAGAATTCTGGATCTCTAAGCATCATAGGATTTGTGTTGTAGTGGGCTCTCGATACAATCGGCAAATCTTTAGAGGGTGCCTGTGCTTGAATTTCTGGGCCATATGAAAGCCACCATCTAGGTGGCACAAATGGACGAGTAGTAGTATGCACATTATCCATGTACTATACACAAAGAGGACGATAAAACACATAGAACACATATATAAGCAGGTTGAACATAATAAAATCAAAAAATATAGTTACAATTAAACGGATTGAAATAAGAGACTACCTCCGAGACGATTGAAGATACAATTCTTGTGCAAGTGACGAGTGTTTCAAAACGAGATATGTGTTACGGGTGTTAGTGCGGTGCGAGATTCGTGGCCACCGGGTGCGCCATTTAAAGGAAATTGACATCGGATTCGTAGTAGGGCGTGGGCGAGGAGCTGCTTTTGAAACACTGTGTGCAAACACTGTGTGAGCAGCTTTTGCCTATTTGTGATGTCACATCGCTTGGTGAAACAGTACGATTCAATCCTGTTGCTACTCGTGCTGTCACGTCGATTTCGACTGCAGTGTCCACTGACGGAGAGAGATAGGACACGCGGAAGGACATGTTTGCACCGACGAAGAGAGAAAGGGGTGGGATTAACAAACGTTTCGAGAGCCATGCGTGGAGAACCATCACTGGTGATTCTCGAGATCTGTCGTCCTTTTGTAAAGTTGAGAGACAATGCTGACGTGACTGGTCAATTTCACGAACAGTAAACGTGAATTATTGCCGTAAAAATTATTTAACATTCATCGCTTCTAACTGTGCCAGTGTGGTACCCCTTCCATCTATAAATACCGTGCCTCCGTAAGCTTCCAACCACAGAAACTCAACTACACCATGGCAAGCTGGAGTCCTTCCTTACGCCCTTTCATTCCTGATACTTGGTGGGAGTCATTTGCTCCAGGGGAGCATGCTCGTCCGCCTGCATCTGACATGCGTGTATTGGACTACGACGACTGGAAAGATGGCCCAGCCCTCCTGAGAGATCGAAGCTGTGATTCAATTTGGCTATGGCCGAAATGCCAGTGTGGTAACCCTGCTGTTGTGCAGTAGTTCGACCACGTCCATGAAGACTTCACCGGTCGTAGATTCTATCGGTGCCCTGATTACAATGTAGGTATCGTCCTTATTTTCTCTCATAGATCTCGTGCTCCACTAAATATCTCAATTGAACTCACAAATTTTAGATGTTACATGTGGATGAACTATGTGGATGGATGACCCTTACCCGAGCGCCGCATATTTTTACATCGCAAGTCTTCACGCAAAGATAGATCGCTTGAAAAGTAGGCTCCGTGCACTACAGCCATCTGCACAGCAAACAATTCAACAGCGTCCTCAGAGGCGTCGCCAACAGCCGCCGACGAACGCGGAGCCGTCAAAACGCATGGTTCTCGATCAAGAGTACATATCAACTCGTGTATGTAGTGACACCTCATGTCTCAGTGGATGCCATTACCCCGCACACCAAACGCAGAAGTTCTCTGGCGAAGATCGGTCATGCAGCAACAATATTCAAGGTACTTTGACACAACGTGGGAAGCGACTTCTCAACGTTCAGCGACATGGTGTTCATGTGAATGCCACAACCCTTTTACACAGCCATGGCCATGCACGTAAAATATTAGGTATTCCAGAGGTGACGACCTTATATTACAATTGTTGTATGATTGGTGTTCATGCGACTTGTTACGTATTTGTTCTATGAGTTTAATTGCGATGTGTTTTCGTTAATAGGAAAAATCGAAGACATTTGAGGCGTTATACATTACCGCACAAGGCTTGCTGCTTCTATCGGGTAATGACGGACGCTACGTCGTCGAGCGTTAAACGTTGCAGGGTACAGTCGAGCGTGGGTAAAATAATATAAACAAAATAATAACAACACGATATGAAAGTGACATAGTTGCGGTGCTAACAACACACAAAAGGTATGGACTAACAAAAATCCTACGCACGCCCCCTCTTAGGCTTCACGCCCATAACAGAACCATCAGCTCGAGGCTTGCGCGCATGTCCGAGCTGTGTAGAGGGAAAAGTGAAGCAGTCCGAGGCCCCGACGTCCCGCTCGGTCGGGGCTGTGGCTCCGGCGTCGCATGCTCTGGCTGCGACTGCTGCGAGGCGACAGGGGGTGCCTCAGACAACTGTGACGGCCCTATCTCCTGATGACTCCCGAAGAAGTAGTCCGAGAAATCCGCTGGGAGTGGACTGCTCTGGTACACCGGTGGCTCGATGAGAGAGCTGTAATGCATCTCGGTGCCCGCCTCTGGGCTGTCCTAAGTCGAGGTGTACGTAGGATCTGCAATATGTTTATTTGTAAGCATCATCACATATGCGACTATTGAAAATGAAAACAGGAGAACTAATCATCAAATACGGGCGCAGGAGGTGGCCTGAACGACCCGTGAAACGTAGAGGCCGCCTAGGTGGACGATCCGGGCACGTCGACAGTAGGACGAACTGGGCCGCGAAACCCACCCGATGTACCGAAAGACGCCTGAGGGGGCCGAAAAGACACCTGGAAGCCTCCGGACGACCTGGGCGCATCCTGAGGGGGCCGGAAAGATGCCTGGAAACCTCCGGATGACCCGGACACGTTCTGAGGGGGCTGAAAAGACCCCTGGAAACCTCCGGACGACCCGGGCGTGTCACCTCGTTCTGAGGGTATTCCCAGGCTGTTTGAGTGCCTTCTCGGATAGATAGCTCCGCAAAGCTCGATGAGTTCCACTCGACCAGCACGATATTTTGAAACCCACCGGGACTCTCATCGTCTGACACATCTTCCTCAGAGACTTACTCGTGCTCAGCATCCTCGGCCTCCATCTCCGTAACTATAGCTTCAATATGCTCCCCCTCATCTGCCGCACATGTTGGTTCCTGTGTTGTTTGTTGCTCACTTGATCCCTCCTCTGCCTCCTCCAGCTCCTCCACCTCTTCCTGCACCACATGCTCAGTGTCGTCACCATCTTCCTGCACCTCTTCCTACACTACATGTGCTCCTTCGACAGGTTCATGCAACGCTTCTTCAGTTTGTTCCCTGTATTTCGTTTGAACAAGAAGTGCTAGTGGCAGTCTTCGTTCAGTGGCGATCTCGATATAACGCCTCCATCCTCGGGTTGCCTTTATCGGTAGCAACTCCCAATAAGGTCTTTCCGTTGAACGGCTAGCAACAGCGCTGATATCCAGACCATCTTTTTCGAGGTTAATTTTGAACGTCCTTAACAGCCAATTTTCAAGCCCTGCTAACGTTCTCTCCGTGGGCCTAGATATCCTCAACATCACTGACCGAAACATAGATAGGTCTACCCCGTCTGGACCAAAATTGATATCCCCTTGTCCGTAATGAATATTAAAATATTTTCTGTCTGCCATTGACCCTGTACAAAAACACAATGAACTACTAATAAATTTTTAATTATTTCCGTACCGACAAAAACATTGTAAAGATTTATCGCTTTTAATCCTTTGTACTATGCATTAAACCTATGTGCATTATGCTTCATATAAATTGAGTCTGCTACTACCCTAACGACAGACCTTCACATGTTCTCGAAATTTATAAACCATAACCGTAAACTGTACAAAAATAAACATATGCATTAAATCAACGTATTGCCCTACCTTACAACTCTAGTTATAACCCTAAATATAGTCTACAATCTACCGCACATATTATAAAACATTAAATCCTAAAACTAATTTACATATGTCATACAAATACCATATCAGAAAATTACATAAAATACAGCTACTTATTATCGGAACCTAATCGCTAAATTTAGGCTGTAAACAAAATATTTAATTTATCATGTGGCATATTGCTAACCTACCTTGTTTTCAAATATTACAAAATAAAAATACGAAAGGGTTTAAAAATTACCTTTTTCACTCCTCTTTTCCCTCTCTTCCTCCTCCTCCTCTTCTCCCTCTCTTTCTCCTCTCCTCCTCTTTCTCCTCTCTTTCTCCTCTCCCTCTGCGCTGGTTGCAAAATGAGCACGATGCCGATGCAGCGCCGGCCGCGCGAGGGTCGTGGGCGATTTAGCGCCCGCCCATCGGGCGATTAATTCCTGCGCCGCATTAAACGCCTGTTGAACGGGCGGTTTTTATGTAACAGTAAATAAAACATCCGACGAACGGGCGATTATTACCTAGCGCATGCCCTGGACCGTTGGAGCAATTAAACGCCCGGTGGTGCGGCGCTAGACACTGTGCGCTTTAAATAACGCCTGTCGAACGGGCGATTAATATATAGCACCCGATGGACTGGCGCCGGGAGGCTATTTTTTTAATTATTTAAAATGGGAAATTATTTTTTAAATTTCGAATTTAAATAAAGTCAGAGCAGTATTTAATTCGGCAGACCAGTCGCCACTGCTCACTGATGAAAAACCCTCGCCCGAGTTTGGTCGGCGCCGGCTCCGGAGATACTGCACCGTGACAAGTGATAACAGCTCTGTACGACGGACCAGAGTGGCAGAGTAAAACAATAAGGCCATTTTCACTTCGAGTGGTTAGTTTTTAAAAATGGAGAATCATTTCTGCTTGGCATTGTATTTTGGAGAGAAAATAGGCTAGGATTAAAAAAAAAGTCATCTTTTTCTCTCTAAAATGGGGGTAGAGTTTACTCATAAAAATTGAAAAAATGAAAAAGTTTTTAAAATGGATTGTTTAGGATTTTAGATGAATTACAAAATTTGTTTCGTACAAATTGGACGCCGTATGAATATTTATAATTTGTTTTCAGGTCAAAACGCACACAGTGCAGTTATACTTGCTACTGCAGGGGATCCGGATTGAGAGTTTACTTCGGAGTAAATTGCACTGTAACCCCGGAAGTTGGCACCTTATTTCACTTAGCCTCCGGAACTTGTATTTTACTTTAACACCCCTGAAAGTTGGCACCGTTTGCATGGAGCACCCTGAAAGTTGGCACCGTTTGCACGGAACCTTCTGAGCCGTTATATCTACTATTAGATGATCACGTGGCCATATAAAAAATAAAAAAATGTTAAGAATAACCATAAAAAATTTAGAAAAAGTCATAAAAATTTATAATAATTCAAAAAACCATATAAAAATTTATATCCACCGTAAAAATCATTAAAAATAAAAAATAAATACCATTTAAAAATTCATAAAACTAGAAAAATCATAAAAATCAAAAACTAAAAGTTAAGTAAAATTTTTAAAAACATTAAAAATGAAAAATCATAAAAAATAAAAATAAAAATTCATAGAAATTTAGAAAAAAATATAAAATATAAAATATAGAAAATCATATAAAAATCTAAAATATTATAAAAGTATTAAAAAATAAAAGTAAATATCAAAAAATCAAAAACCAGAAAAATTCAAGTAGACAACTACTGCTAGTGAAGGTGATGTAGACATGCGCATCAGATCAGGTAGGTTTTTTTTCATGGTTTATTAATATTTTTTTATTTTTTAAATTTTTTAATATATTTTTGAATTTATATGATTTTTGATTTTTTGTGGTTATTCTGATTTTATATGGTTTTTGAATTATTATAATTTTTTTGAATTTGTTTGAATTTTTTATGGTTATTCTTAATTTTTTCTTATTTTTTATATGGGCACGTCATCATCTAGCGGTAGATATAACGGCTCAAAGGGTTCGGTGCAAACGGTGTCAACTTCCAGGGTGCTCCGTGCAAACGGTGCCAACTTTCAGGGGGTGCTAAAGTAAAATATAAGTTTGAAATTTAAGCGAAACAAGGTCTGACTTTCGAAATTACAGTCTGATTTACTCTTTACTTCGCATGCGCTCAAGAACCAAATGTGCTTTCCGAATCAAATACAAAGTTTTCCGTCAACGAGGAACAACTAGCTACCTGAAACCACCTCGCTCCTGAGGTTGCAGGATCTAGATGATATATTGCAGCTATGAGTGTATTCCAGCGTGCACATTTTGGAATGAATCAGGTGTAGCCGGACGTAGGTAGGTTGATCAGCCCAATATGCATGATCCCACTGAAATTATTGTCCACTACGAACCCACTGATCAACTTATTGAGTCAAACGTTTGGCTTATCCTCCATTTAGGACAATTTACGAGAATCCGGCCGAGTGGCAGGATCCGGCTTAATGCAGGTGACGTAGAACATGATAACAACGATGTCCCAACTAAACCCCCTTCCAGAAAAGAACATATCATATCCACTTCCTGTGGCTTCAATACGATTAATGGGCGATGCAAAGGTATCTCTTCATAAGTGTATTCTGCCAAGAGCTTTCTTTTCTAGCCACATGAGATACCTCTACTGCTTTGAAATTCTTTCGGTCTAATAAGCCACAATTTCATCAACAGATTTGCGATGAATCTTCGACCAATGCCCCTAAATGTCACATTTATAGCACGTCTTGACCTAGTGGTCATGTGGCTTGCATTATGTGACTTTATTCTTATATTCTGTGTCACTTCGACAATGGATTTTCTTTTCTAGGACAATTTCTTTAATTTTCCTTCATTCCATTCTTTCAACGAATGGGCTTTTTACCCCTAGTAGCTGCTCTAATTGCACTGAGGTGAAAAGTGGGAGGTACAATCCCTCGTTTGTGATCTTGTCACATAGAGAGGGATCGTGTAAATTCTATGCATTTTAAGTTATACTCGGTCATAATTTTATAGTCTGCAAACCTTATGTGCACCAAATCCTGTTATACTTATGGCAGAATAGCATGATTGAGCTTCATAAGCCACTTCTAAAGTGCAGCACATAGCATTAGTGTGCTCCCCCTCAACCATGCATGCAAAATTTGGTAAGAAGGTGGTGTTTAAGAAAGTGCATTGCTTTCGTTCTGCTAACCGGTAGGTTTCTTTCCCTTGTAGGGACCTAAACCGATTGACAGTGTTGAGTTTATAGGGACCGAACACAATCATCGCGTTCTATGTCCAAGTGATATAATTCAGGCCACAAGGGGCCAGTTTCTTAAATTCATAAATTATGATACCCGACAATTTCATATTTCAAAATCCATTTAGAAGATTACTATAAGTAATCTAGTGGGGAGAGTGGTGCTAAGAAGACTTTAATTCAAAATTCTCAAGTATATCCAATATTCCTATTTATATGCCATTACCAATTCATATAATAAACAGGCAAAAACTGATAATTACAAAAGCAAATTCAAGAGATAATTGCACAAAAGTAATTAACAGTAGCTAAATAAGCATGCAAATTCAAAACTGGGATCAAAAATTGAACTCCGAAGGTGCTTTCATGCCTGAATATATGCTTTCTTCAATTTCTGCTAATTCCAAGGGGCTTTATGGAATTTTTAATGCTTAGGAAAAGCTAAGTGCAATTTCCATAATTCTCAGGGGGCTTTCTGCAATATTCTTAAATTCAGAAAATATTTCATGTAATTTTCCAAATGCCAAGGATTTTTCTGTAAAACAATAGCCTAGGAAATTTCTCATAATATATAGGAAATCCAAGGACTTATTCATAAGATTACAGGGCAAACAGGTTTTATTCCCCATTTTCCGATTTGCCCTGGCCCATTCGTTTCTTTTCTTGCTCTGGTCCGTTCAAAAACCGGTCCAGAAGCCCCTATTTTGTTATTTATTTCACGACCTGGCCCGCGCCCTTCTTTTCATAAATTTCTAGGGTCAAAGCGTAAATTCGCAATGCAAAAATACACATGCAATTCAAAATTCAAGCCCCATTCAATTCATTGTTTTTTTCTTTCTTTTTCATACTGCATAATTCATTTTTGGCCTGAAGGCCATGTTTTCTTTCTTTTCTTTAATTCCAGCGGCCCGGCTCTTTTTTTTTCTTTTCGGCCCCATTCGGCTGCCAAAGAGCCTGACCCTGCACGCGGCGGCACGGCCGAGGCGGCCAGCGTGGGGTCGTGGTGGCTCTGGCTGGCAGGCCAGGCCATGCGCGCTATAAGGCGGGAGCCCGCCGGCGGCACTGCCACGGCGTGGCCCACGCGTCTAGCAAAGGCGGCGGCCCATGGTCGCGACTTCTTCTGGGGAGGGTGTGGGTGGTGCGGCCGGTCGTAGCGGCGGCCCATGCGCTGCGGCGGCGGCTACTGGGTTAGCCTAAGCGGGCGGCGCTGCGCAGACGGGTCGCTGCGACGGGTGGCGCGCCCACGCTGCCCGGCAAGCGGCGGCTAAGGTTTCCCCAACGCCGCCATCAGCCAGCGGCCAGGGCGATGAGGCGCGGCGCGCGCGCTTCCCGCTTTGGGCGGTCTTGGCGCGGCGGCGGAGGTGAGGCGCGCGCGGACGGCGCGAGCCTTCGAGGCACGGCGGCGGCATGGCGTGGCATTGCATGGGGATCGCGAACACGACCGTGGCGCAAAGCAGCGCGCGGTGGTTCGATTCGATTCTTTCCATTAATTCACCGCCGATTCAAAAGTCCGGCAGTTAGATTCAAACGGATCTACGAGATCCAAGACAATTCTTCAACAATTCAAACGGGATCCCGCGGAAAAAACCGATCTATACCTTCGATGCTTGCGGCAAAGATGGGATGCGCGAACTATCGCGTAGGATATATCAACAGGTCCCAACTAGGCCGACGGAGGAGACGAAGATGCGATGCTGTTCGTCGGCGACCAATCTCCGGCGTCGTTCGTCAGAGCTTCGTGCTGATAACGTGTTAGACAACCACGCTACCGAGTGTAGTCCGAGACTGTCTAGCAGTGCGTAGATCGTAGACGACGAAGAACAATCATATATGAACACAGAGATGTAGGAGAGGAATGATTCTTTATTGCTTTTCTTAGGGATACATAATAGATGGGAACCTCTCCTATTTATGTTTGGGTGATAGGGTTTTGGCTGGCCCATTCAAGTGGGCCCCACCCCTTAGCCTAGCCAGGCCCACAGCCGGTCGGCTTGGTGTGGTTCCTTAACAGTCATATCCATCTTCAACGCCAGCTAGTGTTGGTTGACAACTTGACATACGACCGCTACGCGAGTTCATAATCCAGCCCATCAATCACGGCACCCACTGCAAACTAAAATCTCACCAGATGTGGCCCCTGCTACTGCTTCTTACCGTGGTTATATCATGGTTTTCTTTCGCCACATGTTTTTTTGGCTTGTTTTAATAGTGGAATTCAGTCAGGGGCGTTTTTGGGCCTGTGCGGGCTGTGCGATCGCACAGGGCCCCCAAAATCAAAGGGCCCTCAATTTTAAATAGGGTCCATATATATATACATACATAAGAGATTTTATTCAGGCTCAAAACTTCCTAACGATCTACTCGGCAACTCGTTTAGCGCCCAGCCCAAAAAAAGCATCGCTCCGCCTCCCATCATCAACTCGCGCGGCGCGCTGGTCACTTGAGAGTGGCATGCTAGAGAAGATTGATTATGAGAGTACATCATTGAAGATTTCATTTCAAAGAACACTAAGGGAATGACGATTTTCAAGTGAAGATTATGTAGCAGGTACAATACTTAGTCCATACTGCTATAATTTATAATGTAATACATTAATATATATATATATAGCTGTTTTATATTTTGGTACATTAAGTTAGGCCCCTGTTTATTGTTTCGTATAGGGCCTCTAAATTCCCCGGGACGCCCCTAAATTCAGTAGAAACAAGAACATAAAAAAAACAAACCCGAAGATCAGTTTTTAATGATTTTGTTTAGTTTACCGATAACTCTAGCGGGACGCCTCGGTGGACTCAAGGTCCCAGACAGGGCTGTCTACAGTAATCTTGAGCCCTAGAACAAAATACGTAATGGGGCCCTAATTTTTTTGAAAAATTCATATGTCTAATATAACTAAGACATACTTTCACTCAACTATATAACTTCAATATGTGTTATTTCGTACAATATTTAGAAATATATCAAATATTAATGCTAAAAAATGACCTCATGTTTTACTAAAAAGCATCATCCGTCTAGTATTTCTTAAAATGAAATCTTCAATTATATCTTCATAATTAATCTTCTCGAAGACATCATTTTCAAGTGCTATTGTCGCCAACCTATTGAGTCTTTTTTGTGTCATAGTAGAACGCAAGTAGGATTTCAACAACTTGAGTTTAGAAAAGCTCCTTTCCGTACCGTCATCAACATTAGCACCTAGAGTTTCTGTCAAAACAAATCTATCCAGAGCACCCTTTTGAGATTGAGCTACTGCTTCTAGTCTTTGTCTCTTCTTACGCTTTTTCAGCACCTGGATCATACTTACTATTTCAAGTAGACACGAAGGGCTTCTGAGACTTGGGCGATGAACAGACGGACGGAGTCACGGACTACGAGGCAGTAGGTTAGGCTTAATGACAGACTAGTAAATTTGGGGGCCCACCTTAATTGGGGGGCCATGTGCGGCTGCCTAGCTCGCACGACCTCATCGACGGGCCTGGTCCCAGACCTCAAATTCAATACAGCTCTCCAACTGTGATAGGAAGGGCAGCAGAGGCTTTGGACATGATCCTCTCCTTCAAACAACGACATCGTTTAGCCAATTTTCCAAGCAACCACAAAAGAAAACGATATCAACTTGGCACTCTTCCTAGCAGCCATAAAAGTAAGAAAAAGTCTATTTTACATTTTAAAAACCATGAATCAAGATTCTCCACTTGAAAAACCATAAAATTAGTGCAAATAACCCTCTGAAGGCCGGTATTGGGAATGGTTTCGCCACGTGTCATGCAAGCTGATGTGCGGCACATGACATGGAAGTGGAAGTCACATGTAAGTGTGTGACTCCTTTCCCATCACTTCTTTCCTCTCTCTCCTCTATCAACCCACCACTCCTTCCCCTCTCCGTCGACTGCCCCTCCTAAACTATCCCCTTGACCATCACCGGCACCGCCACTCCTCCTCCCCCAAGACTCCCAACGAGGTGGTCCCGCTCCATGGCACTCAAGGCAGTAGCAGTCGATTGGGTCGAGGTGGCGACGGCGCGCAGAGCATCGACCGTCGCCCCACACCACTGGAGCAAAGGAAGCACATTGAGTAGGAGTAGCCATGTAGCCACATTACCTCCGCCGTCGAGCAATGTAGCCATTGTGTTGTCAGCGTAGCGCTTTGCCTCTGTAGCGCTCCAGCCTTTTCCCAACCCTAGATCGAAGCTCGTCTTCTCCCTCGCCGCGTCCGGCCATAGCATTCTTCGAGCCGCCCACCAACCCCATGGCCGACTGTGCTGCATACCAGTCGCCAACGCCTCCAATGTTGCCGGTGAGTTAATTGACACAACATCGCCATCCCCTTCTACCCCGGTAGCCGTAAAACTTTTTGCCGACTGATTTTCACCGAATTGACACCTCCGTTGGCTTCCCTTCTTTCCCTCCACCTCCGATGCCCTCTCCCTCACTAGAAAACCCACCAGAGCACCGCCGCATTGTTTCTCGATCCTCCAGCGTGCAGGCGGCCGTTGTGGCAAAGCGCGCGTAGGCGACCGATTAGGCAGAGCCTGGCGTGGGAGGTCAAGGTGGCGCAGGCAGCCAATGAGGTAGAGGAGCGGGCACGCAGAAGGGAGACACGTTATGCCGTCGGCAACAGGGCGGCGCTGGTGTGCATGAGAGAGTGGAAGAGAGAGAGATGCGAGATAAGGAAATAGTGTTAGTAACAAATGGGCCCCACAAATATTTTTTTAGTGTTTGTGTTGACAAGACGGCCACCTCACCCTCCACGTGGGCAAAACCACCACAAAACCATTGCGGTGTGTTATTTGCACCTTTTTCTAGTTTCGTAGGGTGGAATACCTGGTTTCATAATTTTGGGGTTTAAATAGAGGAAGCACAATAGTATAGTGCGTAGAATAGACTGTTTTTTTTTTCTAAAAAAAAGATAGGCAACAACAACAAAGTAGAATTCTAGCACCATCGTTGACTATAGGGAATGGCCATAAAGCATCTGACCTTGACCTTGTTCCTCACCGCCAAACAAAATAGAAAACACTCAACAAAACTTGTGAACAATAGATGGATTATTTCAATCGGCCACATGTAGTCCCTCGATCAACTGAGGATCTTACTATGGGTCTTGGTGAGGTAGACCATTCTAGACCCAAGTAGTGATGATATCTTCTGGGTCCGAACCACCTTCGGAGATTTTTTTACAAGATTTTTCTACCCGTTCAAGGGAAGCATTGGCTTCAACCAGACAAGAAGTATATACGGAAAGCGCATATTGAAAACAAGTACTCCCTCCATTTTTTTTTTGTTTGACGCCTTTGATTTTTTGGCATGTCTTTGACCATTCGTCTTATTCAAAAAATTAGTGCAAAGATGTAAAAAAATAAGACATTTAAGTACGTCTATTGATAAAACAAATCACAACAAAATAAATGATATTTGCAAAAATAATTTGAATAAGACGAATGGTCAAAAATGTATCGAAAAGTCAAAAGCGTCAAACAAAAAAAAACGGAGATAGTACAAGTTATTGACATGGACTTCTTGCAATAGAAGAATTCACATTGTTGACATTCTCACTACTGTAGAATGGTCGTTCCAGCCTTCATGCCTCCTTTACCAAAATTAACTTCAGACGATTGATCATATATATGTGCCATGCCCTTGCTCTAGAACCGTGTAGAAAAAGACCCTTTGTCCGGAGTTTTGACTCCATTCCTCAAGACACAGCACATTCTTTAATATCTTATTTCTAATTTTCTTCACCAATTCATTTAGAACAATAGGAACCTGTCTTGTATCGTCGTACCAAAGTCTAGCCTTGTTTGCTTCCTGCCTGAAGTGTGTACAGTACACTGTGTACTGTGGCGTTCATTCACCGAAATCTACCCAAAAGGTGTCGGTGAGCTACACAAGGCGACTCTGCGGAAAACGCTACCTGCATGTACAGATCGGCCACAGAGCGCGATTTGTTTGGGCATGCATCGCAACAGCTGCTTGCCTGGAATTGTTTCTTACCGACAGTAACGGCCCATGATTAATCGATGCAGCCAGCCATGCAGGTGATGCTGATACTGCCTGCTGGGCCATGGCTAGTTTTCATCTCATTTTTTAAGCGACACCGGCCATTTGACAATGCAAATGGCACACCGCCCAGGGCCATTTCAAAGTTTGATTGTTTGAACCTCGAATGTGATACTGGTGTACAGTCGAGTGGAGTAGGGTTAATTAAACTGGGCCTTGATCTGCTTTTTGGAGCAGCTAGTATTTTAGTACTGCAACCAGACCAGATCATGTCACCCTCCCAATCACGTGCAGGCACAGTAAAGGACCATGTGGTGAAACAGCGACAGTACCGGCCAGCTCGGCAATTTACGCCACTGCCTGGCTGGGCAGCTAGGAACGGGCCAACTATCGACATTCAAAATTTGAAGAAACAGAAGAATCAACTGTCCATAAAGTTTGATTTTACAACTTAATTCCAAAACCAGAGATAATTAACCTTCCTATACTATTAATGCGGACAAAACACACCCCTTACTCGAACCCACCCTAGTTTTCTTATGACGTGGCATCCTAATCAACATACTTTTCTTGAAAATAATTATTATTGTAGAAAAACATAGGACACTTATAAATTAAGTATTTAGAAAAAAGTAGTATAGCTTGTAGGAAAAAAATGGAGGAAACTCAAAAGAATAGAAGGATATTAGTTTAACCTTTCAATTTGAATTTATAAATTCAAATTCAAAGTTAGTTTGACCTTTTAATTGTAATATAGAAGTTTGAAATTCGAAGGTTAAAATAGCAACCTTACATTTTTATTAATTTCTCCATCGTAGGCTAAAATAATTTTCCCTGCTTTCTAGAAGATAAACAAATTTTTCATAAAATTCTTGAGTTATTTAACTAATAAAAGATACTCTAAGACAAAAAAAAAATTCATCTAAGCATACACACAAACATTATCTTTTATTGCATATTTGGATTCTACATATTTTTTTCTAAGCTTCCAATGATTTTATACAAAATTTAGAAATTTATTTTCATGAAAACAATGCTAACTAGGACGCTACATCACCCAAACCCGGGGTGGATGTGGCGCATGGGTATTTTGTCCGGCATGAATAGATGAGAAAGGTTGCATATTCCCTCCCTTCCAAAAAGAATGTTGTTCTATCTTTGTCCTAAGTCAAAACATTTCTATCTTTAACCATCAATTACAAAAAATTCATATAGTTTAACAACATAAGATTTATGTTTCACCAATAGAAATGCTTTCATAATATATAATTCATATATTGTTAAACTATAGGAACGTCTGGTAATTGATAGTTAAAAATAAAAATGTTTGACTTAGTACAAAGTTAGGACGACATTCATTTTGGGACGGAAGGAGTATCTTATTTTAGAGTTGAGGAGGCATAACTGAACTTTTCCAATAATTGTTGGAGGTAAAATTGACTTTTTCCAAATTTCGAGTAGCCAAAAATCCGCTGTTTTTTTACAATTAAACTTATACGAATGTCGGGTAATTAATTGTGAAAGATAAAAATGTTTGAATTAGGACAAAGTTAGGACGATATTCTTTTTCGGACAGAAGGAGTATCTGATTTTGGAGTTGAGGAGTTAAAACTGAACTTTTCCAATAATTGTTGGAGGTAAAATTGACGTTTTCCAAATTTCGAGTAGCCAAAAATCCGCTGTTTTTTTTACCTATCTACACCTGAATTTTACTCTTTTCTTTTCTCCGGATCCTCCGTATTACATTGCTCGCTTTATGCTCTTCATTTTCTCCAAATCTCTTATGGAACACATTTGTCACCTTTTTTTTCTTTCAAAATTGTTAGGGATCGAGCGTCTGGTCCCATCGGACACTTTGATCTAGACAACCACCGCACGAACGTTTTAACCTAGGCCATCACCGCTAGCGAGGATGATTTGTTCTAATAGTTTAAAGTGCATGCTTCGGCAGTAAGGGCACACTTGTTTTGTTCCTGCGGTTTAATTCTTTTGATTTATTCCAATAAACATGTTACAACAATACATTTTGCTTATTTCGTTAGTTCAATGTGTTCAATCCATATATATAGTATACTCTTTTTGTCCCTTACAGTTCAATTCAATTTTATTTGCTCAGTAGTTCAATGCACATACTGTTCCAATAGTATAATGTTTATGTTGTATTATTGTTTATGTATGTTCCAAACAAATTATACTGCAGGAATAAGCAAAGTAAATGGCAGAAGAAGCAAAGTGAACTATCGAAACAAGCGTATGATTTTTCGACAATCTTTTCATAAGTGGGGTCTTATTCTGTGTGTCAACATCTGAGGACTCAAAGCGTTGTTTGTTACTTATTTACTCCATTTTCTTATATCCTCCGTCCGTCCCATGCAAGGTTCAAGAACTCGCTACTCGGTACTGACTCGGTGAGGTATCGAGTAGCGAGTACTCGGATTACTCGGGAGTACTCAAAAATTACTCGGTACCAATTACTCAGAAAATTAATATAGGATTAGTAGACATATATCGACGTAATGATGACATATCTTATTTCATATGACTTAATGATACTTGTAAATCTACATGTATGAACTATTAACACAAAGTAGAGTGCACGTTACGACTTACGACATATCGCAACTCGCAAGTTCGCAACATATGACATGATTACATGAATACATGATAGGTAATACACTAAAACATCATAAAATGTCCGCAAATTACAATCAACAAGCACTCAAAGTTTTTACTCGGTTTTTACTCGGCCGTTACTCGGTTTTTGACCGATTACTCGGTCTGACTGAGTAATCAACCGAGTTGGCCCTTCTCGACTCGGTGGGGCGGCGAGTAGCGAGTACTCGGTGAGTACTCGCCGCGTAATACCTATTTTTAGAACAGTGGTCCCATGAAGAATGCATTTTTAATTTTTTTTATACCGATTAGTAGTCATAAGAAATGACATGCTTGTCTTTAATAAACTATTAACAACCATACACATTCACATTGGAAAGGAAAAAAAACAGACAATTAAATGACCATGCACCTTGGAAAGACAAAAAAAGACAATTAAATGTGCATGTAAATCAACCAAATGGACCCATCTAGATTGTACAAAAGATACAAATGCATTCTTTGTGGGACAAATTTTGAACGCTAGAAATGTAGTACTCTTTGTGGAACAGAGAAAGTATTTGTTTATACTTGTTCTTACAAAACAAAATTTTCTATTTTTTGAGTTTTTTCAAAAAGATGTCCTCAAAAGCTCTAAAAATGTTACATGACCATCTTAGAAAACTAAAAGAAAAAGATATAAGTAAATAAGGTATAAAAAATTACTCACAAACCACCCTATCTTTTAGTTGTGGACTCTGTGGCCATGGTTACAACTTTTCTAGATTTTGCTTGGGGTTGATACGACCTAGGTTTTACCTAACGGTACACGGCTTGCACGTCCGATGAAACTATGTGTACCCGCGTTAACAATGGTGTCATGTTGTATGTGTTATGGGTTTCTTAGTTTACCTCGTGAAAAAAAACCTCGTTTACGTTCCAAGGAGACAGGGACTCGTATCGCATTGTACAATGTGAGCCATGGTTCCGCGTTAAGTGAGCATGAGACGATAAAGCATTGTTGTCTCGTGGGACGAGAAGATAGACATAGGTTTTATTTGTTTCAGGTTAAAGTTGCTGAAAATTTTAAGCTAAAAAAGTTGTGAAACCTCGGTAGTGTTTGTGGAACGAGAAGAAAGGCATATGCATGAGATTGAACTTTGGACCGTTCATAGTTCATTCAAAGGGATCTTCTGCACTCTTTTGTATTGCGTCCATGCTTGTACCACTCCTAGTTCTGTACATTTTGTCTTAGATCAGTTGTCTGCTCTGGCTCCAGGCTGTAAATGTTGCCTACACGTACAACTGCCGACTCCGCAGACCTGTAAATCTTTACGCGCATTGACGCATAGCTACAGCCGATATTATCATTCGCCGTTCGGTTAGCACTAATTAATCATCTCCCATGCCGCGTCCGCTATCCTGAACTTTTCTTCTTCTTCCATCATTTGCGGCGCTAGCCATCACCATAAACCCACCCGTCTTTACGGCTTTGTCGCTCTATCATCGCCACAACCGTGGAGCCCTCGCCCCTCGTTAGTCATCACCCAATTGGAAACGAAAAAAGAAGGTGAGGGAGAGAAAAAACAGCATGATTCTGGATCTACGGCTACGCATCGTCCCCATCATGGCCGCACGCGAGGCGTGCCCATGTGCCCAGCCGGCCCTACCAAGCGCCAAGGGAATTGCTCGCTTTGCCCTGGCCGGAGCCGGGAATCATCTTCGATTGCGACGGGCACCCATCCCGGCAGACGCATGCAGGCATGTGTGTGGTCCGCCGTCCGTCACTCCGGCCCCATGCACGATGCACCTGTCCAGGGCCAGCTGTTCCGATCCTGGCTATTCACACCATGCACCCGTGCCTGCTTCAGTCCTTGCACACGGTAGTGGACTAGCAGGGTAATAACTGCACGGGAAAAAGGCATTACTTCTTCCGGCGGTGCCACCGCAGTGCATAGTGGTTGCACCCACGCACGCATGCTCTCCCACACGCTTTGGCTGGGTGCGGAGTGTGGATGCATGGATTGTTTCAGGTCTCACCGGCTCGGTTACTAACTCCAAATGGTGACACACGCGTACCAGCTGATCGATCTAGGAGATAACATAAACCTCGTGCTGATCCGAGATAGCTCCAGGCAGGCATAGATATCGAGCCAGGCAAGCAACATCGGACTGGCAGATAACTATGCTTGCATGCCTGCGTGACGGCTCGAACTAGTCCGGCGTCGCGACCCAAGCGCCATTATCGTTCCACTTGTAGAAGTATAGATATTGCCCCGCTCCGTTGGGTCGCGATCCGACCAAACAACCATATCAAGGTCAGATCGAGACCTCAATTTTTACTGGATCGGGCTCAGGTTTGTTTCTATCTTGATCTAATCCATCCTTTTCTACCTCCGTCGTTGGATGCTCATACAATGGACAAAAATCTGGGTTCTAACCCTTATGCCTCACATCGTAGCTCCCCCTCATGCTTCACATCCTCCTTCCCCATAATTATCCTGTCGTCGTCCTTTCACCAACATCTTTAACCCTGACTCTGGAAACAACATTGCCGCTGGAGAGGAAGATGGGGGTCGGCACGACGACTGGAGACAACGTGGCCACAGAGGGTACCGGCGCAGAGGAGATTGCAACCAATGGTGTGAAGGTGACTGTCGATCGAGATATCGGGACGGTGCCCCTTCACTCATGGCGACATGGTGACCGACGACGAGCCAGCCGTCAACACAGTAACCCTCTTCCTCCCCCTTCTTTGCATCGATTTGTAGCTTAGATCTGATCTCCCCCTTCTCTCCTCCTTTATGTCTAGGGTGGGGCAAGTTGAGAACCCAACGGATCGAGATGGGGCAAAATTCTAGCATGCCAATGCAGATCGGATTGGATCAGGTTGAAACTCGAGACAATACCCAATCTAATCCGACCTATCTAGGTGGATGTACACTTGTTGTTGATAATTACTGGAGTACTCCCTCTGTCCCAAAATAAGTGCTTTTTTAGGATTCAAATTTGTCCCAAAATAAGTGTTTTTCTATCTCTAAATTCCTCTCCCACCACTATAAAGTACCCCTATAGTCCCCTCCCACACTATAAAGTACTCTAGATTCCCTACTAAATACACTCCTGAGCATGTACAATGGTACACATCAGCTGTCTCTAAGTCATATATAAGGTTTACCATATAGGATAGATAATGATGTGGAGGAGAGAGGGTGCGCATGGAGAGTTGAGCTGTCTCCAATGTAAGAGATGACTTTACACGCGAATTAATAAATCTTGTGTGTGATTAAATGTCATAAAAAATGCTCAGTTGTCTCTAGGTCATCTCTACCATTGTATAAATTATCTTTAAGTCATCTCTATAAGTGACATGGTAATGGTTAGAGATGGTTGTTGTCTCAACCATTGTATATGCTCTTAGGCTATTCCCAGTGCAAAGTATCATATTTCAATATCCAAGAATGCCACATAGGATGAAAAGTACGATACTGCTAGAAAGAAACACTATCTACAATGCATGATACCATACTCATAGTTTTAAAACAATTAATTTGTGTGATGTTGTGTCTATGAGAGTGAACCCACGTTGGATTTTGTGATATGGCGCAAGATATCGTCAAAAGCGATATCTTCTTCAAGATACGCCTTTCTTCTCCTCCTATTAAATGTTGTCTTGCATCGTAAAAATTTTATGTGGCGTCTCATTAATAGTGATGATCTTCTACAAGAGGAATGGCCTTAGTTTTTCTAAAACAATCTTAAAGAACATTAATTTTAGGACAAAGATAGTAACTATGTTACCCGACCAAATGCATTTGCATCCCCGGATGTGAATTTCCCCAGAGAAAAACGGCCGGCCCCTCGACCCGCGCGCTCCGGACGAGCACTCCCATAAAACAAACGAGCCGAATCTCGTCGATCGCCGTGCGGCGATGGGCGGCGATGGGATGTCGATGGTATAATCCAGTTGTTTTGTCCGTTTCACCTCGGATGTTTTGGTTTCTCGTTGGTCGAGAGCAACCAAACGAGCAGAGATAAAGAGTAGAGTAACCAATCTGCTCAGAAGCCTCAGATCTGCGAGATGCGCGACGCAATCGGCGGCAAAGACATCCCCCGGTGATTTACAGCTCGGTGACCCAAGTCACCCAACCAACATCGGTCATGCGAGGACATGGGCGGATATATAATCAGCTGTGGAATAAATATATTGAGAAAGCCAGGCATGTCCCCATGTCAATACTCAAATGAAACGTGCCGCGCACCTACTCTCTCGTCAGTGACCACCGGCTTCAAGAGGAGAGGAGGCGACAGCATGCAGGCGGACAAGCGCGGTTTAACCATCAGAAGGCAAAAGCCATCGCCTTCGGGCTTCGGCTTCGCCTCCTCTCCTGCGAATCTTGAGCTTCCCGATGGTGGTTTTGCTCTTGCTGCCCTTTGAATTTGCTGTGAGCTGTAATTACAGGCTATAGGTTGGCGTAGGTAGAGAGAGCGAGAGAGGGAGCGAGATGAAGCTTCACTATCTGGTCAGGTTTCTGTTCGGTCCCGTGCCGGTGTACTTCTCGGCGCTGGCCATCCTCATCCTGCTCACCAACGCGCAGTACTTCGGGCTGGTGGGCGTCGGCGTGGTGCCGCGCGCCACCAAGCTGGCCTCCTCGACGCCGGTGGTGAGCGTGATTAAGTACTGCGACATCTTCCGCGGCGAGTGGGTGCCGGACGCGGACGCGCCCTACTACAACCACAAGACGTGCCACATGATCCAGGAGCACCAGAACTGCCTCAAGTACGGCCGCCCGGACCTCGGCTTCCTCAAGTGGCGGTGGCGCCCCTCCGGCTGCGAGCTCCCGCGCTTCGACCCCGTCCAGTTCCTCCAGTTCGTCCGCCATAAGTCGCTCGCCTTCGTCGGCGACTCGCTGGCTCGCAACCACATGCAGTCCCTGCTCTGCCTCCTCTCACAGGTTAGCTAATTACTACTTCAAGCAATGACATCTCCATGTTAATTCGCTCTTGCTGCACAGTGAGAATGAGCTGACCAAAGATTCGATTTTTTTTCTTGCTCTCTGCGACGACTGAAGGCGGCGTACCCGAAGGACGTGTCGGCGAACCCGTCGGATCAGAACAAGGTGTACTACTACAGGGCATACAACTTCAGCATCAACATGTTCTGGTCGCCGTTCTTGGTGCGGGCGCGGGAGCCCGAGCACGACGGGCCGGCGCACACGGGGCACTGGAGCCTGTACCTGGACGAGGCGGACGACAAGTGGGTGTCGCAGATCCCGCGGTTCGACTACGTGCTGGTGTCGGCGGCGAACTGGTTCTCCCGGCCGTCGCTCTTCTACGAGAAGCGGCGGCTGATCGGGTGCAGCTTCTGCAGCCGGCAGTACGGTGTGCCGGACCTGACGCTCTACTACTCGCAACGGAAGGCTTGGCGGGTGGCGCTGCAGGCCATCAACGCGCTGGAGGAGTTGAAGGGGCGGGTGATTGTGCGGATGCTGTCGCCCATGTCGCACTTCGAGAACGGCACGTGGGATCACGGCGGCAACTGCAGGCGGACGCAGCCGTTCCGGAGCAACCAGACGGTGATGGAGGGCCGCGACCTGCATTTCTACTCGGCGCAGATGGAGGAGTTCCGCGCCGCGGAGAAGGCGGCGCGCGCCAGGGGGCGGCAGCTCATGCTCATGGACGCCACGGCGGCCATGATGATGCGGCCGGACGGCCACCCCAGCCGGTACGGCCACTGGGCCAACGAGAAGGTGCAGCTCTACAACGACTGCATCCACTGGTGTCTACCCGGGCCCATCGACATCTGGAACGACATGCTCTTCCAGATGCTCCTCGCCTAGCGCCGGTAAAACGCCTGCACAGGCAGCACAGACAGATCAACTCTTGTTCCAGAGCAATTCTTTTTACAAGGATTTATTTCTTCATCTCCATGGATGCTAGAAACCCCCATTGCCTTGCCCCCTTTCCCTTTCGCTTCTTTCAAGCGAACGATCGATCGTCGTCACCGGAAAGAGTGAACACGAAAGGAGTAAAAAGGTGCCTTTTCTGCAGCATGACAGCCTGCCGCGCACCACCGCGAATGGCCACGAACCGGAACGCCGGATCGGATTCCCTTTGCACTCCAGGTACGAAAGAGCGAGTAAACGCTCGTAACTTCTCTCGGGCCGTGCGGCCTGACGAGCGCGTGCTGCGTCTGCATCTGCATCTGCATCTGCATCTGCGTGTGGGGATGGATCATGGATCGGTTGATCGCAGTGATGACGCCGGGACACGGTGCTGCTGCGTGCGGTGCGCTGTGGCCTGTGGCACAACGGAAAGCAGGGGACAGTACTACACGCTTGTCGCGAGGCGGGGCCCTCGCTAGGGCTGGCTGGGTGGTGACGAACTGACGACACAACCGACGAGTGAATGTGAACTGGTCGGCGCGCGTTTCGATCTTGCTGTGGCTGGCGCGCACAGGTTTCTCAAGTTTCCAGTTTCCACCTCTGTGCGTTCTAGAATCTGGCAGGGGCATAGCTACTGGCTGGCTAGTAGGTGGTTGCTAGCGCCGGAGTCGTGGAACGTGAAGTCGCATGCAAAGCAAAGATCTAGGGACGCGGGGGCTGGGCGTCGGACGCGCCTCCCGATGGCCAGTGTTTAGCCGTTGGATTCGGGTTAGATCTTAAGAAAATTTTATCTTTTTTGTTTCGCCATGTAATTTTTTATAAAAAAAATCAATAAAAAAACAGTATATTCTCTAATACATGTTCATTTTCACATATATTTTTAGATTGATATACTTCCTCTGTTTCGCTATGTTTGTCCATAGCACACCATGCTCACTGACCAAAGAACTAGTAGTTATAAGAAAAAAACTATATGTGCAAAGACCATCATACCCCTATTTAACATCATGTTCCAGCTACTTTTCTTCTTGCTAAACATTTAATTGAGAGGCAAAGAGTGTAAACATCACAACAACTACACTCCTGATATTCGTAATGGACAAATATTATGAAACGTATTTTCTTGAGGCCACGGACAAATAAAGTGAAACGAAGGGAGTACAACATTTATACGTCTAGATTTCCCTTTTAAAAAAATGTTTATAAAAATGAATATCGGTCATATCAATTTGAATAAAATACGTGTGGGACCTAACACGGACTAGATAATATTTTTTTTAATTGAATTTTGAATTTTTTTTTTCATGGCGAAACAAAATAGCAAAATTTTCCTCAAGATTTAACGCTGGCCGTTGGATGAAGATCCAACTGCCAGTGTTGGGCGCTTGTCAAATGGCCCCCATGTCCAAGATCTAGATGGCTCATATCGGCGAGTCATATCTTGACCTGATCCGATTCGGTATGCGGGGATCCCATTTCTTCATCTTGATTCAAACCTAAATTGATCTACTGGAGTCTTGACCTGCCTCGAACCCGAATAGAGGAGACACCGACCATGGTGAGACCGACGAGGGGACCGTCAACAAACACTAATTCGTTGTCGTGGGAGGCTTGTTGTCACTGCATCAATGGTTGCAACCATTGCCGTCGGGAAGGACGTCGTCTTGGCCTTGTAATTTCGCCAGTGTGGGGTGCCCCAGATCTAGCCACCGCTATGCGGGACCCTAAATTTCGGCGTCTAGTGGCCATTATCGGAGGGACACCGCTGTTGGGAGGTCAATGACGGTGGTGAATTTCGTTCAACGATCGGAGATGTTAATTGAAAATATAACGAATCAAATAAAGAAAAATATGTAGCTAGCGATGATTGTAGATCTCACCGAGACGAACAAGATAGATGAATTACCTATTTTGGTGGAGAATTGATCAAGATATGTCTCATCAAAGTTTTGAAAATCCACAACCGCCACATGTCCAGTTCACTGTTGAGTTCGATTAACCAATATAAACATGTTTAATCTTTTTATGGGTGTCGGTAGCGACGGGTTCGAGGCATGTGTCGTCGGGAATAACCGACAACAAAGAGGTCGATCCATGTAGAGTGATGCACGGTGAACATCGGCACTTGATATTGTCTTGCCTTACTGTTCACCGCCACCTATTTGCTTCAAAACCTAATTAATTTAGATTTTATCTCTATGTTTACTATCAAATTAAATTCTACCTCTAACCACTATATAAGCAGTCCTATGAAGCAATCTGGTGCTCTTTGCCAAAATAGATCACATATCAACAATGTTTGCTAGGTCCAATCACACATCAATTAAGCGCTCTTGGCATGGCCCGATCTCCTATGAACGAGAAGAAGGTGAAACCATCGAGAGCCTAGATATGCTTTGACAACCTTCTCTATGTCCCAACAGGCAACACCCAAGATTGAGGAACAACATGTGAAAACATTAACACAAGAAGATACACACAAGCACTAACTTATGTAATATACTAGATGAGCACGCGCTACTGCTGCGAGGGCGGAAGAGAGCTGCTGGCTGGCTGGGCACGCGGGCCGGCACGGCAACGGCAAGGCAGCAGGAGAAGGGGGAAAAGGGGAGAAAAAATGGGGAGGCGGATTCAAACCCGGACGGCCGGCTCATGGCGTCTTGGCTGCTAACCAACCAGCCAAACCACCCACATGCTTGAGTTTTGCGGCAAAGAATTCGTTTTTTACATAAAATCGAAACGGATGGGCGGATCCGCCGGGCTCGCGCGATCGGACAGCTGTGGCTGCGTGCGAGTGAGCGCTGGGCTTGCGCTGGGCGTGGAGTGAGCCACGTGGCGAGGTGGACGGGGGAACTCTATTTTGTATCTATTATTGATGAGCAGCCACATTCAAAAGCCTACCATTACGAACACAACTATTAATCCAAAGCAAAGTTAGCCATATTACATTTGTGAGAAAAGTAATATTAGATTTTAGCATGGCCAATACAACTATGAGTACATATATATATATATATATATATATATATATATATATATATATATATATATATATATATATATATATAGAGGAATGCTAGCGTGCACCCCAGAGCACGGATCTCTCCGTGCTCCCAACTCGTTTTCGAAATCCAAGATGCCTAACAACTGATCCGAACCGTTGATCTTGTTCGTCTCACTGAAATGTAGCCAGTACCCAAGTTTCGTATTTTTTTGAATTTATTTACTATTTGTTTCTAATTTTCAAAAATCAGCCTTCCAATTAGTTGTGGTGCGTCCAAAAAAGCTGATTTTTAAAAATAGGAAACAAATAGTAAATAAATTCAAAAAAATACGAAACTTGGTTACTGGCTACATTTCAGTGAGACGAACAAGATCAACGGTTCGGATCAGTTGTTAGGCATCTCGGATTTCGAAAACGAGTTGGGAGCACGGAGAGATCCGTGCTCTGGGTATGAAAGTTTGTTATGACCAATATGAAAGTTTGTTATTAAATTCAGGTTCGACTATGCTCTGATACCAACATGGAACAAACTGGCAAATATTAATTATGCAGAGAATTCTTCCTATATGCTCTGCGAAATGAGTATGCAGGTTGAATGCCTTTTCTTAATGCTTTGGCCACTTGCTACAGTGTTATGGCACTACTTGCTACAATGCAATGCTTGCCACTATCGGCGATGATATGGATTTTAATTCAGATTTAACTAATTACTAATTTTGAACAGATCTTTGCAGGTTGGCGAAACCAACAATTCAAAGGGTTTTCGAGACAATGGTTGTTTTGATCCTACTCGGTACTCACCATATTTGTCACTAGTTTGTTTCGGAAGTAGCTAAGTCTTTCTCTGGCTATCCCACAGTTCAAGCTGTATGAGATAAATCTTTATCGTCTCCCCAGGCAGTTCCACCCGAAGGGAACACTTCTCTATGGCGACGGCGCTCTCCTACCCTCTCAGGGGACTTCTAAGAACGGCTCGCAGAGGTTTCTCCTATAGGGTCCCTAGCATAAAAACTCAAATCATAGAAACCGATCTGACAGGACGCAGAGATTTTCAAAGCCAGAACTACTTCATTTCCACAAACTAATTTACATATGGTTTTCCCTTTCGGGAACCCCCGAAGGGTCTTACAACGGAAAGGAAATTACCTTACAGGCGAGCACACCTTGCTAGCCTTCTTGCAATATGCTATTTTACATGAGGCTAATTACACACTACTAGTATTATGGTGGAGGCTCTCCTCGGGCGCTTAGGGTCTTGAGTTTCTCTTCTTTGGTGGATGGTTGCTTGATGGGTGTCGATGGATCTTTGGATGGATGTCTTCCGGTGGTTCTTCTTTGTTCTTCTGCGTTGCCCCTGGAGTCCTTTTATAGTGAAATGGGAGCTCACTGCGACGATTATTGGTGTCCAGGTGTCCAGGCATATCTTCATAGATATCATGACAAATCTTGACGAATCTTGAAAGGTGATCACTGAGGATTCCTTCAGGACTAAGTTTCCTGATGCATCCAATTTTTTGTAACTTTTCATGCAGCCACTTTTATGGTGGTTATGCTTTCATGTAGCCACCTTCCTGGTGATTATGTGACGGGTGTGACGGGTGTGTTTTCCATGCGCGAATATTTAATAGTTACCTATCAATATAGACCTTCTTTTCATGCGCGAATATTCTTCTTTTCATATGCAGCCGATTCTTGCTATTTGGTAGCTTCAGGCCTATCTGTCCTCTGCTGAATATTTTATGGACATTCTGGAGAATTCTTTTGGACATTCTGGAGAATTCTTTGGGTATGGGTCTGCCACGCCCAAATAATTGATATCCCATATCAATTCAAGTGTATCAACATCTGTGTATGTCAATTCAAATTTATTTTTATCATTTGATGAAATATATTAATTTGAAGTCTTGCCCATGACTGGCAAATATTCATCTTATAGTCATTTGCAACCGATATGTTCATATATTCTTGCTTTATTCTTCATAATCGAGCATTGGTGCACTTTCTATGCTATCAACCTCATCAGGTTGCCATATTTCATACCATGACATCAATTCTCTATATTCTTTTCTTAATTGAGATTCTTTACCTAATTCTGGTTTTATGAGTCTTCCAATGTTCTTTGTTATTGGAATGTTTCCATATCTTCCTTGACATTCATGAAGAAAGATCTTCATTATTCTGTTTTGATAAATCATGCGGTATTCAGGATCAAATTTAATATTTCCTTCTATTTCTTTGGCCTCAGTAAATATTCTCCATTTATCATGATTAGTATTTTTGGAGAATAATTCTTCATATTCTTGAGATAATTCTGAGGACTATATACTAGGGAATGTATAATACCCTTTGGTAATAAAAATATCATGTGATCTTTGGTCTTATTGGTTGTGTAAATTTTGGAGGATTTGAATAGATCATAATTTTGTACCTCCCTTGGAGATAGACTAACTGTTTGCAAGCTTCTTTGATAGCCTTTTCAAGTTCAGAATGAAAAATTTCTTCCCATGTGCCATAGATAGTATGAACTATCCCATGGTCTATGATGGTTTGCAATGAAATATTTTCTGAGGTATTCATTTGTATGCTTCGAAATATTTTAAATTTATACTTGCTTTTAATATTAGGTATTGGTGATTGGGTTTGATTATCAACCTATCATCCAAATGAATTAGTGGAAAGGTATGGGTATGAATGGCTATGCCTTGGTGTATATCTTTTCCTCTGTAAAGGTTCATGAAGTATTCTTGGAGAATGAGGAAGGTCTTATGCTGTCTTTCAGAATATTTCTTCCATATCAAATCTTTAATATCTTGGTTAAAGCAAGATAGTGTTTGCTCAGTTTTGAAACTTATTCGGGAGTAAGGAGCTCATATGGAGTATTATTATGAATTACGCCTAACTTATTTATGCCATGATTCAATACAAACTTATACCTTTGGCATTCTTTTGATATTTCATTATTCTTTAAAATTATTGACTTGCCTTCAACTCAGTATCGTCAAAGGATGTAATCTCATTAGATCCTTCTTCCGACTTCATCCCCGCAAAATGTAAAATAAATGGTCGAGAGAATAAGTCGAGCAAACTATTATCTTTTCAAGAAACTATTTTTCCTTTATTCCGGTATTGTCAATTCTTTAAATTCAGTAATCTCTTTTCCTTTTCTTTACTCGTTTACGGTAACTCATCTTCGTTATATTCCTCCTTATTTTATAATTCTTTTCATAATTCCATCTAAGGTTTTCTACTTGACTTCTAATTTATTTAGCCTATTCTCTATTACTCTTACTCTAGTAGACAGTAATACTTCTTCTGATTCTATCTTTTCTTCCTTTTTCCATGTCTCATTTCGCCAAGTAACACATCCTACGCATGCTTGTCTTAAACATATCCTACATGTGACTCTATTTTCTAAGCTTGGGTAATATTTGCAAAAAGCACATTTTATATTAAAATCTCCTCTTCCTATAGACCAATCATGTTCACAATCAACTTGATTCATCATTTCTATTTTTAAACCTGCTAATTCATCTACTAAATCTAACTCATCATCACTGGATTCACTTTGAGCTTCATTGTTCTCAACTTCATATGTTTCAATAATTGAGTATATTGATTCATCATCCTTTATTTCATCATCGCATACTAATATATTTTCATTTACACTATCAATTATTAAAACTCTTTCTTGCTCTTCATACTTACTAGAATATCTTTTTTGATCTTTGTGCGGGCATGTTTTGCTTAGATGGTCAAGAGAATTGCATATGAAACATCTGCATGTCCTATCATATGTTTTTCTTGGATCATATCTTCTGACATTTCTTCTATGTAGAAATGGAGCTTTATTATCTGACCTTCTTAAAAAGTATCTTTTCTTTGTTCTATAATTATTCCTTTCTCTATTTTGGGATTTATGAAATTTTCTTCGAGGTTTTCCTTCCTCTCCATAAGTTAGTGGTATTTGAACAATTTTATTACAAAAATTATAATCTGAATATTTCATAGATCTTTGAGCTTGTATGTTTGTACATATTTTTCTTAATTGTTTAAATACAAATGTTATGGCTTGTGATATATTTATGATATTTCCCTCCGTCTCTTTTTTATATTCATCAAATATCATACTTCCCAAGGGTTCAGGTAATTTATTGAAATATCTTTCGACTATTCCTTTATTATACCCTTGCTTAGCAGTAGTAGCATTATATAAATAATGTTGAGAGAATTCTTTTATTCCTTTCCAAATTGTTAGTGTCAATTTTTCTATTTCTCTTAACCTTTCATTTTGTAAAGCAAGATTGCCAAACTCGGGTCTTCTGCTATAATAATATTTGATATTATGTTTGCAAAATTATTTGGATTGTTTCTGCTCTTTTAAGCATTTCAGATTCAACGGAGTTATGTTCATCCATTGTTCCCATAGAACTTTGGCGATTCTCCTAAAATGTTTCTAAAGAAGTTATCATATCTTCGACTCTATTTCCTATGTTATGTTGATTTTGTATATACTTTTGAACTATTAGTCCCTTCCAAATGCTTAAGATATTTGGCCAATCAATTGGATCATGAGCACTAAATTTAAGATAGCCCCATCACTTTTATGATTTTGGAATTTTCTTGTCTTTTCAAAATTTCTACTCTTAGAACCCATATACCTATATTGTCCGGGATATAATTGTATGTTTGATCTTCTCTTTACAGGCCATAGCCCAGATGCTCTAGTATTTCTCTCTCTTTCTCCCTCATTTTTAACAGAACTTTCACCACCATATCTTCTTCTCTTTCTTGGATCTACTTCTATATCCATAGCTTCTATTGCATTATCTAAATTCCTTTCGGCATCCGAGTCTATCATATCTAAGTTGTTTGGGGGATATTGATCAACATCTTCTTCTTTAACTAAATCTTCTTCTTTAACATTTTCAAATTCATTTTCATAGCTTTCTAATAGTATTCTATAATTCTCTTCCCATTGTTCTTCCTCACTTAATATCTTAGCTACTTTACTTCTTATAGGTTTTTCTACTACCTTTTGTGTTAACTTCTGTCTTTTCTTTTGTACTTCTATATTTTCTATGGCTTGTTCTTTTTCCCATTTCAATCTTATAAGCCTAGATAATTCTCTTCTAAAATACAATTCTTTTTCTTTTATTGCAGGCCATTCATGAGTCATGCTATTGTTATATTCTTCATCTATCTGTTTTAATTTTTGTTCAAATATTTTATTTCTTTTTCTAAATCAAGTTTTTCCATAAATTAAACACACTATATCTTCTATTACTTTCAACTTCTTGTTTAGGTACTTGGGACTTATATCTTCTAATGTTCTTGACCTATAGTTCATAAATCTTATACTAGTTTTACCTTTACCATTTTGATAACTTATATAATCTTCAGGTTGTTTTAACGCCTTACTTTGAACCAATTCACTTATATTCCATTCTTCACCAGCTCTTTCTTCAGATCCAATTTTTAATGGACTCATAAATTGTATTCCTTTTGATTGCATGCTCTCAATGACATTGTTGACATTTACCTTATATCTAGACCCACTTTTATTAGTTAGTCTTCCTACAAATTCTATGCTTACTAAGAGATTTGTTCCTTTAAAATCTTCATACCCCTTAGTTTGGAAACCAAAACACATTTTTTCTATAAATTCTTTTATGGGCATCATTAAATCTGGTGCTATATAGGTAATTAGCATGTTCTCATTCATGTCTCCTTCTAAAAATCCTAATGCAGCTTTATTTACTGTATCCCATCTTTTGTCTAATAAGGTTACCAAAACCTTCGTTCCTAATCTCTTTCTAGTCATTCCTTTAATTCCTATTATATACATCCCTTGATGTATATATTTATATCCAGAATATTTTAGGCTATTTTCCAATTGCTTACTTACTATGCTTAATTCTACAGGTTGTGATACAACACTTAATTCTACTTCTCTAGATATACGATATAACCCTGTTTTATTCTCAAACATTCCCATTCTATATATCTGTTGCGGTTTTATTTTTCTCAAAGTATCCTTCTGATATCTCTCTAGATCTCTATCTATATTTATAACTTCTTCTAAGTCATCTATGTCTTCGTTTTTACATCTTATTTTATCTATCATTGTTAAAGGTCTTGTATCCTTATTTATTAATTGGAGTCCCTTATCTTTTCTAACGATTCTCTTAGATAAGTCCATTTTTCTGAATTTATTGGTTTATTAGAATTGATTATTCCGGATGAATGAAGGACTATGTTTTTATTATTTTCTTGTTTTTTTATTTTATCTAGAATCTGAACTAGCAACTGCAAAATAGTGTTGTTTTGCCTTATTATAATCTTAGAATCTTCTTTAGGTGATTCGTAATTAGAAAATCCAATAGGGTGTGCTAAATATTTTTCTGTTTCTTCTAAAGCCTGAGTGTATTCGGACATATATTATGCAAGTACTAACTTCTTAACTTCTTCTATTAATTCTTTGATTTGAATTACTTCTCTATCAATACGCTTTTAACTTCTTTACTAGGCGAATTCTTTCAAGATTAGGTGCTGAGTTTATTCTCTTATATAACAATACAGCTTCTTCCTTGATATAATCGCTATTCTTACTTATTTTTCCTAGCTCTAAATTATGTTCTTTTGAAAGTTTTAATACCAGGTTTATATTATCACTTAACAGAGAATATTGCGTTTGGAGAGTCCTATAATCTTTATATAATTTTTCTAGTTTTATATCTAAATCTTCTTGTCTCTTAACCCAAGTAATATGAAAATTATATAATAGATCAACAATTAAATTCAACTGACCTTGTGACGTGTGCCAATTATGAGGTTCTGTAGAGTTGAGTCTGCACTTTATGTCAATATTATCCTTCGTACTGATGTTCTTGATAAAGTTTACCTCTGTATAATCCACCTCTGATGATTTATTACTAAACTTTCATAGTCACATAATCACCAGGAAGGTGGCTACAAGAAAAGTTACAAAAAATTGGATGCATCAGGAAACTTAGTCCTGAAGGAATCCTCAGTGATCACCTTTCAAGATTCGTCAAGATTTGTCATGATATCTATGAAGATATTCCTGGACACCTGGACACCAATAATCGTCGCAGTGAGCTCCCATTTCACTATAAAAGGACTCCAGGGGCAACGCAGAAGAACAACAGCAAGAACCACCAGAAGACATCCATCCAGCATCCATCAGACACCCATCAAGCAACCATCCACCAAAGAAGAGAAACTCCGAAGACCCTAAGCGTCTGAGGAGAGCCTCCACCATAATACTAGTAGTGTGTAATTAGCCTCATGTAAAATAGCATATTGCAAGAAGGCTAAGCGGTGTGTGCACATACAGTAAGGTAATTTCCTTTCCGTTGTAAGACCCTTCGGGGGTTCCCGAAAGGGAAAACCATATGTAAATTAGTTTGTGGAAATGAAGTAGTTCTGGCTTTGAAAATCTCTGCGTCCTGTCAGTTCGGTTTCTATGGTTTGAGTTTTTATGCTAGGGACCCTATAGGAGAAACCTCTGCGAGCCGTTCTTAGAAGTCCCCGAGAGGGTAGGAGGCGCCATCGCCATAGAGAAGTGTTCCTTCGGTGGAACTGCTGGGAGACGATAAAGATTTATCTCATACAGCTTGAACCGAGGATAGCCAGAGAAAGACTTAGCTACTTCCGAAACAAACTAGTGACAAATATGGTGAGTACCGAGTAGGATCAAAACAACCGCTGTCTGAAAACCCGGCTCAATTGTTGGTTTCGCCAACCTGCAAAGATCCTGTTCAAAATTAGTAATTAGTTAAATCTGAATTAAAATCCATATCACTGCTGATAGTGGCAAGCATTGCATTGTAGCAAGTAGTGCCATAACACTGTAGCAAGTGGCCAAAGCATTAAGAAAAGGCATTCAACCTGCATACTCATTTCGCAGAGCATATAGGAAGAATTCTCTGCATAAATTAATATTTGCCAGTTTGTTCCATGTTGGTATCAGAGCATAGTCGAACCTGAATTTAATAACAAACTTTCATACCCATACCTAAAGAATTCTCCAGAATGTCCAAAAGAATTCTCCAGAATGTCCATAAAATATTCAGCAGAGGACAGATAGGCCTGAAGCTACCAAATAGCAAGAATCGGCTGCATATGAAAAGAAGAATATTCGCGCATGAAAAGAAGGTCTATATTGATAGGTAACTATTAAATATTCGCGCATGGAAGACACACCCGTCACACCCGTCACATAATCACCAGGAAGGTGGCTACAAGAAAAGTTACAAAAAATTGGATGCATCAGGAAACTTAGTCCTGAAGGAATCCTCAGTGATCACCTTTCAAGATTCGTCAAGATTTGTCATGATATCTATGAAGATATTCCTGGACACCTGGACACCAATAATCGTCGCAGTGAGCTCCCATTTCACTATAAAAGGACTCCAGGGGCAACGCAGAAGAACAACAGCAAGAACCACCAGAAGACATCCATCCAGCATCCATCAGACACCCATCAAGCAACCATCCACCAAAGAAGAGAAACTCCGAAGACCCTAAGCGTCTGAGGAGAGCCTCCACCATAATACTAGTAGTGTGTAATTAGCCTCATGTAAAATAGCATATTGCAAGAAGGCTAAGCAATGTGTGCCTGCCCTGTAAGGTAATTTCCTTTCCGTTGTAAGACCCTTCGGGGGTTCCTGAAAGGGAAAACCATATGTAAATTAGTTTGTGGAAATGAAGTAGTTCTGGCTTTGAAAATCTCTACGTCCTGTCAGTTCGGTTTCTATGGTTTGAGTTTTTATGCTAGGGACCCTATAGGAGAAACCTCTGCGAGCCGTTCTTAGAAGTCCCCGAGAGGGTAGGAGAGCGCTGTCGCCATAGAGAAGTGTTCCTTCTGGTGGAATCACTGGGAGACGATAAAGATTTATCTCATACAGACTTGAACGAGGATAGCGAGAAAGACTTAGCTACTTCGAAACAAACTAGTGACAAATATGGTGAGTACCGAGTAGGATCAAAACAACCGTGTCTAAAACCCTATTGAATTGTTGGTTTCGCCAACCCGCAAAGATCTGTTCAAAATTAGTAATTAGTTAAATCTGAATTAAAATCCATATCACTTCTTGATAGTGGCAAGCATTGCATTGTAGCAAGTAGTTCCATAACACTGTAGCAAGTGGCCAAAGCATTAAGAAAAGGCATTCAACCTGCATACTCATTTCGCAGAGCATATAGGAAGAATTCTCTGCATAAATTAATATTTGCCAGTTTGTTCCATGTTGGTATCAGAGCATAGTCGAACCTGAATTTAATAACAAACTTTCATATTGGTCATAACAAACTTTCATACTGGTATCAGAGCAAGGTTTTAAAAGCATTTATTGCAAGGTTAAGTTAAGTATTAGAAGGTTAAGTCAAGGTTAAATTAGCAAGGTTAAAAGCATTTATTTTGTATCAAAGTTTAGTAATAAATCATCAGAGGTGGATTATACAGAGGTAAACTCTATCAAGAACATCAGTACGAAGGATAATATTGACATAAAGTGCAGACTCAACTCTACAGAACCTCATAATTGGCACACGTCACAAGGTCAGTTGAATTTAATTGTTGATCTATTATATAATTTTCATATTACTTGGGTTAAGAGACAAGAAGATTTAGATATAAAACTAGAAAAATTATATAAAGATTATAGGACTCTCCAAACGCAATATTCTCTGTTAAGTGATAATATAAACCTGGTATTAAAACTTTCAAAAGAACATAATTTAGAGCTAGGAAAAATAAGTAAGAATAGTGATTATATCAAGAAAGAAGTTGTATCGTTATATAAGATAATAAACTCAACTCCTAATCTAGAAAGAGTTTCATCTAGTAAAGAAGTTAAAAGCGTATTGGATAGAGAAGTAATTCAAATCAAAGAATTAGTAGAAGAAATTAAGAAGTTAGTACTTGCATAGTATATGTTAAATGGAATTATCTAAGAGCATCCTTAGAAAAGATAAGGGACTCCAATTAATAAATAAAGATACAAGACCATTAACAATGATAGATAAAATAAGATGTAAAAACGAAGACATAGATGACTTAGAAGAAGTTATAAATATAGATAGAGATCTAGAGAGATATCAGAAGGATACATTGAGAAAAATAAAACCGCAACAGATATATAGAATGGGAATGTTTGAGAATAAAACAGGGTTATATCGTATATCTAGAGAAGTAGAATTAAGTGTTGTATCACGACCAGTAGAATTAAGCATAGTAAGTAAGCAATTGGAAAATAGTCTAAAATATTCTGGATATAAATATATACATCAAGGGATGTATATAATAGGAATTAAAGGAATGACTAGAAAGAAATTAGGAACGAAGGTTTTGGTAACCTTATTAGACAAAAGATGGGATACAGTAAATAAAGCTGCATTACGATTTTTAGAAGGAGACATGAATGAGAACATGCTAATTACCTATATAGCACCAGATTTAACGATGCCCATAAAAGAATTTATAGAAAAAATGTGTTTTGGTTTCCAAACCAAGGGGTATGAAGATTTTAAAGGAACAAATCTCTTAGTAAGCATAGAATTTGTAGGAAGACTAACTAATAAAAGTGGGTCTAGATATAAGGTAAATGTCAACAATGTCATTGACAGTATGCAATCAAAAGGAATACAATTCATGAGCCCATTAAAAATTGGATCTGAAGAAAGAGCTGGTGAAGAATGGAATATAAGTGAATTGGTTCAAAGTAAGGCGTTAAAACAACCTGAAGATTACATAAGTTATGAAAATGGTAAAGGTAAAACTAGTATAAGATTTATGAACTATAGGTCAAGAACATTAGAAGATATAAGTCCCGAAGTACCTAAACAAGAAGTTGAAAGTAATAGAAGATATAGTGTAAGCGAATTTATGGAAAAACTTGATTTAGAAAAAGAAATAAAATATTTCGAACAAAAATTAAAACAGATAGATGAAGAATATAACAATAGCATGACTCATGAATGGCCTGCAATAAAAGAAAAAGAATTGTATTTTAGAAGAGAATTATCTAGGCTTATAAGATTGAAATGGGAAAAAGAACAAGCCATAGAAAATATAGAAGTACAAAAGAAAAGACAGAAGTTAACACAAAAGGTAGTAGAAAAACCTATAAGAAGTAAAGTAGCTAAGATATTAAGTGAGGAAGAACAATGGGAAGAGAATTACAGAATACTATTAGAGAGCTATGAAAATGAATTTGAAGATGTTAAAGAAGAAGCTTTAGTTAAAGAAGAAGATGTTGATCAATATCCCCCAAACGACTTAGATATGCTAGACTCGGATGCCGAGAGAAATTTAGATAATGCAATAGAAGCTATGGATATAGAAGCAGATCCAAGAAAGAGAAGAAGGTATGGTGAAAGTTCTGTTAAAAATGAGGGAGAAATGATGAATCAAGTTGATTGTGAACATGATTGGTCTATAGGAAGAGGAGATTTTAATATAAAATGTGCTTTTTGCAAATATTACCCAAGCTTAGAAAATAGAGTCACATGTAGGATATGTTTAAGACAAGCATGTATAGGATGTGTTACTTGGAGAAATGAGACATGCAAAAAGGAAGAAAAGATAGAATCAGAAGAAGTATTACTGTCTACTAGAGTAAGAGTAATAGAGAATAGGCTAAATAAATTAGAAGCTGAAGTAGAAAACCTTAGATGGAATTATGAAAAAGAATTATACAATAAGGAGGAATATAACGAAGATGAGTCACCAGAAACGAGTAAAGTTCAAGAAGAGGAAGGAAAAGAAAATACTGAATTCAAAGAATCTACGATACTTGAAATGAAAGAAAAAACAATGACCGTAAAACATAATAGAAATAACAAAACTATAAAATTAAAAGATGCTATTACAAGTTTTGGAAGCAAGTATATAGTCAAAATACCTTTCAAAGACATATTAGGAATTAGGATACCAGTTAAAATAGTGCTTAAACCAAATATCTCGTATAAAATACTAGCCTTAGTAGACACGGGTTGCACAAAGAATATCATACATGATAAATACTTTATAAGATGTCCTGAATTAGTTCATACCATAGATGACGATGAAGCAGAAACATCCACAGATATGTCAGGAATTAGAAAAAATCATAATCAGTTAGCTTATAATATCGAAGTTCACATAAACGGAACAAAATATATTATAGATGAAATTACAATAAGAGACCTATCTATAATAAATGATGAAATGATTATTGGTTTAAGATTTTTACAACAATCACTCCAAACCACCATTATACATGAGCAAGGGATCACACTCATACCACACCAAGATAATCTCCCATATATCTCAGAAGTTCGAAAGCGTGGTTGTGACATCCTCTATTTTGTCGTATGTCACTTGTATTTTCGAAAACCCAAAAATAAATTAAAAGGGAATTGTTATATACGAAACCCTGTTATAATTAATTTAAATTAAGGTTTAAGCCAAAACCCTAGAAGACCTTTTTGAAAAATTCTGGAAAAATTCCAGTAATTCTTTGAAGCCATCATCAAGCAACCCTCCAAATTTCATATCCAAATTCCAAAGCTAGCTCGTGATTCCTTGGAGTTTTGCCGTCTTGTCGGGAGCTCGTCAAATCCATCAAATAATGAACAAACGAGGGAATCTCGTGCTCAAATTTTGAGGGGACCTTTTTGTATCCTAATCCGAATTACCCTCCAAATTTCAGCCCAATCCAGTAAGGAAACTCTGTTTTCTCGTTAAACAAGCCAAAGCCTATCTGAATTCTACCCGGATTAGAATTGAGTCCTAATCCAACCCCTCTTAGCCCAAGGCCCAACCCAGGTCGTCCAAGACACTATATAAACCACCCAAGACCCCTGCCCCAACCCCCATCACGAAATCCTCAAGTCCCAAACCCTAGCCGCCAAAATCCTCCCCATGAAACCCTTTTCTGCAGATCCTCTCATGCGGTGCCCAAACCAAGATTAGATGGTGCCATGTTGTAGATCTCGTCGAGACGGTCCAGATGGATACCGGATCATCAAAATCGGTGGAGAACGCGCCTGAAAAGCTCGCGGAGTTAGCCGCCCGCTCCGCCGCCGCCGCCGCCGCCAGCCGATCTCGGCGTCGTCGTGCCCCCGCCCGCATCCGCCCGCGCCGCGCAGCCCGCCGCGTGTCCCCCTCCGCCGCTAACCGCCGCGCGCTCGCGCGTCATCCCGCCCGCCACGCGTCGCGCCACGGTTGGCAGCGCCACCGCCATCCGCGGCCGCCACGCGTCGTCCATCGATGCCGCCGCGTGTCGCCGCCGTCGCCGTTCCGCCCTTGCTGCCTCCCGCCGCCACGCGTCGGCTTGCCGTTCGCCGTCGCCGCAGCCACTCCGTAGCCGCCGCGTGTCGCCCCAGCCGCCCGCTCTGCTTCGCTTCGCCCAGCCGCCGGTTCGGTCCGGTTGGGTCGGTAAAACCGGTTTATTTAATTCTGAAATTTCTGATTTATCCTAAACTTCCAGGAATTGTTCCGGGAGCATCCGAACTCCAAATTAGGTGATTCCAGAGCCATTATTTTCCATAAATCCCCTATAATTTTATATATTTTATTGAGCTATATGTTCTGTTGATTGTTTTGCTGTTTCTTGCTCATATGCATATACGCGTAGATCGTCCGTGTTCGCGCTGATCGGGAAGACTGCAGGAGCCGTTCGAAGGAGGCCCGCAAGACCCGGAGTACTACCAAGGCAAGATAGTTGCATCTTGCTCTCCCAAATTACAAAACTCACCCGTTTATTGTTTTTATTTTTCTCATGCATAAAATGATGGGAAGGGTAGAAACCTAATATTCACACTGCGTCATTGACCCTGTGAATTAGCCATTTATTGCTGCCTTATTTATTTTCCTAGCCTATCCTTGTGCATAGTTGCTAGTGCTCGTGGGTTGGTAGTTGATTTAGGTTCATTATTTAATTATTCTTGTGACTTGGTATGATAGGAGATGCTGAGTTACTTAACCTAATCAACTAAAACCTACGTGGCGTGTGTTGACTAAAGGTGGTATAGTCGGGTGGTTTTGTGGACTGTGGATTGTTGGAGGTAGTCACCTTGGTCTAAGGACTTTGGGCGTGTGCTTATCCGGCCAAATCATACAAGCGCAACCATAAGTGCTAGCATTAGCATGTCGGCCAACATGTGCTAGTCCTGGCTTAGTAGTTAGGGAAGACTGTTAACACACTTTACTTTGAAAAGATCGGGTCATGTCCGTTGGCTCAAGAGGGGCCCGAGTGCGAATCCTTAGAGGGGTATCGGTGTTAACAGAGGAACTAATGAATCGCCTTGTATTGTTACTTGGTGCAGGCTCCTAAGGAAGAGCTAAGATGCAAAAGTACCACTCGGCTTATGGGTAAAGTGTGCTACACTCTGCAGAGTTAAAACTATCATGATAGCTGCTCCCACGGTTATGGGAGGGAGGAAGGTCGTACATGGTAGTCTCATGTGTTAATAATTAACTTGATGGGTTGGTGTAGTTTGAGTTGTTCGAGGCAAGCTTTGATCTTCAGAGGGGCTTTCGAAGCCGAGCTCTGCGTGTTATCTTTGGGAGTCTGTATCAATACTAATTGCTCTACAAATTGTTTTACAACACTTTAATTAATATTGACTAGTGTAGGTGTTTATGCAAAATAGCCGCCTATTCTTGTTCATATCCTTGCATCATTTATAAGGACTCTTCTTTGGGTAGCCGTGTACTCACTATACAAAATCCACGGATAAATTTGTATTCAGGAGAAGGATTAGGTCCGGTGTATCTACAGGATCGGGAGGATCTTGTTCGGACTTTGATGAGGATTAGTGGCGCTCAAGGGTCGGATTGGAGCATCATCATATTTTTCGATGCATATTTGAATTTCCGCTCTGGTATATGATGGACATTATTATGTCATCCTTAATCAAACAAGTGTAATAAGTAGTTGTGTAACAATTACTTTTGCATAATATGTAATTTCTCTTAGTTATTATGGTGTGTGATGATGTTCAACAAATTGTCGCTCACAAGTTGCTAGCATTGATCTCGGGACTAGCAATGGATTGTGAGTGGATCCCGTGAAGCCGGGTTGCGACAAAAGTTGGTATCGAGCCGATCGACCCTAGGAAGCGTAGCTAGTCGACCTCTAAACCTTAAGGATTTATTTGCAATAAAATTGTGTTTAAACTCCTTTGCTACTTTCGATCTTTCTAAAGTCTAGTATCTCTCTACTAGCTAGGAATTCTTTGCTTTCACTCTTCCCTACTCATCTTCTAAATTTCATCTTGTCCTTGTCTATTCTTTCATCTTAGAAAGTTTTATTCTATCCACCCCATAATTCAAAGTTTAGTCGCTGGACCCAATTTGTTGAAGAAGAAGTTATATTGATTCCAACACCAACATCGAAGAAGAAGAAGAGACTGTCGTTGAAGGAAAGAAGAACGAAAGACTACTTCATGAAGATGAAGAGCCGTCACCTTCAAAAGATTAAGTGTAGAAGTCGCATAGTAAAACAAATTATTATATATTTTTGTGTGGAGTATACCGTATCAAATTTTGGCTTTCTATGTGAGATACGGATATTCATTAACTAGGTTAATAGTAGTATCTAGTTATTTCGTAGTAAATTGTTTGGTGTATTGCTTTGCCTTTAATTTATGCAACGACAAGGAGATCGACAAGAAGATGACGCAAGACCCGCCACTACAAATAAAAAACTGAAGGAAGGCGATGTACGAGGATCGAGGTAAGTGGAAAAATGTTTTTAAAAAATGAAGAAGGAAATTAAAAAAAAAAAAACTTGCGGATGCAGATTTGTTTTTCCTTTTAGTACAAATCCGTACACTTTAAAAAAAAATGTTGTATTTGGTTTTAAAAAGAGAGAGTTCTTCACTAAATAAACTTTAGTACTTCCTATGTATGGAGAATAAATAGCTGATAATGACAGCAATAGTATAACAACTAATTTGTTGTTTGTGATTGTAAACTATGCTTGAGTTGGATTTATTTGGATCATGCTTTCGTTAGCATGTGGAGTGTTGCTTCTTATTTGGATCTTTGAATGAAGTGATAAAAGCGTTTATAAAACTATTATATTCTAAGGATGTCGCATACCGGTTAGTCTTCTTTCCTATTCTTTCTGTCCCAGTAGCTGGCCCAGAGGGTGTGGAAGTGAAGCTCGTGGCAGAGGAAGATGCCGTGGAAGAGGTCGAGTCGTGGCCGTGGAGTTCACCGTTACCCATCAATCTACAAGAGGAGCTGGATCACCCAACCGACCAGAGAATGCAAGAATTTCAGTGTGGTCAAGCCAATGACCAAGGATAGTCAACCTAGCAGGACCGGTCAATGTCGCTCAAGAACCGCCACCGCAGCCGATGCCAATGCCAGGTTTGCCGCAGTCTAAGTTCAGAGAGTTCATGGGGACTCGACCACCGGAGTTTTCAGGCCGTGGATACCCAATAGAAGCATAAGATTACATAAAGAATGTAGAGAATAAGCTCTACTTAGCTAACTGTGATGATTATGAGAGTGTGCAATACGCTGCTCATATGTTGAAGGAGTATGCTGCCCATTGGTGGGAGAATTATTGCGCCACCAACCCAAACAATGTGAACATGGGATGGGTTGACTTTGTTGAGATCTTCAAGAACCACCATGTTCCGATGAGAATCCAAGAGGAGAAGAAGCACGAGTTCGAGGGACTGCGCCAGAATAACAGATCCATTGATCAGTATATCAGCAAGTTTATCGAGTTGTCTCGATATGCACCAGACTTAGTAGCTACTGAAGAGGCTAAGGTCTGGAGGATTCACTGAAGGGCTTGACACTTGGTATGGTGTTCAGCTGAAGCCGCTTCGTTGCGAGACATTCGACGATGTCACTGAAAGGGCTCGTATTCTGGAGGGAGCCCAGCGCAAGCACAATGATGAGAAGAAGAGGAAGTTCACTTCTCGGCAGTCTAGCAGCAATTCAAGGCCCAGGACTTATCAAGCTCCAAGTTTCAGGCAGAATCAGAGTCAGCAGAGGCAGTTTCAGAACTCGGGTTTCAAGCAGTCCTTTACTCCCCAGCAGGGAGGTAATTTTCAGCAAGTTTGCCAGTCGCAGCAAGCTGAGGCCAAGTGCAGAATCAGGCCAAAACTTCGATTGCTGGTGTGACCTGTTTCAAGTGCCATCAGCAGGGCCACTTATCGTATGACTGTCCGCTCAATAAGGGAGGCCAACCTCAGTGAGCCAAGGAGGGCCTTTGCTCGTCGGTGATTCAAGGGCAGAATCGTGGGAGTGCATTCATGACACCCCAAGGAAGTGGACGTGTGAACCAAGTCACGGTTGAAGAAGTGCAGAATGTTCAAGACTTTATTCTTCGTACGTTCTTGGCAAACTCAATCCCTGTTTCGGTTTGATTTGGGAGCTTCGCATTCTTCTATTGCAAGAGAGGTTGTTGTTGATAATGGTTGGAGGGTAGTACCCTTTAGGCAGTCTTTGCTTGTTCAATCACCTGGTGGGACAATGAATGCGAATGTGGGATGTTCAAATGTGGATATGGACATTGAAGGTTATAAGTTTCCCACTAATTTGGTTATGATCGTTTCCAAAGGTATCCAAGTGATTTTGGGAATGAATTGGTTGAGTAAGTATAAGGAGAAAGCTCAGTTGTCAAGTTGTATCACCTGAAGATGATGCGTGGAGTCGGAGAAGAGCGTCTGCCATTGGAAGAGACTCCGATAGTGAATGAGTTCATGGATGTTTTTCCAAAGGATTTGCTTGGAACTCCGCCAGATCGGGAAGTTGAGTTCAGCATTGATGTGTATCCGTGTACGGAGCCAATTTCTCAGTGTCCGTACCGTATGAATCCTAAAGAGCTTGCGGAGATGAAGACGCAGATTGAAGATTTGAAAGCCAAGGGCTTTATCAGACCAAGTGTTTCTCCGTGGGGATCGCCTGTGTTGTTCGTGGAGAAGAAGCATAAGAAGACCCTGAGGATGTGTGTGGATTATCGGAAGCTTAATGAAGTGACCATCAAGGATAAGTATCCATTGCCGTGTGGATGATTTGTTTGATCAGCTGAAGGGAGCCAAGGTGTTTTCTAAGATCGATTTGAGATCCGGTTATCATCAGATCAAGTTGAGATCAGAGGATATTTCCAAAAAAACAGCTTTTACTACCCGATATGGATTATATGAATATATTATGGTGTTGTTCGGACTCACTAATGTTTCGGCACATTCTACGATGCTTATGAATAAGGTCCTAATGAAGTATTTGGACAAATTCGTCGTGGTGTTCATTGATGATATTCTCATTTATTCTAAGAATGAGGAAGAGCATGCCGAGCATTTAAGACTGGTGTTGGAGAAGTTGAGAGAGCATCAGTTGTATGCCAAATATTCAAAGTGTGACTTCTGGGTTAAGGAGGTAGCATTTCTCGATCATGTTATCTCGGAGGATGGAGTGTCCGTGGATCCGTCTAAGGTCAGTGAGATTTTGGAATGGAAGGTGCCAAAGTCGGTTACCAAGGTCAGAGGTTTTCTTGGAATAGATGGTTATTATTGTCGTTTCATCGAAGGATTTTCTAAGATTTCTCGACCGCTCACCCAGTTGTTAAAGAAGGATGTTAAGTTCAAGTGGACAGCTCAGTGCCAAGGTAGCTTCAAGTTGTTGAAAAAGAAGCTAACCTCGCCACCGGTATTGGTTTTCCGGATATTCATAAAGACTTTGAGGTGTATTGTGATGCTTCGAAGTTAGGAATCGGATGTGTGCTTATGCAAGAAGGAAGAGTTGTTGCATATGCTTCGCGACAACTACGGCCCCATGAGTTGAATTATGCTACTCATGAATTGGAGTTAGCTGCAGTGATGCATGCTTTAAAGATATGGAGGCATTACCTAATTGGTAAACGTACCGAGATATATACGGATCATAAGAGCCTGAAGTATATATTCACCCAGCCAGATCTGAATATGAGGCAGAAGAGATGGTTGGAGCAGTTAGCGGATTATGACGTGGGTATCCATTACCACAAAGGTAAAGCTAATGTGGTTGCCGATGCTCTAAGTCGGAAGCCAAGAAGCAAGCATATTCAAGAAGAATTGGAGAAGTTGAATCTGATGATTGTTCCGCATAGTTATGTGCATAGTCATCTGTATATGATGGAAGTGCAGCCAGATCTCCAAGAGCAGATCAAGAAGGCTTAAGATGTTGATATTGGGATTCTCGACATTATAGTTGGGATAATCCTAGAGAAGGCACCAGGATTTAAGATGAATAAGAAAGGTATTGTTTGGTTTGATAAAAGGATCGTTGTGCCTACTCAAAAGAATCTTCGAGAGTTGATTTTGGAAGAAGCTCATGATTCAGCGTATTCTATTCACCCCGGGAGTACCAAGATGTATCTGGATCTGAAAGAGAGATACTGGTGGTCGGGAATGAAGAAAGATGTGGCAGAGTTTGTTACTTTGTGTGATATTTGCCAGAGAGTCAAAGCTGAGCACCAGAGACCGGCAGGTTTGCTTCAGTCTTTGAGAGTGCCTGAATGGAAGTGGGAAGAAGTCGGTATGGATTTCATTGTGGGCCTGCCGAGAACCCAGAGAGGTTTTGATTCGATATGGGTGATCGTTGACCGATTGACCAAAGTGGCTCATTTCATTCCTGTGAAGACAAGGTATGATAGTGCTAAGTTGTCAGAGATCTATATGTCAAAGATTGTGTGTCTGCATGGTGTTTCTAAGAGGATCGTGTCGGATCGAGGAAGCTAGTTCACGTCAAAGTTTTGGGAGAAGATTTATTCTCTATTGGGCACGCATCTAGCTTTCAGTAGTGCCTATCATCCTCAGACCGACGAGCAGACTGAAAGGACGAATCAAATTTTGGAGGATATGTTGAGAGCAGTGGCCTTGCCAGATTCAAATAGTTGGGATAATGCATTGCCATATGCAGAGTTCTCCTACAATAATAGTAGTTATCAGTCCAGTATTCAGATGGTGCCTTTTGAAGCTCCTTATGGAAGGAAGTGTCGTACGCCATTGTATAGGAATGAGACTGGAGAGCGAAAGTTATTCGGCCCAGATGCTTTGAAGGAGGCCGAGGATCAAGTCAAGATGATCCAACAAAGGATGAAGACCGCTCAGCCGAGCATAAGAGTTATGCCGACAAGAGAAGGAGAGAATTGCAGTTTGGGGGTTGGAGACCATGTTTATTTAAAGGTTTCGCCCATGAAAGGACTTCGTCGATTCCATGTTTCTGGGAAGTTGTCTCCGAGATATATTGGTCCGTTTCCAATAACGGGAAGGAGAGGAGAAGTTGCTTATCAGCTGGAGTTGCCAGAGCATTTGTATGGAGAGCATAATGTGTTCCATGTTTCGTAGCTCCGGAAGTGTCTGAGGTTGCCAGAGGAGCAGATGCCAGTTGAAGCTATGGATTTGCAAGAAGATCTGTCTTATAAAGAGAGGCCGTTTAAGATTTTGGATGTATCAGAAAGGTGCACCTGGAGTCGGTCTATCAAGTTTTGCAAAGTCCAGTGGTCCAACCATTCAGAGGCAGAGGTGACTTGGGAAAAGCAGGAAGATTTGCAGGCTGAGTTTTCAGAGTTGTTCGAGCCGGATTTCTCTGAATCTCGGGGTCGAGATTCTCCGTAAGGGGGGGAGGTTTGTGACATCCTCTATTTTGTCGTATGTCACTTGTATTTTCGAAAACCCAAAAATAAATTAAAAGGGAATTGTTATATACGAAACCCTGTTATAATTAATTTAAATTAAGGTTTAAGCCAAAACCCTAGAAGACCTTTTTGAAAAATTCTGGAAAAATTCCAGTAATTCTTTGAAGCCATCATCAAGCAACCCTCCAAATTTCATATCCAAATTCCAAAGCTAGCTCGTGATTCTTTGGAGTTTTGCCGTCTTGTCGGGAGCTCGTCAAATCCATCAAATAATGAACAAACGAGGGAATCTCATGCTCAAATTTTGAGGGGACCTTTTTGTATCCCAATCCGAATTACCCTCCAAATTTCAGCCCAATCCAGTAAGGGAAACTCTGTTTTCTCGTTAAACAAGCCCGAAGCCTATCTGAATTCTACCCGGATTAGAATTCGAGTCCTAATCCAACCCCTCTTAGCCCAAGGCCCAACCCAGGTCGTCCAAGACACTATATAAACCACCCAAGACCCCTGCCCCAACCCCCCATCACGAAATCCCTCAAGTCCCAAACCCTAGCCGTGCCGCTTCCCTTGCATGCCTCACACTGCCTCCCGCCGCCACGGCGTTTGTTGTCATCGCCGCCAGCCCACTCCGTAGTCAGCCACAGTGTCGCCTCAGCCGCCCGCTGCTGCTTCTGCCGCCCCAGCCGCCGGTTCGGTCCGGTTGGGTCGGTAAAACCGGTTTATTTAATTCTGAAATTTCGATTTATCCTAAACTTCCAGAATTGTTCCGGAGCATCCGAACTCCAAATTAGGTGATTCGAGCCATTATTTTCCATAAATCCCTATAATTTTATATATTTTATTGAGCTATATGTTCTGTTGATTGTTTTGCTGTTTCTTGCTCATATGCATATACGCCGTAGATCGTCCGTGTTGTTACCGATCGGGAAGACTGCAGAGCTGTTCAAGGAGGCCCGCAAGACCCGAGTACTACCAAGGCAAGATAGTTGCATCTTGCTCTCCCAAATTACAAAACTCACCCGTTTATTGTTTTTATTTTTCTCATGCATAAAATGATGGGAAGGGTAGAAACCTAATATTCACACTGCGTCATTGACCCTGTGAATTAGCCATTTATTGCTGCCTTATTTATTTTCCTAGCCTATCCTTGTGCATAGTTGCTAGTGCTCGTGGGTTGGTAGTTGATTTAGGTTCATTATTTAATTATTCTTGTGACTTGGTATGATAGGAGATGCTGAGTTACTTAACCTAATCAACTAAAACCTACGTGGCGTGTGTTGACTAAAGGTGGCATAGTCGGGTGGTTTTCTCGGATGTGGATTGTTGGAGGTAGTCACCTTGGTCTAAGGACTTTGGGCGTGTGCTTATCCGCCAAACCATACAAGCGCAACCATAAGTGCTAGCATTAGCATGTCGGCCAACATGTGCTAGTCCCGGCTTAGTAGTTAGGGAAGACTGTTAACACACTTTACTTTGAAAAGATCGGGTCGCGTCCGTTGGCTCAAGAGGGGCCCGAGTGCGAATCCTTAGAGGGGTATCGGTGTTAACAGAGGAACTAATGAATCGCCTTGTATTGTTACTTGGTGCAGGCTACTAAGGAAGAGCTAAGATGCAAAAGTACCACTCGGCTTATGGGTAAAGTGTGCTACACTCTGCAGAGTTAAAACTATCATGATAGCCGTTCCCACGGTTATGGGAGGGGAGGAAGGTCGTACATGGTAGTCTCGTGTGTTAATAATTAACCTGATGGGTTGGTGTAGTTTGAGTTGTTCGAGGCAAGCTTTGATCTTCAGAGGGGCTTTCGAAGCCGAGCTCTGCGTGTTATCTTTGGGAGTCTGTATCAATACTAATTGCTCTACAAATTGTTTTACAACACTTTAATTAATATTGACTAGTGTAGGTGTTTATGCAAAATAGCCGCCCTATTCTTGTTCATATCCTTGCATCATTTATAAGGACTCTTGCTGGGTAGCCGTGTACTCACTATACAAAATCCACGGATAAATTTGTATTCAGGAGAAGGATTAGGTCCGGTGTATCTACAGGATCAGGAGGATCTTGTTCTGGACTTTGATGAGGATTAGCTGGCGCTCAATGGTCGGATTGGAGCATCATCATATTTTTCCGATGCATATTTGAATTTCCGCACTCTGGTATATGATGGACATTATTATGTCATCCTTAATCAAACAAGTGTAATAAGTAGTTGTGTAACAATTACTTTTGCATAATATGTAATTTCTCTTAGTTATTATGACTGTGTGATGATGTTCAACAAATTGTCGCTCACAAGTTGCTAGCATTGATCTCTGGGACTAGCAATGGATTGTGAGTGGATCCCGGTGAAGCCGGGGTTGCGACAGTGGTGGATCACCAACAAAAATTGCATACATTAAGAAACCTAAACCCGCATTAAAGATAGAAGAAATACAAGAAGAAGAATTAGGTAGCAACATAGAGTACTTTTATATCACAAAATCTAATATCGAATGCATAGGGCTACAATCTTTTGCACCTAACTGGTACAGAGATATAAAATATAAACATGACATAGATAGAATCGTTCAGAGACTTGAAGACATTCAAATCATTGGGGAAATACCTATGAAACATTGGGATAAAAATTCAATTATTTGTAAGATAAATATAATAAACCCTGACTATATAATTAGAACTAGTCCTATAGAAGCTACACCAAAAGATATAGAAGAATTCAAAATGCATATAGAAGAGTTGTTAAAACTAAAGGCAATAAGGGAAAGTAGAAGTCCACATAGGTCTGCAGCGTTTATAGTAAGGAATCATGCAGAAATAGCTAGAGGAAAGTCTAGAATGGTTATAAATTATAGAAGACTAAATGATAATACATGCAGTAGAAGACGCTTACAATATTCCTAATAAACATGAATGGATAAACCGAATACAAGGAAATAGATATTTTTCAAAATTTGACTTAAAAGCTGGATTTTGGCAAGTAAAAATGGCAGAAGAATCAATAGAATGGACTGCCTTTACATGCCCTCAAGGTCATTTTGAATGGCTTGTAATGCCTCTAGGATTGAAAACGCACCAAAGATTATTTCAAAGAAAAATGCAAAATATATTTAATGAAAATCAAGACTTTATATTAGTCTACATAGATGATTTATTAGTATTTTCAAAAACATATAAAGAACATATTGCTCATCTTGAAATTTTCTTTAGAAAGGTAGAGCAAAATGGATTGATTTTATCTAAAAGAAAATGGAAATATGCAAAGAAAGAATCCACTTTCTTGGTCATGAGATAGGTGAAGGAAAAATATATTTACAAGAGCATATTGCTAAGAAAATCTTAGGATTCCACGATGCCATGAATGATAAGAAAATTTTACAAGAATTTTTAGGAATAGTAAACTATGCTAGAAATTATATAGATAATTTGGCAAAATTAGCGGGACCTCTCAGTATGCAAAGTTAAGAAAGAATGGTCAAAAGTATTTTAATTCAGAAGATATTAGATTAGTGAGAACGATAAAAGACAAAGTGAAAAATTTAGAACCATTAGAATTACCGTTAGATGATTATTATTTTATCATTGAAACTGATGCCTCTAAAGTAGGATGGGGCGGTATATTAAAATGCGAAACCAAACAAATATTCATCCAAAATAGAAGAAAAATTTGCAGATATGCATCTGGAAGCTATAAGTTAAAAACTGTAAATAATACTGATAGAGAAATATTAGCTATAATTCATTCAATTAACTCGTTTAGATTATACTTAGGCTTTAAAGAATTTACAGTCAGGACAGACTGTGAAGCAATATGTAGGTATTACAATCAACTCAATAGTAAAAAGAGTTCTACTAGAAGATGGATTTTATTTGAAGATATCATTGCAGGAAATGGTTATAAAGTAATATTTGAGCATATCAAAGGAAAAGATAATAGTTTGCGGACTTATTCTCTCGCTCATCTATTTTGCAGAATGAAGAAGGCTTATAGTCCTCAATATGGAGTGGATACCTTTACCTTTGGGGTGATAATAAGCTCAAAGTATTTAAACCAAATACTTTTAAATTTAAACCTAAAAGTCACATTAAGATTGATGAAGCACAAGAATGCATATTAGATAATTTCTGGAATCAATATATGAATAAGCATGAAGATCTTGGATATTTCTTATCCATTATCAATAGCTTAGCAGAATATTTTCATTTGATCAATGAAATGATAACGAATAAGCAAACTCAAGAAGATAAGCCTATATATGTGATATTTGAAGGAAGTGTTCCTGGCATATACATATCATTTGAAGAAGTGATAAAACAAAAAAGAGAAGCTAGGCCATATGGATCAGCTTCTTAGAAGAAGTATATTGATATTGAAGAAGCATTATGCAGAGCAAGAGAAATCATAGGGGAGAATTATTACATTGAACCAGCTGCAAGAGCATATATTCAGAATTACCATAAGAAAAATACAAAGGCATCATCATCATCATCTATAATTACAAAAGAAGAAGATGATCCCGCAAAAAAATTGACATATAAAGAATGTTTAATGAAAGAAGTTGACCCCCTAGATGGGTCATACATAGATTGGAAAATAGATGAGAAGTTTGATGAAGTATCTCCTAAATGGAGAAGCAATATAAAAGAAGAAATATTGAATATTGTCAGAAAAGAAATTGCTGATAGATTTGAAGACTTGAAAAAAGCATGTGATGAAAAATTAGATATGACGCTCGCAGATGATTTTGAAATGGATATTGCTGGTCATGGGCAAGAGTCCAAATAATTTTCATCAGTTGATAAGAATAAATTTGAATTGATATACACAGATATTGATAAATTTGAATTGATATGAGATATATATATAGAGGAATGCTAGCGTGTATATATATAGAGGAATGCTAGCGTGCACCCCAGAGCACGGAGAGATCCGTGCTCCCAACTCGTTTTTGAAATCCAAGATGTCTAACAACTGATCCGAACCGTTTATCTTGTTCGTCTCACTGAAATGTAGCCAGTGACCAAGTTTCGTATTTTTTTGAATTTATTTACTATTTGTTTCCTATTTTCAAAAATCAGCCTTCCACTTAGTCCTGGTGCGTCCAAAAAAGCTGATTTTTGAAAATAGGGAGCAAATAGTAAATAAATTCAAAAAAATACGAAACTTGGTCACTGGCTACATTTCAATGAGACGAACAAGATCAACGGTTCGGATCAGTTGTTAGACATCTCGGATTTCAAACGCTGGGAGCATCGGCCGTGATCCGTGCTCGGGTGCACGCTAGCATCTCTCTCTCTCTCTCTCTCTCTCTCTATATATATATATATATATATATATATATATATATATATATATATATATATATATATATAATCTCTTAACATTTGACATAAGTCAATCTTGCACAAATGCATGGGTCTCGTCAACTTTATGTAAAGAATCTCCAACCCTTCAAATTAATTGATCCTATGTACGTAGGAAGGCAATCCATTTATAGATAAGCTCATACTAACCACGTATATCGTGGGTTGAAGGTTATATAAAAAAGTCCTCAACTGAGTATGATAAAATGGAGAAAATCTATAGACCAACTATAGTAGGTTCATATTACAGTGACATAAGTGAAGAATAAAAGATCTAAACTATCAATCGTAGTGGGTCAAGAGTATACAATTTACAAAGAAAGAATCTATATATCAACTATAATTAATAGAAATAAGAAAATACTGAATAAAATTCTCATATAAATTATGAGAGAAAAAAGACCATCAATTATTATGGGTGATATTATAATTTCTTAGATTGAAAGAAACACTTCATATCAACTTTAATTGAATAGATATTTGAAATAAAGAATAATAGAAAAGAGTCCATACAACTACAAATCTAGAAAATGAGGTCTTCAACTACAAAACATCGAAGCACAGATCAATGCATCCATAGAGGCAACAAATGGTGATGTGGGAGACGTATGCTCACGTCAATAGGAATAGGTAAAAATAAACTTGAGAAGATGGATATCCACATGGAGAAGCAACCGGCAACCGCAAGGCTTGAGAACAACTGAACTATCATGGAGGATTTAAAATCTATTCAAGCTGTGAAATTTTCAATTTTTTTATAAAATGCAAATACAATTAGATTTCAATATTTTAGTCAACTCATTACTATATAGTGAGGGGTAATATTGGTATTATAGTAGGTTCTAACGGTGTAAACAAATAAAATGGTGTAAAAAATGAAAACGAATTGCAATGGTATATAAAGTACGTAACATGATTTTATTATGGCACAGATGATATTGTAATCCAAACCAGTGGCATAGCAAATATTTTTTCTGTATCCGCTCAAATTCGGTCGGGCAAATTTGGATCTTGGAGCATTGACCTACTTCTATGTATAGATTGGAGAGCTGACTTAGCACCTAGTAATCACCGCCTCTTGCGTCCCGCACCGCGTGCAACGGTAATTAATATACAAGTCCGTTGATTTATGTCTATATATGAGTATGCCATTTCGAGAGTTGATATTACATCGAGTACATATATAATTGAGATTCTCACCGTTAATCAAGTCTTATCTTCTGACAGTTTTCCTGACAGACGATACGTCTCTCGCGAAACTACTATACAGGGCGGACCATGTCGATCTCGACGTGCCATGCGAGTACAGTTGAAGTACTTAGTTTAACTTGCTGCATGTGGTTTCAACTTTTTTTTTTGTCGTCTCTTAATATCTTAAAAACACTTCTTAAAGCTCTTGATGTCTCGTTAGTAGTGCAAATATTTTGGTTTCTTGATCATTACATTTCATCTTTTCGACAGCAGCAAGGACACATTACCGCGTAGCGAAATTACTTGTCTATATAAACATTGGGCCACTGGAAACAGCGTCTTCTCCTGCGCCGCTGGTTGCTTCCGCTTCCAGCAAAGAACCAATACCAGCTAGCGATGTTGTATGAAACCCAAAATCAACCCCAGCATCAAACCCTCTAATCCGCCTATCATTCGTTCAGTTCGCTTGTCGCCTAGCTTGGTCTCCTGCAATGCCCAAAGCACTCAAGTTCCGGCTCATCAGGCTGTTCTGCACTTCCCACGTAACCTACCTCGTCGCCATCCTGATCATCCTGCTCACCACCAGAAGCATATCGCACCAGGAGCACCATGGCCGCCGCGCCGGACAGCAGCGCCACCATCCTTCACCTCCCGTCGTCAGCGTGATGAAGCAATGCGACATCTTCCATGGCGAGTGGGTCCCCGACGCGGACGGGGCCCGGTACACGCACACGAGCTGCTCCATGATCCAGGAGCACCAGAACTGCCTCAAGTACGGCCGCCCGGACCGGGGGTTCTTGAAGTGGCGGTGGCGGCCGGCGGGGTGCGAGCTGCCGCGGCTCGCACCGGCGCAGTTCCTGGAGCTGGTCAGGCACAAGTCCCTCGCGTTCGTGGGGGACTCGCTGGCTAGAAACCACATGCAGTCCCTGCTCTGCCTCCTGTCCCAGGTAACCTTCCTGCAGTGAATCACCTCGGAAATTTCTTTCCAACTCCACTATTGGGTGCAAAACCTTCCTGCATGAATCACCACGGAAATGATCGGTGCAAATAATGGCCGACAGTTGGGTCCCGTTGATTCAGTGAGGGCGTTGTTCTTATTACTTGTTTGCACATGACTATTTTTGGTAGATTTGCAAGTTCGTATGCGTTAATTAGAAGGCATTTGCGACTGCGCATTTCAAGCTTGCAATTACAGGTTGAGTACCCGAAAGACGTGTCGCCGACGGGGAGCAGGGAGCAGAACAAGGTATACCACTTCGCGGAGCACAACTTCACGGTGTCCGTGTTCTGGTCTCCGTTTCTTGTGCGAGCCAAGGAGCCCCTGCAGGACGGTCCGGGGCACACCGGGCTATGGAGCCTGTACCTAGACGAGCCCGACGCCACCTGGGCATCCGCCATCGCCGGGTTTGACTACGCGGTGGTGTCGGCGTCCAACTGGTTCACCCGGAAGTCGCTGTTCTACGAGCGGCGGCGGCTGGTGGGCTGCAGCGCCTGCGGCCGCGAGTACGGCGTCCCGGACCTCACCTTCCTGCACTCGCAGCGCGCGGCGTTCCGCACGGCGCTGCGGGCCATCGCCGGCGGTGACGCCGGGGTGAGGGGCAAGGTGGTGGTGCGGACGCTGTCGCCGATGGCGCACTTCGAGGGGGGCACGTGGGACAAGGGCGGGGACTGCCCGCGCACGCGGCCATTTAAAGCAAACGAGACGGAGCTCTCGGGCGTGGACCTGCACTTCTACACGGCGCAGATGGAGGAGTTCGCGGCGGCGGAGGCGGCGGCGCGGACCAAGGGGGTGCGCATGGCGCTCATGGACTCGACGGCCGCGATGCTGCAGCGGCCGGACGGCCACCCCAGCCGGTACGGGCACCGGGCGGACGAGAAGGTGGCCATGTACAACGACTGCATCCACTGGTGCCTGCCCGGCCCCGTCGACGTCTGGAACGACATGCTCTTCCAGATGCTGCTGTCTTGACAAGCTTCGCACCGCGCAAATTTTTTTTGATCGACACGTACTGCACGGCACGGCACGCTCGGCTGTGCTCACGGGCTCACGGCCGGGCCAAGTTCAAAACACAAATCACACTGTAAAATCAATGCACACTGGTATGGACTGGGATAGGATTTATTATGATTTACAAAGCAAGTGAGATGTAATGTTGCACCTCCATCAAATTTTGTTGTCACACTAACTAGCAACTTAATGGTGGCGACTGGCGTGACAACAGCGGCACCGCCTCAGGAGCCACAAGAACGGTCGAGGCGGCGAAAGATGGATCCATATCAGTAGCGGGACTTAGGTGAGATATACGGAGTGTTGACTGTTGACTTAGCGGCCAAAGGAAGGGATGGAGCGGCGAAGGCGTCATCAGCCATGGGCAGTAGCTGAAAACGGCGAGGGAAGCGCGTAGAGAAGATCTGGTGAGGACGGAGATGGCACGCACGTCGAGGCAGAGGCGGAGGAAGGGGGCTGAGTGTAATCCCTTTCTAGAAAAAAGGATTCAAAGGATTGCCTGGTTCCGTGTGCCGGGGGCAAGAGGAGATGGCGAAGGACCCGGCCGATGGATCACGTGATCACGTCCGCGATTCGTTCCGTCGGGTGTCAGCGCCGTAGGTTCATACTGTCATACTGCCGCGGGTCACTTGACGACGTGGTTACCTGTAATCAGCTATGCCAGCCAACGCCGGCTCGTGGTGTTTGTTTGTACAAAGCCGTCATGGGAAGAGCGTCGCCGCGAAGACTGCACAGCCTGCAGGACATGGAGCGATCTGCGATCTCCGATCAGATCGGGTCTTCCACGGGAGCGAGCTCTCCGGCTCTCGTAAACAAATCGTGCGTACTTACGTACTTGGTCAACTCGTAACGGGGTTCTCCGATCTCCATGAATCTATCGATGCGCATTGAATGGTTTTTGCACGGTGCTGCCCCGACCCGATGAGAAATCGACGCTAATCAAAGCTGCGCTCGTGTTTGTGGCCACAAATGGGCACCGGTGAGCATTCAACAATAGCTTCTGGTTGGTGCCACAACGATACCGCTGCTAGGCCCCGATTGGAGCATTATCAAACATCATCTATTAGGGACGATATACTACTTTTATAGGCTGTTTGGTTTGCTGCATTTACAGATAATTGCATCTATAGATGCAGAATCTTGCTTTTTTCTTGTGTTTGGTTGCTTGTATCTGGTTTTGAGCCTGGCTCTGTGGATGCAAGATTCTCCATCAGACTGACTCTAGAAAACACGTAAAATGAGCGTTTCTCGGATGCGCAATCATGCCGCCTCGTGTTCTCACAAGATAGAGTCACAAATCGATCACCATATCAAGCCATGCATGGACCGCCACGTAGCGGTAAGTTTTTTTTTTTTTGTTTGTATCTTTTATTAGTATATCCGACATCGAACCGATTATAAAATGGATTTACATTTTTTTCGAACAAAACTAGACCTCACTCGCAATATAAATTTCAAAATAATTAAATTTCAAAATATTCGCCTACTAAACACTCAACCAAACACTGCTCTCAGATCTCAGACATCCCAGATCTCACCAAATTTCATTGAGTCGGACGAGCCAGGCTCGTGAGAAAAGGCAACCAAACAGCCTATTAAATAAAAAAATAGATGGTGTGTCGTCTGGCATGTCATTAGCATGTCACAGTTCGTGTACAGAAATGGGCTAATAGTTTGTTATAGATGTTGATAATGACGGAGCTTAGGCTGGGCTTTAGCGTTAGCCTCGAATGTGAGCTATTAATGTATTGGGCATGTATACTTAAAAAAATAGATAAATAAATAAAAATAATTAGGACTCCATGGAGCCTGTGCTCCGTACCTAGTTTAAAAACAATTAATTGTGCAGTTATTGCATTCACACCTTTGTATGATAAATGACAACGTTGTTTTGCATATATCTACTTAATAAGCACGAATCTTACATGAATCCGACGGCAACAAAGCATGGAGCACTGACTCCATGGAGTTATCATATTAGATTTCACTGCCAAGCGTCGAAGGTTATTATACTGGGTTTCTCCTTCGCTAAGCGCCGAAGGTTATACTATGGGACTCCTCTGCCGAGCGCCGAAGGTTATCATAATAGACTTCACCGCCAAGAGTCGAAGGTTATTATACTGGGTTTCTCCTTCGCCAAGCGCCGAAGGTTATCATATGGGACTCCTCCGCCAGGCGCCGAAGGTTGTCATATCAGATTGCTCCTAATCGTCTGATTCACCTCTAGCCTTTGGTTCTTGTTTTGCATCTCACTTCCGATGCCACCGCTTAGTAGCTCAGAAGTCCAAGTGCCAGCACAAAGCGCACGACGGCATGGGACAACGTGATGATCTATGACAAACATCTACTTTCAAGTTTCAATCCTCGTCGATAATCGGTGTTAAACTTGTGTTTACTTACAAGCACTCCTAGAATGCGCTGTGGGTAAGAGTTCTTTACGCCATCCGATCGAACATGTACATTTTAGATAGGGCTCTTTTACGGTACTTACTAATTAATATGAGCCGTCCACTCCTCTTGATTGAAAGGTTTAGATTAGTCTTCACTTTTTTATACTGCAAAGTTAGTATATTATACTACAAACGTAGTATATCTCTCGGGAGGGTATAATTGACTTTTCATACAATTAAATGCCATGAAAAATAAGTAAGCTATTAAATTATAGATTAAAATATATATGCGTTGTGATTAATTTAATAGTTCATACTTCTACGCATTAAATTTATGAGTTTTTTTATTTCTCTTCCAAATTCAAGGAAAATATGAAAAATTTAAATCGAACAATTTTTTTGAAAAAGAAAAATCGCTATGGTTTCTCGATAAATCGACTATCACTAGCATGAAATTGTTCAAAAAGATTGAGAATTTGAACGGGTTTTCAAGAATTGAAGGTTTCTCAATAAATCGACTATGACTAGTATGAAATCATTCGAAAAGGTTGAGAATTTGAATGGATTCTTCAAGAATTGAATGTATTGGGAAAAGTTTATATCTAACCAAAAAATGCAAATCGCTGGATTATTGAGTTTCCATGGATGACTTTAATTACTCCAATTTCAATGGCATCACACGCATGGTGCATGCAATTAGTTTCCTTTGGCATGATGCATGTTGCTATGACACAACTAATTACACTAATTTATTTCCATACTAGTATGATGCATTTTTCCATGGCGTTAATTGTGTATGCAAATCTATTTCCATGCGTTAATTATGGGGTGCATTAATTACCATGCGTTAATTAGCTGATCATGCTAATTTGTTTCCATGTGTGAATTACCTGATGCATCCAATTAGTTTCCATGCATGCAATTAATTATTTTGATTCCAATTGTTTCCTTCTATGCATGCACACCATGAAAGAAAAGACTAAAACGTCCTAACAAACGGACGGTTGGATCTAAAATATACTGCTATGGTAGTATTTTTTTTGTAGGTATCGTAAAAGAGCCCTTTAGATATACTCATCGTCTAACCCTAAAGACGTGAGAGGTAATAGTCCATTGGATCAAGCAAAATGAGCGGCTTATATAGTAGTTTTTGTGCATCTTAAAAATCCTCTTGCTTATATATGTCTGTGGTTTCAAGCTCATTTTGCTATTTTTTAAATTAATGCAATAGATGTTTATAATTTTATATTTGCTATCCTGTAGTATGGTATAACTATAGTATTATTATATACCTTCGGAGTTTGATATCGATAGTGATAGAGTAGGTCTCTATTTAGCCTCCTCTTTAAAATTTTCTAATTCCGTCATTAGGAACCGGAGTGTGTACCAAAGTGTCATGAGCATCGAAGTGTATACTAGAGTGTCATGACGTGCACGGTGCGCTAGAGTGTGTCATGGTATGTCGTAGTGTACACAAAAAAAATGGCATATTATGTCCGTAGTGGACTAACGTGTATCATGGTGTGTCATAGAATTTCGAATTTTATTGTGGTGTGGCAGGTTGTCTAATGGAATTTCATGTGTACCATGGGGGTGCCAAGGTGTACCTGCTCTTTGTGTGTCATTGTAGTGTGCTAGAGTGTTTTATGGTGTTTCACTATAGCGACGGTTGTGTTATGTACCATAGTGTATAAAACCGGCAGAATAGGGTACTTGGTTGTAGTTGTCACAACTTATTGATAATTGCAAAGATCAAGATCAAGAAGATTTGATATATCATATCCATACGATATTTGACGTTGCAATTGATCTACCCCCATCCCATGTTCGTCATTTATTTTACGTGTATTGCATGATTGTGGATAGTGGTACTTAAGAATTAAGGTGAAGTATTCTCGCTTACTCACACTTTCTTGAAACATAGTGTGATAAATGTTCAGAAGGCATTGAAGTAAGAAGACATCGAGAATATTGTCATAAGAGGGAGCATATACTAAACACTGATCAGTATATATGTAATCCTGATGATTTCATCGATAGTCAAACCCAAGGGGGTTGACATGGAGATCAATTTTAGAATGTTTTACCACGCCACTATATAGATTCCAAAGATCCATACTACAAAGGTCTAGAATTTACCTTTATCTTGAGGATCTAATCATGAAGATTATATAGTTCCTTTTTTATTTGCGTTTTGGTTTGGTTTGGTTGAGTCAAAAGTTAAGAAGGTTTAAAAAAGACAAAAAAAAATGTTAAAAATATTTGAGTAAAATGCACGGCCGGTCCCTAAACTATTAGCCGATTATCATCTAGGTCCCTATTCTTTGAAATTGCATTTTTGGTCCCTAACTTTTCAAGTTGGTTCGTCCCGCTCCAAATCTGCCACCTGACAGTACTAGAGTTGACGTGGCGCTGACATGGCTGTCCATGCCATATAAATTACTTTAAAAATACAATAAATCCTAAAAAATTCCATAAATCATAAAAAAAGGGAAATCATAAAACAATTCAGGAAAATTCATAAACATACGGGAAGATCATTAAAATAATCATTAAAAAGGGGAAATCATTAAATATTCATGGAAAATCATTTACAACATAAAAATATGAAAATCATAAAATTATGGAAAGAAACATAAAGATGTCGTGGTCGCCTTTAATGCCTCTATAGCTGTAAGCGCAATACCTCTAGCATCATGGCGTATGAGAGCACTCAAGTAGTCAAGTGCTACTTTTTTAATTTTTTTAATGATTTTTATGATATTCCCTTTTTTACGGTTTTCCTAGTTTTCCAGTCAATTTTCCAATTTTTAATGATTTTTCCTGAATTTTATATGTTTTTCTTCATTTTTATGATATTACCTTTATTTATGTTTTATTATCAGTTTTCCATTTTTTTTAGAATTTTGCTGAATTGTTTTATGATTTTCTGGTTTTTTATGATTTCTAGAATTTTTCAGGAATTTTTCTGAATTTTTTAAGTAATTTATGTGACATGAACGGTCATGCCAGCGCCACATCAGCTCTAGTAATGTTACGTGGCAGGTTTGGATCAGGACGAACCCACTTAAAAAGATTAGGGACTCAAAACTGCAAATACGAGAAAATCATTAAAATAATCATTAAAAATGGGGAACCATTAAAAAATCATGGAAAATCATTTAAAAACAGAAAAAATGAAAATCATAAAATTATGGACAGAAACATAAAGATGGTGTGGTCGCCTTTTATGGCTCTATAATTGTAAAGGCAAGGCCTCTAACATCATGGCATATGAGAGCACTCAAGTGCTAATTTTTCATTTTTAATGGTTTTTATGATATTCCCTTTTTTGTTTTCCTGGTTTTCTATCAATTTTCCAATTTTTTTTAAAAGATTTTTCCTGAATTTTATATGTTTTTCTTCATTTTTATGATATTACATTTTTTTTGTTTTATGTTTTTTATCAGTTTTTAATTTTTTTTTAGAATTTTGCTGAATTGTTTTATGATTTTATGAATTTTTTTATGATTTATAGAATTTTTCTGGATTTTTTCTAAATTTTTTTAAGTAATTTATGTGACATGGATTGCCATATCAGCACCGCGTCAGGTCTAGGGCTGTTACGTGGTAGGTTTGAACCGAGACGAAACCACTTAAAAAGATTAGGAACAAAAAACTGTAATTTCAAAAAACAGGGACCAAAAACTGTAATTTCAAATAACAGGGATCTAGATGAGAATCGACTAATAGTTTAGAGACCACCTGTTTATTTTACTCAAAATATTTTTAAGATCTTTAAAAAAATCTCACAAAGTTATAAGAAATTTTTTACAAAATGGCACAATATGAGTATGTTATTACAGAGCATCAGTATGGGCATAAACATCTTGCGAGTATAGTGCACGTTGTCCTTGCATAAACAAGTTTAAAATGAAAATTAAAATCCAGATGGCGAAGAAAGACCACCACAGCCATCTCCAGTAGACTACGGTCAAAAGGCCCTTTTGTACCTGTTTGCAACACATCAATTTCAAGAAATTTTGCAGAACTTAATTTCATGGGAATCAGCTCAGCCCACACATTCCAAATAGGCGCTTGGCTATCATCAAAAGAAAACAAATAACCAATGCCAGTTCCAGCACTCATACGGAAAAGGCTATAACGAGACATATAATTAGATTAAGCGGCTAGCTTTATTCTTCCAAAATACTAGTCCATTGACAACAAAATAATAGCAATGCTAAACAGTGACTTTTCCCAGGTTCTCAGATAGCAATACATTCATTTCAGAGTTCAAACCGCCACACTGATATAGTAGTTCTTAAGATCCACTCGTCAAGATGTTGCATAAATCAAAACAAACCTTAGGAAGACTGTCGGAGCTCTGGGCGCACAAAATCTGCGTCGGCAGGCACTGAGATGTCAACAGTGGGCCTCAACTCAGCGCAGACGTTAATGGCACCATGGACAGGGTCGGACAAGAAGTTGCTGATGAGGTCCTGATTAATTGGTGCATTATTGTCGACAGTCACGAAGGCCTGTTGGGTTAAGATGTAGTCAAACCGTGGTGCCCATTTCCTTGATCCCAAGCGCGCTGTCGTGGAGCAGTTATCAACCATGAAGGCCACCCCACGAGCGTGCATGAATGGATTCAGGGAGTCCACAGACTCGATCACAGTCTCGTTGATAATCTCAGAGTAAGAGTGGCCTTTCTTTCTAAGGATCTCAATCTAACAGTGGTGCAGAAGAGAACAAATGAATAAACATTTTACTAACCAATATATAGTCAAATCCTAATTTGAAATAAAGGGGTCTAACCTGAGCCATCATTAATGCAACATACACTCCTGCGGTGAAGGGATGTAACGGGCCAAGATCACCTTGTGGACGGGTTGAACGCACCCTTTCTCCCACCTTCCACATTCGTGTTTGATCAATGTTGCCCATAGGGAAAGCAGGGAGCCCTTCCTTTTCCTATAAAAACATAACAAGTTATGCATCGAGCATACATTTTGTCTCAATGGATATCCATGAAATAAATACAATTTTAATTATTGATTAAAGTGTATGGAATTTCTTACATAAAATCTCCTCCCAGCCAACACAACACTTCTAATTTCACTTCCAGAAGAAACATCTTCATAGCATTCATACAATATATCCATGCATGGGTAGTAAGCTGCGCTGTATGCCGCATTGAACTGCTTTTTTCCTTCTTCCGTAAACGAGTCGTAGACTTTAAGCATCCCCTGGTACCATATCAAGCACTATAATAAGTAAAGCGCAAAGGAAACGAGACATCTTGAAAAAATAAAAGTCTGCATACCTCCTTTGAAATTGTTTTTGAGATGATTCCAGTAATGCCCTCTACAGTGTTCTTATATGCCAAGTCCTCATCCATTCCTTGTTCTGTGTATCTCCTGAAAAGGGCCTCCACAATGCCATGAACAGCGCCAAGCAAAATACCTGAATAATTGATTATTATTAGTCACGAGCTAACGGCCAAAATTTAAGGCAAACAGGAAAGTAGGTCACCTCGCTCGCCAAAAATATCACTCCGGTACTCTTGCTCTAAAGTAGTAGCGAATGTGAAAGGAGAACCTAAAGCAACCGACCACCCTAGAGCAACATCTGTAGCCCTTCCATCAACATCCTATATGCAAAGGACAATAGAAGGACATGCAACAGTGATAAGCAAATATAAACTTGAAGAAAGAAGCAAATAAGTATTCACCAACATAAAATTAAATAAGTTAAATAGTAAACGATATGTGCGACCCACTTGAAACATACCTGGTGAACAGCAAAACTAGAGTTGATACCAGCACCATTTATCTCTTTACCCTGAACATAAAGCCTTCTGACTGATGGGCCCATTCCCTTGGGGCATACGGCAATCACACTGATGTTTTTTGGAAAATCAAGCCCAAGTGATTGTAAATGTCCAAGGAGAAACCCATGCGATAAACCAAGAATACTGTTGGGTTTCATGTGCGAGAAAATTTTATCATAGTTATCTGCCTGTCCAAGGTATTAAAACACAATCAATCTCCAAATCTCCAAGGGAACAGTGTTGTGTATGTAAAATGAAATAAGAGCAGCTAGAATTTTCTCGAACAAGAACCAAAAGAATAACAAGCAAAACTTGAAAGGGAGCTACTAGGGGACGGGATTCCGTCGCCCCCGCCCCCCGACGGGATCACTCCCCCCCCCCCCGCCACGTGTCCCCACTCGGCCTCCACTCCTCCACCCGCCCGCGTCCGCCTCGCCCTCAGCCGCGCGTCCGCGCCCCACCACCTCCCCGCTGCCTCCACCACCACCGGCCGGCGGCGGCCCGCCGCCGTCCTCTCCGCCCTCTGCTCCCGCCACGTGCCACCCGCCCACCCTAACAGACGGGGGCGGCATGGTCCCCCGCCGACGCCGCCCACCCGCCGCCCCCCACGGCTCGGGGCGCCACTGCCGCCTCCGCCGCTGCCCCGACGAACCCCACCCACCGCCGATCCGCCGCCTCCCCGACCTCCCTCTACACCCCGAGCAACCCAAATATTCCCTAACCCGAACCCTAACCCGAAACGGCGGCGGCGAGGTCGACGGCGGCGGCGGCGTAAGCTCCTCCTGCTTCCTCCTTTCTTCCTCCTCTGCTGGGCACGGTCTTCCTCCTCCCTTCTTCCTCCTCTGCTGGGCGTGGAGACGGATCCCGTCCAGCCCGGACGGGATCCCGTGGAAAAGAATTTCCCAGCTTGAAAAGTGCAAACTAATCAATACTATATTATGCTGGAGCACAATAATGATTTACAGAGAAGTAATTGGGCAGTCTGAGAAAATGCTCACGCTGACCATGAGTAACATTGGAATTTATGTTACTGTTCTAAAATATATCAGAATTCAGGGAGGAAGGGTATTGTTCTGGCAAACTATCCAAGTTAACATGACATGCAACTACAATGGCAAATATTTCAATGAATTAGGATAAAGGTTTCAAAATTGATTCAAGCAAAAAAGTATAAACTTATGATAATCGAAGTCAATACCACATAAATTGGTACAACACGCAGGGAATGATCATATCGAGTATGACATATACGAGTATATGAATATCCAAAGAAGCAAACCTGAGCAGCATCTGATATCAACAACAATAGAAGATCACTGCTTGCAACAGTCTCCCATATATCTCCCAAGGTCCCATTCTCTTCGGCGAATCCAGCTGCACGCGCTTCTTGGAAGGATTTAGAACCTTTTCGGAGACCAATCTGAAATCAAAAGACAGGAGGATGTTACAATCAGAGGATACTTCTGTTCTTCTAAAGGGAACAGTGAAAAAAAACAAACAAATGCAAATTCTCAAGGGGAAAGGTTAAAAGAAATTATCCTGCCCACATGGCTACCATATGGAAAGTAGAGTTAAGAAGGAATAAAGAAAATGATTGTTCATTCAAATTAAGATTTAAAACTTTGCTTAATAAGGTTCATTCAAATTAAGATTCAGAAATTTACATAATACATGGAAAATTTTAACCTTATTTAGCAGTGCTAAGATGCGCTAAAAAAAGACCAAACCTTAACAACAATGTCTGACTTGGCCTCAGCGAGTGAGTCTCTCAAGTTTTGAGCTTGTGCAGGACCCTGCAAAAATAAAAGAAACGTGGTAATAGCCTGCTGTCAATAAAAAATAACTTTCTTTTCCTGAGCACAACTTACAGAAAAGATCTCTGAAGTAAATATGGACAATATGATGAAGAAATACGATTTATGAGCACCTTGCAGAGAAATGTCAATTAAACAAATTAACATCTACTTGGTAGATAATTCCATTCGTGTAGGATCTTTCAATCACAGAGGCTTCACCATATCCCACACCAACCAGTATCAGCAATTCAGCATAAACTTCCACTAAACCTTAGTATATCTTACGAGCGTGATATAATGTGACCTTAGTGGTAAATGGAAGCAATTTACCACTATCCAATTATAAGCATTTAAGCAAATTAAACAAGAGACATCTCGTCCCTAAAAAATTCTACGTACAAATGTGACCCGACTATAGTGTACACCGACTATAGTGTACAGGAACACAACAATGCAAACCATCCTCAGTTTCTTCATAAAAAGATGCCCTGTCACCAAACACCGCCACAAATATAGTACATAACCATATCATCAGCATATGACAACTCCTATAACATGCTCCACAAATGTAGCAAATAGGACAGGGTAAGATACATTCACAAATCTGAGCTAGAAAATAAATTTTGCATCTTGTTAACCTGAGAACCCCATCCGATCACGCCGATCTGCTTGATCCCCTTAAACGCCTCTGGCAGAAGCGGGAACAGATTCCTGCCACCCCTCACAATGTACTGCAACAGATAACTCACAAAAACATCACAAAAATGCAACCTTTCACAAATATAGGTCGCCAGAGGATCAAGACGAAGACAACGCGGGTACAGATCGGACCTCGTCATGACCGGCCAAGGACACTTTCTCCTTCTTGAAGATGGATGTCTCGAAGTCGAGCGACGGCATGGTGGTGGCGATCACCGACGGCGACGAGACCTTGACTGCCACGGCGTGGCGGCGGCCGGTGGAGGCGGCAAGGACGCATGGGTGCTGGGTGGCAGGAAAGGAGACGGCGCCGGTGGTCGGGATCCTGGCGGCGGGGTTTAGGGTTTTGGGGTGGGAGAAGGCCAGGGAGGAGGTAGAGGAGGTGGCCGCCGCCATTTGAGATGCAAGAAGCCAATAACTAGGGTGAGGCGTGACTGCGCGAGTGGAAGTGTGGAACAAGAGGGGGGGTAATTGGGGGCGCGTCCATGGGATTTATGTGGGCTCGAAGGGTGACTCACTTTGCTATGGTTACATAGTACACGCAAAATACTTCCAGTACACTAGTTTACGCTTCTTTATGTAATACTTTCTTTGTTATTTTTTATTTGATGTTTTTTTACTTTTGTACACATTTTTTATCATTCATTTTATTTTAAAAACTATGTGAATATCATTTATTTTGTTGTAATTTATTTTATCATTAAAGGTCCTTTAAGCATGACATATTTTTACATGTTTGAACTAAATTTTTGAATAAAACGAATTGTCAAAACATATCCAAATGTCAAACACATCAAATAAAAAAAATAGCGGGAGTATCTTAGAGCATCCCAATAGCTAGCTCTTGTATATCTTCTCTAAAACACTATTTATAGAGGAGCCTTATGGATGCTCTTGCTATCAGATAAGAGTAAAAACCTGGTTTATGCCCCCCCAAAAAAAAAAAATTGGTTTATGCTATTTTTTAGAAAACTTGTTTCTGCTATATGTTTTAAATTGAACCAAACAAAATCCACAACTTGACCCTCAATTGTACATATTTTGTTCCATTCCATCTCAGTCACATGTGGAATCGTCTCTATCTATGAAAGTGAGTTAGAATGGCAAATTTTAAAACACGGATTTTTAAAAGTACCAAATTCTAAAATAAATAAATTGCACGTCATGTAAAACTGTCTATATATATGAAAGTTAGTCGAATGGTAAATTCCAAAACATAAGTTTAAAAGTATCAAATTCAAAAACGCCCTAAATTGCCTTTATGTACTTTTCCACCAACTGAACTTGCGATTGGAAACTGGCCTTTTCCACCCACCGAGCTTGCAGTTGGGAACTGGGCATTAGAACAAGAATGTTTTTGATATACCTACTTTGATATGGTTCACTATATAATTTGTCAATCATAGCGTTTTGGTGTACGAACATTATTTCCATTGATAAGCATGACTATTGCGATAGATGTCTTCCATGTCTCTTAGCAAATCCCAAAAAACTATAAAGCGCATAGCCCTAGGAGCCTTCCAGCAGGGCCACCTCGTTCGGAATTCCCCCGCCGTCGTCCCAGCCATCCGATCGGTACTGACAAGTTTGCCCAAAACACCCCTTAGTTTACTATTTTATGTTCACGTCCTCGCTGATTCGCGTAAGGGTCCTTCGGCAATGTTCCCTCGCATCGGTAAATTTCCGCAACGCCCCTCAATGTTCTCCGTCCATCGCAACGCTGCCCTTTTGGCCTTCGTAAATGCACCTGTGCTTCGTAAGTAATTACCCGCAAATGCCACGTCCCAATCCCCGTACCCTAACCCTCCCCGCCGCTGTCTCCTCCCCCATCTCTCTTGTGCGGTCCCCTCCTACACACGGCGCCGCCACCGTCGTCATGCTGGCTCGCAGCGACGCCTCCGATGGCGCCGCACTCTCCCTATCGATGAGCTACTTCCTGAGAGGTCACGGTGCCCGGCGCCCCTATGGTCGGATCTTGCGATTATGGGTCCAGTCTCACCAGATCAGTACACGACGGCTGCTGAGGCGCGACCGCCGCCTACTCGCTCCCACCGCTGCCTCCTCTAGATAACGTTGTTGCCTTCTTCCCCTTCCCCACCCCGGTTGTCGTCTGCCACCGGCGCGTCCTCGCCTCTCCTGTGGCGTCGGCGCCGACGATACCTCTCCATCGACAGATCCGCCATGGTGAGACAATTACGTTCGTGTTATACCATTTCCAAAGAACAATATAGGTGTCTTTGCTTCCAGAGATCTTTAATTCCTTGACAGGTGATTCTTTTTTACCTTCCATCATAGGTGCACAACGCATTGTGCTTCATCTGGAAACAAATATAGATGGTTTAGTTCATTAACGGATTATACCTTTTTTATGTATAATCATATGCTACCTAATGCCTCCTGTGGAAACCGAAATGATTTATGTATTTTAATAAAAGGTTTGAACCTTACACTCTTATTATTTTTTGCAGAAACTTTAACTTTAGATATCACCAGTCTGAATATATGTAGACAAAAGCAGGCACAGCGCGCGAAGCGTGCTTTAGTCGCTAGTCCATACATATGTATGTTTTTTGGACCAACCTCTATCTGAATCATTCGTCTATCCCCTCGCGCACCCACATCGGCAAAATAACGTCGGTCGTCTGATCGTCATCTGAAACTATATTTGATTGTCCTTTTCAAAGCCTCAACTTATTTTTCAGACATACTATTGTTGAAGATTTATTTGTTTATGCTTATCTACGTATTTGCTCTCTGATTTCGAAAACGTAAACATTTTGGTATGTTTAGTTTTTGATGTGACCATGTCCATCATAGGTATGACCAACACTACCTCAATGTGGTGGTCATCAAGATTTTCGTTAACTACTTCGTGAGCACGCACATCGACGAGTCTTCGATCGACTAATTCATTTTCGGCCTTTTTATCTACGAAAAGTTACCAACACATCACGGCATCTTCTACATCCTCTATATCAACTATGGTGTCATCATCAACTATATGGCATCATCGACCCGCACCATGGCCAGGACGTACAAGCCAGCAGCAAGTACGTCGTCGTGTTGATATTGCGTCGTCGCCGCCACCAGTTCGACCACCACATTGGTCGCCTCCACTACATGAAGACATACTCAAGAAAAACGCCTCTCCACCTCCTTGACGACCTCAGACCCAAACACCCATGTTGTTCAAGGCCCAACCAAAAATCAAACCCAATTCATCGTCCACGAGCCCAATTCGGCCACCAGGAACAGTCCAACTTAAAATGATCATAACTCGGTCATACGAAATCCGTTTTGGACATTCTTGGTATGCACAGACAAGCCCACGACGAGAGCTTTCCAATGAATCTAGTTTGAGGCCCAAATTCTATCAGAATCAACAAAAATCGCGAAATAAAGAGGACGTCAAAATCTATCGGGTGCTGCGCCATCTCCACTTTGGGCCCATGGCCCATGTAACCCTAGGGTTGAGCACCCCAAACCCTAGCCGTCGCTATATATTCAGTAGCCGTCATCGTTTAGACTTGGGTTTTGCTTAGATTGTTTTGCCGTTGCAGCTTCACCGTTTACCGGTTTGCGGAACCCCAACTTGTGTGCTTAATCGGTAATCCGTAATGTTAAGATTGCATCTACCGCGTTCTTGCTTGTGTTCTCGATTCACTTGTAGGAATTAACCTTTGTGGTGAGATCAACCGTGTCTTGGCGTGGTTGATAACGAATGAAGACAGTGGTGTAGCGATTGCAGGCTTAGATCTGTTCTGATTGGAAGCCGGATCGTCAACGTCGAGTTCTCCACCAATCGAGTTTATCCTACCTGTCGGAAGATCGGGACCCGTCCCCGTTAGTTCTTTTTTCATCTCGAAGGAGTATAGTAAAGCTCTAAAAGGCAACTTGAACGAAGTGTATTAGATTTACCAAGTTGTTTTTTGAAGTTCAGCGTATCAGCAAGCCAACGATAAACAAATCAAATAAGTCGAAAACAATAGCACCTAAAGTCTTATTAACGTTTTAGATTTTTGTGGTCTTCTGATATATAAAACATCCAGCTAAACCTGGATACTTTAAACATCTTTTCCGTTTATTTCACTCCTCCAGCCACATAGCCAAAAAGGCTACGGAGAGATGCGTGTTTTTTTTTTTTTTGCTAATCATACAATATTGGATGTTATCTCCATCAAACAAAAACGTGTGTAAATGTTTTTTTTTCTAAATAAACATATCGAGAAGAGATGTGGTTTAAGAGAAACCCACGAACTATGGTACTGAACGTGTTTTTCCAAATATTTAGTATATTATTTTTTTCTTACCACATTTGGCTAGACGATTGCAAATCTGAGAGCATGTCTAGCAGGTTCATTAAAAGATTATTATGGTCGACCTCAATCTCTATACACCATAAAACAAAGTTTCTATGTCGGTTTCTAAATTTGAAAACGTTTTTCTTCGGTCTTCATATTTAGGTCATGTTCTTTTGAGTTGATATGAACAGCTGAACAATTAAATGACTAAAATGGTTGAATTTCAAAAGCTTCTCAAGATAGTCTCGAGATTTAGATCCATTTTCATTTGACTTGCTTTCGAAAGCGTTTGGATCCACTTTCAAAACAGCGAAAAAAGGACACTAAAGCATAAATCTTTTTAAAAGTAGATAAATCGTTAACCTGAAAATAATAGAGACTTAGTCTCTATATGATCCATATTTTTTTGAAGAACAGAGAATCTGTTAGAGAATATAAAAATATAAAAAACAAAAAGTGTCTTAGTGAAGACATAAAAAATGAAATTCGGTGATTCTTCGGCGATGCTATTAAGGGTTTGTTTGGTTGAACCGAAAGTTGCTAAAAAAAAGTTAATGTGAAAAGGTTGGGACCTCTTTTAAAAACGTTTTAAAACATCAATCGGTTTAAATAATAATAATTTTTTATTTAATTTAATTTAAACTGAAACAAAGGAGGCTTAAGACTTTTGGGGGCACGGAGCTGCAAGCGTTTTCTTCAGGAGCCGACGAGAGCTGGAGAACTTGCATATTTCTTTCGTGATACATGCAGCTCACTGGCTCTTGGCTCCGCGTTTGGGCCAGGTACATTCTTCACGCCTGCGCTTCCTGCTCCTGCCCGTCTTGATGTAGGTCCCAGCCACTAGAAAATTCGGACAGCGCACGTGAGTTCGCTGCCCAAGTCAAACATGTCCGAACTCCGAAGTCGGAGCTCGCTGATCCAGATCCTCTGCCGTTGTGTGGCAAAGGCAGAGAAAAAGCAGTCGCAAAAGCGTCTGATACCGTAGAAAAAACACCGCTAGAAAATATCATTTGTAGATCAGAAGAAACACTGCTCATTTTAACTGCTTTGCACTGTTCGCCGATTATAAAGCGCGATTCTTGTTCATCCTCTGAATCTCAATCGGAGCTCGACATGGCGAGCCGTAGCCCGTAGCCCCGTAGCGGATGATAGAGCTGAAGAGACTAATCAAGATTAAAGATCTTAAAATTTAAGGATTCTCTGAAAGCGGTTTAAGAGAGTGAAAATATATATAAAAAGAGACTGCCTATTTAACGGTATTTTTTTTATACCCATCAGTCGATTTTCTGGTCCGTTGGATCTCAATCCAACGCCCAGATCAACCCCGCTCCCCCATTCTCTCTCTTACTTCCCCTTTTCCCCTCCTCCTCTTCTCTCGTCTCCCCCCTTGCTTCCCTGGCCAAGGCCGCCACCCGCCTGTCGCCCGACGTCGCCCGCTCAACCTAACCCGGCCGTCGCCTTCACCCGCCACCGCCGCCCCAACCGCCTTCCCGTCCTCGGCTCGTGGCGCCGCCTCCGCCGCCGCCCTCACTCCATCCCCAACCAACCGCCGGGTCTCTGCCTCCCCCGGCTATCCCTCTAACCCCGGCGGCGCCCCGAATCCGAACCCCACCGAAACCTTAACCCGAATCCATGGCGACGCCACGACAGGAGAGGAGGAGGTCGCCGGAGGGGAGGAAGACGGTGGGCGGCGCACGGGTAAGTGGGAAGTCGACTAAAATTCCCCCGGATTTTAGTCGACTGATGATTAGCGATTCCCATATATAAATAGTTTTGAAATATTTATGAATATTAAAAACTCAATAAAAAAATACAAGTGTTACAATGTATATCTTATATAAAAATAACAATATCAAGTTGTATCTTTTAATCTGGCTTGAAAATGTTGTTCTAGTTTTAACCTTGTCAATCTTTTATGCCCTGAAAGCTGATGAGTAGATTAGGTGGAGGCACCACCACAAGTTGAAATCCAATAATCCGAGACTGCCCCGTCTTGACCGAACCCACTTCTAATATGTCATCTGGAACTGGAACCATAGGATGATTAATTATCTAACGAGCACTATTCCTCCTTGGAGAAGCCTATAGCTGGCTCCCCTCCCTCTTATTCCCTTCCAGCCATGGTTGTTGTGAGCATTTCAGGTTCCCAATTTTTAGACTAATTTGGTTTTGGTATTGATGATGCGATGACAGTGGTCGAGATATCACAAGAGCGTTCTTGTTCTTCTAGGAACCCTAGCAATCATGGCAACATCAAGCAAAAACAAACTCCATAATACGAAGGTGTGATTCCAGAGTGGAGAAGGGTCACGTAGTAGCTTTCAACTCTTTTTTTCTTTTTGTTGTTTTTTCGAGAGAAGCCCAAGTGTAGGTGATCATTTCTGTTTCTTGAGCTTTGGGTACACCTATTCTCTTCTCCAATCTCCTTAGCCCTAGGTTTGGTGTAGTTGAGTTTAAAGCTAGGGTGTAGATTGTCGGTTTACTCGGCTTAGGTTTTAGCCTCTGTTTCTATGTCTTTTTTGGGTCATCGGGCTGGATCGGGTGATGTATTGGCTAAGATTGTTTTTAGGAGGGAAAGTTTCTATTCTCCATCGGACTGGGTCAGGTGGCAATTGGGATCCCCTACAGTTGCTACTGTAAATGCACGGTGTGCATTTTGATCTGAAAACAGATTGTAACTTCTATAAATATGTCATACGGTGTTCAATTTGCACGAAACAAATTTTGTAATTCATTTTAAATCCTAAACAACTCATTTTCGAAACTTTTTGATTTTTTTTGAATTTTTAAAATTCAATAAATTCAAAAACAATCATAAAAATTGAAAAAATGAAAAGTTTCAAAAATGGGTTCATTATGATTTTAGATGAACTACAAAATTTGTTTCAATATAAATTGAACAATCGTGATATATTTATAGTTACAATCTGTTTTCAAATCAAAATCACACTGCATTTATAAGAAGAATCGCAGTGATCTCTAGATCCTCGCAGAGGATCCTTGGATCCCCTGCGATTCTTCTTCTTATCAAATGCACGGTGTGCATTTTGACTTGAAAACAGATTGTAACTTCTATAAATATATCATACGGTGTTCAATTTGTATGAAACAAATTTTGTACTTCATTTTAAATTCTAAACAACCCATTTTCGAAACTTTTCGATTTTTTGATTTTTTTTAAAATTTTAAAATTCAATAAATTCAAAAACAATCATAAAAATTGAAAAAATGAAAAGTTTCAAAAATGGGTTCATTATGATTTTAGATGAATTACAAAATTTGTTTCATACAAATTGAACACCGTATGATATATTTATAGAAGTTACAATCTGTTTTCAGGTCAGGGGATCCCAATTGCGTGCACCGGTCAGCCCTGGTGTTGGATCCCGGCGATTCTTTGGTTGGGCTTGAAAAAACAGTAGGCCAGAGCCATGTTGATCGGGCTCGCCGGTCACTGGATGCAGATGAGCTCCGATGGTCTCCATTGCCTGTTAAAAATAGAAAGAAAAACAATGGCAAAAAATCTAGATTAGCGTTAATTACTCAACAACCAACATGATTTGTTACCAGTTTTGACGTACTCACTTCGTTCCAAATTGTAGTTCACTGTTAACTTTTGGACACGTCTTTTAACCATTCATCTTATTCAAAAAACTAGTATAAACATGCAAAAATATAAATCATGGTTAAAATATGTTTAATAATAATATAAATTATAACAAAATAAATAATATTTACACATATTTTTTTAATAAAACAAATGGTCAAATAGAATATTAAAAAGTCAACAGTGAATTACAATTTGGACTGGAGGGAGTAACGTTGATTTTCTTGTCTTCTAGGGCACGTTGATTGCTAGCTGATAATCCCACATGGTCTGCTCGCTCATAGATAGGGATGTGATCGGATCGGATAAGGTCGGATATCATTCTATCCGTATCCGTATCCGTGTCCGTATTTTTTACCGGATACAAATTCGAATACGAATGTGTCGAATATGGATACAAATTCGAATAATACTGGATAACATCGGTTACGAATACGGATCGAATACAGATCGGATAACACAAGGATACGCATATTGTTAGTCGAATAGTTAAAATTAATTTTCAAAAATCCATTCCAAATTTTAACAAAATATGGTCAAAATTTAAATTTAAAAGTGAAAATTTATAACATTAGTAAAAAACAAAACATTATAAGGTCTATACACAAATACTATTAATTTAGTCTAGATTTAAAAATTTTAAAAATAAATTTAAAATTTGGGAAACTATCAATAAAAATTGTAAAAATACATTAGAAAAATTCCAGAAATACATTCGGATAATATCCATATTTTATATTCGGATACTATCCGAAAAAAGACTCGGATATTCCTTATCCACCGAATAATCAGTGCTCTGTATTCGTATCCATATCCACACCAAATTATCTATATCCATATCCTTATCCGTAAAAATAGTCGAATATCCTTAAAACTATCCAAATCACTATCTGATCAGTTCGATCGGTCGGTCGGATAATATCCGTACCATTTCCACCCTACTCATGGATTCAAGATTTTGATTTGCTACTCCCTCCATCCTGAAATAGTTGTCGTTTTAGACATGTCCTAAGTCAACGTTTTAAAATTTTATCTATAAAATACTTCTAAACCATTTAGATTTGAAGCATAAAATTCATATAGATGGCTTCGTTTTGAATAGAACTTTCATAAAAGTATAATTTTAATGCATGTTAAAATTAAATTACAATAGTTTTAGTGGTCAAAATTATATTTTGGTGAGTACATGATTCGCGATCCGATACTCGACGCCGTGGTGAACAACCGATGGCTTGTCGATCTTCTATGTGTAATGTGTCTCGCTGACTTGATCCTTGCCGCCGTGGTTCCGATCCGCTGATTGCTTCGAGTGATTTGGGCATAGATCAATCCTGCGGATGCGTGCTTCCGTAGATTGTCCATTCCAGCGCCGGCCTCCATAGATTGTTGATAGATGTCGTCAAGAGCACCGCCATGTATATCGGTCCCACTCTTCCTTTTTAGGCCTTTTTGATTAGTTGTTTTTTAACAGATTATTCAGTGTAATATTTTAATTGAATATTTTTTGTTTTCAATAAAACCTAAAATTTAAAATTATTTATTCACCCCAATCTAGACTACTAGGATCTTTTTCAGCTACTACTCCCTCGAGATTTTTAATTCTCTACCATGGCATGCACGTGCATTGTTTGCCACCAATGCCATCCTTCGAAACTCTAGCCTACTCTCTAGTCTTCCCTAGTGCCCCACCCCAACAACGTTGTCCCTCTGTGTGTCGTTGCCCTGCATCTTGGCCCATGTCTGGTCTCATTTGCCACACGTTCACATTGAATTGACGTTGAGTTTGGGGAAGTTGAGTTTTCTGTAGTCATGGTTGCGCTTCTCCAACTCAAAGGCAGACCACCTAAAGCTAAAGTCATCATCTCCACCAGTGGAATCTTGAGGCCCCAAGTTGTACCACCTTCACCATCCCAAACTCACTTCTTAGCGGCCTTGGCGCAGCAAGGTGATTCTTAACATTGGGCCAAGTTAGGTTAAGTTGTGATCCAGCTCTTGATCTCTTTTGATCAATAGTGCGGCTCATGGTGATTTGACTCTTTTGTTCACATGTTCCATATGAGTTTAATTAAGCAGGGTATACGGATGGTCGCCAAACATTTTATGTTAGATTTGTGGCATCCGCCAATATACCCACAAAGTTTGATTGTAATTGATAAATTTACCATTTTAAATTTCAAAAAAAGCATTGCTAGAAGCTCCAATAGAAAATTTTTAATTACAATCTACAAACTCATAAGGTTAGAAACAAATTTCAATCAGCAAATTCTAAAACCCAATTTGCAAAAGTCAACCATATATCTAACTGTTGAGCATAGCGCCACCATCAATTCCAAAAAAGGATGAAGGCCAACTGACGCGTGAGGGTGAGCGTGGGGAGGCGGCTTAGGTTGTCTCCAACAGTAATCCCTAAATTTGATTCCCTATAGCCTCATATATAGACTTCTTTTAAAATGATTCTCTCCCTATATTTCTCCCATCTCCAACAACGTTCCCCATATGGAGAATTGTATAGGGAAAGAAGAGAGAATCGTACATATAAGGGAATAGAAAGAAATTATCTATTTTAGGGACGAAATAGGAAACGCTGTTGTAATACATATATGAAGAATCTGTCCCTTATTTTGAAGTAGAAGACGCTTTAGGAACGCTCGTTGGAGACAATTTTACGGAAGAAAGCAGTTGAGGCACATGCAGAAGTCGGACCCTGCGCACGAGGAGACGATTTGCGCATGGGCAGAGGTGCTAGAAGACGGCTGGCAGAAGAAAGAAGTTGAGGCACATGCAAAAATCAGATCCTGCGCAAGAGGCGACCTACGCAGGGGAAGAGGTGCTTGCAAACTACTCCCTCTGTCCTACAAAGAACGCATTTCTGGTTTTTCTCAGACAGATTAGTGTGAAAGGCAAATGACTAATCTGCCCCTAATTAATTACATGCACAAGCGTGCTGCTGCTTTGGTTCCCAAAATAATTAAATGTGCATGTGTCTCCTTTGGTGGGGAACGGATATAGAGAGAGATGGGAGTAGGGGAGTTAATGGGCTGCGTCTTCTTTGATGGGCCCCACGTCTAAACATGCACTCTTTGTGAGACAATTTTTGAACACTAAAAATGCACTCTTTGTAGGACAGAGGGAGTATGTTGAGAAGGAGGTAATGTGAGGAGTTAGGGAAATATGCGTGTGCAAAGAGAAGGAAGAAGAAACAATAGGTGTGACTTTGTGTTATGATATGCCACAATAGTGCTTTCTAATCTGAGTCATTTCTCATTTGTCAGCCTAATCATAAAGGGAAGTATTTGTTAGCCAGATCGCTACACTTAGCGTGTCCAAACTCTGAGTCATTAGGCAACATTATACTCGTAGGCCCAACCAAAGCGGCCCAATGTTTCTTGAGCCACATCTCCCCCAAATGGCTAGCTCAATGAGGGATGCTCCCTCAACCTTATAACCATGTTTAAGCCCTCATAACTTCTAATGTGGAAATATTCCCACCGGTCCCCCTCACACACATTGCACAAAAAATGTCTGGGAGTAACTTGCACTTTGCATGTCCAAACCCTAGATCACTGGGCTATAGTATAGTTTTAGGGCCACTAATGCAACGGGCCAATGTCTCTTAGGTCATCTCCACACGAAAGCTGTCTCAAAAGGGTTGCTCGCTCACCCTATAAGCTATGTTCACGTCCTCCCAACTTTCAATGTGGGGCTATTCACAACATAATCAACATTTATAATTAGCACCAATCTCCATTATGGAAAACCCACAAAATCAATGTAAAAATTATGAGGCCAAGCCAACCAATATATGAATGTAGGTATACACCAAGTAGGGCTGGACAAAAAACTCGGGCTCGACAAGCTACACGAGCTCGGATTGAGATCGAATGCTAAACGAGCCGATCTCGAGCTCAGTACCGAGCTCGAGTCTATTCGAGCCGAGCTCGAGCTCTATCTCGAGCCTTCATCAAGCCCAACTGTCGTCGTTTGTTAAACCGAGGGGTGTCGTCGGCAATGAAATATATGGGGTTATGCACTGGATCCAAACTCGATGGTAACACAAGACAAAGGATTATACAGGTTTAGGCCCTCGCGGTGGAGGTAATACCCTAATTCTATGTTCTGTGATTATGATTGTGATATGATGATCAATGTCGAGAAAGATGCCTCTCCATGGATGGGTATCAATATGCCGAACCAGGGTACCCTGCCCGCTTTATATAGTGGGGGCAGGATTATAAGAGAGTCCTGATCGGTTACGAGGTAGAATTTGACGGCGTGTTCTCCGCTCAACCACTGCGGATCACACCCCTGGTCAGATTTTTAGTCTGCTAGCCAACTCGATCATGCTCGGTTCGATTTGAGCGTCGGGCACAACAAGGAGCGATTCGCAGATTTACCCAGGTTCGGACCCCCTCGCGGGTAATAGTCCTACTCCTGCTGAGCCTTAGCTCTTTTCTGATTGTGGTTGAATGGGAATGTGTTTACAGAGTGTTTCGAATGCACGAATGCTAGTGCACGTACCCTCTCCCCTCTCTCTCCTCTCCTTTTATACAAGCTTTGGGCTGGCGGAGAGAGCCGAGGGGGTAGGCGAGACAATACTCTCGATACATCGACAAGACACGACGAAGAGACTAAACGCGTCACGCCCTTACGCCACAAGGCAGCTCGCTCCTCGCGATGCCATAAGTGGCCTCGACCCGCACAGATCCACCCGGTGAGTCTGCGGGTGGGGCCCTGCCTGCTCCTCCTGACGCGGGCGGCCTCCTCAAGCAAACCTTCTCTCTGCCGGTCAATTCTTCTCATACCAAAGGATGTACCGCCGGACCGCAAGGGTCATCAGAAGCGTAATCATTTCTTTAGCTGTCTATCCGCGCGTGATGTCTCATTAAATACGCTTCGTCCTTCGCAGCAGGGGGAGCCTTCGTCCCAAAGACTCTTACGCAATGCTCCGCCGCTGGAGCCCCACTGCTTCGCCACGCACCCGTCTGGCGTAGGGGCTCGCCACGCACCCGCTCGGGCGCTTGGGGCCCTCTTGGCCTCTGAGGGGCTCGCCAGCCATGCTGGGCTGATCGCCCGCTGACGCGTGGGGCCCTCTTGGCCTTCGAGGGGCTCGCCACGCCACGGGCTGATCGCCCGCCGACGCGTGGGGCCCTTTTTGGCCTCTGAGGGGCTCGCCACGCATGGGGCTGATCGCCCCGACGCGTGGGGCCTCTTGGCCTTCTCAGACTCTTTGTACCCGGTATTTATTACACCGACAAGAGCCCCCGGGTCCACCATGATACGCGAACCGTCGCGCAGACACTTTTCCGTTTCTTGTGCGGCGGGAGACGAATCGTGGGGGCCCACCACCTGCGGCGGCCGTACGCCTGATTCCCCGTCTGCACACGATCTTCCTTGGGGAACTACGCCGCTTTTCGCGGGAAACCAAAACGCGCGGGGCAATGATGGCTCCGCGCGCGCGTGGGGGCGGAATCCAAACCGTCGTGCTCGCGCCCCACGCCTATAAATACTCCTCTCAGCGCTGCGGCTAATCCTTCCGCACGCGAAGTCTTCACAAACTGCCAACTGCCTCTTTCGCTGTCACCACAGAGCCTTCTTTCTCTTCGCTAACTTCTCCACCGCTTTCCAATGGCGCCCAAACGCAGCAAGGATCGCCGTGGGGGCGCGCCGCCGGCTGGGCTAGGTTTTCCCACCTCCGCCGCCGATGAAGACTCAGTGAGGCGGATTCAAGTGTTCGTGCCGCCAACCGCCGCCCGGTTCCGCCCCGGCACCATGGCGCCAAGCCCTCACGACGGGGAGATTATCACCTTAAATGCATGGCGGCCGCGGGCTCATCCCGCCGTACTCTGAATTTTTCTTGGGGTGCTAGCCTTCTACGAGATCCAAAGGTGCACCTTCCCCAATTCCATCATTCTTGCGCCATCTTCGTCCACCTCTGCGAGATGTTCGTGGGGCGATGCCAAGCCTCCCGCTCTAGCGCCGGCTCTTCGTGCTACACGCGAGGCCGTCCGTCGCGAGGGGCCTTCGAGGCTGCTACTTCACGCTCATGAAACCGCCGCCTTCATCCTGTCGCGTCCAAGTCCAACTGGAAAGGATCTGTGCCGACAATGGTCAGATGTGGAGGACTCCGGTAGCTGCGACGATCTTTCTCTTCTTGAGGGTCCCGAGCCCACCGCTAAGCTGGGGCTTCGCCCGACGATTCGGCCGGTGGGGTTGATCTTGGCGCGCATCGTCGATCTTCGCGCGCGGGCTCACCGGAACCCTCGTCGCGGCGGATTTTTTGCGGCGCCGACTCGCCGCGCTCGCGATGAGGACTCGTCCGCTGGATGTACTATGGCGATAACGATGGAGTCCGTCGCCCTCGGCGGTGAGTGCTCTTTAGTCTTTTGGGTCTCTTGTCTTTCTTGGAATCTTTTTGCTCGTGACTTTGTGACTTCATTTCTTGCTCGCTTAGCCGCAGGAACGTCTTGGGATGACGTGCTCGGGGCGGTGGCGGGTTATCTTGGCCCACCGATCGGCGACACTTCACGCTGCGCAGCATCCTCCCTCTCGCGATCGGATCACGGGGCGCAACCAACACTGCGTCGCCGCCCCATGGAGGTCTCTGTCCTGCGGTCCAAGTGGCACGGGGGCCATCTGATCCGCGATCCGCCTCGGCGACCGCCCAAGCTTCATGACGCCGCTACCTCTGCCGTGGCGGCCGACTCGACCGCGCCTCGAGCGCCGCCTTATCCTCGCCGTGGGCGGCGACGAAGAGGAGGCGACGAGTCCAAAGAGGGCTCGCCCTCAATCTGAGCTTCGCCGCCACCGGCCCCCTCCAATGGGGCCTGCTGCTACTGCCGCCGCTCGCGCCACGGCGAGCGCGGCGACTCTTCGAGAACTAGCGCCGCTGCGCCGGCTTCTTCCGCTCCTTCTACGCCGGCGCTTCTGCGCGCTTGCTGCTTGCTGCCGACCTCATTGCTGCACATTGGTGCATCTGCCGACGCACTTCGCGCCAATACGGCTCGGCAGCGGTGGATGCGACCGCGCCACCACCGCCTCCGCAATCAAGCGACCTGGAGCTCCCCCCTTCAGCTTTCGCTTTCAGGGCGCGCCACTTCAGGTTGGCTTTCCCTGCACTTACGCACATTTCGCATTAGGGTTAGTATGCTACACGCTTTTGCATACCTGAACCCCGTTTGTCCTTCTTGGAACAGGCGGACATCAGGGGCATCGAGCTCGCTCGCGCACTCGCGCCGACCCCGACTGCCGCCGCTCCCTTCGACGGAGGTCGCCGGCGGCGGCGAGTTCGCCGGCCATGGGCGGAGAACCTTCGCCACCGCGTCATTGGCGCCGCCGCCATCTCGGCCGTGACCGCGACGTAGGCGCTCCTTCGAGGCGCCGCCCTCTCCCGCACTGGCAACGCGGAGAAGCCCTTGCTTTGACGGAGCGATCCGCGGCTGCGAAGCGGGGCGCCTTGCCAAGAAACCGCCGCGAAGGCGATGACCCGCGAGGCGCGGCAGTAAACCGCCGCCGCCTCGGCCGCCAGCGGTCGAAGACCTCCGCTGGAACACTTCGGCGCCTCAACCCTCGCCGACATCTGCGCGCCGCCTACCACGGCTTCCGGCGCCTCGCATCCACTGGTGTTACCTTGTATTCCCATTGGAGGACACGGCCTTGATCTGATTGGCGTCGTGGGACGAAACGCCCGAAGCCTCGCGCGTCTTCCGGTGGCGGCTGTGGACGCGAAGCGATCGAAGACGGTCGCCAAGGCGCTCTTGAAGCGGCGCGGTTCATCTTGAGCAAGCTGTCTTTGCTCGAGACGCGCGTTTGATCTCAACGCCGCCATCGGGAGCCTTCGCGCCCCGTGGACCGGATCGGCGGTAGCGGGTTGACACCGCCGCCGCCACGTGTCCATGATGGGCGGTGCCGCTCGGCGGAAGATTTAAGACGAGGAGGAGTAAGCGGAACTCCCTGTCTATTTTGCCTTACAACGCGTTGCCTATTAATGCAAACAAACTTTTGCTCTTTTGTTGTGAGTCTCACTTGAACTTCGCACAATTTTAACTTGCGGAATTGAACTGGGCACTGACCGCCAAAGGCTTTAGATCAAGCGTTCGCGCAAGTGAGCGCTGCTTCCTTAGGCATCTGGTTACTTCAACCCTTATGGCCTCTCGCAACCCGACTTAAACATTACGTGGCGGCGCTTAGCTTCCTAAGTGGTCTAGTCGCCGTGCCGCCATTGTTGGCGTATTGCCTGAGACCGAGCCGACACACCGGGCTAGAACCCGCCTTCCGTCCGCCGCCTCGCACGATGTAAGTTATAAGCGTTTGCCTTTGCAACTAAGAGGCCATTAGCCATAAGTACTTTCGCTACCGACTTTTCGTGTAGAATGCTTTCTATGAACCTTTTAAGGCTAAGCCCGATCGCCAAAAAGCTTTAGAGCGAGCTTTACTTGAAAGTGGCGCTTTTTCCTCGTGCATCTGTTACTTCAACCCTTATGGCCTCCTCGCGAACCGACCCTAGACATCGCGTGGCGAGAACTTAGCTTCCTAAGTGGTCTAGTCGCGGTGCATTGTTGGCGCGTTGCCTAGACCGAGCCGACACACCGGGCTAGAACCCGCTTCCATCCGCCGCCTCCGCCAACCGCAAGTCGTGGCGTTAGTCCTTACAACTAAGGGCCATCGCCTTAAATACTTTTTTCGCTACCGACTTTTAATGAATGCTTTCTAACAGATTTGAGGCGAAAAAAGCAGATGCCCACAAGAAGACAGAACTTATCTCTTATGGAAGATGGCTTTGTACAATGCAGCCCCCGTCGCCTAGGCGGCGCCGAAGAAGCGCCACCCTCATCGTCGGGCAGCTCTGCGAGCCCTCTTGCTGGTCCCAGCGTCGGCAAATGGCAATGTTGTCAGCGGCCGGTCGCGACCCTGCGGAGCTTGTCACGCAGGTCTTCTCCATGCGACAAGTGGCGGTCCTCCGGATGGGACCGGAGATCACGGCCACATGCACGCCGCCGGCCGAGCCCCGTGAGGGGTCGCCTCTTGTCGTCTTGGCCCCGCCTCATCGGAGATCTGCGAGAGGAGTGCGAGGGCAACAAAGAACGGAGGAAGCGGAAACACCGGTTCCCCACGCCTCGAAACTTGCACCACCGCCAGCGGCGGCGTCCGACGAAGGGCCTGGCCGCCAACCACGGAGCCGCCGGAGTCCGGAGTCACCGGAACCGGTGGGTTCTCCAAAGAAGGCCACGCCGCATGGAGGTTTTGTTTGAGTGCACTCCTCCAAGGTCGGCGCCGCCTAGCTTGGCCGGGCGGTACTTTCCGCCAGGTTCCGACCCTAGGCGGCGGCTACCGCCAGTGATCCACCACCATCGCCAGCGGCCGACTCGTGGCAGCGGCTCTAGCGCCGCTTCTGCTCCATCGCGATTCGCTGCCCGCCATCGCCGCTGAAGAAGGGTCAAGAGCTTGAACCGATGCTAGCGCTCCCCTACAGCGCGCCATCGGCGGCGTGTTCTCCGCTCAACCATGCGGATCACACCTGGTCGATTTTTAGTCTGCTAGCCAACTCGATCAAGTTCGGTTCGATTTGGCGTCGGGCACAACAAGGAGCGACTTCAGATTTACCTGTGTTCGGACCCTCGCGGGTAATAGTCCTACTCCTCCGAGCCTTAGCTCTTTTCGATTGTGGTTGAATGGGAATGTGTTTACAGAGTGTTTGAATGCACGAATGCTAGTGCATCGTACCCTCTCCCTCTCTCCTCTCCTTTTGTACAAGCTTTGGGTCAAGGAGAGAGCCGAGGGTAAGCGATAAGATACTCAAGATAATCGACAAGACACGACGAAGAGACAAAACGTGTCACGCCCACGCCAGCGCGGTGCCGCCTCGCGTGCCGCCAAGTGGCCTCGACCCGCCAGATCCACACCGGTGAGTCTGCGGGTGGGGCCTACCGCTCCTCCCGACGCAGGCGGCCTCCTCAAGCAAACCTTCTCTCTGCGGTCAATTCTTCTACGCCACGCTGATGTACCGCTTCGGACACGCAAGGGTCATCAGAACGGTAATCATTTCTTCATTTGTCTATCCGCTGCGTGATGTCTCATTAAATGCGCCGTTCTTCGCGGCGGGGAGCCTTCGTCCGAAGACTCATTCGCAATGCTCCCCGAGCGGGCCCCACCTGACGTGTGGGACCCTCGCCTGGTCTTCAGAGGGGGCTCGCCCACGCACCCGCCTGGCGCGTGGGGCCCTCGCCTCGTCTTCAGAGGGGGCTCGCCCACGCACCCGCCTGGCGCGTGGGGCCCTCTTGGCCTCCTGAGGGGCTCGCCCACGCCACTGGGGCTGATCGCCCGCCTGACGCGTGGGGCCCTTTTGGCCTCCTGAGGGGCTCGCCCACGCGCTGGGGCCTGATCGCCCGCCTGACGCGTGGGGCCCTTTTGGCCTTCTCAGGACTCTTTGTACTCCGGTATTTATTACACCGACAGAATTCTTATCTCTATCCTTTCTTGCCGGATACGTAGTTATCCGGGATTGCAATCATATCTTCCCTATTTAAAATATACTTCTATCTTTATCTTTACTTACCGTACAAGGCTGACTGTAGGCCGGGTGTCCCCCGTGGGCGTGTAGCCAGCTCGGCCCACGTCCCCCCGTTGGGTAGTCCTCGCAGCCCGCCATGGAGATATCTGGGGTCTGGAGCCCAACCGAGCCTGAATAATTATCATTGAATATCATATTTCTCTTTTTAAATCTATTTCTTCAACCAATTCGAGCCGAGATAGAGCATGAAATCGAGTCCAACCGAGCTAATATAGTCTCATCTTCCCCTTAAAACAGTACAAATCCCTTCATTCGAGCTCAACCGAGCTGATCTCGAGCCTAGCTGAGTTTTCATCGAGCTCGATCTCGAGTTTGACCCTAAACTCGATGCTGATTCGAGCCGAGCCCAAACCGAGCTCGAGCTTTGATAGCTTAAGCTCGCTTAAGATCGACTCGAATCCACCCCTAGCACCAAGTTCTTCTCTAGATGGCAACAGAATATTTGGGGAACATAAGATTAGAGTTCTTAAAGGATCTTGTCAAATAACGGTGGAATCATGTGAAAATCCAAAAATCCATTGAGACCAGGCTCGTACCTTAAAGTATATTTTCTACATGTGGGTCAACCATTATTATTCTCTAGAGGATGTTCTCGAGACGTATGTATCTAATTACCTGCTAAAATGCTAAATGGGTGAATCTCAAAAGTTATATAAGTGAATATGAAAAGTTATTCCACTTAGTTTCTTTTTTTAAAAAAATCTTTATCAGTTTGCATCAAAATTTGTTAAAACCGGCCAACAGATCGCTGATCTGATAAGTAAAACTAATGGACTTCCCACCCTTAGGCTTTGAGGAATAAAAAAAGACTAATTATACTACCATCTAAATCTAAATCTAAACTACTATATAATTGAACAGTTGGCCTAGATCCAACTATAAATCACATCTGTCTATTTTCTCAATCCATCATCCAACATCCATAATTTTTCAGAAGTTTGCTATCAAGTATAGACCATAAATTCATGACTCGATACGTATAGACCACGGACTTTTACCCATAACTCGATAATATAGACCACGGACTCTTGCCCATATATACATATACGTAGAGACCACGGACTATTGACTCGATACATGTAGATCACACTCTTACGCATAACTCGATACGTATAGACTATGGACTTTTGCCCATATATACATATACGTAGAGACCACGGACTCTTGAATCGATACGTAGACCACAGACTCTTGACTCGATCGATACGTATAGACCACGGACTCTTGTCCTTGCCCATATATACATATACGTAGAGACCACGGACTCTTGACTCGATATGTATAGACCACTGACTCTTGCCTCGATATGTATAGACCACGGACTCTTGCCCACAACTCGATACGTATAGACCACGAACTCTCACCCATATATACATATACATGGGATTAATTTTTATTCTCCCATTATAAATCTTCCTAATTTTTTCTAATTCTTCCTAGACTAGAACTAACAGACTAACACCCGTAGATACCATGGACTCTTGCCCATATATATACGGGATTAATTTTATTCTCCCATTATAAATCTTCATAATAATTTTTTCTAATTCTTTCTAGACTAGAACTAACAAACCAGCACAGAAACACTATAAATAGAGCGGGGGCAGGCACGTACGCCCCAATCATACATATTCATACATACGAAACGTCTGTCCGGGCTGGACGGTGGAATAAATTCAAGACTCCGTATAGAAGTAGGAATATTACGTAGCTCTGTTAAGAATACGCTCCAGTATTCTCCCCTTCATGTCAATGCGCGCGGACGTGTACAACATGTTAATTAAGCTGGCAACGCGGTAAATAACAATCATGATGCACATATATGATTACAATTTACAACCTGACCGGCCCATCGAGAGAACACATCCCTACTTTTAGTTAAATGAGTGTCACGCGTATTTATGCGTACATCCATGTACATAATTGATCTGTTAATAAGAAACAATTATTTGCATGTTATTGCACCTGTTAATTAATCTATATCTATATCTTGATTATCTGTTATTTAATTTTGCTTGTTCAGATGTTTTATGAGATGACCCACGTCAATATGAACTGAATGAGACAGCCAATGAAATAAGCAATGCTCCTACACTTGCTCTATATAGATATAGAAAAATAGAAAAAATTGCATGTGTCCTAAATATTTCTTTTTCTACAAATTGTATATCAGAATTGCTCAAACGTGCTTTGCACGTGCATGTTTGCTAGTCTAATTAAGTAATTTCGGACTATGTTGTACCATAAACTAACTCATTTATCATGCAGCCATACACCTTCTAGCACAAACGTGAACGTTAATGCTACATGGTTAATTAGCAGTACATGTTGCCAACTGGGGCTCCATACAGATAGCGTGAGCACCGGTTACCTGATTTTGAGTGCTGACATCTAACGCAGATTATTAGTCCGTCAACTGAAACGAACAAGTCATCGATCAAAACAAACAAGACAAGCTCAACAGCACGTCCAAAGCCATGTCAAGCGGCGCCATGCTGGTGAGGGGCATCGCCGAGCGGTGGAGGGAGCTCCACGGCGAGGACCACTGGCGGGGCCTCCTCGACCCGCTCGACGGCGACCTCCGGCGCTGCGTCATCGGCTACGGCGAGCTGGCGCAGGCCACCAACGACGCGTTCATCCGGGAGCCCTGGTCGCCGCACGCCGGCGCGTCGCGCTACGGCCGCGACCGGTTCCTGGACAAGGCGCAGGTGTCGGACCCGGCGCTGTACGAGGTGACCAGCTTCTTCTACGCCACCGCGGGCGCCGTCGGCGTGCCGGCGCCGTTCATGGCCAGGCCGCCTCCGGGGGGCTGGGCGTGGAGCCGCGAGTCCAACTGGATGGGGTACGTGGCCGCTGCGACGGGCGAGGGCGTGGCCACGCTGGGCAGGCGGGACGTGGTGGTCGCCTGGCGCGGCACGGTGCGGCCCATGGAGTGGCTGAACGACCTCGACTGCGCGCTCGTGCCGGCCGCCGGCGTGCTGGGCCGGGCGGCCGCGCCGGTGCCAAGAGTGCACAGGGGGTGGCTGTCCATGTACACCGCGAGCGACCCGGCGTCCAAGTACAGCAAGCTCAGCGCCCGGGAGATGGTACGTACGTGCTCCTATGTACTCGCGCTCTTATGTGCTTTTAAAACTCTAGCTCTGTGTTGGTGTCCGGTTTGGCTTTTAGGTTTCTGTACGTACGTGTACATATACGTATGTAGGACGATTATTGGTTAGTTCGCTTAGTTGGTAGCTGGTTTCTTTCCGTCAGTTGTGTCTTCAATGCGCCCCCTAAAGACTTCAGACTTGCTAAAATAGGGGATGGATTCTTCCCCATGTCTTTCAACAAGATTTTCTATTCATTCGCAAAAATAGAGTTTTTCTCTCCATCTCCTTATATATAGGGGTTCTCTCTCCTCCCCCTATACAATTCTCCATATAGAAAATGTTGTTGGAGATGTAAGAAATATAGGATGAGATTTTTTAAAGGGAACCTGTATATAAGGCTATAGGGGATCAAATTTAGGGATTCCTGTTGGAGACAACCTCATTAACTTCACTTTTCTGTCCAGATCAGTCCAGACACCAATTAAGCTTTGCGCTGATAATTAATATTTTTGAAAAAAAAAATGCCGTAAGACTTGGGCTTGACTGTTGTATCACATGACCGCGTTTGGGCTCTGCAGCTACACCATGACTGGTAGCGTCATTTGAATGAAGTGTAGCGTCTGCCATGACTGGAATTCTGGTATGCATGCTCTATAGTCTATAGTCCTACACCGATGGATTTGGTGTGCACTTCAATCTCGCTTATATCACACCATGTGTGTGTGCAGTTGTCGTGCACGTTTCGCCTTTGATTCCCATCACGTGGCCTATATGGGCCAGAAATGGCGGCAAGTTTAAATCATATCTCCCGCAATTTAAGGCCCTCTTTGATAGCTTGTTTTAGTTTAATTTTTGTTGGGATTGCAACTTTTGTTATTTTTATATACACCATTCACTTTATTTTTTGAAAATATTTTTTTATAACTTTGTAGGGTTTTTCTCAAAGATCTCAAAAATATTTTTTAAATAATTTATTTAGCCTTTTCATATCACTTTTAAAGGTGGTCAAATTTTTCCAACAAAAACTAAACTAAAACTAAACAAGCTATCAAAGAGGGCGTTAATCTCACACCTATAGAAAAATGCGTTTTCATTCCTCAGTTCTTCGGGTTATTCTCTAGGGTTTTTGGTGCACTCATAAATATGATTTGTCCAATTATCTCGATCCATCATTATATCTTAGGTCTTGTTCTTTCCAGCATTACATACAATTGTGTATTATTGTAGCAATTTTTTTATTTTCATATAGCCTATATGTTGTGATAATTTGTAAGATTTTTTCGTTGCTTTTATTAGTCCTTTTAAAGATCGTAAAACTATTTTTAAATTATTTTTTGGCGAGCGCCAGGCGTCTGACGTCTAGGCAGACGCCAAATACCAACCAGTTTGTCTGTTCGATCGCACAAGACCGCAAGACATCAATCGCGCCAAGGCCCCGTGATCGATGTGAGCGCTGAGTTGTTAGCCGTGCAGTTGATCAAATTTTCAATTAAATTTCTGATTTTTGTATAAAATTCAAACAGTGTTCAAAATACGTGGAATAAATTTAATTGAGAGCAACCCATTTTAAATACTTTTTAAATTTTTTGATTTTTTTTACTTTTTCTTTTTTTTATGTGAAATTATGAGAAGGCACTTATGAAACTTACATGTATACTAGCGAAACCTGGCCTTGTGCTGATGAAACTTGGCTGTGTCCTGATGAAATCTGATGAAACTTAGATGAAACTTCGATGTAACCTGATGAAACTTGAATGAAACATATTGAAACTTCATAAAACTTGAATTGACCTAATGAAACTTGAAGAAACTTAGATGAAACCTGTTAAAACTTGATGAAATTTGGATTAAACATGATGAAACTTGATAGTTGGGCAAAGTTTAACGAGTATGAAACCCAAGTTTTAGTAGGTGAAACCCAAATTTCACCAGATAGCTGTCGGGGATTAAATTACGGCCCATTGCCATGGCCCACTCCCTGACGGCCCGATCAAACAGCCTATCAGGGCCCAGCTCCCTGGAAGGTTCTATCTGGCCCATATGCATCCTGCCGAATAGCTTCCTGGCTGGCGTGGTGCGTAGTGGCCAAGGAATCGTGTTTGAGTCCGTCTCGAACAAGAGTCCTGCACGGCTACGTGAAGACCCGGACGTTGGTTTCCCGGATTGGATTAGGAGTCGTGATCCTCAAGACTAGGAGTATGCTTTATCTGCTTCGGGATGTATTTGGCGCGTCGAGTTCGTTACGATCTCGTAGTTAGCCCGGCCCGATATTCCCTCGGTAGGTCGGTTTGCTCTGTACTATATAAACCGTGCCCCTACGGCGTTTAGGGGACATCTGATGACGAGGCCCTTGCATATTGCTTCCTGTAAACCCATAATCTTGCCGAGATCTTATTCATCTCGTCGAGCCATCTCTTGTAATCATCTGTGATATATAAGAAAGGCTGGACGTAGGGCTATTATCTCTCCCGAGAGGCCTGAACCAGGATAAAAACCCTGTCTCCTGTTCGTTGTTGTTCGGCGTGTCTCCTATCTTACTTCTAAAGAAGCTTAGTGACTTGAGATCGTTATTTCAACCGTCGACAGTAGGCTTGAAGATTTATATGACAACATACATCTTGTTTTGTTCGTAAAAATGCGAGGAACACGTTGGTGCAAACGGTTCGTGGATTAGAGCACCTAGTCAAAATTTATGGCCATCAAAAAAATGTTTGTGGGACCGACCTTGCCCACACTGTGCAGCACGCCTGCGTGGGGTGCATCCGGCGCGAGCGCGCGCGTTCGGACGTCGGGACTGCTGCCTTTGCATTATTTTTTTATAATCTTTAGACTATTTTTTGAGTGCTTTTAAATTTATTATAATATACGCCAACACAACAATACGCTTAAAAAAAACAAGGCCTTACTACTTCGATCGATCGATTTACAACTGATCAATCTATCTTTGCAATCAGATTCTGGATGAGATCCGCAGACTAATGGACATCTACAAGGACGAGGACACCAGCATCACCATAGTAGGCCACAGCCTCGGAGCCGCCGTGGCGACGCTCAACGCCGCGGACATCGTCTCCAACGCGCTGAACCGGCCCGGCGGCAACGACCCAGCGTCATCGCGCCGCGCGGCCTGCCCCGTCACGGTGGTCGCCTTCGGCTGCCCCCGCGTCGGGGACTCGTGCTTCAAGAAGCTCTTCGAGGAGCTGCCCGGCCTGCGGCTGCTCCGCGTCAGCAACGCGCCGGACATGGTGCCCATCTACCCGCCGATGGGGTACGTCGACGTCGGCGTGGAGCTGACGGTCGACACGGGCAGGTCGCCGTACCTGAGGTCGCCGGGCGACCAGGCGGCGTGGCACAGCCTGGAGTGCTACCTGCACGGCGTCGCGGGGACGCAGGGGAAGCGGGGCGGATTCAGGCTGGAGGTGGACCGCGACGTGGCGCTGGTGAACAAGAACGTCGACGCGCTGAAGAAAGAGTACCGTGTGCCGCCGGCGTGGATCGTGCAGAGGAACAAAGGCATGGCGAAAGATGCCGATGGGCACTGGAAGCTGATAGATCACGAGGAGGAAGAAGAAGGCGATCGGCCATAACGATTGACGCAGGCTGCGGTCCTAACACTGCCTTATAATAGATCTATTTATTATGCTACGTATTTTTCATCTCTCATTTGCATGTGATGTGCACATGCATGCGACTATGCGAGAACGGTGCAGGAAAGAGGGTTTAGTGCTAAAGATCGGGCGATCCGTAGCAAAAAAAAAAAAAAAAAAAAATCGGATCATTTTTTTGAGATTTTTTGAAAACAAATATGACAAAGATGTGAGTTGTGTTAAAACAAAAATAATTTGTTCAATGAAACATGTCGAAACATGAACGAACATGCCGATACATGGCCAAAAAGAAAACAAAACATTGGAAGAAAACAAACGAAACTTAGCATGTTTTTACGTGTTTTTGCATGTTTGTAAGTGTTTTTTTGAAGAACAAATGTGTCCATATCTAGATCTAGAGAGGGAGAGGGGGGAGCGGAAAGAGAGAGAGAAGGGAACACACCTCGGTTTCTCCCCCAGCGGCTCCCCATGTGCGGCTCCTTCTCCCGGGGCTTCCTTAAACTCCCCATGACGGCGACTCGCAAAGAATAACGGCGATGGCGGCGGCGATCATGACAACCTGACCCAAAGCCAGCAAGCGGCAGAGGCGGCGGACACCGTGAGCTCAAGACAGTAGCAGCCGCGGCGGCGTGGCCCGTGCCCGCAGCGACACGTGTGTTGGCGAGGGAACGGTGGCGGCACGGCATGTGCGGGGCGTTTTGGGGAGAGAGCAAGAGCACGTGTGGGATGGATAAGCCTGAGCCTCGTTTACGCAGAATGGAAAGGCCGGATGCCCGGCTAGAAGCAATTTCGAGGAGAAAGACCGACAAAATGTTTTGCTAGGATGTCCAGCGCAAGTAAAAATGGGAAATTATGTAATTTTAGTTATGGAGACACTTGACCTTCAGGTAATAGAGATAAAAAAAGTGCGGTTGTCGGACGCGCCTCCCGTCCAGTGTTAGATTTTGAGACATTTTGTTTTTTTGTTTCACCATGTAAAAGATTAAAAACTTAATAAAAATTAGAAATATTCTCTAATCAATGTTAGGTCCCACATGTATTTTATTCGGATCAGGATGACCAATATTCATTTTTATAAACATTTTTAAAGCATAACCTAAATGTTACTGTTTTTATTGAATTTTTTAAATTTGTCGGATTGCCCCAACGTCCCTAATAAATATTCACAAAATATTGGTCCCCGGAAAGCAGCCGGGAGCACAGAAGGAGGCGACCTCTCTAATTTGGATTTGGAGGGCCGAAGCCCACTGGATCAATTTTCCATTCAACCCATTATCATCTTATAATACAACGCGCTAGCAGTGCGTTGCTCCAGCTGACACGTCGGCCGAAAAACGACGGCCGTCCGATTGCGACCGTGGGCTCCATCTAGCCGTCCACCCGAACTATCCATATAAAAGAATTTTTTCCCGCGAGAGGAAAGCAGCGCGCAGCGAATGCTCAGTTGGTTTCGGGCACTAGCTCTCGCGTGCAAGCCCAAGGTTCGAATCCTGCCAGCTCTCCATTTTGCAAGTTTTTTATGGGCCGTCCGATCCAGTTTCCACGTTCGATCAGCGCTTCGGCTGATACACCCCAGGCCCTAGCCCACCTCTCGCACCGTCGTACATTTCACAAGTCACAACCCTAGCCGCCACCTCCCCGCATCTCCCTCGGTCTCTCCTCCGCGCCCTGTCCGCCGCCTCCCCCCAATGCCTGGATTGCCTGCCCTGTCACCGCCGTTTCTTCCCTAGGACGTCCTGCCCTCCTTCCACCGTCTCCATCCTCTCCCCGTGCCTCCTTGGTCGCCGTCCACTCCTACTGCGGCCTTTCTCTTCTCTGATTGCCGCCGCCATGGTGCAGGCTGGATCTGGCCTCGCCTTGCTCCGGTGGGAGGAGAAGGGGACGAGAACGGAACCCTAGCGCTGGCGCGGCTTCTCTTCAACCTGGGGTCCAAGGCCATCAGCGAAGGGAACTTCGTCGACGCCGTCGGCTGGCTCAGCGGCGCCCTCGAGATCAGGTTAGGATTCGGGTTACCCCTTCCACCCGCACCCGCACCGCACTTCTCGTTCCCACTCTGGCTGGGATGATTGTCAAACCAAGCAACAGTGAATTGTGAACTCTTTCTTCTTCGATTTAGCCGGATCCGTAAGATCCCAGCCTCTAGCGGTTTCTATCTGGTTCATGGTGGATTTTGCTTGGAATTTTTTATGTGTTCTTTGTGGGTTTTTTTTTTTTTGCTGGGGATTGGAGCGGGAAGGAGAGGAAGGATTACTCGACGGCGATTCTCGAGAGGAAGAAGTCGCCGAACCGGCTGGTGGTCGACGAGGTCACCAATGACGACAACTCCGTCGTGGCATTGCACCCGGACACCATAGAGAGGCTCCATCTGTTCCGCGGTGACACTGTCCTGCTCAAAGTCTGGGCTGCCTCTATCTCCGCAATTCCTCAGCTTTGGTTGAAATACCGAGTATTTGAGTCGTCGCTTAAGGTATTGATCAGTTGTGACTGTGTCGGGAACATGGAATTGTAGTTTCGCTGCTGCTGATGAAGTGAGCCGCTGAGATTGTTAGGTTTTTTTTGTTTTCTTTGCTATCTAATTTTAGTGTTTCGGTTACTGTACTTAATTAACGGTGAATAATTACACTTAATTGTTGCTCTATACTGTGGTTAGTGTTTCGGTGCCATGTACATCACGAATTGCAGTGCTTACATATGTTAACGGTCATATATAGATTGAGAGTTGCTATCTAAAAATTAATTATTGTTGCAAAGATGCCCTTCTCTTCTATACTGTGCTTACATACATATTCTTTTTTTGGGATGGAATAGAGTTGATTTGGAGGACAAAACCAAAATTTCTAGACTGCTTAGAATATTTACTTAATCTGCACACTCCTGTTGACTTTAACTAGATGTCATCAGCAAGCTATGTTACAGCTTATGCTTTCAGCTTAATAAAGTTTAGCATGCTTTAATGAGTCATCTTGTCGAAGTTAAGTGTTCCAACAACTAATATATACCTTCAAGTACTCATCTAATTATCTAAAGTCTATAATTTTTGCTGTTGTTCCCTAATAAAATAACATGCGAACCATTAGATGAACAAAAACATTGGCTTTAGCCTTTTTTTTGTAAATACTATTCATCTATTACTGTTTTCTTGGTTTCTTATGTTTATTTGATAGGTATTATAGAAATGGTTGCTCAACTGAATTTACCAAGGGACTGCTGATATTTAGTGCAAGCCCAAGGAACTTTGCTAAAACATCAGACCTGACTACGGTTAGTGCCATTCTAACTTCAGCCTACCTTAACAGAACTTTTGTGTATTAAATTTTTGTTCAGTGCTCCATCCAATCAATATTTCTATGAGCATTCAAGGTTTACAAGGATAAACCACAACTTCGTGGTTACCTTGCGTAATTCATATACTTTTGTACTGGTTTACAGGGATAAGAGGAGTTTATTAATATATACTAAAAAAAAACACACCAAGACGGTTGGACCACAACAAAAAAAGGTTATTGCAGGTATATATGTCGCCTGTCCTTTTTTTTTGCCTGTCCTGTTTTTTTTTCTTTGTCCTGGCATTTATTCTTTGAGAAAAGCACACTAATGGTTAGGCGCTATAATTTTACAGGTGAGTTCGTGGAGCTCAACTGGAAAAATGAGGGCGCAAAACCATTCCTGCCTTCATCTGTTCCTTTTTTAGGTGCCACATTGTTTTTTTATGTGTCTCATTTATATAGTTTACATGTATTCCTATTTTGGTGTTGTTGCTCACATTGATGGAAGTGCTCATAAATTCCAATTTATTATTATCCTATGTATGTAGCAAGCCTCTCCGTAACTATTTGTGTGTTAATTTCCTTGCACATAATTTTTTTCAGAACGGGGGTGACATGACGGATGGATCTTTATTGATTATGTTGATGTTGATCTTTGGTTAACTCAATTCTTTATCTGAGTTTGTGTTACATTTGATCACGCTGCAAGGTAAGGCAAAATCTTGTTTTCTTTGCAATTTTTTATGCTCTATTTTTTTGGCACTGTTATTTATGCCGTGAATTAAATATTAATCAAAGTTCAAAGTTGTGTAAGTCTCCTTGAAAATTGTGCAGTGACCCAGATATTCTTGGCCTGCTACTTACTTGTGATTCTATTTAGCTATTATTGTCCATACAGCTCTACCATTCGTCCTTTTCTGAAAACTATATTGGGCACTTATCGTCCATTCTTTTTCAAAAAATCAGTGGTCTGCCTCCAATATTAGTAATAGATTGTTCTTTGTTTATCAGTTTGTCGGGGATTAAATTACGGCCCATTGCCATGGCCCACTCCCTGACGGCCCGATCAAACAGCCTACCAGGGCCCAGCTCCCTGGAAGGTTCTATCTGGCCCATATGCATCTTGCCGAACAGCTTCCTGGCTGGCACGGTGCGTAATGGCCTAGGCTTCCTGTTTGAGTCCGACTCGAACAGAGTTCTGCGCGGCTACGTGAAGACCCGGACGTGGTTTTCCGGATTGGAATAGGAACCGTGATCCTCAAGAATAGGAGTATGCCTTATCTGCCTCGGGATATGTTTGGCATGTACTGAGTTCGTTCCGATCTCGTTCGTTCCGATCTCGTTGTTAGCCCAGCCCGATATTCTCTCGATAGGACGGTTTGCTCTGCACTATATAAACGAGGCCCCTACGGCGTGTAGAGGGACGAGTTTTTTACGACTTGATCTGGCCAATCCAACACGAGTTGGCACCTGATCTTTGTATCGTAGCATACTACACACCTGTACACCCATAATCTCGCCGAGACTTGTTCGTCTCGTCGAGCCACCTCTTGTAATCATCTTTGATATATAAGAAAGGTGGGCGTAGGGCTATTATCTCTCGAGAGGCCCGAACCAGATAAAACCCCATCTCCGATTCGTTGTTGTTCGTGGTTGTTGGCGTGTCTCCTATCTCGCTTCGAAGAACCTTAGCGACTTGAGATCGTTATCTCAACCGTCGGCGATTAGCGCCGGCCGTGGGGATCTGCAGATCGAACATGTCGAACTCTATCGGCGACGAGAGATTTTTCACGAGGACTATGACTTCGGAAGGCGGGATGTCTCTTTACTGCTAGATCAAATCGATCCGCCGATCTTGATCGCCTTCGAATCTGATTCGAGCTCGCGTCTGGGGCCGGATCTTCGCGTCGGGTAGCTCTTCGCTCGAACACGCGTCTGTCCCCGCGGCGAGCTCCGTGCTCGGGGCGGATCTCTTCGCGCCAGTAGCTCTTCGCCGGCGCGCGTCGTCCTCGCAACGAGCTCCGTGCTCGGGATCGATCAATCAACACAAGCTGCACTCTTCGCCAGCGCGTCGGTCCCATGCGACGAGCTCCGTGCTCGGTGGATTACCTCGCGCCGGCGACTCTTCGCTGGGCGCAAGTTTGGTCCCATGACGAGCTCCGTGCTTTCGGTTGGATCTCTTCTTGAGCGACTCTTCGCCGGCGCGTCTCGTCCCGCGATGAGCTCCGTGCTCGGGGCGGATCAAAACTCCTTCCGGATCCGGTACATTACGCTGGCGATGGATGGCGGGAGAGAGTGACCAAAGATTTGGAACATCGACCCGACCGTAAGTTCCTCGTATAGGTCTTTCGTTTCCTAACCGCTTTTTTCAAAAATTCGCGCCTTTAGTTCGTTCAAGTCTCTCGGGCTACCATGTAAAGTTTAACCCATTGAGCGGTGAATGTTCGCGCCCTGCGGCCGCTTCTCACGCTCGTCTTCTCGGACTACCTTACTCTCGGTAACACTTGATGGTCGCCGGTCTTGCGAACACTTGGCTCCGCGATCTTTAGGGTTTCCGCCGTATCTAGTTTCAACGAGTTCCTAAACTTCGAGTTGCGTAACACGGTATCCAAATTGCGGCTAAGCTCGCTCTCGTAATCCTCCGCGCAGAGCACTTACAGCTCACGGCGCGACCACTTGGCAAAGCTTTGTTCTCGTAAGCCCTCCGCGGCGAGGCACTTTTCTTGTTCGGTTACCCTCGGAATCGCCTAACTTACGTTAACGGCGGTTCTCGAGCGAGTCAATCGGATACTGGTGTCGCTTAACTCTCTACGCACGTGCTTGAAGTCGCAAGTTCAGTCTTCATGCATCGTCCGTCTGCACGGGCTAGGCGTCGCTCTTTCTCTTGTGCACTGTTCGAGTTCGCAAACTCAGTCCTCGGCAACCGCTGGCGGGGCTAGGAGTTAGGCTAAGCGTTCTACCGGTTTTTAAAACTTTCTAGCTATTGTCCTTGCTCTTGGTTTCCTCGGCAATTTGCTGCAGCGAAATTACCGGGAGTTAGGCTAAGCGTTCTCCGGTTTTCTTAAAACTTTCTAGCTACTGTCGCCTTGCTCTTGGTTTCTGTTAAGTCCTTGTCTTTTCTTTGCTTTTTTTGCGAGAAAAATTTGCTCGGTCGACTCTCGCTCGATTCAAGCGGCCTTTCGGCGGTCTTGAGTTTGCTCGGCGACTCCTCGAAGACTACCTCTCCTCGGTCGGTTGGGACTTGAGCTGAATTTTGGCAACCCCATGCGTTTTCGGTTTTCGTTCCTTTCCTTAGCGTTGGTTTTCCAAAACCTCGTTGGTCTTTCGCTTCAGAGCGCTTCACGCGTCTTGAGCATGTCTTTTATCTGGCGGCGACACATGCGGCTCGGTTAATCAAGCGGTGCACCGCCGATAGAGTTCGCCGCGTAAGCCAATTCTCATTACAGCGGGCATGCCCACGTAAGTCGATTCTCATCGCAGAGGCACTCTGGCGCCGTTCCGCACTCGCCGAGGCGACACCTGTATTGCCGCACGGATCCATGCGGATAAGATTTCGCCTCGCACATTTTGCTGCGGCTAAGGTCCCGTCGCCTTGCTGGTTAGCGGTCTTAGCCACGGCGGGCTGCGCTTGCCCGCGCACGTCTTTTTATCCATACTACGTCCTTCTTGGCACGGTAATCCGGAGCAATGCACCACCAACGAGTCACGCCCACCGTAAGTCGATTCTCATCGCAACGGGCACTCTGGCGTCGGTTCGCGTTCGTCGGTGACACTAACGCTATCAAGGGCGTACCGAGAAAAATTATGTCTTGTGCGGGTAGGTCGTCTTTACGTGTTTTCTAAACTTCGCTTTGCTCTTCTTAGAGCCTGTTCTTGCTCTCTTTTTCCCTTGGCGGCTCGTTTCTTGTTTGTCTTCGCGGGGAATACATGAGCGGAAGCGTCGGACTCGATGATGGTCGTGGCGAGGTTCGAGCTTCCCACCAAAACCGATGTCGCATCCTCTCTTCTGAGTGCGCTCGCGCGTGCGGGGCGATCGCTCCACGCGTATGATTTCTTGCCTCGTCCCAAGCCGACCTTCACGGTTTGGCTAAGTCAAGGTAGTGCGCCACCAACGGAGTCACGCCGCCATAAGCCGATTCTCATCGCAACGGGCAAGCCCATCGTAAGCCGATTCTCATCGCAACGGACACTTTAAGCGTCGGTTCTGCACTTGCCAAAACAACGCTTACATCGTCGTAAGGAATACGTCATGGGTAAGCGTTGATTTCACACATTCTCTTGCGGCTCGATCGCGTCGGGTTGTGATTCACCTCGCCGGGCGGTTCTTCGCCGGAAGCGTATCTCGGTCCCCATGACGAGCTCGCGTGCTCGGTGGATCACCTCGCGCCGGCGACTCTTCGCCGGAGGCGAGCTCTACTGGGTGCGTATTCGCTGGTCGCGCTTTCGGTTCCTTTAATGAGCTCCGTGCTCGGGGACTAGATCTCCTTACTTGGTTCTTTTGGCGAGCTCTACGCTCGGGGACTGGGTCACCTTCCCCCTCGTATGCATTGTCTGCTCTTGGCACACGATCTACGTCTGAGGGCACATCATCTTCGCTCCTGAGCGCGACATTTGCTCGAGAGCGCAATCTCTATTTCCTCGGGCAAACTTTAGCCCGGGAGGTGGTTTTCCTGTTTTCGTTCATGCTTTCCTAGGCATCTGAATGCCTGGATGCAGCAGCACGAGTCCGTCTCGCGACTTGCTATGTTCATTCTCCCGAAGATCGATCTTCTGGGATGCGGTGATGCGCTCTTCACTACTAAGAATCAATCCTCCTTGATGACGTTCGGCCTCAAGAAGATGATTCACCTCGCTTCTTCCGATTTACGTATCGAGGGTGGGTACTCTTTCGAACAGATGTCGTTCCTGTTCGATGCAACAGAGTTGCTCGGCCGGCGGAGTTTGTTCGGTCCCGAACAAGTATTGTTCGGTTGAACCATAACTTTGTTCGATGCTTTGTTACTGCGTCTTTGTAGCGAGAAAAATACCCTCTTCGTGACTTAGAGTCTTAAGAGGAAGACCCGCTCTAGTGAGTCCTTCCACTTGAGTCTCGGGGGCTAATGTCGGGATTAAATTACGGTCCATTGCTATGGCCCGCTCACTGACGGCCCGATCAAACGACCTACCGGTCGGCTCCTGGAAGGTTCTATTTGGCCCATATGCATCTTGCCGAACAGCTTCCTGGCTGGCACGGTGCGTAATGGCCTAGACTTCCTGTTTGAGTCCGACTCGAACAGAGTTCTGCGCGGTTACATGAAGACCCGGACGTGGTTTCCCGGATTGGAATAGGAGCCGTGATCCTCAAGAATAGGAGTATGTCTTATCTGCCTCGGGATATGTTTGGCATGTACTGAGTTCGTTACGATCTCGTTGTTAGCCCGGCCCGATATTCTCTCGGTAGGACGGTTTGCTCTGCACTATATAAACGAGGCCCCTACGGCGTGTAGAGGGACGAGTTTTTTACGACTTGATCTGGCCAATCCAACACGAGTTGACACCTGATCTTTGTATCGTAGCATACTACGCACCTGTACACCCATAATCTCGCCGAGACTTGTTCGTCTCGTCGAGCCACCTCTTGTAATCATCTTTGATATATAAGAAAGGCTGGACGTAGGGCTATTATCTCTCTTGAGAGGCCCGAACCAGGATAAAAACCACTGTCTCCAGTTTGTTGTTGTTCGTGGTTGTTCGGCGTGTCTCCTATCTCACTTTCGAAGAACCTTAGCGACTTGAGATCGTTATCTCAACCGTCGACACAGTTGTTTTCCATGCTAAACAGAGGTCCTTGGGTTAGAGACATACTGATTTGATGATAGGAAAATCATGCAGCTGTAGGACATGCATGTCATATATAAAATGTAATTAGTGATTTTCTAAATATACATTCAGCTATCGTTTTACAAGGCAATTAAATAATTCATGCTTTCTTCTCAACAATGAATTTTTTTTTTGCAGATTTATGTGGCATTGCAGCATTCTAAGAAAATATATTGCTTACGAACAAGGATTGAGGCCTGAAGGTAACCAATTTGCTAACACACAACTCTTCTAGCAGAATTCTGCTGTTGACAGAGCACAACTTATTAATTGTACTGCTGAGACTTAAAGCCTAACTTATTAAAGGACAGATATTGTTTTCTGTTGTTAATTCATAAGGCTCTGCTTTATAAATTACGCTATTGTTGTATGCTATTTACAGTGAACATGCAAACATCTGTTAGTTAGTAAAACTACCATTTCATGCTCTCTTTTAAGGGCCAAAACTCTGTTTGTAATATTCTTGTGTAAAGAGCTATGGGTCAAAACAGTGTTAATATGGATTTCTCTGATTACAGTTCATGTTTTTCTTTGCTTTATTTCATTGTACTCATATGTTAAAAAAGTTGATTTCTAGAGTTAAATGGTTACTTTCTATAGGTTGGTCATGGTGGTGGTTGTAAAAAAACAAAATTATATTTCCTATTACCTGAAGACAACAGCTTATGTGAGTGTGGTGTATTGTTCTCGGTAAAGTAAAAGAATATATTGGATAATCAGTATTGAAACTTTTAAACATGTCATTGTGGTATCATGCACAAGTCAATATTTTGAGGCTTTATAGATATGTAATTGTGTTGTCATGCAGCTGTGTAATTCTATATGGTTTTGTTAGAGTCATGATGGTTTGGCCTCTAGGCCACACTAGACCTAATTATACTATCTGCTTGGAAGCACATATATCATCAAACTTGATTTATCCGTCTGTGTATACTATCACATAAAGCTTAATCATAGTATATACACAACATAATACTTAATCTAAGCTTAATTACCTACGGCGCACCGCGGACGCGCTTACCGTCCTAGTTTCATCATATTTTCTTTCCGGGGATTCCTCGTTCTGGCCTAGGCCTGAAACGCTGCGCGCCTTCATTTCTTAGTTGGTCAATCTGCTTGGGCTCCCTTAGGCTGGCGTCTGAGCGCTCGATTCCTGCTTGGGTCTTTTTAACCAGATCGTCCCACGGCCCACATGTGGAGACGAGTAGCAGCTCACTACATCACTTGCTTCTGCGCTTCGCTAGTTTCCTGTTCCTTTCTTTCCCGTCTCTGTTCTCTCTCAGCGGTTGCTTGTTTGGAGTTGCCGACGGTGGCTTCTCTCACTCTCTTTTCTCTCTCTACTTCGCCATATCTACCCTCTTGATAGCATTTGGCGGTCGGATTCGTCGAATATAACACTAGGGCTTGCTGAATTTAAAGAACACGCCTAGAGGAGGTGAATCCCTATTTTCACCGTGAGCCTCACTCAACCATGTATGTACAAAACTTTAGGGTTTTGCCGGGTAAAAATTTGCTTTGTTTTTTCTGATCTTATTTGCACCGGATGATCTTTTAGAACAACAATGGAACATAAAGTTTCATGGGTGGTTTGGCCGAGCTTTATTGGTACTTATTCAAGTATCAATGGTCCTCAAATTTTATTAGCGACAAACCAAGTTTCGTCAGCCCTTTAAGTTTCATCACTAGTTTAGCCAAGTTTCATTGGTACTTCAAGTTTCGTCAGTACTTCAAATTTATCGATAGTTAGCCAAGTTTTATTGGTCCTTCAAATTTGATCAATAATGTATTCAAGTTCCATTGATCCTCCTTCAAATTTCATTGGTGGTTTTGTAAGTTTCAACGTAAATCATTCAACCTTCATCAATTTCCACCCATGTTTCATCATTACATTATTAAGTTTCATCAATAGGTTTTCCAAGTTTCACATGTTTTATTTTACAAATTTCATGACAATGATGTCATGCAGATGCGAGTCTGATGGGATGATTTCTATTGGACGTCCGATCCTAGCACTCACCTTTTAGTTATGTCACTATAAAAAGCAGACATTTCACCTTTTCTATTATTTTTTTACCGATTTTTTTTTTTTGTCACTGAAGCGACTCAAAGGAATGTGACCGTCATACGGGGCTAACAATTTTAGTAGAATGACACTTGTACCCTTGGTTTAGATGATAAGAAATAAATACAACGTAGATGTCTTGCAAAAATATGAGAAAAGTCCCCAAAACTTCAGACAATTGAAAAGGATCTAATTATCAAATAAATAATGGTTTTGAGTAACTGGTTTTCTAAATATTATCTTAGGAGATTTCTTTTATGTTAAATATTTTAGTTACACAAAACCAAGATTTTATCATACACACACACATGTACATTCTCCTTAATTTGTGTATTTATCTCATATCATTTGAACAAAGGCCTAAGTGTCATTCCACCAAAGCTTCCATGTGACAGTCAAAGACCGTTGACTCATGGTAGTAGAAGAAAATAAATGAACAAAAAAATTAGTTGCAAAAGCAATATGTCCACTTTAACGGTGGCATAATAAAAATTGCACAATCTCGACGTACAGATCTAGTGTGGTGCATTAATCGGAGTGTCTGTTAGTCCCTCCGTTTCAACGACATAAATGTCCATGTGCAGGGATAACATCCAGCGACAACGATCGATTGCCGAATGCTACCCAACCCATTGATCTCTGATCCGTGCTAGGTAGGGTCGGCTAATTAGTAATAATTCTTCCAATTCTGATCTAACTGCTCAAGTGCTCAGCGCTGCAATGGGATATCAGAAGGATTGCGTAGCCTCTCCGAATCCGAACAAGAACGGCTTGTGGATCGTATCAGATTCAAACTCTTTTTCTTTTTTTTTTCCTTTTTTTTTTTTTTTTTCTGAAGGTCAGCTTACGCTGACATTTTCATTGAAGGAGAGTGAACTTACAGAATACAGAAAAGAGCCTGAAGGTAGACCAAGCACACAGTCACACCGGCCCGGCACACATGTACACCCTGCCGAGCTAGGCCGACCGTATAGATTGATTACTCACAAAGAAGGGCAGCCATCCCAGCCGCCGACCACAATTGGCTTTCCACAATCCAGTCCGCGAGAAGTTGATGAAGCTGCCGTGCACGTCCTTCGAACAGGCGTCTGTTGCGTTCGCACCAAATCATCCAAAGCGTCAGCATGATGGTGGATCCCGCTCGCTTTGCCATGTCTTTGGGAATGTGGGCAAGACGGTCAGCCCACCACTGTAGAATTGAGGACGTCTGCGCCCATGCCGACGGAACCAACGCTTGGCAAGTAGACAAACCCCGACGGCGATCCAAAAGGATCTAGAGAACTGACACTCTAGAAACAAGTGGGCCGTGGTCTCAATCGAAACATTGCATAGAGGGCAAAACTGGTTATTCGGCCAACCCCGTCGCTGAAGGCGATCTACCGTCCAAAGCCGATGTTGTGCAAGGAGCCAGCTAAAAATCTTGCATTTCATCGGCGCCTTAGATTTCCAAAACATCTTAGGGAAGAGCGATACGGTTGAGCCCTGGAATTGTATGCGGTATGCCGAACGCGCTGTGTACTCACCAGAGCATGACCAACTCCAGATGATGCGATCTTCCTGGCCTTCCGTGAGGTCAGGTGAATGGCCCCGTAGTACCCGCCTCAAATCGAAAAATTCCTTAACCAATTGAGCATTGATGAGCGGCCCTAAATCTTGGATCCATGAGTTTGCCCGTATCGCATCTGCCACCGACACACTTTTCCTTTGCGCCCGGCGAAATAGTCGCGGCGCAATCAAGCAGAAAGGCGCTGGGCCCGCCCAAGGCGTAGTCCAGAAATGCGCTTTAGTCCCGTCACCCAGGCGCACCTTAATGACGCGTTGAAAAGCGCTAAATCTGATGCATCACAGGGTGGTTGCACCCCTTCCCAACCGCTTCCCTCTCGGTGCCATTGTAGCCAAAGCCAACGGAGTCGCAAAGCTCGTCCTTCACGACCCAAGTCTGGCAAGCCTAGACCCCCTACTTCCTTTGGCGAACATACCTTGGGCCAGTTAACTTTGCATTTCCCACCACTAAAAAGTCGTTTCCTGCCCATAAGAAGCGTCGTCGAATCTTATCAAACTCACGCAGGAAGGAGGCCGGAGCCTGCATGGCCGTCAGCATGTAAATCGGCAGCGCACTTAGCATAGAGTTGACTAAGATATGGCGGCCCCCGACCGATAGAAGGCTTGACTTCCACCCCGCAAGACGGGAAGCTGCCCTGTCAAGAATTGGTTGGATGTCCATATGCCGAACTCTGCGCACATGTAGAGGAAGACCCAAATAGCGCACCGGGAAGGTCTCCACTTTTCCAGGGAAATTTCGTAGGATATGGTCTAGGTCTACCGCGGAACAACAGATGGGCACCACCGAGCTTTTGACCATATTTACCCGCAACCCTGTAGCCACTCCAAAATCCTGCAGAATGGAGAGGAGGCATCCAACATCCTGGTCGTTGGGTTTGACGAAGATGACAGCATCATCCGCGTAAAGGGAACATCGAATGCCACCTCCCCGAATGGCAACCCTTTGCATCCTTCCCATTTCTGTGGCCTTAGTGAGAACATAATGAAGTGCGTCTATGGCAAGGATGAACAAGTACGGGGATAGCGGGTCCCCCTGTCTCAAGCCCCTCCTGTGAGTGAAACTCGGTCCCGGTTGACCATTGAGAAGTACTGACGAGGATGACGAGGTCAGGATCAAAGACATCCAGTTTCTCCACTTCTCACTAAAGCCCCTAGCTCGCAATAGGTCTAGCAGATACTGCCAGGAAACAGAGTCAAAAGGTCGTGCAATGTCTAATTTAAACATGAGGCACGACGTTTTGCGCCGATGTAATCTACTGCACCTGGATGAAGTTATCGTGGATCGACCGGCCTTTTAGAAAAGCACTCTGCGACTCCAAGATGACCTGTCCTAAGATCTTCCCCAGACGAATGGTGTGAATCTTGGAGAATAGCTTGGCTACAGAGTGGACTAAGCTGATAGGCCTATAATTACCGATAAGGGTATGATCCCCCTCCTTGCTCTTGGGAAGGAGGACGATTTCCGCCCTATTCAGTTTGGACAGGTGCGTTCCCCGCAAGGGCAATAAACTTTGGACTGCATTGTGGACATCATTTTTAATGATATCCTAGCATGCTCGGTAGAAAGAGCCGGTGAAACCATCTGGGCCCGGCGCCTTGTCTCTCGGGGACCGATTAATTGTCGTGACCCCAGTACTAGTAATGGGAATCTAGCACCACGAGTCGATACTAATCCCAGTTTAGTATCCCGTGCTGGACAACGCGGTGGAATCATCACAGTGTATTTAATTAAAGGGAAATACAGTTAAACAATAACATTTTATTACAAAAGCAAACTAGCATACCAGTTGATGGTCCAATACGGAATTAAACATTAACAGAAGACATCAGAGTAATCCAATTAAATAACTATGATAAATTTCAAGATGTCGACCCGAACACCTTAGCTAGTCTCGCGCTCCCTCGTCAAGGCCTTCCTGGTCCTGACCGTAATCTGAATAAAAATATGTCCATGAGCAATATAATGAGTACGCGGCTACCCAGCAAGCAATCCTTAAGTATGAATGCAGGATCAAGGACGGGGTTATGGTTATTTTACCCAAATCCTACTTCTAGTCATATTTTAGTTGATCAAGTCAAGTTTTATTAAAGTGAATGCATGATCATATATCTCCATTCTCAAGTTCAACAAAAGGTGCATCTCGCACCAGGCCAATCCCAGACTAATCTAGTCAGGTTAAATATTGAAAAGGGTGAATCTACATATGCAAACCTCTCGCCCCGTCCATGACTGTGGACACGGCTATCATGATAGTTTTAACTCTGCAGTGTGTACAAGTTTTCCCACAAGCCCCGTCTCATCCACTAGGAGAAACGGTACAAGACTTTTCCAGCCTACTACGCCCACCACTTCACCAGCCCTCTCTTAAGGTTTCCCCGGCCCCGTCGGTGCCCGCCACAGTAGGGCGCCTACTACGTCTAGGCACCACCCGTGGGTCGTTCCCCATTTAAGCCATTCGGTCTCAGGAACGCACCTACCCCTCAGAGGAGATTGCAAGCCTCCTCCTAGGGCAGCAGTGACGAAATGTAACTGGACAGCCTACGAGCCAGCGGTTAGTGGGTTTCATAGTGTATTAAGCCAGGGCCGAAGGCACAAGTGGCTGTACGGTAAGGTTTGGTCTAGCAATACACAAGCTTGAGTCCTTATTAGAGGAGACCGTCTCATCCCCACCACAATCCCGGAAACATCACTGCCAGGTCTCCCCTAAATCAACTACAACTTTTAGTTGTTTAGGTTTTTACCTCAAATGCCAACGTGAAGCATACGCCTCACCAAAACTCATTTTTTTTATAGTGAATCCCAGATGCAATCCTACACATCTAGTCAAGGATAGGCTAGGAAAATACAACGGGTTCACAAAGATGGCTAAAGCATATTAATAGATGATTAACATGTTCAGGTACTCACACCTAAGTACATGCATGCAGATAATTCAGAAATTATACAACAGTAAATTATATTGTAAAACTAGGAGAGAATATGTTACTATGCTTGTCTTCGAAAAACTCCGCGCTTTGAGAATCCCACGTCGGTTCCGGGCAACAATCCACGCAACAATCACACCCACCGTCTAAGCATATAAACAATAAATAATAAAATAGCAAGATCAATACAGAAAAAATAATTATTAAATTTACAGAAAAATTCTAGGATTTAAATATGATTTTTAGGCTCCAAAATCATCCAATTTGGAATTACGGAGCTCCCCAAACAATTCGGGGAAGTTTCAGACTAAATAGGAAAATTTAGGAAAATAGAAAACTCGAATAAACCCTAAACGGGCTGAACCGACCGAACCGGCCCAAATTCCTCCTGCGCTCGGCCATCCACCGTGGCGGCGTTCAAGCGACAGTGGAGCCAGCTGGGTAGTGGCGCCCATCTGGCTGGCGAAGGGACCAGCTGACCCAGAGGCGACGGGCGATCTTGGCGTGGCGGTGACGTGGCGGTGACGTGGCAGTGAGGTGGCATGCCACATGGCGGTCGAGGGCGGTGCGGTCTTGGCGTGGGCTGGCGGCGTGGCGAGCCGCGTGGCGATGGCGGCTATAGGTGACGTGGCATGACACGTATCAAGCCACGTGGCTCTCGGGCTGACGCGGCACGGGCAGGCCCGCCGGTCAGTGACCGCGGCGTGATTTACGCGCTTGCGCGTGGCACGTGTCTCGCGCGAGACGGCAGACGAAGCGACTGTCTATGACAGGTAGGGTCCACGGCTTGACCGGGCCCACACGTCGGCGGTGCTAGATCGCTCGGGTGAGGCAAGCAGCGCGATCATCGTGGCGGTCCCACGGACACGTGTGTCGTCACGGATTGGGCGGCGTCGGCGAGAGCGGTCGAAGCGCGGCGATGGCGAGACCCACGGGACGCGTGTCACGGCGCAATTGGCGCATGGCGGCTACGTGGTCGGAAATGGCTGCGGTGGGTGGGGCCATGCCGACACGCGTCGATGCGTGATTTGCGCCGTCGCCGGCGCGGTCCCGCCGGGACGCGGTTTGCGGACCCGCCATGACGCGTCGCCGCGGTATTGGCGTTGCGTGTCGCGGTCTTGCAGCGTCTTGGTCGCGGTGAACGCGGCGGCTGAAGCGGCGTGGCGGCGCCGGTTCGCTCGGATCTTGGCCGTGATGCGGACGCCGAGGATCGCCGGCCACCGTGGAGCGTCCTAACTACGGCGAGCTATTCCGAGCGGAAAACAGCACCAAAATAGGCGATCCGCATATGCATTTCGTTCGTCTCAACGAGATCTATCTACTGGTACCATCTACAGAACGAATTACCTACAGGAAAGAGAGATTTACCTCAAAAACGCCTCAGGATGGGGATCTTGAGCCGTAGGGTTTAGGTGTGGGGGTGGGGAGTGGAGTGGTCGGCGAGGAACAGTAGTGTAGGGTCTTATAGAGGGGTAGGGCGCAGGGTAGGGGCCTTTGGCCTTCTTGGGTGGGCTCAAAGTGCTAAACTCTCCAATATGGGCCCTCAATCACATGCTAAACTAGCCCATTAGCCATTAACTCGAAATTAAACTGATGCTAGCTGCAAAATATGAAGAATTACCTAGGTTTTCTCTTGGAAAAATATTGGGACACCTAATAATTTTATTAGGATGTCACATTAATCGCCTCCTAGATGTCATCCAGGTCTACGTCAGCATCTAGGGAGCTACAATCCACAACTGGCATATTGAGGATGTCCCAGTTGAATTTTCGGCTTGGTGGGGCTGATACACCTAGCAATTGAGAGAAGTGTTGTACCAGCACCCCTTCCTTATCCTCATGGCTTATTGCCGTCCCCTCTGGCGTGCACAGCTGAGATATGTAGTTCTTCCTCTTGCGGCCATTTGCCCTAATGTGAAAACACTTAGTGTTCGCATCTCCCTCTTTTAGCCACTGCACTCTTGCCTGCTGTTTAGCCCTGGAACGTTCAATAGCCGCCAGCCCTAGAACTTTCATTTTGAGATTCTTGTGGAAGGCCTGCTCATAAGCAAGAAGTGACCTAATTTCTTGGGCCTGGTCAAGTCTAAGGATTAATTCATTGGAGATAGCCAGATGGTCTTTGAAACGGCTGGAAATACCCCTGCTCTAGGTTGTTAGCCTCCGTGCAGTCCTCGAAAGTTTCAAGTGTAGCGATAACAACGGATCCAGATGGTGACATTCCGTCCAGGCCTATGAGACCACCTGGTGGAACCCTTGAAACCGGGTCCAATGATTTTCGAAGCGAAAGCGCCTAGGCACCGAGGCCTGAACGCCTGGGGCTGAAAGGAGCGAGCAGTGGTCTGAGAAAGAAGAAGAAAGAGCTGACAACCGGTAATTAGGAAAGAGAAGTTCACATTATGCATTGCAAAGGGCACGGTCCAATCTAACCAAAGTAGGGTCTGCCCGACCATTACTCCAAGTAAAGCTTCGCTCACATAGAGGGATATCCTTGAGACCACATTGGTCCACCATCCGGCGGAATCGACCTATCCAGTTGTAGTTCACATTGGAGTTGCTCTTGTCACTGGCCGCCAGAATCAAGTTGAAGTCCCCTAAAAGTAACCAAGGCGTGCTTGACTGGGGCTGCAACCATACTAATTCATGAAGGAACTCCTCCTTGTCGAAATCTGCCGTCGGGCCATAGAGCGTGGTCAACTGAAACTGAAGAGTGCTATGAGTTATGGCGACAGTAGTGGAGATCGAGAATCGCCATCTTGTGGTGAGACGACGATGAGCGATCGGCGTCGAGCAAGGCAACTCCCATGAGTACCAGCGGTACGTAGTGCAAAGAAACTTGCTAGCCGCGTGCCACCCAGATGTGTGGCGACTAGCGTGTCGAAGACCTCCAGCTCAGTTTCCTAAAGACACAGAATATCCACTTTGGCAGACGTCACAAGTTGCTTGACGGCCTCACGGCGAGCCAGGGCGTTGAGCCCCCTAGCATTCCATGTTAAGAAACTACACTGTTGTGATACCATTGTAACAGAGCAACTCCAACATAGTATGCAAAGTGACCCTAGAAACAGAGCACAAGGCAAGTGGCAGCCATACAAGACAAAGTGGGTACGAGCACGTGATGTACAGAATCATACTACACCCCTACGGCGTTGCCCAGGGAGCCGTCGACGACCTCCTGCTGAGGTGCGATCTCTGTGTCCAAAAGCGGCTCCTCCACTAGTCCCGCTATAGCTGTGAGGCCCGAGACGACGTACTCCGGCAGAGGCTTCTTGAAGGAGGCTAGGTAAGTCTCCATCGCCTCGGCAGTGAGCTCCTTAGTAGTGGGTGGGACGATGCCCATGCGCTTCATGATCCGCAGCTTGGCGCGTTCTGAGACTGGCACCGCCGGCAGCTTGGCGAGACGTGAGCTATGTTGAACAGAAGAATGGCGAGATGCTGCACCGCCCGTCTTGGCCCCTCGAGGAGCGTCGGGTTTAGGCGGTGGTGGGGGAGACGGCAGAGAGAGGATTGGGTCGTCTGTCGGTAAGAAAAGACTATCCAAATACATGTTGCGATCAACCGAGGCATCCAGAGCCTCACGAGGAACATCGGTCATACCAGCAAGAGGAGAGCCGGTGATGTCCTGGGCAGCGGGAAAGGGGTCTCCCGGCCCACCCGCACTGGCCGTCTCAGGAGTCCCAATGAAACCACCTTGCAGAGCTGGCATGGCTTGGCCTGTCGACCCAGGAGATCCGGAGGCAAGCACCCTCGAGTGCAAAGCTTTGCCCACCGGTGGCAATGCCGCACCCCAAAGGGACGGCGAGAACACCGGCGATGGCGGAGCAACGCCCACGTTATCCAATGAGGCAGACGGCTTGCTTTGAGCATGCAAAAAGTAACAAAATTCACCAAGCATCGGGTTGGGCGCGCGGCGGTGGTGTGCATCGTGGCACGGCGGCAGCGAGGCAAAGAAAGCGAGCAGGGGGTCCTCCTCCGCCTGCCCTTTCCACACCGCATGTGAAACCTCAGATGGAGGGACCGAGCCCACCGAGCCGACGCGGAAAGGCTCTTTTCCAACCCCTCTAGCCGGCGAGGCGCGGTGAAGCGATTTGGTGCGGGTCCGACTGCGACGGCGCGCCGGCGCGCGCACCGGTGAGCGGGGAAGCGATTTGGTGCGGGTCCGATCATGACGACAAGCGACGGCGCAAGACCGATGAGCGGCCGCGCAGCCGAGTGGAATCCGGGAAGGGCTGGGCACCCGCATGGCGTCTACCAGCAGGGGTACGACTCCGGTGGCGGAAGGCAGAGGTGCCTCCACCCGGGGCCTCCTTGGAGCGGCTACGACCGAGAATCACCTCCTTCCAGGTGCAACGCTCCCCTCCACGGCCCCGATCGGGCCCATCATCGTGACAGCCGGACGGCCACGCCGGCGGCCGGCATCCACCCAAGCGTCCGCTAGTGGTCACCGGGGCAGCCTGCAGACAAGCGTGAACCGGCTGCGCCGGCCCAGTGCAGTGAGGCCCTACGCCATCCATGAAGCCAAGGTGCCAAGTGAACGTGGAGATTCTTGGAAATGCCTCTTCGTCCGAGTCAGAAGATTCAGAGGGAAGCCCGCTAACAGGCGAATCCGGCGAACGGTCCTGTCGTGGGGACCAGTCTTCAACAGTATTGAGGTGGATGAGCAGCTGCACTACGTCACCACGCGGAGGCTGAGGCCGGTTCGGCTAGCCATGACCAACGATCTCCGGCGCACGGGCCGAGCCCGCTGGGAAGAAGCAACAACCTTTTGTTTTTGGAATGATGTCGGGTTCCAGACCCAAACCCAGCAGCCGAAAATTCTAGTTTCCTCCCTATTCGCTGTCTTAGTGTCTAGCCTATCGAACAAGCCGAAGTCCCTAATGACCTGCTCCATGGCCACATGCGACCAAGCATGCAGAGGCAAGTGCTCGATGCACAAATGTGCACGGTAGTACCAGGTGCGAGATAAAGTGTGAGATTCTTCGCTCCACGGCCTGACGGCGAGGTCCGTCCCACCAACCCGGATTGTGCCAGCATCAAGGGCTAGATCGCGCTGCACGGGGAAATCGAAGAACACGAAGAACTCCTCCGGCTGGTGCTTGTGAACCCGAAGGTTGTTGAAGGGAATACCAAGCTGTGACTCAATGGCGTGGGCCGCCTCCTCAGCCGAAGCACCCGGGCGGCCATTGGAGGCCACGAGCATAGCTGCTTGACTACGGAGCCGGTGCATACGGTGTTCGATCGCTGGGGAGGAGATGATGGTGGACATGCTGTGCAGTGGCCGCTGAGCAGCGAGCCCGGGACGGTAGTCTCCAGCGGATGACAGGGAAGGCCATCTGTTCAGAGCTTCTACTAGCTCATTACATGAGTAAATACGAAATGTCCTAAAATATTAGAAGCACGTCTATTCACTGAAAGGATCGGCCTGGTTTTTTCCACTTAAATTTAGATTATAATCTGCGGCGGGTAATTTATTCTCTCTCGCAAATCAAATGCTTAGGTACTTTCTAACCTTAAACCAAGTTTTTTTTTTCAAGATGACGGCGTTTCTTTTCCAAACTCTCAAAATAATATTTTATCAATTATTTGTCTCTCTACCCCGTTGAATGCCCACAACCTTTTAGATTACAATTCACAGCAGCTTTTCAACTAAAAAAGATTCTTGAACACACTTGTGCTTGTGTGCCTAGCTTCGGATTAAAATTTAAGAAACCTTTCACTATACAAAGATTGATAGTGGTATCGTTTGTAATATGCTTTAACATAGTTCATGTCGCAAATCGAGTATATAAAATTTGATGTTAGATATATAATATTTTAATGGGAAGCTCCTCCATCCTAGTTGTTGACTTCACGGGTCTTTAGGTTGGTCCTAACGAGTGCACTAGCTTGATAATGTCGGCTTCAAGATTCTCTATATAGTGTGACGAGTAGACATACAGATGAAATGCAATCCAATACAAGTATAGTACAGACATAATACAATGCGACAAAATCATGCAGGTAAATTAAATATGTTCCAAAGCAAATAGATCTATTTCCATGGTAAGCAAAGGTAACGATAAAATCCAATCGGGCGGGAGGCATATAGATAAAAAATACAACGCGATAAATCGTGAATGTATTATTTGTTTTCAATGCAAATACAAAATTTTACCTTTATCGTCGAATAGATTTATACCGTTATAATCCGCCTCCACTATATTAGATGGTGTAAACCTTTTCTCTTTGCTTGCACACTAATGTGTGATTCTTTTTGCCCGCACAAATATGTCGCGTACATTTGTGCAACTAGATTTGTGTCAAAGTTTAAGATACCTCCACATATACATGGTCATATTAATTGTGGTAAGCTCTAATATGGTCTATTGTGTAAGTCGAGTATAGCTTAATTTGCGTTGGATACAACTGCATTGGCTACGACAAGCTTTAAAGTATCTTTTGGTCTCTAGATGGATCGTTGGCTGATTCATGGCATGGTTCCCCTAGGCGCGACGCCTTGACCCACCTTATATAGGTGGCACCTAGATGTTAGGCGATGGTCTTCCACTCAATCTAGGGCCTAGGTGGTGACCTAGACAGCCATCTTGTGTGGTGGTTCTAGACAACGATTATGCAATTCAAGATGGACCTAGGGGGTCTTGATGATTATTAAGTGATTTTAATTAGTCTAACAATTTTTTATGTGATTTTGTGGAAGTTTTTTATGAAAAAAAATTAATCCGCTAAAATTGTAGATATAACATATATCAGTTTGGCCACCTAGGTGGCTCCTAGCACCCCTCCTAGACTGCCTAGATGCTACGTGATCCCTCCCACTAGCCTAACGCCTCAAATAATCTTGCTTCTTCGTAGATCCATTCAATGTTTGCGTGTATCTTCCTTCACACTTTTGATTGCGTCTGTGTATGTCGATAATATTCGTGATACCTGACATTGATTAGATAATATTTGTGATTTTTTTGATTTTTTGAATTTTTTTACATGGCGAAACAAAAATAACAAATGTTTGCTCAAGATCTAACGCTGGCTGTTGGATCGAGATCCAACGGCCAGCGCAGGCGTCGGACGGGATGCGCGGTCCGACGGGCGTTGGACCGCCCCCGCCTCCGTCGATAAATTGATCGCTACTCAATCTTGGTTGTTGCTCACCAGAGCATAGAGAAGATCATCAATTATATATGGATTATCCATAAATTCTGATGGCTCCACTCAGCCGTAGCAAATTGGTAACGATGTTTGCACTAAATTGATGTGTTGACTTCACAAATTTTTAGATTGATCTTAGCGAGAGTGTAATGATAGAATCCAATAGAAGATAGAATGCAACCTAATAAAATGATAGAATCCAATTAGTCCAATAGAAGATAGAATGCAACCTAATACAATTCTATAGCCAATATTACTTTCTAAAGAAAACATGTTTCTTTCCATACTAAGCAAATGTAGAGATGTAATCCAATTCGATAGGATGCTTAGAGATAGAATCAAGATGGTAAAATCATTTAATTAGTAAGATTGGTTACTTAAGAAAATATCTCTTTTCATGTTAAGAAACTTTACTTTTTATGATTGAATAGATACATGCTGTCATAATTTAACCCCACTATATTAATGGTGTGCATCTTTTTTTTCTCTGATTAATATGATAATTTTTAGTACTTTAAAAACGAACAAGGTGCCTGATTTAGACCTAGTTTTAATAATGTAACGAGCAATGTGATCCGCGCATTTGTGTATTTAGATCTTTGTCAAAATATGAAATAACTTTTTTGTATGTAACCTCTATTATAGTTCATATCTAAGTAATTTTTTTGATATCTAGTCATATAGATCAAGGTAAGATCGAATATAATCAAAGCCTAATTTAAAAGGATAGATCTATCAATAAATGGACAAAACCCATCATATCTGACACAACTACTCTAGTTATTTTGATCTCTGCATTCTTCTTGGTCTTCACATCATCTTTGGTATTGATGCTTGATGGCAAGACATGATCGTTTCAGCTGCAACCTAGCGCTTAGTTCTTCTTCTTTAGCTTGCATACATGCTGATTCCTATTATAATAATATAGATAGATATATAGATACATTGCTATTTTTATTTCAAACTTATTTTCATTTCTTTTATTATAGTTGATATGGACTCAATTTTTGTTACATTTTAATTTAAATTTAGGTATTTATTTTTTTATGTCGATATAGACTATTGCTAGTGTTGTATTTTACATTACTCTTTTCCCGTGTTATTTATATTTTGAAATTTAGTTTTTTTATTATTTTCATACAGTAGATATAAATTTTTTTAATCTTTCGGTTGACATGGGCCCTTTTCTAATACTTCTGTCGCAAATTTAGTTTTTTTATTGTAGTTGATATTAATCTTTTTTTTTTTTGCCAATTTTTATTTTTCTTAGTAAATGTGGAATCTTTTTTGTTTTACAGATGGTATTGGCTCACTTTTCTATTAGTTTTATTTAGAATTTTTTTGTACTTGATATTATTTTGTAATTTAGTACTAGTTGACATTGACAACTGGATTTTTTTACATTTCTTAAAGACGTACCGTTAGGTGCCATGTACTAGGGAAGCTCCGCATAAGGGATGAAAATTAGTACTATGAATTTTTGGGTAATAAAGTTGGGCGTAGCATGACTAGATGGCAACAATGCTAGGCGTCGACTTGAGTCGATTGAACCGAACAACACTAGGATGGTCAAGGTGGCAACGAGGTATATCAGTGTGGGATGGATCTCGAGGCAGCAATGAGAGGAGGCACTGTGTGCGGCAGTGAAGGTCAACAATGTGGCTCAGGGTGGTAGTGCGGTCGACAACAACGACAATTATTGATTATACATTGCTGTGGCTAAACCGCTAAAGATTATATGAGAGAATATTAAACTGCCCATTTTTACTTTAGTGCTTCCAACTACATTAATACCTCCAAGTACCTATAAAGGATGGATGAGTGGTACTAGGAGGTACACTTTTTGAGAGCCGTTGGATATAAGATAATGAAAGGCTCACAGGGTATGATGATGTACCAAGAACTATAAAAAAAACTCATATCATTATATGTATATGTGATTTAGAAGAGAGAAAAGGCCGTAAATTGAAGACTGGATGAAGTGGAGGGAGAAGATGGAGAGTAAGAGCAAAAAAGGAACCTTGTGTAAAAATTTATTTGAATGAATGGGCTTTCTTGTAAAACATTATAGCAAAAAACCAGGAAAACATGGTTCTCAGAGCATTGTTTGGTCGAGAGGTAGATAACAAAAAAATCTTGTGTGTATATATATGTGTGTGCGCGTGTGGAAAATCCATGTCCTGATAGTAATTGAGAAAAAAAACTCCTGTCCTGGCTAGCATGAAACGTATTTTTTCTAGTAGCATATTTGCATCTTGTTCCTTTTAGTTTATATTTAAACTAAAATATACAATTAGAAATTTATTATTTTTTATAAAACCCAAACATTACAACACTTTGCGAGGCTTTTAGTGGTTCTTATCAAATATTTTAAACATATTTTAAATATTTTTTTGACCCCAAGCCCTTTATCGAGGATCGCAACTTTTTGTATTATAATTTTTTAGATTAGAATTTTCAGTTGTACATTAAGTTCAAATGAGTTATATGAGAAGTTTTGAGAACTTGTAGCTTTCGGGATTCAGTGAGACGCATATGAGCATCTCGGGCCCTCCTTTTGAGATTGGTTTGGTTTTTGTATTGATGACATATTGAAAGTGGACTAGATATCACAAGTGTGTTCCTGGTATTCTTGTAACCATAACGATCATAGCAACATCAAGTAAAGACAAACTCTGGAAGGTAAATGTGTGATTCGAGAGTGGAGAAGAATTGCTTAGTAGTTTTAGGGTTGTCTTTTTTTTTTTGTATTTTATGATAGGGATCCAAGTGTAGGTAAGCATTTCATTTCCCGAGCTTTCGTGCCGCACACTGTCTCTTTTCTTGTCCTTTTAGCTATTGGTTGGGTGTAGGATAGTTAGAGCTATGGTGTGGTTTGTCAAGTTAGAGTTAAGTTCTGCCTTGTTTCCTGTGTTTTTCTGATCACTAGACTAGTGACATGTAGGTTGTGGCTCGTCAATGTGTTTCGTTATATCCTCCCTTGGAATTGGTCCGATGGAGTTGTGGCGTGTGGGCGTTTTGTTCTGTCCTCCATCGCACTGGGTCCGGTGAGCAACTCTCTGAGTCCGATGGAGTGTTGGCCTAAGGGCCCCAAGGGTATTTTTGTTCTGTTGGTCGCTGGACTAAGTCCGGTGGTTATTGGACTGGGTCTTGTCAAGTGTTGACTACTATTATTTGGAGATTTCATGTCTCTAACTGCTAGTTTCGAGAGGGGGCAATTTAAAGAGGTACGTAGGCTGGCTAGGCTAAATTTTGAGTCTTCCAAAAGTTATAGCTACCCATTAGATAGCCTTTAGAGCACTAGAGCTTAAAGAGTTCGTCCATTATTGCTTCCAATTCGGTGTGCCTCATGTAAGCTCTTAGTCCAAGGTAATCAAGACACCGTAACCTGTCACTCTCCTTCAGAGGCGTGGGTTCAAGGAGCTTGCCATCGACACTTGTGGTAGCCCTCGAATCGGGGTACACGGTTTGGAGCCTGCCTTGCCGGAACGGCGAAGTTCACCTTGAGTGAAGACGATGTACTAGGCTCAAGGTGGAATTGATCCTTGTGTGAAAGGGCTAGTCTCAACGGGGAGTAGCAGTTTGGCTCCGAACCTCAGAAAAATTCTCTCTTGTTTTTTTTTTTTTGCATCTATCTTCCGGTTCTTATTTTCTTGTGTGCTAGTTCTCGTGAGTTCTTGGTTGTCTTAGAAATATTGACGGATATTCACTTGAACAAAATTTAAAATGTGCATATTCGCCTTGGCTCCTATAGGGACTGCCATGGCACTATATATAGGAGGCGTTCAAATGTGGTGTTCGGGTAAACCATCTTTAATGTTACTAAGTTCCTACTGTATTCTTTCCATTGCCAGTAGCGCCATAGATTAGAGCATGGCATCCAGCAGGGTCCCTATAACACTATAACTGACAATCTTAGTCTATATAACCTATCTGGCAGAGTTTTTTATATCAAGTCTCTATATTTAGATACTTCATATCCAATCTATATTTTTTTGAGGATACAGACTTTGCGGCCGGTGAGTATGAAAATATAGGGACTACATAGTATTTTTGGATACGGGGCATAGAGATCAAAATTAGGGGTTCTGCTGTTGATGATACCGGGCTATAGGCTTGCAATATATATCCAACGACCGACATGTGGACTGTCTATACGTTCTCCATCTCCATCCTCGAGAACAGTCGAAGGGATGTCATGTCGCGTGCCGAAGTGAAGCAACTGCAGGCTGGCTCGTCACATGCTCGCTCTTTGTGTTTTGGCTGATGCGGCTATAGGCTCGCTCATTTTTTTGTTTCCCCAGAACAAGAAGGGAGAATGGAGGTTGGAAAAGCTGTGCAATTGGGGCAGGCTATGGCATGCTGAACTGTGCAGGCATGGGCACTCTGGTCCTTGGGCCGAGATAACTGGGTGAGGGGCGTGCCGATGGCCGCACTGCACACGGCTCTGCGCTGATGCGCGAACCATGCGTGCAAATCAAATGCACGCGCAACTCCCGGGCCTTTACACAGTCATGTAGCAACAAAAGAGGCAATGAATCGATACAACAATCGACGGAATATGCACGCATTAAACTTTCCAGAACAGAATCATGTGTAGGATTCACTGGCTCAAATGGAAATATGCACATTAAAAGTATCTACGCGGCTACGTACACCATCGGCCGTGGTCCGTGGACTCACCGGCCGGTGCCATCGTCCCCATCTCAGGCGGCACGATTGCGTCACAGGTTAATTCACAAACTCAGCCTGACCAGCAGAGAGGATCATCTGCTCAGACGATGGTTCACATGGAAGGAAGGGACTTGCCAAGAATCTAACCACAGATTTCCCACTGAAAAGCTGACCGCCGGATAAAAGCCGTAAAAACTCGACCAGATCCTTATAAGGTCGCTGCCCCCTCGTCCCTCCAAGCTCGCCACTCTTTTCACTCCATAGTGCCAAGCAATGGCGTCCAGACGGCGCCGGGGGCAGCCGGCCCGGCCGCGGCTATGCCTCCTCGCCCTCCTGGCGGCCGTCGCGTGCTCGCCGCGCGCGGGCGGCGCGGAGGCGAGCACGGTGGCGCTGGGCGTCAGGCACAAGCCGAGGCACAACAGCACGAGGCAACACCGGGGCGGCGGCCACGGCGGCGGTGGCGCCAGCAGCGGGCTGGCGTCGTGCAACATGTTCCAGGGGAGCTGGGTGTACGACGAGACGCTGCCGATGTACAACACGGCGGGGTGCCCCTTCGTCGAGCCGGAGTTCGACTGCCAGAGGTACGGCCGACCCGACAAGAGCTACCTTAAGTACCGGTGGCGCCCCACCTCCTGCGAGCTCCCGAGGTACACGAATGCCAACCCCGAGCTGACTGATCCGATCGATGCAAAAATGGCTGATGGGATTGGTGCTACATTGGATGATCCATCAGGTTCGACGGGCTGGATTTCCTCAGCAGATGGAGGGGGAAGAAGATACTGTTCGTGGGGGACTCCATCAGCCTCAACCAGTGGGAGTCGCTGGCGTGCATGCTGCACGCGGCCGCACCGGCCTCCAGGACCACCTACAGCAGGGGCAACCTCGTCTCCACCGTCACGTTCCAGGTACATCCGTTTTCATATGCAGTCGCTTCATCGCTTGCCATTTATCCCATTACATCAAACACAGAACAAGGTACTGCCATCACCACAGCACAGTACACTGAGCCCAGTGCCTCTGGATAGCCTTTTTTTTTTGGCTGGAAAACGCAAGCTCGAAGTCGTTTAATTATGGGCGCATAATGGAGTATAGGCTTGCCAAACGCTTTCAGAAAGGGCGTTGCTCGTGCCGGCCTTTTGGTGTCCCGGCCACCGGCTTTCGGGCACCAGCGGTGGATCGGCGCGTTTTTCTCGCGCGCGCGCGCGCGGTCGGAAGCTGCGCCAGCGTAGCCTGCCACTGCTAGTGCCAATCCCACTGGCTAGCCGCTCGTCGGACATCAGCTCAGCTGCACCTGCGCGTCACATGGTTGCGCTTGCGCGCGCGTTTTGCTTGCTCATGTGCTCGCATGTAGGCAAAGGCTGGGGGAGATCATCGTCTCGTGGAGGGTTGGGGACTGGGGAGGACTGGGAACCAGACGCCATGGGCGACAGCACAGAGCATCATGTCCTCATCCTAATCGGTCTTTACCCCGTGATCCACTGACAGGGGTCAAACTGTTCGTGTCCCTCCAGGCACAAATCTCTCTCTCTATGCATGTAGACTCCATTGGAGAATGGGGAGAGATTGGCATCGGGGATTAAAAAAACGCCGGTTAACCGGACTAACCGCGTCTCCACGGGCCGTTTTTGAAAAACTGACGATTTAAGGTTTAGCGGTTTGGTTAAAATTCGTTTAAATAAATTTTGAGCGTAAAATATAAATAAAATCCCTACAAATGCTATTAATAATTCTAAGCATTTTAGCTTAAAAAATAAAAAAACAAATTTCTAGTGTATATTTAAATGATTTTATCAATTTTCACCTATTTTGACTGATTTTTTTTCAAAAGCCACAGTTAACAGTAAAAAACTGTAGCTAATCGCGAAAAAATGTCAAAGCGTGGTTAATAGTCTCCGCTCAAGGCTCGTAGCCCCCTGACGGTTTTCCACGTGAGAAGCTCTCAGGTCTAATTTTTTTAGGTTTTGTTCTTTTCAGCGTTACATACCGTTGCGTATAACTGTAGCAAATTTTGTTAATTTTATATAGCCTATATTTTGTGATAATTTGTAATGATTTTTTGTGGCTTTTAATAGTCTTTTCAGAGATCCTAAAAAAATTAAATTATTTTTTATACCTCTTTTTAAAGACTCCTAATTTTACTACCGTAGTACGCCAACAAACAATAGGCCGTAAAGAACAAAGGCCTTGATTCGATCATCCATCGAAGTGATGCTTCTGTGGGCTCGTATAGGCCACTTCACGTCCCAGCAACAACCGAGACGGGGCCTCGGGGGATCGTGGGATTATTTATTGCTGGACTTGCTCGAATTGTTCGCCCGAGGTTGGAAAGCGCAGCTGTGGCTTTCTGGTTGAATCTTCGATGTCCAGGTTTCCTAGTACTCGTTCAAGCTGTTTGGCGTGTGATTTTTGGACATGGCATTTTCGGCGTACGAAGAGCAACTTATGCCGTGGTGGTTTGTTGTACTGGCTATTTCCGGCGGAATGAGGAACAGAACCGAATTTTAAAGACAAAATTCACTTAACTAGGCGAATGATTCAAATGATACGATTCATTTTAAACTGCTCATCTTATCTGGCTGCTAAAATGATGGATACCACTTAGAGCATATACAATCTTGGCCGTTACTAAGTCATCTATAAGTTTTACTGTGTAGAATGAATGATGTTGTCAAGGAGAAAAAGCAGTAACGATCACGGGATAAAAATATAGGTGTGACAAAATTAAGGCCCTGTTCTTTTTAGCTAAACGGCTTAACAGCTTAACAACTTATCTACGTTTTGAAAAGACATATTTTTTGAGTTTTCTGAGGCTGTTTAATTTTCGCTGTTTTAAAAGTGGATCATAACGCTTTAAAAACCAAGTTAAACGAAATAGATCTGAATCTCGAGACTACCTCGAGAAGCTCTCGAAATTTAGTCATTTCAATCGTTCAACTGTTCGACCGTTCGAATCAGCTCAAAAGAACAGGGCCTAAATTTTTCTGTCTACCATTAGCCAAATACACCACAAACTAGTTAAATTATAGGAGCATAACAATAATAAATACACTAGTTCATGATCATATCCATTGGATATTTAAATTACCAACAAAATGATATGAAAATTTGGCCCATCTGCACCACCGACGGACTAAAATATCAAAAAAATGTTCTGTACTCTGACTTATATATAAACGAGCGAGGTGGTCCGCGCGTTTGCACGGCTAAATTTGTTTTGGTATATAGTGTTTATCTCTAACTCATAATCTATCTCTAACATATCAGATCGGATTTAGAGTTTATCTATAATATATTATATCAACTTTAGTATTTAATATGAATTTCTAATATTTTCTTTTAATCTAAGCTGCATAGATCTTTTTTTTCTTTGATTAATCTACCCCGTTATAATTTGATCCCACAGTTGATTGAACGGATAAAATAACCATATTATATCATCTTTAGTATTTAATCTGAATTTCTAATAATCTTCTTTTAATCTAAGCCGTTATAATCCGGCCCCACAAAATCAACGGCATAGATCTTTTATTTTTTTCTTGATTTATGTGAGAATTTCTTTGATTGATCTTGGCTGTTATAATTTGGTCCCACCGTTGATCGAACGGCTGAAATAATTTGGATGACGTGGACGAACGTGGTGACTTCTTTTTCCCCTCCTTTATATATATAATAGATAGGCTCTAAAATTTTAGGTGGGGCCAACACCCCACCAGTCCTCATGGTGGTTCCACCCTGAGAGAGAATGTATGTATAAAAATTTAGGTCGTCTCCAATGCAAAAATCAACTCTATAAGAGAATTAAGAAATTTTATATGCGAGTAAGCTATCAAAAAATGGGTACGATGCTCTTTACCATTGTATGAGTTGTCTCTTTACCATTATAAGTGACATGACAATGGTTAGTGGTATCATTAGTAAGACAACAGGGTAGGGTGCTAGATTCTAGAAATCTTGGTTACAATTACCATTGTTCTTTCTGAAGTAGACTATTTATATCAAGTTGTTAACCATTGTTCTCTTCAACGATGTATAACTTAGATCAGCTCCCACCACTAGAGAAATGGTCTAATTTACCGACACATTAGTACCTGTTGGATTGAAACTAGTACTGATAGTGCATCAGTACCGGTTCGTAGCAACAATAGCAATTCTAGACTTTCAGTACCGGTTGGAGGCAACAATAAAGATACCTTTTACAAACGGGAATAGGTTAGCTTGCGCATGAACTCATCAGTACCGATTCGTAATACGAACCCGTACTGATATGGGCTCATTAGTACCGTACCGGTTCTTATTATGAACCGATACTAAAGGCTCGTTCCAAAAAACTTCAAAAGAAATGCATATCCTACTCTAATCAAAATGTGTGGGTGGGTGGGTTGGTTAAAAGAGTGAGTGAAGAGTCATGTAGCGGCATGAGGTTCCAGGTTTGAGTTTTGGTTTTGTCATATTTTTTAGATATTTTGGTGGCTATAGTCCCAGTTCGAGTCTTGGTTTTGCCATATTTTTTAGATATTTTGGTGGCTGTAGTCCCGGTTGAGGGAACTATATTTTTTAGATATTTTTTAATGTCCCGGCTTGTTCCCAATAGGGACTAAAGGCCATTTGCGTATTAGTGTCAGAACCAGACCTGTTCATAGGCAGCCCGGCCAGAAGCTTGGCTCGGCCATGGCTTAGCGTTTTCCCTCAAATGGCCAAGAATGGAACCGGACCGAGGCAGAGCCCAACCGAAAACGGAGGCCTGAAGCGTCGGGCCGAGCCAGGCTCGGGCTTGGTCTTGCGGGACCAGGCTTTTCCAAACCAGGCCCGGCCCGGCCGATGATCAGGTCTAGTTAGAACTAGTATTTACATCTTCTTTTTTATTATTTATCTGTAGTTTTTTCTATTTTATTTGATATAGATCGGTTTAGTTTAAGTCGACATGAAGGCGCTCTTTGATGACTTGTTTAGTTGTAGGTTTAGTTGGGTTTGCAAGTTTTGTTATTTTTTGTATAGACCATTTATTTTTTTTAAAAAAAATATTTTTTTGAGGACTTTGCAATGTTTTTCTCAAAAATCTAAATTTTTAAAATAATTTATTTAGCCTTTACATATATCACTTTTTAAGGTGGTCAATTTTTTTCAACTAATGCAAGGCGCTGAAAAAGCTCGAGAAAATCGAAGCTGGCAGCGGCGCTGCTTGGGGACGGTTCCTTGCACTAGACGTGAAATTAGCGTTGCAGATGATCCGGACAACTCAACCACTCCAGTCCCGCAACGGACACACTCGTACTTAGCAATAAACCTGACCTCCTATGCCTTTTAGCTCCTGGGCATTCTCCATCCCATATCATGCATTGCTGTGGGCAACTACACTCGAACGTGCTCGTGCCCAACACTAGAGAATGATAGTCCACTCTGTGGGCGCCAACAAATGATTTCATGCGAGTATTATTACCATATGCATCTGTGCGCGCACTGCCTTTTCACGGGCCCAACCGGCAATCACTCGGCCACTTTGCCGGGAGGTGAGGACAGGGAGAATGAATTAACAATACTAGAACCACTGCTGAATGCTGATGGAGTCACGGTAGTTAATAGGGTTTTTTTCATCCATGCCACTAAATAATGGCAGTTCCGAATATATGCAACTTAATAATGGTATGGATGAAAAAAAAACCCTAGTTAATACAGAGTAATCACAGTGCCCAGAGAGCTCGCAGTTCAATGCCTGTAGTTTGGTTCCATCCGGTCAGCCGGCCAGCCATCGCTACAGCTAGCCTACAGTGGCAGCGATGACACCGCACCAGCCCCTTCATTCCGTTGAGACAGTGAGACGCGCAGGCAGCGGCGGGCGCCGCCAAGCGGAGATACTGGCATACTGCTGGCATCTGCCGGTTTCATGCCGCGCCCACCGCGTATGCCGGCGCCGATCGATTTGGAAATTGGAACGTACGTAAATTGCATTGATGCATCGGTGCGTACGTGCGTTGGGTGCCAGCCGCCGACCCCGCACGGCGCCAACTAACGTGCGTGTGTCGTGTCGCGGCAGGACTACGGGGTGTCGGTGGCGTACTACCGGAGCACCTACCTGGTGGACATCGTGGAGGAGCCCATCGGCCGGGTGCTGAAGCTCAACTCCATCTCCGGCGACGCGTGGCTCGGCACCGACGTGCTCGTCTTCAACACCTGGCATTGGTGGACTCACACCGGCAGAGACCAGCCGTAAGCTGCTTTGAGGCACATTACTAGCTCTTGCCAATCGCCATGCTCTATGTTGTTGATTTTGATTTCCTCCTCCAGATGGGACTACGTGCAAGATGGAGGGCAGGTGATGAAGGACATGGACCGTCTCACGGCCTTCTCCAAGGGGATGTCCACATGGGCGAGGTGGGTGGACTTGAACGTGGACACCTCCAAGACCCGGGTCTTCTTCCAGGGCATTTCTCCAACCCATTACAAGTAAGCCCACATAGGCACACACCCATTACAAGTAAGCCCATGTCATGGCGAGCGCCGTGAGCCCGTAGGCCGTAGCACTGACGCTGTCTGTTCTGCCATGTCCAAAAACTGCAGTGGCGCAGAGTGGGGGGAGAGCTCCCGGAGCTGCGCGCAGCAGACGCAGCCGATCGCTGGGTCGGCGTACCCGGCGGGGTCGCCGCCGGCGCAGGGCGCGGTGAGGGGCGCGCTGAGCGGCATGTCGAGGCCGGTGTTCCTGCTCGACATCACGCTGCTGTCGCAGCTGAGGCGGGACGCGCACCCGTCGGCGTACAGCGGCGGCCACCCGGGCAACGACTGCAGCCACTGGTGCCTCGCCGGACTGCCCGACACCTGGAACCAGATAATGTACGCGTCGCTCCTTGCATAGGGGAAGAAGAAGAAAAAGGACGTGCACGCCGCTCGCGCCTGCGGCTCTCCTTGCTGGAAGCTTTCTCCCTGCCGTTCTTCGTGATGTTGATTTTGTTGTGCGGGTTGAGTATTTAAATTGGTTATTCAATTTGTGTTCAATAGTGGGCAATCGATCCAAGAGAATGCCATTCTTCCTTAGTTCCTTATCCTTTTAATCCCCAAACTAAAATACAAAAACACTGTGTATGTTTCATACAAATTATATTGGTTCGATACCTAAGACATATCAATGGTACTCAACTTACCGAGATGAATGATGCTGATCAACACTCACTACAGGAATCGGCAGCAGAGTCGACTGTCAGCTACCGTCTCAACGGCCAATACCCAGCCGTCGATACACATCAATTAGACTTGACGGCCAACATCCAACCGTCGATACGTATGGGACACTCTCGACGGCCACCCAACCAGCCGTCGAGAGAGCTAGGAATAGCCGCACGGAAGCGTTAGAGGATGACGGCGTCGACGGCCAGACGTTAAACCGTCGATATAGTCTGCACCAGAAAGATAGTTTCGACGGCTAGGACATGGCCGTCGACACAACTATTCTTGGAAACACTTTAATTCCTATTTGATGTAAATTTTTTTGTAATTTAAATTCATTTCAAATTCTTTGAGGTTTTTGTGATATCTAGTTAAATGATGCGAATGTCGTGTTGATGAAATGTATGTTGTTATGTTACAATGGAATAATATACGTCGACCTAGCTTTTAAATAATGTTGAAAATGTAATATTTAATTTTGAAAAGCTAAATGTTTAAATTTTTATCGGATGAGGTTATCGATTAGTGTACTAAACCATATATAAATTTAACCTTATTAATAAAATAAGTTAAATTCAAACGCTTGTGTTAGTGGTCATGGAGACACATGAAATAGTAAACATTTGCCGCAAATTCTCCGGAAAGCTTCCATTTACAAAGGAGTCACCGCACGGTAAGCTTTAAAAATTTTGATTTTTTTTCTATACCTGTAATTTTATGTAGGAAACATCATGGAGTGGTCTTATCATTTAAAATGTTTTTTAAAATTTTTTTCAAATTGAAATAGAGTCGTTTGACTGATTAAGCCCTTGGGGGGTGCCCTCGAAACTAAAAGCTCTCTCGACGGCTTCCAACTAAGCAGTCGATACAGAGCAGCTACATCGACGGTAGTCAACAGTTGCCCTCGGCACAAATAGTATCGACGGCTTTATAAATGGCCATCGATACAAGTTCCCCCGACGACAGTGTCGACGGTTTGCTCTAAAACCGTCGACAATGTTGATGGGGACAGTGTCGACGGCTGACAAATAGCCGTCGATACCGTTAGGATAGTGTCGACGGCTTGCGTATGCCGTCGAGACTGAGATCGCACAAGGGCTATCTCGACGGCCTAGACAGGGCCGTCGAGATAGATGCATTGGATTCGCCCGTTCACGACAAGATGCGACGGCTAGGAGGCGGTATCCGATCTTATCACGCATTAGATACCGCGTTAGGGCTCGGGACTTGGCATTTTGCCAAGACCGAGCCCTCTCCTGTCCCGCCGCCGCCCACCGCCGCCGCCCTACCGCCCTACGCCTGCCTGCGCCCTCTGCGCCGCCGCCTTCTTCCGCGCCTTTACATGCCTTCCCCCGCCTGCCCAAGCCCCTTGTAACGCTGCCGCCGCCGCTGTCCAAGCATCGCCGCCGCCCCTTCGACGCCATGCCTGACGAGCCGTCCCCTCGCCTCCGCCGCCCGTCGCCGCCTCGCCCCAAGGCCTCCCGGCCGCCCCGTCGCCTCCCTACAGCACGGTCGCACCGATGCTGCGCCACTATCCCGCTGCTTCCGTCACCTACATCGAGGTATTTTCTCACCTTTTTTTAAAATGTTGGTAGTGTAGTGCTAATATTCCGTCGAGACTAATTGCTTCTTAATCATGATTAACATGAACTAAATAATATAAAAAATAAAAAAATATTAGGATATGTAGTTTAAAATTTAGGGTTGTTGTTATCAGTTATTAATTTATTTATTATGACTGTTGATGGTGATTTGCATTATTTATCGTGCGATTAGGTAGTGTACGTGAATTAGTTTAGTGGATGTTACCTAGCCGTACGTCACCCGTTCGGAAACGGCACATCTCGTATGAAACACGGACGGTGATTCGTTGTGTTGTAATACGAGATATGACACGTGTTTCCGAATTGTCTAGTGGAGCCCCTTATGGGCGTCCTAGTGGACAGCCTACGAATTACTGTTCGATCACACGTCGCGTTGTGGTACCGGATGATTCGAGGTGGGATTTTCGATGGTGTAACCCTAATAGAGGTTCTCCTGTGCATAAAATAAGTGCTTCGGAGCTTTTGTAGGCTCCCAAGCCATCGTTGCATTAGGAGAACCCGCAGGGTTATGCTGCCGAAATCTCGTCTCAAACCTCCGGTACCGCAACACGACGTGTGATCGAACGGTAATTCATAGGTGGGTTTAGAAGCCTTCCAAAGCCTAATATAAAACCCTCACGTGCAACGATGGCTGGCAAATCAGAGATGGAAGAAGACAGGAGTTGGATGTACGACGAATGGCAATAGAATGGACACCACTCAGACGAATGGTACGACAATACTGAGATATTTCTGAATCGTGCTTTCCGGGATGCGCGAAATGAAAACACCCGGGTAACTTGTCCATGTGTTGATTGCGGGAACTGTAAGAAAAGAACCCGCGCTCAGATGGAGATAGACTTGTATACGCATGGCTACAAAGCCGAGTACCGTCGATGGGTTTATCATGGAGATAGCCGGTGGGCTGATCCACCACCAACATCACTCCCAACCGGTGAAGGTTTCGATGAAATTGATCGGGTGAATGATATGATGGATGACTTCGGTCATAATTTCCCCGATGCAGAGCCACCCACAGCTTTGTCTGAGTTCATAGAACTTCTCGAGTCTGCAAAACAACCTCTGCACGATAGCATAACGGTGGTTCTCTTATTTGTTGTGGCCCGTATGTCAGCAATTAAGTGCAAATATAATTTCTCTATCAACTGTTTCGACGAGCTCATATCCTTGTGGTCCGATGTCCTTCCTCAAGGGCACAAGTTGCCTCCTAATTGGTACGAGTGTAAGAAACTAATAGGTGGTCTCGAAATGTCATATGAAAAAATACACTATTGTCCAAATCATTGTATGTTGTACTATAAAAATGATGCAGCTAAGCTGTCTTGTGATAATGTGGGGAGTCTAGATATGTCGAGATAGAGGACGGTCAAGGAAATAAGAGGCAGACCAGTCTGGTGAGGAAAATGCTTCATTATTTTCCGCTAACTAAGCGTTTAGAACGGTGTTTCATAACCGAAGAGACGGCGCAACAGATGATGTGGCACGGAGGGTAAAAGGACGAAGGGCTACTTTATGGTACATCCGTCATATGGAGACGCGTGGAAGCACTTCGATCAGAAACATCCGGATTTTGCAACTGATCCGAGAAATGTGCGCCTTGCAATTGCTACCGATGTGTTCACCCCTTTTAATATGATTGTTGCATCCTAGTCCTGTTGGCCTGTGTTCACTATGCCCATGAACCTTCCGCCGTCACTTTTAATGAAAGAGGAGTTCATGTTTCTATCACTCATTGTGCCTGGTCCAAAGAATCCGGGAAAGAACCTGAATTTTTTTCATGAGACCTTTGGTCGAAGAGTTGAATGGGTTATGGGAGAATGGAGCAATAACATATGATAGGAAGACCAATACCAACTTTTTCATGAGGGCTGCCTTTTGTGGTCTATTCATGATTTTCACAGGTATTCACTAATTGCATCTAACATTTTCGATGCAAATTTTTACTAACATTTGATTTATTTTTGTTTTGTCTGGTCAGGATTGTCAAGGGCGAGAAGATTACTCTGTCCGATGCGTGCAAGCTGTACCTGCATGCTCAAGAGTACTGTGAGTTCGACCGGACTGGGTGTCGAACGCCCGGATGCAGGAGGCCACATGCATGGTGGGCGGTGAGGCGTTCATGGAAAAGTCCATGAAGGCCAAGAAGAACCAGGCAGTTATGACGAGCAAGACTACGACAGGGAAGTCATCATTCGCACAGCTAAGGAAAACGATGGTAATGTACCTTTTACTATTTTGAACTTCACTTTTCGTGATCAGAAATATGTCAACACTACTTGTATGATGCAAGGTGCCATGACCGGCCAGCTTCCGTCTGGGCTGTCAGTGTTCCGGAGGGGCCACTCCTCCCAGAACAAAGATGGCTCATTCGGGACCGTGGACCAGGTAGCTGCGCAGCGAGAGATACGTACTTGTTCATCAACTTTTGATTCTTAAACATTAATATAATCTAATTCATCTTCACTTCAATGCAGGCACACTACAAAGAGGCTTATGCTGAGAAGCATGGGCAAGATAAGGATCCAGAGGAGGAGCCACTTGACCCAATAGTCATACACCAGGCTATGGATGGGAAGGCCCATGGGAGGCTAGCGCTCGGAAAGGACCACCTAAGGTAGCATATTGTCTTATTTATGTACGAGTTTGCTCAGGTAATATTTTGTAACTAGTTACACCGCTTTTTGCAGGTCAGAGGATTAATGCCAGAGGTGCGAGCTTCGCACTCGCAAACGGAGAGCCGACGCGCCTTCGAGGCCCAGATGGAGAGGGAGAGGCAGCGGGAGAGGGAAGAGAGGGACCGGGAGAGGGAGGAGCATAGGCAGCTGATGCAGGCGATGAGGGAGAGCCTGAGGAGCCACGAGGAAGCAAGGCAGAGGCAGGAGGCGGAGATGGCGAGGCAGCGAGCGGAGTTCGAGCAGAGGTTCGCCTATCTGGAGTCTCTCTCTCGACTGGGCTGGGTAATGTCCTTAAACCTATAATATCCATTCACATCTATTGCAATTAAATGCATAAGTTAGTCGTAAATAAAAATTTAGGATGACCCGAGTGGTACCGCTGGTGGTCCGGTCTTCTATGGGGGTCGGCCACCGTATCGAGGTGGATACGGGACACCGGCTCCCTATATGACCTACGGTGCGCACACTGCTCCACCAGCTGACTACATGGGCCCACCTCGCCCACAGGGTGACTTGTCGTATGTGACATCTGTCGACGGTTGAGATACCTGTCTCAAGTCGATTAAAGGTTCTTGAGAGGGGAGATAGGAGACACGCCGAACAACACGAACAGCAATCAGCGACGAGCAGGGAGACAAGAGTTTTTATCCTGGTTCAGGCCTCTCGAGAGAGATAATAGCCCTACGTCCAGTCTTTCTTTATATCAAAGAGGATTACAAGAGGGGGCTCGACGAGACAAGCAAGTCTCGGCGAGATTATGGGTATACAAGAAATAATGCGATCTAAGATTCAATATGCGCAAGATTGGCTGATATTGGATCCCCTATAAACGCCGTAGGGGCTTGGTTTATATAGTGCTGAGCAACCGACCTACCGAGGGATAATCGGGCCGGGCTAACTACGAAATCGTAACGAACTCAACGTGCCAAATACATCCCGAGGTAGATAAGGTAAACTCCATGTCTTGGGGATCACGACTTCTGTTCCAATCCGGGAAACCACGTCCGGGTCTTCACGTAACCGTGTAGAACTCCTGTTCGAGACGGACTCAAACACGATTCCTTGGCCATTACGCACCGTGCCAGCCAGGAAGCTGTTCGGCAGGATGCATATGGGCCTGATAGAACCTTCTAGGGAGCTGGGCCCTAGTAGGTTGTTCGATTGGGCCGTCAGGGAGTGGGCTATGGCAATAGGCCGTGATTTAATCCCCGACAGCTAGCCCCAGAGACTCAAGTGGAAGGACTCACTAGAGTGGGGTCTTCCTCTTGAGACTCAAATCCTGAAGAGGGAACTTTTGCCGTCACGAGACAAACAACAAATGACCGAAAGCGAGTTAAGCTTCTCCCGAACAAGACTTGTTCGGGACCGAACAAACCCGATCGATCTGCCGAGTAACTCATTGCGTCGAGCAGAGAACGATTCTGCCGGCGAGCACCTAGCCTTCGATTCGAGACCTTTGGAAAAAATAGCCGTTAGCGATCTCAGCAGTAACCCATTGCGCGATGAAAAACAAATAACCGTTTTTACTTAGCCGTTGCGGTAAAAATTAGCCGTTTTGTGGCAAAGAACCGTTGCAGAGCTGCTCGTTTGGGTCTATAAAAGTACCCGAGCAGCCCACGGCTAGCCACTTCTGCTCTCACACCTCTCCTTCCTAAGCCCTAATTCCAACCGCGCTCAGCATCAAGCACCCAAACCCCACCACCAAATCTGTTCGTCCAGCTCTGGGAATCGCTATGGCCAAGTTCTCTGGCACTAGCTTGACCGAGGAGGACCTGAAGGTTTGGGAGGAAGAAGGGCACGTCGACACCGGTAGCTGGAGGCTGCCCGGGGAGGAGGAAACTCCGGAGCCGCTCGAGGACGAATTCGTCAACTTCGAGCAGTTCGCACTGTTCGGGTTGAGGTCTCCCGAGAGCGACTTCGTGGAGGCCTTCTTCAACATCGGTGGATTGGAGGTGACGAACCTCAATCCGATCTCCATCCTCCAGATGGCCGTCTTCGCACACCTGTGCGAAAGCTATCTGGGAATCGATCCGCCGATGGGGCTGTTCCTTCACTACTACACGGTGACGAGGAGCAGCTCCGCCGCTTCGGCGCTTGGGTGCTACTACCTCAAGCTCCGTGCCACCGCCGACAACACGCCGTACCCTCGTCCACCACTGCTCAACTCGATGGGCGCGTGGTGGATGAGGTGGTTCTACACCAAGCGGAGCGGGCGACAAGATGCTTCGTCTTCACCGGACGAGCTCGTGAAGGAACACCAATGCCTCAGCCGGAGCTGTCCGACGAGGATTGGTACCTGACGCGGAAGATAGCCTCCCTCATGGGCCTCGGGCTCACGGACAGGGAGATCATTCGCGACTTCATAGCGAACAGGATCTGTCCGCTGTGGAGGAGAGCCTACCCCTTCTACAAGATAGAAGGATGGGAAGACATCACCAGGGAGAGCATGGGTAAGTGTCTTTAAGACTCAACCTTTACTTGATGGTTTTATCCGAACAGGGACTGAGGATTTTTCTTCTGTTCGGGCAGTGCAACCGACCGACGCATGGGTGACCGAGCAGGTCAACTCTATGCTCAAGGCCGCGAAGAAGGACGGCGAGGTCATCGGCGAGGTGGCCTACACATGTCCGCGCAACGTGCTTATCCGCACACCCGAGGTACACACTTACACTCTGTTCGGTTTTGCAAGATTTGCACGGTTTAAAGATGCTAACATTCGCTTCTCGAATGAACAGGAGACCCAGCTGATCCTCGGAGGGATCGTGAATGAGTTCTCTGAAAGCGAGGGAGCGAGGAAGGGCAAGGCCAAAGTGGCCGAGAAGCCCAAGGTGGCCGCCGCGCCGACGCGGAGGTTGCCGCGCCACGGCGGTCGCCAACCCTCAAAGAAGCCGCCCGCGGCGAAGCCCCGAGCAGAAAGCGGCGCGCCGCCCAAGCGGAAAAGACCAAGCCCCTCCCTCCTCATCGAGCAAAGCGACGAAGAGCCCCCGAGCAAGAGACACAAGCTCCATCGAGGAGCGAAGAAGAAGGTCGCGTTCCCTGCGGCAGGTACGTAGTCACAAGGATGTTCCCCCCACATTGTACCAGACCGTGCACGAACTAACTCTTCTCTTTTTCATCAGCTGCCCAGGAAGAAGTCGACGCGGACTATGTGTTCGCGGCGGTCAAGCGGTCCTTGCTGCCCGAGCACATGCACGGTGCCTCGCGAGCAATAAGGCTGCTCGCCCTCAAGGACAAACTGGCGGCGTGGGTTTTGCTCCCATCTGGCTCCAGCGACCGAGTCGACGCCTTGAAGGGCGCGATCAGCAGGCTGGAGGCTCAAGAAGCGGAGCACGGTGCCACGAAGAGCGGAGCCAAGATCTTGGCTCTGCCGGCTACCCAAGGCGGGGCCAAACAGGCGGTCCTACCTGGCGCTTCGTCGCAGGGGGAGATCGTCCCTGTGGCGACGACATCTTCCGACGAGCAGGGAGAAATCCCTGTCACCGGGGAGGAAGAAGAACAATGCGGCGAGGCCCACCCCGCCGCCACCACCGGCGTCTCGGTCGAAAAAGCGCCCGATCCCGCGGAGGCGAATGGGCAGGAGAACAGGAAGAAGGGCAGGAGCATGAGGGCGGCACTCCTTCGCCCGTCGCAACTGCCCCAAGGCGGGCGCGCGCCCGCACGGAAGAGAAGAAACGGAGGAAACGGCGCGCAAGTCTCGTCCCGAACAGACGAGGTTTCGTGACCCACGGCCTTGAAGATCGCCTGCGCGGAGTCTGGAGCGGCGGCTTGGAGAGGTAAACCTCAAAACCGAAACTATGTCTGCTCGAGCTTTAGCTGCCCAAAGCTTGACTTGGTCTTCTCTCTTTTAGTTCATGGAGGGCACCGTGGAGGAACTCGTGGAAGGCGTCACCGTCGAGCGCAGCGCCGTTCTGGCGACCTTCCAGGAGCAACTCCGAATGAGGGGGCTCGAGCAGGAGCCCCCTGCATGTCGGCACCCGACTTACAAGATCGGATTCCACCTGCGTAAACCCGTACTAGTCCCAAGGATCATGGCTAGTACACACAGATATACAGAAACGGAACAGTGCCAACGATTTTATTACAAGAGGGAACATAGTCCGGTACAAACAACATATACAACGGCTCGCAGGCCGCAAATTAGAGTACACAGCGATACAAGCCTAATACAACATCTAGAATTTTATTCATCCCACGTGCACGGAGGTCAGAGGAACGCAGCGTAACCCTAATCTTCATACTCTTCATCGGAGAACGCCTCGGCGTAATCCGGGTCCTCCTCCTCGGACGGCGGGCCATACTCGGATGGACCAAATTGCTGAAATTTTGAAAAGAGAGGGAGAAAAGAATGGTGAGTACAAATTGTACTGCAAGTGCAGAATTATGCAAATGCGGTTCCGCACAAGGAAGGTTTAGGATATTTGCGAAATCGCGATTATTTAACCTAGTTTTGACAAAGCAATTTGAAACTTTAAATCTCAACATTTTCTTTGGGCTCTTCTCAAGCGGTTCTCGCCACTTGGCCTCGGTGCCATAGCAAGAACAAAATTCTTTCTTCTTTTCTTTTCTCAAACTTGCTAGGTCCATTCACAGTGACACTTCCGATAGGCCGATACCCATTTCGAATATCACCGGTGGCACCTAGCTCAAACGAAATCCTTCTCAAATCCTTACTCATCTCAAATCCTTTCTTCAAAATCCCTTTTCTAAATTTATTTTAAAATGAAGAAACTACCATATAATCAGTCCTTCAGCATGCTCATAACATGAAAGCACGGCTATCATGACAGCTTTTAACTCTGCGAGTGGGTACGCCTTACCTCGAGAGGCTACGCACCCAGACGGTGTTTCGCCACAAGACCATCAACCACGAGGGCCAACGATCGGGCCCGTCCCATTCGGGCTCGAGGTCGTCTTGTAATGGCTCGATTCATAGGATCATAGGATGGCGGTCCTTAGACTAGGGAGATTTGATATTTTAGCCGGTTTGAAACATGGTGCCCTCTGCACCAACCGACAAAATATCTCCCTAGTCGGAAAGATTTTGGGGTAAGAGGAAAATCATTTCCTACTCAAAGATCACCCCGATGCGCTATCTTTAAATCACCCTTTTCCAACCATTTCTCAAAACATTCACCTTTCACACAAATGATTGAATCATTCCGCATAAATGATTTTAAGCATTTATCCTACCACAATCAAAGCATATAAATAAGAGCAATTCATATTTTAGCCTTAGGTTTAATCCTACCATATTTCTTACCTTTCTATTAGGTCATGATAACTAAGTCTAGGAAATCGGCATTTATCTTTTAAACTAGCATGCATATTTTCAAGTCTAATAATATTTTCTAAATAACCGAAAATGGCTTCTCAATATGATCAAAGGGGACTTGCCTTGATCGGTTCCGGAAAGCGAAGGGGCGTCGTCGATCGGGTCTTGAGGACTTGCCCTCCTAAACGCTGAGACGCATATGCAAAGCAATACATCACACATAAGAAGGGTATTTCATGACTTGCTTGTTTTAAATAACGGGACATGCAAACAACTTTTAATGCATTTTTGTTTAGAAGCAATATTATGCCAAATGACTTGTGCACACATGAAATGATGCCCTTACTAAACCATGAATACTTATAACAAATGCATGCTGCATGGATGACATGGAAATCAATATTTTGCAGAGTCTAGGGACTGCTAAAGCATTTTCTTTTCATTTAAAAGAAATATTACGGCCATTTCCAAAATGCGCATGAAATAATGCACCTAGAGCTAGTTATTTAGCCAACAAAGGATGATTCATGCATGACATGCATATGTATGATTTTATAAGGTTCAGAAATGATTAAAGTATTTGCAGAAATTTTTCCAGAATTTTTACAAGGCTCTAGCTATTTTTACAAAATGATTTATACAGAAGTCGTAAAAGAAAATAAGGAACGGGCCCCCCCTTCGGCTCCTGGGCCGGCTCGGCCGACACGGCCCAACAACGGGGCGCCCTTGGCAACGCGCGGCTGAGGCTCGATGCGCACGCGGCTGGCAAGCGGGACCCGCTCGGCCCCACATGGCAGCGACTCCGCACGGAGGAGAGGGGAAAACAGAGGAGGAACACCGGCGGCGCGCAATAACGCGGCGACGACTCCAACCACCGGGCTCGATTGGGTGCACTGAGAGGGTAGGACGGGCTAAGCGAATGCAATGGGGTATCGGTAGCGCCGGCGATGCTCGGAGGTGATGGCGCGGTGAAACGACGGCAACAGCGACGCGATGGCGTCCATGGCGCCGGGGAGACGGATCAACACCGATTCCTTGGCGAAATCAACCGAGAGAGGGAACATGATCGGTGAGCTCACCGAGGCGAAAGGACGACCAGGCGGCGGAATTACGGTGGCGGCGGCGGCGCGGGCTCGGGACACGCGGACCACGCAGCTCAACCCGATCTGGCGCGCCGCTCCACTGAATAACTGCGCCACCCTGTGGTCGGTCGAACCGAAGGAAAGCGAGGTGAGTAGGAGGAAGAAGAGGAGATGGCGGTGGAGCAGGCGAAGGCTCACCGCTCGGATGAAAGGAAATGTCGGCGCAAGGCGAGAGCAAAAGGAGTAGTTCCCCATTTAAAAGCGAGCTCCGCCGGAGAAACCCTTGATGCGACGAAGCGGTTAGGTAATCGCCGGCGCCGATTCCGCCGGTGCCGTGAAGGCGAACGATTGAACGCGAGGGGTGGTCCGCCGGCGATAAGACTAGGAAGGGTAGGGGACGGAGAGGGTCCGCGGAAGAGTGTAGGGGCGCGATGCATGGGGAAAGGAGCCATGGCGAGGCCCCGGAGAGAGAGAGAGAGGTGTGCAACAAGGCGAGGCAAACGGCGGGCGCGAACGGAGGAACAGGGAGAAGAAGAAGGGAGGAGAGGTGTGACGCTGGGGCTCCATCCGTCGTGGCTCCAGCAAGAGAGGCAAAAGGAAGGAGGCAGCAGCGAGTTGGGCGGGAGGCAGCCGCCCAACAGAGGAGAAGAGGGCGCGAGAAAAGAGGAAAGGGGCGACGGGCGAAGCTTGGGCGAGGAAGAAAATAGAAGTTTTGAATTTCCTGATTTCCAAAGAACCTATTTTCTCCAAAACCCTTTTAGCAAATTAATACTTTTAGGAAATACTATTTTGTTTCCCCAAAATTTATAATTTATTTTCAAATAACTTCGCATGGGGTATTGGTTTATAGAAAATATTATTTTAAAACTATTACCATATTTTTCCACCAAAGGCATAGACTCGGAAGGTTTTAAATTATTTTCCAATTTAAATGCAATGCATGCAATGATGATGCCATGATGCAAGATAATAAATGATTTAATATTTTTAAATCATGCATTTAACAAATTATTAACGTGCCAAATTGGGTTTAAATTTTTGGGATGTTACACTGCACCAGCCAAAATCCGGAGCCGGCTGAAGGCGAAGGTGAAAAAGCTCAAGGCCCAGCTGACCAAAGAGAGGCAGGCTTCCACGGCACTCCAGGAGAAACTCTCCACCCTGTGGGTACCACAGGAGGAGGCCGAGGAGATGCGCGGGCTGGCCGCAAGAGCGAGCACCGCGGAGAAGAGGGTCAAGGAGCTGGACGAGCAGCTCAAGACCGCCGAGCAGCGAGCTAGTCAGAGCGAGGATCTGACCGAGCAGCTGCGCGCCAAGACCGAAGAGGTCGAGGCTCTTCGTGCGAAGGCAACGGAGCAGGCCGGGCACAGCAAGGAGGAAGCCGAACGTCTCCGAGCTGAGGCCAGAGAAGGGTTCAAAGCCCAAGGGGAAGTCCTGCGCCTCAAGGAAGCGATCGAGGAGCTCAAGGAGCAACTCGCTTCTAAGTAGCACTAGGGCTGTAACCCGAAAGGGACTTTTGTACCTGCAACTTTTGGTCAATGTAAATAAAGAGACTTACCCTTTTCCTGCAAAAAAGAGCAGCAAAAGACAAGAACGAACAGGAAACTAAGAGCAAAGGCAACACAGCGCTAAAGAGTTTTAAGAAAAATCGGTAGAACGCTTAGCCTAACTCCGGCCCGTTGTGCATCGCTCGCCGAAACACGAGTTTGCGAACTCGAGCAGTGCACAAGAGAAAGAGCGACACCTAGCCCCGAAGACGGACGATGCTTGAAGACCTAAGCTTGCGAAATCAAGCACGTGCGTAGAGAGATAGAGCGACACCCGCATCTTGATCGACTCGTTCGAAGCGCCGTTAACGTAAGTCGGCGATTCAAGGTAACCGAACAAGGAAAGTGCCTCTGCGCGAGGGCTTACGAGCATGTTTTGCCAAGTGGTTGTGCTGCGTATGTAAGTGCCTCTGCCATGAGGGCTTACGAGAGCAGGCTTAGCCGCGAGGCTAGATGCCGTGTTACGCAACTCTGAGTTTAGGAACTCGTTGAAACTAGATACGGGCAGGGAAACCCTAAAGATCGCGGAGCCAAGAGTTCGGAAGACCGGGCAGCCATCAAGTGTTACCAGAAAGGGTAGTCTGAGCAGACAAGGAGTGAAAAGGACCGCTGGGGCCGCGAAAATTCATTGTTAATTGGATTGAACTTTACATGGCAGCCCGAGAGACTTGGACGAACTAAGGCGCGAAGTTTACAAAAGCGCGGAGCTAAGCGAACACACAAAAGACCTACACAAAGAACTTACAAAGCTGGTCAATGTTCCAAGTGCTGGTCAGCTCTCTCCCGTCCTCCATAGCTAGGCGAATAGCCCCCGGGCAAGCAGTAGAAACGACCGTGAACGGGCCCTCCCATCGAGGAGTTCACTTGTTGGCATTGGATAGGTTCTGGACACGGCGCAGAACGAGGTCGCCCGCCTTCAAAGCCCTTGGTCGAACTGATTTGGTAGCGTCTCGCGGGAAGAGCTTCTTTGGTAGCGCGCCATTCTGACTTGTGCCCGTTCGCGTGTGCCTTCGAGGAGATCGAGGTCGAGTAAGCGCTCTTGCTCGTCGTCAACCAAGTTGACCGAGCTTGTGCGAGGCGAGCCGTGTACTACTTCGGCGGGTAAGATGGCTTCTGCACCGTAGACCAATTGGAAAGGAGTTTCCCGGTTGCGGTGGCCGTGGTCTGCGAATCGCCAGAGGACGGAAGGACTTCGTCGACCGAGCTTTGTTGTACTCGTGAGCAGCAAACACCGCCGTTTGATACCTGAACAATCATCCGTTAGCTCGCTCGATCGCTCCATTGCTCGTGGATGTGCCACGAGGCGCGGCGAACCTTGGTTCCCAATTGTTCGCGATATTCACGGAATAGCCGGCTTGAACAGGGACCGTTATCGCGATCGCTTATGGGGAATCCCGAAGTGCGTGATCACGTTGCTCTTAAAAAAGCGCACAGCCGATTTAGCGTGAAGAGAGGACACAGGCTCTGCCTCGATCCACTTTATAAAAGTGTCAATGGCGTCATCACTGTGTCGCCACAGGAGGAATCGACCGACATAGCCTTGGAATCCGAGAGATCCAAACCATCGTATAGATCGTCGGTTCCGTATTCATCATCGATGACGGGAGCTTGATCTAAGACCATCTCTGGAGCATAGCCAGAGACTTCTGTCCCAGATATGGAAAGCGATCAGGATCGAACAGATCGATCCGATCTGACAGGGGATGAGACATCCTGTCCTTCTGAGTCGTAGTCCTCAGGAAGAGATCCCTGGTCGCTGAAAGAGTTCGACATGCTCGATCTACTAATTCCCCACGGACGGTGCCAACTGTCGACGGTTGAGATATCGGTCTCAAGTCGATTAAAGGTTCTTGAGAGGAGAGATAGGAGACACGCCGAACAACACGAACAGCAATCAGCGAAGAGCAGGGAGACAAAGGTTTTTATCCTGGTTCAGGCCTCTCGAGAGAGATAATAGCCCTACGTCCAGTCTTTCTTTATATCAAAGAGGATTACAAGAGGGGGCTCGACGAGACAAGTAAGTCTCGGCGAGATTATGGGTGTACAAGAAATAATGCGATCTAAGCTTCAATATGCGCAAGATTGACTGATATTGGATCCCCTATAAACGCCGTAAGGGCTTGGTTTATATAGTGCTGAGCAACCGACCAACCGAGGGATAATCGGGCTGGGCTAACTACGAGATCGTAACGAACTCAACATGCCAAATACATCCCGAGGTAGATAAGGTAAACTCCATGTCTTGGGGATCACGACTTCTGTTCCAATCCGGAAAACCACATCCGGGTCTTCACGTAGCCGTGCAGAACTCCTGTTCGAGACGGACTCAAACACGATTCCTTGGCCATTACGCACCGTGCCAGCCAGGAAGCTGTTCGGCAAGATGCATATGGGCCTGATAGAACCTTGTAGGGAGCTGGGCCCTAGTAGGCTGTTCGATTGGGCCGTCAGAGAGTGGGCCATGGCAATGGGCCGTGATTTAATCCCCAACAACATCGATGGTAAGTAATTAACTCACGTTAATTCATGTTGCAAACCATTTATAAATGTTGTAAACCTTTTATATGTGCTATATATGTAGGGTTCTGGTTCAGCGGCTATCGGTGAACTTCACGGCATGGAGGGAGGAGACACATTAGCGAGCCAGGAGGGTCCCACCTGGGTTACCGACCTCTTCGCGAGCGCCCCGCTGATGTTTACCCAGCCGTCCAATCCACCCTCGTCAAGCGAACCCCGGCCGAGCGATCCGGATCAATAAATTGATAGGTTTATTACATATAGTTTGAAACTGGAACTTGGATGTGTTATGTGATGAATTTGGATGTGTTATATATGTGTGCTGATGAATTTGGATGTGTTATATATGTGTACTGATGAATTTTGATGAATTGTGGTCGCTTTTATGCGACGAGGGGTATATTTGAATGTTGGGGTGTTTGAGTTTGCAGGTGCGGTTGCGGCTGCTGCTGGGAGCAGCCGCAGCAGTGAAAATTTGTGATTTTTTTATTTTAAAAATTATTTTTTTCTGTTCTGGTATTGTCTCGACGGCCAGTGAGTGGCCGTCGAGACTATCCCACCGATGACAGTGTCGACGGTCTGGCATGGCGATCGACATTTGTGTGCCCGTCTGCGTCACGAGAACCCGCCTGTGGTGGGACCCACTTTCTCTGTATCGACGGTTGGTTGTGGCCGTTGATACTAGGGCGCCCTGACGGCAAAACGGCGTCTTGGCGATCTGTATCGACTGCTGTAGCATCAGCCGTCGACACTAATGGTCTCGACGGTCAGGCCGTCGGGACTACTACTCTCTCCAGACGACGTTGCCTCGACGGCTGGCCGTCGATACTAGCTTATATCGACGGTTTTGCTAATTTTCTTGACGGCTTAAACCGTCGAGAGTGTTGCAGTTTCCTGTAGTGACTGTAGCAAATAATATAAAAAAGAGAAAAGAGGTGATAATTTTTTTTTTGTCAACGGGGTGTTGCCACCAACTTTCATTCATGAACGAAAGCAATAGTATATCTTACAGTTTTTCGTCAGCGATCTCGCCGACTTGCTACATCTATACTCTCTTTAATTTACATCCACATCTTATAGTTTTTCGTCTACGATTTCGCCGACTTGCTACATCTATACTTTCTTTTACATCCTCTCTTAAACTCTCACAGCGCTCTCACAATTGAATATCCTCATCCTTCCTCTTTAGCTTTGAGTCCTCCACACCGCATCCTCGCACAAGTACTCCTCTTCATCTTCTCCAGCTTCGGGGTCCTTCACACGGCGTCCTCGCACGTGGCTCTTCTTCATCTTCTCCTGCCTTTTTTATGGCGTCCTCTCACATGTGGTTCTTCTTTCCTTCTACTCATCCTCAGCTCGAACTGCTCCTCTCGAAGAGCTTTCATTCATCATGTACACGTATTGCTACTTGCCCGCTGGAGACTGGTGTGCCCGCTGCTTTTTGCACCTGCGGGTGAGAGCCGGGATTCGATTTCCCAATCGGTGGATCACGCAGCCACGTCTCCACCAACCGAGCAACGCTCAGCTCTAAAAAAAGATGATAAATAGTGTTGTAGCAAATAAAATAAAGAAAAAAGATGATAAATAGTGTTGAATAGTGCAAGTTTATTTTAAGGTGGGTATCATTGAACATACCCTTATAAAGCGGAACACATTTTCACAACTAGATTTCTATCTAATGATATGTCTAATAGGTCTAAAAGTTAGTATGTCCTAGCACTGTAGTGAACAAAATATAATAGAAGAAAATATAGATAATAGTAGAAAGAATGTATGAGCCGTGGTTGGGATGTCCTAAGTTATAGCGCTATTGGTAGTGGGCTAAGTTTTAATTCAGAAATCATCTATAGAAGTCGTAACTATATTAGGCATGATAAGGTTTAATATTGTCTATGTCAGATCCGAAGAATAACCTTTCCTTGTGTGTATATATAAGTCCTATACAGAAATAAGCTGTAGATGCATAAGTGTATTGGACATGTGTTGAGACCTGATTTTACTAAACTAAACCCTTTTACTTAACGGTGTGCATTTTCAAGAATAAAATAACACGTAACACAAAAAAAAATTGAATAGAATGTAAATAGAACGAGGCAAAACCATTTATTAAAATAGTTTACAGCCTTTTCGAAGATTGCAGAACTTGTCTTCCACATAGCTTACTTCTTGAATGATGGATTAATCAGCCCCCCTCTACAAAGAGGTTTAGGTTTGGCTATGCGGGAGAATGCTCAAAACTTAAGATAAAGAAAAATGTCATTTAAACCTAGTTCGGTCACCTTGTGATCGAGATAACAACTTTACTCCCATGCTCATGTTCATGTATATGAATTTGTCTTATAAAAAGCTCTCGTCCCCCTCCGGTGGAAAGAGTGCATTTATACTATCACACTCATATGATGACGAATAAACTAATTTTGTTATTTATGTACGGTAGTTACAGATAATAATGGAGTTAATGTGCCATAAATTCTACTCCCTCAGTTTCAAAATAAGTGTTGTTTTGACTATGTATCTATACTTACTTATGTCTAGGTACATAGCCAGAATTGCAGTTATTTTAGAACGGAGATAGTAATTGTGTTGCGCCAAACTCGTGTTGTGGCCGATGGCGTGGAGATCGTGGGCAAGGAATTTCGAAAGAGTCTACTTGGTTGTGTTACATGGAGCATACTCATACAGCCCAAGCATGTTTGCTCCTACGGTTCCTTAAACCCGTCCTACTGTCCTAGTAGGGTAATCTCATATAGGCATTACTTAGTAGATCCACGAGATTCTCTTTGGCGCAACTCCCAAGAAAAATTTTAGGGTGTCCAGAGATGCTTGTGTGGATGTAATTTCAATATTTTAACCAATTCCCGTCGACGACATCCCAGGCCCTCTCCCTTCTCACCAATGTTTTAGGTATGTCTCACAGTCTTACTGTTCTTCTAGCAGCTCTAGCATCACTTGTTCATGTGTTCAGCATCTCTAGATCACCGGCACCACAGTCAACTGTGATCATCAGGACTTCTCTTAGCGACACCACTATTGTGGATCACTATTGGCGACGCCATCACCTCCTTTAGGTTCATGTTAGAGCCTATCATAATATTCCATGTTTGCATGGGTCATCTACGTGGTTGCACCCAACTGGATGAGGAAGATGATGACATCATGTTTTCCTCATCCCAGACGCTCATCAATAGGTTTGTGGGTATTAGGATTAAGCTAATCATGGTCAGTGGCTGTGTCGCTGATAGGTGGGGCCAACAACTAGTTTAAACTCAGGTGTCTCAACACGATTGTTGATAGATGGGCCCGTGGACCCACCTATTAGTTCTAGTGGAGACATACTTCTGGAAGTACGTTTTCTCTATGTGCTCGCGCCATAGGCATTAGGTCCCACTTCTAGGGCCTTGTCGTTGGCCTGAGCCAAACAACAAATTTCTTAGAATCTGCCTCACGGAGCAATCAAGTGAGGCTCGCGAAGCAGCTCGTGGAAGTTGAGCTCACACGAAATAGCTAGCCTGTCAACTATATTTTATCCTTTATTATTACGGGGCTCCCTATTTATAGTGGGGGCCATTTCTACATTCAGGATACAACCCCTCATCTGGGAGTAAAGGAAGGGTAAAGAGTTCTTTGCTGAAAAAATACCTCTTGGCCCTTAACCTGCTCCCTTTGGTAGGGGCACCGAGGGGAAGACACCTTTGGAGCCAGGGCTAAGACCTAATTACCCTTGCTTTTCTATCTAAATTAGGGCTACAAGGGGGATTACGGGGGACCTGGTTGTTACGGCTAGCTATCATATCCTTCTGCTACACGATGTTGTAACAGCCAGCTAGCATATCCTCCTAACATGCGATATGATTTCGGCCGACTGCTGCAGATCGTACTTGCTGTCCCCTAGTCTTCTTGGTTCCCATGAAACTGCCTTCGCCTCGCAGATTGGACTTAGGTGCCTCTGGTTCTAGGTGAGGTCTCCGCGAGGCAATTCCCGCTCGATGGTCCTTATCTCCTTCGCTCCGCCTTTGCCTCACATAAAGGGGGCGATGCTCCCTTCGAACATGCATCTCCTTTGCTTCGCCCTTGCCTCGCGCCAGGGGGGCGAGGCTTCCTCCGGGTGAGCACCTCATGTGCTTCTCCGGCTCGGAGTTGCTTCGCCTCTCTCTCCAATTCGTAGAGGGTGGGTGCCCCGTACTACAACAGGCCTCATAAGCGTGGCCCGCTCAATGTATTTGGGTTAAGCCTAGCATTGTGCTAGGGATTTTTCTCGGCTTTAGTTATTTTATAAATCTTGTAAATGTAGAATAATTTCTTAAAAATCTCTGATAAGTTCTAAAAATTCTATATTTTTTAAAAAATATTAAATATATGTTTACACAAGAAATTGGAATTGGATCGATATTATTGTTCAAGAGAATAACATATAGATTTGGTCGTGTTTGGGTCGACGCAAAGCAGAAAAAGAAGGCAATGACGGGAGCCAGAGCTAGGAGAGTTTGTTTAGAATTAGAGATAAAATAAAAATATATCATTGTGATTCCGTGGCAAACATGATAACATGTGTCGGTTGTGCTCGTGTATAAATACTTGGCTTTGAGACCATATAAAGGACCGGCAATCAATCAATTCAAATCTACTTTTTCAATATCGTGTCCTTTTCTTGCATTAGATCTAGTCTCCAGTAGCTTTGTTGTATTCTATATTTCCAATCGATTTGTTGTGCATTGCCTTTCAATTAACTTTCATGTATACCCTGGTAAGAACTGTCTCGATTTAGTCTGATCTTTTTATTCAATTATACTTTCTATCGATTAGTTATGTTAGAACCGGCCATTGGATCGTTTATCTTTCTGTTCTACTTGTTAGTTGATAACATCAACTAGTTTGTAGTCTGTTTACCCTCTTTTTCTAATACATTGTTGACTTTGTAGTAGACTGTTTACCCGGATATGTTGGTTTAGATCACATATGAGCCAATAGCTTTGTTATCTATCACCTTTGTTTGGATTTATTTCCTTATATCGCAGGTTAAATATTTTAGAGATCTAATCGACTCTTAATAACTGAATATGTCTTTTCTTACCAATTGCAGGATCAAATTGGCTGACATAGTGCTAACCCTAATTTAGTGCTAACGGGGACTATAAACCCTAAACTTCAAGCATGTTTTGGCTAAAACACTTTTTAGCTCCAGCAATATCTTTCTAGACGTAACAAAATATGACAATGGTTAGCTCGGTAGGTATTTTTTGTGTTTAATTAAAAGCCTAGTAGCTTTAAATCTAGTTATAAATGCCCCAAAATTGTAAATAATCTTTTATTTTACCCTGTAAAAATATTTAAAGTGATTTTATGTTTGATATGTGTGTCATTGTTGCTTTATGGTTGGATGCTTATTCACAGGGAGGACAGGGAGAGTTTATACCTTGTCTTATTTATGCTGGTTATAATAAAAAAATTAATATCTAGAGGTTATTTATAACAGAAAAATAAAATGCTAGTCATGCACTCAGTAAATTTTGAACTTTAGGTTTAATTGTAAATACCTTGCTTATGAAACTTACCTGCAATAGGATAAAGATGCTTTATGAGCTTAGATGATTACACCATGAATTCACACGTTGAAAAATGTTTGCAAATACGTGATTGATAAAATGAGGAATTAATTATGATGCTGAGGTTGAGGTTTTTCATTCTCTATCTCCCCGAAGCACTTTTCACTTGGGACGAACCGGCTGCCGTTATGCGGTAGGCTATGCATGTTTTTTGGTTGGTGTTAGTATTCCTTCTCGATCTAGTCTAAGAATTGTTCTCCTATGTATCTATGAACTTGGCCCTTGCAATACTGTCTCGGTACTGTTTATGGGACGGGCTTAGCTTGTTATGGCTTGGACTGCTTTGTGATTAAACACTTCAGTGTGAAGTTTGATAAGGGTAAAGTGTATGTACGATGCATAGTTAAAATTAGCTGTGCTCACAGATAAGAGCGCGTGTTGCTACGCTCGAGGTTGTCAATTCTCCAGTTAAATTCTAACAACATTACTAAAAGAGGTATTTTTCGGTACCATTCACCGTTACACACCCCTTGGTGTGTATTGTATCGAGGCTACAACCCAGCTATTTAATATTATATTTTTGCTGGTAATGTAGTATGTATGGCAACATATTTAGTGCTAATGTTCATTGAGTGCTAACATGCTAACATTATGTTTGTGCCATAAGATCTATAAGAAGCGGTTCAGATCTATAAAAGTGGAAACCACTTTTCCATTTAGAAAGTCAGGGGGTTTTTGTGAAAGCATTTAAGTGAGGAAAAAGGGGTTCTAACGTTTCAGATCTGAGTTGCTCCTCATATATCTGATGGTCCATGTTAGCATGTTAACATCTAATGGTTATTAGCACTAGATATGTTGTCTCGTGTATCACTCTATTTTAAATTATATGTTCCAGTCATGATTTAGTGGGGCTAGTATGCAATACACAAAGATTCGATCGATTTGGTTTCTAACCACAACGAACGGATCTAATGGCCGCTCATGCAGACAAATTGAACCTACCCACGCATTATTAAATCGAACTGATCACGACTCACGAGCAAGGGATTTAGCGCTGTCACTCAACACCGGACTTATATATCAATAGCAAAAAAGCCCGTGCGTTGCAACGGGAATTAAAAATCCTCTCATATATTGAAACCATGAAGGAAACAGTTCTGAAAAAAAAGTAAACAGTTATATTTAGCTAAACTCAATTTGCTAAGCATTCCATTCCCAAACCAATATGCTGGTACAGAGATTCTTTCAGAGCCACGAACAAGGCCTCAAGACAAGATTAATGTGATCCTCCATAATGTGATCCTCCATAATGTGATATGGCGCTAAGAATTAACATTTGGGTCAGATATAATATAAAATTATTGAAAAGTTCAAACGGTATCCCTTATAGTATTTACTCACTTTCACCTTCCTCCTCACTTTCATCCTGGTTACGATTTAAGTGGTTTAGGTTCTCCTCAAGAGGTGGTAAGCCGTCATCAGACTCAGCATCAGATTCTTCCCTTGTGCTTTGACATGATTTATCTGCCGCTGTGACATGCAAATCGTGAACTGAAATTAGTACACGTAGAGCCAATTTTGTGATTTACAGATGGATATCTAGTGGGAAAATTAAATGCCGTGAGATGTAATTAGTACCAGTTACAGGTGACTTTGGAACACTTGAATTACTTGATAACCACGACTTCTGCACATTGATAACCTCCGAGCCATTCGGAGTATGCTTTGAGCAGATCTCTGCACATTATTGCAACAACAGGTGTAAAAACCTTACCTAATATATATAATAAGAGGGACACCTCAGGTATGAAGAATCTGGGCTTGATATCTAATGTCATTTACGGCTAAAGACAAATAGTTGCAACAAAATTGAGTATTAGCATATCCAAAGATGATTAGATGCCCTCAATCCCTTATCAGATCCATTTTAGGCCTTGTTCTTTTCGGCTTAAATTAAATTAAAATAAAATTTGTTATTTATGTATGAGCTAATCGATGTAGTATCTTGTAATCATTTTTGTGGGGTTTTAAATAGTTCTTCTTAGAGTTACTAAAATAACTTTTTCATAACTTTTTGAACTTTCTAGAGCCTCCCTCGAGGTTACAACTTTTCTAGATTAAAACTTTCAGCAACTTTAATCTGAAAAGAACAAGGCCTTAACTTTGGGACAGTGCTTTGAGCAGATCTCTGCACATTACCACAGCAACAGGGTGCAAAAACTATTACCTAAATACATTAAGGGACACCTCTGGCATGAAAAAATTTGGGTTTAATATCTTACTTAACATTTAACTGCTAAAGGAATATAGTTGAAAAAAAGAGAGTGTTGGTATATCAAAAGATCGATGCCCTCAATCCTTAATACAATTCAGTATACACTGACTACTTAAATTCACTGCATAAAGGTAAAATAAAAAAAAAAGAGTGTTGGTATATCAAAAGATCGATGCCCTCAATTCTTAATACAATTCAGTATACACTGACTTCTTAAATTCACTGCATAAAGGTAAAATAAGGCATAGTGCTGTATGAAAGAGAGACTGGATTGTCATGCACCAGTCCTGAATCCTGATCATCAGGATAGGAATTAGTGAGTGGAATCAGGAATTTATTTTGTTTGACATATCTAGATTGCTCTTTACAGGTTTTGCATTTTACAGAAAAAAGGTATGCTCTCCCTGCATCCCATTGCTTTCTCTATCATAAACACATAGACTGGTGTACAATACCATTATCACTTCAGTAAGTATGAAGTTCACGGCCATTTTACATATGATATTCCAAAATACTTTACTTAACTGACCTGTTAAGTGACAAGAATGAGTGACCCCACTTGAATTTCCCAGATCATGTAATAATTAATCTGAACACTCTCTGAGACATGAAACAAAAAAGGAAGGTTAGCAAAGCTAAATGCATGTTGGAGTACGCTCCCTAATACTAAATCTGAAGCCAAAAGCACAAATTTCTGAATGTGGAAGCTTTGCCAAAACTGTATGGTCAGGCGTTTTCACAAGCTGTACCAATATAGACCAGATTTAGTCTCTCCCATGCCAAAAAGTGAGCATATAGCTCTAAAATGATACCAGAACAGATTAGGCGTTTATGAGTTAATTTAGGATAGGATTAGTGACCACTAACCAGTTATAAATAGATAACGAATACAACGAAACGTCGCAGCTAAACATGCAAATTCAAGCCTCCAAATCAGATGAGCAAGCAATTTCAAGCTCTTGTGGCCAGAAGCCCAGAACTAACGAAGATAAAAGTATACAGGTGACGAATTGGAACTATAACCTCGCAAAACGACCGAAATCCCATGCCTCACTGCTCACTCCACTGAATTCGGAGTTCAGAAGCTTCGAGGGATCACGAACGGAGGATCAAAAAAACGGCATCTTGGATCGAATCCTCCTCAGAAACCTCAACACCACGGGGACCTGGGCGATTTCCGTAGCCCAAATCAGCACCACACAACGAATCGGAAGCAGGAACCCTACTAAAATCGACGGGTCAGAGGCTCAGAGCCCATGCCCAAGCGCGGCTCCCGTTCTCACCTGCTTGAGCGAGGACGGGAAGGTAATCTTGCCCGACTCCGCGGGCGGCCGTAGGAGACGACGACGGCGGGGTCGGCGGCGTCGCGTGCCTCCTGGCCGGTGAGGACGAAGATGCCGGCGCCGGGAGAGGGCCGCCGCGCTGCCTCTTGCTCCGTTGCCTGGGAGATCAATGAGGGAGAGGGAGGGGCGGCTGGAGGGGCCGAGAGGGAGGGGCGGCTGGAGGGGCCGAGAGGGCGTGGCGTGGGCGGGGGGCCGGAGCCTGGAGCCTGGAGGAGATCCCGCTAGGATTTGCGCACGGACGTGCGTAGGCGGAGCCATGGGATCGCGAGAGGAGCCGCCGATTTTAGTACCCTTGGAAATACGTGAGGAGCCGCTGCCGCCAGGAGGAACCGCGGAGGAGGCGAGGAGAGGCGCTGGGTGTTGGCAGCATGGAGGAGGCGTGGAGAGGCAGATCCGTGAGGAGCGGTCGCCGCCAGTGGAGGCGAGGGGATCCGTGAGGGGGAGGAGACGCAGCGGAGGCAAGGGAGAGGACGGCGGCAGCGTGTCTGGACTGGGGGGTAGTCGACGGTGGCGGGTATGGCGAGGAGATGGTGGAGGGGAGGAGGAGAGAGGGGGCGGTGGTGGGAGGGCGGGGCGGAGAGGGGCGCGGCCCGTTAGGGTTTCACGCGTGCGGAGAGGCCGAGAGGGGGCCGGGCGTGCGTAGGCGGAGCCGTTCGATCGCGATCGGACGGCTCTAGGACGCACGACGGACGAAAACGGACGAAGGAAGATGGAAACTCTGTTCTCTTTATTATTAGGTAGAGATGAACTGATCTAATGGTAGCAGGGGTCGGGTCTAGAGGGAAGTGTATCTCAAACTTATTTTGGGCCACAAACATGGGCCTAAGTCACAGAAACAATAAGTTGTAGGATAACTAAAGCCGTGCTGGAAATAATTGGCTTGCTAGGACTTTCACGCCCCGTGGCATACTCGTATCTATGGGTAAAAAACCCAAATTTCTTTGAGATAATAAATTTAAAATCCCTGCATGTGTCATGTGTGTAGCCAATACATGTCATTATCAAGATACAAAATGTTATCTCAAAATGAAAAATAAAAGATCCAAATGACCTTCTAATTGAATGGTTATATGCAAAATATGCTATTATCAAACACTATTCCGGTTAAAATACCGTAAAAGACTTCCCTGTAATTAGCCTCCAGCATACTTGTAACTTCATTGATCAGATTCTAGAACTCCTCTCTTGTTCGAAAATTCTTTGGAGCTAGCCACAGTAGCTGTGACGCACACGTACGGAGAAAACACTGGATCGAATCCAAATGCTTTCGACCCTAACGAATATCAGAGGACCGAAAGGCGCAACAGTGAACAAAGAATTCTACCAAAAATATAACGTAGATCATTCTGAGGTACTAAACATATAAGGCGTTTTTTTAATTAAAAAACGAATCAACTAGAGAGACTATGGTAACGACAAAAATGTTATGATACAGGGCACATAAGGAGGACATGGTCAGATCCTGGTAACGAGCCTCTTCTGCCGCAGATGACGATGCTGCTTTTGCCGCTGGATTCGGCACATGGACGCCTTCTCCTTGAGCTCTTGGAACGCTCGCATGGTATCTACGTCGAACCCGCCTGCAAACTGTGCGTGAAACGGGCAGTATGAATTCAGATTAGGTTGTGCCTTGCTTTGATGCTCTACGATCATAGGAGAATCCTTGTAATATATAGACAGACAGGACAGACATATACCTGGTGCACTCGGAAGGCATATCGTACTCCTTGAAGCATCAACTCCTCTTCGTCAGGACCACCCTTGATGACTTCAAGCTCAGATGAAACCCGTTTCAGATACTTCATGGCTAACTTCACTGACTGTAGTTTGATCTGGACATCAAATGTTTTCATCACATCATTGCGCAGACATGTTTGCTCAAACAATTGAATACATTGTGAAAAGTTGGAAGAACCATCTACTTCTATATATAGACTCATCAGAAAATCAATACGCTTCCCGATTAATTCATGGGAATAACAGCGTTCGTAAAATTGTTGGGTTGTAGTTCTAACAATCCGATTTTCTAATGAAAAATTATAAAGCAAAGCTTTCATGGTCTAACATGCATACACACTACTCCCTCCATTTCGCTATGTTTGTCCATAACATACCATGGGCATTAAAGAAGGAAGTATTAGTTACAAGAAAAAATCATGTGCAAAGACCATCATATCCCTATTTAATAGCATGTTTAGATTACTTTTCTTCTTATTTGTTAGGTTTTATGTCGAATATATATACAAGTAGGTTACATGGACTCTGTGTTTTATGTTAGAATAATTATGGGGTTGGCCCATTTAATTATTTTAATAGAAATTCCAAGAGGCCCATTTAATACTAGGAGTTATGAAAATGGTTTAGTACCGTACGAAAAATTAGGAGAAGAATATCTCAACTTAAATAGTTGGATTGTGGTTCTCCCAATTAAGAAAAGAGAGAAAAGAGAAAGGCGTGGGCGTGAGCGTGACGTGTCGAGCACAGGCGACCTCACTCTGAGCACGGGCGACCTCTCCCGTGAATCGATTTACTTAATGGCGGATTAATGTCGTCTGTTACTAGTGGCCGATTAATGGCTTCAGTTATTAGTGCTTGATGGCGTCCGTGTTCGATTTAACCTTCTCTTCCTGGCGCCTATAAAAGCATGAGCACCTCGCCCTGTGTAATCGTGGCTCGCTTCTCAAGAGCTCTCTCTCCGCACATTCCATTCTTCCATCTCAGAAGCCGCTTTTTGCATTCCCGCCTGTTTCCTTGCGCGCTGAGGAGGCGGAGGAAGAGCAGCCTCCGGAACCTCGTCCTTCTCGAGATCCTGCTCGGGATAGAAGGCCGATAAGGTTTTTGGGAAGCGACCACGCGACTGCTCGAGTTCTTCGTCCCTGGATCGTTGCGAGGAGGCACCTGTACATCTACACTGCACCGACGTTCGACTGCATCGATCTCTACACTGCATCAACACTTCACTGCAACAACTTGTGATCGTCTACATCAACCGTCATGGCGGCTGAGAATGTGCAAGTCATTCCTCCGCTGGCCGTGCTCGCTACTTTGTAGTGGCTGCGGTTCCGGCTCAAGGGTATATTTGTTTATACCGTGCCTTTGTCTTTTTGTTTTCCTGTTCATTAGCCCTTGCGTATGAGATAGATATTTTTATATCTAGTACCTTTGGTCTTGAACTGGAAACTGGCAATTGTTTAATTATGATTTACATAATTTTGTGGATTAAAATATTGAGAAAATTTCTAATATTTCCAACATTTTAATAGGCAAAATTGGTTTAGAGTTGAAGTCGAACTCTAACCAAGCAACCACTATATAAAGGGAGGCAACACCGGTGTAATCATGTCAACAACTTCATAATAATAGCATAGGCAAGAGTAGGTCAGCGGCCAGCATGTGGTCGTGACATGTTCAGCCAGTATGCTGCGATATTATGGTTTGTGAAAGGAGCACCCATAATCAGAGCCCCGCAGATGTAGACGAAATCTGAACTGCGTTATCAAACATCGTGTCTCCTGTTGTCGTTTTTTATCTTACATTGGCGCAAATCCTAACAAGTGATATCAGAACTTGGTTGACGAGATTGGCTATGCGAAAGATCTAGGAAGAGACACGAGATTTATGCATACACGAGCGCCGCGGAAAATGCTTTATCGGCGCAAGGTGGAGCATAGCGGCGATCGACGATTCGATCGGTGGTGTCGAACACTTCGGATAGAAGGCTCGAACCGTTCGATGGGCTACCATTGGCAGGGATTGACCAGACATGGCGATCGAGCTGACAAAGTAGCCGGTGAGATCGGCAGGCGACGGTGACAACCTCGGTGTTCGCGATCAGACCGGCAAGCGCGGAAGGATGTTGGATAGATCAGAACGACGAGAGCAGTGATGCGATCGGATATTGCACGAGAGGCGCTGCATTATGACACTGTAGGCGAAGCTGTGTCGTGGATGCAGATGGCCAGGGTGCGGCATGTTTTACTGTGCATGGATGGCATGGTGCGCGGTGGCTGGCTGGGAAGCCTGTTTGAGGGCAATCAGAGTTCGGCTACAAGGGTTCACGCAAGACGCTGGAATGACTTTAAGGTGGAGATCATATTCACCAAGGTGAAGTTTGTTAGGTTTCGTATTGAATGTGTACAAGTAAATTACATGGACTCTGTGTTGTAATAGGTAGGGTTGGTTTAGAGTTGTAGTCGAACTCTAACTAGGCCACTACTATATAAAGGGTGGCAACCGTGGTGTAACCATGTCAACGACTTAATAATAGTAGCATAGGTAAGAAGAGATCAGCGGCCAGCATGTAGTTGTGACCTGGTCAACCGGTATGCTATAGTATTATGGTTTGGGGAGGAACGCCTATAATCAAAGCCCCGTAGATATAGGTGAAAGCTGAACTGCGTTATCAAACATCGTGTCTGCTGATGTCATTCTTGATCTTGCATTGGCGCAAATCCTAACATTACTAAGCATTTATTTGAGGGGCAAATAATGAAAACATCACAATAATTACACTCTTAATATTTGCAATGGACAAACATTATGAAACATATTTCCTCGAGGACATGATCAAATATAGTGCAATAGAGGGACTAGCAATCAATTTTAAAAATGGATATTAAGTTGGAATTAGAATAATAAAAAATAGTAACTAACAAAACAACCATGTATGCTATCTAAAGGAGAAGAAACCATACGGTAGTCATGACTAGCATTACGCGTTCACAGGACCACAGGAGTATGTAGTAATATATAACGTTGTAGGTCTAATAAGATTAGGGTTGTTATTAATATATCTTTGGAAAACAAATATGACATAGGCACCAACAAGATGGTAGACACCAAGATAACTATAACGATAGATATAATGGTGTATATTTAGCAACATTGGAGTTATTAATATCTTTCTAATTACACTTAGACTATAATAAAGCTTACCAAGACTATATAAAAAAAAGAACCCCTTTATGATTGGACATGAATTATCAATTTCAAACTTTGATACAAATCTAGCCACACAAGTGATCATAGTTACAGTATATATACATAACTCTGGAATGTAGAGTCTGGGTGAATAAAGTATTCCTAGCAATTTACTTGCTAAAGAAATTGACCTGCAGATTTTTCTAGGAAAAAAATATTACGTGTGGTGAGCCAGAATCTTTTAGATTAGTCGATCATCAAAGGTCCAATTCTTTGCTGCAAACAGTATGATTTTTCCTTTTTTGGATGCAAGAACCAGGCTCATATAATACAGAATCAAAATCTTGGCCAAGAGAAACCAAAAAAATGGGAACACTGCAATGGCCGGGTTACAATTTGATGAAATTTTGCTCGAATTTCATTAAATTCGACCCTGCTACTAGGATATGGCATGAAAAAGATGCTCGAAGTATTAACGTGTTTTCAGCATTTTGTTTTTTAGAAAAAACCAAAATTAAATTAAATGAAAATTTGTTATTTTTATACAAGTTAAACGATGCAGTGCTTTGTAATCATTTTTGTGAGGTTTTAAATAGTTCTTCTTATAATTACTAAAATATTTTTTCATATTTTCTTCAAACTCTCCAAGGCCTTTATCATGGGGTCGCAACTTTAAACTTAAAGAAACAAGGCCAAATGTACTTGCCCAGCTACGTGCTCGCCACCATTGGCACCACCGCTCGCCATTGGTTGTGTTCTCGTCGCCATCGACATCCTCTCATATTTCTTGTGTCATCTTTTTTTCTCATGTCTCTTCCTCTCTCAATCCCTCGTCTCATCTCTATCTCTATTTGGTAAGGATGGTGGTTGAGTTTGGAGAGTCTTTGTTGGTTGGATCTGGCGACCACGCGTTGGGGACTCGCTGAATCTGAAGTAGAAGGAAAAAAGGTTTATCCCTCTTGGATGAAACCTCAAACACGTACGTTTGAAACTTAGGAATTTTTTCTGCTAAACTTTGTGTTTGTTTAGTATAAACTTTTCTCATTTGCATCTGGAGTTCCATTCCCATTTTTGCATGGAACCTCTAAAATGTAGTTGTAAAACTGTTTTTTGTTGACTGAAAGTTGAGTTTTTGTTAATGAAACTTGGATTTTATACCTGCTAATCTATAGTATTGTCAAGTTTTGGCAGTAGGGGTTCTAAGTTTTACTAGTTATTTTTTCAAGTTTTAATATGTGTTTTTCCAAATTCCTTTGATGACGACGACACCTTCTTGCTTGCCAGAACATGGATTTTCTCCCACTGAAACTTGGGTATTTGCTGCTGAAACTCGGATTTTTGTTTGTTGAAAACTGGATTTTAGCTTGATGAAATTTGAATTTTATACTAGTGAAACTTGTCTTATTATCAAGTTTAGCAGTAGGTTTTCAAAGTTTTAGCAAAATATTTTCTAAGCTTCGACAGGTGTTTTCCCAAGTTTATTTGATGATGTTGTGATGACATCATGAGTCCGATTTGTGGCGCCCGCTTTTACTTATTCTTAAGATTCCAACATCATTTTGCTATTATATTTGAATCAATGCAACAGATAGATAGTTGTTTGCATCGTGTTCTATATGGTATATATGAAACTATACTATAATATTGTACTTTACGAATTCTATATCATTAGTACTTTAACCTCATAAGTTTCATTTTAGCCTTTCTCTTTAAAATTTTCTCGCTGCGCCCACTGCATCCTATCCGGTTATCGCGATGGTTTGACATGTTTAGCTAGCGGGGCCCCAAGTCTTGCTGAGCAGGGCACACAGACACAGCCAGGCACAACAAAAATGAACGCTTCAAGTGTTTGTGCCGCTCTCCAGGGACGAGTTCAGAAGTTTTCGTCATGAACAGCTAGCTACCCTTCTAGGGACCAACCGAGGCCACGCCCATGCTCATAGCAGCGGATACGGATGGATCGTGCCTGCGCGGCTGCGCGGGGCTTGCTACGCAGACGACACGGCCCCCAAGGTGTCATGGCCGCACGGGCTTGTTCTCCATGCTAGCTGTACAGTGGAGGGGACAAGAGGGAACGAGGCAAGCATGGTCACGACTCACGAGACGCCACTCCCTCCCGCTCACGTGCACGACATACATCCCAACAAGAGCCAAGAAAAAAGACCATGCTTCCAGCGGCCGGCGGTCCCGGCGGCCCGGCCGGCCCCGTGGCCGTGCGCGAGAAAGACGCCGCCTCCACCTATCATTCCCTTTTGTTCGCGTTTGACGCCGCGCCGCGGTGCTCTGCACGTGAACGCAACCAACCGAAGGCCGCTGGCAAGCCGCGAATCACCCAGCATGGACGCTCGGTTAAACTGTTGGTTTCGGCCAGAGTTTCTCATTTTTTTGTCATAATCCTTGCTCAGGCCCCATTTTTTATTTCATGTGAATGGTCATTAAAATTTAGCAAAATTATGGTTTTTATATTTAAATTTAATAAAAATGGTGAAAAAAACACTTAGAACATCGCTAGCATGATCTTTATATTTTGTTCTCTAAATTAATCACTATTCGATCCCTATATTTCTATCATCTCTAGAAGAATCTTTATCCTTAAAAACATATAGAGAACCTCTACAGAGTCTTTAAATTTAGAAATTGAGATAAAGACTCTGCTATAACGCTATAGAGATGGAAGTTGTCCGAAAAATGTTTTAGGGAATGTTTTAGGGAACCTACTAGCGATGCTCTTAAGTTCTAAAAATGGTTTGGTTTCGTCAAGGAAATGTTCGGTTTAAATGAGAAATGAGATTAAAAAATCATTTGATTTGGTTTTCCTGGAAATCGCTAGGTTCATAGAAAATCATTCAAGTTTTTTTTTAAAAAAAATTGTATTATATAGCAATGGGAATTTCTAATTTTATATTTTGGCTTCATATTTTTTTCATCAGGAATTTGATCCCTTAACAACAATTTAGGGCTTGTTTAGAAACACTATTCTCGACCGGAATCCCAGTCTCTTCCCGAAGAGATTATCCACGTGAGAAATTTGTTATGATTTTTTCACATTCGTGTTTGGAAACCCATTAGTGAGAGATTGAGAAATTGACAAAAACATATAGAGAACCTCTACAGAGTCTTTAAATTTAGAAATTGAGATAGAGACTCTGCTATAACGCTATCGAGACGGAAGTTGTCCGCAAAAATGTTTTAGGGAACGTTTTAGGGAACATACTAGCGATGCTCTTAAGTTCTAAAAATGGTTCGGTTTCGTCAAGGAAATGTTCGGTTTAAATGAGAAATGAGATTAAAAAATCATTTGATTTGGTTTTTCGGGAAATCGCTAAGTTCATAGAAAATCATTCAAGTTTTTTTAAAAAAAAATTGTATTATATAGCAATGGGAATTTCTAATTTTATATTTTGGCTTCATATTTTTTTCATCAGGATTTTGATCCCTTAACAACAATTTAGGGCTTGTTTAAAAACACTATTCTCGACCGGAATCCCAATCTCTTCCCGAAGAGATTATCCACGTGAGAAATTTGTTATGATTTTTTGACATACATGTTTGGAAACCCATCGGTGAGAGATTTTCCCGCCCAATCCCCTTTGCTTCCATAGGAAACAACCCCCGCCTTCTAAGTTCTCACTTGTGGGATTATTTCCCCTCGCATCATCTCGTTTCTTGATTCTCATCGCCCCCACCATCGAAAAGCTCCCTACTCCCTCTCTTCCCTTTCGATGGCTGCTACCTCGATGGCGACAGGCGAGCACTAGGGTGGCAATGGCGGGATCCAGGGGTGATGCGCAAGAAGGAGTCCACAGTCCAGTGGCGGTGACGATGACAAAATCTAGGGAGACGGTGGCGGACGAGCTCTAGGGCATTGACGGGCGTTTCTAGGATAGAGGTGATGGGTGTGCTTCACGGCACGGTGACTAAGTGTTGATGGGCGCGCGACGAAGTGCTCCAGAGAGGCAGTTTTTAGAAGTTCTAAGAGTCATGGGACTAGCTTGACATTAGGCGACTAAGAACTCTTAGTTGATTTTCTGGACCGTAGATTAGACATCTCCATAGTGCATATAAAAGATTCAATGAAAACATCTAGCTATGTAGGTACGTGAGAAAAATCAACGAAGACCTTGTTCTTTTCCGCTAAAGCTTAACAGCTTATCTATATTTTGAAAAGATATGTTTTGGGCTTTTTTTAGTCTGTTTTTTTTTTGTCTCGAAGATGGGCCTAACGCTTTTCAAAAGGAAAATCAAACTAAATGAATCTGAATCTCAAGATAATCTCGAGAAACTCTCATAGTTGATAAATATCATGTGCTTTCTCAATTATTGTTCTTAGAATGTGGTTGAGTACTACAATTTAGTTTGTACTATAGAGCTATTAAAATCAACGAACTGAGATTCTCGACTGAGAGAAAAACAGTTGTCTGAAAAACAGCAGTACCGATAATATTTAGGAATCCTAAACAAGGCTGATGATGGCCTAAAGGATTTCCCGTGGGATTTGGAAGTCATTTGGGGCGCAGCGAGCAGTGTATACCTGGCTTACGATGGCGCCGTCCTGCATCCACTCCGAGGGGATCTGGAACCGGCTGTACCTGCTGATGGCGCCGTCGCGGACGCGGAGGAGGTTGTATACGCCGTGTTCCAGCCTGCCACGAACGTCATTGTCACTTTGTCACCTACCCACTTGCCAATGCACACATATACATATGGTCAGGACCAGAACGGAGGCACGCGTGTGCTTACTTCTCGAAGAGGGACTGCATCTTCTTGAGCGCGGCGGCGCAGGGCTGCCGCGCGTCGTCGCGGAACGAGGAGGCCTCCCCCTCCAGTTTCTTGAGGTCGCAGTACCCGAACGCCGCCTCCCGGAGCGCGTCCGCCTTCTGCTCCGGCCACTCGAAGTGCTTCAGCACCGCCCGCTCGTCCACCTGCGCCGTCGCAAACGAGTCAACAATTTGCGTATCAGCCAGCGAGTGATCGATCGATTTTTTTTCGTCTTCTATTCTTCGCCGGTTGTCGTCGTCGTACCAGGCGAGAGAGCTCGTCGTCGAGCCACTTGACGAAGGTGACCACGTCCTCGATGTCCACAAACGCCGCGCTCTCCACCTCCTTGATCAGGAAGCGGATGAAGTCGCCCTGCCTCTCCACGTCCGACTTGATCTGCAGTGCACAACACAGCCACACAGGGCCGAGAATATTAATGCACTGATAATCTCAAAAAAGAAATTTAAATCTGGTTCGAAATCACCCGAGAAGAGATGGTTTATCTCGTTGGGACAATCAATTCGAAGTTTCGAACGACGTGAGGCCGTAGTGTACAAATCACTGCAGTGGCCAACAGGTAACGAACTTACGGACAAGGACCGGAAGGAGCACGGGCACACTAATGCTCGGATTAAGCAGCTGGTAGCGCCCTTAAATGTTAATATTAACTGCGCAATTCGCTTGGGCCAAACGCCCAAACCGTACCTGTCTGACAAGTCCACTTCGGATTCCGTGCAGATGTTTCTGCCTGGGCTTAAACCAGCCCACCGTTCATCGACCATGCTCGCGCCTTCGAGATGAACAGCAAAGCTTTGCCCGAAGGCCGAAGGCCGAAGCCCCTTTATGGATGCAGTACTTCTACGTGTTACGAACCTGGTGATAGTTTGCAATGTTTTGCACTCTTTTATCGACGGTTATGATTTGATTTTGGTTGTAGTTAAAAGTTAAATATTTTAAAAAAATTTATAAAAGGATTTAAAATGTCAATTTAAAATATTTTTGAGTTTTTTGCAAAAATTTATATCATTATAAAATATTATAATAAATGGTATGTAAAAAATGTCAAATTTTATAAACCAAAACAAAACCTACCAGAAACGCGAACCAAAGGAAGGCTTTGTTATCTGAAAGGGGTTTTGTTATACACGCTTGTACCTGCAAGAAAAGGTGACATGCCAAGAACTAGCGCCCCTTTCCAACCAAATCACTTATACAGTTGTACTCCTAAACCTTTTGCTACTCCAACCAAGAATTCTATCTTCACGGATCTACTACGTAACTTTGCAAAGAAGCATGGTTAAAAAGTTCACTAGTGGAGTAGGTAAGCTGTTCAAGAGATGGCATGAGTCGCCTCAGTTTGGGACACAGAAGGGAGTTCTTGCACCTGGGACTGGGAGAAGCAAGTGTAAAAGGAACAATTTTTCAGTAGAAGTAAAGTGTTACGCACCGCTAGCAGGTGAGCCGATCGGTTCTCGATTTCGCCGATCATGTCCCTGGCCGCCGCCACGCTGCCGCCGTTCGCGGCTTCGCAGCCGCCACCTCCGTCCCTCTTCGACTCCCTCCGCATTAGTGAATGGTAGAACTCGACCACCTCTGGCACACGCCTCACGCATGTCCCCGATTTCGCCGGCGAAGCCGCCCTTGACGTCCTCCTTGCCGGAGGGAGGGGCGGCGGCGGCGGGGGTGGGCCGCCTGCGCTCCCGCAAACGCTGAATGAGCTGGACAGCGAGGAGCTTATGCTCAGGCTGGACGCTGGCATCGGCGGAGGCGGAGGTATCGGAGGCAGCTTGGAGAGCTCTGGCACGCGGGTTCTTGGTACGGCCACGGTGTCTGACGACGAGCCGGAATACATCGGCGAAGTCGACGTGGAGGAAGACGGCGAGCATGACGAAGAAGAAGAACTCGGGGGTGAGGCGTGCGACGAGGCGGAGAAATAGGACCTGGACTTGAATGGTGGCGGTGGAATTGGCGGAGGAGGCGGCGCGGCGGGCGGCTCAGCTCCAGCCTGAGTTAAACTCGCGGGATTTGGTGCGGCGCTGGAGCAGGCCGATGCCGACGACGAGCAGTCGTCGGCGTCCGCCGCGGCCGCCGCTTCCTGCTGTTTCCTCATCTCCGCCATTTCCTTCTCCACTTCAACAATCCTCTGCTTTCTACTGGTGACCTCCAACACGGCGGCATCTAGCTCGGCGCACAGCCGCGTGTTCTCGGACTCAAGACGTGCGGCCGTCTCCTTGCATTTTTCGAGCTCCAGGCTCTTGGCCGCGAGCTCTGCCTCCAAGAACGGGACAATGGCGACGGTCTCCTTAAGTATCTTCTGCTCCAGCAACTCGACGCGGAGGCGCGACTCCCTCTCCTGGAGCTGCTCGATGGCGCGCAGCAGCTCGGCGACCTCCGGCGGCGCGCGCGCGGGCTGCACCTGCGCCGACGACCGCGGGAAGTACGCGCCAAAGGACCGCGCGAGCGCCGACGCCTTCGACGCCGAGCCGCCCGGCGCGGGAAAGCCCGACGGCGTGGTCTGCGCCTGCTCCCCGGCGGTGGCAGCCATCGGCGCCCGCGCCGGTTGCTTCGGCGCTTTGGGGCGCTGGAAGCCCATGGCCGCCTTGACTCGCCCGGCCACCATTGCCACGCCCGAGAATGGAACACGAGGCGTTCGGGCCGGGTTTAGGGCGCCTTGTCAGTGCGCTGCCCAAGTGGTGGTGGTGGTGCTGCTGCTGCTGCTGGGGGCGGCGGCGCTGCCGTGCTCAGTGCATGGTGGTGGCCTCGGGGGTTTAAGGGAGAATGCGCGCGTTGTCCGAGGAACGGTCTGACCTTGATGTTGGGTTGGAAAGCGGGCGGCGGGGAGGCGATGGAGCGACCGATATACCACTACTCCGGTCCAGCACTACGCACGCCTAGGAGGGACCGGAGGGCGGGCGTCGTGGGGGCGGAGCGACGGCCGACGAGTGGGCGCGCGGAGCGACAACGCCGGAGGGAGGAATGCCGCTACAGCAACCCTTTTGATGGACGTACGCGCGTGCGCCATCGTTACAGCACGTCCAATGTACAACAGTACTACTACTTCTATCATTATGCACCGAAATTGTTCAACACACGACTAGTCATTTACATGTTACAGACGATCGATAACTGTTGCTGTTCATTGGGGTGAAAAAAAAACACTAGGCAAAAACGTGCAAAATCCTATATTGATACAACTGATCCAGAGACACCGCGTCACACTCCAGCCTATGTTGGAGAGGCCCAATCTGTTCTTGAGGCATTGGTCGCCCAACCTTTTAAGTAAAAGGCATTAACCATCGTAAAATATAAATTACCATTGTACATATGAGTATAAAAATAACTTATGAATGCATATATGGGTTTTTGGCTATTTTATGGACCTTTTGGCAACAGGATATATCATTTTCTAATGATTAAAAGATGAAAAAAATAGCATTAGCATGTAAACGAGCCTAAACAAGCTGAGCCCGAGCGAGTCAGCCTCTGGCTCAGCTCGGCTCGCTAATGGCCACAAGCTAAAAATGGGGCTCGGCTCATGCTCATTTACAAACAATGAAACACGAGCCGAAACTTTTACCAAGCCGTGCCTTAAGCGACTCACGAGCTTCAGCTAAAGTTCCAAATTTCTAGCCACAATGTGTGCTGGTTCCTTAAGGTTCGGAATACCATCCCCAACATCTCCGATAAGGTCATCGTCGAGGCCTTCACCCAGGGGTAATGAATGAGTGCTTCATCCAAGATTTAGATATCTTGGAAGGCTACACCGCTTGTGAGCTCTTGTAGGCAGTAGAGCACTACGTCAATGCTGACAAGGAGCTACGGTGGAAAACCCCGAGTTCCCGAGTAACCCACTCCCGTCTTCGCCATAACCGTGTTTTGGTGGGAGGTCTGGCGAAAAGAAGACGAATCCCCCGAGGGTCGTCACTGTGCTCCCAGAGTGCTGCCAGACGCTCAAAGGGAAGAAGCAGTGATGGTCCTGCTCCCACCAGCAGGGAAGAAAGCGTCGCAAGGAGGATGAGCGACAAGCCAATCCCTCTCCTACCCCGAGCAAGCAAAGCTACATGCTCTACCAAGCTTACGACCATGACCTTAACAATTGCCGGGTCTAGACCAAGCGCCTGGAGGAGTTCTATGACAGGAAGGCTCCCATGCCGGTCTTACTCGATCTGAGCCAAGACGATCGCTACGAAAGCCGGGAAGGATAGGAGTTATACGAGCAAGAATACTCGGAGTCTGAAAGCCATGTGGAGATCATCTTGGGTGTTCTACGACGTAAACCTCCTGACACGAGCTGAGCGTCACAAGCTAAGAGGTTCACCGCATCGACTGAGAAGCTCCGTTAGATGAGCCTTTCTATTGGGTGGGTTTCGCAGCATCCCTCTCCAAGGATGACCTACTCACCAGGGCAATTAAGCCCCAAAAACTGCCTTTGGTGCTCACCCCGATCATCAACAACATGTTGGTCGGGAGGGTCCTCATCAATGGAGGTAGCTCCCTCGACCTAAATGCAAGTTCCTTGCTCCAAGATCAATCCTTTTGCGGTGCCATTCCATGGCATCGTTCTTGGCTCGTTCGTCACTTTGCTAGGGAAAATTATCCTGCCCCTGACATTTCGCAGTCCGAGCAACTTCCAGACTGAGATGATCGAGGTGGTCGATATTGAGATGGCCTACAACGCCCTCTTGGGCAGGCCTGCCCTCGCCAAGTTCATGGCGGCCACCCATCACGCCGCATTCAGAGATAGCTAAGTTGGGAATCGTTTGCAGCCAGCAGCATTGGCTCTAGAGGTAGGAAGTAGCATACATCAAAGGTCCTAGATCTCATCTCCGACGACGACCCTCATTCCCTTGTACACCCCTCTGATTCCTTTAGGCAAGGAGCCACTGGAGTAGGGTTGTTACCTCATCGGAGGGGCCCGAACCAGACTAAAATCCCTAGAGTCTCAGCACCAATCCCTCTTTGTGTCCGCCACTAGCCGAGTCCTCTTTCACATCGTCCAAGTGGTCCGCTCACTCCTCTCTACAAATCTTTACAATCCGACCCATAGGGCATCACCGACCAACCCAAGCCTAATTTAGGTTAGCTCAACGCTATTTAGCACTGTTTATCTACATTTTCATCTCTTATATTTTATATGTTATAGTAATATGATAGCCTAAGTTAGGCCCTATTGGTCTTGGACTTAGGACAAGTCTAATGGTATTTTAAATTAGAGTGAATTTATCGCTATACCAATAAAATAGAAAAAGAAAAAACAATGAAGAGTGTTAAATATATTCTAAATTATGGTCCCATTGAACATGTTTTTAACGCGTAACTACGATAAATCCGCCGTGGCCCACGTAGTGATTGCCACGTGGTCATCAACTCATGGCGGCTGTTTAGAGCATCTCCAATGATGTAGCTAATTACTAGTTATAAGAAGTGGACATGTCATCTATTATCTATAAAATTAAATATGATCCCATATGTAATAGATGATAAGTGCCTTGGAATTAGCTATAGTCTGACCGTAAAGTAATAGCTAGCACACTCTTATTCTTTCCTCCACATAAGCAAAAAGTTAAGTTGAAAATTTTATAGCTAGCTGATATGGTATTATTGAAAATGCTCTTCGAGCCCGGGACTCCACGGTTTAACTTAACACAGTTGGTGAAATCCCAAATGACATAACACGTCGGATGGCGCTCTTGTCTTCTTCCTGTTGGCGTCATCCCCCGTTACAAAAGGACTTCCCTAACCTATACGTATGCTTCGGCCACTGGGCCTCGGAATTTGTCACCGTGGATCCAAGCAACACCACGCGACCTTACCGACTGACAGGACGGCCTACGGAGGTTAAAGGGCCTACCTGTCGGCTTACGAGCTCGAGTCGCGCGACGCGACGCTGAAACGGGACGCGTGATCTCTGCACGTGGGACCACGGGATCTGCACCAGGTGTGCGCTGTCCCTGAGCGGCTGAGCCTTCACCGGCCTCACCGCAATAGTAAATGGGAGCGCCTCGAGCCTGGCGAGAGCATGAGGGGTATTCTACCTACAGGACATTCGTTTGAAAACAAGCTTGGCGATCCATCCAGGTCGAGTTGCGCGTTGTTCTGGCTTGAACGCGCCAAGAAAATACATGTTCTTCGGCCACGTGATTTATAGTTATATATAATACATAGAATTTGCAATTAAGGATTACGTGATGATATGTTTGTCTAATATAAAATATTATTTTAAACAGAAAAATCAAATTACGTATTTAATTAAATTAAACAAATTTGACTTTAATAGAGTCCAAATCTAATAAGATTCAAAATTCGGATACTAACTTACATGGTTCTTCTAAATAAATTGGATACTTACCTACCAACCGTGTGCAATTAACATGTTGGAACTGAACCCACAATCATACTCCCTCCGTTCCAAATTGTAATTCACTGTTGAATTTTGGATATTCTATTTGACCATTCTTCTTATTAAAAAAATATACGTAAATATTATTTATTTTGTTGTGACTTGTTTTATTATTAAACATACTTTAAGCATGACTTATATTTTTGTATGTTTGTATTAATTTTTTGAATAAGACGAATAATCAAAAGACGTATCCAAAAGTCAACAGCGAACTAAAATTTGAAACGGAGGGAGTATTATTTAAGCGTTATCTTTTGAGCGATTCATGGGCTAGGTGTCACAAGCTCCTTGCCGAAGGGGGAATCCAAAGGAACAAGAGGTGGGTCGGCGGGCCTGCCCTTTGTCAATCCCTGCCTTCCAATTTGGCTAGGATGCTCCTTGTGCGGTTTAGATCTTCTCCCTAGGTCGGTTTGGCAGTTGGAGACCGGTAGCATCGGGTTCCTTTAGAATCCTATGCATAACTTGAGGATTATTCCTCTTTCTGGATGAAACCGACTGAAATCAACGGCTAGAATGTGCTCTAGGATCTCTTGTAGAAGTCCTGGTGCAACCCTGACCTGACAGGGCGAGGGAGCTGGGTCGGCCGGCCTAGGGTGGGTCGGCCGACCCACTCTTTTGTCCGGCTCGGGCCCAATTTCGCTCAGTGGGTCCCTGCATGCAAAATGTTACCAAAACTCGTGGAACTCTGTAAATTTGCATAATTTTAGTTCTTGTTCCAATCATTTCACCAAATGTTGACGGTTGGATTCAGATTATTTGTTATCAAAATTAACCGTCAACACACCACCACACTGGGTCTTTGCTCATCCTCAAGTAAAGGTTAATTTCAAAACTACTAACTTTTATCAGGATAAAGGTAGACAAGCATAAAGATTATTCTAAGGTTTTCTCAAATTGTTGGGATTTGAAGTGTCTACCAACCTCACCTTATTATAAATGTTGGCAAATGGAATAGACATGAATGAATGAATATTCTTGCCGAGGATTAATGTTCCCAGAGTTTTTGTTCTTTTGAAAAATGCATGGCTCTTCTTCTTAGGTGAAACACTCTTGGTCACTCAAAAAGTGTTTAACCTTACCAAGGATAGCCTCTCATCCTACATCTAATGCTTATGTGGAGCTTAGGTAGGATAGAAAATATGGTCATGTCACACTTTTATCAGGTTAAAATTAAATTCTAATGAAGATAATGTTATTCCTATTTCCAATCATATAAGAATTCATGTCCAGGGGTGAGGGAGAGAATGAACTCACGCCAAAGGAATAAGAAGAAATACAAGTGCAAGGACATATGGTACTGACGAGTCCAACACATCGATCGTGTATTTATGGAATGATGGTTTTCCTCCTCAAAATCCATTTTCCAAAACATTTTTGTCCCTTTTGCGGAGAAGGCTTAAAAGGCACAAAGAGATTATAATTCTATTTTCTTGGAGAGCTTGATTTTTCCCTCGTTTTTTTTTAAAAAAATGGAGACTGGATTGGTCTCTTGCTCTCTCTCTTTGGCCTTGACATAATAAGGACTTTTTTTTTTGGAAAGATTTGACAAATGGATATTTTGTTTTGGAGGATCATCACATAGGTAGGTATGGTAGCATCAGACGAGATAATTGGCTAACTTTTTATGGGATTGGAATATCTGGTGAAAGTTGACGCTTAATTCCATGATGGAAACTAGCGTTGCCAGATATGAAAGGCTAGCAATCAACAAGGTACGCGAAAGGAAATGATTGGATCAAATAACATTTCTTAAGAGGATTCAAACTCTAACCTAATTTAGCATGATCAATGACCATTATGAAGCTGGAATGAATCTTGATAAATATATGGCTGTGGTAGGTAATGAAAAGTCACTCTAAGAATCAAGAGCCAGGTTTTTAAATGAAAACCTCTGGGGAACAACTAACCTTAGGCAAGGAATTATTAAGCATTCTATATCTCATGAGCCAACAATTTAGATGTGATTAATCCTAATAAAGCTTTCCCACAATTGTTGAGCTTAACCAAAGAATAAAAATTATGCAAGTCAAAATTTACTGGACATTGTTATAGTTTCGAAATCATTGCGTTCCCGGCATCAGAATTTTTGTTTAATTATTTACCAACATTATATGAGCAAGTGACATAGATAAATATCAACAATAACACACAGGGAACATACCGGAATATTTCGGAGCCAAGTGGGCGAAGTTGGTGGGTCAGCCGACCTGTGGGAGACCGGCCGATCTGGCTGGGTCGGCCGGCCTGGGGTGGGTCGGCTGGCCTGGTTCCGTGCCCGGCTTGGTCCAGATTTTTCCAGTAAGTACATCCCTCTCTGTACTTTGCATTTCTCATATGCACGTTAGTAACAAAGTCGACCGGTGCAGAAAATTGCACCGGTCGAGGCAAGAATGCACAATCAAACAATCAATTCTTTATTTCCTCGAGAAGATCAGCAAACAAGGGCGCATACATTAGGAAATCAAAATATTTGAAAATAAATTTTTGCGCCTCTCTTTATTCTACCAAATCCCATCTACGGACTAGTCGAGGGATCATAAAGCTTAGGCGATCCCATTGCCTTCGCATAGCGTTTGAGCTTAGCCGACGTTGACTTCCGTACGATCGAGAAGTTGTCATCATGGTCCATCATTTGGATTTGGACCTCCGCCATTTGCTCTTCGAGATTGTTTTGCCGCTGCTTGAGAGCGGCCACCACTTCACGGAGTGGAGGCTCCTCCTCCTCACTAAACTCCATGTCACCGCCTTGCTTTCGGATTGGAGGAGGTGGACGAGTACGTCTCACTGTCCTATCCGGCGAAGTGGAATCGACGGACTCGGCTATGGGTGGCCTCATCCTCACCAAAGGTGGGGTAAGGACCTTCCCACGGCCGGCCGTCCTTCCTCGCACGAGGAAACGTGGCGGGGAGTCCGGTGGTGCCTCCGGTGTGTACTCCGGCGAACGAGGCTCAAATTGCTCATATTTTATGAGCGCCTTGCCCTTCTCCATGTGCAGCACGGCCCGATGTGTCACGTCGGTACTACCGCGCGGTGGAGAGAAGACGAGCCTCCTTGCCACTCCTCCCTTGGGGCCTAGTTGGCCCATCGTCGGTCGCGCCGGTGAAGGAGCGCGCGGTGCCTTCCCCTTTGTGATAACACGTAGGGGAGAGAGAGGGCGCACCGCACCAATACGGTGTGGAGACGTCGGCCGGCCACGGGATGTAGCACGGCCGTGCTCGGGTCGTGGTGTCACCTTCGGTTTCTCCTCCAGCGAGAAGTTCAGTTGTTGCGTGTGCACCGGCGAGTAGTTCAAATTCCGGCCAAACGTTGGCTTGCCAGAAGTACTCTTCGAAAGCTTTGGAGCCGGTGGATCGCTAGCTACAATCTCGTAGATCGACGGGATAGACTTAGGGGTGTTTGGTTCAGCCATGGTGGTGGTGAAAGTTGCAAGGTGGAAAGTGAAAGGAAGATGAAGAGGAGATGAAAAGAGTGCAAAGAACGACTTTTCCTGTCGCTTTTCAAATGAGGTGAGTCGTTCAGGAGCTATAAAATCGGAAGATACGCTCCTCCTTCAAAAAATTTCGAATTTGAAAGCAGTTAGCCCCCGGCCGATCCACCTCAGCCCGACCGACTTGACTGGGTCGGCCGACCTACCCTGGGTCGGCCGGCCTGGCCTTGTCCTGGTTCGGGCCCCTTCTTCCTAGGGTCACTCACACACTAGGCCTTAAGCCTAATTTCACCGTTTATTTGTGTTTGAAAAAGAAAAATTTTATTTAATTGCTCATTTTTTTGTCGGTCGGAGCTAGACCGCAAGCAAAAAGTCAATTTTCAAAGAATTCGAGGACATCAATGTCCTCGGGCATTTTAGGTTCAAGAAAGATTTTTAAACGCTGCCCGTTTACTTTGAAAATTCCGTCATCATTATTTTGGAGAGTGACAGCACCAAGATCAGAAGCATTTAGCACCATGAATGGCCCTTCCCATTTGCTACGAAGTTTTTCGTGTCCAAACAATTTCACTCAAGAATTAAAGAGAAGCACTTTATCACCAGGTTTGAAACGCTTTATGACTATTCGCTTATCGTGCCACCTTTTTGTTCTCTCTTTGTATAGCTTCGAGCTATGGTAGGCTTTTTCTCTCCACTCTTCCAATTCAGCTGACTGCATTTGTCTTTTTAATCCAGCTGAACGAAGATCCATATTTCATCGTTTGATTGCCCAATGGGCTTTATGTTCTAATTCTACGGGGAGATGGCAGGTCTTCCCGTAAACAAGTTGGTACGGGGTCATACCTATTGGAGTTTTATATGCAGTTCGGTATGCCCAAAGCGCGTCACTCAATTTATACTTCCACGCCTTTCCCATGGCATTTACAGTCTTTTGAAGGATATTTTTAATTTGTTTGTTAGACGTTTCAGCCTGACCGCTTGTTTGAGGATGATAGGGTGTGGCTACCCTATGGTCGATCCCTAAGCTTTTAAGTGCATACTTAAAGCTTTTATGGATGAAATGTGATCCTCCATCGCTAATTACGATCCTAGGGATGCCAAACCGAGGGAAAATGGTTTCTTCGAACATTCTCTTAGCGTGGATGGAGTCGGCTGCGCGGCAAGGAAGTGCCTCGACCCATTTGGAGACATAATCGATGGCCACTAAGATGTACTCATGAGAGTCTGATTTTGGGAATGGGCCCATGAAATCTACCCCCCATGCATCAAAAATATTAATTTGAAGATTATTCCTTAGGGGCATAGCATCTCGAGAATTAATATTTCTCACTCTTTGACATTTAGCGCATCGTCTTACGAGCTCCCTCGCGTCACTATACATGGAGGGCCAAAAGAATCCACTTTGCCAAACTTTGGCATGGGTTCTAAAAGCGCCAAAGTGGCCCTCGTATGGTGACGAATGGCATTTTTCAAGGACTTCTTGTTTCTCGGTTGCCGGAATGCATCAACAGAGTAATCCGTCGGCGCAGACTCTATACAAATAGGGCTCATCCTAGAGATGGGCCCTACTGTCGCGGATCAACTTATTCTTATCCTCCCCAGGTGGTATGCACCCAGCTACCAAGTAATTCACTATGTTAGCATTTTAGGGGTCGGCAGAAGAGACTGCCAGCAGGGTGTCATCCCGTAGATAATCATCTATGGGGACATTCGACTTCTCCTCAACTTGCATTCGGGAAAGATGGTCGACCACAGAATTTTCTACTCCCTTCTTGTCCTTAATTTCTAAGTCAAATTCTTGGAGCAGAAGGATCCAACGGATAAGCCGTGGTTTTGCATCTTTCTTGGTAAGAAGGTATTTGAGGGCTGCATGGTCTGTATAGACAATCACCTTCGACCCTACCAAGTAGGATCGGAACTTCTCTATCGCAAAGACTACGACTAGGAGTTCCTTCTCTGTGGTGGCATAATTGAGTTGAGGGCCCGTCAAGGTTTTACTCGCATATACAATGGCATGATGCTTTCTATCCTTGCATTGGCCTAACACTGCCCCAACGGCAAAATCGCTAGCGTCACACATGATTTCAAAGGGCAAATGCCAATCAGGTGGTTGAATTATGGACGCAGAAATTAGAGCTTGCTTAAGGGTTCTGAAGGCTACGAGACAGTCTTCGTCAAAGACGAACTTGGCTTCTATTGCCAGCAAATTAGTCAAAGGCCTAGCGATTTGGGAAAAATCCTTTATAAATCGTCTATAAAATATAGCATATCCCAAAAAGCTACGGACTCCTTTGACATTTATTGGTGGCGGCAACCGCTCTATCACTTCAACCTTAGCTCTATCCACTTCTATGCCTCGATTTGACACTAGATGGCCTAAGACGATTCCTTCTCTTACCATAAAGTGGCATTTCTTCCAATTCAGGACTAAATCCACTTCTTGGCACCTCTTAAGGACCTTCTCTAGATTTGCCAAGCAATCATCAAAAGAGGCTCCATAGACAGAAAAGTCGTCCATGAAGACTTCCATGATCTTTTCGATGATGTCAGAAAAGATTGCCATCATACACCTTTGGAAAGAGGCAGGGGCATTGCAAAGCCCAAATGACATGCGTCGGTAGGCGAAAGTGCCATACGGACAAGTGAATGTGGTCTTACTTTGGTCATCAGGGTGGATGGGAATTTGATAATAACCAGAGTAGCCATCGAGATAACAGAAAAATAAGTGATTTGCCAATCGCTCAAGCATCTCATTGATGAAAGGCAGGGGGAAATGATCTTTCTTAATGGCTTGATTAAGCTTACGATAGTCTACGCACATCCGCCAATCAGTGACAGTGCGTTGAGGAATAAGTTCATTCCTTTCATTCCGTACTACCGTCATACCTCCTTTCTTCGGAACTACTTGGGTGGTGACCCACTCACCGTCCGAATCATGGGTAAATGATCCGACTGAAAGAGTTTCAAAACTTCTTTCTTGACCACTTCTCTCATCGCATTATTAAGCCTTCGCTGGTGTTCCCGCGTGGGCTTATGGTCAGTTTCCATTGGGATACAATGAGTGCAAAAGCTCGGGCTAATCCCTTTGAGGTCTTTTAGCGAGTAGCCTAAGACCGAGCTGTAAGCTTCGAGCGTGGCAACAAGACGGCGGGTCTCATCTTCACTCAGCGAATCGCTGATGATGGCTGGCTTGTTGCAATTGTTGTGAAGGAAGACGTGCTTGAGACCAAGAGGAAGGGGTTTTAGCTCAACAAACGAGGGTGGAAGTTCTTCTTCCTTATCGAACTTATCAAACCCATTTGGTTCCTCCTCGGAAATAAAGTGTGGAACATCATCTTCCAAGCCCGGAGGTTTGATTACCTCGAAGAGAGAGGTGGTTCTTACCTCCTCCAGCAGGTCAGGGAGTGGCTCGGCTTCCATTGGAAAGTTAATGGAACGCACAAAGCTCACTGAAAAGTTTTGTTTGTTGACTGTCAAGCCAACAAATTCTCCTCTTTCCATATTTCGGACCAATTCCCTTACGGGTTGCCCGATCAGGAGACGAGTGTGGAATGGGTCGGGGACATTGAAGACATGAAAGTCCAGAGTGACACAATGGCCATTCAAGGTCACCTCGACATTTCTGAGGATCCCCTCAGATTGAAAAATTTGGCCAGGTTGCCATCTAACTTTCTTTTGAGAGGGGAATGGGGTGTGATCTGATAGGGTCACAGATGCTAATGCTCTTGAGATACAGTTTATTCCAAGACCAGGGTCATAGGGAACTTTGCTAAATTCCCAACCTTGGGTTTGCACAGAGCAGAATTTTTTAAGAGGGGATAGTGTGATTATCTCCTCAGAATTTTCTACTGTATCCGTCATTTCCCTACTCAAAATGGCAGTGAGACTCAAAAGATTCTCTTTTCGTGCTAAGATTTCTCCTCTATCCATGGCTTGTGACTCGAGTTCTTGAGTCTGCCTGGCGACTATTGGTAGCGCGGAAGCATTTCCAAAGTCATGGCATTCCTCATCAAAAGCATGAGAGGCTAAAATCGGGATGAATGCATCTTCAGATTCAGAGTCTTCGTCACCGGAAAGAATGGTTGTGGGAGTTTCTTTTATTTGAAAGGATTTGGATTGGGCCAGAAGGTTTGATCCAGTAGGTTGTTCTACAGGTACAGGGTTGTTCTCAGGTTTGAACTCTAGGTCCGATTGCTCATCAAAAGCGTCGATATAGAGAGTATTTTCTTGCAATCTGCTCAGGATTTACTTCCCTTGTTCAACGGTCTTGTGGACAAAAGATCATCCGGAAACTATGTTCAAAAGTTTGGCACTCTCCGTGGTCAATCCATCGACAAAGTGTTGCATGAGCATAGGCTCAGGTATACAAAAGTCAGGACCTGATTTGATCAACTAGGTAAATCTTACCCAAGCTGCTCCTATATTTTCACTCTCATTTTGATGGAAGGTAAGAACTTCCTTCTGTAATCCTACAACTTTTGTGAGAGGAAAATACATGAGGCAAAAGTTTTCCTGCAGAATCTCCCAACTACCGTTGAATGTTCCTACGGTCATTTTAAACCACAACTTCGCTGATCCCGTGAGAGAGAATGGGAACAATTTCCATCTCAGCGTTTGTTGAGTCATTCCTCGAATTTCACGACTGGAGCACAACAGCTCAAATTCATGGAGATGACTATAAGGGTTTTCTCCTTCTGCTCCGGAAAAGGATTTCTCCCGGACCATAGCTATCAGTCCTGGCCGGAACTCAAAGCTAGGTGTGTGGGTGGGATGGGATGATGGTGGAGGCTCTAGGTACTTGGCCTTGAGAGCCGAAAGCTTATAGATGGACATGCCATCCATATGGAGGTACGCGGGTAGATGAGGTTCAAAAATAGAAAAGCTATCGTTCCCCGGCAACGGCGCCAGAAAGCTTGTTGGCGATTCTTATGCCTATTAGAGTTTTGATTCGCAAGCGCACGGATATCGCAGTAGCTTTCACCCAGGAGTATTCCTAAGGTATCGATTTCCCACGAAGAACGAGAAGTTTCTATTTTCTAAACTTATTCACTCGGCTGAATATGCGAATGATGATTTGGAATCAACAAATGGGATAAATGTATTTCGGATCAAGAGGCTCTTCGGACACCAGTCAGAAAGGTTCAAGTTCTATTTTTATTTAATTTACGACTCTGAATCGGAGCTCAGGCACTCACTATCACCCGCTATCCTGAATTGGAATCCCGAATGATTATGATCGTCCTGATTTGGCTCAACTGGTCTGCAACTAACGGGGCGGATTTCACAAAGTCTAAGCCGGATAATAGGGCTGTCACCACCTATTACCTACCACACGCCGGTTGAAGCAGGTGTCTACCGGCTACTAACTAGTCCAAACACCACATTTGTTCCTAGTAGTAATACGTACCAAGGACGTCACTTCGATACGCACCCCTACTACCTCTTATACTAATCTCTATGTGGACAATTAAGCACAAATATCTTAGCACTCAAGAATAGCACGGGCCTAATACCAACAGAGACAAAATAAATAGACTGAACTTGACAATTAAATAAGGTAAGACTGAGTGTTACCGATAGAAGACTGAAGCAGAACCCACATCCGAGTCCAGCTCCGGAGCTCTAGTGAGGGATACCGACACTCCGGCTCCTCCCCTACACTAACTCTCCTCTCTCTCCTACTCTACTTGAGAGTAGCACAACTCTACTTCACTCTCACTTGTGTTGCTCTTTGTTGTTCATCTTCAAATGAAGTAGATCACCTCCTTTTATAGGCCACCGTGACCAATGGGGTGTTGACACGACTAGGGACAGGTGTCACAAGCTCCTTGCCGAAGGGGGAATCCAAAGGGACCAACAGGTGGGTCGGTAGGCCTAGGAGGGTTGGCCGCCGCCTTTTGTCGATCCCCCTTCCAATTTGGCTAGGATGCTCCTTGTGCGGTTTAGATCTTCTCCCTAGGTCGGTTTGGCAGTTGGAGACAGGTAGCATCGGGTTCCTTTAGAATCCTATGCATAACTTGAGGATTACTCCTCTTTCTGGATGAAACCGACTGAAATCAACAGCTAGGATGTGCTCCAGGATCTCTTGTAGAAGTCCTGGTGCAACCCTGACCTGACTGGGCGAGGGAGCTGGGTCGGCCGGCCTAGGGTGGGTCGACCGACCCACTCTTTTGCCCGGCTCGGGCCCAATTTCGCTCAGTGGGTCCCTGCATGCATAATCTTACCAAAACACATGGAACTCTGTTTAGAGCATGCACTGTAGCTATGTATAAAAATACGTCGTCGTCTTGACGACGGATCGTGCACTATAGGGTCCTTTGGAGGCGCTGAGTCGAGAGGATCCATTTTTGCGATCGGTTTGGCGAACGGAGGTCGCCACAACGGCCAGCCGAGCTCCAAAGATGCTCCAATGGAAGTTGCTCAGACGTGTTGTGCATGCTTGGCTTGAGGTTGAAGAAGACCCATGCTTTGAGATTAGTGCTAGCTTTGTAGGGTGTGTGGCTCGATAAATGGAAACGTGTTCGATCAAAATACGCTTTCCGAGTTCAAAGTGCACACATAAATATAATCCAAAAATTTAATAACTCTCTATTTATATTAATACCTATAACAATAAAAATTAAGCTAATCATTTTTCATTAACTAGCAAATAACGAATGATTTTCAAAACCTTAGAAAAATGATGAAAATATTATTTTGATGCATACACTTGATTTAATAAAATATAAAATAGTTGTGCATACATCACATTTCCATGCATATTTATTTAGTGCATGATTTTTAAAACAAAAATCATATATAAATGTTTCCTGTTTGATGGATGTTTATATTATGTTGTATGTGTTGTCCGCGTGGTTAGACCGTCCATCGTCATGCGGTTGCTCCTACCCGCCTTTGACCAAGGCAAGTCCCCTTTGATCATATTGTGAAGCCATTTTCGGTTATTTAGAAAATGTTTATTAGACTTGAAAATATGCATGCTAGTTTAAAAGATAAATGCCGTATTTGCTAGAATTAGTTATTATGCCAATTAGAAAGGTAAGAGATATGTTAGGATCAAACCTAAGGCTAAAATATGAATTACTCTTATTTAAATACCTTGTTGAGGTAGGATAAATGCTTAAAACTATTTATGCGAATGATTCAATCATTTGTGTGAACGAGAATATTGTTGAGAAATGTTTGGGAAAAGATGATTTAAAGATAGCGCATCAAGGGTGATGCTTAATAGGAAATGATTTTCCTCTTATCCCAAAATCTTTCCGACTAGGGAGATATTTTGTCAGTTGGTGCAGTATGGCACCGGTTTGAAAATCGGGCTAAAATATAAATTCTCCCCTAGTCTAAGGACTGCTCATCCTATAATCCTATGAATCGAGCCATTCTGATGACGACCTCGAGCCCCAGATGGGGCGGGCCCGATCGTCGGTCCTCGTGGTTGATGGTCTTGTGGCGAAACATCGTCTGGGTGCGTAGCCTCTCGAGGGTAAAGCGTACCCACTCTGCAGAGTTAAAACTGTCATGATAGCCGTGCTCGCGGTTATGAGCGCGCGAAGGGACTGATTATATGGTAGCTCCTTCATTTTAAAACCAATTTAGAAAAAGGGTTTTGAACAAATGATTTGAGATGAGTAAGGTTTGAGAAGGATTTCGTTTGAGCTAGGGGCCACCGGTGATATTCGAAATGGGTAACGCCTGTCGGAAAGTGTCGCGCTGAATGGACCTAGCGGTTTTGAGAAAAGAAAAGAAGAAAGGATTTTGTTCTTGCTATGGCACTTTGAGGCCAAGTGGCGAGAACCGCTTGAGAAAAGCCCAAAGAAAATATGGAGATTCAATGTTTCTAAATCGCTTTGTCAAAACTAGGCTAATAACGCAATTCCGCAAAATTGCCCAAGCCATCCATTTGTACTAAACCCCATCAAGATATATCCTCGACTTGTCGAGTACCTTTGTACTCACCCCTATTTCTCCTTCCCTCTTCCAAAAATTTCAACAATGAGGAAGCGCCTCGACTCGCCATCCGAGGAGGACCCGGACTTCGAGGAGGAGGAGGACTTGAGGACGAAGAGTAGGGTTGTGTCACCGCCGCCGCTTCGCTCGTGGAATAGTCTAGTCGCTAGAATAAATCGTGCCATGTTAGGCTCTGCGTTACCGTGTGTAACGCAGTATCTTGGCTGCGTGCCGTGCTTGATGTATTAAATCTGTGACTTCTGTGGGGCGCTTAGTCCTCTATGTTGTAATAATGTAACTCAAGGCAATGTACCATTATTGTTGTTAAATTGTGTGTGCTAGCCATGATCTTACGGGACTAGTCTTGTATGCACAATTAGGATTGATCAATTAGACCGGGTTACGACAAAAGTGGTATCGAGCCGACCGGCTTTAGGGCGTAGCCCTAGAATTAGAGACCATATAATTTATAAAGAAAATAATTGTTAAATAAATTAAGTAATCTTCGCAATCCAATTTTTGCCGATAATCTTTTGGAAATTGTAGATGCCGTCTTTCGCGTCGCCCTTGGACTTAGCTACGGAGGTTTCGTGCGCCCGACTATTGTCGATCTTGAAACACGCTTGGTTTCGTGACCCTATGTATCATGGGGCCACTACTTTGCGCAAAGGGCCTTTTCTTTGGGTGGTGTCGTCCATCGTTTTGCTTCAGTCCACCGCCTACTCGTGGACCGTTCATTACTCTCGCTAATCGCGTCAATTGCTCGAGACGCCATCCAAGACGTGTCGGACTTGCTCTACACCGACTCATGATCTGTTCACGCGTGAGTCGCATGTCTCCCGCTTCGCTACTTTCCTCTCGCTCGCTTAACGAGCTGTTCAGCCATGCTCAGACGGCCGAGGTGAGAGCGACCGACGGTGTACCACCTTGCCGAAGCTCGTCCAATCCACGGACGACGCAGACACCATCGTCTCCGCGGAGTTGAACTCGTCTATGACACCAACCGCCACCGGAGCAAGCCAAGAAGGAGAGCCGCGAACTTAAAAAGCGTGACTCTTTTCACTTGGTGGAGAAGGTCCAGCCGCAAAAGAATCCGTCGGTTGGTTCGCGAGAACCAGCGTCTCCGTGGAATGCCGCTTCTTCCTCCGGGACTCACTGCTCTGCTGCTTCGACCTCGCGCGCAGAAGAAGGAGGTCGGGACAAGCCCAGCGTCCCCGCCTAAGGATCCTGCCGATCTTCCTTGTGTTCCTTCGAGCTCACCCTAAGGATCTCAAGTTGGATCTGGTCCTTCCGGAGTGAGAGCTCCGCCTCCCACTCTTGTCGAGCTCCAAGGCATACCGTTGATGGTTCGATCACCACCGTCTGGTTGGCACCCATTGTGGATGCCGACGATGATGATGATGACGGGAAGACCCGTGGAGTTGGTCTCTGGGTCCGATTGCGACCGGGACTAGCTCGTAGCCCCAGATCCTTTGTTTGGGTCGTTGTCACCCTTTTCTTTTCTTTTTCTTTTGCTTTGGGTCTTGTCCGCGCTTTGCCGTGCTTTGCCGCCGTCCCCCTCCACTTCAAATATTCGGCCGCCTCTTTAAGAGGGCTGCCCCGCCAGTGATTCGCCGCCTACTTTCTTGCTTGCCGTCCCTTATGATTTCGCCAGCACACTGCGCTTTGCCGCTGCGTTGCCGCGCTTTGCTTTGCTTTGCCGCCCGCGTCGGTCTTTGCCGCCTACGCTGTCTTGCCGCCCGCCGTGCCCATTCGCTTCTCCACCGCGATGAGGAGAAGGTCGGAGATTCGCTCATGAGTCCTCCTCCTCACGTTCTGCGAGCCCTCGCCGCTCGGTGAGCCCTCGCCGTTCTCCGAGTCCTCCTCACTGCTCCAAGTCCTCGCTGTTCCCGAGTCCTCGCCCTCGGCCCGAGCCGAGCGAGTTCCGTCTCTTCCTCGAGGAGATGAGGCATTTTCTCTCGGATCACCGTGGTAACCATCCTACTCGGTTGGTGCTTACAGGTGGGCCTTGTGGATCAATCCTATTAGCGTCCCACAGATGTCCGTAACCCGTGGGTAGTTAGCTCGTGATTTGGGCCGACGTACCAGCCAGTGGTATTGCGCCCCTGTTTGTACCCTAAAAATTGTTATGTTATGAATATGAATGTGCATTGTGCCAAATTGCATATTTAAAACCATGTTTTGGATGAAAAACGTAATTCCTCCTTATGCTTATCTCGTTCCTCTCCTACCTATCAGATGGTGATTGCTCGAGTGGCTGGAAGAAGGGATGTAGCCCGGGGCCGAGGTCATGGAAGTGCCCCGAGCCGAGCAAGTGCTTCGCACCAACCTCGTGAGCAAGATCGCTCAGTTCGTATGGATCAACATTCTGTTGGAGGACCTCCTCCTGTTCCGGTTCCTCCGCCAGCTCCTCTGCCAAATCCTCCACCAAATTCCCAACCAAATTCCCAACCAAGATCCCACCACGAAAACTCTCTCGAACATCAAGCTGATTCCAACCACCATCTTCCTCCACCACCTCCTGAAGAACCTACCACCCGAGAAATCATGCAAATGCAACACCAGATGATCCGCGACTTGATTCAAGAGCGGAATCATCCTCCTGTCCCAGCTCCCTCTCCTGCTCATACACCAGCTCCACCTCCCTATCGTTCCAGATCAATGACTTCCTTAGGGCCAATCCCCTAAGTATCTTTGCTCTGCCGACTCTCTGAAGCAGCGGATTGGTTAAAGGAGATCGAGAAAAAAGCTTATCATGTTCCAATGTGGTGAGATTGAGAGTGTTCACTGCAACACATCAACTCACCGGAGTTCTTCCGCCATGGGACACGTTACGTGAAGCCCATGATAACCCCGATGCTATCGAATGGGCTGAGTTCGTTGAGGCATTTGAAGAGAACTATGTTCCGAGCGTTGTTAAAGAGGCTAAAAGAATTGAATTCCACTCCCTCGTGCAAGGAAGCATGACCTGCGCAGAGTACCTCACCAAATTCACACTCTTGGCTCGATATGTTCCAAGGGGCGTGAGGAGCGATCTTGATAAGATATATTTCTTCAAGAAAGGCATGGACCACGAGATACGTGCCTTGATTGACTCCTCTAATTCCCACTTTTAAGCAAATGTTTGCCCGGCGGTTAAACAAGAGGAAAACCGTCGCCAAGGTGCGGCCGCCCAAAGAAGAAGAGGGCCCATGAGGATAGCCATTCCTCTGAAGTTCTCGTTTCAAGATCAAGCGCTCTCGTGATCGTGGGCATGTTATCCCTCCTCGCCCTCGCACTCAGTGGGTCCAGTCGCGACCTGCTCCTCTACCACCTCCACCAGTTCGCACCCAAGTCTCCACTCCTCAAAAGAAAGATATCTCCACCATAAAGTGCTTTGCTTGCCAGCAGTTGGGTCACTATGCCAGCTCGTGTCCCAATAAGAATACTGAGCCTCAAGGGAAGCCTGCTGCTCCGCGACTCCTGTCTTGGGATGGGTCGCGGGAACTTCCAACCTGCAAGATCTGCTCCTGCTGTTGGACGTGGGCGTGTGAACCACGTCACTCGCTGAGGACGCCCACGCCGATCCTAATGTGGTGATGGGTAAGTTTTTCATAAGTGCGATGCACACTCTTGCTCTTTTCGATTCTGGTGCAACGCATTCATTCATCTCAGCATCTTTTGTCAAAAATCATGAGTTGAAAACTGATGCACTGAAGAATCCAATGCTAATTAAATCCCCGGGAAAAATCATGAGATCCACTTTGATGTGCCCCGGTTAAGCTAAAATTCAAGACACCGAGTTCTTGGCGACTTGGTGGTTATAAACTCAAGAGGAATTGAAGTGATTCTGGGTATGGATTGGTTAACCAAAAATAAAGGTCAAATAGACTGTGCCACCAAAACAGTAAAATTAATTAATAGTGTTGGACAGGAGGTCCAATTCATCGCAAATTCTTTCCCCTCTGATCTAATCACCCTTAATAAGTTGGAGGCCTCTTCCCTGAAAACCATAGCTGTGGTAAAGGATTTCCCCGATGTGTTCCCGGACGAGCTACCTGGAATGCCCCCTGATCGGGAAATTGAATTTGTGATAACTCGGTTCACAGCATCGGTCCTATCTCCCAAAGACCTTATCGCCTATCTGGCCAATCTAATGGCTGAATTGAAGAAACAAATTGAAGAATTGCAAGAAAAAGGATTTATCCGACCAAGTGTTTCCCCTTGGGGAGCACCCGTGATTTTCGTCAAAAAGAAAGACGGATCTCTCCGCATGTGCATAGATTATCGATCTCTAAATGAAGTAACAATTAAGAATAAATACCCTCTTCCCAGAATCGATGATCTGTTTGATCAAATGAAAGGAGCTTGTATCTTCTCAAAAATCGACCTGAGGTCTGGTTACCACCAAATAAAGATTAAAGATACCGACATTCCAAAACGACTTTCACCACAAGATATGGCCTCTATGAGTTCACGGTGATGTCATTTAGTCGACCAACGCTCGCCATATTTCATGAATCTAATGAATAAAGTGTTCATGGATTTTCTGGACAAGTTTGTGGTGGTATTCATCGATGATATTCTAATTTTTTCTAAATCGGAAGAGGAGCATGAAATTCATCTTAGAAAGGTTCTGGAGAGGTTAAGAGAAAATCAGTTGTATGCCAAGCTGAGCAAGTGCGAGTTCTGGATGAAGGAAGTGATTTTCCTTGGTCATGTGATATCAGCCGGAGGTGTTGCAGTGGACCCGGAAAAAGTCACCGCGGTTGTTGAGTGGAAACAACCAAAATCTGTGAAGCAAGTGAGAAGTTTTCTTGGATTGGCGGGATATTACCGTCGGTTCATTGAAAATTTTTCAAAAATCTCTCGTCCTTTGACAAATCTTCTTAAAAAGGAAAATAAATTTGAGTGGAATGATAAGTGTGAAGCTAGTTTTCAAGAGTTGAAAAGGCTATTAACTTCTGCTCCGGTGTTAATCTTGCCTGATGTCCATAAGGATTTTGAGGTATTTTATGCGATGCATCTAGGCAAGGCCTAGGTTGCGTGCTGATGCAAGAAAGGAGAGTTGTTGCTTACGCATCAAGACAACTCAAACCTCATGAGCAGAATTATCCCACTCATGATCTTGAGCTAGCTGCTGTGGTTCACGCTCTAAAAATCTGGAGGCATTATTTAATTGGCAACAGAACCGAAATATTTACCGATCACAAAAGTCTCAAATATATATTCACTCAACCTGATCTCAATCTAAGACAAAGAAGATGGTTGGAATTAATCAAGGACTATGATGTGGGAATCCATTATCATCCTGGCAAGGCCAATGTGGTGGCCGATGCCTTAAGCCGGCGCTCCAGTTGCAATCATCTCATGCTTAAAGAAGATCAGCCTGATTTGACACTTAAAGAATATCCGGTCAAGATTTTGGATGTGGCTATGCGAAAAACCCGGAGAAAAATGTTTCGGTTTTGCGTGTCGATTAGAGTAACCACTCGAGGCGAAGCCACTTGGGAGCGTGAAGAGGATCTTGGCACCGAGTTCGGAATTATTTCCCGAAGAATCCGAATCTCGAGGACGAGATTCTCCTTAAGGGGGGAAGGTTTGTAACATCCCAAATTTTCAAAACCAAATTTGGCACGTTAATAATTTCATTAAAATGCATAATTAAAATATTAAACTATTTAAGTGTTGAAAACATCATGGCATCATCATTGCATGTAACCGTTTTGAAAATGGGTTGGGTCATTAATTTTAAAGGTATAAATATTTTCATGGGTGCATTTAGAAGCTTTCAAACCCATGTGAATTTGTCAAAACCTATTTAATATTTGACCTTTGAATAATTATTTAGAAAGAAGAAAAGAAAAAAAACAAAATTGGAAAAATTAGAAAACTTCTCTCTCTCTCACCTTTTCTCTCTGCTCTCTTCTCTCTCTCTGCACCGCAAGTTTATCGCTTCAGTAGCTCAAATTGCCGCTATGAGTTACTCTCAGAAACCCGCGTGCGTCGTCGGTAAGATCTAGACCACGCCACGACTTCCTCTCGCCACGCCACGCTAAGCACCACGACTTCGCCGTCCTGTTGTTGCAATTTGTTGTAATAGCACTGTCTTTCGATGCCTCACATATTGTGCCACCCGTCGGAGTAAAGTCCGACGGTCAGTGCTCTTCTCACTATAAAGCTCTGTGTTCTGCTTCTCCTTATCCAAAGGTGCCTGCCGTGCTTCTCCTCGGTAAGCTCGCTCTATTCCACGCCTTCGCCATTTCTTCGTCGCTTTCTCACTCGCCTCTCATCCTCCATACCGCAGATGTCGAAGGAACCCAAGAACCACCAAGTTAAAAAGAAGTCGCGCTTTCGGTTAAATCGTCGCCTTGGTAAGCTTCGCTCATCTCTAGGTGCGCTTGAGCTTGGGAAGATGATCCGGGAGGCCGTAGTCTTCCCTGCGTGTGCCATGTCGAGCTAGAGCTCTCATGGAAGCCATGCGAGCTAGTTTAGAGCATGCATCGTAGCTATGTATAAAAATACGACGTCAGGCGCGGACGGCGGATCGCACTATAGGGTCCTTTGGGGCGCTGAGTCGAGAGGATCCATTTTGCGATCGGTTTGGCGAACGGAGGTCGCCACACTGCCAGCCGAGCTCCAAGATGCTCCAATGGAAGTTGCTGTGCGTGTTGTGCATGCTTGGCTTGAGGTTGAAGAAGACCCATGCTTTGAGATTAGTGCTAGCTTTGTAGGGTGTGTGGCTCGATAAATGGAAACGTATTCGATCAAAATACGCTTTCCGAGTTCAAAGTGCACACATAAATATAATCCAAAAATTTAATAACTCTCTATTTATATTAATACCTATAACAATAAAAATTAAGCTAATCATTTTTCATTAACTAGCAAATAACGAATGATTTTCAAAACCTTAGAAAAATGATGAAAATATTATTTTGATGCATACACTTGATTTAATAAAAATATAAAATAGTTGTGCATACATCACATTTCCATGCATATTTATTTCGTGCATGATTTTTAAAACAAAATCATATATAAATGTTTCCTGTTTGATGGATGTTTATATTATGTTGTATGTGTTGTCCGCGTGGTTAGACCGTCCATCGTCAGCGGTTGCTCCTACCCGCCTTCCCACCAAGGCAAGTCCCCTTTGATCATATTGTGAAGCCATTTTCGGTTATTTAGAAAATGTTTATTAGACTTGAAAATATGCATGCTAGTTTAAAAGATAAATGCCGTATTTGCTAGAATTAGTTATTATGCCAATTAGAAAGGTAAGAGATATGTTAGGATCAAACCTAAGGCTAAAATATGAATTACTCTTATTTAAATACCTTGTTGAGGTAGGATAAATGCTTAAAACTATTTATGCGAATGATTCAATCATTTGTGTGAACGAGAATATTGTTGAGAAATGTTTGGGAAAAGATGATTTAAAGATAGCGCATCAAGGGTGATGCTTAATAGGAAATGATTTTCCTCTTATCCCAAAATCTTTCCGACTAGGAGATATTTTGTCGGTTAGTGCGATATGGCACCGGTTTGAAAATCGGGCTAAAATATAAATTCTCCCCTAGTCTAAGGACTGCTCATCCTATAATCCTATGAACTGAGCCATTACAGTACGACCTCGAGCCCCGGTATGGGACGGGCCCGATCGTCGGTCCTCGTGGTTGATGGTCTTGTGGCGAAACATCGTCTGGGTGCGTAGCCTCGAGGGTAAAGCGTACCCACTCGCAGAGTTAAAACTGTCATGATAGCCGTGCTCATGTTATGAGCGCCAAGGACTGATTATATGGTAGCTCTTCATTTTAAAACCAATTTAGAAAAAGGGTTTTGAACAAATGATTTGAGATGAGTAAGGTTTGAGAAGGATTTCGTTTGAGCTAGGGGCCACCGTGATATTCAAAATGGGTAACGGCCTATCGGAAAGTGTCGCGTGAATGGACCTAGCGGTTTTGAGAAAAGAAAAGAAGAAAGGATTTTGTTCTTGCTATGGCACTGAGGCCAAGTGGCGAGAACCGCTTGAGAAAAGCCCAAAGAAAATATGGAGATTCAATGTTTCTAAATCGCTTTGTCAAAACTAGGCTAATAAGCGCAATTTCCGCAAAATTGCCCAAGCCATCCATTTGTACTAAACCCCATCAAGATATATCCTCGACTTCTCGAGTACCTTTGTACTCACCCCTATTTCTCCTTCCCTCTTCCAAAAATTTCAACAATGAGGAAGCGCCCTCGACTCGCCATCCGAGGAGGACCCGGACTTCGAGGAGGAGGAGGACTTCGAGGACGAAGAGTAGGGTTGTGTCACCTGCCGCTTCGCTGTGGAATAGTCTAGTGCTAGAATAAATCGTGCCATGTTAGGCTCTGCGTTACCGTGTGTAACGTCATATCTTGGCCTGCGTGCCGTGCTTGATGTATTAAATCGTGACTTCTGTGGGGCGCTTAGTCCTCTATGTTGTAATAATGTAACTCAAGGCAATGTACCATTATTGTTGTTAAATTGTGTGTGCTAGCCATGATCTTCTGGGACTAGTACTGTATGCACAATTAGGATTCGGTCAATTAGACCGGGTTCTGACACTCAGGCACTCACTATCACCCGCTATCCTGAATTGGAATCCCGAATGATTATGATCGTCCTGATTTGGCTCAACTGGTCTGCAACTAACGGGGCGGATTTCACAAAGTCTAAGCCGGATAATAGGGCTGTCACCACCTATTACCTACCACACGCCGGTTGAAGCAGGTGTCTACCGGCTACTAACTAGTCCAAACACCACATTTGTTCCTAGTAGTAATACGTACCAAGGACGTCACTTCGATACGCACCCCTACTACCTCTTATACTAATCTCTATGTGGACAATTAAGCACAAATATCTTAGCACTCAAGAATAGCACGGGCCTAATACCAACAGAGACAAAATAAATAGACTGAACTTGACAATTAAATAAGGTAAGACTGAGTGTTACCGACAGAAGACGGAAGCAGAACCCACATCCGAGTCCAGCTCCGGAGCTCTAGTGAGGGATACCGACACTCCGGCTCCTCCCCTACACTAACTCTCCTCTCTCTCCTACTCTACTTGAGAGTAGCACAACTCTACTTCACTCTCACTTGTGTTGCTCTTTGTTGTTCATCTTCAAATGAAGTAGATCACCTCCTTTTATAGGCCACCGTGACCAATGGGGTGTTGACACGACTAGGGACAGGTGTCACAAGCTCCTTGCCGAAGGGGGAATCCAAAGGGACCAACAGGTGGGTCGGCCGGCCTAGGAGGGTTGGCCGGCCTGCCCTTTGTCGATCCCTGCCTTCCAATTTGGCTAGGATGCTCCTTGTGCGGTTTAGATCTTCTCCCTAGGTCGGTTTGGCAGTTGGAGACAGGTAGCATCGGGTTCCTTTAGAATCCTATGCATAACTTGAGGATTACTCCTCTTTCTGGATGAAACCGACTGAAATCAACAGCTAGGATGTGCTCCAGGATCTCTTGTAGAAGTCCTGGTGCAACCCTGACCTGACTGGGCGAGGGAGCTGGGTCGGCCGGCCTAGGGTGGGTCGACCGACCCACTCTTTTGCCCGGCTCGGGCCCAATTTCGCTCAGTGGGTCCCTGCATGCAAAATCTTACCAAAACACATGGAACTCTGTAAATTTGCATAATTTTAGTTCTTGTTCCAGTCATTTCACCAAATGTTGACGGTCGGAATCATATTATTTGTTATCAAAATTGACCGTCAACAGCTAGCCAAAATTTCAAAACCCATGGCCCAGTTACATTAGATAAAATATATTAATACAAATAAATCTAGATGAGCAAATGCGCATGTCACCTTGCTAGTTTGTAAGTAGAAAAAAATGTACTTCAGATCCCAAACTTGTAATGATTCCTACTAGGGAAAATGCCCTACATGTCACTGAAAAAAATAAAAAAAAATACCCTGTATGCCACTGGGCCCATATGTCACACTCAGACGACCACACATGTCATACACACAAGATGGCATACAGGGGATTGAAAATTTTTTTAGTGCCACACAGGGAATTGTCCCTTCCTACTAAGTCCACTTGAACTTACTTTTTACTTTGTTGCCCCCCCCCCCAAACAGTGGCAAAGCTAGAATTTCAATCATGGGGTGCCATATAGAAATTCAATTTAAGCATTTCTGAATCTGAAGCCCTAAAACAAAAATTTAATGAGAAATTTGAAACTTACTCTATGTGCAATGAGAATATGAGATGGGGATTGGTCAGTAGGGGCCGCCGGCTGTGAGCTGCCGGAGATGGCGGGCGTTGTGCCGAGGCGGGGCGGTGGGGGTAGTTGCCGGAGCGGAGGCATAGAGATAGGGCGTCCGCAGCGAGGGGGGCAGCCTGCACGGCCACAGGCGCCAGGCGGCGAGGCGGGGCGATAGGGCTAGTCGCCGGAGCGGAGGGGCAGCCGCATAGAGACGAGGCTGCTAGGCTAGGCCGCTATCTGTGTGACTGTGTCGCACGCCTGGTCTCCTAGGGGACATAGGGAGGGCTGAGGTGGGGGGTCTTTGATTTTTTTTTTGGGGATGCCACAGCACCCTGGTTGGCTTCGTCATTGCCCCAAAACTTGTCTTTATTTGCAGGCTCCAATACTCGTGCGTGCTCAAAAGGTCCCCACACGGAGACTTGACCCTATTGTTGCATGGGGTGGGGGCACCTCTCCTATGATAGTGTTGAAACCAACTACAACGATCACAGGGGGTGAATGCGAGCCAATTTTTTCTCACTAGGAGAATCGATGATGCTTCTCACCCAACGCGCCTTGAAAACACAAACACAAGCGGAAGTGACTTTGAGGAAAACTATCAAACACTTGGTGTGCGTTGATGGAGATCAAGCTACAAGCATACCCATGGTCAAATGGGGATCAATATTATCCTAGAATGATGTCCCATGCAAAAACATGAAGGTTGAATCCAAAAACACCAGTGAAAAACACATGTAGACAATTCAACGAACACTTGATGGCAAGGTTTAAAGAACTCCATCTATGGTCAATTGGTCATGCTGATGGGTGAAACTTGATCATGATGATTCATGATGATCTCCAAAGTCCTAGCATGAAGATTAGCTCTCTAAAACCCTCAAAACAGGCTCAAGCAAGGTGGATGAAAATTCATCCAAAGTCCTTGTGAAAATCATCAAAATAGAAAAACTAAGATCTAGAAAAATATCATCATCAAGCAAACTAAAGGAACCAACTTTCTTGAACTTAGCCGCAATCTGAATATCAAACTTGCAAGTTGCAATCAAATCAAAACACGATCAAACTACATGCACAAGCATAATGAGTGGGAGACAACATGTTGAACTTTGATGGATTTCTTTTGCTTTGGTTGGGGTATTGCAAGGCCGCACCAAGTGGGCAAAGTGCTTTCAAATGCACCTACACACCCAACCTCAGCCCTCTCCTTGCACAAGTGAGGTGGAGGATATCCCCTCCCCTCCTTATATTGGTCCGGAGGTTTAGGGTATCACAATATCTCTTGAAAAATTGGCGATACCCTCAGACCGCTCCTAAATGACTGAGATTTCTTCACACACTACACCCAACACTCTTTACATGTCTAATAGATGTTGCCACACTGGGTTCATAGTCGGTTCAACTTAACCCCTAAGTTTCTGACACACCTAGACGCCATTGGAGCCTCGGATCCTCACGTCGGTTGAAGCCTGTCATCCATGTGATCCTCACATTTGAGTCCGACCATCCTACAAAACTTCCTTGTCATTCTAGACTAGACTACTGAACCGCCAGCTTGCGTCTCGACACGTCGCCGACCACTATCTACTTGAACCTGTATCACATCGATTAGTCCATCTAAAATTCAAACTTACCTTTATCACCTATATGTTAGTCCACTTACATCATGAATCGCACATTAGGTTCATACCAAAACAAAGCATATGAAAAATCCCACAAAAATGCTCGTTTGCACTCACTTCCCAAAATTTGATTTTTTTTACAATTTGTTAAGCTTAGACAAAAAGTTGTCAACACGAAAAAAAAACATCTCAAAAATCTCTACAACTTTTCTGTACAACACTTAAGGCCTTGTTTTTTTCAGTTGAAAATCGATGAAAGTTTTAATCTAAAAAAAGATCTCTCGAAAACGTCTTAAAGAGTTCAAAAAATTATGAGAAAATTATTATACAAACTTTAAAAAGAACTATTTTAAACCACACAAAAAATACTACAAAGTATTGCATCACTTGACTTATACAAAAATAATACATTTTAATTTATTTTAATTTAGGCTAAAACTAACAAGACAATTTTTCAAGCAGGGAAGAACTCCAAAAATACAAAAATCCAATGAGTAGTCGAAATTCCGCTGGCAGACCTGTTGGCGTACACATGATTTCCACGTACCTCGCTCAGTTCCACATACCTCGCTCAGTTTGATTTTAACCGCCTCGGTCCACTGTGAATGTGAAATTCACTATGCTAGACCGGTCCTTCGTAAATTTTAAATTCACTGTTCGGCGTTAAAGCAACTTTTAAAGATCAAAACTCAACCAAAACACCATCCATCTTCGAAATCTAGACTCAAAATTTAAATATTTATCAAATACCCGTCATAAGATGGAGTGACCTCCGTATTATCTCAAAACAGTTGTGCGCATCTCCAACTCTTACATGTGTTTGATTTTCTGCATCCAAGCTATCCGAGCATACATTTTGAGGACATTTACCACATGTGCCACCCCTAAACATTAGTAATTCAGGATTATTCCCATTCCCGGAAGGCGCAACAATGCCTCCATCCGCGCTGCTATGCTAGCTCCTCCCGACTCCCGAGCCCATGGCCTCAACGTGTCCTCCCCCAGTAGCCAGTGTGCCCCTGCCCCCTGGCGGCTGGCCTCGGCGTCCCGCGCGCAGCGCCTTCGAGCTGAGTCACGGCCCTCCTCCTACCTGCACGCCGCGCTGAAAAATTTTGTCGATCGAGCACGCTGCACGCCTACATACGTGCATCTGCAGCTGGCGGACCGGTCGTGGCTGTAGCACCTGCAATAACGAGGGGGTTGGGATCACCTGAACCAAATTGATGGATTGTACCATTGATCAACTGTTGACCTTATGGTCATCCCACGAGAAATCGATCTCGGAGCTTGGATCCATAATTTTTTTTTTTTTTTTTGAGAAGGGCTTGGATCCATAATTAATGGGCGAAGGCCCACCGCATAAATGAGCTCCTACCATGAAGAAAGATGACCCATTTGGAAAAAAACTGCAAAAATGCTCTATTTGGTAAGAGTATCCGATCATATTAATTTGGGTTTAGCTCTGTACAAAGATACTCCCTCCTGTCGTAAACACTTGGCATTTGAGATACGTATTGGTCAGAGCTTTAAAATTTGAGCTATAGATATCTTTTAAAATATTTAGATTAGCTATATATAAAAAACATGTCTAGATTTGTTTTGAAAACTACTTCAATGACATTATAAATTTAGTAGGTTTTATAGATACAATATATTAATAATTAGCAGTAAAAGTTGTCTTTTGAAGACTATGAAAAAGTCAAAAGCGCCAAATATTTATAGCCGAAGAAAGTATACAATAATGAGCATATTTAGAAATAAAAGATTTTCACGTTGAATCGATAATCAGCTTATTTTGTCCAACATATTACAGGGTGCCGTATTGTTGGAACGATATAACAAGCAATTAGCAAGTATAAATCATTCACACTATATATAAAGCATATCGAATAGTGTGAATAGATGATACGCGGCGATACTTGTTATATCGTTCCAACAATACGGCACCCTAGCTGCTCCATTATTGCAATTATTCATGAGCTCTCTCATAGAGCATTCTCTCATCTTTCCAAGACATTTAAAAAAGTATCTTAAATCATTTTCTCATGTATACGTTCTTAAACTCATAAGCAATTAAATCCGTGTGCAAAGTCATAATGCACCCTAGCTCTCTACGCCTTTCTTATCCACATAAATCCGTGTGCAAAGTCATAAACCTTACATAGACCAACAATCTGTGCAAAACTCGCGTAAGGCGAGATTTCAAAAACCACAGAAAATTGGCCGAGTTTTATGAAATTCAGACGCGTCGATAAATAGCAATAGCAAAACAGAAATACTTGAAACCAATCTAGATTTAAAATCAAATTCTTTAGTGTCAGACAGTTTTTTTCCGAGAATCCTCTAGCTAGGTTTTTGAAATAAAAATGTGTGGTTTCTATGGGAAAGTAGTTCGCTCGGTCTCTAAGGATTTCATTTGGTTTTCCGGAAACCTTGGTGGAAAATCTTTATTGTTTTTGAACTAAAGATTTATGTATTACTGTAGTATTATTTTAGATGAAACTATATGTATGATTTATATGTGTCTGATCTAAATATCCTGTAAATTTTTTATAAATAACTTTAAAGTTTTTTCTTGACTGATTTAAAACAACATGTTTTCATGAATTGGAGAAAGCCTCCCGCGTTTTAGGCCTTGCTTGTTCCAGATTAAAGTTGAGTTGGGTTTTACTATAGCAAATTTGTGACCCCCCTCAAACGACGTTTTAAAAAGTTCAAAAAATTATGAAATTTTTTTAATGAACTTTAAAAAGAATTATTTAAAACCCCACAAAAATGACTACAAAAAATTACGGAATACTCCCTCCGTCCAGAAATGATCTTCGTATTTGGCTGGTGCAGCAAGACCAAGACGTCATAAATTTTGGCCGCGTGTGTGCATGCAATTAAGCCGTGGTTTTGAGTAAACGCGATTAGGTAAATTTGCATGCAACAGAATTTGCACGCGCTCAGATTCAACAGGATGGCAACTCTTCGTTTCCATCAATACGCACGCGCTCAGATGCAACAGGATGGCAACTCTTCAGATTCAACGGCTGCATGCTGATCGTTCCATCAATACGCATGCGTAGCGAAGCGATCCGACGAGAGAAACAAACGGCCGTTTTGATATACGAAGATCAATTATGGACAAAACCAAAAACATAATATGAAGATCATTTCTGGACGGAGGGAGTACATCATTTGGCTTATACAAAAATAACAAATTTTAATTTAATTTAATTTAAACTGAAACAAACAAGGCGTTAGTGAAAACAAAATTTGAAACCGTAGCATAAAAATTAATATGACCCATGCACGCTAGTGCTCCGGAAATCAAGGAGCGTCACCAAGGATAGGTCATCGCCAAGAAAATAAGTGGCCACGCACACCGGCCCGCGATCAACTCACCCAAATAATCGGTTCGAATTGAACAGCTCGCGCACGTGCATGCATGGGATCGCCCACAGCCACTTTGGAGGAGACGCAACGCAAAGCAACGCCACTCGTGCTGTGCCCCTGCCCCTGCCTCCCAGGAGCGCGCGCCCCAGCCTCGCTCCGAGGCGCAGAAATGCACGATTGGCTTTGAACTTGAGCCGCAACCGCAATGGCGACGCAGGAGTTGGCCGCCAGTGAACGAGACTGGGGGAGCCCGGAATCAGTGGGGGACGCGCGCCACGGGCCACGGCTACCGAGCCGCGGAGCTAGAAACACGTCCTGTCCTCGCGCCCGACAGCGAGTGTGCGGCACGTTTGACTTGCGAGAACGGTTGGTCCTGGCGAAGCTGGATTCCGAAGCGAGCCCGAATTCATTGCCCCTTGAGCCCCCTGCCCCCACTGTGATCCCCCCGGCCTCCATGTAGTAGTAGTTAATAACTACGGCATGTGCATGAGACCGGCCACCATTTGCTTCGTTGATAATGGCGAGCATGGAAATTAAACCCCGTACCAGAAATCAAGCCGGGGCGATTAACGTCACGTCGTCCTGGAAAGAATGCTGCTGTGTTTGCAATCTAATCGCAGACAGGACAAGAACAGGGTATTGTGCCAATAATACCATCTTATAAAAACCCAGCCCACACTCTTCTGTTTCATAGCTTCATAATTTGTTTGTACAATTTACTCTAATTGTACAAAGCTACAGCACAAAATAGCCCAAAAAAACAAATTAAACGATAAATAAAAAATGGACATTATGTTTTTGTATGCATGTATATATAGCTACATGCATACAAAAAAAATCCTGGGGCCGCGACCATGGTTTAGGTTAACTTTTATTTTCAAAAAAAAAAAAAACTGAAAATTGTTGGACGTGAATACAATTTAAGATATGAAAAATCTTACCGAAGGGGACGATTGTAGAGAAGGTAATTAGCAGTGATATTGTTTTCGGTTTCTAGTGAAATTTTTTTAATCAAAATTTGTATTAAAAACATTATATAAAAAAGCACCAAAGTTTTACTAGTTTTGTTTGTTTTATCATGGATCGACCAAATTTATACCAAAAATGGCCAATATTTATTGCCAAATTTATACCAAAAGTGGGCAAAATGGGCAAGATTGTGGTTTTTTTTTACCGACTTTTTTAGCATTATGGATCCAACGACAACATGCCATCCCCTTTGACTCCCCGACCCCAACCTGCAAGCCTCCTCACCATCCCCACGGCTCCACCATGGTACCGCCTTCTCCACACGCTCCCTACCGTGCCACCTTCTCTACTTCGTCCCTCAGCTCTGGGCCCGGGAGGTGCCACCTTCCGCGCATCCACTGCCACCGCTCTGTCGCCGTTGCATCGTCCATACCAGCAATTGCTTCTACTGCCATGTCGCCTCCCCTTCCAACATCCGCTCTTTCGCTGTGCCACCACCGTACCCCTGTCGTCGTGCTATCCCTTCAAGATCCACGCCCATTGTTGCCATGCCAGGGCCTCTTCCAAGATGTGTCCTCGCCACTACACCGTCTCCTCCAAGATCCCCGCCCACTGTCATGTTGTCCCCTTTGATATCCGCTCCCACTGCCACCCTATTGGCTACCGTGAAGCCACACCCCGGATTCCGTACCCCTACCTCCACACCGTCACTTTCATCTCCTTACCACATAAACCTTTGCGCTATTTCAGCAAGCTCGGTGATGTCGCATCCACCTTCATGTTGTCGCGTCCACCTCCAGGTCGTTGCGTCCAGCGTCGAGCAACAACGCCGCCGGCTCCGATGATGACTGAGGAGATCTCGCCTCTGTCTTCATTAGCGACAATGACTACCAGTGTTCCTACTAGTTGGAGCATGAGCAGGACCAGGTAGTATTTTGTGAAATTCTACTACTATAGTTTATGCCTATTTTGGTTATGTGTTGTTCATCTGCTCATGGTCCTGTCACATTGTTAGTAGAATGGCAAATTAAGACAACATCTATTTGTTTAGATGCATTTTGGTCTATCCTTAGGCTCAAGAGTATGCTAGATCACATGTGACACAATTAGTTCGGTCTATTGCTTATTTTTCTCTATCAAGCTAAGATTTTCCAAAAATTGATTAATACATGCAGTTCATATTTAACATCCATCACCCTCCGTTTTTACACTTGAGTGCACTTTAATTTTTTGGGTGAATTGGTCAAGCAATTCAATAGCCTTCCTAATCGTATACTCCCTCCGTCCAAAAATATAAAGGTACACACACATTTCAGTATTGAAAACTCTTAATTGTTAATCAATAATTTATTCAATAAAATATAGTTTTCTTATATACAAATAACATCATTGGATTAGTATTTGAAAGTATTTTCTAGTGGCCATAATTTTGTTATTACGAATGATATATGATAAGAAAAATTAAACATCAAAATATAGTTTTGAAGATGGTGTCAAGTTAAACACACCTTTTTTTTTTGACATAGGGAGTACTAAAATGACCATGATTTGCTATAAACAAATATCATAATATTTTCCACTACATTATATTAAGCATCTCTCTACTTCAATCGATGTTACCCTTAAGTGCAATTTAGACTTTTACATTAATTATTTTTGAGAAAATTGCACCATTAGTCCCCAAACTTGTCTTGTCTGTGCACATAAATCCATAAGTATCGAAACAACTTATTTAGGTACCCAAACTTACGAAACCGTTGAAATCAAGTCCATAGACTGGTTTTTTAGGTTGTTTTGGTGGTGTGGACTGTCATGTCAACGCCTGCGTGGCATTTTTATTTTTCTTTCTTACTTTTAATGTGAGACCTACTTGTCATCTCTCCCTATTTCAACTCTCCGCCTCTCTCTCTCCTCCATTAAAAGTAGGTTCCGCATTAAAAGTAAGAAAGAAAAGAATGTCACGTAGGCGCTAACATAGCAGTACACATCACCAAAACAGTCTAAAAAACGAGCATATGAACCTGATTGCAATGGTTTCGCAAATTTGGATATCTAAATAAGCAGTTTCGATACTTACGGATTTATGTGCACATGTGGAACTGGGGACCATTGGTGCAATTTTCTCATTATTTTTTTGCATGCAATTTGATAGACCTACCAAAATATATGCTAGTTGAGTGGCATAGTTTGCTACAAACATCATGCTTCCACATATATCTATGCTTATCTATTTCAATTGGATCGTGTAAGAGACCATGTGTAACGAGTTATTGATGACGTGAGTTTGAGTTTTTCAAGATTTGCTTTGAATGTGTATACTAGTATTTGTGTTGATTTTTGCTATGAAATTCATGATGTGATGAGTAGAACTATTCATTCATTAATTGTTTGTGTTGTTACTGCTTATGCTTTGTATCTTCCGAAATTGTTTATACTAGCAATTCTGTTGTTGGGTCTTTTGTTTATGCTATTGTTGTAATGAGAAATGTGTTGTTGGCAAAGGGTTCTGTAAATAACACTATCGGTTCATGGCTCGATTCGACAGTGATATAGGAACTATTGGTTCATGACTCGATCTCATAGTGATAAGGACTATGAATGTTGATTTTATAACGAGCAGAGATCAGTATATATATCACAATTGATTATCACTCCTGGTTCGGGAACCGGCGATAAAGTCAATTTCGAGCCGATAATTATAGGGTTTTCTGTAGTAGTGGCAACGTTGTGCATCAGCTACTAGTTAACAAGATGGGCTGATGTAATTTCTAAGCTTTAATTTAGCTTCATCAGTGTTGCTTTGTTGGTGAACAGGATATAAACTAATTGAACGTTGCCAACTTGCCATTGCTAATTATTGAGCTATTAACTCCCACATCTTCCTCAGTTCCTCTAGGCACACATATATAACAGGGGAGTTTTGATCAGTCGTACTCGTAGCCTCGTAGGTTATTCTTGGTTTTTTTGAACTCCTGTGAACCATGTCCTTACAAATAAAAAGATGGATCGGAATCGGATGGATGGGGTTGAATCCAGCATGTTCTTCTTTTTTTTTTTTTTTTTGCCCAGCGCAAGCTGACAAGAGTTGCATGTCATTGCATTGAATTGGTAAGATGAGGTTAACTTTCTACTCCGTAACCGATGGCCTACCCCCTGGGTCCAAACAAAACATTCGGCTACCATCCTCCCATAGCCAGGATCCATCGAGACGGATCGAGATCAGGATCAGGACAAGGCATCATGCCAGTAAAAAGGACGAGCAGGCGAGCAGCAATTCATCATCCATCTTGATTCAGCGCGGATGAGAAGAGAGAAGGCCACAGCGCCCAAATCCAATCAATACGCATCTCAGATCCGTCATTTCGTCAACGTGGTGGTACCGCCCAAGCATGCGTGGCCAGCTCCGCTCTCGTACTGCACTGTGCACTGTACTGTACCTACGCCGGTATGAGCAAGCATGCATGATCATGGATGCATGCATGCTCCACGCGGCACGGCACGTACGGCATGTAAAATCTCCTGCACATTAGCACATATATCGATCGATCGGCGCTCGGCGTGAGCTTGGTCATCGACGGAGGAAACGTACGAGCCGGCCGGCACAAAGGCCTCTCATTGCTAATATTATGAGCGTGCGAGAGTGACGAGACTGCAGCGGCTAGCTTCTCTAATCTCCATCGATTGATTACCTGCGGACAACGGGCACGTGCCCGTGTATTCATGCCAGTGTACCACGGTTCACCGGGGATGAGCTGAGCTGACCAGTACGCGCGCGGCTGTTCAAGACCTCGTTCTTTTGAAAGTTGTCGGAAATTTTAATTTTAAAAACTATAATATTTTAAACGAAGTTTTAAAAGTTTTTAAAAGTATAATAAATATTCTAAAAACTATCAGAATAACCATTTAAAATTTCATAAGAATAATCGCAAAATACTATATTGTTTGACATATAAAATTAAGAGTAAATTGCACTGTAGCCCCTGTAAGTTGGCACCTTGTTTAACTTAGCCCTCAGAACTTGCATTTTACTTTCTCGCACCTAGGAAGTTGGCACCGTTTGCACGGAACCTCCCGAGCCGTTATGTCTACCGTAAAAATTAGAAAAAATAAAATAAAATAATAAAAACATTTAAAATTCATAAAAATAGAAAAATCATAAAAATCAAAAACTAAAAGTTCATAAAAATGTTTTTAAAATGAAAAATGAAAATCATAAAAACATAGAAATTCATAGAAATTTAGAAAAAAATATAACAATTTAGAAAATCATATAAAAATTATAAAAAACTAAAATATTATAAAAATTATTTAAAAAAATAAAAAAAAGTAAACAAAAAATCAAACAACCAGAAAAATTCAGGTAGACAGGTGCATTGGGTGAGGTGAGGTAGTGAAGATGAGGTAGACCTAACCAGAGCGACGAACTACTACTAGTAATGGTGATGTAGACATGCGCATCAGGTTAGGTAGAATTTTTTCATGATTTTTAATATTTTTTGAATTTTTTAAGTTTTTTATTTTTTATATTTTTGAATTATATATATATATATTATGTTTTTTCCGATTTTTTTGATTTTTTATGGTTATTTTATTTTTATATGGTTTTTTGAATTATTATTAATTTTTTATGATTTTTCTGAATTTTTTATCGTTATTCTTAATTTTTTTTCTGATTTTTACATGCCATATCAGCACCACGTTGACGCCACGTCATCATCTAACGGTGGATATAACGGCTCAAGGGGGTTCCATGCAAACGGTGCCAACTTCCAGGGTGCGAGAAAGTAAAATACAAGCTCCGAGGACTAAGTGAAATAAGGTGCCAACTTTCGGGGGCTACAGTGCAATTTACTCTAAAATTAACAAGTTAACCAACTTCCGGGGGCTACAGTGCAATTTACTCTAAAATTAACAAGTTTAATTTAATTTAATCGAAAAGACCCAGACCCAAAACGGCCGGAGCAAAGCAAGAGCATGCATGCTCATATACACACATTGAGGCGTAGAGTATGCCAATGCTATTGCTGACACTATTGTGGCTCCATTCTAAATACTGTTCATTCATCACTCGATGATTAACCCTATTTTATTTATACAATGTTTATATTTTTCTCTTATATTTTACTTTCAATCCTATTGCTATTGTACGTATTAGGACCAGCAACAGTGTGTGGCTTGAGGCTACCATTGAAAAACAAGGGTTTATCGAACCGTTTGATGTGTAAAAACTGTTGTCCAATGGTTTATGGGTGAACCATATAAAAAAGTAGCTAAGACAAGGTTTTAATAATCGGGGGAAAAAAAAGCCTACGGGGTCTCATCGATAGAATCAATTTTTTAATCATCAATTTTTTTAATGAATTTATGGGCCATTTTTTTTTTGAGAAAAGGCAAAGCGGCGATAATAAGGAGGAGCCTGCATGTGTGCATGGTTCATAGGCTAATTGTGAAAACCACGGCTAACCAAGATTCTAGTAAAACCAACCAGCTAGGTAAAAAAATCAAACCGAAGTGATCAATGGCTACCGCTCAAAAGATGTGGCTAGCCGCGCAATTTTGCGGCAAGGAATCAATAGGGATGGCAGAAAAACCCATGGGTATGGATATCCATGGGTATCCGATCCGATAGGTATGGGTATGGTCGTAATCTATACCTATGGATTTTTCAGGTTCAGGTATGGGTACGAGTTCAATTTTATACCCATGGGCATCCATGGGTTACCCGAGTTTATTCACTGACACGTGGGTCCATCCATTTTATATATATAGAGCTGACAAAAACCCTAGCCCCAACCCTCCCCACTCACACCGCCACGGTCTCGCCTTGCCCTCCACACCGACGCCTCCCGTCAGGTCCTCCGCCCCACCACCACGCCCGGCCGCCTCCACTTTGAACCACCTCACAGCGCACGGCAGGCACGCCTCTCCTCCTCACGCCGGTGCCGCCTTGCCTCCGCCTCCACCACGTCGGCCGCCCTCGCCTCAACCACGCTGGCGGCCAGCCGCCCTCTCTCTCACCTTCGCCCGCCTCGCCTCCGCCGTCGCCGCCTCCTTTGCTCCTCTATCTCCAGATCTAGCTCAGATTTCAGGTTTTGGGTACCCGTCGGGTTTCGGGTACCCATCGGGTTCAGGTATGGGTGCTCGTTTGTGTCCGAGACAAATTTCGGGTTCGGGTTTCGATCAGCTATTCAGGTTTCGGGTTCAGGTTGAAAAGAGCTGTATCCGGAGATACTCATCCGATTGCCATCCCTAGGAATCAAGGATGTAAGTACGGCTCATGTGCACCGGTCCTCTAGGCTCTAGCTAGGTAACTTCAAAGCGAGGCTCTGGCACAGTGAATTCTAACCGAGTGAATAATGCCGCGGGAGCTTGGATCATGAACAACTATCGTGCGCTAAACCAGATTAATGCCGTATATCAACCACCACACGTCCTGAGATATGGAGAGTAAACAGATACGTACTGTCCAAGTAAAAAAAAAAAAAAAAACTATGTGGCACTGGAACTGTGGAGCTGCAAAGCTTCCTCTGCTTGCCTCAACAAGCAAGCCCCCCACGAAAAACGCAGAAAGCCATTGTCGTGCATGCCATTTCAATAAGGTATATACGGTGCAGTCGGTGCTGGAGGCTCGGGGCCTGGGTCACCTGCCATCGCGTAGGGCGCCGTGACTTGCTAACTAGGTGCTAGTTACCAAGTGAAACCAAGCAGTGTTTGCGCCCACCAAGATGCATGATCGGTGTACTCTTATTCTTCAGCAGAACAAAGCCGGACCCGGAAATGCCGAAACATTCAGTACCACCAACGATTCGACATGAGCTGATAATTGATACACGATATTTCCATCTATAATTCGACGTCTCTGCACACAGTAGTAAAGCTGACACACACCTTAGAGCATCCCCATCTCACCCCCCAAATGCACCTCTATTTCAAAATTTTTCAAATGCAGCAGGAGGGAATTTGATGTATGTGAGAGGAATTTAGACCGTAGTGATTCTTAGAAGCGATTCTTTGTAGCGATAGAGGAAATTTAAAGGCTCACGATGCTCTTAGCGGCCAAAACCTACTTTCTTGCTCTGGAAAATATTGGTGACAGTGCCGAAACGAGCAAGGGCGTAGACTCGAATCAAAGAATCTCTCCCGCATGCGTGTAGCAAGCTGGCCAGCGGCGGCCTCACGCCATTATTCCTGAGTCAGATGAGCATCTAGCTAGCCGAATTGGCTTCACGATGAACTCGGCAACCGAAAGGCCAGCTGAGATTTCGCTGTGTAGAATTGGGATTGGAGCGAATGATCTGATTGAGTACAGGTTGGTGCAAGTGTGCAATTGATTCTGAGGTGTGAACCACTTTCAATTAGCTGATTCAGTTACTTCTCAGGATTGTATGGTGGTGCATTCTTCTTCTACTTTAAAAAGGCTCAGTGTCAGGCTATCAGTTATTCAGTTCTGTCCGTTACCTTTTGTCTCCGACATGTATAGAGTGTGATACAAAAAATATAGTTTTTAGGTGCCACTGCAAAACCCCTAAATCACATATATGGCGTCATCTGTGAGGCTATAACGTATCATAGTGGATCATCAGCTCATATGTTGTATGCTACAGGAAGCGCAGCGAAATTTAACTGTTAGGAAGATTCTCGGCGGTTAACGACATGTCGTTGTTTCACGAAGCTTCTCTCGACATCCCCCGCATACTGGTCGAGGGAACCCATGACTTACTAAAAATTGTACGAAGTGCGAACAACGTAACAATCTCTCAACGACCGAAGACCCTCGAGAGTAGACCGTCATCTCCCCAAACGACAACCTAGCAGAATCTCTTGACCGCTCTATGTACAGCCGTCAAGAGCATTATTCTCGATTGTCGTGCCATCAAGAAACCTACTTTCTCTCTACTTCTACTTACGACAACTTACTCTCAATGGTTTTTCTATCTGACCCGACGGTTTTAGCCATCGAGTAATCTGTCTTTTCTGTAGTGATAGATAGATAGAATGATGGTTATGTTAGAAATATATCAACAGACACAAAAGCACGAAGTAGATTAAATCAAAAGGACAAGAGACATAAATTTTTGGTGTGGGAAACTCTTGCTGGAAAAAAAACCACGATTCTAGTCGGCAAAGCCCGAGTGTCCCAGCAACGGGCCTCCGTTGCTCTCTTCTAGACTTGACCTTTTCAGAATTTGGACCATATATCAACATTATATGGGATGGAGAATTTTTCTAGAAACGACAATATAAAGAGCCCAACCACCTTGCAAAGCTAAATGCTCCTGGGTGACCGATAGCAAAGTAGTACCGTAAGGGAAAGGTGGACATATTTAACATGAAAAACTATAGGGGACAATCCATGGACGCAAAAAGACGATCTCACTATTATGACAAATTACATACTTGACACCTCTTGTCACACCAATGGCATAGGGTTTAAGAGCATGTCCTAATAAGTCTTAGGGACGCTCAATGAGGTAAAACCGTTTGTTACACAATACCGTAAAAATGGTGCTGTGAATAATAAAAAGAGGTTGGGATATATAAGATAGAGATGTGTAGGGATTGGAAAACAATTCCAGTGTTCTGTTATGAAAATTAGGGTTTAGCCCATCAATAGTACAAGAGAGAACTGCATGTCATGGAGAAAGTTTGAATTCCCCAATCTAACATTCAGATTCCTCTCTTCCCACCCATGCCACTGGTTAAAAATTTCCGCTCCTGCCAACGCCACTCATACATTATGGAGCTATATAAAGATGATTATGGCCCTGCCTTTTAAATATGCTACAAAATAGAAAAAAATCATAAAAAGTAGTACAAAAAACATGATAGAAAATCCTACATATTAAAAAATATTTGCAAGACAAATTTGAATGAAACCTTTATGTAAAAAATAATCTTACCAACCATGTCTCATGAAAAAGATATGAAATTACAAATGTTTAAGCAACAAGTAAAGCGTGAATTTACATAAATTTATAAATTTGGATTACTCAATTTGGAGTTAAAATGAACTATACATGATTTTTTAAAGTTTTAGACCTATAAATTATGAAAGGGATGTTTTATACCTTAGTAGACTTTTCTAATGGTTAAAACTGAAGGGAGCAAAAATGTGAACCCGTCGTATACTGGTATAGCAGGGAAAGAGATGTTTTTTAGTGGCAGATTGAGAAATCTAAAATTCAAACTTTTTGAGTGACATACTAGCATACGTTTCTCTTTGGTCTTGCTCTTATGGCAATACAAATTCGAAATAAGATCTGCTACGGCAGGCATGGGTGTAACATGGAGGATATCCTAATTGGGATCAACTCTAATACCTGGTTTTGTGAGCATGAGTATTGTTGGGCCGAATCCACGAATCCAGATAAAGGATGGTAGTCCTAATGTACTACAGGCTAAACACCGTTTGGGCTTACCTGCCATGCCTGTTGTTGGCCCAATCTTGTATAGATCAAAACTTATGTTTGGCCCAACTCTCGTTTCAGAATGATTTTAGATACACATGTACCGACAGACTACAGACTGCTCCAATATTTTTCATCCTGCTCAATAAATTACCAGACAATACAGCCTCATGTGTTATAATAGCAGCCTGTTTGTAGAAGTCTAGACACTTTCGGTAGGCAGCAGGAACATGTGCTCTATTCGAATAGTTCAATCACGTATGCTCACTTTATTTGAGCACTTCTAAAATAGTCCCTTTAACCATTAGAGTTAAAGAGATCACAATGTAGTATATCAATGCAATTCATCTATGGGGAATGACGGCCTCTGTATGCAATTCGTCGGTGATGGACGAAGCTAATGGTTCAGAGTATGTTTCGGTGTCGTTCTCATACAACCTCTGCAAAAACTAGGAGTATGTCTCTGAGTCTCTTGTAGATCGAACCCCGTAGGGCTCGTAGTTCGTTCCCAAGTCAACCAATCTTAGGGCCCGTTTGGGAACCCCAATCCCGGCCGGGATCCCGGCCCAATCCCGGGGTGGGAATCCCGGCGTGGTAAAATTCCCAGGGAAATTTTTTTGTCCATTTGGAAACCGTTTTGACAGGGATTATTGGGCCCCTTCCCCCCTCTTTCCCGGTGGAACTCCGCCCCGCACCCGTGGACGTGGTTTTTCTCCCCCTCTCTCCTCGCCTCGCCTCCTGCCTTGCTGTCTCCTTGCCGCCGCCGCCTCCGCCCCCTCCGCCTCCCCGCCGTCACCACCTCCGCCTCCCCGCCATCGCTGCCTTCCCCTCCCCCTCCCTGTCGTAGCCGCCCACTCCCCTAGCTCGCATCAAGCAGCCAGCCCAGATCTCGCCGCCCACCTCCATGGGCTCCGCCCACTCTCCCACTCCTCCGTCTCCATCTGCTGCCGACCTCGACGACGACGACGGAACCCTCCGCCGCCTCGCCCGGCGCCAGGGTTCCCACCTCGCCGGCGCCCGGCCCCCCAGGGCCGCCCAACAGTCTTTGAGCAGAGCCCGAGGTGCTCCCTGCCGACCGCCGACTCGCTGCCTCGCCACGCCGGAGGTGGTGGTCGCCACTCGTCGACCACGGAGAGTGGAGGTGGTGGCGCGCGAGGTGGCAGAGACGACGGGGCGCGCGGGTGATGGCCTGATGGGATACGGGGAACGGGGAAAGGAGAGACGGGGAAGTGAAGTGCCCAATAAAATCCCCTCTGTGGATTTTTGTACCAGGGATTTTTCCCCTGTACATCCAAATGAGCCCTTAAGGTAGTGAGGACCTCCTCTAGGCTTTCCCTACCCCTCGACCGAGATGTTCCAGGCGAGGAATTTGCGGCGTCCCACAATGAAGAGGTTGAGGTCAACGAGACTTTTGAGGATTGGATCCAAATAGGATTGTCTCGAGTCCCTCTGAGGCGGGAAGACCTCGACTTCTCTCCTTTCAACTCCACTTCCTTTATTATTGGGGGAGCCCCCTATTTATAATGGGAGAACAAATTACATTATGCCATTACAACCCTTCACCGAGGAAATCATGCCAGGGTAAAAGGGGGAAGACTTGGAAAATACCTTCTAGACCCTAATTTGCCTCTAACCCCGGGGGTACCGAAGGAAAAACACCTTCGGGACCCCGGGCTGGACTCAATTGCCCTCGCCTTTTTACCTAAAGCAGGGGTAGAACTAAGATTACAAAGGGGACCCAGCTATTATAACAAACCCTGATCCTTCTGCCATCTGAAGCCGATTGTTATAGCCAGCTGTCGTATCTCCCTGACACACGATACGATATCTGGCCATAGTAACAGACCGTACTTGTTGTCCCCCGATCTTCTTGCCTCCCGCGCAACCGTTTTTGCTTCGCGGCTCAGGACTTAGTCTCTCCTGGCCTCGAGTGGTGTACTTCCTGATGTGCTTCGCTCCGCCTCTCTTCGCCCATGAGGCTCTTAAGGGGTACAACTCTCCTGGTCCGCTATTGCTCTGCCCGGGGGAAGCAAAGCTCCCTTCTAGAGGTAGACTCCCCCTGGTCCGCCATTGCTTCGCCTGGGGGAGGCGAGGCTCCCTTTGGTCGTGTGTTTCCTTCACCTTCGCAGATTGGTTTGTTTCTCTCACTGATTCGTAGGAGGGTGGGTGTCCCCTACTACAACAGTGCAAAAGAGCCAACTGGCAAGCTCGGGGAGGTGCATCGCCTCTCCAAACAAGTCGTCTTTTGAATACTTCCGCAGCACGACCAGCCCGGTCGCAGTCAATCGCGTTTGGCCCTATCTGTGACAGTAGTAACATAGTTAAATTTGTCATCAAGGCCATACAGGATTACCAGCAAAATCCAGGAAACATCAACCAGACGTCATGCAGGACATGGTAGTTGAAAACATGGAGAATGTCGCCAAACGCCAATGAGCTGGAGGGTCGCATCCAGAGCACCTCTCTCACTACCCACGACAGGTGCAGGGGCCAGAGCGAACCGCAATGTAGTAGGCGAAGCCCAGACTACAGTGCTTCCCGAAATGAACGCCCAACCTCCGGCCATGAGGGGAACAAGCGCAATGACCAAAACTATCTTCTGGACGACCATGAAGGCTTGAGGCGCGAGCTTGGCTGTGAACACCGTCGTGATTGATGCACTGCTCGGGAGTCCGACGATGTGCAGAGTTCCACGTACGTTCGGGCCACTAGCGAGTGGTAGAATGAACCAGCCATATGTGACCCTCCGCATCGGAGCACGTTTGAGCGTCTCATCGTCTCGACCCTAGCGTTCGTCAGGACGCGGGGGTCCTTATGGTTGTCATGTGTTTGAACTAAACCTCCGCTATGTGGTTTGGCTACCTAAGTTTAAACCAGACGTCCAGGCCACATCGAGCGTTACGATGGATCTATGAATCCGATGAAGTTCCGTGTTATCTACTCCACGACCTGACGACCATCATGGCCACTAGCAGCAACCAACAGGATATGGCAAACTACCTGCCCACGGTTTTTGAAGGTGTCACATGTACCTACGCAGAAGGAGGGCTCTATCACGATTGGGATCAACTCTGTGAAGCTCTGATCGCTGACTTTATGAGCAGGCACGACCGCCCTGGTAAGGTCGATGACCACATTCTACAAGATTTTCCTGTCTCCAGGGCGGATTTCCCAATCAAATACCTGGGCATCCCGCTCTCAATCAAAAAGCTCAAGCACGTCCACTTCCAACCCCCTCATCGATAAAGTGGCCAACCGGCTAGCTGGGTGGCGGGGCCCTTTGATGTCCAAAGGCGGGCGGCTGACTCTTCTCAAGGCTGTCCTTCATGCCGCTTCCCACCTACACCCTGTCACCATCAACCCCCACCTCCGTCCTCAAGAGAATTGATCAGATTAGGAGGGCTTGGCTCTGGGGCAGGTCGGCCGAGCAGGGACCTCCCCCTAGGGTCAACTGGGAGACAGTCTGCTCCCCCTCTAAGCTTGGCGGCCTGGGGGTCATCAACCTCTCCTGTTTTTCCCGCGCCCTTTGCCTGCGTTGGTTCTGGCTGAACAAGACTTCACCGCTTCGGCCTTGGGTCGACTCCCTTGGCCCCTGCCTCTAGCCGACGCTGAGCTACTGCGCGAAGGGTGTGCCGTTACCCTCCGCAACGGGTCTTCCATTTCCTTCTGGGAGGACCGCTGGCTTGATGGTGTGTCACCCAAAGAGATTGCGCTGTAGCTTTTCGAGATCCTCAACTACAATTGGATTCTCGACCTCCGGCGCAACATGAGTCCGCAATTGGTTCCCCAGCTCATCCGCCTGCTTACTCAGCTAAATCAGTTGGAGCCCCTTGCTCAGGATGCAGATATCATCTCCTGGCGTTTCTCCGCGAAAGGAGCTTTCTCGGTCAAATCGGCGTACATCCTGCAATTTATCGGACGATGCCCGACTCCTACCCTCCACAGACTTTGAAAGACCTGGGCCCCATCCAAATGCAAGTTCTTCACCTGGCTCCTCCTGCGCATGCAGGTGTGGACCTCGGACGACCTCTTGCGCAACCATCTACCCAACAACTACTTCTGCCCACTTTGTTGGCGGAATCTGGAAACGCCGGAGCACCTCTTTATCCAGTGCGACTTCAGCTCCTTCGTCTGGTCGGGCCTGGCAGCTGCTCTCAACATACCTGCCCTCAACCCGGCAAGTTGGCGTGCTCCTGCATCCCTGCCACTCTGGTGGGAGATTGATGCGGCACCGCCCTCTTCTCCGCGCGCGGCGCTCTCCGTCGTCATCGCGACCATTTGGCTGGAACGGAACAACCGCATTTTTCGCTCTTTGGAGCGTTCGAAGGACGTCTTCCTACGGCTTCTCCTCGACGAGCTGCAGCTTTGGGCGGCTGCAGGAGCGCTTTTTTAATACCTTAATTTTTTGTTCGCCCTCTTGGGAGGGAGGGCTTTGTAACCCCCAACAAAATTTTGTAACTCCTCGCTTTCAATGAATGACAGCTCTCCTGCCCTTTCAAAAAAAAAAAGCTTTTGAAGCAAGGTCCTAGACTCCCGGTGAAATATTGAGGAGCTTTATCCGAAGATTCTCCTGGGTAAAACCGAGGCCCTCGCGTCGCTCTCACGGGCGGCGGCTCGGGGTGACACCGCCACCCCGCCTAACCCTCCCAAACCCTAAGCGCCCCTTTGCCGCCGTCGGCCGGCCGGCCGCGCCGTGGCGGCGGCCTCCCTCTCTCTCTCTCCTCCTCTCGTCCTCTCCTCCCCTTTGTCTGCAAGGGCGGGCTTGGCACCGTGGTTGGTGGCCGAGACCTCTAGCGGTGGCTCCGCCCCCACATGTCTCCTTCCTCCACGCCCCATCCTCCGCATTCCTCCTCCCTTCGACCTTGCCGACGACAACGCCTTCCCCCGCCGCCGAGGAGCGACGCTGGCGGTGCGTGATTTGAGACCGGCGCAGGCAGGCCAAAGACCGCCGGATTCGGCGGCTAGGTGGTCGGATTCAATGCGGCGCAGCCTGTGGCCGACGCAGCAGCGCGCGCTGCGAAACAGCACGACTGACCGGAGAATGGCGACGCTGGCGACGACGACGGCCGGGCCGCCCATACCAGACGGCCTTGCCCGACGCAAGGGACGGCGGGCGGCGGCGGCGAGCAGCAGGGCGGCGCGGTCTCGAAGACGGCGGCGGCGGCGCGGCACCCAAACCCTTGCGCCTCCGCTGGCTGGCGGGATGGCGGCTCCCCCTCCTCTCCCGGTTTCCCCTTCCCCCTTCCTCCTCCCTCCTCCCCTCGTTGGCGGCAGTTCCCGACCAAGACCACGGACCGGTGGCGGTTGCTTCGCGGAACCCGGCCGGCGCTGCTGGTGGTCCCCCCTCTCCAGATCCGGCCGACGGAGGTTCTCCCCGGCCTCCCACTTCGCCGGCGGCGTCCTCCCTCCCCCGGATCCGACGCGTCCCCTCCCTTTTCTCGGTGGTGGCCACCGGAGGGTCTCCTTGTCCTTCCTCTTCACCGGCGGTGCTGACCCGGCCCCGACAAGTCGTAGATCCGGCCTGTGGAGGGTGCCCCCGACCTCCCTCTACGTCGGCGGTGCCGATCCATCATAGCCAGGCTCTCTTCCTCGCCGCGGCCGACGGGCCGCTGCCCGCCTACCCCTCCCGTTCGTCTACCTCTCCCTTCCTACCCTCCCTCGTGCCGCCTTTGTCGGTAGGGCGCTCGAGGGGTCTCGTCGGCGATGCTAGCTAGATCTGCGGCGGTGGTCTGACCATCGCCCCTGCCGTTGGCGTGGTCGGAGCTTGTGAGCTCCAGGGGCGTGCCCCGGCGTCTTCTTAGCCGCCGCTTTGCCGAAAGTCAACTCCGGGGTTGTGCCGTCCACTTTGCCTTCGGCAGTAGCGTACCCACCGTGCCCCTTTTCTCTGGCGAGGTCCCGCCTACCGTCATTCTGCCCTCCCCTCCCTGTGAGGTGCACGTTCGCGGTGGCAGCCTCTTCCTTGCTAGGTCATGGGGCTCGGCTCTCCTCCACCTGGCGAGGTCCCACTTTCGTTGTCTTTTCCTCCCCTCTTTGCGAGGTGCTAGATGGTGGTGGCGGCGTCTTCCTCGACGGGTGGCGGGGTCGGGTTGCCTACTTCTTCGGCTTCGTGGTGCCCTCGTTGCCCCCGCTCATCGACTTTGGCTGACGTCCTCTCCGGGAGTGTCTGCGGTTCTTCGTTGCTTGGATTGGTCCCGCCCTCGTCGTCTTGAACCTCCTTCTGCTACGGGGTGCTTGTTGGTGTGGGCGGCGTCTTCCGTGTTAAGTGGCGGCGCTTCGTATGTGCTCTTCAGCCCTGCGGCTTCAGTCTGCGACTCGGTTGGTCTTCTTTGGCAGCCGCTCTGTGCATTGGTGGGGGGAGGGGCTTGGGCGAAAGCCCTGCCCATTCCTAGGTGGATGGTGGCGTCACCTTTGGTGTCGTTCCCCTCGTTGGAGGCATCATGTTACAGCCTGTCGGGGATTAGATCACGGCCCATTGCCATGGCCCACTCCCTGACGGCTAAATCGAACAAGCCTACCAGGCCCGACCTGAAGGTTCTATCTGCCCATATGCATCCCGCCAACAGCCTTCCTAGTCGGCGTGGTGCGTAACGGCCAAGGAATCATGTTCGAGTCTGTCTCGAACAAGAGTTCTGCGCGGCTACGTGAAGACCCGGACGTTGGTTTCCCGGATTGGAATAGGAGTCGTGATCCCCAAGACTAGGAGTATGCCTTATCTCGCCTCGGGATATATTTGGCATGTATGAGTTCGATTCACGATCTCGTAGTTAGCCCTACCGATATTCCCTCGGTAGGTTGGTTTGCTCTGCACTATATAAACCATGCCCCTACGGCGTTTAGGGAGGATCTCGAGACAACTTAGACGATCGGCATCTAAGATTACTTTGTCGCATACTACTCACCAAGCACATTCCATAATCTCGCCGAGACTTGTTCGTCTCGCCGAGCCACCTCTTGTATTCATCTTTGATATATAAGAAAGGTTTGGGCGTGGGCTATTATCTCTCGAGGCCTGAACCGGGATAAAAACCCCGTCTCCTGTTCGTTGTTGTTCGCATTGTTTGGCGTGTCTCTATCTCACTTCTAAGAACCTTAGCGACTTGAGATCGATATCTCAACCGCCGACAATTGGCGCCGTCCGTGGGGACTACGCAGACGAGCATGTCGAACTCCATCGCCGATCTGAGATACTTCACGAGGGCTACGACTCGGAAGACAGATGTCTCATCCTCGTCGATTCAGATCGATCTGTTCGGTCTCGAACACTTTCCGCATCCGAGGCAGATGTCTCCGCTTACATGGCGGAGATAGCCTCAGATCGCACTCCCGTCATCAACGACGACTACGGAACCGATGATCTTTACGACGGTTTAGATTTATCGGATTCCAAGGCTATGTCGGTAGATTCTACCTGTGGAGACACAGCAATGACACCGTCTAGCATACCTTCGCATGGCCCCCGCAGCGTTAACATGGCCGATGTAGGAACCTCTGAGGATCTTGCACGGGCTGTGGCGGCTGGCGAGGTCGGGCAGATTAACTCTGCTCGACATCAAGACGAGGCTGCGCAGGCTGCTCGTGAGCAAGACGTCATTCGCCGCAGCCTCGACGATTCCATCAATCAGACATTAGCAAGGTTTCGCGACCGGTGTAAGCGGCAGCGTCGCGACCCACCCCGCGTGCCGGCGCTAAGTCTCCCGCGAGCTTCCCTGCTGGTCAATTCCGCGTGGCCGGACTCGATCGGGCGAGCAACGCGGATGGTTCAGTGATCCCGGGACCCATAGATCAAAGTCGAACGGCTCGGCTTATAGCAACGGTCCTTAGATCCACCAATCAAGCCGATCTCGCCCGTATGAAGCGTCTTTGTGCGACTAACCTAGAACGACCGGTCAAGGCCTAAAGTCTCTAGGAGAAGTCAACAACTCCTCTAGGCAGCAGCAACCGCCGGAATGATTCGGACAGCTCGATCGATCGTGTGACCCCGTCCACCATCGGCGATCATCGCCCATGAGCGAGCTACCGTGGTCGCCGTCGCTCGCCAAGTCCTCGTAGTCATCGCGACCACGGGGCAAGCGCGACGCGATGATCACGGACGGTCCCTCGTGAGGAGCGAGTCGTCGCAACCACAAGGAAGGAACGTGGTGGATTGTCCCGAGAGAGTTTCTCCAGCCGAAGTCATCCTGTTCAGCAGGAGTTCTTCACAAGCATGTAACCAACGCTTCTCAAGACTAGGTTCTGCCGGGAAGGTGGCCGTCATATGCTCAGGGGCTGCGGGCTTTCTCCGACGAAGCCGGGCTGTCCGGTGGCCCTCAAAATTCAAGCCCGGTCACATGGAGAGGTACAATGGGACTCAGAACCCAGAGGAATTCCTTTCCATCTACGCTACGGCCATCATGGCGGCCGGGGGTGACGAGCTCGTTATGGCTAATTACCTCCCGACTGTCCTTGAGGGTGCTGCTCGGACGTGGTTGTTCAATCAGCAGGAGGGTTCCATCAGCTCATGGAACCAGCTTTGTGACGCTCTGATCGCTAATTTCCAGAGCTGTTACGTGCGTCTGGGCAAGGAGGATGATCTGCACCAGATGATCCAGATGAACGGGGAGACCCTCCGCAACTTCGTGAAGCGTTTCATTAAGATCCGCAACACGATCCCGAACATCTCGGATGAATCTGTTGTCCGCGCCTTCAAAACGGGTCCGCGACGAGCGCTCACCCAGATCTCAAATCAATGAGACCTAGACCGCTAACGACTGTTCAAGGCGGTGACGATCTATGCTAACGCGGGCGAGCGCGTTCAAGATAAAAAGGCGTTCGACAAGGCGAGCCGCGCCCGACTGGTGTGGATGAAAAGAAGAAGAGCAAAGAAGAATGTCCCCGTGACAAGAAGTCCTGAAGAAGAAGAACAAAGGTGATGCGAACAATACCGTCGCGGTATGGATCGCGCACTCCTCCCAAGGATGGGCGAAGAAGCCCAACAATAATTACAAGGGTAAAAAGCACGCGCTCGGGGAGGCGGACAAGGCAAGAAAGGTCCGAGCGACCGATTTTGCAAGTTCCACCAAAGACTACGGACACGATATACGCCATCAGAGAACTTGGGCCGCAAAGCTCAAGATTTCTATAACGGCAAGGGCCCAATGCCCACCCCGCCCGAACAAGGTGATGCCGGTAAGGCTAGCGCCAAACCGATTTATGGTGATCGGAAGATGATGATGAATATCAAGAACCCGTGAACCATATCGCCGTCATTTTCGGCGGCTCCTCGGCTTACACCTCTCGGCGCAGCCTCAAGGAAGCTGCTCGGGAGATCCACAACGTCGAAAAGGCAAAACCTCAGCCTGAATCGATGAAGTGGACTGAGGTCCCCATCTCTTTCTCTCCGGAGGATTGCCCCACTGGGATGACCAATCCTCAGCGGCTCCCACTGGTGGTCGCCCCGACCATCAGCAACGCGAGAGTTGGCCGTGTCCTAGTAGACGGCGGGAGCGCTTTGGACTTGCTTTCTGCTAAAGTCTTGGACGAGATGCAAATTCCTCGTTCTAAGCTGAAGGAAGTCGCAATGCCCTTCTACGGAATTGTTCCGGGAGAAGCTGTGAAGCCGTTGGGGCAGGTTGTCCTGCCTGTCACCTTCGGCAACCCAAGCAACTTCCGGACAGAGTTGATCACTTTCGACGTGGTCGATTTTCCGTCGGCGTACAACGCAATCTTGGGCAGGCCATCTCTCGGTAAGTTTATGGCCGTATCCCACCACGCTTACCATTGCGTGAAGATACCGGGTCCTAACGGTGTTATCACGGTCAATGGCAATTACAAAGCTGCACTGGATTGCGACGAGCAGTCCCTTGCCCTGGTCGACCAGCTTCCGCCAAGCAGCCTCAAGTTCCGCAGACCAAGTCTCAGACGCCTCTAGGGTCTCCTTCACCTGGGGAGAAACCATAAGTTCCATTGCCGCTGACGATACTTCCAAGACAGTTCACTTGGGGGCCAATCTGGACCCCAAATAGGAAAGCGAGTTCATTTCCTTCCTCCGAGCTAACGCAGATGTATTCGCCTGGGAGCCATCTGACATGCCCGGAGTCCCAAGGGAGGTAATCGAGCACAAACCGGGTCAGTCCGCCGACAAAAAGCCTGCTCGCCCGAAGCTTCGCTTTGAATTCAAACAGAGATCATCAAAGATCGACTTAGCAAACCGCTTTCATTGGGTTCATCCGCGAGGTTGATCACACCAAGTGGTTAGCCAACCTGTCATTGTAAAGAAGAAAGGCGGCAAGTGGATGATGTGTCGATCACACGATCTGAACGCCGCTTGTCCTAAGGACAATTTCCGCGTCCTCAGATTGATCACCGGTCGATGCGATCGCGGACGCCCACTTTCGAGTTTTTAGATGCTTACTCGGTTACCACCAAATAAGCATCTCCCGAGGATGAAGAGAAGATCGCCTTCATCACCCCTTTCGCACTTTCGCTATAATGACCATGTCTTTCGGTCTCACGCAATGTCTTTGGTGCCACGCTCGGTAACAATGGAGAAGACCTTCCTGAACAATGGAAAAACACGGAGGTCTATGTCGGCGACATAGTTGTAAAGAGCAAGTATGCTCCAGATCATGTAAAAGACACGGCGAGACTTTTCATAATCTCACCAGCATCGAATAAAATTAAATCCAGAGAAGTGTACCTTTGGTGTTCGATCCGAATGTTGCTCGTTATGTCATTGGCTCGCAAGGTATTTCGCCAACCCTAAAAAATCGAAGCCATTGAAAATATGCAGGCTCCAACTACCATAAAGGAAGTTCAAAGCCTCATCATGGCGGATGGTCGCTCTAAGCGTGTTTATTTCCGTCAAAGCGAACGCGGCTGCCCTTCTTTAAGGCCTGCGCAAGCACAATGGTTTCGAGTGGACGGAAGAAGTTTATAGATCCTTCCAGATCTCAAGCGATACTGTCCAATCCTCCGTCTTGACTACCCGCGGCATGGCGAGCAACTCTGCTGTACCTAGGTTGCACGCCACAAGCGGTGAGCGCGGTCTTGACGGTCGAAAGGAAGGCATACAATGACCAATCTATTACGTGAGCGAGGTACTTCACGGATCAAAGGAGCGTTACCACGAGGTCCGTAAGCTCCTCTATGCCTTGCTCATGTCCTCCAGAAGCTTCGCCACTACTTCCAGCGATCAACATCTGGTCCCGACCACGCTCCTCTGGGAGAAATCCTACTAACAAGGAGTCTAGCGGACGATAGCTAAGCTGGCAATGGAACTAGCGAGTTTGATCTCGTTATTCACGCCCGAACCGCTATTAAGTCACAGTGTCCTAGCCGACTTTTGTCGCTGAATGGACTTGCCCGCCAAATCCCGTGAAGCTCCCGAGCAACCCGATGAACCCTCCAGACCATGTTTTTCGATGGCTCGCGACTGAAACTCGGGGCTGGTTTTGTTCTCATCTCCTCAAGGAGAGCAACTCCGAGATTCTATCCAACTACACTTTGCGGCGACTAACAACGCTTCAGAGTACGAGGCCCTCCTCATGGGACTAAGAGCGTGCAAGTCGCTTGGTGTCCAACGACCGATCAGGAAGGGAGATTCGGTGGTCATCAATCGTTAACAAGGAGTATCGGTCGCGATGACTCAATGGCGCGATACCGGTTGAAGTGAGGAAGTTGGGCGGCATTTTCGATTTTTAAGTGCTCTTCGTGCCGGTGAAGGACAACTTCGCGCCGACCAGCTATCCAAGTATGGATCCTCACGCGAACTGCTCGGCAGGGTGCTCGCCGAGCACCTTCACAAGCCCTCAATCACGTCTCCGGACGAGGCAACAGAGACAGTGGTCTTTGTCTCCGTTATCGGCAGTGCCGCGGATCGACAACGCCATTTGTCCGGTACCTTGCGATGGGACCACGCCGACGACGGCCGAAGCGTTTCGGCTCACAAGGCGTGCCGCCCATACAAGCTTGTGGACGGCCTCCTTTCCGCCAAGGTGCTCGGGAGTTCTTTCCAAGTGCATCTCGCAATGCGAGGGTGTGTTCCTTCTTAGGGACATACACGAGGGTGCTCGTGGCAACCACGCCTCGCGTAACTACGGTCGGCAAAGCGTTTCGCATGGGCTATTATTGGCCCATCGTTACAAGATGCCCGGACATCATGACTAAGTGCAAGGCTTGCCAATTTCACGCCGGAAGGCACACAAGACCGCCCAAGAGCTCCAAACAATCCCCATCTTGGCCTTTTTCCACATGGGTCCGGATCTGCTCGGCCCATTCCTAAAGGGTACAAGGGCTTTACACACCGCCGTCGCCATAGACACTTTTACAAAGGGATTGAGGCGAGCTCGTGTCGCCTCTTCACGCCAAGACGGTTGTTACGCTTTTTCAAAAGCAACGTGGTCACGCAGCCGGATCCCCACAAGTTGGTCGCGACAACGGTACCCGCTTCGAAGCGAGATATTCCAGAATCTGCGAACAAGCGGGCACCAATATTCGCTTCGCTTCGTGGCACACCCACGAGCAATGGAGCGATCGGCGAGCTAACGGACAGATAGTCCAGGTATCAAGCGGCGGTATTTGCTGCTCTCGGCCGAAGCACAAGAAGGCTCGGGTCGACGGTTCCTTCCGTCCTCTGGGCGATTCGCTACTGGTCGGTAGGCGGCGGGAAACTCCTTTCAATTGGTCTATGGTGCGAAGCCATCACGCTCGCCGAGGTTGTACTCGGTTACGCCTCGACGAGGTCGATCAACCTAGTTGACGGCGAGCAAGCGCCTCCTCGATCTCGATCTCCTCGAAGGCACACGCGACCGGGCACAAGTCGAATGGCACGCTACCGGCAAGCTCTTCGCGCAAGTCGCCAAATCAGTTCGACCAAGGGTTTTGAAGGCGGCGACCTGCTTACTGCGTGTGTCGAGAACTTGTCCAATGCCAACAAGTTAACTCCTCGTTAGGAGGGCCCGTTCCACGATCGTCTCTTCCTTTCGTCCGGGCATTACGCACAGCTATGGAGGGCGGAGAGAGCCGACCAAAGACTTAGAACATCGACCACCGTAAGTTCTTTGTGTAGGTCTTTTACGTGCTTGCTTAGCTTTGCGCTTTTGTAAAACTTCGCGCTTTAGGTCGTCCCAAGTCTCTCGGGCACCATGTAAAGTTCAATCCAATTCTCGGTGAATCTTCGCGCCTCTGTGCCCTTTTCACTACTTGTCTTCTCGCACTACTTTCCTCCGGTAACACTTGATGGTCGCCCGGCCTTGCGAACTCTTGGCTTCGCAATCTTAGAGATTTTTCCCTACCCGTGTCTAGTCTCGTCACGTTCCTAAACTTCGGGGTTGCGTAACACGGCCTTTCCACCTTGCGGCTAAGTCTGCTCTCGTAAGCCCTCATGGCGGAGGCACTTCTCGCCTGGCGCGACCACTTGGCAAAGCTCGCTCTCGTAAGCCCCGCGCGGCAGGCACTTTCCTTGTTCGGTTACTCTGAATCGCTTAACTTACGCCAACGAGCGAGCGGTGGAACAAATCGAGCAAGGTTGGGTGTCGCTCTTTCTCTCTACGCGTGTGCTCGAGTTATAAGCTTAGGTTCTCGAGCATCGTCTGTCATCGGGCTAGGGTGTCGCTCTTTCTCTTGTGCACCTATTCGGTTCGCAAACTCGTGTTTCGGCAGATGCACAACGGGCTGGGGAGTTAGGCTAAGCGCTCTACGGTTTTCTTAAACTTCCTAGCTACTGCTCGCTTTTCTCTTAGTTTCGCTTCGTTCTTGTCTTTTTGCTGCTCTCTCTTTGCGGGGAAAAGGGTAAGTCTTTATTAACAAAATCTGCAGTACAAAAGTCCATCTCGGGTTCTGACCCTCTGACTACCTAGAAGCGAGTTGCTCCTTGAGCTCCTCGATCACTTCCTTAAGGCGCAGAACTTCCCTTGAGCTTTGAACCCCTCTCGGCCTCGGCTCGGAGACGATCGGCTTCCTCCTTGCTGCTCTCTGGCTGCCTCCGTCGCCGCCAGACGGAGAGCCTCGACTTCTTCATCTTGGCCCTTGTTGGTCGGTCGAGCCTCGCTCGCTAACTTCGGCCTTTCGACGGTCTTGAGCTGCTCGTCCATCTCCTTGACCCTCTTCTCCGCGGTGATCGCCCTCACCGCCATCCTCGCGCATCTCCTCGATCTCTTCCTGTGAAGCCCACAGGGTTGAGATCTTAGCCCGAGTCCCGCGGATGTCCGCTCCTCCTTAGCGGTGGGCTTTGAGCTTCTTGGCTTCCTCCGCGGTGGTTCCGCCGGTGGGGCGCGTCGACAAGCTGCTCTTCAAGCCACTTCGTGCGGCCCGGCACCTCCTCCGCGGTGCTTTCGCCTTCACGGCTTCTTGCTGAAGCTCCTCGGCTTCCTTTAGGAGAGCCTCGGAGAATGCCTCTCCTTGGTCGGCTTGGCCTTGAGCTTCTTCGCTTCGCCTTGGTAAACCCGGCTTTGGGCGGCAGCAGAGCGCTCTGCCGGGATCCCCTTTGAAGATGCTCCGGAGGAATGCCAAGACGGCGCCCGTTCGATGGTGACCCCATCCTCGAGTTCCGCCATGGTGTCCCCAAGACATGAGAGGAAGAACAAGTCAACTACGTTGCGATGATGTGGCTAAGCCGAACAAAATTTGGCACAGGTGTTTACCTTGCCAAGTCGGCGCTTGATCCACGACGCAGCGGTCCTCGAGGCCATCGTCCACGAAGCCCGCTTCGTCGCGGAATGAGGCGGGCGCGTCCTTGCCGCCGCCGCCTTGTTCGCTCCTTCTTCTTCTTGGAGGCGCATCGCCGGGAGCGGAGCGACAGGCGGCGCTTCGCCTCCGCGCTCCTTCTCCTCTTCCTTTTCCTCTCCCGCCCGAACCCCTTCGGGCCAAGCCGGAGCCACTCCGCTCGGTGGCGCCGTTGTTTCCACCGGCAGGACGACTTGTTCGACCTGCTCGGGGGCTTCTTCTTGCTCCCTGGCAGCGGGGGTCTCACCCTGCTCGCCAGAGAATCCCGTCGCCTCAGGGGTGAGCTGCCCTGCGACGAAGTGCTGTGCAGACCGGCCGCTCGGTCGCTGCTCGGCTTTCTCGGCCATTGCCTTGGGCGAAGTCCGTGGCGCCACCGCCGCTACTTTCGCCTCCAGCCGCTTCACCGCGCCTTTGAGCGCGTCGACTGCTTCGGCTGGAGCCCGGCGGCAAGAGCTCCACGCCGCCATTTTGTCCTTGAGGCTCGCCACCATCGCTTGCCGCGACGCGCCGTCAGGTCTTTCGGGCGGCGGCGACCGCTCGAGCGCCTCTTCGGCGTCGTCGTGGCGGTCTCTTCTTGGGCGGTGATGAACGAGTTGGTCGTTAAGTCCAATGCGGTCAGAAGGTGGAAAGATTAAAAGATCGATTTCTACATACCTGCCGTGGAGGGCTTGATCCTGATCTTCCTCGCCAGAACTTTCCGCCTTTTCCTCGGGGGCTCCTTGGCGGGTTCTCGCTTTGGCCCTTGGGCGTTCATATGCGATGAGCTCACCTCTCGGTGAGTGAGCACTCCTCTCAAGAACGCAAGGAGTTTCTCCTTGCGCGCGACCTCCTCCTCGAGTCTCCTTTGCTCAACGACTTTGTTGTAGCCACCATATGGCCGGGTGAGCTTGCGTGTAACGCCTAAGCCAGAGGGCCATGGTCTTTACCTCTTCGTCGCTCTGCTTTCGGCGAGGAGGGAGGGCTTGGTCTCTTCTCATTGGGCGACCACATACCGCTATTCGCTTTGGTGCGCTCGTCACGCAATTGGTCTTTTCGACGGTGGCGGCCGCCATGGCGCTGGCGAGCTCAGCGTCGGCACGGCCACCTTGGGCTTTGTGGCCGCCTTGGCCTTGCCCTTCTTCCCTTCTCCTTCTCGGACCGGAGAGCTCCTCAACGATCCCTCCAAGGATCAGCTGGTCCTCCTGCGCGTTTTGAGAAGCGGATGTTAGCACTAAACAACATTGCGAGTCAAGCAACACAGACTGGGAGTAAGTAATTTACCTCGTCTGTGCGGACGAGCACGTTCCTTGGACAAGTGTAGGCCACCTCGCCGGTGACCTCGCTGTCCTTCTTCGCCGCCTTCAGCATGGCGTCGACTCGCTCGGTCACCCATGCGTCGGTTGGCTTCTCTGCCCGAGCAGATGGAATCGTTAAATTCCTGTTCGGAGAAAAACGATCAATGAAGAGGTTGAGTCTTAAAGGCACTTACCCGTGCTCTCCCTTGTGATGTCCTCCCATCCCTCTATCTTGTAGAAGGGATAGGACCTTCTTCGCAGCGGGCAAATCCTGTTCGCTGTGAAGTCCCGGATGATCTCCCTGCCCGTGAGCCCGAGGCTCACGAGGGAGGCGATCTTCCTTGTCAGGTACCAATCCTCGGCGGACATCTCCGGCCGAGGCATTGGCGTCCCCTTCACCGGCGCCTTTCCGGTGAAGATGAGCTTGCTGTCGCCACTCCGCTTGCTGTAGAACCACCTCACCCACCACGCGCCCATCGAGTCGAGCAGTGGTGGGCGAGGATACGGCGCGTCGTCGGCGGTGGCCCGGAGCTTGAGGTAGTAGCACCCCAGCGCCGAAGCGGCGGAGCTGCTCCTCGTCACTGCGTAATAGTGGAGGAACAGCCCTACCGGTGGATCGATTCCCAGATAGCCTACGCACAGGTGTGCGAAGACGGCCATCTGGAGGATGCTGTTCGGATTGAGGTTCGCCACCTCCAATCCGGCGATGTTTAAGAAGGCCTCGACGGTCGCCGGAGATCGCAACCCGAGCAAAGGCAAACTGCTCGGTTAACGAACTATCCTCCAAATGCTCCGGAGTATCCTCCTCTCCGGCGACCTCCAGCTACGGTGTCGATGTGGCCCTCCTCCTCCCGGACCTTCGTCCTCCTCGGTCAAGCTAGTGCCGTGAACTTGGCCATAGCGGTTCCCAGGACTGGACGAGCAGGGTTGGTGGTGGAGTTTGGGTACTTGATGCTGAGCGCGATTGGAACTAGGGCTTAGAGAGGAAAGGCGTGAGAACGGAAGTGGCTGGCATGGCGGCGTTTGGTGCTTTATAGTCCCGTATAAGCGGCTCTGCAACGGTTTGGTCCCAAAACGGCTAGTTTTTCTTTACAACGGCTAGGTAAAACGGTCGCTGCTTTTCACTTGCAGCAATGACGAAAGTTACCGTTGGATTACGCCAACGGCTATTTTTTCCGTGTTTGCAATCGAAGGTGAGTGCTCGCTTTCGGACGGATATCGTTCCTGCTCGACGAACGGAGTTGCTCGGCATCGATCGGGTTTGTTCGATCCGAACGAGTCTTGTTCGGTTGAACCATAATCTGTTCGGCCGCTTGTTACCCGCCTTTGTAGCAGGGAAAATACCCTCTTCGGACTTTGAGTCTCCAGAGGATGACCCGCTCTTGTGAGTTCTTCCACCGAGTCTCGGGGCTAAGCTGTCGGGATTAGATCACGCCCATTGCCATGGCCCACTCCCGACGGCTAATCGAACAAGCCTACCAGGCCCAGCCCTGGAAGGTTCTATCTGCCCATATGCATCCCGCCAACGACTTCCTACGGCGTGGTGCGTACGACCAAGAATCATGTTCGAGTCATCTCGAACAAGAGTTCTGTGGCTACGTGAAGACCCGGACGTTGGTTTCCGGATTGGAATAGGAGTCGTGATCCCCAAGACTAGGAGTATGCCTTATCGCCTCGGGATATATTTGACATGTATGAGTTCGTTCATCTCGTAGTTAGCCCTACCCGATATTCCCTCGGTAGGTTGGTTTGCTCTGTACTATATAAACCATGCCCCTACGGCGTTTAGGGGAGGATCTGAGACAACTTAGACGCATCTGGCATCTAAGATTACTTTGTCGCATACTACTCACCTGCACACCCATAATCTCGCCGAGACTTGTTCGTCTCGCCGAGCCACCTCTTATATTCATCTTTGATATATAAGAAAGGCTGGACGTAGGGCTATTATCTCTCCCGAGAGGCCTGAACCAGGATAAAAACCCCTGTCTCCCTGTTCGTTGTTGTTCGCATTGTTTGGCGTGTCTCATATCTCACTTCTAAAGAACCTTAGCGACTTGAGATTGATATCTCAACCGTCGACACAGCCTTTTTCCTCATTTCGGGTGAAAACCTTGGTGGTCGCATGACGGCGGCGGGTCTTACCCGTCGTTACCTTGTTAGAGGCGTCGTGTTAATCACTGCTGCATTTCTTGGCTGTCTACTAGGTCTGCTAATTCGGAGTCGTCTGTCGTTGTGTGCGTTGGTAGTGCGCCCGGCGTGGCCGGTGTTGTTTCCTTCCCCTTCCCTTCTAGTTGTGTGTCGTCGCAAGGTCTTGGCCTTGCGCGTGTGGGCGCGGCCGTTTGGCCAGGGTGTGCAGCAGCCTTGCTGCGTTAGAACTCTTGAATCTTTGAGACGTCAGACCGTTAACCTCTTCGATGAATGAACAGACAGCTCTCCTGTCTTTCCCTTAAAAATAAAAAAGATTCTCCCGGGTCCGCAACACTATCCCGTGGTAATCTTTTGTAAAGAAATCTTTCAACAAGATACAATTATCAGTTTAGATTCCACAATTAAAGTCATCAAAATTCATCACATCGCAAGGTTACCTTCCTCATGATCCTCCAACACCCAGTGCCCACTCGCGTTCTTCACCATGCCCCTGTTCTTCTCCACCCACCACGTCGCCGGCACGCCGTACTCGTCCTTGAGCGCGTCCACTTCTTTGTTCACCAGCGCCACATCGCGGTCGACCTCCAGGCGGAACCCGTCGCCGTCGCCTGTGCCCTGCGTGCCCGCGACGCCGTGCAGGTAGCACTCGAGGTCGTGCCACGCGGCCGGCCCCGCCGGGTCCTTCAGGTACGGCGACTTGAGCGTGTCCACGAGCAGCTCCACGCCGACGTCCTTGAAGAACGCCGACGGCAGGATGGTCGGCACGATGTCCGGGGCGTTGCGGACGCGGATCAGGTTCACGCCGGTCAGGGAGTCGAAAGCCTTCTTGAATTGCTCGTCGCCGACGCGGGGGCAGCCGAAGACGATGGCCGTGACGGGGACCGGGTCCTCGGACGAGCCGTGCATGTTGAAGCCATTGGAGACGAGGTCCACGGCGTTGAGCGTGGACAGTGCGGCTCCGAGGCTATGGCCGGTCAAGGTGATGCTGCAGTTCTCGCGCTTGTACGCGTCCAGTAGCCTTCTTATTTCACTCAGCACCTGTGCAAAAAATTTGAGCTCAGCTGAGAGCCTGACATTTCCTTTCGGTGAAACAGCATGAGCCTGGCATAATGTAAAGCAACTAATATAGCTGAAAAATGAAAGTTCTTCCCTAAAAATAGGTGATTTTTTTTTAAAAAAATATTATATGACGATTGCGTGAAAATTACACGATGCTGTTAGTTGGGCCTTGGATTGGATTTCGACTTCAGTATGTGTCTATGTGAACATAATTGTATACCAAGGCTGGGTGGACAAATTTAGAAACGAAGATGCTCTTTCGAGGAAGCTTGTTCATTTTTTTCCCCTTGCAGTACAAATTTTGGCGCATATAACTCCCTCTATTCTTTTTTTGTTTGACGCTTTTGACTTTTGAACACATCTTTTACCATTCGTCTTATTTAAAAAATATGTAAATATCATTTATTTTGTTGTGATTTGTTTTATCAATAAAGATACTTTAAACATGACTTTTTTTATATGTTTGCACTAAATTTTTAAATAAAACGAATGGTCAATGACGTGTTCAAAAATCAAAAGCGTTAAACAAAAAACCAGAATTAGTATATAATAAGTACCATTCCTACGGACATGACTCATGACTCACGAGTCACGAGATATCACAAGCAGATTCCTTGGCTCTCCTCCACTCATACTCTAGAGAAAAACAACATTCCCTATCAACAGCATTATGGAATAGGGACTACAGTTCATGATAAGTTGCCAAATTATTCGTCACATTCCCTAGATTGAGGCCCTCTTTGATAGCTTGTTTAGTTTTAGTTTAGTTTTAGTTGGGAAATTTTGACCACCTTTGAAAATGGTATGAAAAGGCAAAATAAATTATTAAAAAAATATTTTTGAGATTTTTAAGGAAAACTCTACAAAGTTATAAAAAAATTATTTTCAAAAAATAAAGTGAATGATGTATATAAAAATAACAAAAGTTGCAATCCCAACAAAAACTAAACTAAAACAAGCTATCAAAGAGGCCCTGAGTGTGAAACCTGTCGCCTTGCACAGTACACTAGTATAGTTTTCAGTGCCCTAGCCGTGTCTGTAGTATTGTCTGAACTCTGTACAGAACTTAAAATCGTACTGTAGGACACATCAAATCCAAATCTTGACCGATCGCCATGCAGATGTGTGAACGAGTTGTGCACAGGGAGCGAACAATAGTACTACGAGAGTACGAGTGCTTTAATGCAAGGAAGTCGCAAGTCGCAACCAAAATTTTACCTGCTCTCGGGCGCTTTGTTTGTTGAACCGCGACGTGGAATTCTTGGACGTGTAGACGGAGAGGAACCCCCTGTGCACCAACGGCTGCGACCCCCCGCGCCCCGGCCCGACGACGCCGGCGGCCGGCGCCAGCGTGATGTCCAGGTCGTCCGCCCACTCCACCGCCCGCTTCGTCCCGCGCCACGCCACCACGATGTCCCGCCTCCCGAGCGCGGCGGCGCGGCCGTCGGCGGCCACCGCGACGTACCCCATCCAGTTGGACTCCCGGCTCCACGCGCCTGCCGGCGCGGGCTTTGTCATGAACGCGTCGGGCAGGCGGGCGGCCGACGTCGCGTAGATGAACCTCGTGACGCGGTACGCGTCCGGCTCCGGCGCCTGCACCCTGTGGAAGAAGGCGCCCGGCCCGTACCGGGACGCGCCGGCGTACGGCGACACGGGGTCCCCGATGAACGCGTCCGACGTCGCCTGCGCCAGCTCGCCGCAGCGGATGATCTCGCGCCGGACGTCGACGTCAAGGAGCCTGCTCCATTGTTCCTTGCTGCCGATGATCTCCCTCCATCGCTGAGCAGTGGCTAGGTCGGAGAGAATGGGGAATAGCAGCAGCGGCAGAGAGACTTGCAGGGCGCAACACATTCTGGGAAGCTTTTGTGTGCATGCAATGCAAGTATAGAAGTGAAACATGAGCAGGGTGATCAAAGTATATGGATGCTAGCCCAGAACGTGCAGAGAAAGGCCGAAAGCAAAGAAATGACGTGTAGATCGAAGGAAGGGAAAGGAACAAGATAGGAATATGTACAGCAGAGGAGAAAGAGAGAGAGAGAGAGTAATTAAGGAAAACAACGATCCGTGTATCATGGAGACACTTTTTATTCATCTTGCTGTTTGTTAGTTTATAGAGCTTCACCCTTTACATCAACTTCAGATATATAAATTCACCATTTTTCTCTAGCTTCCTTATCTTTGTGCATTGCATTTTTAGAAATCGTATCATATGGTGTGGAAGCATAACAAAGCCGAGTATGAAGCAGAGCTAAGGTGATGAACCTGAAGGTTCTAAAACAAACTGCAAATGAAGGCCAACTCACAGCTAAGGATACGAACATGACAATTGAGCGTGAAACAGAGTTGAGAGCGTGAACTAAGCTTTATAATGTACTCCCTCCAGTCATAAAAATAAGTCGCCGTTGATTTTTGGACACGGCTTTGACCATTTGTCTTATTCAAAAAACTATGTAAGTTATCATTTATTTTGTCATGGTTTGTTTTATCATTAAACATACTTTAAGCATGATTTATATTTATGCATGTTTGCACTAAAATTTTGAATAAGACGAATGGTCAAAGGTGTGTTCAAAAGTCAACGACAACTTATTTTTATGACCGGAGGTAGTAATATATAACGTTATCGAAAGTAGTACTCACTCCGTTCCAAATTGTAGTTCACTTTTAACTTTTGGATATTCTATTTAACCATTCGTCTTATTCAAAAAAAATGTAAATATTATTTATTTTGTTTTGATTTGTTTTATCATTAAACATACTTTAAGCATGATTTATATTTTTGCATTCTTGAACTAATTTTTTGAATAAGACGAATGGTCAAAATGCGTGATCAAAAGTAAACAGTGAATTACAATTTGAAACAAAGGGAGTATAATTTTATTCGTGGCAAATCACGGCAGAGAATGGCCCCTTCGGTGCAACCATAAACTTCCCTTGTATCAAAATTTGCATGGTTCAAAGTGGGCATTTCTACCAGGCTACTCCTGCCAAGAATTTGCCCAGTTTCACTGCAAGCTGATCTAGATTTTTTACTACTCAACTCTAGAAGTTGAAGCTACTGAACCGTCCGGCACAAAGCTCAAATAGAGCATGTTTTTTTCAGCACAAAGATGTTAAAAATTTTAGCCCAAAAAAGATGACATCTCGAGAGATGTTTTAAAAAAAAATTACAATCTCAAAAGACAACAAAATATTATATGGCGAGTGCCAGCGTCCGGACGTCCGTCCGGACGCCCGCGCGCCGGATCACCCGCGTCCATTGAATCGCCGGCGCTGCGTGGATCGAACGAGCTGCACGCTCCCGCCTTGTTAGTTGATCGTTTGATTAATTTTCCAATTAAACTTTTGATTTTGGTACAAAATTCAAACAGTGTTCAAAATGCGTGGAATAAATTTCATAATTCTTCTAAAATCGAGAGCAACCCATTTTAAATACTTTTTTTAATTTTTTGATTTTTTTTACTTTTTCATTTTTTATGTGAAACTAGGAGAAGGCACTTATGAAACTTATACCTATACTAGCGAAACTTGGCTGTGTGCTGATGAAATCTGATAAAACTTGAATGAAATTTCGATGTAACCTGATGAAACTTGGATGAAACCTGTTGAAACCTGATGAAACTTGAAAAAACTTGTATGAGACCTGTTGAAACTTGATGAAACTTGCATTAAATCTGATGAAACCTGACAGTTTGGTAAGTTTGACGAATATGAAACCTAAGTTTCAGTAGACGAAACCCAAGTTTCACCATATAAGTTTGAAGAGTTATATGGCAACTTATATCTTGTTTTGTTCGTAAAAATAAGAGGAACACGTTGGTGCAAACGGTTTTTAGATTAGAGCATCCAGTCAAAATTTATGGTCGCTAAAAGAAAAAGATGATTGTGGGACCCACCTACACAGTGCACACAGTGCGCACCCCCCACATTGCGCTCAACGCGCGGGAGTCCGGAGGCGCCGGACTCCCGGCTCAAAGTGTTTTCGATATTATATTGTTTGTTTTTTAAAAAATAATAAGTTAAATTTTAATTTAATTTAAGCCGAACAGAATCGCAAGTCTCCCAAATCTATTTGTTCGACGCCACTGCCGCAATCAATTCGTACAGCAGATTTGAATGTTCCAACGTAGTTGGTGCTATTCCCGAATTTGGGCCGCAGGCCACCCTGACAAGACGGGCCTCTTCTGATGAAAGCTGAGGCTGTCCAACGGGGTGTTAGACCAGCCCCATCCAACACCCACCTCCAGCCGTCGGATCATGATCCAATGGCTGAGATTAGATCTAGTGAAAAACTTTGTTATTTTTATGTAGCTGCGTGTAAATATTACAAAAATAAAATATAAATATAAATATAATCTAATGTGCGTAAAATTTTGACATGTAAATTTTTCATATTTTTATGATTAATATTTGTTTAAGAAGTGTTCTAAAATATAAAGTGGATGAGAAAAATTCATAAAAATTATGGAAAACTATATGTCAAACCTGTTTCATATTACATAATATTTATTTATTTTTATTTTATTTTACAATATTTACACGCAGCTACACACAAATAACAAAGTTTTTCACTAATCTAATCTCAGTCGTCGGATCATGGTCCGACGGCTGGGGGTGGGCTTTGGCTCTTTGGATAGCCCTTGCTTCCTCTTCTGGATTAGTGGTGGGCGATCGTGCTGTGGTGGAAGGCTCACGGGGCTTCCGACATCAGCCGTCCTGTCCTGTGAGAGCATCCCAAACAGCCAATACCTCTCTCTAAACACTACTGAATGCCTGATCCTGTGTTCCTCGAACTTCGGCCCTCCAGCATGCAGTCGTCGGCCGTTGCCCCACCCCTTCGCCTCCACCTTGCCACTACCGTCGCCCTGGACCTTTGCCTCCAGGCTCCAGCACGACACAGCCTCACCCCTCAGCCCTCTTTGCCTCCACCTCGCTGCTGCCGCCGCCACCCCGCCCCTCCGCCTCAACCCCACCACCCTGTCCCTCGTCCTCCTCCTCCTCCATACCATGTAGCCGCCGGTCACCGCCTCGCACCTTCGCCTCCATTTCGCTAGCGCTGTCCCACCCCTCCGCCTCCACCCTCCAGGCTCCAACGCCACCCCGTCCCTCGGCCCCCTTCGCCTTCAGCACGTAGCCGCCGGCTGCCGCCTCCACCTCATCAACATCATTCCGCCCCTCCACCTACACCCTCTAGGCTCCAGCACCGACCCCGACCCATCCCTCAACCCCCTCTGCCTCCTCCTCCTCTAGGTATACATTTTCGGGTTTCGGGTATGCATCGGGTTTGGGTACGAGTGTGTGTTTGTGTCCGAGCGAGAGCGTTTTCGGGTTTTGGTTTGGGTCAACTATTCAGGTTTCGGGTCGGGTTGAGCAAGGTTGTATCCGAAGATACCCATCCGATTGTCATCCATTCCAGTCTTTTACACTGCTAGCCGAGTCCTGTACATATTGATACCACGACAATAGCATTATGATCAACTACATTTATATACTCAATTGTGTCATGCCTACTTACTCTTAGATTCAACTATTCCTAAAGAATTCAGCTGCGCCTTCAATGCTACTATGCTAAGAGCATCCCAATAGTCCTTCTATTGTCCTTTTTAAAACACTGTTCATGGTGACATGAATAATATTTTAGAGGGGCTATAGAGAGGCTATTGAGGATGCTCTAAGACTGCACCACTGATCCTAGTGGGGGATCCAGAACAAAAATCATGCCTAGGCAATGGTAAAATTATCTTTCATTTTCTATAAAATAATAATACCATAATTAAAATAAAACATGTTAACTCTAAGCTAGCTAACAAATCACTGGTTTTACTAGTTACTAACATTACAACAAATTGAAAGTTAAATCTAACAAAATATAACACAACAAAAGGAGAAAAACATGCTTATGAGAAAATTTGAATTGTTGATGTGAATAGGCATACTAATTACATTGTTAAAATGCATTCTGCAAAAGAAAAAGGGAGAACAAGAGAGATATAAGTGGGCTTGAGGCCTATACCCCAAAGGAGATATAACCGGGGGTCCAAATCTAAGCCTGAATCGCCGCCTTGGTAGCCCAGGTGGAGGATCCGCCCCCGACTGATCCTACATACCCTAGGCTCTAACTTTGTTTTGTGTGTCACTGAAACCTTACAATAATGAAAACACAATAAAATCAAAAAAAAAATCAAATCAATGAAACACATTCTCAATGATAGAAAGCTTTAAAAAACATCACACTATAATAAAAAAAGTGGTGTACATAAAAAAATCTATGTGATGTATGTGTAGTTGAATGCCATTCATCGGTCGTCACCCATCGTAAACAAAAAAACCTAACCTATGTCCGGGTGAGAATATGGAGCAAGTCATAAAATTCCTTGGGACCACTATTTTAATTCGGAGAAAGAAATGTTTTGATGACCTATGCTTCTTGGCACATTTTGGTTTGTGAACCCTAAGATTGGATTAATTTTATTCTTAAAATGTCAAAACCGAGCACAGATGGTGCCAGGACAGTTTTAGCATCTCGACTCAAGTGCTTTATGTATCTTCACATATACTAGTATTATTTCAAAGATCCAAATTAAACTATATTTTTAAGTTTGTCATAATTACTTTTAGGTGGAGAGGTCTTGGGGTCGGACGCCGCTCTACCCAAAAAACGCAGCGATAGCTCAGTCCCCGATGCTGGAGCAAATCACGTCTCTGTCGGAACAACTCGCGTCCACGTCCGGAACAACCCGCGTCTCCGCCGGAACAATTCGTGATAACATCATCGCTGACATCAGCGAAGATTCCTTTTTTCGTCTTTCTTTAAACGATAATAACTTTTGACTGGAAGCTCCAATCTACAAACCGTTTTCACCAACGTGTCCCTCTTATTTTTTCGAACAAAACAAGACCCATGTTGCTATATAAATTTTACTGGAACAATTTGTTTATACTAATGGAACAATTAATTTGGCCTGTTACGTCTAGTTTGATGGAAAAATTGGTATTTGGTCTACTGTAACAATAGGCTGAACCCAATTGAAACAATGTATTTGATCTGATGGAACAACTTGTATACCTATTGGAACAATGTATTTGGTCTGCTGGAACAATAAGCTAAACCATTGGGAACAATATGTCCAGTCTGATAGACCACAAACTTGTATAAATTTTACTGGAACAACTTGTATACCTATTGGAACAATGTATTTAGTCCGCTGGAACAATAGGCTAAACCAATTGGAACAATATGTTCAGTCTGATATACCACAAACTTGTATAAATTTTACTGAAACAACTTGTCTATACTAATGGAACAATTAATTTGGCCTATTGTAACAATACGTCTAGTCTGATGGAACAACTTGGTATTTGGTCTGCTGGAACAATAGGTGAAAACCAACTGGAACAATATGTATAGTCTGATGGAACAACTTGCATACCTATTGAAACAATGTATTTGGTCTGCTAGAACAATAGGCTAAAACCAATCGGAAACAAAAATGTCTTGTCTAATGGAACAACTTGTATACCTATTGGAACAATGTATTTGGTCTGCTGGAATAATAGGCTAATCTAATTGAAACAATATGCCCAGTCTAATGGACCACAACTTGTATGCCTATTGAAACAATGTATTTGGTCTGCTGGAACAATGAGTATAGCCTACTGGAACAAATCTATCTTATGCTGGAACAATTTTACCAAAAAAGATAAAAAAATCCAAAAAATAGAAAAGTATTTAAAATGAGTTCATTAGAAATTTAGATGAATTATAAAATTTGTATTACGCGATTTGGACTCCAAATGAAAAAGATACAAAAATGAGAAATCGAAAAAGAAAATAAATAAAATGTATCGTTTCTTTGGGAGAAGCTAGCTAGCCTAGCTTGGGTTTGTCTGTGTGGTGAAATTTGGCGCGGCGTCCGACGGTCGGACATCCGCGCCAAAGCATTTTCGTTACTTTTATGATTAAATTGTTTACCATAATTTTCTACACTTCACAAGTGTTTAGCATTTTATCCTATAAAGTGTTTGAAAATTTTTGAATATTTAATACAGCTAGTTGGCTACACAAACGATGGTACTCCACACATTCAGCATGCAAATTGCGGTACCGCTTAGTAACAATATGCAAACATGTCATTGAAGCCGGGAAAAAAAAAATCCTCTACCGGTGCAGTTGTAAAGGCAGAGGGGTACTCAGTGCTGGCCATATGGGCCGGTCCGGCCGAACCGAACCAGGGCGGCCCGTACTGTTCACGAACTAGGCCGGCCCGGTTCGGTGAACCGAACCGAATCTAGGCTGGCACCTCGGCCCGTCGGGCCGGCCCGGTTCGGTTCGCATAGTAGCAGCCCGGTTCTGTTCGCTACTATTGTATATTTATTTAATTCAATATATGTATTTCTATATATATTTTCTTTAATTTATAATGTATATTTGTGAAATATAATGGTTTTTAATTTATATATATATTTAAATAAGATAAACCGACTAATAAAAAACCGAGCTGGCTCGATTCGGTTCGTTCATCAGGCGAACCGAACTCGGCCGAGACCCGTCGATTGGCCGGTTAAAGACAAGAAGCGAACCAACCGGCAGCCCGTTGGCGTGGTTGGGGTCTTGTAGCAAGCGAGTAAAAAATCGCGAACATTATAGCAAATCATCGCTCACCGCAGCTCGCTTATAGGCAATCAGTAGCAAAAAAACATTGTGTACGATGTATTGTTCATATGGAGATCTGAGCCATCCGTTTAAGATCCAACGGTTGATATTTATCAACTGCATAAGTATTGTTCATACTCAGCCTTTACAGCTAAAGGCAGAGGATCACCAGCCTTGAAGCCATGGGTATTCTAGCAAAGAAATATGGAAATGCCATGACGCTGTCCTAAAATGATTCAAATGAAGAGATATTTACTTATTCATCAATAGAACTTAGTTAAATCACGATCTAACATTATTTTTTAAAAGTTCATGATTTATCATTGTCATGTGAACTTCTTTAGCTACATTGATCTCTGTTTTTGTCAGTGTGTCATCCCTTTGATACTAAGATGACTATGAAATGCCCCCTCTTTGCCCCTTCTATTGCTAAGTTATCTAAAGAGACCAAGACATGCTTACTATATTAGAAATTTTAAGAAAGATGGTGGTTTTTTTCCTATCTATCTTTCAAGAAGGATGGTGGTGTTTTTTTCCTATTTATCTTTTGATTCATTTATGCAATCCAAATCTTAACGGCATATCTCCCCTACTATGTAGGGAAAAGTAGCTATTCCCAGCCAACTTAGGACGCATTTGGTTTCTTTGCCCACGTTGCTATCTCGCCTCGCCCAACAAGACTAACCTTGCCCATGCCAAAGATCCGAATCGGCTTGCCCGAGCTAGCAAAGAAAAAAACTTGCTTTCATAGACATAGAGGCAGCTGACAAGGAATCCAAACAAACACATTGTTCCAACTTCTTGCTCAACCAAGCTAGGCCAGTACCAACAATGAATCCAAACACACCATTAATGATTTTTTAGATAATGAGATAAAATCACAGTCTCTACATGCAAGACGTATATGACCCTCACAAACACATCCCTACATACAAAATGTCGTCCATTTAGAACAAGAAACACAGAACCAAAAGATGATTGAAAGTATTAAAAAAAAGGAAATCCTATTATTTAACCCTAAGTCGTGTTTATTGAAGAATGTCATAGCACCAACCTCAAACGAACGACGTGCCTAAGCCATCTCCTCCCTTTTATTATCCTTTTGTACCCAGGTCTACTGATGCAACCAATAGCTTCTCCTAAAGATGACAAAAAAAAGATGTCTTTCTTTTTAACAAAAGGCCGCGTCATTACGGCATAGCCATATACCACATAAAGTACCTGCAACACCAACTAAAATCTTATTCATCAAGCCTAACCCAACTTTAGACGGTCAATCCCGAACAATATGAGAAAAATTTATAGGCGGATTGAAATAGGGATATTTGGATTAAACGTCAAACGACTCTAGCCAATTTAATGATAAAGAGATACATATTGACACAAATGTTATATTGAAAAATAAGTTCACGGTAACGTAGCAAAGGGAAACTGTGAAAAATAATGACATATCATGGATTCAACAATATTTTAATGGCTTTGCTATTTGGCAGGCGCCTGCGGTTTAGCCAAATGCGCAGGCGCCTGCCATTTCTCAACGATGCTACATACAATGCAGGCGCTAGGCGATGCTGCTAAAAAACAGATTCATGTTTTTCTATTTAGATTTCTCTTTTTTGTATCTATTTTATCCAGAGTCCAAATTGCGTAGAAAAAATTTCATAATTCTTCTAAAATCCTAATCAACCGATTTTAAATATTTTTCTATTTTTTTGATTTTTTGAAATTTTTTCCTATTTTTTATTTAATTAGCACTCAATTAGTGAAAATTCCACTAAATTTCTACTGTTTTTTCATATTTTCATTTATTGGAAAAAATGTTTTGTGATAGTGGAATTTTTTGTGCGAGGTCTGATGTATTATAGATTTATTTTGTTTTCTGTTTATTATAGATTATTTTGTTTTCTATTTATTATAAATCTTATTTTGCTTTCTATTTTTCACACCGAGAGATTTTTTGTCGATAATTTATAAATCGTGCGGTAAAAAATTCCACAAAATTTCTACTGTTTTTCCATATTTCCATTTATTGGAAAAAATGTTTTGCGATAGTGGAATTTTTGATAGCGTCTGCAACTTGGGGATTTTGACAGGCGCCTGCACAAAAACGCTTATTGCAGGCGCCTGTCAAATAGTTGGTCGCATATTTTAATGACAAATGAATAATTCTCTCTTGAATTTTTCATAAGCCTGTTTGGTTTGAGTACTAACATTGCCACAACTAGCCACAACTAACTTGCCTAAGGTTAGTTCATGAAAATCTTGACCACACTTTAGCAAGACTAAAAAAATTTTGTCACACTTTTATGTCTCACTTACACATAGGACCCATGTAAAAAAGAAAGAATCTTACCACAAGTGTGGCTATGAACCAAACACATGCCTACCTTGGTCAAACCTGACTAACATAAGGCGTGGCAAGTTTTGACAACCTTAGTCACCAACCAAACAGCCCCGTAATCTTTGATGGGTAAAAGTAAACAAATCATGACTCATTTTTGCCTTATTAAGTGAACTATATGTGACACCGAGTTAATCAACGACCAAAATGGTCGTGGGATTAACACCGTCGCCGCGCCTATACACCCATATACGTTTCACCCATTCGAGTGGTGCATATACTGATGCTATGCGAAGCTGTGAACTAATCTGACAGCTTAATGTAGTAATCCCGACTTCTCGATCTCTATCCGGAAGAAACCACCCCAAACGGACGGAGAAGCTGCCTAGCGACGCCCCTGATTGACTCCACCGCCGCCGTGGACTCCTGCATCAGGCGCACTTCCGTGCCGGCTCTGACGAACGGCCCGAAGAAGAGCTCCGATATGCTGACAACCATGAAACCGCTGACGAGGAGGTACGCCGCCGCCTTGGGCGGCCGCCACAGCCCGGACACCCTTGCCCACCGCTCGGCGACGTGGAACACACCGTGGAGCATGAAGAAGAGCAGCATCTCGCCCTTGGGGCGCTGCAGCGTCATGTACCAGTAGAGGAGCTCGTGGAGGAGGCCCGACATGAGGAACGCCGCGAGCACGCCGGCGTCCCGCCCCCACCGGGCGCGCACAGGGTCGTACGCCGACAAGCGGAGGAGGTCCACCGCCATCAGGTTCCACTGCCGCCCCCAGAAGTCGTTGAGCGATGCCACCGCGAGCGGCGTGCTGAACTGCCGCTCCAGGCCTGTGCCGAGCACGGCCGCCGAAGCGAACCCGATGGAGGAGAGTACCAGGTCCAGCGTAAGGAAGACGTGGATGCAGTAGAGGAAGTGGACGGCGTAGAGCGGGAGCCAGCCAGTGTGCGGGTAGAGCACGCCGAGGCAGCTGAGGAAGAGGAAGCTGCGGAAGCAGGGGACAAGGAAGTCGGCCACGGGCGGCTGCAACGACGGCGACGGCGAATCCTTTGCACGGTGGTGGCCGAGGCGGAGCTTGATGGGGAGGCCGGTGCAGAACACGAACGGGAGGAGGGGGAGGGAGGGGTGGAGCGGGCCGAGGTCGAGCGCGAGGAGGACGAGCTTGTTGACGGCGAGCCAGGTGTGAAAGAAGGTGGAGAGGAGGCGGAGGTGGAGGGAGTTGAACATGCACGGGAGGTAGACGAAGACGGGGAGCGTCGGGGAGAGCGCCGCAAGACGGGGGATGCCCGGCCGGAGGCGCCCGGAGGCGGCGCGCGCGTACGCAGCGCACGCCGGGACGAGGAATGCCGTGCACGCGAGCGCCTTCATCTCCGACGCCATCGTTGGCTGGTCCAGGGCTTGCATGGCGCCACCGAGTGTAGTATATCAGTACGCGCCGCCAGGCAACCACCGTATCGACGAACCTACGGCCGCCGGGAGCTAATTGTGAAGGTGTCGAGCAGTAGTCTTTATAAAATGGTTAGGCGATCTGGTTGCTTGATGCGACGAAGAGATGAAAATACGCGCGAACGATGTAGGAAGACGTGCGGCGCGCGGCGCGGGTTCACGTGGATCGTCGCATAGTGAGCGATTCAGGACAAAGGAGGCCGAAGCTCCCTACATAGCCACGTTAGCTTGGCATGGAACAGAACGAGTTGGAAGGCACAGTGGTAGAGCGCGGAACTGCTCACGACAATATTGTGATCACAACTCACAAGGAAGAACGCAACACGACGGTAAACACCCAAGAAATTTCTCACTTTCATCAACGCCTGTACAGCATTTGCCCTTAATTATGTACGGTATCAATATATCAACAGGTGGGTGGTTATACGAAGGAGTACATTTTGATTTTTGAACTGTCCAACTTGATGGAGTATATTTTAGTCCCTGAACTTCAAAACTGGGTTAACCCGATCATCCTAAATTATCAAAACCAGACGCATTATCTCTCAACCAAGTCAACGGAGGCTTTGATTGGTCAAAGTTTGTTTAACAAAAATGTAATCAGGAATATTAATGGACGATATACCGCTTGGTATAAGTGAGTTCCAATTTTGGTCAGTTCGTTCTACATTTGTTGCTCTATGATTTAAATGGTTGGATTTCATATTAAACCAGTGGAGAATTAGTTTTGGGGTTGGGGTAGTGTTGGGGGGGATTGATAGCCTAGTTAATAGTGGAGTTGGTAGTGCACAACTTTCATAGATGATCATTTTGAGGAATCAACCACGGAAATTGGATACAATAAGAAGGATTGCGGGTTGCAAATTTAGAAAAGAAAAGGTAGAAAAGGATGAAAAAAAGAGAAGATTCTTAATTCAATCAAAAGACCCATTTTGATTTTGGTATGTATAAAGGATCCTTCTATGCTATACTATTCTACTCTCAACCATGAATTGATTTGATAGATCCGATATTGATAATATTGAATTGATTCAGTATTATCATAATGCAGATCCTCCCCTTTAATTTATATTGCAGGTGATTTTTTGTTTAGCATGTTAAAGACTTATAAGATCTAGGTTCCTACAAAAGTTTAGGGTATTTTGATCTTTGGTTTCCTCAATGTAACCAAAACTCCGAAGTGGGCAGATAATGGTTACTACATTTCAAGTTAAAAGTTATACGTAATGTTGATTTTTTAGGGATAATGTTGATTTTTTAGGGATAAAGTTTGCAGGGATTTCTCACAGTAATATGTTTCTTAAAAAAGGCGGAAAGCCTAAACTAGTAAAACTGAAAAAAAAACAAAAGGAGAGAAGAATAATAAAAGGTAAGTAAAACAACCTTAGGTTACAACATACAAAATCATAAGAGTAATGGCTTCCAAAGGGTTCACTCCTCTTATATGAAGAAGCTACATCATCGAGCAAATTTTAAAGTCGACCATGATTGATGAAGGTTGTAAGTCGAAGTAGATCTTGTTGATTGTTGTCTTAGTTTTGTGCTATTGATGTTAATTAAGATTGCAGCTATCTTATTTATATGATATATCTCTAATGGTTTCGGAGATGACATCATGTATCATCATTAATAATGGAAGATTGGATTGTAGACCGCGCCAATGTTGTGGCTTTACTCTTCTCAGTTTTTCATATATACATAAACCATTATGTCAATTTAAACATGCTGCATTGCTTATTCCGCCGCATAATTGTACAGTGGAAACTCGAACTCCGCTATGAAATCTGTGCGGTTTGCATTGCTGATGGGCAGCCCCAACTGTATCTACCTTGCACGATTGCACATTAAATTTGGGTGAATTTCCGAAGAACGTAAAAGGAAATTGCACTTGTACATCCAACGAAGTAGGACAATGCTGTTTTTTTCCCTTCACCTTTTCTTTGTCTACACGAAAATCAGTAAAACCTCTCCTCTCTCTCTCTCTCTCTCTCTATATATATATATATATATATATATATATATATATGGATTATCTTCATCGCGATCGAGACTTATTTATCTCTCGGTCGATTTCCGAGCCGCCGATCAAACACCTCCATAGAAGCACATAAAAGATCCAACGAATATCCACATATGTGAGAAAATTGACTGAGAGATAAATAAGTCTCAGTCGCCTGATAACTGGCAAATGTGTATATATATATATATCGTGTGAACCAAAGTTACGACACATCCATGCAAAAGATTACACAATTCAGGCATTATTCTACAGCGTTGCGGAAAGAATGAATCTCGTAAGAATCAGCGGGACAAGCAGAGGTTTTTCCTCAGCTCGGGGGGCAAGTCTTGGCCAGAGGGACAGGGGACGCGTACGGCCCGTGCAGCACGCCATCGGCGATCACCTTGTACACCGCCTCCGTCGGGTGCGTCCCGTCCCATGAGCCGTACGTGGACGGGTCGTCGCACACGGTGCACCCCGGCTTGCCGCACGGCACGGTCTGGTTCCCGCAGCACGAGAGCAGCGCGTGCGTGATTCCTGCAGGGCAACGGAAACGACCATAAGTGCACGAGGCTTTCCGGCAGCTGAAAGCAAGAGAAGAGGTCACTGAACCTGTAGCCTGGCCTACGGACGAAACAAGCCCAAAATCTAATCATGTGCCTATCGCAATCTGGGGAGGCCCAATTGTCCGCTAGGACACAGGCTGCGAGTGACCCAATGGCCAATGGGCCCTCCAACACACGACATGTTCGTTATAGCTGTTGCTGCTTCCATGTACAGAACTAAGGCCCTGTTTGTTCGAGCTGCAGCTTCTCTAAAAGCTGCTTCTGGAAAAAGCTAGAAAAAACTAGCTTCTGTGAAAAGCTCAGATAACAGTATAAATTAGGCTTTTGATGGCTTTTGGCTTTTTTGAAGGGGGTTCCAAAAGCTAACTGTTTGTTTGAGCTTCTGACTTCTAAGACTAAAAGCTGGCTAGAAGCTGAAACAAACAGGGCATAAGCAACGAAGTTGTAGTGCTGATTGGTGCAACGTCGCCATCGAGACACACAGCCACAAAAGGGGGAACCGCACAGTCGCCAATGCCCTGCACAGCAACAACTGGCTGTTGGACTTACGATGGAATCTCACCCCTAACCTTACCGTCGAGCTGGTCTCCCTCTGGCATAAGATCAGTCGTGTTGCGCTATGTCCGACCCAACAGGACCGAGCCGTTTGGTGCTTCTCCGCAGACGGGATTTTCTCTGTCCGCTCAGCATACCGCCTGCAATTTACTGGAAGGACTTCTCCAACAGCGCTAGTACTTATTTGGAAGCAGTGGACACCCTCCAAATGCAAGTTCTTCGCTTGGACGCTGTTCATAAGGAGGGTCATAACTTCGGACGCCCTTCTGTGTAGGGGACTGCCGAATAATTAATTCTGCGCCCTTTGTCTCTAGTGTTTGGAGACCTCGGAACACCTTTTCCCCGAGTGCCCTTTCTGCTTGCTGGCTCAACGCCCCACGCCTTCTCCACTCCGCGTGGATCCACACTGACGATATCAGCGCCTGGTGGGCTGAGGACATCCTGCTGCCCAACCTTGCCCCGGGTCTAGGATCCATCGTTCTAGCAACCTTATGGTACCTCAGGATCGAAAAAAACAATCGCGTTTTCAATTCGAAGGAGCTTCACTGATGATCTTTTTTTACTTGTTCATAGAGGTCCTGCGTCTTTGGAGAGTGCCAGGCGCTTGTTTTGTAATAAGTTAGCTTACTTGTAGCGCGCGTCCGAGGAGAATGCGTCTAAACCTCCCACTAAATTTTTTAATCTTGTAACTTTCATATTGAATTAATACAAGGCAGTTCTCTTCCCTTTTCCTTAAAAAAAAGGTAAAAGGCATTAGCGGTCCTCAAACTTTTTCCGCAGTGTCATCTAGGTCCACGATCTTTCAGAATAGAAAAGTGCATCCCTGAACTTTTTAAAGTGTGTCGTTCGGGTCCAAATTCCATCCGGATGGCTAATCTTACCACCGTGGACAGTCCACGTGGCATTTTTATATTTAAAAATTCAAAAAATATTAAAAAGATCAGAAAAATGCAAAATATCGAAAAATCATTATAAAAATCATAAAAAAATCGTAAAATCAAAATAAAAATCGAAAAAATCATAAAAACTAGGGAAAAACATTATAAAAATCTGGAAAAAATTATAAAAATGAAAAAAATTAAAAATCATAAAAATTCGGAAAATCATTATAAAAATTCAGAAAAAATTATAAAAATCATTATAAAAATTGAAAAAAAAATAAAAAAAGAAAATAATAATAATAAAAAAAATCGAATAAAACATAAAAGAGCAAAAATTGACCAAACTTTTCGTCTGCAGCAAGACCACCTTGCTCGATGTGCATGCTGGATGTGCACAGAAGGTGGTTTATTCGAATATTTCTACCTTTTAATGGTTTTCCGCATTTTTTATTTTTTTTGGATTTTCCTGATTTTTATAAGGATTTTATGATTTTTTATTTTTATAATGATTCTTATAATGGGGTTTCTGATTTTTATATTGATTTTTCTGAAATTTTCTGATTTCTATAATGTTTTTTTAATGAATTTTAGGATTTTTAATGATTTTATGAATTTTCTGATTTTTATAATTATTTGCCTATTTTTATAATTATTTTTATGAATTTTTATGATTTTCATAATTATTTTTATGATTTTTATAATGATTTTTACGATTTTTACGATTTTTATAATGATTTTTTGATTTGTTTTGCATTTTTCTTATCTTTTTAATGTTTTTCTGAATATTTAAATATAAAAATGCCACGTGGACTGTCCACGGTGGCAAGATTAGCCATCCGGATGGAATTTGGACTCAAACGACACACTTTAAAAAGTTCAGGGATGAGCTTTTCCATTCTGGAATATCATGGACCTAGATGGCAATGCGGGAAAGTTTAAGGACCGCTGGTGCCTTTTACTAAAAAAAAACAAAGGGGGGGGGGGGGGATAAGGATCACACACACATATACCAACATATGTACGTACGTACGTACCTAGCTTCGTGGGGGACTGGAAGATGCTCATCATGGCGCCGTACCAGTCGGCGTAGACGATGGTGACGTCGGGGTGGAGCTGGCGCAGCGCGTCGAGGCGGGCGGTGAGCACCCGGTTGTGGTACTCGGCGAAGGCGTTGAACCAGAGAGGCAACGGCTCAAGGTCAGTAGTCCGGCGTTGGCGCTCGAAGCGCCAGCAGTAGCGGGCGAAAGCAAATTAACGGCAGTTCCCGCACCACGAACGCCCTCGCCCCCATCCCGATCAGCTCCTCCATCGTTGCCACCAGCTTCTCCACCACCGCAGGCACGAACCCCCGCACCTTCTCCCGGGCCATCCCCCTCGCGAACGCGAAGTTGTAGTCGTTCCCGCCGATCTCGCCCATCGCCACCAGTGCGTCGCTCAGCACGCTGCCTCCACCGTCTGCAAAAATTATACTAAGGACCTATTCTTTTCGACGGATTTGAACGGCTGAACGGCTGAACTGCTAAAATGGCTTAATTCTTCATATTCGAATCCATTTCGTTTGACCTATTTTTTAAAGCGTTAGAACCCACTTTCCAAGTGGCGAAAAAACAGAACAAAAAAACCGAAAACATATATCTTTTTAAAACATAGATAATTCGTTAAGCTGTTAAGTCGATAAGCTGTTAAGCTGAAAAGAACAGTGCCAATTTGACTCCCGAGGCCCAGCACGCACGTCATACGTGCAGGTATAATGCGATATTGCGATGCGTGTACGTGCTTACTATCCTCTTGCGCGAGCTGCTGCAGGTGGCTCCGGAACCAGAACATCTGCGTGTCGAGGGAGAAGGGGGTGATGTCGAGCCCCTTGCCGGCGAAGAAGGAGCCGTTGTTGGCGGTTGCCGAGATGATGGCGAAGTTGGCGCCGTGCTGGAAGTCCGCCCGGCCCGTGCCCACCTGAATGGCCGTCACGTTGAGCATCCCGAACTCTTGCGCTGCAGCGTTAACGTCCGCAGTCCAAGCAAGACCATGTTAGATAGTAATCAGCAAAAATGCTACTGGAGTACATACGTAGCACCACTATAGTACTAGTGCCGACGCACGTTGGATTCAATTCTTTGAGCGAAAAGTGCCGGGGGCTACGTACGTGCGCTTTTCCATCAAAGAAGCCGTTGGATGATCAATGGCTTCCAGCATGTAATTAGTAATTAGCAAGACGCAACATGTGATGGGTCGATGCCTGATCATCTTAATACTTCAGGGGATGATATATCATGACATGGTAATGGCGCAGAGTGCTTGCTTTGCGGCACCTAGCTACTGTCTCTCTCTTGGTGAAGGGGCTACTTCGTTAATTCATTGCACACAAATTAATCAGCCTGTACTGAGCTGCTGGTGGCTAAACGTGCACAGTTTAGGGGGACCTATGGCCACCGCTACTCCTAAAAGTCCTAATTAAGCGCGCATAGCTCTACTCGTATTATAACACGCGCACTGTGCTCGGAGGCCCTGTGGCCTGTGCAAGAGCAAGCGTCCCGCACTTTTCTCCGATAGCAAGTAAACTGGTACGAACAGGGGCATGTTGTGGTGGGGATGTTCGGTTTCTAAATATTGGATGAAGCGTCCAATCTGACCGCCGTTCACCATTAATATTGTATATATATATATATATATCGATGTCTAAGTAAACGTGCGTGTTTTGGTTCAACAATGTCGTGGTTTATCACAATTATGGCATGTCAAAAATTGTGGCGTCACGTACTATTAACTATTGTAATTAATTATTCCTCTTAGAAGACGTTGGCATGGTGTTAAATATAGCTTTGAATATTGCTGATTAATAAACTACTATTGTAATTTATTATTTATACAATATAATTAAATTATAATATTATAAAGTACTTCCTCCGTCCCAAAATATAGGGCGTATAAAACTTTTCAAGACCAAGAAATGGTGTTTAAGAGAGTGAATCATCTTTAATTATCTCATTACTTGAAGCATGCATCTCCTTCCTATGCACTTAATTAATAGCTTTAATAGCTAAAGCTAGCAAAAGCATGCACTTCCCATGAGTTAATTGTTCGTTTTTCCTAAGGAAATAATGGGAAGACGTTTTATATTATGGGACAACTAAAAAAACTTATGCGCCCTATATATTGGGACAAAGGGAGTATGATTTTGAAGTGTCTAATCTAAGATTTTTTTTCAAAAAATATCCCTAAGTAAAGTTTAAAGAGTTTGATGGCACATGTGCTAAACATAGTGTATTTTCGAGTAAGGAAATAGATTTATTTCACTCATGAATGACTGAACTTAATTCGATGCAATTTTCTGTGATTATAAATGAAACAATAAACCGCCTCTAGTGTACTCCTTCTCAACCCCATGATGGTGAGAGCATTATTAATCGTGCATCGTCCATCGTATGGTTTATGTGGGTCCGTAAGATGATATGATGCGCGCTCGCCGAAGCTCGCTGCTACGCGTCCTCATCTACCGCCGCGCTCGTCGACCAGCTGTTGCGCGTCACCGGCCACTACCGCCACGCTGCCGCCAAGACGCGATCGCGCGTTAGTCGCCCAACACCGCCATCGCCCCCACCTCCACCGCCGCCGCCGTCCCGCCACGCGCTCATCACCCGTGCCGCCAAGCGTCCCGCCCCAACAACCGCCACGCCACCCCCCGGCGATCGACGCTTTCCTCCGGCGCAGCCATCGTCCCCAACAACACAGCCGCCACGCTGTCTCCGCCATCGCCGCCACGCCGCCGCCGCCGCATGGGATGTGGCGTTAAATGCCCGGCGACGCCATGCGTCCCCCGTCTCCACCACTGTTGCGTGTCCCCCACGGTCGCGCGCTCGTCGTCCGGTGCTGCCATGTATCCCCGGCCCCAACAACCGTTGCGTGTCCCACCGGCAGCCACGCTCGTCGCCGCCATGCGTCTCCAACAACACAGCCGCTGCGCGTCCCCTCGGCCCCCGCTGTCGCGGCCGCACGCTCGTCGCCCAGCTACGCCATGCGTCCTCAGCCCCCATCGCCGCTGCGCGTCCCACGACAGGCACGGCTATATAATTGTCGACCGGTCCAGTTGCCGATAAAGACATGGGAATGAGCGTCTAACGGCGGCGGGCGTCGACGAGGGCGGCGAGCGTTGGCGGCAGGCTTCTTTTCGCAAAGCTGGTAACTACAACGCATGGTCGTGTGTTCACGCTCTTGCACATCGGGAATAAGCCATTAAAAATGAAAAAAGTCATCAGAAAGTAAAAAAACGTGGTCTCAACCTCCCAGGAGTTGAGATCTCATAAACACCATTGAATCTGATTAGATCAATGGTTAAAAATAATTGGGGTGCGTGTTAAAAAACTCTTAAATATAATTTGTCAACAAAAAACGTATGAACGTTACAAGAATGGGCTCTTTATTTTTGTAAGAAAACGAACTGAACAAATTAAAATGTACGTACGTACTATTTGGCTAGCTATTCCCAAATGTCTGCGTTTCTTGGAGAATACATTTGCTGGAGGTTGGGATTGACACTTTGACAGTTGCATAGGTGCATAACCACTAACGGGATCAGTATGAATTATGAAAGCTTGAGGCGAACCAAAAGGAGACACGTTTCGCAGTGCACAGTATACGTACTGTGGTACTGTAGGGACACAGCGGGAACAAGCACCCCCATCCGAAGTTTCGAACAGAGCACTGCCCCGGAGCTCGATCGAGTTGCTCAAATGACACACCAAAAACGCAAATGCATAGCACCCAAACAGGTTGCTCACCGATGAAGTCGATGACGAGGCGGCCGTCGCTCGCCCGGCCGGTGGGCCGGCCAAAGAACGTCCTCCCGTACGGCGGCGCGCCGTACGGGCTGGGGTTGTTGACCGTCAGGCGGACGTAGTTGCCGGTGTCCGTGAGCGAGTCGCCGAAGCTGAAGATGCGCGAGTAGCAGGAGCTGAGCGCCGATGAGCTGCGGCTCCCGAGTGCCAGGAGCGCGCACAGCACGGCGAGTGCCCGGGAGAAACGGCGCCCTCCCAGCAGGAGCAACACGGGAAGCACAAGCACCATTACACCACCAGCAGCAGCATGTATCGCCTGGGCCTCAGCGATCGAGCGACACAGAGCGTGAGGAGGAGGTCGAGAGGGAAACGGGACGAATAGGGCGAGCTTGCTTGGTGGCGACTGGCGACTGAGACGCCGAGTTTAATCGTGTGATGGAGTTAGCACTGTAGGCAGCCGGTATTTCTTGTTGAGCGTTCGAGGAGAGCTCCAAGCGCCATTATTAAGGCGGTCGCTCGCTCGCTCGCTCGGGGATGGATGCCAGGTTGCCGTCCAAGGATTGCAAGGACGCAATCAAGGACGTAGACAAGCAGAACTGTGCCATGGTTGCGAACACAAATACAGCCTACAGGTCGGCCCGCGTCCCTGTGAAAGACTGGACTATTCCTATGGACCAGCACTTACCAGTCACACCTTTTTTACCTCCCGGTCTTACCAGCATGAGCAAACAGAAGTAGTGTTGTACCGTCTACCGTGCGTGGGAGAACGGCAGAAGGACAGTGTAAGCAGCCAGATAGCATGATATAGATTTGTTGTCCTTTGGGATTGATTGTACATGGACTCTAGCTCTTCGCTCGGCCTTCCTACCTTGTTTCCATCCCATGCAGAGGTTCACAAAAAACTGAAAGGTGGCCCGCGATGCATGTGTGGGTGTGTGCTAACAAAACTGGCAGGTGTTCACTTGTCATCTTGTTCTTCTCCCTGCGCGGAACGGCATGTGCCGAGTCGTTGTCAGTTACATGCAGTAGATTCTCTGCTCTTGAGCATAAGGATTTCCTGCCGGTTCGTTATCTTTCTTCTGCCTGCGGTTAAATCGGATGAAGAGGTTTCCTAAAGGCTAGCCCTCCCTACGACCACCAGTTGCACAGTCACTCTTTCTGGCCGCCGCAAGAGTACGTGGCCAAAAACTGACCTGATTTTGGTACAGCAGTCCAAGATTATCTACAACGCAACATGAAAAGTTTTTTTTTTTGTTGCGGGCCATTGCAATTGCAAACTGAAGAAAGATGGAGAGAGAATTGATCTTTCGATAATTAGAATAAGGAGTACAGTCTGACAATATATACCGATAGAGGGACAATTTGGCGTAGATTAGGTAGGCCATTAATGGCGAAGTTAATGCACGCAGAATCGGAGGATTACGCGTAGCATATTCTACGGCACATTCTAACACTCCCCCACAGTTCGAACAACGGGAGCCGTCGTTTGGACTGGTACAAGAAAGAAACAAGTACTAGCAAAGAAACAAGTACTAGCACTCGCTCATGAACGGCAGAAGACGGACGCTCAGCCGGACCGAACTCGTGAAGACCGGTAAGCGATCCCTTGGTGAAGATGCTCGCGATCGCGACGTCGTCGGGGCGTGGAGAACGCGAACCTGGCCGAGAGCCACCCGCTTCTCGGACGAAGTGCAGGTCGATCTCGACGTGCTTGGTGCGCTTATTGGTCTTTGCACTGGGTTGCTAGAGAGGTAGATCGCGCTGACGTTGTCACAATAGACGACGGTGGCTCGGTGAAGGGGACTCTGAAGTTCCTAGAGAAGCTGTCGTAGCCAGCACGCCTCAGCCACGCCGTTGCGACGGCAAGCGCAGATTTCGCCTCGCCACCGAAGCGGGAGACAGCTTTGCCGCCGCTAGAGGACCAGAGACCAAGTTGTCGCCGAGAACACGCCAGAGCCCGAGGTGAACTTATGAGTGTCGGGACACCACCAATCAAGATTCGAGTAGACTATGAGATCGATGGCGCGGTGCGATGCGAGAATGCACCAAGCTCCAGTGTGCCTCTCAAGATAGCGTGGGATGCGCCAGAGCGACAAAGTGAGGCTTCCGTGGATCATGCATGAAGAGGTCACTGTTGGACAAAGATATGTGATATCTGGCCGGGTGAATGTGAGATATTAAAGAGCTCCTGCTAAAGTGCGGTAGAGAGTCGCGTCGAGACAGAGTTCCAACAGCAGAGAGCTTGGGCGAGTGTCCACCGAGTGTTGTAGGCTTCTGATCGACCGACATGCCGCTCGGTCGAAATATCAAAATATACTGTCGCTGCGAGAGATGCATGCTATCAGACTATGACTGAACTGAAACTCTGAAGAAGTGATGCAGATGCCCCAGATCCTTAAGGGAGAACTCACGCCAAGGGCGAAGAATGGTCTTATCCAGAGAAAGCGATCGAGGCGGCGGACAATGTCATCCACGTAGAGTAGAAGATAGACAATGTCGGTGCCACGGTGAAAGATAAACAGTGATGTGTTCGCCTTTGCTTCAACAAAGCTCAAGGAGAGCAGATGAGAAGCAATCCTACTGTACCATGCTCGGGCTGCCTGCTTCAGATCATATAATGATTTGTTGAGCCGACACACATGATCTGGACAGGAGGGATCAACGAACCCAGATGGTCGAGCACGATTACCTTCGCTCTCTGTCGGTGCCATGCAGAAAGGCATTGTTGACGTCCAATTGGCGGATAGACCAACCGCGAGAGAGAGCCAGTGTGAGAACCATCCTGATGGTGGCCGGCTTGACAAGCTGGGTCAAGGTCTCGCCGTCAACACTGTGGCACGGGTGAACCCAATGGGACCCAACGAGCCTTGTACCGATCGAGAGAACCATCTGTATGCAGCTTGTGCTTGAAGATCCACTTGCCAGTAACAATATTGGCGCCATGGGGACGTGGAACAAGGTCCCACGTGCGGTTGGCCTGGAGTGCCTCGAACTCCTGGCTCATAGCATCGCGCTAGTTGGGATCTGACAACGCGCCACGGTATGTCTTCGGGAGAGGAGACAACACAGTGGCGTGGAGATTGAGACGCTCCCGGGGCCGAACAGAGAGTCCGGCCTTCCGACGGGTGACCATATGATGAGCATTGGTCACTGCGGGAGGGTGCACATCACTGGCAATAGCCTGTGGAGGAAGTCCAACAGGGGCAGTGACATGCATAGGCGACGATGCAGCTAGGGGCACCCCACTGGTAGCAGCCTGAGGAGGTGATCCTACAGGGGCAGCAGGGTGTACTAGCACCCCACTAGCAGCGACCTGAGGAGGAGATCCAACAGGGGCAGCAGGGTGCACAGTCGACGTAGGTGCCGGAGCCGATGGGGAAGCCGGCGATGGAGAGGACGGTGTGGCCGATGTGACCGCCAGGAGAGGAGAGGCCGACGTGACCATTGGTGGGGCAGAGGATGTCGACGCAGGGGCGGCCGACGTGGCCACCGGCGGGGCAAGTAACAGCAGCGCAGGCGGTGGTGATGAGGTACCTGTAGAAAAAACAGGAGCACGAGTCCCGGGAGAATCCTCGGGGTCTGAAAGAAAATCGAGGTCAGAGGTGGTGTGAGATGTGGAGGAAGCAAAGGGAAAGTTAGACTCATCGAAGACGACATGCCGCGAGATGATAACGCGGTTGGTTGTCAGATCGAGACATCGCCACCTTTTGTGGTCGGAGGGATACCCGAGGAAGACACAAAGAGTAGAGCGAGGGGCGAGTTTGTGGTTAGCGGTGCTAGAGAGATTAGGATAGCAGGCACAACCAAACACACAGAGATGGTCGTAGGTGGGGTGGGTGCCATGAAGGGCAAAGTAAGGGGTGGAATGAGAGAGGGTGGAGGTGGGACGAAGATTAAGAAGGTGAGTGGCAGCGTGGAGGGCCTCAACCCAGTAGGAAGGGGCAAGGCTGGCCTAGAAGAGAAGGGAACACACGACATTGTTGGTGGTACGAATGGTGCGTTCGGCCTTGCCATTTTGCTGAGATGTGTATGGACATGACATGCGGAGTGCAATGCCATGTTTAAGAATGAAGGCCCTAGACGCTGAGTTGTCGAACTCTTTTCTGTTATCACAGTGGATGTGTTTGACGGTGGCGTTGAACTGTGTAAGAGCGTAGGCGAGGAAGTTGGTAATAGTGGAGAAAGTCTCAGATTTTAGGCGCAGGGAAAAAGTCCATAAAAAATGAGAGCAGTCATCAAGGATAACCAGATAGTATTTGAAGCCAAAAACACTAGGAACAGAAGAAGTCCATAAATCATAGTGCAACAAATCGAATATCTGGATAGCTCAAGAAGTAGAAGGCGCAAAGGGGAGGCGAACATGACGACCGAGTTGACAAGCATGACAAATCGGTTTGTGGTCGGTTTTAGTACATGAGATAGTGGACGACTTGGACAATCTAGAAAGCGACTCATGACCAGGATGACCAAGACGTCGATGCCAAAGTGTCGAGGAGGGATGTCATGGCGAAGGCTGGTGGCCGAGGCAGACCCGGGTGAAGGAGTAGAGATCCCCAGAGCTATTGCACCTGGCGATCATGTCCCCCGAACGAAGATCCTTCACAGAGAAACCAGTAGGGTCAAACTCGACAGAACACTGGTTATCAATAGTGAATTTTCTAACGGATATGAGGTTTTTGATAATGTTGGGTGTAACGAGAACATTACGAAGAACTAGAGAACCGTTAGTGGAAGGAAAAGACAGATAACCAGTGTGAGTGACAGGTAGATGAGACCCGTTGCCAACAACAATGTTGGCAGGGCAAGAGTGAGGGGGTGGGTGGGCAGAAGAGAGTACCGGCGTCGGAGGTCATGTGCGAGGTCGCACCAGAGTCCATGTACCACTCCGCATCAGTAGGGGGCGGAGTCAAGGTCATGGTGTTGAAGGCGTTAACCGATCGCTGGTCCCACCTGCCCCGCCATCGAGTCGAGCCCCCGTAGTCTCGAGAGAGGGATTGATCGCACCGAGTGCAGCCAGAGGCGGCTGAGGCATGAGGAGCCTGGCGAGGCGGCACTGGAGGCCGACCCAAGATCCCCGGACCCTGGTGAGGCCACAACTGGACTATGCCGGTCCAGGGATTGTACTGCGCGGCGACAGGAGCACCCCCACCGCCTGTGGGGGTAGAGCGAGGGCCACCCCCACCACCTGAAGTGGGAGGGCGACCTCCACCACCGCCGCCTCCTCCGTTACCTCCACCACGACGACGATTGCGGTTATTGTTACAGCGACCGCCATAGTTGGTCCGAGGCGCACCGGAGGAGGATCCAGCAGTGGAACCACCAGACAATGGACGAATGTCACTAGAAGAGGTGGTGGCGACGAGGACGGTAGAGGAACCGCTCGAAGCAGGGGTCAGAGGGAGTTCCTCAACCTGGAGCTTATCTCGCACCTCAAGATACGTCGGGAAGGGCGTGGTGTTGCGAATAACAGTCTTCACCGTCTTGAATTGTTCAGACAGACCGCGGAGCACTTGGAGGACTAGCGTGCGGTCGCTGACCGGCTCGCCAAGATCACCAAGTTTGTCTGCTAGGCCCTTCATGTGGGTGCAGTAGTCGGTGATGGAGAGGTCACTCTGGACGAAGGAGTGGAGCTGAGCCTCAATGTAAAGGGCTCGGGTCTCCTTGTTGCTGAGGAACTGGTGCTCCAGCGCCACCCACACTGAGCGAGCGGTGGTGATGGTGCTCATCACTCCCTCGAGCAGGTCGCTAGAGATGCGACCGTAGATCCAGGAGAGGACTACACAGTCCATGCGAGCCCAATCCAGATCATGCGGGTGCCCAGCCGAAGAGAGCACATGATTAGCCAGTGCGAACCGACCGAGAGCCACCAGAAAGAGATCCCGCCATTTGTGGTAGTTGGAACTGGCGAGGTCGAGAACAACCGGCACTAGAGAACCGATGTTCATGACACCCGCAGCCTGTGCATGAAGCGCAACAATCGTGTCCGGGTCTCCAGGAGGAGCGAAGGCGGCCTCTAGAGCAGCGGCGGAGCCAGCACCATAAGGAAGGGTGATGGGGGAACCACTGAACTCAGCCCCGGCACCATGGACGTTGGAGTGTCCAGGGACAAGACGTAGATCAGTGTTCTGGCCCATATCAGGTGCATAAACACTGCTGGAGTGGCCCAAACCATAGCTAAAGGGGCCAGTCAGACCACCATTTAGATGGCCCATTCCAGCCCAACAGGCCCAGCCTCGTTGAAAATCAATGGGAGGGATTAGGGTTCCCCCTGCCCAACCGTGCAGCTCGTGGGGAGGTGGCCGGGGGCGCTGCCCTTGGGGAGATGGCCGGGGACGCCGGCGAAGAGGGGAGCAGCGCCGCCTGCGCCGCCCGTGGGAGGTGGCGGGGCATCGCTGTCTTGCGCCAGGAGGCGCCGAGCTGCCGATGGGTAGGCGAAGAGAGGAGGCCTTCCACGCACCCGCGAGGAAGGAGCCGCCGCCAGCCCGCTGCCGCCGCGCCAGCGCGGGCCGGGACGCCGCCACCGGGAGGTGGCGGGCACCCGCCTGCGCCCCAGCGTCGCGTTGGGGATGCCGCCACGGGAGGTGGCGGGTGCCGCTGCACGCCCGTGAAGAAGGGCCAAGTCCATCGCTGGAGAAGAGGGAGAAACCGGTGTGGAGGCCGCACGCAGGAGCATCTCCGCCGCCTTCGTGGGTGACGGCGTGTCCAGAGGTGTCGCCGACAAGAGAGAGGATCGCCGTCCGTGCCTCTGGGGGTAGGGCGGCGATGGCCGCGACAACTCGTGTGAGATCAGCCGGAATGGTGTTGGTGTGTGTTGCGGCGGGAGGCGTTGAGGAGACGACACCAACCGGATTAGAGGTAGGGAGACCTGTGGAGAGCTTGCCGGTAGAGAGGCCGGTGGAGTTCTCGTCGGGGTTGGCCATGGAGACCAGTGGGAAGGGAGGGTTTAGGGTTTGCGGAAGTGTGAGGGCAGGAAAGCCCGCTCTGATACCATGAAGAAAGATGGAGAGAGAATTGATCTTTCGATAATTAGAATGAGGAGTACAGGGTACAATATATAACCTGATAGAGGGGACAGGCTAGGCGTAGATCAGGCAGACCATTAATGGCAGTTAATGCACGCGTAATCAGAGGGATTACGCGTAGCATATTCTACGGCACATTCTAACACAAACTGTATAGCTTTACTCATAAATGTTACTTACACATGGAGTGGTTTATACAGGGATGCAACGGTGTTAGTGACACATGGATTGGTTTATACAGGAATCAAATGATCAGATACGAATATGAATGGTATTTAAACAGAAATGAATAACATATGATTGGATATTATTCAGATAATACGTAAATACAAATTATTGACAAGCTAAAATGAATATTGTGGGGGTGACAAGCCAATAAACGTGAATTATGCAAGACACTGAGATTTGAAACAGATAAAACGACATGCTGATGGACATGCCTCATACATACCCAGATGAATGCCAACACAGTACCCATGAGACCAACAAAAAAGATAGAATCATACAAAATACATGCATCGGGTGACTTTCAGTTGAACTTTCAGTGAATGGTTATATTTATCATAAAAAGCTTAAATAATATCATATGTATGGATATTATTCATGCATGCATTTTCTCAAACATGGATACATATAATTTTATTGGATATAGATATAGAGTTAGATAAGTCCATCAATTCAGTATCTAGATTGATTTGGATGGTCCATCGGTTAGAAATTACTCATACCATTTACATCCTTAAGTTTAAAGAAACCACGACAACTTTACCTAAATGAAAATCTTATGGTCTTTGGGCCTTGACTGAACACACTAAGTTTACATTTTTTGAGGTCATTTTAGATAAAGGCTCTCTTTGATTCGTGGTTTAGTATGATTTGATTTGCGTAAGTCAAAAGTTAAGGGTATCTCAAATAGAGGTATAAAAAACCTTAAAAAATCATTAAAAAAATTACATCTTTGAGAAAAACCCCACATAACCCTCCCAAAATGGTTACAAATGTTATACTGATTGGTCTGTATAAAAATAACAAATTTTGGCTCAACTAAAGCAAACAAAATCAACCGCGAATCAAAAGGGCCCAACACATTTCAATTATTACACTAAATGCATACACTTTCCATTCCTACATGCACTACAGGAAACAACAGTTGTTTTGACGGTCCGAACCGTCAATATTAAATACCAAGCCATTGAGAATAACTAGTCTCGACGGCCAACCGTCGAGACAAGGCCATCGAGTCAGCTCCGTCGAAAGAGACAAACATGAGCCGTCGATATAATTTTTCTCGGCCTCTCGTACCCTCGCCGTCGTGAGACAACGTAATCTCGACGACCATTACCAAGCCATCGATTTAAGCTATGTGGGCCCCACATAAAGCAACAAGCAGGGGTATGTCGTACTCTCAACAGCCGTGGACCATGCAGTCGAGACTGAGGCGCATTGACCGCAGTTGTCGCATTGGCCAGGGCTCGCCTTACTCTCGACGGTTTGGTCCACGGTCATTGAGATCGTAGTTCATACCAAAATTATTTTTATATATATATATATATTTATATATTTAAAAAACCAGAAAATTGCTGCTGCTGCTCCCAAAAGCAGCAGGTGCACTTGCAAAACCAAAAGCCCATAATTTATAATATCCCCAATATCGCACATATATGCGACCGCAATTACACATTCAAACAATTATTTGCATAATCCACAACACAAATCGATCGAGAGCAACGAAATATGTGACAAATAGTTACGTACATTCACTTTTAAAGATAAACATCCACATTGTTCAGAAGAGTTCGAATATCAAAAAAGCAAAATGGTCGCACATATATAGTAGACCTAAGGATCGTTTAAAGGAGGTTGACTTGACGGGGGAAGGTCAGCTGGGTAAACAATGGCAGAGCACCGTCAAAGAGGTTGTTGACGAAGTCGGCCTCCTGGCTGCCTGATATGTCGACTCCCTCCTGCCCGTGAGCTACTGCAGTGGCTGCTGAACCCGAACCCTAAATGCAAACATAAGCTTATTAGTTAAAATGTTGCGTTTAAGGTAGCCGTCGACACCGAGTATACTCGACGGTTTTTGGCTAAAACACTTGTCGATGGTTGGGATATTGACCCAAGTCAACTAAGATTCTTAATAAAGGGAGATAGGAGACACGCCGAACAGCACAAACAGCAACCAACGACGAACAGGGAGACGAGGGTTTTTATCCTGGTTCAGACCTCTCGGGAGAGATAATAGCCCTACGTCCAGCCTTTCTTATATATCGAAGATGATTACAAGAGGTGGCTCGACGAGACGAACAGGTCTCGGCGAGATTATGGGTGTATAGGAAACAATATGCTGTGATGCGAAGATCAGATGCGCTATCAGATGATGGCTTCGACCCCTCAACACGCCGTAGGGGCCTTGTTTATATAGTGTAGAGCAAACCGACCCATCAAGGGATAATCGGGTCGGGCTAACTACGAGATCGTAACGAACTCGGCGTGCCAAATACATCCCGAGATAGATAAGGCATACTCCGATTCTTGGGGATCACGACTCCTAGTCCAATCCGGGAAACCAACGTCCGGGTCTTCACGTAGCCGTGCAGAACTCCTGTTCGAGACAGACTCAAACACGATTACTTGGCCATTACGCACCATGCCAGCTAGGAAGCTGTTCGGCAGGATGCACATGGGTCAGATAGAACCTTCCAGGGAGCTAGGCCCTGGCAGGTAGGGGTGAAAGTTTCTGTCCGTATCCGAGATATCCGAGTTATCCGAATTAAATAGACAACATATTTTAAAAAAGTATTTAGACCGTTTTATTAACCTTCATTCCAAAAACAAAATATGAGTTGTATGGGAAAAAACTGTAATGTTTATGTATCTATCCGAGCCAAAAACTGTTGCAAATTTTGCATAATGAGCAAGATAAAAATGTGATTCAATTAAAGTATAGCTGCACAAATAAGCAAGCCAATAATATTATAAAACATGTATTCTCCAGATATGACAAGACTGACATATAAATACATGATCAACTCAAATACCATTGCTGCCATAAAGTTAAACCCAGCAACAAAACTCAAGGTTTGTCTTTTTATTAGTGCTCTCAGATTGCAAACTGGGGTTGCTAAAGATTTAGCCATCCAACTACAGTTTGGACAATATATCACTGGATATTAATTCTGTAGATCAGGTTTAAACCCTAGAACAGCACTGTTCATGCACCAAAATGGATAAACCAATAATCAATATGTATGACAATGAGCAGCTAGATAAACCAGGAGATAACAGATCATATCTACACTGCGGCCTGACTGAAACAGCCCAAAAAAAGGCTTGAACAGCAGTGCTACTTTGGTCACAGGCCAATCACAGATCAATTATTAACTGACCTAAACAGCAGCACTTATATTCCAATTAACAGAGACAGGACAGCAGTAAAAAGATCATGTAAATCAACACCAAGTGCTATGTCATACACATCGATCCAGCAAAGAAATAAACCAATGAGCAGTGCTACTCTAGGTCTAGCAATTATACCTAATAAACAGATTAATAAGCCTCGAACAATGCAATCATCATCGAAAGCAGCACTCAGAGCCCACAAGAACAGTCGTCCCAAATTTGATTAAACGGCCTCTAGCTCAAGGCTAGTCCCCGAAGTAACCAAATCGGTCCACTGACGAGAAGGATTAAGAAAATACTTACGAAGCGTTGGGATCGAACCAACAAGCCGAGGCAAAGCGTGCACAAGCACTGTCCCAGAAAACAATTCGCCGTGCTATCAAGCACCACCGACGAAAAAGGTTCGAGATACGGCCGCCACTCCCCACGGCAAGCAGCCACGGAAAGGAGCCCGAGATGCGAGAGAACGCAGCAGAAGATCACGGCGACCACCCGTGGCCTCGGGAACCAGAGTCGAGAGGACCAACACAAAGCAGAAATGGCACCGGCCGGCGACGGCGCCGAGGCACCGGAGAAACAAAGAAGATCGCGCAGCCAAAAGTGAGAGGGAAAACCGAGAGAGTCTAGAGAGTCAGAGTGAGAGGAGCACGGGACTTCCCATATAGGCGGGTGAACCACCTCCCGAAGTCTTCGCCAGCTCTCCACGCCACCACGCGCAAAGGCGGAGGTCGAGGAACAACCGCGCCGCCACCAAACAACCGGTTTGAGAAACCCTTGCGAAGCCTTGACTAATGGGGCAGCGATCTTGCCCTTCCCTTTCTCTCGCATGGGCCAAGACCCACCGCCCATATAAGGGCAAAAGCCCAACAAAACCTCTATCCAAATGATCCGAATCGATCCGCTTTCACCCCTCTTGGCAGTCGCTCGATTGGGCCGTCAGGGAGTGGGCCATGGCAATGGGCCGTAATTTTATCCCCGACAACACTCGAGACATATGACATTGCTCGACGGTTTTCGTTATAGCCGTCGAGAAATGGTCCTATATCGAGGGTTTTTCCGTCAGCATCAAATCGATGGTCAATCCAGCGTATTTGAATTTTTTAAAATATGAAAACAACTATGTTGTTGGACAAATGCATTCCATCATCTATTATGCATCGAAACACATCGCTGGTGAAAAAACTAGGAAATTTCGAGCATCCCATGCGACGCCCCCCCCCAAACTCGGTGTTTTCCGGATAACCTCCAGGTTATCTTAGAATACGGTGAGATATAATATTTTCATACACCCAATAATTCATTCCGAATTCAAAAGGTAAAACAAAACATAAGTTTTAAATTCAAATATGTTACTAAAGGTCCAATTATAGTATTTCTCAGTTTTTTATAAATTAATTCTGTTATTCTCTAGTTTACAAATAAAATACTACACTTGAAAATGTATGATATCTCGACGGCTAACATCTGGATGTCGATAAAGACTGACGTTGTTCCTTTTCCTAACAGAAGGTTCATCAGTCTCGACTATCCTAAGAACTATCTATCGACGGGTATGTGTTGGCCGTCGAGAATAAGTTATTTATGTCGAGTGTTTTTTGGTGGCCGTTGAGACCTTGAAACGCACTCGAGACTACAGCCGTAGCCGTTTCCTGGTAGTACGTGCAAGGGCACTATAATGCGATGAAGCCATCTGTTTATATAGTTGCGAAACATATACGACGAATCGTTGAGACGACAGTTAAGTAACGAGAATAATGAGCATTGCTGTTTCCTATAAAAAATGGGGTTGTCCGCTCAAATGTTCGCTGGACGTTCTTCGTTCACCGCCGGACACTGTCTATTTGCATTTTTAATGCCTTCATGTGTATCAAATTTATAAAAGTTATATTAAAGTTACCTATACATGAAAGTTATATAAAATTTTGAGGCGTATATTTTTAATGTGGACAACTTCTCGTTTGAGCAACAGTTAATTTTATATATTTTTCAAAGCCCCAGCTGTGTATCAAATTAATGCCGTACGTTGTCCAGCCACATTGATATCATGGCGTATTTTGCATTTTTCAGGGTCTTAAAATGCTCGTATGGAATATTTTGCATCAAGATTTGTGCAGATGTAGGTTTCGTGTTGGGACCCAAAAATGGAATTGATTTTTGTCTTACCTATACTAGTATCTGGATCAAGTAAGCCAGTACAAGAAGATTTTAGAACATTGGATCAAATGATATCATCAAAATAAATTATTACATCAAAGTGCATATGCGATCGTGACAATTATCTATTATATATATAAAGGAGGGGAAAAAGAAGCCACCACATTCGTCCACATCATCCAAATTATTTCAGCCGTTCGATCAACGGTGGGACCAAATTATAACGGCCAAGATCAATCAAAGAAATTCTCACATAAATCAAGAAAAAAATAAAAGATCTATGCCGTTGATTTTATGGAGCCGGATTATAACGGCCTAGATTAAAAGAAGAATATTAGAAATTCGGATTAAATACTAAAGATGATATAATATGGTTATTTTATCCGTTCAATCAACTGTGGGACCAAATTATAACGGGATAGATTAATCAAAGAAAAAAATAAAAGATCTATGCGGCTTAGATTAAAAGAAAATATTATAAATTCATATTAAATACTAAAGTTGATATAATATATCAGAGATAAACTCTAAATCCGATCTGATATGTTAGAGATAGATTATGAGTTAGAGATAAACACTATATACCAAAACAAATCTAACCGCGCAAACGCGCGGACCACCTCGCTCATTACAAGTATTAGGCATGCAGACCTAGAACAATGAAAACATTTAATATAAGTTCAACTCCAAATAAAGTGGCAACTAAACGGATCCCACAGGCAAGCTATAGGGTGAGCGTCTAGATGTCATCAAAGTCGTAATGTTTGAATTTCAGCAGTAAAGTCCTACTCTTGGTACTCTTCTCCTTCAGACTCGTAACATTGCGATTCAGAAACTGCTCGTTGGATTGAACAACCCCACTATTAAAACACGAGGTTGAGTATATTTAACATACATGCAAACCAATTAACTAATATAATGTAGGGGTTTCAAGAAGCGGCTAGGTTTAAGGCTTAAAAGCTAGTTTTAAAGAATGTGCCGTAGCCATTTGAAAGCGTTTGGAAAGAGTAAAGTCGTCGTCATTTGGATACTTTTCCCACGTATTTGAGGCCTAAGGGAGATGCAATTTAAATTAAAAAATATCATCCGTTCCTATCCCACGTGTTTGAGGCCTAAGAAAGACACATTCTAAATAAAAGACTACTGTTCACTCTGATCCCATGTGTTTAAGGTCTAAGGGAGACACAATCACACAACGCAACGGGATCCCGTCCCGGACGGGATCCTCCCTGCTGACACGTGTCCTCGCCAGGCTCCCTTCGCCGCCGCTCGCCGCCTCCCTTCGCCCACCTGCTCCCCGTCGACCACGCTACTGTGTGTGAAGGAGGAGGAGGAGGAGGAAGGAGAGGCATACCTCGACGCCGCGCATCTCGCCGTCGCCGCCGTCGAGCCGCCGCCGCCACGGTTGGGGTTCGGGTTAGGGAATATGTGGGTTTCTTCGGTTGGAGAGGAGGTCGTGAGGCGGCGGACCGGCGTGGGAGGGCTTGTCGGGGCGGGGCGGAGGCGGCGGCGGCCCACGAGCCGTGAGGGCGGCAGCGGGTGGGCGGCGGTGGAGGGATCGCCTCACCCTCGGGTTAGGGTGGGCGGCGCGCCGGCTGCATGGAGGGGAAGGAGGCGGGGTACGGAGCAAGAGGCCGTATGGAGGAAGGGCATGGGGCATGAGGGCGGAGCGGCCGGCGGCGAGGGCCACTGGCCAGGAGGAGGAAGGAGGCGGGGTGAGGGAGGCGCGCGAGGAAGGGGGGGCGCGAGAGTGGAGGGGAGGGGGCGCGAGCGCGAGTGGAGGGGGTATCCCGTCGGGTTGGGGACCGACGGGATACCGTTACCTAGTAGCCCCCATCACACAATATATATATAAAAATCAACGTCCATTCCTATCGCATGTGTGTGAGAGGAAGCGTAGAGTTCAAAGTATAAGGAATTGTGCACCTTTCCTCCATCAGATGAGACTTTTGGATAAATTAATCAATGCATGCAACTTAATAGAATATGAATCTAGGTCATGATCTCTCTATTTAGCTACCTCTACTTTTCTCAATATCAAAGATCAAAACATACTTTTGTGTATTGCAATGCAATCTAGTGCATATATTGAGCAGTTTCCATTCCTCTGGCTTCTCAATTTTCCCTCATGAAAGCAAAAATAACCAAATCTCCTGGACCAACGGTAAGAAAATAAGAACACACCAAACTGTCACGACCAGCAAGGCAGCAACAGAAACACCGTGACAATGACATGGGATGAACATAGCAGAAGAACCGGCCGACGTCCAAATCGTGCTCATCTCCTAGCCAACCTCCTACAAGTCGTCGTCGTCGCCGCCGTCGTCGTCGTGTTCAGGCTCGTAGTCCTCCAAGACCCACCTCCCGTCGCGTCCCTTCACCATGCTCTTGTTGTGGTGCACCTTCCAGCCCACCGGCACGGGGTGCTCGTCGGCGAGGCAGTCGTCGAACTTGTTCACCAGCGCGATGTCCCGGTCGAGCACCAGCTCGAACCGCCCGTGCTCACCCTGCCAGCCGGCGACGCCGTGCAGGTGGCACTCGAGGTCGTGCGACCGCGACTCGTTGCCGTGGGGCTTGAGGAACGGCGAGCGGCGCGTGTCGATCAGCAGCTCCACGCCGACGTCGGCGTAGCCCACCGGCGGGTAGTGCGGGATGCGGTCCGGCTTGTTCCGGACGCGGAGCATCCGGAGGCCGGGCAGCCGGTGGAAGACGTCCCTGAAGCCTCGGTCGCCGGTGCGCGGGCTGCCGAAGACAACGGCGGTCACCGGGGCGCGCTTCCCGGCGGCGTCCGTGCTCAGGGTGGATTTGTTGTACGAGTTGGCGGCGATGTCGACGGCGTTGAGGGTGGCCAGGGTGGCGCCCAGGCTGTGGCCCACGACAGTGATACTGGTGTCCTCGTCCTTGTATTTGTCCATTAGCCTTGCTATCTCTGTCAATACCTGCTCGCCCAATAACTGCTGAGTACGGAGTAATTTCTAACAAAAAAGGTCTATTTTTGGTCACCCAACTATGAGCATTAATTTCTAACAATAGTCAAAGATGGTGCGATCAAAAGTGTTGCATGCATTTTAGCACATGTTTTTAATAAGATCCAAAGTGAACTATATGTTTTAGTTCCTCATGACTACATAAACCGTAAATAACATTCCTATTCTTTTAAAATTTACACATTTTTTTTTATTTTTTTACACCGCTATAATATTTTTAAAAATTGATATCATGTAATAAAATATTGAAACTTGTATAAGCTTGTAAAAATATTAGAACCTCAAATATCCAGCTTACTTTGAATTTTTAAAATAATTTCTTATCAAAATTTATATAACAGTTTGGTTAAACCATCGTTCACCAATCAAAACTATCATTGACCGCCAAATGACCACCGATGATAATCCAGGATATTGAAAATTTTGATATGGTGTGATAACATATTGAAAATTTTAAAAAATGATAAAATGCAATAACACATTGAAAATTCATATAAGCTTGTAAAACTATCATGGTCCAGGATCCACTTTTACTCGATATTGCAGTTTAAAGAAAAAAATCAATGGTCAAGATAAAAAATCTTTTCCACCTTCAATGCTAATATAAGCTCGATAATCGTATTATTGTTAAAAATAATAAATAATATGATATTGGTTTCCCCTCATTACAGATTTACAGGTCCATCCCACCTACATCTATGGTCTTTAGGTTGTACACTTGTACTTCGAGAGTTTGTGCGCAACCCCATTCCCATCTCCAAAGTAGGAGTTTTGTAAAAAAAAAGACAAAAGAAAAGAAAATTGCGCTGTTGCCCCCATAAACTTGCAGCGATTCTCACGTATCCCCCTTAACTTGAGTTTTACTTTCTCATCCCCCAAAACTTGTCTATGTTTACACGGTTGCTCCAAAACCGTTAAGGCAACCGTTAACTGCTGACGTATCGTTTATGTGACAGTTAACAGTTGATGTGCCTACCACATGGCGCTTACATGGCAGTCAATGTGGCTAGTTATTGGTAAAAAATTCATTAAAAATATAAAAATAAGAAAAATCATAAAAAATTAAAAATCATAAAAAAAACCCCAAAAAGGACAAATTCATATAGAAAATTGAAAGCAAATCATAAAAATTGAAAAAACATTTAAAAAATAGAAAAGAATAAAAACAACGGAAATCACAAAAATAGAAACAAAATAGATAAAAACATTAAAAAAAACTTGCGATTTTTTCCCTTTTTCAATTTTTTTTATTTTTTCGGATTTATTCTATTTTTTGTTTTTTTTACAAATCGTTTTTTCTGAATTGTTTTTTGTTTTTATGATTTTTTTTGATTTTATGATTTTTCCTATTTTTTAGAATTTAAATGTTTTTTTGAATTTTTTCATCAATAACTAGCCAAATAAACTGCCGTGTAAGCGCCATGTGGCAGACAAATCAATTGTTAACTGTCATGTAAGCGACACGTCGGCACTTAACGGTTGCCCTAACGGTTTTGGGGCAACCGTGTAAACATAGACAAGTTTAGAGGGGCGAGAAAGTAAAACTCAAGTTTGGAGGGCTACGTGAGAATTGCTGCAAGTTCAGGGGCAACAGTGCAATTTTATTTTTTTTAAAAAAAAACCATTTGTTATAAGGCGTCTGGCCTAGATGGCTTTACAGGCCTTTTTTTCGTGTTTGTTGGAACACGATTAAAGAGGACATCATCAATGCCTTTCGCCACCTTTATGACCAAAACTCTGCCTCGTTAAATCTGCTCAACACAGCCAACATCATCCTTTTGCAAAAGAAGGAACTTGGTCAGAAGCTGACAGACTTTCGCCCGATTAGTCTAATCCATAGTTTTAGCAAACTATTGTCCAAACTCCTGCCCAACAGATTGGCCCCTCATTTGGATAGCCTAGTCTCAAGAAACCAAAGTGCATTCATCAAAGGTCGTGCCATTCAAGACAACTTCCTTCACGTGCAGAACGCCATTCAAGACCATTAACGCAGGAAGACCACGGCTATCTTCTCAAAATCGACTTCTCTGCCTTCTACTCAGTTCATTGGGGCTATCTTCTAGAGGTTCTACAGCGTCTGGGCTTTGGCCAACGCTGGCGTATTTGGATCTCCTCCCTTCTAGGGTCGGCCTTCTCCTCCGTCCTTCTCAATGGCCCTCCGGGCCCCCTATTTATCACGCAAGAGGAGTTAGACAAAGGGATTCTATTTCGTCCATGTTGTTCATTTGTCCATTGATCCTATCCTACGGCTCTTTCTTCGGGCACATGAAAATAATGTTTTCTCTACTATCAACTCGCGGATGGTCTTCATGTAGACATTCCTATGCGCTGATGACGCAAGTATCCTTATAAATCCCATGCATAGTGAAATTGAGACAGCTACAAATATACTTGAATGCTTTGGGAAGGCCTTCGGACTCTACATAAATCTTACCAAGAGTGTTGCTCACCCGATCCACTGTAGGCCGGAAGAGTTAGATGACATCTTAATGTCCTTCTTGATGTGAGAGATTCCTTCCCCAGCACGTATCTCGGGCTGCGTCTTCACCAATGAAAGCTCAAGAAGGTGCAATTTCTCCCCTTAATCGAGAAAGTGCAAAAACGGCTTTAAGGATGAAAGGGGAGCCTCTTGAGCAAGGCCGGTCGGCTTACGCTCATCAACACTGTCTTCTCAGCTCTACCTACATACTTCCTATCGACTTCCCAATACCCAAGTGGGTTTCAAAGAGGTTGGACAAAATACGTCGAGCCTTTCTCTGGCGGGGAGAGGAGTCATCAAGTTATGGACACTAACTTGTCAATTGGCCAACTATGTGCCGACCAAAGAAGATGGGTGGCCTTGGCACCTTGGATCTTAAGAAATTTGGTACAACACTTCGTTTGAGGTGGTTATGGCTCGATTGGACTGGCCCATGTAGACTTTGGAATGGCTCTCCGGTACCTTGTAGTAATCCACATGCGTCACCGTCCAGAATGGCCAGAAGGCTAACTTTTAGCTGGACAACTGGCTACAGGGGTCGGCACTGTGCAACATTGTGCCCCACCTCTTCAACATCGCAAGAGAAAATGATCATACCGTTGCAGATTTCCTTACCAATGATAGGTGGATAGGCATGGTGCGACACCTCAACACGGTGGAACAACTTCAGAACTACCTTCACCTTTGAAGCCAACTTCATGGTGTAACGCTCACAGATGCGGCTGATGAGATCATTTGGACTCCAACTTCGGATGATTAGTTCACTAAGTCGGCCTATCGTCTCCAATTTTTGGACAACACGGGCTGGTCCTTTGCAGACACCATCTGGATGGCACAGACAGAAAACAAATACAAATTCTTTGCCTGGTCTCTCGCCCATGGACGCATCCATACGGCTGATGTCCTGACTCGAAAAGGATGGCCACACCAGCCCATTTGTCCTTTATGTCAAAATAATCCGGAAACCATCAACCACCTGACTCTCCATTGTTCATACTCTGAAGGAGTCTGGAATGAGGTTTTCAATCAATACCGTCAAACGCCTAGATGGACAGACAACGTGAGCTTCTGCGACTGGTGGATCGCGGCCTCTTCCCAGATAGCCGACAAAGCGGTCAAGAGGGCCCTAAATGGTCTCATAGTCTATACTATTTAGAATCTTTTGAACGAAAGAAATAGACACATTTTTCAGCATAAGAATCTTCCTTTCAGAACGTTGGTTGATAGAATTTTGAAGGAGGTGGGGGGATGGAGCATGGGGCTCCATGGGGGCTCCTTGTTGCCCAAATGTAATCCTTTTTTGTTCTCTAGCCGTGGCTAGGTCTTTGTACAGTGTATGATTTTCTTTTTCTTAATAAAATAGTAGAGCGTCTGCCCCGTTTGTTAAAAAAAGAAGGTTTTTTAGAAAATAAACAAGAAAGAGAAAGGAGGTCATGCTTGGTCTCCATTAGCCACAAAAAATATGTGGAAATGCATTTCCCAATTATTCAGACAGCCATCAAATGTCAGTGTACGCTCATTCCTCCCAAGTCCCAACTCCTTTAACCTGATACCGCTGCCGCCTCTCTCGATCACCCATCACTACAAAACATTGCTATTCATGCTGCTATCGTCATTTGTCGTCAACTCGCAACCGCCAAATCCTTCATGGCCTTGCCTTGCTGCACGCGCGTCGATCTACTGCCTCATTTGTAGTCACCATCCATTCCAGAACAGCCAGCACCATCTCCAGTCTCCATCCTTCACCTTCACCACAGGTGTCTGCATTCTCTTCTTCAATCTATCAGGCTATCACCTATTCACCTTCAGTCCTCCTCCCTTTCTAGTCGCTGTATTGTCTTGTATCTACCAGGCTACCACGTTAGGCTTAGCGGTTGTAACTCCAACACAACCTCTTAAACAGTTGAAGTTCAACTCAAAGTCCAATCTGTTTTCGCCGTGAATCTTTGGGTTTTATGCAGTGCATGGCCACAACGGCTCCATTTTCAGACAGTATGATTGGCTGGTGTTCTCTCGACTTGTCTCACTCAGTCACTCATCTATCACCTCGAAACTTTTAGTGACCTCGTTGCCGTGTGCCAAACAATCTGGTTAGTTAGTCCTGCTAGAAAACAAGATTAAAGCTCGAGCGCACGGCAAGTTTTATCATGATGAGGTAACTTCAAGGCACGCCTAAGTTGTTGAGATCATAAATCATTAAAACATACGGTTCATAGACGGAGACGGTATAACCAACTTCGTCATCCAGAGAGGGTTCGACAGAGAGCTTGGTCAACTGTCATGTTGTCACTGGATTAGAACGAGAGCTATCTATGCTGCAAACTTGCAATCTCCCCTTTTATTCTCTTAACTCGGAATGGCGATGTGTAACTGTAATCGACTTAAACGTGAACGAATTGAACTTTCTGCACGAAAAGGACCCTTCCAAGTTTCATCTAAACTAAATGGACTCTAAAATGTTGGAACATGAGTTAAAGACTGAAGAATGTCAGCCATTTCCTGAAAGGAAGGCAATAAAGGAAATGCCACATTGCCACCTAACCGGTTTGCAAGTTTTGCTTGGTGACTTGCAAATATTCAGTGATATATGTTCTGTCATCGACTACTGGTCAGATTTACCGATTTACCAAAGTGGTTTGCTAGGAAAAAAATGTCAGCCATCATAAGTAAACTAGTATATGAAGGATCGTATCAGGCTCAAGAAAGGCAGAGCAGTAAAGCATACGCACCTGCGTCCTGGCGCTCTGTTTGCTCAGCTCCGAGCCTTCGTCAGCGGAGGTGTACAGCGACAGGTACCCGCGGTGGACGGACGGGTCGGACCCGTCGGCGGCCTCCGGCCCGAGGATCCCCGCCGCCGAGGCGAGCGCGAGCTTGAGGTCGGCGACCCACTCCAGCGCCCGCTGCGTGCCGCGCCACGCCACGACGATGTCCCGCCGCCCGAGCGCGGCGGCGCCCTCGTCCGTGGCCACGGCCACGTACCCCATCCAGTTGCACTCCCGGGCGCCGCCCTGCCGGCAGAGCGGCCGGAGCAGCACCTTGCCGTGCACGTCGGCGCTGGCCGTCGCGTAGATGTACCGGGTCGCGGCGTACCAGCCCGGGTGGGACACGTCCACGCGCCGGAGCAGGTCGGCGCGCCGGTACCGGCACATGCCGGCGTTCGGTGAGCGGCGCTCCGCGATGAACGCCTCGTACGTGGCCACGATCATCTCGCCGTACGTGATGAGGCAGCGGCGGAGGTCGGCGTCCAGCGGGTCGAGCAGACCGTCCCAGCGGTCGCTGCCGTGCAGCTCCCTCCACCGGCCGGCCATGTCGCCCGAGAACATCGTCGTCACGGCGGCGAGGACGCACTGCTACCTTGGTGATCGATCTGGAGGCTCCTCTGGTCTGGCCTTATGCCTCCCTCTTGCCAACCTGCTTGTTTCAGTTCTGAGTTCTGACATCGTTAGGTTGACCTCGTAATTCTACCAAGTCTAGTTTTTTTTTTGCTCGCATGCCATTGCCACATGACAGTCGATCGGCAAAAGGAAAAGTTTTATGGATTCAGAGCAAAATGGGACCAACTGGATGAAGTGAAAAATTGGCTCAGTTAAAATTTGGCAGATTGTAACTGCGGTCTGTTTCCAAATTAGTACGTTGGCTAATAGAATGTACTAATCTCGGGTCTATCACATAACACTTGGGAAGATTAATACTTTACTTGTTTGTTTAGCAGCATAGCTTTTCTTTATAATGCTCTAGGATCAATTTCTCCTTGCTGACAACTTTTACGAAAGCTGAGATCATAAAGTAATGGTTCTGGCTTTATCACGGCCAAGGCCAATATATAGAACAAGAGGAACAATGGAGGGGAACGAGATCAATGAGTATCTTTGTGTGACAAAAAGATATACATTGCAGAACAACAATTACATGACAAAAAGAACATTGCAAAGACAGCAACAAAAATAACAATTACATTGCACAAAAGGAGATTTTATGTCTAATCCAATTACTCAACACAGGGAAGAAGAAGGAGGTCATCACCTTCGATCTGGGACCTTCCTTGGCGCCTACAGTTTGAGGGAAGGGTATGGTGGTCGGACCTGTCAAGATGATCCCAACGGCGGCCGCCTTGTACGTCGCAGGTGATCCATTGATTTAGTGGCACATCCCAAATTCCCAATATGGGATACACGAAGGGGGAGAAGGAAACTTGGAGAGAGAGAGACTGGGATGAGGAGCCCAATGGACCAGGATTTGGACCAGATATAGGAATTTATTGGGTCATTAAGAAGCAAATCTATGCATCCTAGTGGGTTTGGTGGCTCTTAATTTGCGATTAATTTGGACGCGCCTTTGAAATAGATCTGTCAGTTCCTCTCTCTTCGCCAAATTTGACGCATAAAATTTTGATACCAGGAATAGGACATGACTAAGAAGGACACGAGGAGCTGCCAGACAACGGTGATTCATATATAGGCTGTTTGGTTGCCTGCATACAAGAAGTTTTGTATTTAGAGAAGTGTATACAAAACTAGGGTGTTTGGTTGTCTTCTCACCCATCTGAATCAGGCTCTCCAGATGCAAAACTGGGCGTTTCCCCATAGCCAGGCTCCGCGGATGCCTCAACAACCATGTGCGTGACACATTTGATTCATTTATTTGCTATATCTTTTGATTAGTATTTTTGATTACCGAACTGATTTCAAAAATGGGTTATTGATATTTTTTCAAACAAAACGCGACCACACTTGCCATATAAATTTTAAAAGTTTAAAATTTTCATTTTTGAATCTATTTATTTATGAGACTTTCTTTGGATTTTTTTTATTTTTGTAATTGATTTTTTGTTGTTTTGATTTTCTAGAATTTTTTTTAATATGTTTTATCTCTCTTTTGAATTTCTCCATGCCATTCTCTCCTTAGTGCAGTCAATCAAACAACATCTCTACGCAGTTTGTACAATCTCATACACCTAACCAAACAACAACCATTTGCATCATCTCAACCTAGCTCCAACCAAATTTCTACTTTCTCATACAAATTTTGGTTCAACTAAGAAAAGCAACCAAACAAATTTAATAGTTTTAGGTAGTTTTAGTATAGTTTTTAGGTTGTTTCGTGTATTTTTTATATATATTTTCATGTAATTTCAACAGTGGTATCATGCAATTTAATAAAAGTTTCTTATAATTTCAAAAGTTTTATATGGTTTTACATAGTCTAGAAAGTTTCGTGTACTTTCATGTTAATGTTATCATAATACATGCTGACGCCAGCCATACGTCCTAGTGTAAAGTAGCTCCTTCACTGGAAATGCTACGAACGAAGGATGACCCATTCCTTAGCAATTTCTGAAGGATATGTCATTTTTTTTAACTTAGGCCTACATTGTTCTAAAAAACTTGGGTGAGCGTCAGACGTCGGATGTCCGATCCGTCAGACCGATGACGCGCCATCACTACAACTTGAGAAATGCCTACTGAAACTTGAAAAAATAACTGATAAAACTTGACAACTTGATGATGAAACTTGACGTTGACAGTTTGAAAAGTTTTACGAGTATGAAATTCAAGTTTTAATAGGCAAAAACCAAGTTTTAGTAGACAATGGCCAAAGTTTCAATCATGAAATCCAAAGTTTCGATGTTAAAAAACCAAAAGTTTCGGCGGACAAAAACCGAAGTTTAAACTAAAACAAGTTCAAGTTTCAGTAGCAATAATCGAAATTTCAAAAGCTAAAAATGCAAAGTTCTGATTCTTCCCTAGATCCGACGAGCCTCTACTCCGTGCTCGTCGAATACAACCACAAAAAGCAAAAGACATGTTTCGTATCAGAAAAAATAAAGGATATCTCCTACTTACCTTCTTCTTCCCTGGATCCGGTGAGCCCCCACCCCGAGCTTGCCGAATCCGATCACCAGCAAGCTTGCTCCGTTTCGCTCTCTGTCGGCGTTGGAGCGCGGATGAGACAGGAAAAAAAGAGAGAATGAGAGATAAGAAAGAGAATATGGGAGACGGTGTCGGAGCGCGGATGACAACCATGTGCTCTCGCGATTCGCACAACAAGCGTCGAGCGCATGCGTGAAGAAGCTAAGAGAAATGGTGCAGGCGACGAGAAGCAAATGATGCGGCGATGGAAGCTATACAAAAGCCTGGGACAAAAAAAAAATTGGGAAAAAAAATTGGGTCCCACCACATGGTGGCTTGGTCTTCATGTGGGGGGTTGCGCGTTCTGATCCGTCCGACGTTGGACGCGTGTCCGACGCTCCAATAGTCAGGATGGAATTGTTTTCGAAAAACTTAAAATCGTCTATAAAATTTTAGTAATTTTATAATTTTTTATCATCCAACAATATAACTCCAAACCTTTCCCATATATGAAGCAACCCTTTCTACTGTCCTAACCCACCACAACTTCCACCCGATCCACCCAGCTGCACATGTTTGGCTGCCTCTTTCCCTCAGCACTGTATGCCTTCCTTCTGTTTGATGCCTACTGTTGGGTCCACCTCCACTTCCTCCCCAGCCGCATATGTTTGGCTGCCTCCTTTCTTCGGAGCTTGTTTGATCGGAGGGAATTAGTGCAAGGAAATGAAAATTGAGAGATATCGGTTATAATTTTTTTGATTGGTTGATAGGAAATGAAATAGAGAGTTAGAATTTACAACTTAAATAGAGAGAATTTACTTTTCTGCCTCGTCTTAGAGAATTCAAGTCCCACTTGATTTCCTTGCTCCTTCCTATTTCCCATACCGCCAAACAGACTAGCACTGCTATGCCTTCTTCCTATTCAGTGACAACTATTGGGCCCACCTCCACCTCCTACCGTCTCTTAAGTTCTTGTTCTCGTTGATCTTCTTGTCAACCCTGACCATCACCCATTCATTCTCTAGCGAGCCATGACTGAGACATCGTCGAGCATGTACAATGATTGAGACAATAGTTCTTTAACTATTATTATATCACATAGAGACAACAATAGAGATAGTATACATAATGGTGAAGATGGCTGCACGTTTTTATAGATAATTTCTCCTCAAATCATCAATTAGCTGACATGGCATTGCTTAGAGATGATTTAGAGACTGCTGAGATGCACTATTGTACTTCTAGGTTAGGAAGGCACGGTAAACCCCAAACTGTATCGTTGGAGTATGAATCATGCAGATCCTAAGATGAAAAAGTTCAGCTGTACTTTTTGTTGTTTTCTGGTGACTGCCATATAGCATAAGTGTTCAAATATTCATATTTTTGTTTCTGCAATTTTTGTATTTTCATAAGTACTTTCGTTTTTTTTATACAAGTGAATGTCAGAATATATTGATATCTGATTTTACCACATTAATATTAGCAAAATCAATCTAGTAAGGTTTCAAAGGTGAATTCAAACATACAGAATGAGTTTCCTCACTCAAATAGACGAAACACAAGAGGAAAAAATCTTCCTCTTTTTTTGAGCTCGTTGGCTGTAGCTTAATGTGCTAGTAACATAGTTGCATCAGGTAAAACACACGAGCTGCCAGGATAATAATCAGTCATCATCCTCATGGTCGTCCAGATGCCACCTACCATCATTGTCTTTCACCATACCTTTGTTCTGTAACACCCACCAAGATGTTGGAATTGAATACTCGTTCTTCAGTGCATCTTCATGTTTATTCACCAATACAACGTCTCGATCCACCTCCAACTTGAACCCTCCACTGCTCCCCTGCGTTCCGGCAATCCCATGCATGTAGCATTCCATGTCGTGCCATGTTAAGGGATTCCCGGGGCCCTTCAGGTAGGGTGATTCCCCTGTGTCGATCATAAGCTCTGTGCCAACATCGCAATATCCTAGTTTTGGCCAGTTTGGGACCACATCAGGAGAGTTCTGGATACGGAGCAATCTCAAATCTGTTGCATTGTCAAATGCTTTCTGAAAGTCAGAGTTGCCCACCCTAGGGCTACCAAAGACGAAGGCGGACACAGGGCTGCTCTTGTTGTAGCTGTTGCAGACGATGTCAGCGGCGTTGATGGTGGCCAGAGCTGCACCAAGACTGTGACCTGTTATAGTAATGCTAATCTCCTCGTGCTTGTACGCATCCTGTAGCCTTTGGATCTCTTTCAACACCTGCGAAAAGATTTTTAGTATGAGTGTATGACCAATAAAAGCTCATTTCCATACGATGAGCAAATAAGAAGCCACATCATCAAATAAGCAGAGTCAAGGAGAACTGGATGCATGCAGGAACAATACAATTTAATGTTTACTTTGTTAAAAATACCATTTCTAAGATAATTGGAAAAATAAAACGTTCCAGCCTCTACTATTAAAAGTGCTGTGGTTCCAGCAATCGAAACTTGTCTTAGAATGCACTAGGTATGTTCTGTCGTGATTGTCTTTCTGACTTTCTGTAGGTAAAGCTTCCGTTGAATCCAAAGTGGTATCATCTACTACTTGAAACCATCATGCTTCCTTAGTGAAGTAAGGTAGAGTAGAAAAATATCAATGATTCCACTGGGGGAAATAGGTAGGGTGACTTGCTTTTCTTGTTTTTATATAGTGGGCTGATATATCAACATGGACAAACTAATCTTTATCATTGTTTGTTGAGGCAGTTTTAGTGCTTTCCATCATTTTGTGTTGCACTGGCACCCAACTACACTAAAATGGACAACAAGAATACATATAAATGGTGAGCACAGGGATGCAACAGCAATGCAGACAGAATGCTTTTCAGTGTAGTGTAAGCAAGCTGTTGATATAAATCTTCTTGTTTCTTTCCTTTGCTTCACTTTAAATGAAAGAATACCTAAAACTTTTTGTGAGCGAATACTTAAAAACTTCAAACTCATGTTTTACAAACTATATTCTACTTTAGATACTGGGGTTTAACTCGCACGCAGATTAACAGGTATTTGCTTGGGAAGATGTTGGTTTAGTCAATATACTAACACTTTAATGAATAATAACATGATTTACCTGGTATCTTGCACTTTGTTTGTTGTACTGCGACCCTGGATCAGCACTTGTGTAGACAGAAAGCCAACCTCCGTGCACACAGGGGTCATCGGTACTGCCTGGCCATACTAATTCTGAAGCAGGCACCAAAGAAATATCAAGGTCATCCATCCATTCTACCATCCGTATTGTCCCACGCCAAGCCACCACCACATCCCGCCTGCCAAGGACCTCCTTACCCTCGTCTGTGGCCACAGCAACAAACCCCATCCAATTTGACTGCCTGCTCCATGCAGCCTTTGAAAATGACTTTATCATGAACCCATCAGGCAAGCTGACTGTGCACATTGCATATATGAACTTTGTAATATCATAGAAATTAGGGTTTGATACATCCACCCTGTTGAGAAAGTCCTTCCGGCTGAAAAGGCAAGACCCAGCATACCTTGATCTTCTCTCTTTGTTTAGTCCAGTGTAGGCTGCCTGAGAGAGCTCACCGTAGTTGATGATATTCTTCCGGAGATCAACATCAAGAGGATCAAGTAGCTCCTTCCAGTAATTCACACCATTGAGCTCTTTCCATCTATTGGCAATGTTTCCAAGACCTCGTAGAGAGCTCAACTTTGCCATGTGTCCTTCAATTTGTGTTGCTTGATTTCTTACAAGCTAAAAGAAACCTCAACTTCAGATTCCATTTGTACATATATATAGGCATGCTGCTAGACTGATAGCTTCTCCATCAAATCTCAAAGTTCAATATGGATGTAGAAGAGGAGCTGCTGTCATTCTCAATCCCCACCAATCCACCATCCAACTTGGCAACCATCCATCCTGGATTTCAAAGCATAGAGAAGCTTGCACGGATCAGACAAGGCCTAAAAGAACTCCATCATTCAATTCATGACACCTGGCTGGCACAAGACAAACAAGTCAGGAAGGCAAAATAACATGCATCATACCATCTTTGTGTGCCTCTCAAGAGAAGGGTTCACCATATAGGACTCGCAATGGACATTGGACAGTGTCTCCACTCTCCTGTGCAGGAAGTTTACTCTGAGAAAAGATGCAAGAGTATATGTACTCATGGTTTGCATTCTTCAGATCATTCTGACACTAAAATCTTTACTAACCATGTTTATTAAATACGATATATAATCACGCCTATCTCCTTACCAGAAGAATTACAGAAAATGACCATACAACATGTATATTTCTGTTCATGAATGGATAAGGGTTGGATGTAACCAACAGTTTGCACTGCTATTGAGTATTCACAACATGCATGCCAGAAAGTTGCTGCATATTTGAGATGACATGTCCTGATAGTGAGTACTAGAAGCAAGGATTTGGTGAGGAAACTCCAAGGTGATCTTGAAAGCCACTCCATTCCAGAGAGGATTTCCATTTTTTTTAGCTTCAGGCAGGTCTAGCTGGTTCAAGGTTTTTCCATAGTAGAAGTTCTCTTTTTGTAGAAGCAAATTGTACACCTCTAGAAAGCTATGACATGGTAAAGCCACAAATACAGATAAAAGCTCAGCTATTTGTGTTTCACTTGCAAACCATAGTTTGTTAAGATACTTAGCAGATACTACAAAGTCATGACCTAATAATTTCTGCAAGATATAGAAGCAACCAGCCAGATATAGCTAATCCTATTTTCAGTTTACATCACATTGTTTAACAGATGTCCCAATAAGAAAAGAGAAATTTGACATCTTGATTTGAACTTTGGTTTTGCGCGTGATATTTTTTTATGAAGTACATGGTTTTGTGTCTCATAAGCAATGATAGTATGATACAATAAACGAATTGCATTGAACATAACAAAAACAGATGATAACAGGATAAGAAGCTCGACTCTTCCATGCCACATCATCTTATGTTGATTCCAATTGGTGCAGGGGTAGGTGGTGTTACAACCCGTCCAGTGGATAGGGTATACTATAGGCGACATCCTGCTCGCCGGTAGGGATAAGAGGGAAGGGTTGTTAGTTAGTTCAGTCTGTTAGCTAAGTGCGGGCTGAGTTTGTTGGTTGTTAGTCAGTTGGTTGCGTGAGTAGTGTGGGGGTATAAGAAGGAATAAGAGTTGTAACCTGGGCACGTTTTGATGCCATAATCTAGTAGAAGGCGGTGGCTCCGAAAACAGCCAAATCTCAGGCGCGTGCTGCCGCGGCGAGTTCCTCGTCCAGCAGCTTGCGATCCGGCCACCGGCTGGGTGCCCGTGCATACGAGCAAGCTCATCCCGAGTCTGCTCGTATCAGGTAGCTTGTCCGATACATCAATGATTCTTCTATGAATGATGATAGCAGCGTAAGAAGCTCTATGCTTCCATGTTGAATCACTTTATGGTGACTCAAATTGGTGCAGGTCTGCACGGGTGGTTAGCTTGTCTAATACATCAATGATTCTTCTGTGTAACAGAATGCGCCAGAACAGTCTTGCTCAGATCATTAAACTGAGATTGACCATAAATATATCCTGTCTGAGGAAATGTCTTACAAGACCATATGTGAGCCCAGCAATTTCAGCTAAAACGTTATGAGAAAAAAGAGTTGAATCTTTTTGTAATTTCACTGAAACTGAAGAGGTGTCTTGACTTAGGGCTTGGACGGTTATATGTGCTCATTGTGTATTATTGGATTAGTCAGAGAAAATAATCCCCCATATCGCACACAGCTTGAACCAGTTGATTTCACATGTTTGCCAACCCATTTTTGATATTCACTTGGACATAACAAAATCTTCATGACAAAAGTACATGTTCCATCCCTCATGTCAGGATAAGCTCATATGAATCTATAAATATATGTTATTGATTGCTTCCATAAGATGATATCACAAGTTCCTCTGGCATTTAGGCAGGCATACCCCTAATCCCTCATACCTTGTTTTTCTGACATTGTTGCACAATATGCTATTTACAGTTAATCTGCTGCACATGTATGGATATTACAAAGCAGAAGCCCTAGTGTCATGTTGACTAAGCATTACTTATGCCATCAATACTTGTATCCAGAAATCACAACATTCAACATACTCAGAATGTTTGAAACGTTGCCCGAAGAAACCCTGAAATTAAAGGTAAAACTTTCGTATCATGCCAAAATCACATATCATTATCCATTATGTGTTTCATATCTGCCATTGAAGACCAAATTCACAAAGATTCATTAATCAAGGGAATGCGCTCCAAGTGGCAGGCACTGTTGATCACATCATATGAAGTAAATTGTCTATGACGAACAAGATGAAAGAGAGTGAGGTACATCTATCACCAGAAATCTCTGCAAGAGCACACTCCATCTTCAAAGCGGTGGAACCGACGGTTATCCCTGAGAACCACAACCCTTCTTGTACACTTACTGAGATACTTAATAGCATTGTGGCAATCATCACACACTCGTAAGTTCTTCATGACCCGGATTGGCACACCTTCTGGAACAATAAGAATCCCTAAACCTATTGCTAGCCTTTCACTGTGATACCTTACAGTTGTCTGTTTCTCATCTTTGTCCACATCCTTAACCACAGCACTAGTGTCTGCCACATAACCAGCTGCCTCCATCTTCTCACCAACTTTCTCCAGCACATTGTAAATTTCATCGCTTCTTGGATGTCTCCTGCAATTTGACACAAAGGTATGCACCTTCCCTGCAGCTTCAAGCCAGCTAAGTCCAGTCTCTTTCCGTACACCTGCATCACGCATTGCCTTCCTTGCAAGTGCTGCATCAACATGCCTTCCTGCAGCTGCATATGTGCTTGACAAGAGCATGTGTGCACCAGAGCTGCGAGAACCTGTCTCAAACAGCCTCTTTGCAGCAATTTCTGCAGTGTGAGCATCCTTAAACATGCGACATGCCATTAGGAGTGCACCCCAAACAGACTCAGATGGTTCCATGGGCATCGACTCAATAAGGTCCAGTGCTTCACTTATACGTCCTACACGACCAAGTAGGTCAACCATTGTAGCATAATGCTCATCTTGTGGCTCAAAACCGTACTCATTCATGAGGGAAAAGTATCGCTTCCCTTCGTCAACAAGACCAGAATGGCTACAAGCAGTTAGTAAACACAGGAAGGTGATGTTGTTGGGTCGGAACCCAGAATTCTGCATCTCCACAAACCGTTTGAATGCCATGGTGGTATGCCCATGCTGAGCAGATGCAATAAGAACTGCATTCCAAATCCCAAGGTTTCTTTCAAGGGCTGCACTAAACACCTGGTAAGCACAATCCACAAGGCCACACTTTGAGTACAGTGAAACAAGTGAGCTACCAACAAATGGTGATGCGTCAAGTGACGTCTTTATGGACCGAGCATGCACCTGAGCCCCAAGCTCAAGGAGTGTCGCTGCAGCGCACACACGTACAATGCACGAAATTGTGAAGTCATTGACCTGCACAGCCTCCTCGAGTGCTAACAAAAAGATCATCAGAGCTGCTGGATGCATTCCAGCATCAGCGTACCCACATATCAGCGCAGACCAGGAAACAACATTCCTCTCCGGCATTTCGTCAAACAGCTGGCGGGCGTCCCGAAGACGGCCGCACTTGGCGTACATATCAAGAACCGCCGAACCGACAAACACGTCGCCGGCGAAGGGTGTCTTCAAGGCAAGGCCATGGAGAGCATGCGGGGAGAGCGGCGGGCGCGAAGCGGTGGCGACAGCAGCGACGGCCTTGGCGGCGGAGGGGATAGAACGGTCGGTGGCAGGGACGCCGGCCGCGAGCATGCGGCGAAAGGCGTCGAAGGCAACGGCGGGGAGGCCATTCTGGGCGAAGGAGGATATGAGGGAGGACCATGCGGCGGCAGGGGGCGGAGCGGGGAGGTCGAGGAAGGCGCGGAGGGAGAGGTCGGGGAGCCCGCAGCGGGAGTAGAAGGTGAGGAGGTGGTGGGCGAGGAGCGTGTGGGAGGAGGCGGTGGCCGGGAGGTGGCCGGCCTTGAGGAGGTGCCCGTGGAGCTGCTTCCCCTTGGGCAGCGAGCGGACGGCGGAGAGCGCGACGAGGAGGTCGGCCAGCGAGCGCGCGCAGGCAGTCGGCGGCGCGAGCGCCGGGGTCATCGTGCCATCGCGGACAGTCACGACTGAAGTGGCGCGGCTTAAAAATATCACGCGTTTGGGCCGTCTGGATAGTGTTGAAATTGGGAATGCCGAGTATCAGACAGACCTGGCCAACGGGCTGAACCAGGCCGGCCCGGTCTCAACACGGGTTCGGTTCACACAATGAACCAACAGGCCGCCCCGGTTTTATTGATTGATTTATCATATATATATATAGACAACATATCTAGTGCAAATGATTATTCAGTGCTAATATGCTAACAGTAGATCTGGACCATCAGACCCACAAGGAATGGGGCAGATCTGATAAGGTGGAAGCCTCTTTTCATTTAAAAAGTCAGGGGGATTTTTGTGAAAGTGTTTAAGTGAGAAAAGTGGCTTACATCTCTTTAGATCTGGGCTGCTCCTGATGGATCTGATGGCCCAGATCTATTGTTAACATGTTAGCACTCAATGGGCATTTGCACTGATATCGCCCTCATATATATATATATATATATATATATATATATATATATATATATATATATAGAGATAGGCTAGCGGGGTTTTGAAATCCAAGATGCCTAATAATCGATCTGAGCAGTTGATCTTGTTAATCATTTGAAATGTAGCCATGACCAAGTTTTGTATTTTTAAATTTATTTACTATTTATTTCATATTTTTAAAAATCACTTTTTGGACGCATCTACCACTAATTGGAAGGCCGATTTTTGAAAATAGGAAACAAATAATAAATAAATTAAAAAATACGAAACTTGGTCATCGGTTACATTTCAAATGAGATTTAACAAGATCAACGGTTCGATCATTGTTAGGCATCTCGATTTCAACACGATCGGGTGCACTGAGAGATCCGTACACCCTAGAGCACGCTAGCTCTCTCTCTCTCTCTCTCTCTATATATATATATATATATATAAAATAAAAAATCATTATATTTCACAAATATACATTATAAATTAAATAAATATATTGTTTATCTAAGAATATATACATAGAAATACATATATTGAATTAAATAAATATTCTACCGCATCGAACCGAACCGGGCTAACACTATGCAAACCGAACTGGACCGGTCCAACAGGCCGAGGTGCCGACCTAGATTCGGTTCGGTTCACCTAACCGAGCTGGCCTAGTTTGATGAATAGTACGAGGTAGCCCAGTTTGGTTCGATCATATCGACCCATTTGGCCAGCTCTATCAGACTGGTAAATCACTGTACTACACAGATTATCAATTTTTGGTGAGAAAGATGAATACAGATTGACTATTGAGTTACGATCAAATTGAAAGAAGGTCAACTTTTTGACGGAGCAGAGCGAACGCCCATCGTCGAGAGGCTTGGGTCAGAGCGGAGGGAAGTCTAAAGTGGCCCATCAAGCAAGTTCACCCCTCCACCAAGGACGCCTGGGGCTGCGGGGGGTGCGTTGCCAGGATTCGCGATCTCACCGAGCAAGCTGTCTTCAAATGAACGCCCGACCACATCTGGATTCTGTTTTCAACGTTCGACCACTCGTTGGAAAGCTAACGAGATAAGCTTTCCAAGGGATTCAGTTTCATCTCAAAATTCCTTTTGGATCAATGGGGATCACCTCCAAAATATGTCCACGAGAAGATCGCGTCTTTTTCTTAGGTTCACTTCGACTAGCACCAGTTGTCAGCGTATTTTTCTGCCGCTAGACTTGAAGATTCAGAGATTCGGCACGGGAGTAGCACTGTTGCGCCTCGAACCGTCCTCGAGCTCCCAAGAACAGTATGAACACAGCCATATACCCAGGTTCGGGCCCCCGAGGTGGGTAATAGCCCTACTCCTGCTTGAGCGCTAGCTCTATGTGTGTATTGCCAGGGAAATGAGGTGGGAGGAAGAAGAGATCAGCCCCTTTTCCCGTGGTGGCTTGGCCCCTTATATAGTGTGGGTGAGCTCGAACCAACGGGGGGAGAGAAACAGGGGTGCATCTAGCCTATTACATGATCAATGTACTGGCAGGTATACATTAAATGCCGTGTAGTCGTAGCCGCCTGCTACGCACGTCCCGCTGCCATGTCGCGTCCCATCGGTGGCAGGTGGGGCCCAGAGTTCCGTCGACCCTGCCAGCTACTCACGTGGTCGCCGATGCGGTGCGGGGCCTGATTGCCCGCCTGCTTGCCGATCTGCCACATGTCCTGGTCGCCGATCTGTCGTGTATCATGGCCGAAGCGGTGGCCTGGTCGCCCGCCTGGCACACGGAGGGCTCGCCCGCGTGCTGGGGCCCGGTCTCCGGCGCAGGAGTCTGGTCGCCCCGCCGCCGAGAGTGTCTTGTGCCTCGGGGCCCGGGCCGAGCGATGGGGCACGTGCTCGCCATCCACTCGGAACTGCACCGGTCTTCTTGGTCCTTCTGGACGACTCCGTCTTCTAACCCCCTTCTGGAGGAGGTGGAGAGGACACCCCGGTACCTTATGTACCGACAAGAGCCCAGGCCATACGCCTGGGCAAGCCGAGCTCGACGTCCTTCCGCTCGGGTCATTGTCGACGCTTCGGATGCACCTCAGGTGGGCTAGTTCTCGCGATCGCTACCGGTCTTCTTCTTCAGCCGAGTAACCCCTGGAGCCCCCGAGCATCCTGCTAGGGGTGATTCACCTGTGTCCAAACAGATCACCTCTCCCCGCACAGGCGGGGGGGGGGGGGTTATATCACACTTTTTACACAGAGGAATAAACTGAAGTTACTGGAGCACTAAAGCCGCTGCGGTGTTGCCAGTGGGTGTCACTATGTCGTTTCCCTTCACCTTTCTGAACTTACGCCCTTGCGGTCTCTCTGGACCGGACCAAAACATCGTAAGGTATAAGGCTGCAGGTTTCCGGGAGTGGTCGTAGGCCAGCAGTGCTTGCGGAGCAGGCTGCCTAGTGCACTGTGCCAGACACGACCCCCCAGTCGCCCTCCCTTTCCTGACACGAATGTTAGGCATCCCCTCTTACCGTCAAGGGGCCGTCAGGCTAGAAACAGAGACGACAATCGTGCAAAACCAACACTGGCAACCCACGGACTAGGCAACCGATCGCCAAAAGTTTTAGACAGAACGTTCTGCTGAAAATGAGCGCTTATTCCTTAGGCATCTGGTTACTTCAACCCTTATGGCCTCTCCGCAAACCGACCTTAAACGTTGCGTGGCGAGAACTTAGCTTCCGGAAGTGGTCTAGACGCTGGTGCCGTCGTTGGCGCAGAGCCCAGACCGAGCAGACACACCAGGCTAGAGCACGCCCTCCGTCCGCCTTGCCTCGCCCAGCGCAAGTTTAAGCGTTCGCCTTTGCTACTAAGGGGCCATCAGCCTTAAGTACTTTCTCGCTACCAGTTTTCAACAGAATGTTTTCTAACAGACTTTTTAAGGTGAAAAACAGATGCTCACAGAGAGACAGAACTTATCTTTATATTGTAGATGGCTTTGTACATCGTAGCCCTCGACGGTGGCGGACATGTGGACGAAGCTGCCTCCTCCCTGAACCGGAGGCCGAGGCAGTCGCATCGTCGTCCCCACCAGGGCTGTGGGCTGCGACGGACGGTCGCGGAAGCCTTCTTTCGATGGCCCCGACCGAAGCATAGGCGAAGCTGTTCCCTCCCTGAACCGGAGGCTGAGCCAGCCGCATCGTCGTCCCCACCATGGCCGGGGGCTGCGACGGACGAGGTGGTTTTACAGCTCCCGGGCTGGTCGTCGGGATCGCTTGGCTTGCCCTCGGCACACCTAGCATCCCTCACCAGCTTGCAGGCATCCTGGAGGGCAGCAGGCTGGCCGAACAAGCCGGCTCCCGCTCGTGCCTTCTAGGATATCAGAGAGCGGCTGCTTCCCTCTTCTCGAGCGATGCACTTCAGAGGAATCTCAGATGTAGAGCTTGGCCTTTCGCTCGTACTTCCCGGCTGACGCATCGTCGTCGAGGACCACTTAGACCCGCAGGATGGCTCAGACCCGACAACCGCAGACCCTCCCGGCCAAGGGTGGCAAGCGCCACGGCGCTCGCCGATATACTCCGCCTGGCCTGACGTTTCTACCTTAACCGCCTCAGCAGTTGTTCCACCTTCCCTCCCTAAACTGGAGGCTGAGGTAGCAAAGACGTCGTCCCCACCAAGCTCGGGGGCTGCGACGGGCGGTCGCGGAAGTCTTCTCTCGAAGACCCCGACCAAATAGTAACTTCTTCGTCTTCAGACTTCGCTTGATGCCGTCGAGAACACAGCTCGGAAACAAGCATTTCATCATGCACAGCACCACCACACAAGATCGCCATGGCACGGCCGCCGAGCTTAGTCCGGACGAGCGAGGAGAGCCGAGAGAGCAGCCTCCATGCCGCTTATTCCGCTTTGGACAAGGAGGAGCGCCGCCAGGCGCTGCTAGACTGCGAGAGCGCCGTCGGGCGCCGCTGGACAGGGAGGAGCGCCGCCGGGCGCTGCTGGATGTGGAGGAAGGCCAGAGGAGGCCCACGCCGCTGGCGGGCACGCCGCCGGGCGCTACTGGACACCAGAGGAGGTCCACGCTGCCCAGTACTGAACGAGGAGGAGCGGGGGGAGCCCCCAGCCGCCGGTTGGAGAAGGAGGTCCACGCTGCCGCTCGCTGATGGAGGGAGTCGGGGAAGAGCCGCCGCGCGCCCCCACCAAGGAGGAGGAGGAACCGTGGGGGAGGGCCGCTCACGCCGCCGACCGCCGAGGAGCCACGCCTGCCACTGCTGGAGCTCGCGCCAGAGCTCAAGGCCAGAGGGGAGAGCGCCGGAGAGGGGCCGACCCACGCCGCTGGTTGGAGAAGGCAGCCCGCGCCACCGTTGCTGCAGGAAGAGGCAGCGACCAGAGGGAGCCCATGGCGCCGCGCCACTGCAGGAGGAGGAGGCCGTCGGAGAGAGACTCGCTCCCGGCACCGCTGGAGAAGAGGAGACGAGGCCGAGCGGAGGCCCCGCACCGCCAGCGTTGCTTGAGGGGGCGGAGCCGCCGCCGGCGCTGCTGGAGGAGGCGCCGAGAAGTTGCCCCGTGCCGTCGGCCGTTGGAAGCTGAGGGGGCCGGACGCCACGTGGAGGGAGCCAGGCTCCGCCGGCGGCTAGAGGAGCTCCCGACATTGGTGCTTGCTGTAGAGGAGGAGCGGCCGTGGAGGAGGGCTCCACGCCGTCGGCGCCGCTGGAGAAGAAGGCGGCCGGAGGGAAGCCGTCTCGCACGCCGCTGCTCACAAGGAGGACGAAGCCGGCGCCGGCTCTGCTGTTGGAAGGAGGAGAACCGAGGAGCCGTGGGGGAGCAGCCCCCAAGCCGCCGCCTCCCCTGGAGACCGGAGGAGGAGCCCGAGGGGGCCCATGCCGTTGCTGAGGAAGGAGGAGGTGTGGAGGCCGCCGCCTGCTGCCTCTCCCATCCCGACCACCTTGCCCAGCCGTCGGGCTGGATCTGGAGCCCGCCTCTCAGATCTGGAAAAGGGGAACTGGCCCTCTGCTTAGCTCTCGGCCTCCGCCCTCAATCCCCTCCGATTCTCCCTGATTTCTAGCTCGATCTGTATGCTTCTGACCTTCGATTTTGGAACTTCCACCACCGATTTTGGGAAGAACTCGAGGGAAAGAGGATTCAACACCTACCCCCCTACCTGGCACGCCACTGTCAGCGTATTTTTCTGCCGCTAGACTTGAAGATTCAGAGATTCGGCACGGGGGTAGCACAGTAGCACTGTTGCACCTCGAACCGCCCTCGAGCTCCCAAGAACAGTATGAACATAGCCATATATCTAGGTTCGGGCCCCCGAGGTGGGTAATAGCCCTACTCCTGCTTGAGCGCTAGCTCTATGTGTGTATTGCCTTGGAAATGAGGTGGGAGGAAGAAGAGACCAGCCCCCTTTCCCGTGGTGGCTTGGCCCCTTATATAGTGTGGGTGAGCTCGAACCGACGGGGGGAGAGAAACAGGGGTGCATCTAGCCTGTTACATGATCACTGTACTGGCAGGTATACATTAAATGCCGTGTAGTCGTAGCCGCCTGCTACGCACGTCTCGCTGCCTTGTCGCGTCCCATCGGTGGCAGGTGGGGCCCAGAGTCCTGCCGACCCTGCCAGCTACTCACGTGGTCGCCGATGCGGTGCGGGGCCTGATCGCCCGCCTGCTTGCCAATCTGCCACGTGTCCTGGTCGCCGATCTGTCGTGTATCCTGGCCGAAGCGGGGCACGTGGGGTCCGGTCTCCCGGCGCAGGAGTCTGGTCGCCCCCCGCCTGCCGAGAGTGCTGTGCCTCGGGGCCCAGTTCCGAGCGATGGGGCCCGCGTGCCCGCCAATCCACTCGGAACCAGACCCGGTCTTCTTGGTCCTTCTGGACGACTCCGTCTTCTAACCCCCTTCTGGAGGAGGTGGAGAGGCCGGACACCCCGGTACCTTATGTATCGACAAGTGTCTCTACGATATCTACACATACTGGGATTGGGATAAGCTAACATATGGTGTGCTAGCACAGCGTACCGATGAGGGAAATGATGGCTAGGGTTTTGGTCTAGAGGGAAATGTCTCATACTCTTCCTTTATATAGCGCTTCATAGTGGTCCTCTATATTAAATGCCTAATAGGATCCAAGGCCTATATCAAGCGTGGTTTAGAATACCCACATCATATGTGATTCGTGTCATCCATGAGCCCACATCATATGTGTCTCATGATTGACATTGGAATAATCCTGGGTTCATAAGTAGTTTTACCCAAGTTTTGTTGGTACTTCTTCAAGTTTTATTGGTCCTTCTTCAAGTTGCATAAGTAGTTTAGCCAAGTTTCATCGACCCTTCAATTTTCATTAGTACTTTAGCCAAATTTCATCAATAATTCAAGTTTCAGCAGTAGTTAGATAAGTTTATTCGAGCAGTCTTCAAGTTTCATCAATAGGTTAGCCAAGTTTCACTTGTCCTTTAAGTTTAATCAATACTCCGTAGTTTCCTAGGTTTTATTGGCACTATCATGTATCATCAGTAGTTAGCCAAGTTTCACCGCTCATTCTTTAAATTTCATCGGTAGTTTTCTAAGTTTCAATAGTAAATTTTTAAATTTCATCGGTTTTTACCCCGGTTTCATATGTATATTATCAAATTTTAGTAGTATGTTTCCCATGTTTCATAAGTGATGAGGACATCCCTACTCCTACTACACCGCCCATGCCTACACCGACCACAACTACACCGCCCACGCCAGCACCGACGCCAACACTCGCATATGAAGGTCCAGTCACTCGCGCACGTGCCAGAAAACTTAATGAACAGGTGAATTCGCTTCTTAGCACCTTTAATATTAATTCAGATAATTGTTTACTACCTAATGGGTGTATTTTCACTGTTCTTAGGTACGAAGGAACACAGGAGATGACAAGACAAGAATTGGTGTTGGTGACCATGCCACAAGATGATGGAGACACAAGTCCGGCGACGACCCGGAATGCTACAACGACACCAACGACAACTCATACTTCGACTCAAATGATGATTTCCATTGTTGAAGACATAAGGAGAGCTGGAGGACGCGTGTACGTCGGACTCCAGGCTGGTCAGGGGAAGCCACCAATGCACCCAAGATCCAATTCGCGCAGGTTTGGCCATCTACGTGGAGCTCGTCTTCAAACGAATGCCTAGACCACATACGATGTCCAAATTTGATGATCTTGGACTCTATGAAAAGATAACGACGAGATCTTTCCAACGAATCCAACCGCACCTCAAAATTCATTTTATAGCCTCGGGAATCATCGAAACAAATTGCTGCACCAACCAGTGGGCCAAACTCGAGCCTTGTAAGCATATCGGGCCGTGGCCCGGATGGAGGGCGCCCCACCAAACCCTAGGACGACCAGAATTCGTCCTCTCCCTCCTAGCCGTCATCCCTTGTCTCTTATTTAATTAGTCCCCATTGTATCAAGAACGGCAGACCATATTGATTATAGATTGAACTCTTGTTCCCCGGTTGATTGCGAATTACATCCCCATGGGAATTGGGAGTCTCTTTCGCTGTTGTTCTCTTGACATGCTCAAGATCAATTGCAGCAACGTGCATCTACTCTCGTGGTCTCGTAGACGCATCAATCATATCATGTGGTTGGGCGAATTCTCTCGTCGCAGGCTTCCGTTAACCAGCACGGTTGTTGGCGCCGTCGTTTCGTCAGGTTGCACGGATCACCAGTTATCCTCGCTGATCCTACGTCATGAAGATCGAGCAAACCCTCCGTATCATGAAGTTATTTTCCATGTTTCCATGCTCATGTCAGCGTGATGTCATGTGTCTGATGGGATGATTCCCATTAAATATCTAGTCCGAGGCACTCGTGCTAGTTATACCATACTAGAAATTTTATATATGTTTTAAAAGACATATTTTTCTTTGCTAGAGGTTTTGCGTGTACTCGCTGATTCAAATCTTCCACCGTTTTTACATGATCTTCGAGGTTTATTTTTGCTTTGCGTGTTTCCCGTGATGCACCATTTAGATGGAGTTGGCAATTCTCTTTTTCCCCCTTTCTTTCTAAACCACGGTTAGGTTTCACACACAAAGTCAAGGGATCGATAGAAATGAAATTTCAGTAGAAAACAATTTAATTCCAATCCGAATATGCAAATTTAACTAGTTAGCATCTTATGGTTGTCATGGTGCAAAGTTAACTATCTAATGTCCACCAGATGACCAGCCGGACTAAGGACTAGAAATTATATATGTTTTTGTATGGCCGTGACCTTTTTTTAGTTTCTAATACTAATCTCATACTCAATTGCACTCGATATGATATTATCGACGATATTCGACATATTGTTCAATGATACTTGATTCATTTCATGCATTACTTGATACTCCATGATACCTCATGCCATACGATACTCAATACTTATTGATATGAAGCTTGATGATATCTAAAATGGTAAGATATCCATTGTTTATGCCTAATACTGAACAAACTACGTGCTATCTAACAAAACATGAAAATGCTAATAAAAAGTTTGTTGAAACAAGTCGATGAAAGTGAGAGAAACAAAAATATGTACCTTAATTTGGCATCAATATTTGAATTTTAAAAATTGCATCAAATTTACAAAATTTTAAAATCTTGAATTTTAAACTTCAGAGTGGAATTCACCACATCTTTTCATATGTGGCTAGTCATGTCATCGTTTTAATTGCGGTGTTGTATTCATCTCAGAGGTTAACAGCCATGTAGACAACCACGTCAGCATTTAATGGTTCTCTAACGGTTTTGGGGTTGCCGTGTAAATGGTGAATGTTCTGAAGAGTGAAAAGTAAATACAAGTTCATGGGTAAGTAAAAAACACTATAGTTTCGAGGGAGTGTGGCTAACCGGGTTCTTTAGATAATTTCTCGTAAAAAGAAATTTTGCACTATTGTTATAGGCTTGGGCCCACCTTACATCCACTGCCAGGTCCAAGCCGTTTACTCAAGCACATTGTGCCCAAGTACTCCCTCCGTTCCAAATTATAGGTCGTTTGACTTTTTTGACACGTACTTTGACCACTTGTCTTATTCAAATAATTAGTGAAAATATGAAAAAACTCAAGGCATTATTAAAGTACCTTTCATGATAGACTAAATCATAACAAAAATAAATTATAATTATAAATTTTTTGAATAAGACGAATGGTCAAAGTACGTGTAAAAAAAAAATCAAACGACCTATAATTTGGAACAGAGGGAGTACATAGGAAAGCAAGCACATGCATATTATTTTGCGGCACGCCTATTTCTCATGTGCCTACGAAACCGACGTGTGCGCATCTCTGATTTTTTAACAACATATATCGCAGATTCGCAGATACTTTTTCAGTTAAATTATATGATTTTTTCACTGTTTTGGAAAATGGTTGTTAATTAAATAATAGAAAATGCATGTTAAATAAGTGAAAAAAGGTGAAAAATGCCTGCAATGTAGTCAGTTCCAGTATATATATATTTTTTAGTTTTTCTCCTCCGTCCAAGCACATGGAGTTAGTAGTTGCTTCATTTTTTAAAGAATTTCTGGTATATATATTTTTTGGAACGACATCGACATATATCAACTTTAATAATTAGGGTTGATATGATTGATGCCGTTCAGACGCCATAGACTTTTTAGTGCTTAATCAACAAAAACAGGATAATGTCAAACACGACTAAACGCTGGCAGGTACACAGAGGGTAGCGGCATCAAACTTAACAGTTCAATCGGTCCATTTATTTTCGGCATTATTCTGCAGTTTTATTCATCCATGATTGAGCAGGATTAGCATCCGCAGGAGTGAAATGCATCGACCGATCTACTGCTACATGTCCTTTATAATACAGTTTTTTTTCGGTTGACTGCCCATTAGTTGCCCCTAAAAAATTGGACGGCCTAATCTCACTATAGGGATTGCGTAAAATCTCGACGGCCAAAGCCATCGAGTAAGCACAAAAAACAGTCGATACAGATAAATCTCGACGGCCGGCCGTCTAGAATTGGCCGTCGAGATAGAGTGGTCGAGAAAGACGACCTATCTCGACGGCCCAGCCGTCGAGAATTAAAATATCGACGGCTACAGATCAGCCGTCGTGAATAAATCGAAAACCTGACACGACCATCCGCACCACTATTATCGACGGCTATTAGCCGTCGAGATAGATGCTTAGCAGGCCGAACAGAGCGCTGGCCTAGCCCAATAAACCTATTTCGACGGCTGAAAGCCGTCGATAAAGAGTATTGTTTCTCTGGCCTTTCCCGGCCGTGCCATGCGGTGACATGTGGGCCATGTATCCTATCTCGACGGCCGTAGCCTAGCCGTCGAGAATAAGAGTGGAGCAGCAAAAATTTTTTTTGCTAATTTCTAAAAATCACAAATAATTTTACACTTACTTATCGACTCAAAGAAGAAGAATAAATGTAACTCGCATACCCAAAAACCCGCACATTCAAATTTCCCACAATTTCACGTACACAATTATATCTCCGATACGGCAATTATCAATATATCACAAAGTAATACCATATGTCCAAACATATCATCACGACCTAAATATGGCAAACATCACAATGACAACATGAACATAACAATAATAATCACAATATCACGGCTGTCGTGGTGGGGTGCCGAAGAGCTGCTCCGCGAGGTTGGCGGCCATGTTCCCGGAGGCGTCCTTGCCCTGCGGAGCGTCGTCCTGAGGATGTGGCACGTAGGCCGGAGGCGCAGACATGGCAGAACCCGAACCCTGCGAGTTTTTTCAATTATTTAGTAGACATATTTGTACTATGCGATAGTGTATGGATTTAGCATAGGTGACTTACCGCTGGATCACGGAACTAGGGACGCTTGACGTTCGGGTAGTTGGGCGTGGGGACGTAGGTCGGCTGGGTCCCGTAGGTGCCCGGTGGTGCCGTCTGTCCAGGGTAGCCGCCCTGGCCAACATAGGTGTCTGGAGGGGCTGGGTAGCTACCGTACACGGCCGGGCCACCTGTGTAGGGACCCGCAGTCCCCACCTGGCTCGAGGAGCTGCCTGCAAGCCCCGCGTGCCCGCTTGGGCTGGCCTGCTCATAAATTTAAGTTCGTTAGTACACTTATGAAGATATGTATCTATTAAAATGAATTGAAGTGCGAATGCGTTACCCCAAATGACAAACGCCTCAAGTCGCCGAAGCCTTCGTCAGTAGTCCTCCTGCTACTGTCCTCGACTCTCTCAGACGCCTTTAACATCTCTCTATCATGGGCCCGCCTCCTCATGCCTTTTCTGCTCTCGCTCTCTCTCTCTGCAGGCGCTCCTCGAACTGGCGACGGGTCTCACCCCCGCTTTGGCTAGCCCGAACCTCGGGCATGTACTCTGAAGACCTGCAAAATGTGTAAGATAGCGGTTAGCTTTGTTGCAATCATAATGTGCAAAAGTTGAAAAGTGATCTCACCGTAGATGGTCGCCGCCGAGAGCCAGCCGCCCATGAGCCTTACCCCCCATGTGCTTATGGATCACGTAGGGGTCGAGGGGAGCCGTCTCTGGATTGCTCTCCTCCCCGTGCTCCTCTCTGTAAGCGTCCTTGTAACGCTCGTGCATGCAGTTGTCGTAGTTAAAATTATAAATAAGAATAAAAATAAGATAGTTGTGTTGCGTAATATTGTCTACACTTACCAAACGAAGATATGCATGTGGATCCAAGGTGGGTTGTCCACCAGGTGCAGCCTTTTTCGTGTGGGCCTCCTTCCACACGTCCATCGCCCCGCGTTGACTACCGTCGATATAGACCTTTTTTATCGACCGTTTTCGCTTTGGCCGTTGAGAATAGGTTATTATCGACGGCTAGCAAGACTTACCCCCTCCAATCGTCAATTGTGCTTATTTATTTTTTAAAAAAACATATAATTTTTTTAAAAAAATCCTAGCTGCATAGTCTTGCTAACCACATGAATATACACCTCCAAACAAATTTGTACAATGAAATTATATCCGGAATAACAGGTATATGTGTAGGAGGTCATATCGGCTAATGATTTATCGAAGGTTGTGTAGAGTTGTACGAAATACATCTAACATGTGAACAATTATTCTAGATATATCATTATTGGATCCAAAAACCTTAATATAAATATCATTGCACTATAATGTTAGTAATTACAATATTTTTTAAATTTGCTACGAATTTAAATAATATTAAAAATTCATACATATACATATATGTTGTGCAACACATAACATGCAAACATGAAATATGTTCATATTTTACATAAACCATTATTTAATTTTTAAGTTTTTTTATGGACAACCATTATTTTTTCAACATTATTTGAATATTTTTGGAAAATTTAAAAAGAAAGTAAACTTTTCTGGAAATAATTTAAAAAAAAGTTGAAATATTGCAAACATCAAATGGCTCAGCCCAGTAATCCTAGGGGCCCAGCCCAGTGCCTGGGGTTGTCTCTACGAATCCCTCTATCTCGACGGCCCGTATATGGCCGTCGATACAATACCATGTATCGATGTTTCAATGGGCTGGCCCATAGTTAGTCTCGACGGCTCATATGTGGCCGTCGATATAGAAGCTTTCCTGCCACCGCGGAAACCAGGAAATGGTGTGGGCGGGAGGAGCGAGGACCTTTTCTCGACGGCGTTATTGTGGCCGTCGATAAAAAGTGTTTGTAACGACGGCTATTGTATGGCCGTCGATATTATGTGTCTAATATCGACGGCTAATATGTGGCCGTCGAGATTGAAACTGGCCGTCGATATTTGGCGCGATTCCTGTAGTGCCTACAATAGAAGTTACATTGGATCATTAATTGGCTCCTCGCCACACGCAATAAAGATCGATGTCAACGATCAAGATAGCCATATCTGATTTCTTTAGCTTTTAACAAAAGCATTAATTGCGATGTAGTCAGCGTAGCTATTCAAGCCGATAATCGAGAATGAAGAATCGAGTTGATGTGTATACTTCACAAAGTTGAAACTTTAAACAGATTGATGTTCCCTGATGACAACGGAATTGGTTTGTAGCCATTCACGCATGGCGTGGGACGGCCCATCATCAAAGGACATGGAGAATTCCGACGACCAAGCCGAAGAAGCAAGGAGTACTACGTGTACGACGCTTGCGCCTAATCATTCCCTTGATCCCGGCCCCTTCACGTCTAGTTGTCAACGCTCCAGCGTGCACCCAAAGAATAACCCAGCGGGATGGCACAGGTTAAATAGTTTTTTTTTGAAGCAACACAGGTTAAATAGTGGGTTTTCAAACAAATCACATGCGTCATTTCCTTCCAGTTTAGGTGGTTCAGATGAGTTATAAACGTATGAAAATGGCAGGTGTGGTTTGGGTTTGGGTTGGTTAACTAGCACGTGGTTTTGGTCTCTAGGTTAGCATCACAAAATGGCCAGTATTTAGGCGAGTACCTTTGGGCTTGGATTGATTGTCCGATCAAAATCATCTCATCAGACATATGACGCTACGTTTGTTATAAAACCTTGCTAGCAAGCATAGTTTAAGATGTAGATGAACAATCACGCATTCACATATGAGACAAGAACACAAGACGTAGGAATGGAGTTATGCTTTATTAATTTCTTAGATGTACAATACATTAGATCTCCACCTCTATTTATTCTATTGCTTTGCTTAGGGTTTATACTAGGTCCAATGCGGAAAGTCCATTAGTAGGCCAACTAGGATACGGTCTCTAGGCCCACCTAGGGGTTCTGCAACAATGTTGACGCTATCATAGAAACTTTAAAATTTGTTGCTGATATTTGAGAAAAATAGTTATGAAACTTAACAATATGTAGATGAAACAGGGGTAAAAACCGTTGAAACTTGAATAGTTTCTGCTGAAACTTATAAAATACTGATGAAACATGAGCGAAAGCTGATAAAACTTGAATATTCTTAGAAAACTTGGGAAAATATTGATGAAATTTGGCTAAACTATTGATGTAACTTGAAGAAAGATCAAATAAAACTTGATTAAACCACTAATAAAATTTGAAGAAAGATCAATAAAACTTGAAGTACTAAAAAAACCTGGTAAGTAACGCGTACTAATTATAAAACCTGGTAAGGCGCTACCGATGAAACCTCATGTGTGTAACTGGTTTTTAAAAAATCAACCTTTTGCAAAATAAGATTTTTCACAATAATGAAAACAACCTACGCTAGGCAAGCCCGAACCTTAATTCGTACGTTGAGCATGTGATTTCGTAAGCGCCTACAAAACTCACATATGCATATGCGTTTTTTTAACAACATATATTGCAGATGCTTTTTAGTTAAATTATATGGTTTTTTCAATGTTTTGAAAAATGTTTATTAAATAAGTGGGAAATGTTTGCAATATAGTCGGTCCCAATATATCTTTTTTAGTTTTTCTCATCCGTCCAAGCATGGAATTAGTAGTTGCTTCATTTTAAAGAGAATTTCTGGCATATATTTTTTTTGGAATGACATCAACAGTCCAGTCGGTCCATTTATTTTTGGCATTATTGTGCAGTATTATTCATCGATGATTGAGCAGGATTAGCTTCCTCAAGATCGAATTGCATCGACCGAGCAGCTGCTACATGTCTCCAGCAACGGAGGGACGGCGTACGGCCCGCGGAGCACGCCGGCGGTGATGACTTGGTACGCCGCCTCCGTCATATGCACGCCGTCCCAGCTCGCGAAATTGGCTGGATCACCCCAGATGGTGGCGTTCGCGTTGCACGGGCTGCCGGTGTGGTAGGTGCCGTTGCCTCCACAGCACGCAACAAGCGGGTTAGGAATCCCTGCAGCCAAATACAAGATGCCCAATAATGCAACTGAAACCACTTCAAAACAAGAATTTTTTTTAATTAGGGCAGCAAATCCGTTGAAGAATCACATATTCGCATGATTCCTAAACGGATTTTCTTTTCTGAGAAATTCCTAAACGGATTTGAGCTTGTTCGTGTGCAGTATAGCTAGCAGGGAGGCTCACCGAACTTGGCCGGGTTCCGGAAGAGCTGGGAGGCGGCGCCGTAGTAGTCGGCGACTCGGCGTAGATGAGCGTGACGCCGGGGTTAAGCCGCTTCCGCTTCTGGACCTCCGCCTCCAGAGCCAGGTTGTGGCGCTGGGTGAATTCGTTGTACCAACGGAGGCATCCGTACTGATCGTACTCTGATCTGTCCTGGCTCTGGAACGCGGTGAGGTAGGCGGGAGCACAGCCTCTCAGTGTTTGCCCGGGCACGACGATGGTCTTCGCGCCAAGGCGGATCAGATCCTGCAGGTTCCAACCAGCGCATGTGGTTTAAGCTCCATGTACAGCGCAAATGCAACACGTACGCAGCTTGAGAATCCTTGCCTGCATGGCAGAACCGATGGCGCCGACGACGTCAGGGATGAGCTTGGCAGCTTCCTCGCGAGGTCGGGTGCCGAAGAACCAGTAGTTGTAGTCGTTCGCTCCGATGCTGCCCAGCACGAAGAGAGTCTCGCGCAGAACCTTCTTGGAGTCTTTACATCAGGGAAAGGAAAAGGAGGACTTAGACGTCGTTGATTCCGTGATGGACGGTTCTGATTAGCTACAAAGGCAGAGGATGCTAGCCCAAACGAGAGGAGGAAACACGCGTGCACTAGAAGATTAGAGCGCATGTTGTATACCTCCTCCTTGGAACTTTGGCAGCATGTCCTTGAACCAACCGAGCTCGACGCCCAAATTGTACTGCGTGGGGATGGACACGTTGAACCTGCTCTGGTAGTAGCTCGGGGGCAGCGCCGTGGCGCCGAAGACGGCGAAGTTTGCGCCGTGCGGGAAGTCCTCCGGGGCGTGCCCCCCCAAGCTCGCCGGCACGAACGGCAGATTGAACGCTTGCGCTGCGGGTGCAGCCAAATCAACCGTAATTCTTCAGGCCCGTTCAAAAGGGCCTATCCTATCTATATATTCTATAGTCATTTGATCCATACTTTCAGATACGCATTGGTCAGGCGCGAAAGAGGAAGGCCACTATTTCTTGACCTTGGAACTGCATGCGTTAAGCCTGCAGAGTTACGTACGTACGCACCGTAAAAATCAAGCGGGATGCGCCCGTTGCAGATGCGGCCGGTGGGCTTGTTGAAGTAGGTCATGCCGTAGGGCAGCTCCACGTACGGGTTGGGGGTGTCGCCGAGGATGCGGACGTAGTTGCCGGTGTCGATGATGGAGTCGCCGATGCTGAAGATGTAGGTGTAGCAGCTGCAGCCCCCCTCCCCCTGTCCCAAGGGGAGGCTCAGCAGGAGGAGCAGAAGCGTCGGCACGGGGAGGTGGCGTTTCATCATCAGGGCATGGTCGCTACCACTAACAAGCAGCATGCCCTATATAGAGTTTTATTTACAAACGTTTAATATTCCCTTCATTTTTTAAATTTATCACTGTTAACTTTTATAAATGCTCTTTAACCATTCGTTTTATTTAAAAAACTTTTTAAGTATTATTTATTTTGCAATGTTTTGTTTTATCGTTAAAGATTCTTTAAGAATGACTTATATTCTTTAAGAATGACTTATATTTTTACATATTTGCATTAAATTTTTTAATAAAACAAATGGTCAAAGGGCATTGTACAAAAGTTAACAGCGATAAATAAAAAAGAACGAAGGAAGTATCTCTACTAATAAAAGTCTCACATGGTGATAGTACGTTCTATTCAAAATGATGGTACATTCTATTCAAAGTTCGTAACCCCCTTGTAATTAGACGGCAGCAATTACCTTTACCAATTTTTAAGCCACGCTACCTAAATCTCCATAATTACAGGCCACCGGCTCCTACACTACAGGAGACTGCCACACTCCCGACGGTTTACGCCGTCGACAAAACTACAAAAAACGTTAAGATAAATTAGTCTCGACGGCCAACCGTCAAGGCCTAGCCGTCGAGGACGCTTTGTCTAGAGATTGTAACTATCTCGACGGCCTGACCGTCGAGACTGTTACTCTCGACGGCTGACGTCGATACTAATGGATGTGTATCGACGGCTATGTGGTGGCTGTCGAGACAGTAACTGGCAGTCGACTCTCCTGCTGATTCCTGTAGTGCTAACTCTCAAACCCACATGCTTGCTTCGCCACCTCTCCTCCTCCACTGCCACCCTCTGTCATCCAGCCCCGCCTCCACCTACCCAGTCGCCGCCCCTGCTGTCCTCTTCCCTTCTTCCCTGGCCCCGGCCCCACGCCACCGCGCCTCGCGCCACTCCTCGAACGACGTGCGGGACCTCCTTGGCCATGAGCACCGGCCCTTGGGGCGGCGGTGCTCCGGGAGATCAAGGTGGGCACAGCGAGGGATAGTGCTCGGGGAGGCCACGGCGAGGGGCAGCGCACTCGGGCATGGCCGACAATGACGAAGATGGCACCGGACGTACGTTAGGTGTTTATTGAAATGTTTTATTCACGATGCAATGTTGAATGATGACAACCAAACACTATCTTCTACCGTCCAAGATCTGATTATGCAGCATAACCAAACATATGCTCTAGATAGGTTCAACCTGGTTTTCATCCGCCAGGCTAGGATCGAACAACAACCAAACAGCCTCCTAGTCGTGCAAACGCACGAAAAACTTTACTTGTTTATATGTAAAACCCGCTGAGGTTATATATCATGGAAGTAGTCCTCTAGATGAATCTAGCTAGCGAGATATTATCTCATACATCACCTCTAAGTTTTTTTTTCTCGAAAAAGACAATATTTGTGATTTGAGAACGCAAAAAATCTAATATTCGTTAGAAAAAAGGAAACCAACCTAGTAGTAGCAGATTAATTAATAGAAAACAAGAAGAATATACATTGTTATTTCAAATATAGCAAGGTTATTGGTTTAGATTAAGTGATAATCACTTAGTTTGCTATTCTTTCTGTTCCTGTTAATGAGACGATTTTGGCTCAAGCTGACCCCATACCGAAAGTCGTCAAGCAGCCTTGGGCTCCCATCAATCGACGAGCAGGAAACCAAAACATGTTGGACTTCCTCGCCATCACCTCAGTCTAGATTTGAGGGTTCGTACCCTCTTATAGCAGAATTCACAAAGGCTACTTGCCTGCACAGGGATTATTACCTAGTATCAAATTCACAAAGCAGCACATTTTAGAGTTTCATCGGTGTTGTAGTAGGGAACACCCATTTCCTACGAATCAGCGAGAGAAGCGAACCAATCTGCGAAGGTGAAGGAGACACACGACCAAAGGGAGCCTCGCCTTCCCCAAGCGAAGCAATGGCGAACCAGGGGGAGGTGTACTCCCTAAGAGCCTCGCGGACCTTCGTAGAAGCGGAGTGAAGCACATCAGGAAGTACACCACTCGAGGCCGGGAGAGCCTAAGTCTTAGTCGCGGAGTAAAGACAGTTGCGTGGGAGTCAAGAAGATTGGGGGACAGCAAGTACGGTCTGTTATTGTGGCCAGGAATCGTATCGCGTGTCAGGGAGATACGACAGCTAGCTGTAACAACTGGCGTCAGGTGGCAGAATGATTAGGGTTTGTTGTAACAGACGGGTCCTCTTTGTAATCTCAGTTCTACCTCTGCTTTAGGCGAAAAGGCGAGGGCAATTGAGTCTAGACCGAGGTCCCAAGGTGCTTTTCCTTCGATACCCCCAGGATTAGAGGCAGGTTATGGTCTAGAAGGTCTTTTCCAAGTCTTCCCTCTTTTACCCCTGTGTGATTCCTTCAGTGAAGGGTTGTATTGGCACGATGTAATTTGGCTCCCATTATAAATACGGGGCTCCCCCAATAATAAAGGACAAGTTACAATTTCTCACAGGATAGCCACTTTGAGATTGCTCAGCTTTCTTGAGCTGCTTCGCGAAGCACGATACGTTGCTTCGCGGGGTAGCCCCTTACAAATATGTTGTTGCCACCGACAATCGGAAAGGAGAGTTTTCACGTTAAGCAAGAAGAGTTGGTAGAGTTGAATCACGTACAACGTGTACCGCACAACTATGTGCATAATTTCCATACTTCTAAAAATTCTAGCTGCCGGCAAATATATCTGCGAATAAAAAACTCTTTGTTCATTAAAACAGCGAACAGAAGTTGTACTGATGTCCAGCACTTTCATCGAAACCAAGAATAAATTTATTTGCCGAAATTTCAGGATGGCAGAGGCATGAGCGATAATTTCAATTTTTAAAATTATTACAGACGGTAATTTTGAATCAGAATTAAAATTTGCAAAGTTATCTCGTCCATAATTCCCAAAACTTCTAGTGACAACAAAATTATAAGACACCGACTAGAATGCAGGCGCCTGCGTTTTGCGTTTCGTGCAGGCGATCCTTTTTCAGTACGATTGTACAGAAATTTCACCGCATGTAAGATCAAAAAACAGTATAAAAAAGTAAAAACTCAGAAGCTATCAATCGAGCAAATTAGAGAGGTAGAGAAGAGTAGATCGACGGGCCGTCGGCAGGCGGTGGTGAGCAACAAGGCGTGGCGGTCGGCGGCACAAAGAAGAAGTTACATTTGGCTGCGCAATAATAACGTCGGCGATCGGCGGCGCAAAGAAGAAGTTACATCGGCAACAGCCTAACAAGGCCGGCGGCGTCGGAGAGCAGCGTCGGCGGCGGGTGGCGGTGAAAAGCGGCATCACAAGAAAGAAGCTGGCTACAAACGGCGCAAAGCAAGGCAGAGTCGGCGGTGGAGAAAAAGCGGCGACGGCGTCAGACGAAGCGAAGGAAGGCCATACCGCGACGCGAAGCAAGACGCCAAGACGAAGCGCTGCGCTACGACGCGAAGCAAGACGCCAGACGAGCGCCAAGGCCGCTTGAACGCAGCGCCACGTATGAGCAAAACCAAAATTATAATATTGCAAAAAAAAGTTTTTTAAAATTTAATGCAACGAAATTCTTATCGGTATTACTTCCTTCGGTCACAAAAAGAAGTTGCCGTTTACTTTTGGACACGCCTTTGACCATTCGTCTTATTAAAAAATTTAATTCAAATATGTAAAAATATAAATAATACTTAAAATACATTTAATAATAAACCAAATGTCCAAAAGTCAACGGCGACTTCTTTTTATGACCGGAGGGAGTACTATTTATCGGACCTCACCTTTATGTGGGATTACTACATATAACCTACGTACAAAATTTCACCGCTACGGCTTTCTATAATTCAAATCTTATCTTTCACTATGTATTACAGTCGTGGATATTCTAGATGCAAGTAATCATTACTTTTTTAAAAATCATGAATAGAACATTAGTCGACATGCTTTATTGAAAAGAGATGTATATGTGCCTCCAGGCTCCAGAGTCCAGAAACATGTTGCGATGTCACACTTCATTTCTCCTTATTACGAGGAGTAGTACTGAAGCAGGGGCACGCCATTTATTTGCTTCGTCATGAAATCAGCCTAGCTCGCAGGTCTCCAAGGGAGGATAGGCATAAGGTCCAGTGAGCACACCGTCGGCAATGACTTTGTAAGCCTTCTCCGTCAGATGCACACCGTCCCAGCTAACGAACTCGGCAGGATCACCCCAAATGGTATCGTTTGCATTGCACTGGCTGCCGGTGTGGTAAGTGCCGTTACCACCACAGCATGCAACAAGAGGGTTAGGAATCCCTGCAATAACCAAATACATATGATCTGGCCTTAATCTTTACGGGTTAAATTAAAATCAAAATGTACCACTGAAAATTTATCATTTTTTACAAAGCAAACATTGTAGTAATCTATAGTCATTTTTACGGGGTTTTTAGTAGTCCTTTTTAGGGTTTCTAAAATATTTTTTAACATTTTATTTTTTTTATTTTTTTCAAGTCTTCTCGACGTCACAACCTTTTTAGAATATAATTTTTCGAACAAAGATATATTTATAAGGAAAGTACCTATTCGGTTACTTAATTGTCTTCCCGGTGCTAATTTGGCCCCTAAACTCTAAATCGGACTTAAGTGGTCCTCAAATTGTAGAAACCAGATATATTTGGTCCTTTGACTGGTCAACAAGTAGTTTTCCGTGACGTGGCAGCAAATGTGTCCTGTTTTGCACATGTGGCAAACACTTGGCAAGATGTGACACACCCAAGGATGACATGCGCTATTTTTTTTAAAAAAAATTCATTTTCGTATATGGACCCTATATGTTATCTCTCTCCTTTCATCTCTCCTCTCTCTCAATCCTCTCATGCCGGGCACCGTGCCATGCCGGTGCCACCCCTCTCCTCCATCTCCTTGAACCCTTCGATGCGGATGGAAGGCGTGCCGTGGTTTCCAGGGGTCAGAGCCGAAGGTAGCGGCGGGCACAATAGAATAGAGGCTCCTATGCCGGCAACCGCGATACCATGTCCTTCCACGCTAGATGCCGCCATCGCTGCTTGCTTCTCTAGATCAAGTCATCGCCGCTTTCTCCTCTCGTGTCGAATGCAAGCCACCATCGCCGCTCATCCTTCGCGCCTATTGTCACTGCCACTTCTCCTCTCCCACATCGGTCACTGCCGCCGGCTTGCCGCCACCGCTCCTCCCCTACCGGTCACCGTCGCCGCTCCTACTCCCCCTCACTAGTTGTCGCCGCCACCGCTCCTCCTTCCCTTGGTTGCCTCTCCTTGCCGGCGCCGCCTGCCGAAGCTCCCCGCCGCTAGTGCCGTGGGGTTAGATATATGGAGAGACGGAGAAGGGAGAGAGTGAGAAAGGAGGGGGGGGAGAGAGAGAGAGAGAGAGAGAGAGAGAGAGAGAGAGAGAGAGAGAGATTAGATGCATGGGAGAGGTGGATGCGATGAATCTGCATCTATGCCACACGAAAGCAAAACCAGTCACATGTGTGACCATGTCAACAAAAACCATACACAATTTGGTCAAAGGACCGGTCACACACTCACACCTGGTTTTGAGAATTCGTTGACTAGTTAAATCTGGTTTTAGATTTTAGCGACCAAACCGAGGACATGGCGATAGTTGACGGATCAAATAGTTACTTTTTTCTATTTATAACAACAAGCATGGTGTCCATGCATTTGCGCAGCTAAATATGTTCATAAAAATTGAAAGACCTTTTATAGATGTAAACTCTAATACAGTTCATATTTCATAAGAATAGTAATTCTTTTATAATACACAACCTATAGATCTTGATTATCTCTAGTCTATATTAACAACTATTATCTCTTTAGATATACCTCAATATATCCGACACTACAGTTATAGTTCAAAATATGCAATAGATGGTGGATATATTTTTCCTTATTTACGTAGAATTTTCTGCAATAATAGATTTTATTTGAGTCATTGTCATACCGTAAACAATGGTAGATATTTTTTCTTTTTTTTTGGTATACATGTGAATTTATGTTTTTATTTTATTCAATATTTATGGATTTTTTTTTCTAGTTTTATAGTTTGACATGTATTTTTTTCTATTTTTTTTTGCAGTTGACAGTTCTTGTTAGGTGATGGACACATGTGATCCTTTTTATTAGCTTTTATTCCAATTTTTTAAGTTGATAATGACTCCTTTTATAGTTTTGTAGTTGACCAGGACAGTTTTTATATTATTTTTTATTCTGAATACGTATTTTTTATTTTAAATTATAGTTGAGACCGTCTCTTTCAATCTAATCTATTATCATCTGGCGCTACTATAATTAGATATGTTCCTTTTTCTTAATTTATGTAGGTTTTTTATCTAATAATAGATTTAATATGACCCGTTATAATCTAGCCCTACGATGTCGACATGTCTTCTTTTTCTCATGTTTATATACGAATTTTTATTTCAGTTCTTATGCATGGACTTTTCTCTGGTTTTCTAGATGATATAAATTTTTTATTGTTTATGGTTTATTGTTTATTTTCTATTTTAATTGTAGTGATGTCTTTTCTAGTTTCGTAGTTGATATTATTTTTTATTCTAATTTTTTTAGTTAATATTGACTCCTTTTAATTCTTTTTGTTAGCATGGACTCTTTTTCTATTATTTCTTGTTTTGTATTTGTGTTATTTTTATTTTAAATCATAGTCGGCATGAGTCTTTCTCTCACTCTAAACTTTTATAATATGGCACCATTGTAATTCACGGTGGAGATCTTTTTTTCTTAATGCATTCAACCTAAGCCGTTGTAATATAGTCCTACCATAATTAATCGTGGAGATTTTATCTTTTCTTTTAATTTAGGTGGTAATTTATTCAACAATAGATTCAATCTGAACCATTTTAATTTGTTCCCACCATAATCGATGGCGTAGCTCTTTTCTTTTTCCTATTTACGTGGAATTTCTTTGATTAACGTGGTGTGGCTCCATTTCGCCCCTTCTTTATAATACATACAAGTACTAATTAAGTACGCATACGTGCACTCGATCTATTTCGCAATTCAAAAAATCTCCCGAATATATTTGTTGATATTTACGGGCATATAATTTATATCCACCAGCTGAAATTAAAGGAAATATACGTACGTACAACGACGGTCACATAGATGTATTGTAAAACAAGAGAGAACCTTCTCCGAATCATATATACACAAGGACGGATGATCCTAGGTGTGCTGAAAAGCATATATAATCATGCGCGAACTCTTCATTTGAGTATTAGATTAACATAAAAAAATTCAGGGAAAAACTCTAGCTAGATTGATTGTAGGCAATATATCGTACGCCACCAATTGAAATTTAAATTAAATGCAAATTCAAAGTATATGTGTTAGAGAAAACAATAAACATATAAATTCGCTAAACTGTTGGATTTGCGATTTCACATTCTTCTTTCCTTTTGATCGATAATTAGTCATTATTTTCTTTTTTATGTTAATTACTCTTTATGTTGAATTAATGCAACTGAATTTAAAATTTTATAGTAGTAATTTTGGAAGCAAGGACATCAATGTTTTCATTTTCATAACATTTTCTGTTGATTTTTAAATACCTCAAGCAATGCTTTAGGCCTTGTTCTTTTCATCTTAAATTAAATTAAATTAAATTAAAATTTGCCAATTTTTTACAAACCAAATGATGTAGCATGTTGTAATTATTTTTTTTTTTTGAGGTTTTAAATAGTTCTTCTTACAGTTTCTAATATTTTCATATTTTTTTTGAACTCTCTAAAACTTTTTTTTAAGGGATCACAACCTTTTCAAATTAAAAGTTTCAGCAACTTTCAACTCAAAAGAACAAGGCCTTGAGCATTAAATTCCAATTTTGCCCCAGATACGTGCCATATATAGCAATATATAAATAAGGCAACATATTCGGTTTTAATATCCATTAGGTGCTAACATGCTAATATTATATCTGAGTCATCAAATCCCTAATATTAGATAAGAGTGGTGGAAGCACCCTTTCTCACTTAAACGTTTTCATGAACCCCCTAATAACTTTCTAAACAGGAAAGGAGTTTCCACTTCTCCATATCTAAGTCGCTCATCATAGATCTAAGAGCATCCCCAGCACGGCCGGTAAAGGGGCCTGCATCACGTTAACAGCGCCCGTTCGAACGAACTCCCGCGCGAGTGTGTGTCTGCTGCGTTTGAAATCTGAGCGCGCGCGAGCGCCCGCTGATACCGGCCGCCGCTGAAAGTGTGCGTGCTGGGGATGCTCTAAATAGTCTGATAGCTCAGATATGTTAGCACCCAATGGATAATTACACTAAATATGTTGCTAATAACTAATAGGTCTTGCATTTATTTACACATTACAATATTGAACTATGCTCATATGTCATCATACTTTGAAAATACACTTTAGAAAGCCCGACACATCTATGGATTTTTGGGATATTTTATGAGCAATACTTGCGCACAAATTTGAATTTTTGTATGTTTTACCAGCGAGATTTTGTGAGCCATACTTATGCATAAACTGAAACGAGCAAGGTGACCCGTGCGTTTGCGTGGTTTGATTTGTGTTAAGATATAGATAATATATCAGATTGGATTTAGAGTTTATCTCTAATATATAGATCAGCTTTAGTAGTTTGTTATAGAGGTTAATATTGACCGCTAGATTTACATAATAATATCCATACTCAACGATATAGTTTTTTTTTTCTATGATTAACGTGAGAATTTCTACTTTTTTCGATTAACGTGGGAATTTCTAGGACTTTAGGATTAGATTTGTGTTAAGATATAGATAATATATCAGATTAGATTTAGAGTTTATCTCTAATATATAGATCAGCTTCAGTAGTTTGTAATAGAGGTTAATATTGACCGCTAGATTTACATAATAATATCCACATTCAACGATGTAGATTTTTTCTTATTTCTATGATTAATGTGAGAATTTCTACTATTTTCGATTAACGTGGGAATGTCTAGGATTTTAGGATTAATATGGTGGCTCCGTTTAACTCTGATTTATATAGATAGTAGATTCAGTAGTTTGTAATAGAGGTTAATATTGACCACTAGATTTACATAATAATATCCACATTCAACGATGTAGATTTTTTCTTTTTTCTATGATTAACGTGAGAATTTCAACTATTTTCGATTAACGTGGAAATTTCTAGGATTTTAGGATTAATATGGCTCTGTTTAACTTTGCTTTATATATTAGTAGATAGATAGATAGATAGATAGGTGCAGATATGCAGATCAAAACCGCAATCGAAGGAATAACGTTTCTTGTGGCATTATTACGTTGGATCCTTACTTCAGCAGCAACATTTAGTGATGCATGGTTACGTTTGGTTAATTTGACCTCGATAGTGCAAACTAAGGATCGATGCTCACCGAACTTAGCCGGCTCTTTGATCATCTGAAAGAAGGCACCGTAGTAGTCAGCGTAGATGAGTGTAAGCTGTGTATCGCCCCGGTTTAGCAGCTGAAGGCTGCTGATCTCCATCTTCAGAGCCAGGTTGTGGCGCTGGGAGAAGTCGTTGTACCAACGGAAGCACCCATACTGGTCATAGTCTGATTTGACCTGGCTCTGGAAAAGGTCGAGGTACAAAGGGACGCAGCCGATGGGGAAGTTGTTGGGCACGACGATAGTCTTCGCGCCAAGCTTGATCAGTTCCTGTCGATCGATTCATCGCATGCATATGCATGCATGGTTTAATCTCATCTGATATATATAGTGATATATATCACCTAGAGTTCCAACAGAGTACGGTGCATACAATGCAATTAACCAATTAGCTTTCATCATGGATGAATCACTCGATCGATCGTACCCGGACAGCAGCACCGATAGCGCGAACGACATCATGGATGAATAAGTTGGCCTGCTCGCGAGGCCGGCCACCGAAGAACCAGTCGTTGTAGTCGTTCCCTCCGATCTCGCCCATAATGATGAGCGACTCTTCTAGAACCTTCTTGGAGTCTGCGTGCAATGTGAGAGCGAATTAGATAGTACTAGTACGTTTAATAATTTGATCAAGTGCCAGACTGCTAGCTAGCATGTCCAGATATATGCATGTACCTCCTCCTTGGAACTTTGGCAGCATGTCCTTGAACCAACGGAACTGCAGGTCCAAATAGTAACGCGTGGGGATGGAGAAGTTGAACCTGTCCTTGTAGTAGCTCGAGGGAAGGGCCGTGGCGCCGAAGACGGCGTAGTTCGCGCCGTTCGGGAAGTCCTCCGGGGCGTTCCCTACCAGGCTCGGCCGCACAAACGGCAGCCCGAACGCCATTGCTGCAACCAGATCGACGAAGCGTTCGTCAAATACAGACGGTTACATGCACGTACGTGTTAGTACGAACAGGCCGCCCTTTGCAACTGTTCAGCGACATGTAAGGCAGAGAATAAGGCTAATTTTGCCACGGCAGAGCGGTGTGCGCTCGAAGATTTGCCACTACATAATCCCGTCGGCATTTGGCCCTATAGGGCCGGGGGTAATAATGTTTCATATGAACGAAATGCTAAGCGGCTAATTAACAAGCTAGACGCCCTTCCAAGTTCCAACACTAACCAGATTGTATGCTCACCGTAAAAATCAAGCTGGTTGCGTCCATCGCAGATGCGGCCGGTGGGTTTCTTGAAGTACGTCATCCCGTAGGGCAACGCCGTGTAAGGATTCGGGTAGTCGCCGGGGATGTAAACGAAGTTGCCGGTATCGATGAGTGAGTCGCCGAAGCTGAAGATGTAGTTGTAGCAGCTGCATGACCCGAGCACCCCGTGAAGATTCAGCACAAACAGAAACAATGTCGAAGCCACAGGGATCAGATGGTGTTTCTTGGAAACGCCCATTAGTTCGATAGATGCAGAGGCAAGGCAGGCAGCAAGGCAGTTTCATATGGCCATCTACCGTCGATCCCCTCATTATATAGTGCCACATTAACCCAATCTTTGCGGAGGGAGCTGAGTGCTCTTTGTCAAATACGCATTTCCTACTTGAGCATTTTCAAAGCACTACACAATTAACTAGTATCAGTTTAGTCAAACAAGTACCGGGAGACTATGGGGCGAGTATTTATCGCTAAATGTATGCATGCATAGAAAAAGTTACTATTTGGTCCCTAGACTATGGTGTACGAACCAATTTGGTTCTTAATGTGAAATACTAGACAAGAATGATTTTCTAATTAATTATCAAAACCAGATCAAAATAGTCACTTGACCGGTCAAAGAACGGTTTATGGGAGGATTTCATAGACATGGCAGCACATGTGGCTGGTTTTCCTGACGTGACATTACACATGATGACTAAATTTTAGAAATAGATAGATCCCCACGTGATGCCACTTTGTCAGCATGTGTACTGCCAAGTTAGTGAGAACCACCTAAATCGTTGTTTGACAAGGGGCCATTTAGTCTAATTTTGATAATTGCGGGACCATGCACTCTTGTCCGATATTCCACATCAGGGACTAAATTTGTTCGCAAGCTATATGTCGACGGTTGGAATATTGACCCAAGTCAACCAAGGTTCTTCAAGGAGGAGATAGGAGACACGCCGAACAACCACGAACAGCAACGAACAGGAGACAGGGGAGCTGGCGCCGACCGTGGGGACACGCAGATCGAGCATGTCGAACTCCGTCGGCGATACAGAGATGCTTCCTGAGGGTTACGACTCAGAAGGACAGGATGTCTCATCCCCTGTCAGTTCAGATCGATCTGTTCGATCTCGAACACTTTCCGTATCTAGGACGCAGGTCTCTGCATATATGGCAGAGATAGCCGCAGATCGCACTTCCGTCATTGACGATGACTACGGAACCGATGATCTTTACGACGGTTTAGATCTATCGGATTCCAAGGCTATGTCGGTAGACTCTACCTGTGGAGACACAGCGATGACACCGTCTAGCATACCTTCGCATGGCCCCCGCAGCATTAACATGGCCGATGTAGGAACCTCTGAGGATCCCGCACGGGCTGTGGCGGCTGGCGAGGTCGGGCAGATTAACTCTGCTCGGCATCAAGACGAGGCTGCGCTGGCTGCTCGCGAGCAAGAAGTCATTCGCCGCAACCTCGACGATTCCATCAATCAGACCGTGGCACGGTTCCGCGATCGGTGCAAGCGACCGCGTCGCGACCCACCTCGCGTGCCCTCGCCAAGTCTCCCGGCAGAAGTCTCTCCTGTCCGGGTTAGTTCCCCGCGTAACCGGACTCCGGTCGGGCAGAACGCGGATGCCTCGGGGGTCCCAGAACCCCTAGAGCAGAGTCGGGAACGACTCGCGGCCATGGCTTCGGTGATTAGATCCACCAACCAGGCCGACCTCGTCCGTATGGGCGATGCTGTTGCTTCTAACCTAGAGCGATTGGCTGAAGGCTTAAAGTCTCTAGGAGAAGTCAACAACTCTGCAGACAATAGCAGCCAAACTGCCGGAATGATTCGGACACTCGATCGATCGCGTGACCTCGCCGCCATCGGCGATCATCGTCCATGAGCAGGCTACCCGTGGTCGCCGTCGCTCGCCGAGTCCTCGTAGTCATCGCGACAACAGGGGCAAGCGCGCACGCGATGACCACGGACGGTCCCCTCGTGAGGAGCGCGTCGTCGCGACCACGAGGAAGGAGCGGGGTGGATTGTCTCGGAGAGAGTTTCTCCAGGCCGAAACTTCCCGTTCAGCAGGAGTTCCTCCGCGCAACAGGACCAACGTCTTCTCCAGACTAGGTTCTGCCGGGGAAGGTGGCCGGTCATATGCTTTGGGCTGCAAGGCTTTCTCTGACGAGCTTCGGGCTGTCCAGTGGCCCTCAAAGTTCAAGCCCAGTCACATGGAGAGGTACAATGGGACTCAAAACCCGAGGAATTCCTTTCCATCTACGCCACGGCCATCATGGCGGCGGGGTGACGAGCTCGTTATGGCTAATTACCTCCGACCGTCCTTGAGGGTACCGCTTGGGCGTGGGCATTCAATCGCCAGGAGGGTTCCATCACTCATGGAACCAGCTTTGTGACGCCTCGATCGCTAATTTTCAGAGTCATTACGTGCGTCTGGCAAGGAGGATGATCTGCACGGATGATCCGGATGAACGGGAGACCCTCCGCAACTTCGTGAAGCGTTTCATTAAGATCCGCAACACGATCCCGAACATCTCGGATGAATCATTGTCCGCGCTTTCAAAAACGGAGTCCGCGACGAAGCGGCTCACCCAGATCTCGAGATCAACGAGACTGGACCGCCAACGACCTGTTCAAATGGTGACCGCTATGCCAACGCGGCGAGCGTGTTCAAGATAAAAAGGCGTTTGACAAGGGCGAGCCGCCTACCCAACCTGGTGTGGATGAGAAGAAGAAGAGCAAGAAGAAACCACGGTGACAAGAAGTCCCGAAGAAGAAAAATAAAGGTGATGCGAACAATACCGTCACTGGTATGGATCGCGCGCCTCCTCCCAAGGATGGGCAGAAGAAGCCCAACAATAAATACAAGGGCAAAAAGCCTGCTCAGGGAGGCGGACAAGGCAAGAAAGGTCCAAGCGACCGATTTTGCAAATTCCACCAACACTACGGACACGACATACGCCACTGCAGAACTTGGGCTGCAAAGCTCGAAGATTTCTACAACGGCAAGGGCGCAATGCCCACCCTGCCCGAACAAGGTGATGCCGGTAAGGCCAAGCGCCAAACCGACGATGGTGATCGGGAAGATGATGATGAGTATCAAGAACCCGTGAACCACATCGCCGTCATTTTCGGCGGCTCCTCGGCTTACACCTCTCGACGCAGCCTCAAGGAAGCTGCTCGGGAGGTCCACAACGTTGAAAAGGCAAAACCTCAGCCTGAATCGATGAAGTGGACCGAGGTCCCCATCTCCTTCTCTCGGAGGATTGCCCCATCGGGATGACCAAGCCTCGGTGGCTCCCTCGGTGGTCGCCCGACCATCGCTAACGCGAGAGTTGGCCGTGTACTCGTGAGCGGCGGAGCGCTTTGGACTTGCTTTCGCTAAGGTCTTGGGCGAGATGCAGATTCCTCGTTCTAAGTCAAGGAAGTCGCAATGCCCTTCTACGGATTGTTCCGGAGAAGTCAAAATGTTAGGCGTGTTGTCCCGCCAGCCACCTTCGCAACCCAAGCAACTTCCGGACAGAGTTGATCACTTTCGACGTGGTCGACTTCCCATCCGCGTATAACGCGATCTTGGGCAGGCCATCTCTTGGTAAGTTTATGGCCGTGTCCCACCACGCTTACCATTGCGTGAAGATACCGAGTCCTAACGGTGTGATCACGGTCAAGGGCAACTACAAAGCTGCTCTGGATTGCGACGAGCGCCCACAGCCCGTCGACCAGCTTCCGCCACAGCGTCTCAAGTTCCAGAGACCAAGTCTGCACGCCCTAGGGTCTCCCTTCAGCCAAGGGGAGAAACCAAGGAAGTTCCACTGTCCCTTGATGATACTTCCAAGACAGTTCACTTGGGGGCCAATCTAGACCCCAAATAGGAAAGCGAGCTCATTACCTTCCTCCGAGCTAATGCAGATGTGTTTGCCTGGGAGCCATCTGACATGCCCGGAGTCCCAAGGGAGGTCATCGAGCACAAACTGGCTGTCCGGCCGGACAAAAAGCCTGTTCGCCAGAAGCTTCGTCGCTTTTACAATTCAAACAGGGATCATCAAAGATCGCTTGCAACCGCCACATTGGGGTTCATCCGCGAGGTTGATCACACCGAGTGGTTAGCCAACCTCAGAATTGTAAAGAAGAAAGGCGGCAAGTGGAGGATGTGTCGATCACACGATCTGAACGCCGCTTGTCCTAAGGACAATTTCCGCTACCTCGTATTGACCACCGATCGATGCGATCATGGATGCCCAGCCTCGAGTTTTTAGATGCTTACTCGTTACCACCAAATAAGCATCTCCCGAGGATGAAGAGAAGATCGCCTTCATCACCCCTTCGCACTTTCGCTATACGACCATGTCTTTCGGTCTGCAGAATGTCGGTGCCACGCTCCAAATACTAATGGAGAAGACCTTCCCGAGCAATAGCTGGAAAAACACGGAGGTCTATGTCGATTTACATAGTTGTAAAGAGCAAGTTTGCACCAGATCATGTAAAAGACCTGGCCGAGACTTTTCGTAATCTCACTAGGCATCGAATAAAATTAAATCCAGAGAAGTGTACCTTTGGTGTTCGATCTGGAATGTTGCTCGGTTATATTATTGGTTCGCAAGGTATTTCTGCCAACCCTGAAAAAATCGAGGCCATTGAAAATATGCAGGCTCCAACTACCGTAAAGGAAGTACAGAGCCTCACTGGGCGGATGGCTGCTCTAAGCAAGTTTATTTCCCGTCAAGGCGAACACGGGCTGCCCTTCTTTAAGGCCCTGTGCAAGCACAATGGTTTCGAATGGACAGAAGAAGCCGATAGATCCTTCCAAGATCTGGCGATACTGTCCAATCCTCCGCCTTGACTACCCAGCGGCATGGCGGCAGCTCTGCTGTACCTAGGTTGCACGCCACAAGCGGTGGCGCGGTCTTGACGGTCGAAAGGGAAGGCATACAGCGACGAATCTATTACGTGAGCGAGGTACTTCACGGATCAAAGGAGCGCTACCCTGAGGTCCAGAAGCTACTCTACGCCTTGCTCATGTCCTCCAGGAAGCTTCGCCACTACTTCCAGGCATATCAAATACTGGTCCTGACCACGTTCCCTCTGGGAGAAATCCTACGGAACAAGGAATCTAGCGGACGATAGCTAAGTGGGCAATGGAACTAGCGAGTTTGATCATTATTTGTCGCCCGAATCGCTATTAAGTCACAAGCCCTAACTGACTTTGTCGCTGAATGGACTTGCCCGCCCAAATCACAGGAAGCTCCCGAGCAACCTGATGAACCCTCTTGGACCATGTTTTCCGATGGCTCGAGCACTGGAAACTCGGGGGCTGGTTTTGTTCTCATCTCCCCTCAAGGAGAGCAACTCCAGTATTCTATCCAACTACACTTTGCGGCGACTAACAACGCTGCAGAGTACGAGGCCCTCCTCGCGGGACTAAGAGCATGCAAGTCGCTCGGTGTCCAACGACTGACTGTGAAGGGAGATTCACAGCTGGTCATCAACCAGGTGAGCAAGGAGTATCAGTGCTGCGATGACTCAATGGCGCGATACCTGGTTGAAGTGAGAAAGTTGGAGCGGCACTTTCGATTTTTCGAGGTGCTCTCGTGCCCAGGAAGGACAACTTCCTGGCCGACCAGCTATCCAAGTTTGGATCCTCACGCGAATCTGCTCCGGCAGGGGTGCTCGTCGCTATAGACACTTTTACAAAGTGGATTGAGGCAGACCCTGTGTCGTCTCTTCACGCGAAAACGGTTGTTCGCTTCTTCAAAAGCAACGTGGTCACGCGCTTTGGGATTCCCCACAAGTTGATCACGGATAACGGTACCCAGTTCGGAAGCGGGCTATTCCAGGAATACTGCGAACAGCTGGGCACCAAGGTCTGTTTCGCCTCGTGGCACATCCACGAGCAATGGAGCGATCGGCGAGCTAACGGACAGATAGTCCAGGTATTAAACGGCGGGTATTTGCTGCTCTCGGCGAGCACAACAAGGTGCAGGTTGACGAAGTTCCTTCCGTCCTCCGGCGATTCGACTTTCGGCCACGGGCGGCGGCAGAAACTCCTTTTCAATTGGTCTATGGTGCAGAAGCCATCCTGCCCGCCGAAATCGTACTCGGTTCGCCTCGCACGAGCTCGGTCAACTTAGTTGACGATGAGCAAGAGCGCCTCCTCGATCTCGACCTCCTCGAAGGCACACGCCACCGGGCACAAGTCAGAATGGCGCGCTACCAACAAGATCTTCGCCGGCACGCTGCCAAATCCGTTCGACCAAGGGTTTTGAAGGCGGGCGACCTCGTTCTGCGCCGTGTCCAGAACTTGTCCAATGCCAACAAGTTAACTCCTCGTTGGGAGGGCCCGTTCACGGTCGTTTCTACTGCTCGCCCGGGGGCTGTTCGCCTGGCTATGGAGGACGGGAGAGAGTTGACCAGCACTTGGAACATCGACCAGCTTCGTAAGTTCTTTGTGTAGGTCTTCTTTGTTTGCTTAGCCTCTGCGCTTTTTGTTAAACTTCGCGCCTTAGTTCGTCCAAGTCGCTCGGGCACCATGTAAAGTTCAATCCAATTCTTAGTGAATCCTCGCGGCCTCTGTGCCCTTTTCACTACTTGTCTTCTCAGACTACTTTCTCTGGTAACACTTGATGGCTGCCCGGCCTTGCGAACTCTTGGCTCCGCACTTTTCAGGATCTTTCCCTGCCCGTATCTAGTTTCGATAAATTCCTAAACTCAGGGTTGCGTAACACGGCCTTTCCACCTTGCGGCTAAGTCTGCTCTCGTAAGCCCTCCGCGGCAGAGGCACTTACTGCTCGGCACGACCACTTGGTAAAGTCTGCTCTCGTAAGCCCCCCGCGGCAGAAGCACTTTCCTTGTTCGGTTACTCTCGGAATTGCCTAACTTACGTTAACGAGCAGACTATGGAACAAATCGAGCAAGGTACGGGTGTCGCTCTTTCTCTCTACGCACGTGCTCGAGTTCGCAAGCTTAGATTCTCGAGCATCGTCGTACTGGGGGCTAGGGTGTCGCTCTTTCTCTTGTGCACTGCTCGGGTTCATAAACTTAGGTTCTCGGCAGTACTGCACAACGGGGCCGGAGTTAGGCAAAGCGCTCTACCGGTTTTCTTAAACTTCCTAGCGCTGTTAAGCTTTTCTCTTAGTTTCGTTCGTCCTTGTCTTTTCTTTGCTCTTTTTGTAGGAAGTAAAAGGTAAGTACTTCATTGTATTACTCAAAAGTTTCAGTACAAGGCCCTTTAAGATTCTGACATGGCGCTACTTAGGAGCAAGCTGCTCCTTCACTCCTCAACTTCTAACTTGAGGCGCACGACTTACCTCGAGCCTTGATTCCTTCCTGAGCTTCAGCTCGAGGCGTTCGATCTCCTCCTTGTTCGCTTGGCTTGCGCCAGCCTCTGCCCGGACGGCCTCGACCTCCTCGGTCTTGGCGCGCAGCTGATCGGTCAGAGCCTCGCTCTGGCTGACTCGCTGCTCGGCCGTCTTGAGCTGCTCGTCCAGCTCCTTGACCTTCTTCTCTGCGGTGATCGCCCTCACCGTCATCCCGCGCATCTCCTCGATCTCTTCCTGTGAAGCCCACAGGGTTGAGATTTTTGCTTGGAGACCCGCGGAAGTCTGCTCTTCCTTGGCGAGCTGGGTCTTGAGTCTCTTGGCTTCCGCCGCAAGCCGGTCCCGCCGTTGGGAAACGTCAGCAAGCTGCTCTTCGAGCCATTTCGTACGGCCCGGCTTCTCCTCCGCAGTGCTCGCCTTAACGGCTTGCGCGCGAAGCTCCTCGGCCTCTCCTAGGAGAGACTCGCAGGAACGCCTCTCTTCGGCCAGTTGGACTTTGAGCCTCTTCACCTTTGCCTTCAGCCGGCTTCGACTTTGGGCTGGTGCAGAGGGCCCCGCCTCGGACTCCCTCGTCCGGAGGTGCTCACGGAGGGACGCCAGTACGGCGCTCTGCTCGATGGTGACGCCGTCCTCGAGCTCCTCCATGGTGTCCTTCAAAACCTGAGAGAGAAGACTAGTTAGCCGCTTTTGCGGTAAAGCTACCCAACTGAGCTAGACGTGGTCTTGGTGTTTACCTTCCCAAGTCGTTGCTTCAGTCCGCGGCGCAGGCGGTCCTCGAGGCCATGCGTCACGAAGCCCCGCTCGTGCGGGATGAGACGGGTGCGTTGTTCCCGTCGCCGTCTTGTCCGCTCCTTCTTCCCGCTGGAGCGCATCTTCTCGGAAGCAGGAGCGACGGGCGAAGCGCTTTCGTCTCCGCGCTCCCTCTCCTCTTCCTCTTTCTCTTCGCCCAACGCCGGGCGAGGCCGGCTCACTCTGCTGGGTGGCGCCCGTTGTTCATGGGCGGGGCGACTTGCGCGACTCGCTCGGGGCTTCTTCTTGCTCCCTGGCGGCTGGGGTTTCACCCTGCTCGCCAGAGAATCCCGTCGCCTCAGGGGTGAGCTGCCCCTGCGACGAAGTGCCTGGCAGGACCGGCTGCTCGGTCCCACCCTGCGCAACTCCCGGAGCCGTCGTCTTGGCTCGCCGTCCAGAAGCGCCACAGCGCCTCTTCTTCTCGCCTCCAGCCGCTCCACCGCGCTTTTGAGTGCGTCGAGCTGTTCGCTGGAGCCTGGCGGGAGCAGGCTCCACGCCGCCAGCTTGTCCTTGAGGCACGCCAGCCTCACCGCCCGCGATGCGCCGTGTAGATGCTTTCGGGCGGCGAATGACCGCCGCGCCTCCTCGACGTCGTCTGTGGCGATCTCTCCTTGGGCAGCTGATGAAAAAGAGATTGATCGTTAAGTCTAATGCGGTCGGTAGGTGAGAGATCTGAAGATCGGTTTCTACATACCTGCCGTGAGAGGCTTGATCCTGATCTTCTTCGCTGGAACTTTCCGCCTCTTCCTCGGGAGCTCCTTGGCGGCTTCTCCGCCTTGGCTCTTGGGTGTTCGCGGCGACGAGCTCAGCTCCACAGTAAGTGGCGCTCCTCTCGCATGCGCAAGAAGTTTTTCCTTGCGTGCGACTTCTTCTTCGAGCCTCCTCGCTTTCGGCGACTGTGGAGCCGCGCCAAATGGCCCAGTGAGCCTGCGAGTAACGTCTAAGCCGAGGGTCATGTTCTTTACCTCTTCGTCGCTTTGCTCGGCGAGGAGGAGGAGCTTGGTCTCTTCCTCATGGGCCGACCATGAGTCCGCTTAGTCATTCGCCCTCCGTCGCCGCGGGCGGCTTGGGTGCTTTTATAGTCCCGTATAAGCAGCTCTGCAACGGTTTTGTCCCAGAACGGCTAGTTTTTACCGAAACGGCTAGGTAAAACGGTCGCCTGTTTTCACTGCGTAGCGATAGGAAGTTACCGTTGGAGTCTGCCGACGGCTATTTTTTCCAAGGTTCCTTTGAAGGCCGAGTGCTCGCTTCGGACGGATGTCGTTCGCTCGACGCAATGAGTTGCTTTCGATCTTGGTCGGGTCTGTTCGGTCTCGAACAAATCTTGTTCGGTTGAACCGTGACCTGTTCGGTCGCTCGCTACACGTCTTTTTAGCAGCAAGATTTCCCTCTTCGTGACTTGGAGTCTCAAGAGGAAGACCCCACTCTAGTGAGTCCTTCCACTTGAGTCTCGGGGGATAGCTGTCGGGGATAAAATTACGGCCCATTGCCATGGCCCACTCCCTGACGGCCCAATCGAACAACCTACCAGGGCCCGGTCCCCTGGAAGGTTCTATCTGGCCCATATGCATCCTGCCGAACAGCTTCATGGCTGGCACGGTGCGTAACGGCCTATGATTCATGTTTGAGTCCGACTCGAAGAAGAGTTCTGCACGGCTGCGTGAAGACCCGGACGTGGTTTCCTGGATTGGATTAGGAGTCGTGATCCCCAAGATTAGGAGCTTATCTCATCTACCGTAGGTTGTATTTGGCATGTATGAGTTCGTTACGATCTCGTAGTTAGCCCGGCCCGATATTCCCTCGGTAGATCGGTTTGCTCTGTACTATATAAACCATGCCCTTACGGCGTTTAGGGGGCATCTGAGAATGAGTTTGACGACTTGACCCTTAGCAGATAGATTTTCGCATACTACTCACCGAGACCTGCTGATCTCGCCGAGTTCCACCTTGTAATTCTCTTTGATATAAAGAAAGGCTGGACGTAGGGCTATTATCTCTCCCGAGAGGCCTGAACCAGGATAAAAACCCCTGTTTCCTGTTCGTTGCTGTTCGTGGTTGTTCGGCGTGTCTCCTATCTCCTTCCTAAAGAACCTTGGTTGACTTGGGTCAATATCCCAACCGTCGACACTATAGTTCAGAACCAAAAAGGTACCTTTTTCCGCATCTATATATATTGAGAAACATATACTATGCAATCAAACTTCTGGTGCAATCACCATGCAACCAAACTAACAAAAATTACAGAAAAATAAAAAAAATAAAATGTGTCCTAAGCTTACTCTACCTCTGTATAAATTTAAGTTCAAATTCATCCTATATTAGAATTTTCTCTTTTTTGCAACTCTTAATACAGAATGAATTTGATTTTAAAACTTCATACATAGAAAGAATAAATAATAAAGTACATCTATATTTTTTACATAAAATTTGTTGGTTTGGTTGCACGGTGATACGTTGCGATATATATTGTAATAGAGACGTCGAAGGGCTAGTAACATGGTATAGATCGTAGATACCACTAATGTATTTGCACTGGCTGAGACAGCGCGCCCCTGGCACGCCGAGTGAAGTGATGGGCCAAAACGGCCAACGTGGTGACACAAAACGCAGGCAAACTATGCACATGTCTAGCCAAAACCAGTACACACCAGGCAGACCATCCATGTGTCCATCCAAAAAACAGCATAGCTCGGCTTTCTACTATTTATTTATATATATACAGAAGATTGATTGATGTGCGGGGCAAGGGGTCACATAGAAATTATCAAAAGTGACAGAGTAGCTTGCCGGGTTGAACAGTGCATGGACACGGCCAAACCGGGTGGCAAAAGACCTATTTTGGTTTGGTTTTAATTAAATAAACACAACGGCAACAAATTTATTAAAATAATCTTTAAAAACTATGGAGGCCAAAAAAATTACAAATTGTTACACGAAAAGGTGAGTATATTTATTGATTATTTTTTAAACCACACTAAACCAAACAATAACTGCAAATCAAAAGGGCTAAGCGATCGACCGGCCGGCCTGGCCATGCCACGCACGCAGGCATGGGCGCTTGCATCGGCTCCTCCGGCATACGGGGTTGGGCGTGGAAGCCTATATATATAGCCAGCGAACAGCTCGGGCGTTGGGCAGGGAGGCAAGCCACGTGTCGGCCTAGCTACAACCCCTACGGACTTTGTTCTATTTATGATTAAATATTTTTTCATACTTTTTTAAGCGGACACAAAATTTAAGTAAAACAAGAGAATTGACTATTTTCTGGTACAACTATTTGTGAATGCTAAATGTTTTAAAATAGCTAGATCTTTGTTTATTGCTGCCCTTTTAATTTTTTCTTTTTGAAATTAGTTTTTAATGGCTAATTTTATTATAGGCTATTATCATGACATTACGTTGCCATTTATAAAGGTTATTTTTATATATTTTTTTAGTGAAACAAAAGTTAGAATAAAAGAAGAGAATGGATTATTTACTCATACAACTATCTTTGGATGCTAAATGTTTTAAAATAGCTAGATCTTTTTGTGCACATCGTTATGAATATATGATTTTGCACTGTAGCTATATATTTCGAAGTTCTTTATTTCTATTATTTACAAATTAATATCGGGAAATATAGCAGCTTTTAATGTTTAAATTCATTTATGCACCCTTACCATAAAATTTTGATTGCATTTTTTGAAGTTTATTTATTTTTTGTTATTTTAGCTTTGTACGAAAAAAATAGAATGAAAGAAAAGAATTGGTTATTGTTCGAATTTTCTATGGTTGTTTCAACTTTTTCAAAAGAATATATCTTTGTAGGAACCCTTATCATGAAATTATGGTCTAATTTTTCTAGCAAGCTAGAAAATATACCTTTTTTTCGTTTTTTCTTTTTTTTCCTGATCTTGCAAAAACCGAGGCAAAATGGCCTATTTTCTATTTTTTACGTGTTTTCTATTTTTTCCGTACGTGTCCTGTATAGAAACATGGGAAAAAAAGGAAGAAATGCATCAATGGGAGCCCTGTGTTAGCACACGCTACCACTGCGCTACGTGGTTCTCCTGCCAAAGTATGCGGAAGAGAAGGTAAAACAGAGTGGAACGGCTGGCACGTCGCAAGAGGCTCCTTGCTGTTAGCCACAAAAACGTTGGGAGAGGAGCCAGTGTCGAGCAAAACGTTGGGAGAGGAGACACGTGCTGAGCAAAACGTTGGGAGAGGAGCCACGTGCCGAGCACAGACGGCCTAAACATGGGTTTGTATAGCTCGGAAGATAGATGACATATTTTAGGTTTTTTTGCGTCGTAAAAAAATGGAAATGAAAGGAAAGAAATAATGAACCAACTGCGTTACCACGAAATGTTACTCTATTTTCTGTTTTTTTTTTGCTTTTTTGCATGGTAAAAGTCTACAAAAGAATTCCAGAAATGGGATTGGACCATAAAATATTGGTCTGTTTTCTGTTTTCTGTTTTTTTTTCACGTTGTAAAACAAATGTTACGCTAGGATTTAACCCACGATCGCGATCGAATGGTTGTGCCCGAACGTAGCGACGTGGCGCGTAGAAGGCCCGTAGGGGAGGATTGGAATGCGGCACGTGGCAGCTTGCAAGCCTAAACACGGTATTGTAGCGACGTGGCGCATAGAAGGCCCGCAGGGGAGGATTTGTATGCGGCACGTGGCAGCTTGCAAGAGTCTAAACTCGGTATTGTATATTTATAGATTTATAGATATGCAAAATGCAAACTCTAGCCTTGCAAACTCACCGCCGCCATGAGGGTTGTTGTCGGCGCCTTCTGAGCCCGCGGGTTGCGAAGTCGCGGCTGCTCGAAGCGGTCACGACGCGCTGTTCCCCCCGCTTCTTCTTCTTCTTCTTCTTCTTCTTCTCCTTGCGGGAGCGCGCCCGCCTGGGGGCAGTGGCGACGGGCGATGGTCTTTCACCCTCAAGCTCCTGCCCTCCTTCAAGTTCCTCCGCCCGATCGCCTTCGGGCAAGATCGGCGTCGCTCTGCTCGGCGACGTCGGTGTGGCAGCGGACGTGGCGGCTTGTGCGCCCTGCTCGCCGCCATCCCTCTGCTCTTTGGCGGCAAGAATTTCGACTCGATGTGACGCACACAAATTCGCGTTTGTGGGTGTGCCAGTGCATTTATCGAAAACACACAAAAGAAACGGACATGAACATTGATATTTTATTATCGCAACAAAATACAAGTTCTTATTGAGTTGCACTCCGTAGCCATTCTGGTTGGCCATCTGGGTAGACGATTGTGCTGATTCTGGATCCTGAGGCCTCGGAAGGTGTTGGCGTATTTCAGCTGATAGGTTTGTCCGGGACCTAATCCGGTGTGGTTCAGCTGTGGGGGTGTGCACGGAAAGATTGATCCTCTCCTCCTGCGAACGGCCTAGAACACAAGAACAGGCACTCAGAGTTTACCCAGGTTCAGGCCCCCTGATCGGGTAATAACCCTAATCCTGCTCGAACTTCTTTGCAATGCGTGGACTGGCTAGCTTCCCTGGCTCCGATCCCCCAGCGAAAAGCAAAGTCCAGCCCCTTTGCGAAAAGCAAAGTCCAGCCCCTTTACAGATGCACCCCTCAGCCCTTATATACTCAGGCTAGTCTGGGCTACAACGCGCTACTCAGTACGTGTTAATTCCCCCACTGTAGCCATCATTCCACCGGTGCCAGTCGCCGCTGCCAATGCCCCTATCACCGCTCCTGTCACGGCGGGACGGCTCGGACGAGACGGAGCAGCCGGCCTACCCCTAGCGCTTTATTACAGTCGCCTTGTAGTCCGCCACGAAGCGAGACGGCTATGGGGACGTGTTGACACAAAAAAGTGGATTTCTGTGAACACACGTGCGGAAGCGTCAATTCTGGGATTGCATCGCAACCAGAAACCAAGCGTGCCAGTCAATTTGACCTGTAATTGACAAGGAGAAGATTGTCAGTAATATAGCCCTAATCGGCTTTTCAATATAGCCAGATCAGGTTATTCGTAATCGGTTTTAAATAACCCGATTACAAGATCTATCGGCTTAATGCCTGATAGAGCAACTAAATGCAAATATTCTTTCAATTGCAAATCTTATACTTCTTTTTGGTATTTTCATATAACATTAGCAGCAAGCCTTTGCATCAATACATTAGATTAAACTAAAGAATAGATTGAATAGATTGGTCAAGCCAAGACAGTATTCAGACCTAAGCTTAGATATAAACTAATAAACCGATTAAAAGGTTTAAAATTAATGAAGGTAGATGCAATGCTGATCGACAAACGTTTACATATGCAAGATCCTAAAATTAATGAACGCGCCGGGATGGAGGATGGCGAGAGCGCGGGGGCACACCCCGGTGTAGCATACACCGACAGAAGGCTACCCAGTTAATTACATCCGCGCGTGGATACGCGGAACACCTCTGATTAAGCCGCGAGGCTATCTTATTCTTCTATTTGTCTTGTGCTTCACCGTGATGGGGTGGATGTAAGGTGTCGTTGGCAACGGCAGAATATGTGGGGTAACACATGGCCCACACAGTGCCTAGCACAGCCATTGTATGGCTATGTCCGTCCGTGTCACTTGAATTTGTATTTTCAAGCTTCACGTTGATGTAATTGTACTTGGGAGATGCACGGCTTGCACTTGACTTGGAGTCGAGGTAGACAGCATGTTGGCGTCACTAGAGATATTCCGGTGTGTTCGGGGTTGGATGTTGGTTTTAATGGTCTTGATCACCATCATCTTGATAGTATTGGAGCGGAGTGTAGGTTGGTACCGTGGAACTAGGATCTCCACGATATTGCTAGCCTTCGGGGTCTTGTTCACCTTCGGGCGGTGTTTATTGGAACGGAGATGTACGTCAGTATCGTGGAATTGGGATCTCCACGATACCGCCGGCCTTCAGGGTCTTGATATCCTTCGGGGCGGTGTTTGTTGTTGGGGTGATATGTAGATCGGCACCGTGGAATTGGGATCTCCACAATACCGTTAGCTTTCTGGGTCTTGTTCACTTTCGGTTTGTTATTGTTGAACAGGAGACGGGATCCCGTGAGTTGATGTAGCGTTGGTCCCGCTGCTGTTGACGGGGTTGTTGTCGAAGGTCGCCGAACGGCTCCCGTGATCGTTAGCGGAGTTGCCAGCAGTTAATCTTCTGTTTCCTCAAGCGGAACTTGATTCCGCTAATGAAACTTGATGAACGGAGGTTGGGGGACGATTCTCCCTAGCGAAACACGTTTCCGCTAGAGAAAACTTGTTATTTCATGCGGTGTCGTTCTAGGCTTCTCCATTTTCACTTACTAATCCTTTCATGTGTTTATCTCTAATCCCCAAATTAATTAATTTTCGTGATTAATTAATTACAAAAATAAATAATTTCGGGATTAGGCAATTTTGGGCGAATTAATTTTTTTTATAGCCCAACACTCGATAAGCGTATTTGATTATTTGATTTCGAACTCATCTAGTTTTCATCAGTTTTAAATGATTTACCGATTGTTGGTGGTTTCCTAAAACGGCTGAGTAGGCGGTATTTTGTAAATCGATTTTTAAATACTTTCCATACAAAAATAAACACAGTGTCAGTGTAGCACAAATATTATTATGGCAGTATGAAAAGAATTCAAAATTAATCTGAACTGTTAGATTGATCGTAATTAACAGCGCGTATTCATCTTTATGCCAGCAAGCCAATCTTTGCTAACGGAGTTGAGTGCCTTTTGTCAAATTAATGCACGTCCCTGCCCGTACTTGAGTATTTTTCAAAGCACTATACAACTATCATTGGTTTTGTCAAACGAGTATATCGTTCCAAATTAATATACTCCCGTGTTCATTACATTTATAAAAGTTCAACAATACTACATATTGCCCATTTTAAAGGTGAGGATTTTGACACGTGGATCTTCAATTCTTCATTCGTATTCGGTGATGCTTTGGTGCATGCAATGAAAAATGCCTATTGAAACAACGAACTAAGCTTATTGAGATAATGAAAAATGTATATTAAAACAATGAAAAATACTTATTGAAACATTGCAGCAAATCACCACAATAAACCATCTAAGCTGAGAACTTGAGAATGAGGCGCCACAATAAATTAAGATACGAATACATTATGTTGACTAGAATGAAACAATGAACTTAGTAAAACAATGAAAAAAGGCCTTCTTAGGGTATGTGTCGGCGTGGTGCATCCATAAAAGCCACTTCGCTAAGTTGGTCGCCGTGGGGCGTGGCGATGCCTTCACTGCCCCAAACTGTGGTGCCGCCTCCACCGCTAGCCTTAGTCGTGGCGCCGCCTTTGTCATGGAGTCCTCCTTTCGCCAAGTGCCCTAGCTAGCCGTGATGACCGGCCCCTACTACGTGGGTTGTTGCCGCCTTGGTGTCATCATGGGGTGTCGCTGCCTCCGGCTCCTCCTCCACTACCTCCACCACTTCCGGCTCTGGCTCTGCTCCACCACCACCTCCTCCACCTCCGCCATCTCTGGCTCCGACAGTGCTGGAGAGCATATCCCCATCAATGGCTTCATTGACGATGAAAACTATCAATGCCTATGTTGGTACGAGCATTACCCATGCATCCTATCCCTGAATGCATCCTTAGAAAATGTCGGGTAGGAAGAGGAGTATTCTTAAGGTAACAACCATAGTGCCGTCCCCTGTTTTTTATTGTAACGCATTGTGCAATATTGCTATGTCAATGTTATTTGTAAAATATTGCTATGTCAAATGCTTTATATATGTGTCAAATACTGCTATGTTGATTTCAGCTTATACTTGAGTTGAGTTTTACTCTTGCAAATTTGTGACCCACTCGAAAGACGTTTTAAAGAATTCAAAAATTATGAAAAAATTATTCTATGAACTCTAAGAAGAACTATTTAAACCCCCATAAAAATGATTTCAAAATATTACATCATTTGGCTTATACGAAAATAATAATTTGTCATTTAATTTAATAATTTAATTAATTTAAGCTGAAACAAACAAGGCCATATGTGTAAAATAGTGCTATATAAAATGCTATATGTGTCAAATATTGCTATGTAAATGCTATGTATCAAAAGCTATGTAAAAGAGATTCTTCAATGATAATTAATCATTTATAACTAAGTGTATATGTCGACGGTTGTAACCTTGGGGGTACTTGTCGGCAATAGAATTTATATGGGTTACGCAAGATCTCAAACCAGATGGTAGCACAAGACAAGAGACCTTTTTTATATAGGTCTAGACCCTCAACAATGGAGGTAACACCCTAGTTCTGTGCTCTGGGATTATATGAAGATCTCGATTACAAGAAGCTCTCGAGATTGTAAGTTGTAGATGGAAGTAAATGAGATGCCCTCGGCCCCCCTTATATAGTGCAAGAGATAAGGTTACACGATCGTACCTATTTGGTTACGTTAGATCCCATCTCCAGAGTATCCAACACGCATACGCACCGGTATTTACATATATGAATCTCCTAACTAATCGGGGTCAAGCTCTATCCTCGAACTTTCCTTGGCATCCAAGTCACGCATAGCCCGAGTGATATCTATCTCCTTCCAGCCAGCCCGGACTACCCCCATTGGATGCTTTATAGGACATTTAGGAGTGTTGCAGTAAGGGACACCTACCCCCCACGAATCAGTGAGGGAGGCGAACCAGTTTGCGAGAGCGAAGAAGGTGCATATCTAAGGGAAGCCTCGCTCCCTCGTGCGGAGCAACGGCGGACCAGAGGAGGGTGTATAGCCGAAGGGAGCCTCACTTCCCCCGGGCGAAACAACGGCGGACCAAAGAGGTGCCTAAGTCCAAATTGCGAAGCAAAGGTGGTTGCGTGGGAGCCAAGAAGACCGGAGGACAGCCAGAGCAGCCTGCCACAGTCGTCAGGAATCAAATCGTGTGTCAGGGGGATATGACAGCTGGCTATAACAACCAGCATCAGATAGCAGAGAGATATGATGATTCGTTGTAACAACCTAGTCCCCCTTGTAATCTCTTTTGTAACCCTGCTTTAGATAGTAAAGAAGGGGTATTAGGGTCTTAGTCCTGGCTCCGAGGGTGCTTTTCCCTTGGTGCCCCTGTCGAAGGGAGCGGGTTGAGGGCTAAGGAGTCTTTTTGCATGTGGTAAAGACTTCTCTACCCTTGCTTTATGTTTAGAAGAAGGGCATCATAGAACAATGTAAAAACGGCCCCCACTATAAATAGGGGGCCCTTGTGATAATAAAGAAGAGGCTACAGTTCATTACAGGATAGCCACCTTGTGACAGCTTAGCTTCCACAAATCTGTTGTCTGGCTCGGGCCAACGACAAAAAGGATACCCAGGGCCCATATTATCCACAATATATATATACTAACATTATCTTCCTTTTGGTTCAATTATGCAGCTAGTCACATTAGTTGTGTACTTTTGGGTTGAAGATAAATTATATGAACTGCTAACCTTTTGTTTACTGATGCTAGATATATTAACACCCACCAAAGATCATATATTATACGAGCTAATCAAACGAATAAAACGAGAGTAAATAGACTATCAGCACATGCCAATAGAACAGTACACGGGCTATCAATTAGCTGATTAGAGCATGTGCAGCAACAGCCGCATCAGCAGCAAGCATCACGCGCTGATGCAGCTGCTGTGCACATGCGCTGGCGGGAGATTTGAATCGCAAGAGAGCAGCAGCAGTATGTGGGCTGGGCGGGAAAAAATCACTGTGGGTACAGTATTTCGCAGGGTGTGTTGGGAGCTTGGGATCGTCTAGCTGATAGAACGAAGGACAAGAAGACTATTGGCCAATATGTAAGGCCAAATGACCTGATCGAATGAGGATAAAATCTAACCTTTGCACGAAACGACGATACGCAAGAATATTAGCAAAGATAGTATTTCGATAACACGTTTGCTAATCATTAGGCGACTGAGACTTATTTAACTCTCAGTCAATTTTCTCACATAACTAGATGCTCCCGTTGGATCTTTTATTTGCTCTATGAAGGTGTCGAATCTATGGTTCAAAAAATCAAATAAGAGTTAAATAATTCTCGATTGCCTGTTATGTAGCCACTCACTTTTGATAAATGAAGCGAGAAGACTTAACCGTACTCACCTAGGATTGTACGGTGTAGTCCATCAAGAAGGTGATACACAGCAGGTCCATGAAAGACAAAATACAACAAAACTAGACTAAACTATGAGAAGTAAATGACGGATTGAAAGTAGATTTTATATATTTGAGTTGGATGGATTACACTGCCAAGGGGCTTGGTATTTATACACACTTCCACCATGTAAACCTAAAACCCCCATTATTATATTCGTTACGGATTTGTGTTGACGTTTTTCTATTATGCCTATGTTGCCTATTATATCTCCGTACAATTTCTACACGAACATTTCCATCCTTATCCACTTTGGCCGCCGATCCAGTCTCTTATTCCCTTATTATCTTAAACTAATATGAATTCTTCCTTTTATACTCTCCTAAGTTGACAGGGATTCATCCTTTTATACCTCATTCGGCATGTACTACATTCAACTTGATTCTTGAAGCTTCTACAATATCGGCTGATTTCCAAAATTGGAAGTCAACACAAGTACGCATCATCGTCTCCTGGGGCATTAGCAGGATCAATGTCTATGATAGGTGGGATTTCTTTATACAGTGTCGAGGAATTAAGATACACGGCGGTTGAGACCGTTTTGTGCCTTGTTTGTTTCAGCTTAAATTAAATTAAATTAAATTAAATTAAAATTTGTTATTTTTGTATAGATCAAGTGATGTAATATGTTTTTAGTTATTTTTGTGAGGTTTTAAATATTTCTTCTTAAAGTTTGTAAAATATTTTTTTTCATATTTTTTTGAATTATTTAAAATGTCTTTGGAGTAGTTCACAAATTTGATACATTAAAACTTGACTCAACTTTAAGCTGAAACAAACAAAGACTTGGTCAGCTACAAATATGAATAGAGTTAGAATCCAAACCGATGCTTGATCATATTCGACCATAACTCCGCAAAATAAGGGGTTAAAACACGGGTCAATTGGAAAAATGAAATTTTTTACATCCAACACAGGGCATAAAAACACCGCACAACTCACAGCAAAACAATGTAAGCTTGCTCGAGCAATGAAGAAGAATTCTAGCAAGAATGTAGCAGCGGCGGGTTCGCGAACGGCCCATGCAGCACGCCGTTGGCGATGACATCGTAGGCCCTGTCAGTCATGTGGACGCCGTCCCAGTTCGCGAACGTGGCCGGGTTGCCCCAGACCGTCGCCGACCTGTTGCACGTCCTGCCGGTGTGGTACGGGCCATCGCCGCCGCAGCACGCAACCAGAGGATCGCCGATACCTGCGCGCCCCCGGCCATTGCATGCAAAGCCAGCAAATGAACATGAATATGAACATGATCACATCAGTTTAAGGCCATGAGTACATGAACATTGCTCACCATGTTTGTGTGGATCCTGGACCAGTTGCATGGCGGCGCCGTAGTAGTCGGCGTAGATGAGCTTCACGCCCGGGTGCCGCGCCCTGAGCCGGCTGACCTCGCCGGACAGCGCCTGGTTGTGCCTCGCGGAGAAGTCGTTGAACCACTTGAGGCAGCGGAACTGGTCGTAGTCCGCAGGGTTGCTGCTCCGGTATTCGCTCAGGTACTCCGGCACGCACCCGATCGGGAAGTTCCCCGGGACCAGGATCGTCTTCGCTCCGAGACCGATGAGATCCTGCATGCACGCATGCATGCAAGCACAAGGCCGGGTTGGTAAAAAGCTCAATAGTATTACAGTCCTATACACTTGTATATGTATACGTCGTTCGCATGAATGATCTGATGAGTTGTTCATGACAATAGCATGTATGCACCTGGACAATATAGCTTATCTGGCCGACAACATCTGGGATGAAATGGTAGGCCATTTCACGAGGTTTACGGGTCAAGAACCAGAAGTTGTAGTCGTTGCCACCGATCTCACCCAACACGATGAGCGACTCGCTTAGGAGCCCCCTTGTTGCACCTGATAAATCATACGAGTCTTATACATATATTGTTACCTGGTTATTTATTGAGTCGGACATGCTTCCATGAACAAACTTAATTATATGCGAGCTACCATCCCCAGGAGCTATCCGATTCAGCAGTGCTTTGAACCAGCCGATCTGAATGCCCAGACAGTAAGGCATCGGCACTGTATGGTTCCACCGTTTGAAGTAGTCCGGGGGCAGCGCTGTGGCAGCCAACACGGCGAAGTTGGCGCCGTTTGGGAACTGCCCTGACTCCTTCTCGGGCAAGCTTGGTGGTATCAGTGGCAGCTGCAGCGCTTGCGCTGAAAATACACACATGTACATGCATGACTTCACCTATTGCTATGAACTGGCTCATAGATTAATTAATATTATGAATAATTCAGGATATGATATTCTAAAAATATGTGCAATTCGTAATATGATGCTCACTGTATTACTAATAGGACTTGCATGTTAGTGATATGGGAGTGACATATTATGATTGCACATCTATATATGAGAGTACGTATACGTTGAATTTTAACTTTTTAAATAGGAAACCAATAGCAGGAGTGGATCAACACACTCACCGTAGAAATCAACGAGGACACGTCCATCAGAGATGCGGCCAGTGGGATGCCTGAAAAAGGTGATGCCATATGGCAGCTCCTTGAACGGGCATTTTGGACCAGACACGTGCGCGAAGTTGCCGGTGTCGATGATGGAGTCCCCGAAGCTGAAGATGCGCTTGTAGCAAACGAGGCACAGCCCCACGGGGGAGTTGAGCAGTATGACAACAGAGACGAGAACGTATGGCGACATGGAATATCGGAGTAGACACTTGAAACTCCCCATCTGAATACCTAGAGAGTAGAGAAGGTCCAATGCACACCTCGCTGAGAGATGGGTTCACTTGACCCCCTCTTTATACGTGCCCGTCTTTGATCGAATTGTATCAGGATATATCAATGCTAGTGTGTTAACTGCGACATGCATCCTGGAGATATCGCATCATTTATATTGCTAGCTAGTGTGTTATTCGCGAAATGCATCCTGGAGATATGGCGTCATTTAATATATATATATATATATATATATATATATATATATATATATATATATATATATATATATATATATATATATATATATATATATAGAGTTAGCGTAGATTTCAATCTACGGATTTTTTAAATGAATTTAACGGGTTTTTAAAATTCGAGAACTTTACTGATCGATCCAAACCGTTGATCTTGTTCATCTTATCAAAACATAGCCACCAACCAAGTTTCGTATTTTTTCAAATTTGTTTGCTATTTGTTTTCTAATTTTAAAAATCAGCTTTTTTGGACGCTCCACGACTATTTAGAAGACTGATTTTCAAAATTAGAAAACAAATAGCAAAAAAATTCGAACAAATACGAAACATGGTTGGTGGCTATGTTTTGACAAGATGAACAAGATCAATGGTTTGGATCGATCACTAAAGTTCTCAAATTTCAAAAACCCGTCGAAGTCTACGGAGGGATCCGTAGATTGAAATCTACGCTAGCCCAACTCTCTCTCTCTCTATATATATATATATATGAGTTGAGCTATGGTGCTTCGCGAAGTACGGATATTTTGGTGCTTCGCGTTCGGTTTGCAAAACCTATAACCGATGTGAACGATCCGAACCACTCATTTTGATCTTCTAGTTTATATGAGCTCACAAGTTTTCAAAAATCTGTTTAAAATAGTAAAAAAATTTAAAAAAATGTAAAATTTTGTTTGTGAGCTCATATCAACTAGAAGATCAAAATGAGCAGTTCGGATCGTTCACATCGGGTCATAAGTTTTGCAAACCGAACGCCAAGCACCAAAACATCCGTACTTCGTGAAGCACCATAGCTCAATATATATATATATATATATATATATATATATATATATATATAATTTCAATCTACGGATCCTCCGTGAACTTGACGGGTTTTGAAATTTGAGAACTTTAGTGATCGATCCAAACAGTTGATCTTGTTCATCTTGTCAAAACGTAGCCACCAACCAAGTTTCGTATTTTTTCGAATTTGTTTGTTATTTGTTTTCTAATTTTGAAAATCAGCCTTCTAAATTGTCGTGGAGCGTCCAAAAAAAGCTGATTTTCAAAATTAGAAAATAAATAGCAAACAAATTCAAAAAATACGAAACTTGGTTGGTGGCTACGTTTTGACAAGATGAACAAGATCAACGGTTTGAATCGATCACTAAAGTTCTCGAATTTCAAAACCCGTCGAAGTCTACGGAAGGATCCGTAGATTGAAATCTAAGCTAGCCCTCTCTCTCTCTCTCTATATATATATATATATATATGAGATCCTAATCTACCCCTAGGGGTAGATTAAGCCGAATCTACACCTAACCACTCTGCGAGCCAGTTTCCAGCGAATCCAATCAGTCAACGTGGTCCAAACCAGTTCCACCGCACCGCAATTTCTCTCTCCTATTTATTTGACTGCACCTCATCCCCACGTTCTCATTTTCTCTCTCCTCCCCCATTATCTCGATCCGTTCCACGCCGCCGCCTCCTCGCCGAGATGCCGCGGCCGCCTCCAGCTTCGCCCGTCTCGCGCCCGACCGCGCCGCCGCCTCGCCGAGCCGCCGCCGCCTCCACGCCGCCGCCGGCGCGACCCCTCCGCCGAGGCCTCGACGCCGCCCGTCTCGCCCACGGCGGCGCCGCCTCTCGCCAGCCGCGCGGCCGTCTCACGCCGCCGCCCGATCCGATCCGTCCGCCGGGAGGTTTCACGCCTCCCCGTCGTGCCGGCGGCGCGCCGCTCTCTCGCCGAGCCGCCGCGCGTCTCCACGCCGCCGCCGCCCGATCCGTCCGCCGGAAGGCCTCCACGCTTTGTCGCGCCCGGCCGGCGCCGCCGGCCCGACCCTCCCGCCAGAGGTTCCTTGCCTGCCGCCGTCGCGGTCTTCCCGCCACGCCGCCGCCGAAGGCCGCCCGCCGCGCCGGCGCCGCCTCGCCGACCCGCCCGGCCGGACTTCGCCGTCTCGCAAGACGCAGCGCCGCCTCCCGACCACGCCGGCGCTGCGCCGACCCGCCCTGCGCGCCTCGCCCTCCTGCGCCCGCCGCCTCGCCGCGCCCCGCCGCCCTCGTCGTGCCCCGCCGCCCTCGTCCGCCGCTACCGACTCCCCCGACTCCGTCCTGTGATTACTTAGGGATTCGTTCGGGATTACTTAGCGATTGCTTAGGGGATTACTTAGCGATTGCTTAGGGGATTACTTAGCGAATCCACCGGATTACTTAGGATACTCGCTGTGAAAATGTACATTTACTTTGCATTACGACAAGTAATGCATAGTAATTAGGTTTTGACTGCTTCTTTCACTTTTGTATGTATGCATAATCGAAAGTAATATCAAATTCGGATTACTTTCTTATTTTTGGCTCGAGAAATATAATTAATGAAAAGTAATCCGTTTGAAAAAGAAGCAACTCAAAATTCAAATAAACCGACATGCAAACCCATGATTTTAGGGCAGTTAATGCCCCCACGATTCTAGGATCTTGCCTCCCAGCGAATTACTTTCCGTGCTGAAACACGTTCATTTCGATTACTTTCGATTACTTTCAAAAATGCGATCGTTTACTTCGGGTTTGGTGGCTCATGGGTTATTTGGGAAGGCTCGGTGCGAAATAGCTTAATCTACCCCGGGGTAGATTAGGCATCGATATATATATATATATATATATATATATATATATATATATATATATATATATATATATATATATATATATATATATATATATATATATATATAATCTTACATCTGAAAGGATATGACTTGAATCCTTAGAACATGTACAGCAGTTCATCTCTGTTGTCCCTAAGCCATATTTAAGTAATGTCATATGTCAACTAATTTATGATGTGGAGCAGAGAAAGTGTGCATAGATATTTAGGCCGTCTCTTAAACAATAGTCTACTCTACACGAGAATTAAGAAATTTTGTGTGTGAGCAAAGTAGTTATAAAAATATGCAACCATATCTACCATTGTATATACAGGCCCTCTTTGATAGCTTGTTTAGTTCTAGTTTAGTTATAGTTGGGAAAATTTGACCATCTTTGAATGTGTTTTGAAAATGCTAAATAAATTATTAAAAAAATATTCTTGAGATCTTTGAGAAAAACCCTACAAAGTCCTAAAAAAATTATTTTCAAAAAATAAAGTATATGGCCTATACAAAATAGTCAAATTTTCCCAACTACAACTAAACTAGAACTAAACAAGCTATCAAAAAGGGCCACAATCTCTATTGTTGTCTTTAGGTGACATGACAATAGTTAGAGACAACTGCTGTCTCAACCATTGTACATGCTCTTTGAAACCCGGCCAATAATTTCTTCCTTGTCCTTATTCATTTTAACCATACATCCATAAAGATACTAGTATATGGGATGCTACGAAGTCATACCATGGTGTCGAAATTAATTTCAAAAGATATGCATATATCTGGAGTGACGTAAATCAATTCAATATTGATTCAAGAACAACGGCTACTCTTCGGCTCTTCGCATCAGCGGATTGAAATAGCTGTAAAAATTAGAGCACGTACTTGTTCACAAAAAGAGCCCATGCGGAATGCCCGAATTTTAAAAAAAAATCGTGGGAAATTCCAAATCCAATAAGATTGATCATTATGCAAAATCTCACTTTTTTAAGCGATTACAGACAAGAGAGTTGTCGTTCCATCAGAAAAATATAGAAATGTGCAAATTGCAAGATAGGGAAAACAGGAGGGTGGATGGCAAAAATCAAAGTTGGCTATTTGTTGATGAAACTTTCAAGTGACAACACGGCAACGCGCCTCCGGTATTGGTGGTCAAAACATGATGACATGTTGATTGATAACATGGGAGGGTAGCCATATGAGAGAGAGAATAGTTGATCGTAATAATTTATTGTGTACAATATATTATCGAAAATGCTTCCGGTTGAACTTCCGACAGCAACGGACGCTACGCGCGTGGGCCGGCTCCGCGCATTGGGCCAAGACGCGCACACGCGCTTGGCTAGAATCTCCCCACGCTCGCTTTTCCTTACTCCACGTTGTTCCCGCGCTGCATAGTTGGTCGTTGATCCAGTAATCAATGGTCAGCCTCCCGCACGACTAGATAACATACGTGCATGTCTTTTTATGCTTCATTTTTTTATCTTTTTATTTGAAGTCTAAATTATGTAGTACAAATTTTATAATTCATCTAAATTTCTAATGAATCCATTTTAAATACTTTTTCATTTTTTTCATTTTTGATTTTTATTGATAAAATTGTTTCAAGAGGCAAGATAGATTGTTCGGCAGTGCTACACTCATTGTTCCGCAAATGAAATACATTGTCCCAAAGGGTATAATTGTTCCACGAGGCAAATATAATTGTTCGAAAAGGCAAATATAATTGTTTCCACAGACAAATATAATTGTTCCACGAAGCAAATATAATTGTTCCTGAGACAAATATAATTGTTCCACGAGGCAAATATAATTGTTTCGAGAGACAAATATAATTGTTCCCACAATAGTGTGTTTTTGTTCCACATGTATAACCCGTTGTTCTATCATTATTTTTGTTCCAAAGAAGTGTGTTTTTTTTTCCACACATATAACATGTTGTTCCATCATTCTTTTTTGTTCCACATGTATTTTTCTGTTCCAGCAGTGTGTGTTTTTGTTCCACATGTATAACCTGTTGTTCCATCATTATTTTCTGTTTCAGCAGTGTATGTTTTTTGTTCCACATTCCATCATTTATTTTTTCTATTCCAGGAGTGTGTGTTTTTTATTCCACATGTATAACCTGTTGTTCCATCATTATTTTTTGTTCCAGCCGTGTGTGTTTTTTGTTCCACACATATAACATGTACGTTGTTCCATCATTATTTTTTGTTCCACATGTATTTTTCTGTTCCAGCAGTGTGTGTTTTTTGTTCCACATGTATAACCTGTTGTTCCATCATTATTTTTTGTTCCAGCAGTGTGTGTTTTTTGTTCCACACATATAACATGTTGTTCCATCATTATTTTTTGTTCCACATGTATTTTTCTGCTCCAAAGAAGGTGTGTTTTTTGTTCCACATGTATAACATGTTGTTCCATCATTATTTTTTGTTCCAAAGAAGTGTGTTTTTGTTCCACACATATAACATGTTGTTCCATCATTTATTTTTTTCTGCTCCAGAGTATGTGTTTTTATTCCACATGTATAACATGATGTTCCATCATTTTTTTGTTCCAAAGAAGATGTGTTTTTGTTCCCAAAGGTAAATATAGCAAATATAAGCGCTCCACGAGGCAAATATAATTATTCCCAATAGCAAATATAATCGTTTCCAAAAGGCAAATACAATTGTTTCCGTATACAATACAATTGGTCCCACAAGCAAATTAATTGTTCCCAAAGAAAAATATAATTGTTCTGAAAGGCAAATACAACTGTTTCCGCAAGCAAATATAATTGTTCCAGAAGGCAAAAGTTATTGTTCCTGTAGGCAAAGCTCAACTATTCCAGTAGGACAAACTTTATTATTCCAGTAGGCAAATTTTATTGTTCCAGCAGGCAAACTTTATTGTTCCAGTAGTCAAAACCTTTATTTGTTACAGAAGGCAAACATTATTGTTTTAGAAGATAAATTTATTGTTCCATAAGGCAAAAGTTATTGTTCCAGTAGGCAAAACTCAACTATTTCAGTAGGACAAACTTTATTGTTCCAGTAGGCAAGCTTTATTGTTCTAGTAGGCAAAACCTTTATTTGTTCCAAAGGCAAAAGTTATTGTTTTAGAAGACAAAAGTTATTGTTCCAGTAGGTAAAGTTCAACTGCTCGATGAGGACAAATCTTATTGTTCCATTAGGCAACTTTTATTGTTCCAAATAGCAAATCTTGTTTGCTCCAAAGAGATAAAAATTATTGTTCCAGTATCCAAACCTTGCTGTTTTTCAGTAGGCAAAAATTATTGTTCTAGTAGGCAAACCTTGTGTCGACGGTTGGGATATTGACCCAAGTCAACCAAGGTTCTTCAAGGAGGAGATAGGAGACACGCCGAACAACCACGAACAAAGAACGAACAGAGATGTGGGTTTTATCCTGGTTCAGGCCTCTCGGGAGAGATAATAGCCCTACGTCCAGCCTTTCTTTATATCAAAGAGGATTACAAAGTGGAACTCGGCGAGATCAGCAGGTCTCGGCGAGTAGTATGCGAAAATCTATTGGCCAAGGGTCCCTCTAAACGCCGTAGGAGCCCTGTTTATATAGTACGGAGCAACCGACCTACCGAGAAATATCGGGCCGGGCTAACTACGAGATCGCAACGAACTCATACATGCCAAATACAAACTACGGTAGATAAGATAATCTCCTAATCTTGGGGATCACGTCTCTTAATCCAATCCGGAAAACCACGTCCGGGTCTTCACGCAGCCATGCAGAACTCTTGTTCGAGTCGGACTCAAACATGAATCATAGGCCGTTACGCACCGTGCCGACCAAGAAACTGTTCGGCAGGATACACATGGGCCTGATAGAACCTTCCAGGGAGCTGGGCCCTGGTAGGCTGTTCAACTGGGCCGTCAAGGAGTGAGCCATGGCAATGGGCCGTAATTCTATCCCCGACACCTTGTTGTTCCAGTAGGCAAAAATTATTGTTCCATCAGACCAAATACATTGTTCCAATAATTGGCTTTAGCCTATTGTTCCAGCAGACCAAATACATTGTTTCAATAGGTATACAAATTGTTCCAGCAGGTAAGACTCATTGTTCCGGGAGGCTAGACTCATTGTTCCAGCAGGCAAGATATATTGTTCCGGAAGGCTAGACTCATTGTTCCAGCAGACCAAATACATTGTTCCAGTAGGTATGCAAGTTGTTCTATCAGATTATACATATTGTTTCAATTGGGATTACCCTATTGTTCCAGTAGAACAAATACCAAGTTGTTCCATCAGACTAGACGTATCGTTCGAATAGGCTAAATTAATTGTTCCATAGTAGAGCCAAATTGTTTCAGTAAAATCTATATAGCAACATGGGTCTTGTTTTGTTTGTAAAAATGTGAGGAACACGTTGGTGAAAACGGTTTGTGGATTTGAGCTCCCAGTCAAAAATTATGCCCGTTTAAAGAAAATCAGAAAACAGAATATTCGCTGGCATCGGCTTACATCATCGCATGCATGGCGTGCTGTTTTTTACTGGGCTCGCTGTGTGTTGCATGCAGTGTGCATGACTAGTCGATGTAGTATACAAATCATTAATCACAGCAGCGTAGCACGGCGAGTCTTGGCGCTAGGCGGAATTAGCCGCTGGCGTCCGATTTAAAAAGAAACCCGTCGGACGTCCGTACGCTAGCAGCACCCATATATTATTATTTGGGGATTATTTATGATAGAGTTAATTGACGGGAAAATAATTTGTTATACGATATTGAAAAAAGAGAGTAAACTTATGTTTGTAAAAACAGATAATTAATATTATTTATTGGCATAATGTGTTTGTATGAGTTTGAGGCCGCGATGGATCTACGGTTGGCGTAGGTCCATGTCTAATCAGGCCGGTACATTGGGGTCACACAAAGGGACACGTGGAACATGAAGAAACGTTATAGTTAGGGATGTGATCGGATTGGATAAGGTCGGATATCATTCTATCCATATCCGTATTTTTTACCGGATACAAATACGAATACGATTTCGCAAATTATACGAGCTAAAAATCTCTCAACTTGAAAAACAGAAAACAAAATAAAATTTATAATAAACAGAAAACAAAAGAAATCTATAATAAACAGAAAACAAAATAAATCTATAATAGATCAGACCTCGCGCAAAAAATTCCACTATCGCAAAACATTTTTTCTAGTAAATGGAAATGTAGAAAAACAGTAGAAATTTAGTGAAATTTTCACTAATTGAGTGCTAACTATTAGTGTCGGGTATAAAATCACGGCCCATTGCCATGGCCCACTCCTTGACGGCCCAATCGAACTGCCTACCAGGGCCCAGTTCCCTGGAAGGTTCTATCAGACCCATGTGCATCCTGCCGAACAGCCCATGGCTGGCGCGGTGCGTAATGGCCTAGGATTCGTGTTTGAGACTGACTCGAACAGAAGTTCTGCACGGCTACGTGAAGACCCGGACGTTGGTTTCCTGAATTGGAGCGGACGTCGTGATCCCCAAGACTAGGAGTATGCCTTATCTACCTCGGGATATATTTGGCATGTCGAGTTCGTTACGTACTCGTAGTTAGCCCGGCCCGATAATCCCTCGGTAGGTCGGTTTGCTCCACACTATATAAACAGAGCCCCTACGGCGTGTAGAGGGCACAAGGGTTTTGGCTTAGTACTTCATGTACATCCATATTCTCGCCGAGACTTGTTCATCTCGACGAGTTCCATCTTGTAATACTCTTTGATATAAAGAAAGGCTGGACGTAGGGCTATTATCTCTCCCGAGATGTCTCGAACCGAGGATAAAACCCCTGCTCTCTCGTTCTTTCGCCGTTGTTGTTCGGCGTGTCTCCCATCTCACTTCTAAAGAATCTTAGCGACTTGAGATCGTTATCTCAACCGTCGACAGTTGGCGCCGTCCATGGGGACACGCAGATCGAGCATGTCGAACTCCATCAGCGATACGGAGATTCTCCCTGAGAACTACGACTCAGAAGGCGGCGTGATGTTTCTTCCCTGCCACCTCGAATCGATCTTATCGCCCTAGATCGATGTCTGTATCCGAGACAGAGGTCTCTGGATATGCCCCGGAGATGATCTCTGGTCGAGCTCCCGTCATTGACGATGAATACGGAACCGACGATCTTTACGATGGTTTAGATCTATCGGATTCCAGCGCTATGTCGGTCAATTCTTCCTGTGGTGACACAGTGATGACGCCGTCTAGCGTGCAGAAGCACGGCCACCGCGTCGTCAATATGGCCGGTGTAGGGACCTCAGGGGATCCTGCACGGGTCACGATGGCCGAAGAGTTCGAGCGAGTCAATTCCGCTCGGCACAAAGATGGAGCCGCACAATCTGCTCGCGAGCAAGATATTGTTCGCCGCACTTTCGTCGAATCCATCAACCAAACCTTGGCGCAGATCCGCGATCAGCGCAATTGTCAACGACGCGATCCGCCTCGCGCGCCTACGCCAAGACCCCCGGTAGAGGTTCAGCCTGCCCGGGTGGAATCCCCGCGTGTCCAGACTCTAATCGGGCAATACGCGGATGCTTCAGGGATCCCAGGACCAATTGAGCAGAGCTGAACGGCTCGAGTGCAACAGCAATCAGACGATCCGCCACGGGACAATCTCGTCCTCGTGGCGATAAAGTGGCTACTCACCTTGAGAAATTGGCCGAGGGCCTTAAGTCTATAGGTGGGCGCCATCCGGCAACAAGGTGAGCTCGTCCGGGTAGATTCGACGATGGTGATCCGACGATCGCGGACCGCCGTCACCGTCGGCGACCACCGCCCACGCAGCAAGCCGCCGTGGTCGCCGCCGCTCGCCAAGTCCCCATAGTCATCGCGACCACAGGGGCAAACGTGCGCGCGACGATCACGGACGATCCCCTTGCGAGGAGCGCGTTGTCGCAACCACGAGGAAGGAGCGCGGGGGCTTATCACGGAGAGAGTTCCTCCAAGCAGAAACCTCCCGCTCGGCAAGAGTTCCCCCGGTCAACAGGACCAATGTCTTCTCAAGGCTAGGTTCTGCCGGGAAAGGTGGCCGGTCTTATGCCTTGGGCTGCAGGGCCTTTTCCGACGAGCTTCGCTCTGTTCGGTGGCCCTCAAAGTTCAAGCCCGGATACATGGAGAGGTACAACGAGACCCAGAACCCAGAGGAGTTCCTTTCCATCTACGCTACGGCCATCATGGTGGCCGGGGGTGATGAGCTTGTCATGGCCAATTACCTTCCGACTGTCCTTGAGGGCGCTGCTCGGACGTGGCTGTTTAATCAGCAAGAGGGTTCCATTAGCTCTTGGAACCAGCTTTGTGACGCTCTGATTGCTAATTTCTAGAGCTGTTACGTGCGTCTGGACAAGGAGGATGATCTCACACTGATGATCCGGATGAACGGGAGACCCTCCGCAACTTTGTGAAGCGTTTCATCAAGATTCGCAACACGATCCCGAACATCTCGGACGAATCTGTTGTCCGCGCTTTTAAAACGGAGTCCGCGACGAGCGGCTCACCCAGATCTCGAGATCAATAAGATCTCGACCGCCAACGACTGTTCAAAGGCGGTGATCGCTATGCCAATCTGCAGAGCGTGTTCAAGATAAGAAGGCGTTCGACAAAGGCGAAATTGCCGCCCCACTGGTGTAGAGGAAAAGAAGAAGAGCAAAGAACAATCCGGTGACAAGAAATCCTGAAGAAAAAGAAGGGTGATGCGAACAACACATGCCGCCGTATAGATCGCACACCTTCTCCCAAGGATGGGCGTAAAAAGCCCAACAATAACTATAAGGGCAAGAAACCCGCCCAGGGAGGTAACCAAGGCAAGAAAGGTCCCAAAGGACCGATATTGCAAGTTCCACCAACATTACGGGCATGACACGCGCCATCAGAGGACCCGAGCCGCAAAGCTCGAGGATTTTACAACGCAAGGGCCCAATGCCCACCTTGCCCGAAAAGGTGAAGCCGGTAAGGCCAAGCGCCAAACCGATGATGGTGATCGGGACGACGATGAGTATCAAGAGCCCGTGAACCATATCGCCGTCATCTTCGGCGGCTCCTCGGCTTATCTCTCTCGGCGTAGCCTCAAGGAAGCTGCCCGGGAGATCCACAACGTTGAAAAGGGCAAGCCTCAGCCCGAATCGATGAAGTGGACCGAGGTTTCCATCTCCTTCTCTCAGGAGGATTGCCCCACTGGGATGACCAAGCCTCAGAGGCTCCCACTGGTGGTCGCTCCGACCATCAGCAACGCGAGAGTTGGCCGAGTTCTTATAGACGGCGGGAGCGCTTTGGACTTACTCTCTGCTAAAGTTTTGGACGAGATGCAAATTCCTCGCTCCAAACTTAAAGAGGTCGCGATGCTCTTCTACGGCATTGTTCCCGGAGAAGCTGTTCGGCCGTTGGGGCAGATCGTTCTGCCCGTTACCTTCGGCAGACCAAGCAACTTCCGGACAGAGTCGATCGCATTCGATGTGGTTGACTTCTCCTCTGCATATAACGCGATCTTGGGCCGGCCATCTCTTGGCAAGTTCATGGCCATGTCCCATCATGGATATCATTGAGTGAACATACCGGGTCCCAACGGTGTGATCACGGTCAAGGGCAACTATAAGGCCGCTCTCGATTGCGACGAGCAGTCCCTCGCCCTAGTCGACCAGCTTCCACCTCGAGGTCCCGAAGCTCCGCAGACCAAGTCTGCACGCCCTAGAGTCTCCCTTCAGCCAGGAGGAGAGATCAAGGAAGTTCCGCTGTCTTTGGATGATTTCTCCAAGACAGTTCACCTGGGGACCAATCTGGACCCCAAATAGGAAAGCGAGCTCATTGCCTTCCTCCGAGCTAACGCAGACGTATTTGCCTGGGAACCGTCTGACATGCCCGAAGTCCCAAGGGAGGTTATCGAGCACAAACTGGTCGTCCGGTCGGACGAAAAAGCCTGTTCGCCAGAAGCTTCGTCGCTTTTTGGACTTCAAGCAGGGGATCATCAAGGATCAGCTTAGTAAGCTGCTCGCTGCTGGTTTCATCCGCGAGGTTGATCACACCGAGTGGCTGGCCAACCCTGTCATTGTAAAGAAGAAAGGCGGCAAGTGGAGGATGTGTGTCGATCACACAGATCTGAACGCTGCTTGTCCTAAGGACAATTTTTCGCTGCCTCGCATAGACCAGTTGGTCGACGCGACCGCGGATGCCCAGCTCTTGAGTTTTTTGGATGCTTCATCCGGTTATCACCAAATAAGCATCTGCCCCGAGGATGAAGAGAAGACTGCATTCATCACCCCCTTTGGCACTTTCTGCTATACGACCATGTCTTTCGGTCTGCGCAATGCTGATGCCACGTTCCAGCGCTTAATGGAGAAGACTTTCCCAGAACAGCGAGGAAGAAATCTGGAGGTCTATGTCGATGACATAGTTGTAAAGAGCAAACATGCTCCAGATCATGTAAAAGACCTGACCGAGACTTTTCGAAATATCAACAGGCATCGAATAAAGTTAAATCCAGAGAAGTGTACCTTTGGTGTTCGATCTGGAATGTTGCTCGGTTATGTAATTGGTTCGCAAGGCATATCTGTCAACCCCGAAAAAATCGAGGCTATTGAAAACATGCAGGCTCCAACTACCATCAAGGAAGTTCAAAGCCTCACCGGACGGATGGCTGCTTTGAGCAGGTTTATATCCCGTCAGGGCGAACGCGGGCTGCCCTCTTTAAGGTCCTGCGCAAGTACAATGGTTTCGAGTGGACAGAGGAAGCTGATCGATCTTTCCAAGATCTAAAGCAATACCTGTCCAACCCACCTGTGTTGACTACCCCGCGTCACGGCGAGCAACTTTTATTGTACCTCGGCTGCATGCCGCAAGTGGTGCGCGCGGTCTTGACGGTGGAAAGGGAAGGCATACAGCGGCCAATCTATTACGTGAGTGAGGTGCTTCACGGGTCAAAGGAGCGCACCACGAGCTCCGTGTTACTCTACGCCTTGCTCATGTCCTCCAAGAAGCTTCGGCACTACTTCCAAAGATCAAATATTGGTCCCAAGTTCCCCTTGAGAAATCCTCAGAACAAGGAAGCCGGCGGACGATAGCTAAATGGGCAATGAAACCGCGAATTTGATATTCTCGCTTGTCGCCTGAATCGCTATTAAGTCCTGTGTCTTGGCCGACTTTGTCGCCGAATGGACCTGTCCGCCGAAATCCCAGGAAGCTTCCGAGCAACCTGATGACCCCTCTTGGACCATGTTTTTTTATGGCTCGCGTACTGAAAACTCGGGGGCTGGTTTTGTTCTCATCTCCCCTCAAGGAGAGCAACTCCAGTATTCTATCCAACTACACTTTGCGGCAACTAACAACGCTGCGGAGTACGAGGCCCCCCTCGCGGGACTAAGAGCGTGCAAGTTGCTCAGTGTCCAACGGCTAACTGTCAAGGGAGATTCACAGCTGGTCATCAACCAGGTAAACAAGTAATATCAGTGTTGCGATGACTCAATGGCGCGATACCTGGTTGAAGTGAGGAAGTCGGAGCGGCATTTTCGATTTTTCGAGGTGCTCTTCGTGCCCAGGAAGGACAACTTCTTGACCGACCAACTGTCCAAATTTGGATCCTCACGCGAACCTACTCCGGCAGGGGTGCTCGTCGAGCACCTTTACAAGCCCTCTATCACGTCTCCGGACGAGGCAATAGAGACAGCGGTCTTTGTCTCCGCATCGAAAGCAAGCCGATGATCGGACAACGCCATTTGTCCGGTACCTTGCGATGGGACATCGCTTGAAGACGGCCGAAGGCTTCCGGCATAAGGCGTCTTGGTCCATACAAGCTTGTGGACGGCATCCTTTATCGCCAAGGTGCTCTAGGAGTTCTCTCCAAGTGCATCTCTCAACAGGAGGGTGTGTTCCTTCTTAGGGACATACACGAGGGTGCTTGCGGCAACCACGCCTCCTTCAGAACTCTGGTCGGCAAAGCGTTTCGCATGGGCTATTACTGGCCTACAGCGTTACAAGATGCCCGGGACATCGTGACAAAGTGCAAAGCTTGCCAATTTTACGCCCGGAAGGCACATAAACCCGCCCAAGAGCTCCAAACGATCCCCCATCTTAGCCTTTCTCCATATGGGGTCCGGACCCTTTCGGCCCGTTCGTAAGGGTACAAGGGCTACACACACTTGCTCGTCGCCATCGACACTTTTACAAAGTGGATTGAGGCGAGCTCGTGTCGCCTCTTCACGCCAAAACGGTACAGGCGCTTTTTAAAAGCAACGTGGTCACGCGCTTTGGGATCCCCATAAGCGATCATCGATAACGGTTCCCGGCCCGGCGAGCTATTCCAGAATATTGTGAACAACAAGGGCACCAAGGTTCGCCGCCTCGGGCACATCCACGAGCAATGGAGCGATCGAGCAAGCTAACGGACAGATCGTCCGGGGTATCAACGGCGCGTGTTCGCGGCACTCGCGAAAGCACAACAAGGCACTGGTTGACGAGGTTCCTTCCGTCCTCTGGGCGATTCGCTTTCTGACGGCCACCGTAACGTGGAAACTCCTTTCCAATTGGTCCATGGTGCGAAGCCATCCCGCGCACCAAATAGTACTCGGTTCGCCTCGACGAGCTCGGTCAACTTGGTTGACGACGAGCAAGAGCGCTTACTCGATCTCGACCTCCTCAAGGCACACGCGACCGGGCACAAGTCGAATGGCGCGCTACCAAAGAAGCTCTTCGCCGACGCCGCCAAATCGGTTCGACCAAGGGCTTTGCAGGCGGGCGACCTCGTTCTGCGCCGTGTTTAGAACCTGTCCAATGCCAACAAGCTAACTCCCGTTATGCGAGGGCCCGTTCACGGTCGTTTCTCTTACTTTCGTCCGGGGCCGTTCGCCGCAATGGAGGACGGAGAGAGTGACCAGACTTGGAACATCGACCCGACCGTAAGTTCTTTGTGTAAGTCTTTCTGTGTTTGCTTAGCTTCGCGCTTTTTGTCAAACTTCGCGCCTTTGTTCGTCCAAGTCTGTCGGGCTCCATGTAAAGTTCAATCCATTTATAGTGAAATTTTCAAGGTCCTCTGAGGCCTTTTCACATCTCTGTCTTGTCAAGACTACCCTCTCTCTGGTAACACTTGATGGCTGCCCGGCCTTGCGAACACTTGGCTCCGCAATCTAAGGATTTTTTTCTGCTTGTATCCAGTTTCAACAAGTTTCTCAACTCAAGGTTGCGTAAAAAGGCTTTCTCGCCTCGCGGCTAAGTCTGCTCTCGTAAGCCCTCCGCGGCAGAGGCACTTACCGCTCACGGCACGACCACCTGGCAAAGTCTGCTCTCGTAAGCCCTCCGCGGTAGAGGCACTTTTCTTGTTCGGTTACCTTTGAAATCGCCTAACTTACGTCGCCGAGCGGTTTTGGGATAAGTCGATCAGATACGGTGTGGCTCTAATTCTCTACGACGCGTGCTCGAATTATAAACTCAGTTTTCCAAACCGACCGTCTGCACGGGGCTAGGTGTCGCTCTTTCTCTTGTGCACTGCTCGAGTTCGCAAACTCAGGTTTCGGCAGTACTGCATGAACGGGGGGAGTTAGGCTAAGCGTTCTACCGGTTTTCCTAAACTTTCTAGCGCTTTCGTGCCCTGCTCTTGGTTTCCTGTTCGTTCTTGTCTTTTGCTGCTCTTTTTTGCAGAAAAAAGGTAAGTTCTTTATTGCATTAGAAAAATTTACAGGTACAAAAATCTCTTTCGGGTTAAAAGCCCGACAGTTACTTAGAAGCGAGTTGCTCCTTGAGCTCCTCGATCACTTCCTTGAGGCGCAGGACTTCCCCTTGGGCTTTTAAACCCTCTCTGGCCTTAGCTCGGAGACGGTCGGCTTCCTTCTTGCTGCTCCTGGCCTGCTCCGTTGCCTTCACGTGGAGAGCCTCGACCTCTTTGGTCTTGGCCCGCAGCTGCTCGGTCAGATCTTCACTCTGACTGGCTCGCTGCTCGGCGGTCTTGAGCTGCTCGTCCAGCTCCTCGACCCTCTTCTCCGCGGTGCTCGTCCTTGCGGCCAGCCCGCGCATCTCCTCGGCCTCCTCCTGTGATGTCCACAGGGTGGAGATTTTCTCCTGGAGTGCCGCGGAAGTTGACTTCTCTTCGGCGAGCTGGGCCTCGAGCTACTTCACCTGTTTCACGAGCAGCTTCCGCCATTCGGACACGTCATGGAGTTGCTCCTCCAACCACTTCGTGCGGCCTGGCTCCCCTTCCGCGACGTTCGCCCTCGAGGCCTGCGCGCGAAGCTCCTCGGCCTCTTCTCGAAGAGCCCCGGAGGATTGCCTCTCCTCGGTCAACCGAGCCTTGAGCTTCTTTATCTTCGCCGCCAACTTGCTCCGGCACTTGGCTGGCGCGGAAAGCTCCTCTTCAAACCCCTCATTCGAGTCGCTCTCGAAACCCGCTGAATCAGGCATTGCGCTCGACGGTGACTCCGTCCTCGAGCTCCTCCATGGTATCTTTAAAGACCTGAGAGAGAAGACCAGTTAACCGCTTTGTAATGATGTTGCTCGACTGGACCAAGTTTGGTTTTGGAACTTACCTTGCCGAGTCGGTGCTTCAGTCCCCGGCGTAGGCGATCTTCGAGACCATGTGTCACAAAGCCTCGCTCGTGCGGGATGAGACCGGCGCGTCGCCCTCGCCGCCGTCTTTTTTGCTCCTTCTTCCTACGGGAGCGTATTTGCCCAGGAGCAGGAGCGGCGGGCGAAGAACTTTTATCCCCGCGCTCCTGCCCTTCTTCCTCTTCTGCCCGATCATCTTCGGGCAAGGTCGGTGCCGCTCCACTAAGCGGCACGGGAAATTCCACTGGCGGGGCAACTTGTGCGCCCTGCTCGTGGGTCTCTTCTTGCACCTTGGCGGCGGGGCTTTCACCCTGCTCGCCGGTCGTCTCCGCCGCCTCAGGGATGGGCTGCCCCTGCGACGAAGTGCCCGGTAGGACCTGCTCGGTCCCACCTCGGGCAGCTTGTGGAGCCAACGCTTTGGCCCCACTATCCGTGGCGCTGTCCGCCGCCTCTTCCGCCTCCAGCCGCTCCACCGCGCCCTTCAGCGCATCGAGCTAGTCGCTGGAACCTGGCGGGAGCAAGCTCCACGCTGCCAGCTTGTCCTTGAGGCTGGCCAACCTCACTGCCCGCGACGCACCGTGCAGGTGCTCGGGCAGCAGAGATCGCTCGATTGCCGCGTCGACATTGTCCGTGGCGATCTCCTCTTGGGCAGCTGATGAGAAAGGGGTTAGTTAAGCATGGCGCGGTCAGGAGAGTTGTATGGTCGAAGGCCTCACTACAACATACCTGCCGTGGAGGGCTTAATCTTAATCTTCGTTGCTGGAACTTTCCGCCTCTTCCTCGGGGGCTCCTTGGCGCCTTGTTCGTCTCGGCCCCCGGACGCTCGTGGCGACGAGCTCAGCTCCCTGCTGAGTTGAGCACTTTTCTCGCGCAACACAATGAGCTTTTCCTTGCGCGCGACTTCCTCCTCGAGTCTTCTCTGTTCGGCGACCTGATGCAGCCGTGCCAAATGGCCCGGATGAGCCTGCGCGTATCTCTTAAGCCAGAGGGTCAGTGTCTTTACTTCTTCGTCGCTTTGCTCGGCGAGGAGGGAGGGGCTTGGTTGTTCCCCGCTTGGCTGGCCGCGCACGTGCTTGGTTCGCTCGACGCGCTCCGTTGCCGCAGCAGGCTTCTTCGAGGGTAGGCGGCCGCCGTGGCGCGGCGAGCTCCGCGTTGGCTCGGCCGCTGCCTTGGGCTTTGTGGCCACCTTGGCCTTGCCCTTCTTCACTCTCTCCTTCTCCGACCCAGAGAGTTCCTCCACGATCCCTCCGAGGGTCAGCTGGTCCTTCTGCGTGTCCGGAAAGTGAAATGTTAGCATTTACAATAAAGTCGCGAATCCAGCGACACGCATTTGGTTCGAGCAACTTACCTCGGTTGTCGGACGAAACACGTTCCGCGGACAGGTGTAGGTCACCTCGCCGGTGACCTCGCCGTCCTTCTTGGCTGCCTTCAGCATGGCGTCGACCCGCTCGGTCACCCATGCGTCGGTTGGCTTTTCTGCCCGAACAGGAGATCCTCTCAGTTTCTGTTCGGAAGAGGCATCAAAGAAAGGTTGAGTCTTAAAGACACTTACCCGTGCTCTCCCTGGAGATATCTTCCCATCCCTCTATCTTATAGAAGGGATAAGATCTCCTCCACAGCGGACAGATCTTGTTCGCTGTATAATCCCGGATGATCTCCCTGCCCGTGAGCCCAAGGCTCATGAGGGAGACGATCTTCCTCGTCAAGTACCAATCCTCGGCGGACATCTCCGGCCGAGGCATCGGTGTTCCCTTCGCCGGTGCCTTCCCGGTGAAAATGAGCTTGTTTGTCGTCGCTCATGCCGGTGTAGAACCACCTCGTCCCACCACGCCCATTGAGTCAAGCAACGGCGGGCGGGGTACGGATCGTCGTCGGCGGTGGCTTGAGCTTGAGGTAGTAGCACCCCAGCGCCGAAGCGGTGGAGCTGCTCCTCGTTACTGTATAGTAATGGAGGAACAGCCCCACCGGTGGATCAATGCCCAGATAGCCCTCGCACAAGTGTGCGAAGACGGCCATCTGGAGGATGTTGTTCGGATTAAGGTTCGCCACCTTCCATCCGCTAATGTTCAAGAAAGCCTCTACGAAGTCGCTCTCGGGAGACCTCAACCCGAACAGTGCGAACTGTTCGAAGTCAACGAACTCTCCCTCAAGCGGCTCCGGAGTTTCCTCCTCCCCGGGCAGCCTCCAGGCGTCGATGTGGCCCTCTTCCTCCCAAACTCTCAAGTCCTCCTCGGATGCGCTAGAGCTTACGAACTTGGCATAGCGGTTCCCAGAGTTGGACGAGCAGGTTTGGTGGTGGAGTTTGGGTGCTTGGTGCTGAGTGCGGTTGGAATTAGAGCTTAGGAAGGAAAGGCGCGAGAGCAGAAGTGGCTAGCCGCGAGCGGCTTGGGAGCTTTTATAGTCCCATATGCGTAGCTCTGCAACGGTTTGTCACAAAACGGCTAGTTTTTAGCGCAACGGCTAGGTAAAACGGTCGCTTTGCTTTCATTCTTGCAATGACAGAAGTTACCGTTGAGCTCGCCAACGGTTACTTTTTTCGTCGCGTTGAGGGCCGAGTGCTCGCCGGCGGATGTGATTCCTGTTCGTTACAACGGAGTTGCTTCGGTCTCGATCGGGTTTGCTCGGTCCCGAACAAGTTTTGTTGGTCGAACCTTAACTTTGTTCGGTCGATTTTCCTCTTCATGGCTTTGAGTCTCAAGAGGACGACCCACTCTAGTGAGTCCTTCCACTTGAGTCACGGGGCTAGCCGTCGGATAAAATCACGCCCATTGCCATGGCCCACTCCCCGACGGCCCAATCGAATCGCCTACCAGGCCCGGCTCCCTGGAAGGTTCTATCGAGCCCATGTGCATTCGCGCCAACAGCCTTGGTCGGCGGTGCGTAATGGCCTAGGATTCGTGTTTGAGTCCGACTCAGCGTAAGTTCTGCGGCTACGTGAAGACCCGGACGTTGGTTTTCCGGATTGGAGCGGACGTCGTGATCCCCAAGACTAGGAGTATGCCTTATCTACCTCGGGATATATTTGGCATGTCGAGTTCGTTACATACTCATAGTTAGCCCGGCCCGATAATCCCTCGGTAGGTCGGTTTGCTCCACACTATATAAACAGAGCCCCTACGGCGTGTAGAGAGCACAAGGGTTTTGGCTTAGTACTTCCTGTACACCCATATTCTCGTTGAGACTTGTTCATCTCGACGAGTTCCGTCTTGTAATACTCTTTGATATAAAGAAAGGCTAGACGTAGGGCTATTATCTCTCCCGAGAGGCCTGAACCAGGATAAAAACCCCTGTCTCCTGTTCGTTGCTGTTCGTTGTTGTTCGGCGTGTCTCCCATCTCACTTCTAAAGAACCTTAGCGACTTGAGATCGTTATCTCAACCGTCGACAGTTAGATTATCCGGACGCATCCACGATCCAACGGCCGAACACTCGGGCACCCACGATCCAACGGCCGACCGCGGCACCTGCGCTTTTGGCCGGCGCGCAGGCGCCTGTGAAATAGCGCCGCCATTTTACTATCCATATTTATATTAAAAAAGTTAATTTAGGTAGAATATAGAATGACCTGCTACCCAATCGTGTTTGACCGTTTTCACTTTTCAAACCTTTTTCCATCCATATGGCAAGGCACTTAATTTGATACGAGAGAAGTGCAAAGCGGATGGAAACCAACATATTTCCCCGTTAATCCGTTATCCCCTGATAAATTTATTTTTATCGACCTGAATAATTCGTTTGTTCACACTTGGTAGTTGGTACGTACAATTTTAAGATTCCAAATTAAGAAGCCTAACAAATCTGATAGGCATCAGGAAGATCTCTAGCAAGTGCCCAATGGGGCGTCCGCGTAGGTGCCCTTCAACACCCCCTGGGCAATGGCATTGTACATCGTCTCTGTCATGTGCACACCGTCCCAGCTCGCGAAGTTGGCCGGGCTGCCCCAAAGACGCGCCGTCTTGTCGCACGCCTTGCCGACGTGGTACTGGTCGTCGCCGCCGCAGCATGCCACAAGAGGATCAGCCACACCTACGTACATATCAACGAGGTTGCTGATTCTGAGTTTCTGACGTTGAGATCACCAAGCATGTCGGAACTGAAGGGGGCAGTACGTATATATATACGCACCAAAGTTGTCCGCGTTCTTGATGACCTCCATGGCGGCGCCGTAGTAGTCGGCGTAGATGATCTTCACGGCGGAGTTCTGCGCTCTGAGGCGGCTGACCTCCTGCGCCAGCGCCTGGTTGTGCGCCCTGGAGAAGTCGTTGAACCACTTGAGGCAGTGGAGCTCATCGTAGTCGGCGGTGTCGTTGCTCCGGTAGGCGCTGAGGTACGCCGGCACGCACCCGATGGGGAAGTTCCCCGGGACGAGCACCGCCTGGGCGCCGAGGTTGATCACCTCCTGGACGGCGGTGCCGATGCGGCCGACGACGTCCGGCATGTACTGCATCGGCGTCTCCCGAGGCATACGGGCGAAGAACCAGAAGTTGTAGTCGTTCCCGCCGATCTCGCCCAGCACGACGAGGGACTCGGCTAGGAGCTTCTTTGTGGCATCTGACATACATACCGACTAAATGTACGTAGTCCACAGAAAAAAATATATCATTTCCAAAATTATTCCGGGGGGCAAAAAACGGAGAACAGATTTTCCCTGGAGTGCTAGGAACTTCTGTTACCACTCAATTCGCGTTGAGATTTGTGCTCTAACTTCACACAGCTAAAAAAAATAGTTTACCAAAAACACCCCTAAAACTTTCTGAAAAAATGAACGGGTCCTTCGTCCTCCTCTCTCCTGATCTGGTCACCACCCGGCTATGGCCGCTAGCCCGCCACCGCCGGATGGCTACAATGGTGGTGCGGCCTAGGCGGTGCCACAGGGCACAGGCATAACAGAATGTGGCTCGGTGCGGCCTCAAAATGGGCTAGCGCGCTATGTGGGAGCAACCATTGTTGTCGGCTGGTCGGGGAGGTGGTCGCCGACGGCGGATAGTGCAGGTGGTAGCCGGCTCAGAAAAGAAGAGGAGGGAGAGAGAAGGAAGAAGGATCTTATCAATTTTAGAAAGTTTTAAAGGTTTTGTTGTAAAAATACCATATGAAGGCCGACTGGGTTCAAGCACGAATCTTGATGTGGATCTTGTGGTCACGGAATCTTGATGTGGACCTTTTGGTCACGGAGGTAACTGATGAGAATGTTTTACTGAAAAAATCAGCTCAAAAGAATTTTATAATTTGCAAATATCACTTGAAATCTTCAAAAATTTATCCAAAATTTGATTAAATTTAAATGTAACAAAAATTTTCTAATCAACGTATTTTTTTTACTAGAACCGCCTATAATATAAAAAATACTACCTCTGTTCCAAAATATAAGGCGTATTTTGACTCCACAAAAGTCTTTAAAGATATAGTTTGACCGTTAGATTCCTCTATTATATATTATGAATTGTTACAATATAATATTGTATCCAAAAACACTTTGAAATATGAACAATTTGGTATAACTTTGGTATACTAACGATGCATATTATTTGATTTATTTATGGTCAAAATTTGCTAAGTTTGACTTTTCTCCGGTCAAAATACGCCTTATATTTTGGAACGGAGGGAGTATGTGTTTTTTCATTGTAATACGTAGATTATCGGCACGTTAAGATGGACCAAAAAAACCATTCACAAGTGTGCATTTGCAGTTTGTTATACCGACTCCTGGAGCTATCCGCGCAAGCAGTTTCTTGAAGGACTCGAGCTGCACGTCGAGGGAGCTGGGCATCGGCATCCTGAAGTTATACTTGGTGAGGTAGTAGTTCTGGGACAGCGCCGTGGATCCCAGCACGGCGAAGTTGGCGCCATTCGGGAACTGCCCCGACCCCTGCTCGGGAATGCTCGGCGGTATCAGTGGCAGGTCGAACGCTTGCGCTGAAACGAAAAAAATACATACATTTACTGATCCATATGCACCCAATTAACGATGAACACACGCGCGAAATGGGCAGGCAATTCTTTTTAATTAGACAAAGCCATGGAGGAAAAATTAGCTCTGGTCTCTTAGTCCGGACGTAGACGTACATACTCACCGTAGAAATCAAGGAGGATCCGTCCATCAGATATGCGGCCAGTGGGGCGTTTGAAGTAGGTCATGCCGTAGGGGAGCTCCTTGAACGGGGATGGATCGCTGCCGGTCATGTAGGCGAAGTTGCCGGTGTCGATGATGGAGTCGCCCAAGCTGAAGATGCGCTCGTAGCAGCGGCACAACCCTAGGTGAGCGTTGTGGAGGAGGACGAGAGACAGTAGGGCGAATGGCAGGGCGATAGAACGGCGCGGCTGCCACCTGAAGCTCGCCATCTGGAATACGTGCTTACTCCTGCTACTGCTCGTGGAGACCGAGCTATGTTAGCTTGCGAAGGATATTGAGACTCAATTTTTTTTTTCGTGCTGATCCAGGTAAGTTCTTTAGGGCCCTTATTGTAGAGCTTTTATCGTGTCATGGAGCGTATATACATATTGATGGTAGTAATTAGCTAGCAGCATTCCTCATATCTCATAGAATCTGCTTAATTACAAACAAATAGTTGGAGAAATGGCTCAGAGATACGTTGCAGAGATTGCTCATTTCCATATATATAGTGTGAATGGAATGGCGCTAGCTGTAGTTTTTATACGTTGCAAGATAGGATAGAGGAATTACGAGAGAAATGCTTTATGAACAGATTTGCATGGGCAGAACAAGAAAATAAAAAATGTTTCAATAATTAATAATAGAAATTTATTGTTTGGTTCGATTCATTACGTAATTCGAAAGATAGTAAATGAGATACTATAAAGACATGCACACACTATATAACCCATGAATATTTCACAAGATATGCATATATCAACCGTTACATTACGTAAAAAATCAACATTGATTCAGGAAGTAATTAGTAATATTATTGAGTGATTATAGAAAGATTTTATAGGTAGCAACTATCAAGCAAATGTTGTCAATGCAACGTACAAATTCACTCGATCGCACCGCCTCACACACGCACGCACGTGTGTCCAATACACACATTAATTACACACACTCAAGCATCCAATTAATTATTTTTTCAAGCAAGCAAACTAATATAAAAGTTAGTAAATGAGAGTATATATACGCTGTGCGCGTGAGTGTGTGTGTGTGTGTGCGTGCGTGCGTGCGTGCGTGCGTGCGTGTGTGTGTGTGACACCTGAATATTTCAGAAGATATCATATATTAAACGTTATCTTACGTAAAATCAACCCTGATTCAAGAAGTAATTAATAATATTATTGAGTGTGAAAAGAAAGATTTCAGGGGTAGCAACTATCAAGCAAAACGTTGTCAATGTAACATACAAATTCACTCGCACCCACTCACGCATGCACGCGCTCGTATCCACTGCACATTACACACTCATAATCTTAAGTATCCAGCTATTTCTTTTTAACAAGCAAACTAATACAGAAGGTAGTAAATGAGATAATATAATTACACACTACATATGACCCATGAATATTTGAGAAGATGAGCGTATATCAACCGTTGCATTACGTAAAATCAATATTTTTTTAGTAGGAAAAGAAAGATTTCAGGGGTAGCAAGTATCAAGCAAAGCGTTGCCAATGCACAATACAAATTCACTCGCACCCACGCACGTACGCACGCACGCACGCACGCACGCGTGTCCACTGCACATTACACAATCATATAATCTTAAGTATCCAATTACTCCCTCTGTTTTTTTTTGTTTAACGCTTTTGACTTTTGGGCACAACTTTGACCATTTGTCTTATTTAAAATTTTAGTGCAAACATGCAAAAAAATAAGTCATGTTTAAAGTATCTTTGTTAATAAAACAAATCACGATAAAATAAATGATATTTACATAAATTTTTTAAATAAGACGAATGGTCAAAGGCACGTTCAAAAGTCAAAAGCGTCAAATAAAAAAAACGGAGGGAGTAGTTCTTTTTTTAGCAAGGAAAGTAATACAGAAGGTAGTAAATGAGATAATATAAATACACACTATATATGACCCATGAATATTTCTGAAGATGAGCGTATATCAACAATTGCATTACGTAAAATCAACATTGATTCAAGAAATGATTAATATCTTATACAGGGATAAGCAAGAGGTATATATATAGTATTATTGAGTGGGAAAACAAAATTTTCACGGGCAGCAATTATAGCCATAAAGCAAAACATTATCAATGCAACTTTTTTAAGAGAGTACAACATTACGAGCAAAAGGCACACACTCACTCACATTATACTCACACAGCACACAAACTGTACGCACATGCATTTTTTGTGTCCACTACACATGTGGAAACCTAAGAGGCCAAAGGACCTCCCTATTGTGGCACACTCCTTACAGCTCCCCATGCGTTCCCTAACTAAACCGACCCCTAACAAAATCCTATGAAAAAGTGCGCATAGAAGCAAAACCATGCTCGAAACCCACAGCAATAGCTTCCTTAGATTGCTACCAATAGAGCATAGCTTAACTCGCTGGTCAATGCAACTTGAACGCCCAGCACTAGCCTAGCCACCTTACTAAACTAACATGCATACAAATTGTGCCAACTCAAGGATTGCCCCATTGTGCTACCTCAATGCAGTTGGTGAGAAATATTGGTCAAACATGGCAATCCAACCGACGATGTGGCAAGGGAGTCGGCGTGGCGGCAGCGGCGAAGACTTCGGCTCAGGGTTAGACTGGCGTGGGCCAGACGTAGCTAAAAGTCGGACATATTAGAGCTATGTAAGCATTGCGGTGATGTGGTCATGTGCGGTAGAAGACGACATCATAACACTGGGAGCTATTTTGTGTTGATGATGAGAACGTCCAGGGTGGCATGAAATCAGTGGCATAAGGAAGTACATCAATGACCTTTTGGATCCGGAGATGGTGATGGTTTTTCCGGCAAATTTTCCAGCGGCGGTGGACGTTGTAGGTGGACCCCACGGCACATGAGGAGTCCACCCACGGGTACTATGCAACAGCTAGTTGGGCCTTTTATCAACAAAAAAAAAACAGCTAGTTGGGCCAACAGCGGTGTGGTGGCTTGGGCTGGTGGAGACGGCATCCCAAGCGCGGATGAGCACCAGCCCAGTTTGGCGAGAAGCGTAGGCCCGAGGGAAGGTGGCGGCCTAAGCATCGCGCGCAAAGCCCAGACAATAAGGCGAGTAGCCGAGCAAGCCGTGTGCGCTGGCATATGCTTAGTGCGATGTGGCGGGCCGCGACGCAGCGCGAGGCGCTCGCGCATGGGCTGGCTTGCTGAGCAGGTACGGTGGTCGGTGGGTCGGTGTAGTTACATGCGAATAGCTAGCTAGAACGTCCGGCTATCGGCTACAATAGAGGCATAGCTTTGCTGTTTTGTGATTGGTGTTCTGTGCAAGTTATTTTTGTTATTATTTTTCTTCTTTAGTGGATTGACAGAACTTCTACTTATTGCTCAAAAACTAGCTAGCTAGCCATTAAAAAAAGGAAAAAAAATCAATCAATCGCTTATTCACTTGGGGAACTGTAGCATTGTATCACGTGTGGCACTACGGAAATTCTGTATTTTTTTTGGGGAAATAGTCACAACCACTATATCTTTAACCATATGCAGCTATTACAAGTCGTAGAGAGCCTTGTACTCAACGGAAGAGCCGAGCTCTCTAAGTTGTGGACATGAACCGGTGGTGGTGGCAATCGGAGGCTGAGTGTAGGAACCTCTTAACAGGCCATTTGCAATGGTCTTGTATGCAGCTTCCGAGGGATGGAAGCCATCCCATGATCCATACTTTTGTGGGTCATCACACACCTTGTATTCTCCGACTCCACAATATGTACCTCCGGATATACCGTAAGGTCCTCCGCCACCGCAGCAAGCCACCAAAGGATCCTTAATCCCTGATTTGCACTTGCATAAATGTTAAAGAGAGTTACTTCCAAAAAAAATGTTAAGAGTGTCATCCACAAATGTAGTTTTTAAAAAAAATACTACGCGCTTCCATGTTGTTTTAAAAATTTTCTCCATTTTCTTTAGAGCTTCAAAAAATTCTAGGAAATATATTTTTACTATTTTAAACGATTCTGTTGGTAATGGAACTTCGCATATTTTACCACCCTCAAAAACCTCTTGCAGAAAGAAAATAAAAACAAAGTCCCAACCAAGTATTAAAATATCAAATCCATCAACCAGTTATCTAATGGATCATTTCGACTACTATATTTATATTCAAGACTCAAATTTGGATATTTTTTGGCTTGTTAAATCAAAAGCTCGGTCCAAATGACTTTATGTTGTTTTTACCACACAGTATTATTTGACTAACGAGTAACGATAACATTGAAGGTACCATACATAGTATATTATTTGAGTAACCATGGTATGCCTGGAATGATAATGATTGGTATAGGTGTGGTTTCACTACTCGAAACCTGATTGAACAGGCTATTATTTGATTATTATGATTTCCCACATTGCTACCCAGCTCGTCTAGTATCGTCGGTTTGTGTGTTCAGCTGTGTACAGTGGGACCAGGAACAAACAAATTTTTGCCTGACAAGTGACAACAACCTTATGACATGTCCATTGATTCGTTTTAGCATTGCAGAAAAGTAGTGGAGGGAGTGCATTCGCAACCTCTTGACGTGGGATAACAGGAATGACAGGGATATTTTAGGAAAACATTGGATAACTACTAGCTAGCTAGTGGCCCACCTTCACTAATGAAAAGTCTTTTTCCTATGTACTCCCAACATAACTAAGTTAATTCCACAGTAGAAACTAGCAGGCAATCAAAATGCCGGCCTCAGGCTTACCAAATTGTTCAGGGGAGAGGAAGATCTCCATGGCGGCACCGTAGTAATCGGCGTAGATGATCGTCACGCCAGGGTGAAGCTTCCGCAGCTTGTTGAGCTCTTCCAAAAGAAGATAGTTGTGGTACTGCGAGAACTCGTTCATCCACCTGAGGCAGCCCGTCTCCGGCTCGTAATCTTCCATCGTATCACTCCGGAACATCGCCAGGTAGGAAGGGACGCACCCGATCGGGAGGTTACCAGGAACCACCAGAGTTTTCGCTCCCAGCCCAATAAGTTCCTGCAAACTCAGTTTTCTTGTAACATTTGTTCTTGACGTACGAACTGAATTAGAGGTAATTAGCAGTTACGAATTTACGACGAGGACAACGACAGCAGCAACTGACGACTCACGGTGATTGTAGAAGAAATTTTGGCAATGATACTCGGGGCGAAGCTCCGAATCTTCTCAAGGGGAACCCCAAGGAAAAAAGGTTGGTTGTAATCATTTCCTCCAATTTCTCCAACCAAAAAGAGAGATTCGTTCATCATGCCCGTGCAACCTGTGCAACAAGAAGTTTTTCTTAAAAAAAATGACAATTCAGCATATTTATAGAAATATCTGCCATGTTCAGCATTTCAAGTGCCAGCACAGATTTTTTTTTTAGCTTAAAATTGTTTTATTAAGTATTTAAACGTTTTGGATTTTTAACGTTTCTCAATAATTCCCAAGTCACAAGATAAATATTCGCTAATCTGGCTTTGTTTATTAGTTTAAGGTTTTTCAAATTGACTGATCAAAGTTTAGTTTTTCACAAAGCATTCTCCCCGTTTCCGAATGTGACTGATAGTCGCTTTGTTGCCGCTGATGGGTGAAATTAGACCTAGGTTTCTAAATTAACCAAACCCACAACACTATCCCAAGTCGATTAATATCATCATCTTTAAATTTTCCACTAAAACATTGAAAAAGCCGCTCACCGTAAATGTGATTCAGCTTAGGACGACCATTGAAAGAGCAAATCCGGTTTCGAGTAACCTGGATCCGACCTAGGTCTCCCTCAGGAGAACAAATCCAACGCGAGGTCATCAAGTGGTGGCGGTGCGGGTTCCCGAGTAGAGGATGGACTTGGGTTTTTCGGATGGTGGAAGAAAATGGGAAATTTAATACTTCATTGGTCATTACACTACTAGTTCTTCCACCTCAATTATTTGGCAACAGTGATGTAGCACTGCCGAGTGGTATATCAAATCGACAATAGAAGTTATCGCACAAATTAGCTGTAATGATAAATTCTGAATTTCGGAATACATATGCTCGTCTATATGATATTTTGCTTTCCAATTATTTCATATGTTTAATTTTTTGAGCTGATGATATGATTGATCACTATCAGCTCAAACCACAAACTGATAGTGATGACAAAGGAAACACTGCCAGCTAGATGCATCACCTAGTAATGATAGATCACCGTTCATTCCAAGCACAAACCAACAGCGATAATAATAAGGAAAAGGGCCTAATTTGTCCCCAAACTTTCGCACCAAGCCCAAATTGATCCCTAAACTCTAGAACCAGACTTAAGTGGTCCTTCAACTCTCAAAACCAGAAAATGACCGGTCCTTTAACCATATTATGGGTGGTTTTGCGGACATTGTAGCAAATGTGGCTTGTTTCGAACTTGTGGACGCTGAGTTGGCCACCACATCATCCTTCTCTCCTCGGCGTGAGGCGCCTTCGACCTCCCCGAGTGTCGTGAGCACCATGGCCCAATGCCAGACGCCGGTGTTGCCTCCTCGTCATCCACGTTGGAGCTCCTGGCCACCGTCTGCTTAGGTGTTGTCTCGTCACCGTCCGCGTCGAGCTACCTTGCCATCCTCCACACTTATGCTGCCTAACCTGAGTCGAAGAGCTGTGTCCACACGGGCACCTAGAAACACTGCACCAGCCCTTATCGCTCAACCATGCACCGTCTACATCAATCTCACATTCTCACGCCGGGTCATGGGCATGCCTGTGACGGTGCCACCGCCGCCATAGCTCAACCTCACCCCTCCAAATCTCTGCTCTCTCTTCCCCTCATCTCACATCACCGACCACCTCTACCCCCCTCCCCCCACATTCTTCGCACCCACTCGGTGGCGAAGGGAAAAAAGTAGGAGGACTGAAGGAGAAGGATTGATGTCGGAGGGATAGGAGGAGAGGGCCATCGGTGACCTATTCCACCTGAGCATCGTCACCCTCAATGCCGACCGCCTCTCCTCTATTGCGTCCACTGCTATCTCCAACGACCTTGCGCTTGCTAGAGGGTGTCACTACCCACTCGCCGAAGACAGAGGAGGAGGACGACGAAGCGACGCCGCCATGGAAGAAGGAGAGGGGTACTAGATATGGGAGAGGTGCACTGGATCTAGGAGAGGTTGAGACAAAGCAACCCACTTCTTGTTTCTCCCCGTAGGGTTAGAAGGAGGGAGAGATATGGAGAGAAAGTGAGGAGGAGAGAAAAAGGATGCTATTGTCGTTGACGTCATCATTCATGTGGTGGCCAACTTAGCGTTCACGAGCACAAAACAAGCCACCTCTACCGTCGCATCTGAAAACCGCCCGCAATCTGGGCCTTTTTTGTTTCAGATTAATGTTGAGTTGTGTTTTATTGTAGCAAATTTGTGACCCCATCAAATACATTTTAACAAGTTCAAAAAATTGTGAAAAAAATATTTTACAAACTTTAAGAAGTACTATTTAAAACACCACAAGAATGACTACAAAACATTACATCATCTGGCTTATACAAAAATAACAAATTTTCATTTAATTTAATTTAATTTAATCTGAAACAAACAAGGCCCTGGTCAAAGGACTAGTTATATTCGGTTCTCAAATTTAAAGGACCACTTAAGTCTGGTTTTGGAGTTTAGGGACCAATTTGGGGTGGAGCAAAAGTACAGGGACCGATTAGCTAGGTATTTTTCCTAACAATAATTTTTATTTATGGTTTGTGGGTTAAACCATCAGTGATCCGTCATTGTCGATTCATTATATAAATTGGTAGTGATTATAAATATCATAACTGGTCGTTGTCCTAAATGACTTTCCCGCGTTTTGATGTCTAAGAACCGATAGTGATGAGACGGTAAAGGGGTGTTCAGTAGTAGTGAAAAAAAACTTACTCCAAAATTCTATGTTTTAGACGTGCTATACTAGATATTGATAAAATTTAGAAAACATCATTGTTGTTTTAGAAAATCCTAACTTTTGTTTCACCTCGGGCCCAAAAATTATTAGGAATGGACGTGATGATATGGGGGCTGAGTACCATCCTTTATATGAAGACATGCAGATGCAGTTGAGAAAGAAAAAAGAGGTTTTCTCGAGGCTAGAGCTATATTTTTCTACCGGTTAGCTATCCTTCTGTGTTCTTGTGATTCTCACCTTGAGAACATTTTTAATGGTGATTAGTTAGTTAGCAACAAGGATACTAACTCAATATTTTATTTATGTAGGAAAAGAAAATAAAAGAGAAAGATATAAACAAGCTACTAATTTATAGTCAGTTTATACTTAATTTTATGGCGCATGTACACTATTACACGTGGATCTATATTATTTTACAAACTATGTTATAATTAGTCTATCCATTTAAGAGGTTATCTAGTATATGCTACTCACCCCGTCCAGGAGTGATCTTCATATTACATTTTTTGTTTTGTCCATAATTGATCTTCGTGTTTGGAAACCACCGCTCGTTTCTCTCACCGCATCGTTTCGTTTCGCGCACATATTGATGGAAAGCATTAGCGTGTGGCCTGTTTAGTTATCTCCGTGTGCATGCATGCATCTGTTGCGCGCTCTCTCTCCCCCCGAAGGATTGGCCTGTTTGGTTGAAGCCTAAGGCCCTGTTTGTTTCAGCTTCTAACTAGCTTTTAGCCTCAGAAGCCAGAAGTTCAAACAAACAGCCAGCTTTTAGAACCCACTTCAAAGAAGCCAAAAGCCACCAAAAGCCCAATTTGTACTGTGATTTGAGCTTTTTCCAGAAGCAGCTTTTAGAGAAGCTGCAGCTCAAACAAACAGGGCCTAAGTTTGCCTAACATTGCCACGCCTAAGGTTAGAAAAGTTTGACTGAGTTAGGCTGTTGTTTGGTTCATACCTAAGATTAGTTAAGATTCCTTTTCAGCCACATAGACCCCACATGCCATACACACATAAAAGTGTGGCAAATTTACTTGTGGCTGAAAAAATATGGCTAGAAATTTTAAAAACTAAGCTAATTTTAGGATGTTAGGCATGGCAAAGTGTGGCAAGTTTAGCTTCAAACCAAACAGGCCCACGACGCCACGTGGGCTCTCATGCAAAATCACGGCATAACTGCCATGCACGCGACACGGGGATGGGGCCAAATCGAGGCGACGTTGGTGCTAGATAGACACAATTTAAATAAAAAACGCTGCGAATTCATGCCGTCTTGGTATCGCTGCACCAGCCAAATACAAAGCTCATTCCTAGACAGAGACAGAGGGAGTATCTATTTATAATAAATATGTGTATATATTATAACCAGTGGCTTGCTATGAAGTATTGAAGACATTTGCATCATGACATGAGGAGGCCACCCGTCGGCACACGGCAGTGGTGGCAGTTGACACTTCTGGTTTCTAAGCACCAGGAAATAATTGTTTAGGTTGAAACCTCTCTATCAAGTGACTGCTAGAAAACGAAACATATAAATTGCATTGCCTATGTCATGTGCACTCCCAATCCCCGGTGCATTTCTTCTCTTTGAAAGCATAGTTTTTTTCCTCAAGTAACCACACATGAAACACTCATAGGAATTATTTCCCACCTCTCTCTATTTCAAACAAAGTAGGACTCCCTCCATCCATTTCTGTCGTACGTATTTTCACTAACAAGGGAGTCTTTAAAAATAAATTTTGGCCGATAAAGTTGTTAATTATCTATTGTTAATTGCTACAAAATAAAAAAATCATATATGAATATATTGATATAAAGTTTTTATCAATATAATTTTAACTAACAGTTTATTAAAACTTGCATCAAGCAGGGAGGGAGTATCATCTTTCCGGAAAGTAGTTTGTCTCTACCAGCACAGAGATTACCGTTGGATTGATAATGCTGTTTCTTCTCCATTCATTTAATTTTTGCAAAGAAGTGCTCTCTTTATTCCATCCTCTAAAAAAAGCTCTCCAGTTCCAGTCTCCACCCAGCACGAGTTACGAATCCAGATCTCTCCCTTCCCTCTTGACGCCCGGCGGCGCCGGCCGTCCCTGCGCCACCGCACCCGGCCGGACCCGCGATGCAGACCTCTCACTCGTCCGACCTGCGCTCCCGGCTTCCTAGCTCATTCTCCCTGTCTGGCTCTCTCTAGCCGGGAGAGCACCGAGGCTCCCTCCTCCCCTCTCCCTCTGTCGCGGGCCGGCCTTATCTGCGGCGGCAGCGGAGCCAGAGGTCGGATCCGGCCGTTACCTCCTCCGCCCCGCGGGAAGGCGGTAATGGCTCAAGACGTACCGTCAAAGGCGGGGGAAGAAGAAGAAGAAGAAGGCGGTGAGTTTCACGTACCGGCAAGGTCTTCGGGGCAGAGTAGGTCGAGCATGTCGTGGAACCACTGCATCTCCATGTCGAGGTGCACGACGTCGCCCATGGGCACCCCTCTCTGCCGGAAGAAGTCCGGGCTCAGCGCCGTGGCGCCGCCCACAGCGAAGTTGGCCCCGCACGCGAAGTCCTCCGCGCCCCGCCCTCCCCAGTACGGCCGTACGAACGGCAGCCCCAGCGCCGCCGCTGCCATGCGGCCACGCGTGGGTAAGTCACTAAGTCGATTGGTGGGGTGGGTGGGTGGGGGGGGTGCTGGTCGCGAAGCTAATCATACCGATGAAGTCGACGACGAGCCGGCCGTCGGAGAAGCGGCCGGTGGCGCGGTGGAAGAAGGTCTCGCCGTACGGCGGCCTGAGCGCGGGCTCGCTGGAGTCGTTGCCGTAGAGGTAGAGGAAGTTGCCCGTGTCCGCCAGCGAGTCCCCGAAGCTGAACAACCGTGGAAAGCACGCCGGCGCCGCCCTCGCCTGCACCGCCGCCAGCACCGCCGCAACCACCATTACCATCCACCTGGCCAAAGAAGATGAAGCCATGCCTTTCTTTGCCGGCCTCTCCCCCGGCTAATGTCTGCTCGAGTTTAGTGCCACCATTTCGCCCGTCAACGTTAACACGCGAATGCGCGATCGCTTTCAATAACATGTCCCATCTTACCGACCACAATGCACAGTACTCCATTGTTGAAGTCGAAGGTCGAGCGCTGCGCTATAGTACCACTGGTAGTTACATGTATGGTGTACTATTATTCAAACTCGTGTACCTGTGCGTTTATTATCAATAATCAATAATAGATACAAATCCGAACACTCGCCTCGCTTGCTCTCCACATGGCCCGCCTCTCCGCCCGGCGTAGCCATGGTCGTCCGATCGCGCGGCCCAGCCAGATCTGGCCGTCCGTTTTGCGTCAGCGTATAAAAAGTAGTACTCAATTGCTCATCTAATGGAGAGGACTCAATTGCTGTAGACATAGCTACTAGCTCTAAATGGTACCCAATAAACATAATACTGCCACAAAGTAGTCATTTACATGTGAATTAGACAATAACCATTTTTCATCAGTATATGGTTTATCCTATAATTATTTTTCGATACGGTGAATAGTCATTTTCTACTCTTTCTATTGTAGATTTGGCCTCCAGTATAACAAGCTCCTTCAGGCTTGCATTGTCCCTTATAACTGTTTTCCCATATAGAGTTATTATTAAGGGCATATATATTGTGCTCTTTTACGGTACACACCAGTAAAATTCTACCAGAGTAATATATTTTAGATCTGATCGTTCATTTTGTAGGAGCATTTTAGTATTTGTTCTGTTAAGTATAAGGAGAAAATTTGGTAGGTAATTTCCCGTCTTGGTCGTTGTCTTTCCCCACCGCCACCCCCATTTGCTTGTCGTTGTACCCCTCCACCACCCTTTCCCCACCGTTGCCCCTATTCCTCGACGTTGTACCCCTCCGCCGGTATTTCCCTACCGTCGCCCCCCCATTTCTCGTCGCTGTACCCCTTCACTCTGCTCCGCTCCGGCCCAAGCCTACTGGCAACAAGCCTCCGCTCCGCTCTGTCGGAAGTCTCTTTCTTAAATTTACATCATAAACAACAGTTGTAAATGGCACCTTTCAATGGACAGTAAAATTCACCTCAGGAAAAACGTGCCTAAAGCTAATCCTCAAATCTTTTACTTCATTTGGATTTCATAGGTTCCTGCCATATGCCCATTAATACATAGTACCTTTGGATTATTTGATTAGGTGAACACATGGACATGAAAAAGAAGTACTCCCTACGTTTCAAATGTTTGTTGCCGTTGACTGTACACATGCTTTACCATTCGTCTTATTCAAATATATAAAAATATAAGCCATACTTAAAATACATTTAATGATAAAACAAGTCACAACAAAAAAAAATGGTATTTACATAGTTTTTTGAATAAAACGAATGGTCAAACGTGTGTTCAAAAGTCAACAGTGATAAACATTAAAAAACGGAGGTAGTACTAGCCTCGTACTGATTTCTAGGTGCTAGCTTTGGTTGTTTCATATTTCCATCTGACATCATGATCTTATAGTCTTTCTTCTATGGATGGCTTTCTGTCAGGCTTAAACTTAAACCGACGGAGGTACTACTCACGTGTTTATCTCTTTGTCTCTTTGTTTTCTACTTCGATTCAATTGTTGCCCACTGGCTTTCTTGGAATCCAATGTGTAGCTGCGGTGAAATTCTGCATATCCTTACCTGCATAACATTAGAGTAGGGTTCTCCGATGAGTTTTTATACATAGTGCTTCTTATAGTGCTTTTCTCATGTGTGCTGTGCTCCAAACATCATCTTCTATCATGGTTGGGTTGTCTTAGCGGCGGCTTATTCATTTTAATGCATAATGCCTCCTATGGTTTTTTTTTTTGTTGTATTAGTTGCTTATTCATTTTTATGTATAATACCTGTGAATATGATATTTTCTTATGTACTGATCACTCTTTCTATTGTTTCAATTATAAACATGTCATTGAACTATAGTTGTTTAATCTAGTTCCATACCTTTCTATACAACATTGTTCTTATAAATCTGATTTGCCCTGCGAGATTGCTCTAGAGTAAATATGTATGATTTTTGCATAGCCCTAAGAGCATCCCAGCATGGGCGTCCTGTGGCCGGCATCACCTAATCGCCATGAGCCGTGCAGTAAATTGCCGCCGCAGTGCCACGGAGTTCAAATTTTGTCCCGCCGCCACGCCAAGACCGATGATGCGGCCGTCTTTGCGATGCTCTAACATTTCAAATGTCTTATCATCACTGCATAGGTGTCGGGGATAAAATCACGGCCCATTGCCATGGCCCACTCCCTGACGGCCCATTCGAACAGCCTACCAGGGCCCAGCTCCCTGGAAGGTTCTATCAGGCCCATGTGCATCCTGCCGAACAGCTTCTTGGCTGGCACGGTGCGTAACGGCCTGGGATTCGTGTTTGAGTCCTACTCGAGCAAGAGTTCTGCACGGCTACGTAAAGACCCGGACGTTGGTTTCCCGGATTGGATTGGGAGTCGTGATCCTCAAGACTAGGAGTATGCCTTATCTGCCTCGGGATATATTTGGCATGTATGAGTTCGTTGCGATCTCGAAGTTAGCCCGGCCCGATATTCCCTCGGTAGGTCGGTTTGCTCCGCACTATATAAACAGGGCCCCTACGGTGTTTAGAGGGATCCCTGGCATTGAGTTTTACATCTTAGCATCTAGCTTAAGGCTCCTGGCACTGGATCCTCGCATTATTGCTTCCTGTACACCATAATCTCGCCGAGACTTGTACGTCTCGTCGAGCCATCTCTTGTATTCATCTCTGATATATAAGAAAGGCTGGACGTAGGGCTATTATCTCTCCCGAGAGGCTGAACCGTGATAAAACCCCGCCTCTGTTCGTTCTGTTGTTCGTGGTTGTTCGGCGTGTCTCCTATCTCCTCTTTGAAGAACCTTGGTTGACTTGGGTCGATATCCCAACCGTCGACAGCTGGCGCCGTCCGTGGGGACCTCGCAGATCGAACATGTCGAACTCTATCAGCGACCAGAAGATTCTCCCTGAGGACTACGACTCAGAAGGGCAGGATGTCTCTTCCCCTGTCAGATCGGATCGATCCTTCGATCTTGATCGCCTTCCGCTCGGTTCCTCGCTCCGTGCTCGGGATCGATCACTTCGCGCCGGGCCCGGGGCGCGCGTCTGGTCCCCGCGACGAGCTCCGTGCTCGGGGACTGGATCAAAATTCCTTCCGGATCCCGGCTGTTACGCTGGTCATGGATGACGGGAGAGAGTGACCAACACTTGGAACATCGACCGCTTCGCTTCGGTCGACTTCGCTCGATTCAGCGCCGCCGGCGGTCTTGAGTCGCTCGGCCAGCTCCTCGAGGATCGCTCTCCTCGGTCGATTGGGACTTGAGCTGAATTTCGCAACCCCGACGCGTTTTCGGTTTTCGGTTCCTTTCCTTAGCGTTGGTTTTCCAAAATCTCGTTGGTCTTCGCTCCCGTGGCGCTCCCAGCGTCTGAGCATGTCTTTTATCCGCAACGACCATGCGGCTCCGGTTAACGGAAGCGGTGCACCACCGATGGAGTTCTGCCCACCGTAAGCCGATTCTCATCGCAACGGGCATGCCCACCGTAGTCGATTCTCATCGCAACGGCACTCTGGCGCTGGTTCCGCGCTCCGCCGAGGCGACACTAACGCCGCACGGGTCCATGCCCGGATAAGATTTCGCCGCGACGCTTTTGCTGCGGCTAAGGTCCCGATCGCCTTCTCTGGTTAGCGGTCTTAGCCACAGCGGGGCTGCACTTGCCCGCACACGTCTTTTTTATCCATGCTACGTTCTTCCTGGCACGGTAATCCAGAGCAATGCACCACCAACGGAGTCCTGCCCACCGTAAGCCGATTCTCATCGCAACGGGCACTCCTTGCGTCGGTTCCGCATTCGCCGAGGTGACACTAACGCTATCAAGGGACGTACCCGGAAAAAATTATGTCTTGTGCGGGTAGGTCGTCCTTAGCGTGTTTTTCAAAACTCGCTTTGCTCTTTTTAGAGCTTGTTCTTGCTCTCTTTTTTCCCTTGCTGGCTGGTTTCTTGTTTGTCTTATGCAGGAAATACAGGAACGGGGAACATCAGACTCCGGTGATGGTTGCGGCGAAGTTCCAGGCTTCCCACCAAAACCGATGTCTGCATCCCTCTCTTCTCGGGTTTGCTCCGCGCATGCCCAGGGATTGATTCACTTCGCCCGCGTATGATTTCTTGCCTTTGCCCGCATCGACCTTCACAGCCGGCTAAGTCAAGGTGGTGCGCCACCAATGGAGTACTGTCCATCGTAAGCCGATTCTCATCGCAACGGGCATGCCCATCGTAAGCCGATTCTCATCGCAACGGGCACTCCAAGTGTCGGTTTTGCACTTGCCAAGACAACGCTAACACTGTCGCAAGGAATACGTCATGGGTAAAGCGTTGATTTCGCACGTTCTCTTGCGGCTCTGACTGCATCGGGTTGTGATTCACCTCGCGACCGGCGCTTCTTTGCCCGAGCGCGATCCGTCCCCTCGACGAGCTCCGTGCTCGGGGGCTGGATCACCTCGCATCGGGCAGCTCTTCGCCGGGCGCTGGCTCGGCAAGGCACGTCTTCGCCTGGTCGTACTTTCTGGTTCCTTTAACGAGCTCCGTGCTCTGGGACTGGATCTCCTTACTTGGTTCCTTCGACGAGCTCTACGCTCTGGGACTGGGTCACCTTTCCCATTCGTATGCATTGTCTGCTCCTAGCACACGATCTACGTTTGGAGGCGCATCACCTACGCTCCTGAGCATAACGTTTGCTCGAGAGCGCAATCTCTGTTTCCTCGGGCAAGCTCTAGCCCGAGAGGTGGTTTCTCTATTTCCGTTCATGTTTTCCTAGGCATCTGAATGCCTGGATGCAGCAGCACGAGTCCGTCTCGCGACTTGCTATGTTCATTCTCCCGGAAGATCTGATCTTACCGGATGCGGTGGTAAACTCTTGACTACCAAGAATCCAATCCCTTCTTGATGATGTTCACCTCAAGGAGATGATTCGCCTCGCACCGGCAGCTCTTCGCCTGTCTTGCGTCTGGTCCCTACGACGAGCTCTGCGCTTGGGGACCGGATTTCGATTTCAGATCGAAGGTCGAGTGCTCGCTCGGACAGATGTCATTCCTCGCTCAACGCAATGAGTTGCTCGGTCTCGGTCGGGTCTGTTTCGGTCTCGAACAAGTCTTGTTCGGTTGAACCATGACCTGTTTGATGCGCTGTTACATGTCTTTGTAGCAGGAAAAATACCCTCTTCGTGACTTGGAGTCTCAAGAGGATGACCCCACTCTAGTGAGTCCTTCCACTTGAGTCTCGGGGGCTAGCTGTCGGGGATAAAATCACGGCCCATTGCCATGGCCCACTCCCTGACGGCCCACTCGAACAGCCTACCAGGGCCCAGCTCCCTGGAAGGTTCTATCAGGCCCATGTGCATCCTGCCGAACAGCTTCTTGGCTGCACGCGGCGTAACGGCTCGATTCGTGTTTGAGTCCTACTCGAGCAAGAGTTCTGCACGGCTACGTAAAGACCCGGACGTTGGTTTCCCGGATTGGATTGGGAGTCGTGATCCTCAAGACTAGGAGTATGCCTTATCTGCCTCGGGATATATTTGGCATGTATGAGTTCGTTGCGATCTCGGTTAGCCCGCCCGATATTCCCTCGGGGTCGGTTTGTTCAAGACTATATAAACAGGCCCTACGGTGTTTAGAGGATCCTCGGCATTGAGTTTTACATCTTAGCATCTAGCTTAAGGCTCCTGGCACTGGATCCTCGCATTATTGCTTCCTGTACACCATAATCTCGCCGAGACTTGTACGCCTCGTCGAGCCATCTCTTGTATTCATCTCGATATATAAGAAAGGTGGGCGTAGGGCTATTATCTCTCCGAGAGGCTGAACCAGGATAAAAACCCCTGTCTCCTGTTCGTTGCTGTTCGTGGTTGTTCGGCGTGTCTCCTATCTCCTCTTTGAAGAACCTTGGTTGACTTGGGTCGATATCCCAACCGTCGACAATAGGTTTCTTCACTTCTCAGTTATGACGCTTTCCGTGCAACTCACGCTTTCCTGGCCTCCTTTCATACATTGCACGCTTCAATGTCCTCTGAAATCCCTGGTTTGCAAGGTCACGCCACTACTCTACAATGAGCAATTTTTATCATTATAAACATAGCTACTAGCTCTAAATGGTACCCAACAAACATTGGGAAAGTCTATTTAACAATCGACTTAGATTTATCTTTTTTTCAGTCAATCCTCACTCACCCACGCACCGCTGGCCGTCTTCCTCCCCTCCGGCGACCTCCTCCTCTCCCGCCGCCACGCCGCCGCCGCGCCGCTATGGATGGGTTAGGGTTTAGGTGGGGTTAGGGTTCGCGGTGCCGTTGGGCTTAGAGGGATGGCCGGGGGAGGCGGCAGCCCGGCAATTGGTGGGGGATGGAGTGAGGGCGGTGGCGGCGCCACTGAACCGGGACCAAGGCGGTTGGGGCGGCCGTGGTGGGGGTGAAGGCGACGGTCGGGTTAGGTTGGGCGGGGTAGCGTCGGCGGGGGGAGGTTGGGCGGCGGCGGAGGCAGTGGGGGAGGAGGAGGAGGAGCGCGGAGCAGGGAGAGAGTGGGGGTCGGGGGGTGGAGGGGAGGGGAAAGGGGAAGTAAGAGAGAGAGAGTGGGGGGCGCGGGGTTGATTTAGGCCTTTGGATCGAGATCCAACGGTCCAGAAAATCGACTGATGGTTATTAAAAAAATAGTTGACTGTTGAATAGACAGTCCCATAAACATAATACTACCACAAAGTAGCCATGTACCTGTGAATCAGACAATAACCATTTTACATCGGTATATAGTTTATCGAATATTTATTCTTCAATACGGTGAATAGCCATTTTCTACTCTTTCAATGGTAGATTTGGCCTCCAGTATAACAAGCTCCTTCAGGCTTGCATTGTCCCTTATAACAGTTTTCCCATAAAGGGTTATTATTTATGGCATATATATTGGGCTTAGGGGTGAAAACGTCGGATACGGGTAGATATTGCTCGTCTCATATCCTAACCCATATTTTTTTTCTCCGGTACGAATCCGGATTCGGATAGACCGAATACAAATTCGAATCCGGATTTTCAGGATAAGGACACAAGACGGATACAGATCAATCTCGGGTCGGAATCAAATTAACAATCGTATATTTCACGTACACAGAAAATAGCACGTAACATAATTATTTACTATTATAACAAGACCGATTAAGCTTTCATGTTTAATACAAAAGTTAAGAATTGTTAATATTGAAACAAACGTTAGTTACAACCATATGTTCTAATCAAATATGTTCAATACAAAATGTTTTATGTTTATTTGGATATGTCATCAGATATCTATTTTGACAATTTACACTGATATTTTTTGGATATCTCGGATATCCGGATACGGATTGGATACGAATCAAATACTACTCGTTCTGTTCCTAAACCAAATTTTCTCTGGATAGACGGATTCGGATCCGAATCGAATCCGAATATAACTAGATATCATTTTTTCGGATTCGGATCGTTTTCTAAACGAATACAGGATCGGATCGGACGGGAATTTCCCGTCCCGTTTTCACCCCTAAGGCTCTCTCCAACAGGAATCCCTAAATTTGATCCCTTACAGCCTCATATACAGGTTCCCTTCAAAAAAATCTCTCCCTATATTTCTTCCATCTCCAACAGCGTTCCTTATATGGAGAATTGTATAGGGGGGAGAGAGAACCCCTACATATAAGGGAATGGAGGGAAAATATCTATTTTAGGGAACATAATAAGGAATGCTGTTGAAGTACATAGGGGAAGAATCCGTCCCCTATTTTAGGGTATAGGGCGCTTTAGGGGAGCCTGTTGGAGACAGCCTAAGGCCTTGTTCGGTTGGGTCGGGATCGGCCGGGATCAAGGCCCAATCCCTGTGGAACATCCTGGCCTGGAAACAATCCCAGACCATGATTGAAGAGGTGTTCGGTTAAGCCCGGTCTGGTTACAATCCCGGTCCATCCCGGCCTTTCTATGTGACCTCGGCTAGGGAAAAAAATCATCTACTCCAGAGGCATGGATTCAATCCCCAAGGAGTTTGAGTGATATGGGAGGGATCCACTTAATCCCTCCTTGGATTGGTTCCCCTTGGGGATTTAATCCCTCCTAACCGAACAAGGCCTAATTGGGCCCTTTTACGGTGCACGCCAATAAAATACTATCAGGGTAGTATATTTGACCGTCCATTTTATAGGGGCATAAGTATAAGGGGGCAAATTTAGGTAATTTCCCGTCTTGGTCGCTGTCTTTCCCCACCGCCGCCCCCATTTGCTCGTCGTTGTACCCCTCCGCCGCCCTTTTTGAGGACGACGTGGCAAATTTCTAGTGTTCAAAATTTGTCCCACAAAGAATGCATTTGTATCTTTCGAACCATATAGGTAGGTCAATTTGGTTGATTAATTAGTTGTTTTTTTCCTTTCCAAGGTGCATGCACATTTAATTGCTAGATTTGTTTTCCTTTCAATGTGCATGCACATTTAATTGCCTGGTTTTTTTCCTTTTAAGGTGCATGCGTATGGTTGTTAACAACTTTAATTAAAGACAGCTAGGTCATTACTCATGACTACCAATCTGTCTAAAAAATCCTAAAAATACACTCTACGTGGGATGGAGGGAGTAATAGATAAGAAGATAAGTTGTAAAAGAATCGGACTGACACTGACATATACTTACATTTACAACAAAGGACTAATGGAGCCCAAGAATTCTTTGTAGCACGGGTAGCTCTTGGTTCAACAAGTGATGACGTTGACACGAAGAAGCAGACCTTGGAGATTCTGAACTAGTTGCCTTTTCATCCCGTAATTCTGTCTCTCCTTCCGGTATCTCTCACTCTGTTGTCGTTCCCTTTACAGTTCTTCTTTCCTGTAGCTTCAGCAGCCCGGAGAGACGGCCAAGATCATAACTTACCCTCGTCCTTTGCGCATCTTGGAGCCAAGATAGTAGCTTTGATTCATATATAAAACCGGATACACTTCGCTGCCACACCAGCCAGGCAGCCAAAATGCGCAAAGGATGATGTCCCCTCTTAACCGCTAATCCTATCACTGTAACTATAATAATGAAGATATCTTGAATACGAAGAAGAGGCAACAGAAAAACAATGTACAAAACCTGCATCTATAAACAGAGAAGGAAAAACAAAAGCCAACCAATCACTTGGGCAACAGCCGTGATGTGTGGAACGGCACTGCAGTTCTGTAATTAGGCAAAAATTGTCACGGTCGGCGCATCTTTAACCCTACGTATTTTTATATTTAATAATTGACAAAAATTTATTTACAGAATCATAAGTCGTAGAGGACCTTGTATTCAACAGAATATCCGAGCTCCTTAAGTTGTGGACAAGAACTGGTGGTGGTAGCAATTGCAGGCTGCGTGTATGAACCCCGTAAAAGGCCGATTGCAATGGCCTTGTATGCAGCTTCTGAGGGATGGAAGCCATCCCACGATCCATATTTTTGTGGGTCATCACACACCTTGTATTCTCCGTAACCACAACTTGTACCTCTGGACACACCGTAAGGTCCTCCGCCACCGCAGCAAGCCACCAAAGGATCCTCAATCCCTAAATAGCAGTAGCAGCAAAGTTAAACGAGGGATAGGCTTCAAAAACTGTTCTTAGTGAACTGTCTTTCCTTAAGAGTTATAAAGGCATTTAGATAGTCTATCTGGTGAAACCAACTGGAATGTCTAATCTGGAGCTCGATCGAAGTGATTTGGCATTAATGTGTACAAATGAAATGTGTGTAGATTAGCGCAACAGTCAGGATATCAAACAGAAGTACAAGAATAAAAATTGCTACCTGATATGGTCTTTATATAACCAAACATTACACTACTGTATAGTTGATATTACATGATGGTACTTGTGAAAACTTATGTTATGTGATATGATGAATTTTATCACTATTATTCACTAGAAATCAAATTTTAATATGACCCTATTACCTAGTCACTTGTTTGTAGTTCTCCCATTCAGTTTCTTTATTTATGTCGTTTCTGGACCTATTGCTATCCATCTCCTCCTTCTAGTCATTTTGCTTTGTACTCTGAAAAGTGAAGTAGAGCCAAGAAAAGACAAACAGCCAACCATCAACTTCTTATAAATCAGCTATCCGGTGATATGTTATTCTGTTATCACTGGAGAAAGTTATGAAGGAAGCATATTTGTTGACCATTCACTTTACATGCTGTGAGCCTGTGACTAGGATAAGCTTGCTAGTTTGATAAATTAGAGGGAGAATATCTCTCGCTAATTGTAGTTGTTTGAACGTAGGGAATGGATTGCTTTGTTTAAGAAGGCAACAGGTCTTTTCAGATAAATAAGAAGGAAACAGGGATTGGCACATCTTAGTCCGTGAAAAATATTTTGCTTGTATCCTACAAAGTGTATCTTAACTCACCAAATTTTTCAGGGGAAAGGAAGATCTCCATAGCAGCACTGTAGTAATCGGCATAGATGATCACCACGCCAGGATGAAGCTTTCTCAACTTTTCCAACTCATCCGCAAGAAGTTTGTTGTGGTATTGTGAGAACTCGTTCATCCACCTGAGGCAACCTGTCTCTGGCTCATAATCTTCCTTCTTATCGCTCTTAAATATCATGAGGTAGTTTGGGACGCATCCGATTGGGAGGTTACCAGGGACCATCAACGTTTTAGCTCCCAGCTCAATCAATTCCTGCAAACTCAAGTCAGTTGCATTACGTATTATGTACTCTTGCACTATTTCTTGAGTTAGGAGCTCAAGATAGAAGCTATAACGATGACAATGACAACAATAACACCAGCAGAGCAGCAGATGACTCACGGTGATTATAGAAGAGATTTTGGCAATCACACTTGGTGCTAAGCTGCGAATCTTCTCGAAAGGCACCCCAGAGAGAAGAGGCAGGTTGTAATCATTACCCCCAATTTCTCCGACCAAGAAGAGGGATTGGTTCATCATGCCCGTGCAGTCTGTGTAATTAGCAAGGTTTCGAACCAAATAGATTCTTTCAGTATGAAACCAAACTATTATGGGCCATTTATTTTACTTGATCCAAAGGCTATGTCATCTGTTACTCCCTAAGAGTGGGTAAGATGATGAGTATATATGTGCACCGTGGATATTTGATAAAAATGTCTAATAAACGGTTTTTCTCCAGTATAATTGTGTAAAGTATAAATGCTAAAAAAAGTCATTAAGAAATAATCAAAATTACAGAGTTCTACAGTAGTGGAACATTTATAGGCTCGTCAAATATGTTCTGCTTTGAAAAACATTGAAGCAGCAGAAAGTTTAACCACACCTTCTGAAATTTATACCATCAGACAATAACTTCAGTTGAGTTTCGTGGTTATTGATATGGACATTGAAATGGGCCGTGTGGCAATAGCTGCATTACAACTAATGTCATCAGCGTTCAACCCACAAATACGTTTCACTTATTGGCTATTTGTCATTCAGTCATCCACTGGTCCATTTTTTAAGCATATTTTTTCTTTTGGCGCAATGCAAGTAGTGATATAAAGCATCTCTCCCTTAGTATGATCTTGTCTTTCCATGCTCTAATTGCCCAATCAGAAAATGGGTATGATGTAAAATAGAATAAAACAAAGTGTTAATCCTAAAATACTAGAAATTCTCAAATTAGTCAAAAAAGTACTAGAAATTCTTACGTTAATCGGAGGAAAAAGAAAAAGATCTGCACCGTCGATTATAGTGGATTGGATTATAACGGTTTAGTTTAAAATAAAGAGTCCATACATACTATAATTAAAAAATAAAGTATCAAATATTTGAAATAAAAGTAGTAGGAACGAGAGTCCATGTCATTAAAAGAAAGACTTCATATCAGGTACAATTAAAAATTTTAAAAAATTTATAATGAAATAATGTCCATGTCAGATTAAAAATTGACACAAATCTAGCCACGCAAATGCACGGGACGCCCTGATCAATATTATATTAAAGCAGAGTTGAACGGAGTCACCACATTAACCCTAAATTACTAAAAATCCCACATTCATCGGAGAAAAAAGGAAGATTAACACCATCGATTATTGTGTGTGTGAATTATAACGGTTTAGATTAAAAGAACAAAAATAATAAAATAAAAATAATTTAAAAGGAGTTCATATCAAATATCATGTTAGAAAAGGAGTCCATATGAGATATGAGATCTAGCCACGCAAATACGCGAGACACCTTGCTCATCGTAGGACTTAAAATTTCGTTGAACTTTAACCTTTCAGCTGAAATACTTGGACTAACACAGTAACCTCGATATATATCGTCCAGGAATTCTAAATTAGAAGTACTTGCCTAGACTGTTTCTACAACCTACAGCAACTGCGCTAGCAAACCTTTATTTTCAGTTTCTACCAATTGCATCCTTCAATGTAAGCGTAAAGGTTTAATTAAAAAATTGTAAGCATAAAGCTTACTGAAAGTTGGGAGAAAAAGTGGCTATCTGCAGTTTTGCACATCTGCAGACGCCCCCATGAAGACTGAAGAGCACCATCAAAAACGTCTCTCTTTTGTGTTTGTGTGTGAGCTGCTGCTTTCCCCCCAACAACCACTACCACTACCACTAGGCTACCATTAGAATTTCTTCTACATGCCCTGGAAGTAGAAAAGTTCAGGTCGACAGGTCAAAGACTCCAAGTGGGGAACGAACGAGAAGGGAGCGAATCAAGCATACCGGCCAGGTCGCCGGGGCAGAGCAGGTCGAGCAGATCACGGAACCAGTTCATCTCCGTGTCGAGGTGCACGCGGTCCCCCATGGGCACCCCTCTCTCCCGGAAGGAGTCCGGGCTCATCGCCGTGGCGCCGCCCACCGCGAAGTTGGCCCCGCACGCGAAGTCCTCCGCGCTCCGCCCGCTCCAGTACGGCCGCACGAACGGCAGCCCCAGCGTGTCCGCTGCGGTTTTGTTCACCCCCACGAGGATTTTCAAATTTCGAATCAGCACCCTGCGCCGCGCGGGTTTCGCCAATTGATCGATCGGCAGGAGGAGGTGGGCGGTGGTTGCGAGATAGTGTACCGATGAAGTCGACGACGAGCCGGCCGTCGGAGAAGCGGCCGGTGGCGCGGTGGAAGAAAGTCTCGCCGTACGGCGGCCTGAGCGCGGGCTCGCCGGAGTCGTTGCCGTAGAGGTAGAGGAAGTTGCCCGTGTCCGCCAGCGAGTCCCCGAAGCTGAACACCCGCGGGTAGCACGCCCGCGCCTGCCCCGCCGCCGCCGCCACCATCGCCACCACCGCCACCGTCAAGACGAAGCCTCCTCTCCAGGAGGCAGCGGAAGCCATGCCTGCTCTGCTTGGCGATTCGAACCGGCGGAGGACTGGAGGAGACCGACGAAAGTCTGCGCTTTACATACACAATTCTGTCGCTTTTATAAACGCCCGCGGGGCCGCGGTCACCGCCACCACCACCCAGATGGCAGGAGCAAGCAACTGTCCTGTGGGCCCGCCGAGATCTCGGCCCACGTGGCATCATCCGTTGGGTTGGGACGTGCAGGCACTCACGGCGCTGCACTAGGCCGGCCGGCCCAGTGCGAATGTGACGACAGTACGAGCGGGTGAAGTGCACGTATAGGAATATATACATTCTTTATTTGTATTGTACTAAGTACTAGAGTATTGTGTATGTACACGAGATCTTAGGCACGGCAACCTGCCTGACTTTGTGGATCCGGAAATAGGAAAAAAACTCGTAAACTTCGAGTAATTACTTACTCTTCCGTATACTGGACAGTGTAGTGATATTCGGCTTCGGGTTCTTGGCGAGCAGCGCAGTACCTCAAGAGGGGGACGGTTCATTGGCTTGTTCAGCCTACGACAATCAACAAAGCCGGCACGCTTTAGCACAGGTCGCCACACGGCAACAGCCATCAGGTAACACACACTCTTGTCAGACTGTCCCAGCGATTGCCAGGCCTGCTCAGCTTCGGTCGTGTGTGCATGTCGCTCATGTTATTATGACTAGAGGGTGCTATACTATATTGATACGTTGTCTCTATATTTGGTAGTAGGATTTAAAATTGGACGCTATCTTATCTATAGAGATCATTTCTTATTTTTAGAGACAGTTTATTTCTAAGTAAAGCTTCTAATCTACCAGGTTAGAAGTTCTCCACCGAGTCACATATTCCATATAAACTGTCTTTGAAACTCGATAAAATATATTCATCGCATCATATTCATCTTGTTTCACTTTTCTGCTGGCATACGGGTCGAAAACTCTGGAATTCAATGGTGCCGTTTTCTTCTTCTAAAACGAAAAGGAAAAGGGAAAACACACTTCGGGGGGCAGAACGGATGCCGTGGTGTCGTTTTCTTCTTTATAGAAAAGATCTGCACTTCGAGAGGCGTTGAGCTTATCAGTTAGAGCATCCCCATCTCACCCCTCAAATGCATCTCTATTTCAAAATTTTTCAAATACAGAGGGAGAAATTTGATGCGTGTGAGAAAAATTTCAGACCAGTAGTGATTCTTAAGAGCGATTCTTGTAGCGATAGAGTGAATTTGAAGGCACTCACAGGATGCTTTATTATGTGAGTAGTATGACTCAATAAATAATTCACGAAAGAGAGAGGGAACATGACGCTTAGAATACAATCGGTGGATGCTCTCGATGTCTTCTGAAGAATGCTCCATGCGTAAATAAAATAATATATGGATATCATGATGTTGTTCTTGTCAAACAAAGGTGGAAGAATTCAATCCGAACACCGACACAAAAGAATCTGCCTACAAGAAGGCAAATGCTTTTCATAAAGGACGAATCAGGGTCTTTAAGGTTTTTTAAAATTTATACAAAGTCTCAAAAAAATATTTTTAAAATGTTACGCAAAATGGTCTATATAAAAAACAAAGAATCAAAAGACCTCAATTAGTGTCAAAAGAATAACATGCAAAGAAACTTTGTTTATAGCCTGATAATAAACTAAAGGTATGCACAGAAGCAGCATCATTTAGAAGACATGACAGGGAGAGATTATCTTGGAAAACAATTAAAAAACCCAAAACCAACTGACAAACAAAAACCAGTGTAGCACACCACCACTGCAGGTTAATATACAGGTTTACTCCATAAACGCGTGTTGATCATCGTTCCATTTGCAAGCCGATGATGATATCAACATAACAGTAACGATCCAAAGACGAGCAGTTCACCGCACAACTGATTAAAAAGACACAGAGTGTATCAACAATTGTTTGTTTAACGCAACGATATCCAAAATTAGACACAAATTTGATTCCTCTTGTACAAGTTTTTTTCAGTTTGACATTCTGCCGCCGGATAATTATTGTAAAGCTCAAATCCCCACATACAAGGGGCTGAAAAGGTGGAATGCATAAAACCGAATGCAGAAATCCCTCAGCTACAGGTTTGAATTTCTATAATTTACAAAATGACCTAACTAATTCTCGTTTGCAAACTTGATGCCCTTCCCAATTGAGGACTTCAGCTCGCCCTTGAGATTTTCCAACCCTTCTTTCTCAAAGTCTGACAGTTGGCCCAACCCAAGAACTTCTTCCACTCCATTCTTCCCTAGCCTCACCTGTAACATCAATGGAAGCAATGTAACCACCCCAGCAGCGAGACTATGAAATTTCATTCTATTTATTAAAACTAGGGCAATTCAAACATAAACCAGTATCATAGTGTCATGGTAGACAAGAAGGACAAAAAATATCAGGCATAGTACAGTGCAAACTCTAGCAAAACATTAATACATGCACAATCTTCTGCGATAGCATGATTCTTGCAAATCTTTTCATGGAAGGATTGTCTCAATGAGTCGATTCTCAAAACTATATATGGGGAAAAAATGCAACTAGCTGTCAATTGTTGTGCAACAACCAATACAAAGTCTCACTACAATGCAAAAAAAGATTTCACACATGCTACTTCCAAGCATTTCTAGTGGTATATCCTAATGCAAAACTAGGGGTGTGTTTGGTTCGTAGCCCTAAATGGCTATGACAATTCAATGGTCTAGGGCATGCCAATTCGTTGGCAAAAAATACGGTGTTTGGTTTGTAGCCAATGGAGTTTGAGCAATGAAAAATAAAAAAAGAGAAAAGTATTTAAAATGGGTTGATTAGGATTTTAGATGAATAATGAAATTTGTTCTATGCAATTCGGACTCCAAATAAAATAAATATAAAAATAACAAATTTAAATCAAAAAATAATGAACTGCATGAAACTAACTAGCTCTATCTCCTGCGTTGTCTCGCTGGGTGAACGGCCGGCTGGCCACGCTGTCTCGCTGTAGCCTGGGCCCAAGCTGTCGGCACGAATTGGCAAGGTGTGGGCGGCCGATTTCGGCTCCCACGCCCGCAACCGGAAGCACGTAGAAATTTGAGGGCGAGCCAACGAATTGGTAGGGCGAGCCAAATGAAGGCTATGAACCAAACAATCGCCAAATACAATGGCGCGCCAATTTTTTGACATGGCGAACGACGGCTACGAACCAAACAAACCTAGGTTCACATGAAAACATTTAGAAATGGTGTCATCTGCATCACAATGAAATGAAATCAATGGGACGCAATGCAAAACAGTGTCCAAGCTGGCTATGTACTTAATTTCATAAACTATTGCCATGAATCACACAAATAGATCCAAAACACCAAGAGATGTAAATGAGCTAACTACATAGCCAGCCAAAAAAGGAGGCTAACCCATCCAAGTCCAGCAAAAGAGAAATGAGGCATCCACAAAGGATCAAAGCTTTCTTAGCATTTAACGATCAATTTTACAAAAATTAAAAATGCATCGCTAGATCCTGTTCGTCTTCAAATACTTCTTTTAGTCATCAACAGAAAAAAGGTTGAAATATAAAATTGTGTGCATGCAATACAGCCACTGAATGTTTGAATCACATGGTAACCATGTAAGTTTACATAACAAAACCAACAAAGACATCTGTGAAAACACAGTACCTTGGAGGCAAAGAAGGGTAAGTCTGTGACAGTTGATTGCACGTAAGAACATTCAACAATATCAGGAGCTCCATTCAGACCCTTCAAGCATGCATCCGCAAAAACAGCACCAGCATACCTGCACAGTGTACTAAAACTATTAGTGAAACAAGTAAAAACACACAATAATAGATCCTCAGTTCGCACAGTTTTTCCCTTTTTCACTTACGCCATGGACAATGTCGCAGAGCCCTTTCCAGCCTTAGCCTCGACAACTTCAGTACCACCATCCTGTGTCCTCTTGGTGAGAGCCTTGATATCTTCACGAGACAATGCATTGGTTGCAGGAGTTGACTATTACAAATAAAAAGGCATCTTATGTTATTTTTAGACAAAGGAAGCTTTATTGATCTCAGACAATTACATCAAGGTGATACAATCGATCCAAGGCCACTTCCGGCCTCTGCATAGCTAGGATGCACACAGCCTAAGATTAATAAAGAAAAAGACATGATGTAAGGATACAGTTTATGTTATGTCCTCAGAGTTAAGGGTGACTGCACAAAAGTATACAGTTCGACTGCCTCAAATAGGAACGGACAAACTATTTGGACATAGATAAGCCATCTTCGCCATCTTAGTTATAATTTTCCAAGTGCGTTATTTACATTATACTATCAACTGAATATTTTTTGGACGGGTGGGTCACCTATTTCCAATTCGCTAGAAAACAGAAACACAAAGTTCAGGCCCTCTTTGATTGGTGGTTGGGTTGGGTTGGGTTAGGTTGCACGCAAATCAAGGCCTTGTAAATGACTAATAGAAAGGTTTAAAAAAATAGAAAAATATTGTTTTGAGATCTTTGTGAAAAACCCTACAAAGTTTCAAAAAATATTATACAATTATTGTAAAATTTTATACTAAATTTAGGCCTTGATTTACGTAAAACCCAACCAAATTACCAATCAGAGAGGGCCCTACAAACCAAAACATAAAGCGAATAATCCAGGTTACATACTTCCGAAACACTCAAATGAAAAAAAAAAAAAACTATCAGCTAGAGCATCCACTAGCTGTGCGAAACAAATTTAAGACGAGGACAAACCCCTGACAGAAAAATAGGTAAATCCCATTTTGAAAAGGAAAAATTCAATTAAAACAGATATCCAAGCTAAGTCAGGCTATCTTGGGTCAAATCCTTATATGCCATTGCAAAGTTTCCTGATCTCATCCATGCCATCACATTCACACCCTACCCTTAGTAACCCTGTGCATTTTATTATCTAAGCACATGGGATGTTTTGCTTATAGTTATAGAAGACAAGACAATAAAATAAGAACCTGTTAAGATTCCATTTCTTGTGACCTAAAAAAGTGGGTTACAACTAAAAAATTGCATGGAAACATTAATTTGTATGACAAAATTAATCAAAGTTCAGTCCAACACCTGTGAGAACAGTGGCAGGATGGTGATACCTGCATGACCACCAACAACAGGGACATTCACACCTGCCAAAAAGGACAACTCAAATTAAGGAACAGTGACAATTACAACCACCATACTATTTTCATTAACTAACAGTCAAGAAAATATTAGATTGTCACCGGTAATTGGTACATTGGCCTTCCCAGCATAGAAAGTCTTAGCACGAACAACATCAAGAGTAGTCACACCAAACAATCTCCTCTCATCATAGGTACCAGCCTTCTTGAAAACCTCAGCAGCAATTGGAACAGTTGAATTTACAGGGTTGCTGATCATGTTGACAAGAGCCTACAATACAAAGACAAATAAAATATGTATCATGATGTGTACAAAATTACAAGTCAAAATTAAGTAACAAAAAATGGCAACTCACTAGTTCAATGGATCATATAGTGATGTTCCAAAGTCTTAACACAATATGCTATGGAAATTAAAATATAATATATATTTTTGAGGTAAAAAAATAATATATTTGGGTTGGTTGCGTGATTTTGATAATTTGATCATACAATGTACTTATCTTTTTTTGCTAAGATATTTAAATATGGAGTACAAGCCATATGGTTCGTCAGTACCACAAGTATGGCATACACAAATACAGCTAATACAGAAACATATACAGGGTGACAGGGTGTCAGGATCATATAATAAGGATGTAGAACATTAAGATAGTTGTAACAGAATATATACTTAAGAGCTATGATACTTGGATACGGCCAGAAATTCACGTATCCGTATCCAGACACGTACCGGATACGCAGGGATACGTCCAGGATACGTATCGGACATTTTTTGGATTTTCAAATAATTAAAATAAATCGGATACTCTGTGGATACCTCTCTGATACCTGTGGGATACCGATGAGAGAAGGTAGAAGAAGGGGGACAGGGCGGGGTAGAGAGAGGGGCGGGGTAGAGAGAGAGGGGCGGGGTGGAGAGAGAGAGAGGGGGGAGAAGGAGAAGGACGGGGCGGAGATTGAGGGGAGAAGGAGAGGGAAGGGGCGGCGGATCTCACCGTCGGCGAGGGCGGCTAGCAGAAGGGACGGCGGGGTTGGCGCTGCAGCTACTGTGGCGGAGGAACAGCGGCGGCCGGCAGGGCAACGCACAGGAAAAGGGAGAGGGGGAAGCAAGGGAGAGAGAGAGAGAGGGAGGGAGGGGAGAGGGGAGACCGACGGCGGGAGGTGGCGCAGCTAGCGACGGCAGAGTTCCAGCAGGAGGCGCGACCAGGGAGGGAGAAGAGAGGAGTAAGGAGAGGGGTGCATCGGGGGAGAGCGGGATTGAGAGAGATGGAGTGGAGATTGGAGAGTCTAGAGACCGGAGAGAGAGAGTAGTTGGAGAGCAAGGGCGCACGGAGGCTGGAAGGGGAGAGAAAGAAGCCAGGTGGCAGGGAGTGAGAGAAGATTTAAAATGCATTTAAATGGATATGCTCATTTTCAAAAAATAAAAAAATGTCACATTCATATATTTTTATATATATAATTAATATATATAAACGTATCCCCATATCGGTATTTTAGAGAAATTACCGTATTGCGGTATCGCGTATCCGTATCCCCGTATCTAGGCAACCTAGTTTAAGAGAAAAAAATGATAAATTTTAAACACCGATCTGATCATCTGCTATCCAATTGTCCAGGTATATACATGACCACAGAAATGCAAAGACATTTAGCATCAAAATTCACATGATTCTTGGGAACTTGATTATAGAACATGAGATCTAAAGTGAGTGTAAATTGAGAAACAGCAGACATGCTGAGGGATAACTTGGCCTTTTTCAACACAAGTTACTGTTCTTTGTTAATAAAATTTGGGTTTCTTGCATCCATGCCATTATCAAGTAGTGATTTTGCACATTTGCCATTACAAAACACGAAATGATTGTCATACCATTACTTTTCACGGTTTCTTGTATTCCTGCCATTACGGAGCATTTCTGGTGTGTACCAGTCCAAAATAAGTACTCTGGCATGTGCGACCCATTTGTCATATAGATGGCATCTTCTTCTTCCTCCCTTCTTCCTTCTTCCTCCTCCTCCCAACTCGTTCTCTCTCTCCTCAACTTGGGCCAGGCTCGGGTCACTGGATCCTGCCGCACTCATCCAGCGACCTTGCCGGCTCCCGCCGTTAGCGCCACTGCTGTCGGTTGGCATGGAGGCTGGCTGGTCGGGTGGTGTGGAGCTCGCCATCGAGCAGCGTGGAGGCTGGACAAGGGTAGCGCATGGAGACTGGATGAGGGCGGTGTGGCGACCAGGGGTGGCATGGGCGGCAGTGGATTGGCCGGAGATGGGAAGATGAGGAGTGGTTGGGAGGAAGCAAAAGCAAAATAGAGTATGACATGTGGCCTGATTGTCACTGTATATGACTGTATTTTGAGGAGGCTCCATAATGGCGTGGATGCAGAAAACCACGAAACATAATGGCATGACAATCATTTCACGTTTTGCAATGGCAAATGTGCGAAATTGCTACTTGATAATGGCATGGATGCAATTTTCCCATAAAATTATCTTCACCTTCCCATTCGTATGGATCAATCACCAATGCAGCACTACATGGATCTGCCACGAAACCGAACAAAGGATTCCAGAGGACCAATCAACGAAACGAGCCACAGATCTAGGGTACAAGAGAGTTATAAGACTTACATTGGGGCAGTGCTTGGCGATGGCAGTGCAGAGGTTCTTAACGATGCCGGCGTTGATGTTGAAGAGATCGTCCCTTGTCATGCCGGGCTTCCTCGGCACGCCGGCCGGGATGATCACCACGTCGGAACCCTCCAACGCCTCCCCGAGCTGGTCGTCCCCCACAAACCCCTTCACCTGCGAAATTCGCAACCAGGAGCTGTTAGTATTGAGACAGATACAGCGGTGCGGTGAAGGCAGGAGCGGCGACGGACAAAAGAGGGCACCTGCGCGGGGGAGTTGATGTGAGAGACATCCGCGGCGACGCCGGGTGTGGCGGCGATATCGTGGAGGGAGAGGGAGGAGACGAGGGGGTTGAGCTTCATGAGGGCGGCGAGCGGCTGCCCGATGCCGCCGGCCGCGCCGAGGATGGCCACCTTCCGCTCCGGCTGCCCGGAGGCGGAGGAGTACCTGCGGCGGCGGAGGAGCTGCGAGGCGGATCTCATCAGCGACGGCCTCATCGTTGCTCTCGCTTCGGCGGCGACCGGCGAGTGAAATGGGGATCTGAGGCGTGTGCTGACGGGTGACAGAGTGATGAGGATCAATGAGAATGCGATCTACCAGACTACCACTAATAATGAATCCGTTCCGTTGAAGGGTTTTTGGTTTTCGGAGAAGTTTTTAAGTTGCAAGTCAACTTTTTTATTTTTAGACGAATTTTCCTGTTATCTTTTAATAAACTTTCCTTTCTTTATCCCCTTGTTTCTTTATTTCATATACAACTTAAGGGAAAACCTTGCTCTACATCTCACAAATAATGTTTTTTAAAGAAAACAGTTCTTCACAAATAATAAGGACGCTGCATATACTCATGCACGCTTGGGGAGTATCGATTAGTGGACAGAAACATCAGCAAGCATTGGTACAGCTCGATGGACAAATTTTCATAATTTTCATGAAATGAACACGGTAAATCCAGGACAGCTCGATCGTATAGCTAGACAACCGTCTAATCTACAAGGTTCTCAATCAACAAATAAACAAGGCTATTGCTTCTTCCACAAAATGCTCACTTCCTCAGCTGAGATGCCATTCAAAAGCTTCCCGAAAACACTCACTCCGCAGTTACAAAATTTAACGAGGTAGACAACATAGAAGCCGGTGTTTTTTTTTTACCATGACTAGCACACGAACGACTGGCTTTCCCAATTCCCATCGAAATTTTGCCCGAAGACACCATCTTCTGTGTGCCCACCTAAGAATTCAATCCTGAATCAAATACAGCAACAGAAGCAGCGAGGCCACGGTTAACCATTATCCAAGATCTGCATACCATCCAGAGCTTTGCGAGCTCCCATTTTATCAGGATAATTTACTGATTGGGGAGTATGAGCAATCAGTCGCTCATAATCTCACTTCCATCCAAATGCTCAGAGGCATCAATAACATCACCCAGCTCTTCGCTTTCCCCATCAGTTTCCATAGCATCAGCAGCAGATTCTTCTTCGTCAGTGTCCTTGTCCTCGTAAATAATCGGTGGGTATGCCTCTTGCTCATCGGTTTCATCGTCAGCAATCTGGAAAATACTTGAATTATTTCAATGATGAAAACAATTATGATTTTTGGAGGAAAGGAACTTACATCACTGAAAAGGTAATCTAGGGTGGTGGAGAGTTGAAGTGCTGACTTGAAGGTTGATGTCCTTGCATCAATAAGCTGAAAAAATTCAGTCAGTAAAAACAGTATACAAAGATAAACACATGGTTCCCCTACGCGGCGTCTAGGCACTAGGCAGTGCCCTCCCGCCCCACCTAGGGCGTAGGCAGTGACCTTGGCAGCCAGCCCATGTTGGTAGTCCTAGACAACGATTAGGCGGTTCAAGACAGCCATAACAGGAGTCTAGATGATGATTAGATAGTTTTAAATAGTGATTAATGATTGTGACATGGTTTTTTATAAGTTCTTTTTGAAAAACTATAATTAATCCTCTAGCATCTTAAATATGGCATATACCAGTTTGGTCGTCTAGGTCGTCCCTAGTGCCTCGGATAACCATAGATAAACATGAGTTATAATTGACATGTTTGCACTTGTGCACTCAAAAGAACTCATTCAAGGCAGATCAAAACTCCAAGAATTTCTTATGACAATAGTATGTTGCAGACATCTAAATGGAGCAGCATCCAGGGAGGCCACAATGTGATGATATTAACGAGAAAATTCTTGTACAGCTGTTACCTGATAGAGTTTATTGAGCAACACTAGAGAAGACTCCTGAGATACTATGCTACTCATGTGCCGACTAAGTAAAGTTTGCAGCCATGGGAGCAAGCAAACCAGCGTTGCACCCCTGCAGAGGGAAATGCACCATATCACAAAATAATAAAGGGTCAAAATGTGATTTTAAAAAAATGAGAGTTGCGTAAAAATTGAGCATGCAAAATTAACATTAACATTCTTTGAGTAACTTACGATGGTCCAGCTAAAAAGGTGAACAAACTATGTTATAATAGTCCTAAAGCTGAAGTTTATTCAATTCATAAATAAGATGCTTTGAACAGAATGAGGAATATAACAAGCAGACAACACAATGGTCATTGGCACTGATGCCAGGAGTTTGATGCGATAAGCATGTTTTTCGCTGAAAACACAAACAGAAAACTGGGTAACAGAATCAATATCTTGTGCACAACTGGACATTCGAACAAAGTATGCTTGCAACCATCCTTGTAGAATATGATTATTGGTGCCCACCTACTTCAGAAGAAACAAATAGGGCACAAGATGCCAGAGAATATGAAGTAATTTTCCACACCACAAGCAAACAAGCGGCATGCATGCATGCAAAATAAAAGAATGACTGGAATCAGGAAAGCATTACCATAAAAAGAATTACAAGTAACTAACTAATTCTAGAATTATAATATTTCAGGCATACAAACAAGACACTAAATCCAATAATTAAGGCCCAAGTAGTACCACAGTAATATACAACTAATGGTGGATGCGCCAATAAAGGCAGCATCATTGTCCATGAGTTCAAATCTCTCCATATGCCATATGACACGTACCAGAAGCTTGTCCCAAATAATGCACTGAACTGATGAAATACCTCAGAAATACTTTCCTACCTAGATTGTATTTGCACCACAAAGAACCCAATGAGCTTTACGACATCAGCTGGCATTAAAAGCGATATTGATTTTGCAATGACCTGGAATAAAATTATTAGACGAGATGAGATATTATTGAAATTGCCAAGCATAGTGGATTATGATTCTAACAACCTGAGAATAGTTGGTTACGCAGACAAACAGACCTTTGGGTTCGTAGAATTTACACTTCTTTATTTTAATTTTACTTAACATTAAGAAACTCATTAAGCTTGGAGATCATAAGATAAAGTAACCATTGCTTGATCAAACTCTGACTAACCGCAGCTTAATCATCAAGAAAACTAAACATTCCAACATTTGGCATGGCCAAATGCAATAAATCATAAGCAATATTTCGGTTTTCCAATTATATGTCTAATCCTGTATCATCGACTAAACTTGTTTGATCCAAACAAAATTATATTATATTTTATGAAGCATTGACAGAAGGTATGAATGAAAAAAATTCTCTTTTTTATTATGGCATGATTACATTTATGAAGCATTGACAATAGGTAGAATTTCAAAGAAAAATTTTCGTTGGTAGTACGGCCCATGAAGACAAGGGGCAACAAAGGCGTTGACCAAACATTGCAAAGAAAAGAAAACACCATACCTTTTCATCTCTATTATACAAACATTTCAGTAACTCAGCATGATCATCAGCACGCAGAGCTTGCTTCAGCAAAGTATGGACTGAATCTGCGCTTGGTGGTGCAACAGAGGGTGATTGTTCTTTAATAAATTCAGACTTGCTGAGCAAATTCAGACTTGAAAGTTTTTCCTCCATAGTTGGTTCATCAAGATTATACTCTGGATTCCCCTCATTGATTGTGTCTAAACATCCCAACAAGATACAAAAGGTAATGGTCAAAAAGCTAGAAAATAAAGCACACCCTTTCCTAGGTTATTTCATTGTTTATAATGCTCGATGCATCTTAAAATATCAAGTTTGTTCGTACTTAAACATTACAAGGAGTCAAGGATACGCCTCACCATTAGTGGAATCTGACATAGCTGCTGTCCTTTTCTTAGTGGAAGAATCCAACATAGCTGCTGTCCTTTTCTTTGCTCTTCCTTGATGAGTCGGGTTTGTGATCTCCTGTAGATCAGGCTCTCTGGACCCTCTGCTATGTACTAGTGTCATGAAGAAATAATCAAATAAGATCAATAACAGGCATCTGAATGAAGTGCATAATCTTTTAATCAGTGGCATATCATATAGATATATCTGTAAGCAATTATAAAGAAAAATGCAAAATAATGTGAACAGTTCAAAACATAAGACGACCTGTTAGGTATTGGTACAATGCGTGAACACTTCCATGTGTGATGCAACATCATGGTAATGTTCACGCGGCAGTCCTTAGGAGATAACTTATAAGATAAGAGTCCTCTTAGTCAAATTTAGTTGACATAATCATTTGAAATAAGAAAATATTCTTTATAGATAAGTTGTTTCATAGGGGCAACTTGTTGATTATTAAAGATACAATTAATTCCAGGCATCTATATAAAAGAGATATCATGGGTATCCTTTATAAGCAATCAGTTAAAAAAAACAAATTTCTAATTTTCCTACGTTTTTCCTCCTCCAAAATCAAGTCTCAAACTCAGATTTCTCTACCATGTTAAAGAAGAGCCCCGCTAATAACAAGTATTGAGTATCCAACCAGGGTTCGTAAAACCGCCGCAGCTCTCTGAGCCGGCAATAGCGCGCAGCCGGTTAACCGCAGTTAACCGGCGGTTCCGTATGGTTTTTGCCCCAAATTCAAAACTACGTCTTGCCAGTTTTGTTCGCAGTTAGCCGCGGATTTTGGCGGTTAACCGGCTTCTAAGAGAAAAATGTCGAAATCGGTGAAAATCTGTGAAAATTAATAGAATCCTTTAGAAATATACATTAAAAATTTGAATTTTTAAATTTTAAGCCAAAATGCTTAAAATGATTAATAGTAATTTTAGGAATTTTATGTATATTTTACATTCAAAATTTATTTGAACGGATTTTGGCCAAAGCCCTAAACCTTAAACCGCCGATTTATCGAACCGGGCCTCCGCGGAGATGCAGTTAACTGGTGGTTTTGTGAACAATGTGTCCAACCCTTGACCCTCAAACCCACACCAATAAACCAAACAAAAGTGACATCATAGAAGCTATGTCTTTTAACACTTATAAGTGCAAAAGTGTGAAAAGCACTAAAACACTTCCTTAATAACAATAACGATAAGAAAAACAACAGAAAGATATGGATGAAATCTTTACCGTCGTGCTCCGAATTGCTTTCTAGCGAAGTCATTATCTTTTGATGCTAATGCATCATATTCTAAAACCACGTTGATATCCTTGCAAGGCTCGAACTGTAAAAAATCTGGTGATCCAAACACAACATGAATCTTTATTGTGCTTTCATCTTAGACATCCAATAATTTAGCTGAAATAATTGGGATACGACCCTTTCTATGAAGTGAATTTTTTATTAAGATAATTTAGCGGGCAACACTTCGCCTTGGATTCAGAGGAACAAGTACCTACGCTCGGGGATTGGAGGCAGCGCGGGCGACGGCGAGAAGACGGCGAGCACGGATTCAGAGGGAAGCTCCGCGATGGGGCTGCGTTGTCAACCTCGGCGGATGGGCGGGGAACGGAGGGGAGGCAACGAGGCGGTGCACAGAGGGGAGGCGGCTGAGCGCTGGGCAGGGAAAGGGGCGGGCGTCCTCTGCTCCTAGGTTAGATCCTAGGTTAGACTGTAGTTGTTGGGCAGCTGAGCGCTGGGCATGGAAAGGGGCGGGCGTCCTCTGCGGCTCTGCTCTTAGGTTAGATCCTAGATTAGACTCTAGTTGTTGGGCAGCTTGGTAGGGATGGCAATCGGGCGGATATCTTCGGGTACGTTTCTATCCTATCCGAACCCGAAACCCGAAAACACTGCACATACCCGAACCCATAAATATATGTGGGTACAAACCCGCACCCATACCCGAACCTGACGGGTCGGCGGCGGCCAGAGGGAGGGGTAGAGAGGGGGTCGGCTGCGGTAGGGGCTGGCTCGGCAGCGGCCCCGCCCGATGCGACGGCGGCAGGGGGACCGGCTCAACTGCGGCCCGAGGGATGGAGAGCCGTGTGAGAGGGAGAGACCGAGAGAGAGGGGGAGGGAGAGAGAAGCTCACGGCGGCAGGTGGCTGGCGGCGACCGGCGAGTGGCGGCGGCGGCCGTCGGCGTGACGGCGGGGGAAGGCGTGAAGGCGGCCGGCGGGGAGCTCCTGCTGGGGCCTTGGGAACTAGGGTTTTGGGTGTGCAGTAACGAGGTAATGAGGTAATGGGGACTAGGGCGGTGGAGACTGGAGAGTGGAGACCGGAGAAACCGAGAAAGTGCAGGCAGTTGTGCTTGTGCACCAGACCTGGCTAGCGGGCCGGCCCGGTGCGGGGCCGGTTGGTAACCGAACCGAACCGGGCCGGGCCGGTTTTATATGGGCTGTTTCATTTTAATTAAAAATATATAAATAAATTAAAAAACCACTGTAATTTCACAAATGTACACTATAAATTACATAAATACATTATATATCATTAGAAATATATATAAATAAATATATTTAATTAAATAAATATGCTACAATGACGAACCAAATCCCAAGCCAAACCAACTGCCACCGCCCGTCACTATCTGAATCGAATCAAGACCGGCCGACGGTGAACAAATCTTGGGCCACTTCGGTTCGACCTTGTAATTCGACTGTTTGGCCACCTCTATTGGGCACTGCCGCACTAGGCTGTGGGAGTGTGGTACGGTGGACGGGTGGAAACAAGCTGTGGCCTGTGGGTTTGTGGCTGACTGGCTGTGACACACACACATATGTGGTTCATATGTCAAAATTCGGGTTACAGATTACCCATTGATATAGAATTGTATCCGAACCCGACCCGTTCGGGGTATCCGAATCCGAAAAACCCATGTTTATAAGTTGCAACTCATACCCATACCATTCGGATCGGATACCTATGGGTACACATAAACATGGGTTTTTCTGTCATCCCTAAGCTTGGGTTATTGGGTTGGCCATCGGATATTCGAATGTTTCGAACTATTGCATACCCAAATCTGAACAGAATCTGTCGAGTAGCTGGTATACTATATCCAACCTGAACCCGTTTAAAAAAATTACATATTACTCAAATTCGACCATAAACCTAATGGTTTAAAAAAGAAAAAATTGCACTGTCCCCCTGAACTTGCAGCGATTCTCACGTGACCCTTTGAACTTGAGTTTTAATTTTTCGCCCCCTAAACTTGTCTTCGTTTGCACGGTTGTCCCAAAAACGTTAGGACAAACGTTAAGTGCTAACGTGGCGCTTACGTGGTCGTTAACCGTTAATGTGGATACCACATGGCAGCTGAGTGATGACATGGCAACCCATATGGGTAGTTATTGATGAAAATAATTCATAAAATTAGAAAACAATTCAAAAAGAAGTATGAATTCATAAAAAAAAATGGGGGAAATCAAAAGGTCATAAAAAAGAAAAAACAAAAAAGACTTTTCATATTTTTATGATTTTTTAGTTTTATGTTTTTGGAATTTTCTATTTTTTCCTAATTTTTATGAATTTGTGTGTTTTTTATTTTTATGGTTTTTCTAATATTTTTAATTTTTTCATTAATAACTAGCCATGTGGGTTGCCATATCATCCTTCAGCTGCCATGTGGCATCCAAATAATTCATCTCATTTTCTTACCGCTATTAATCGGGCCGGTCGACCCGTTTTCACCTCTGGTTACCAGGGTTGCACGAGGAATTCCCTAAATTTTGATGATGTAATTCTTTGGTGCAGTATTGGACCAATAATTATTAGCCAATATGAAAAGGTTGCGTTTTGGGATATAACAAATGTGAACCTTTTGGGAGTTTCGGAATTATATAGGTCACTGTGACAATTCTACCATAACAATTTTCTGCGATTTCACCTATTGGATTTTCTATTGGTTTAACCCATTTCAATTACAATCCAATCAGTCCTTCATCCCTTTGATCACAAATTGAACATTGTTGATTCCCACATGGAACAAATTGTGTGATGTGCACCCTCTACAGGTTACAGCTCTTTGTTGCAATTGAGGTAGGCGTCCTTCTCATCTCAGATGGGAAGGAAAGATAAGACGAAAAGAAGGACACCATAGACTGTAGAGGCTCACTCGCTGTTGTTGATGTTGAGGTATTGACTATAGCAATTTATTTACTGTAGTAGTTCATGTTGTAGGATTGGAAGTTTTTCCTGTTTTAATGTGGCATACCTTAGTGTATTATGCATGAGAAGATGCAAACATTGCTCGAAACCGGTGCGTTTTTGATGGTATCACACCGGATGTGCATCAGGTCATGGAGGAGGCTAGAGAGGAAATGAGGCTTTGGGGTATAGTGGCGCTAAGGGCATCAGTCGCTTTCACCGCCGACAAAGTTTGAGGATGTGTAATCCCTTGTTTGGTCTAGTTCAGTCGTCTTGTGTGTTTGTTAAGGGCGTGGGTGTGTAGTGTTGTACTTTCGGGGCTCTTCCCCCTTCTTCTTAATTAAATGATACGCAGCTCTCCTGCGTGTTCGATAAAAAAAAAGAAAGAAAAGAAGTGACCTATCAGTTATCTAGCTTCTCAACAAACATAGCAAAAAATTGGTGACGATAGTATTCAGATTGCCATCCGATACAATTGTGCTTCCTGTATTTTAGTTATTGACTATACTAGGTTATGGTCGAACACCCTCCTAAAGGCTTTGATAGTTGTGGAGTGTTGTGTTTGATTCATCTGGTTAGATATTATCATAATTTATATTCACTTATTGTTCTTGTTGGCTCGTATACCATTTAATGTAATTTTGAAATGTATTGGATCTTGATTCACCATTTTTTTTTTTGTTATAATCTTTGTTATCTTGATAATGGTGTGTGGATCAATAGATAGTTGTCATATATCCAATCAAGCAAATGTTTCAGACAATGGATATAAGTAGTTTTTGTTTTTTTTTGCTGCAAGCGCCAAACATTGGATCCATTTTCAACATTTATACCTACTTCACATTGATTCTATAGTTCAATTGTCTATGTTAATACGATTGTTGCATGAATATTGCGAAAGAAAGGAGTACTTTAATAAAGATGTTCTCTTCAAAATGCTAATATGCTTGAGTGTAGGCTCTTAGCTTTTCGACTCAGAACATGGTGGATATTGCCATCTGGTTACTTACCTAACCATGCTTGTTACTTAGTTGATATTTTGTAGCTTTAAGCTAAGGTGCTTGATGCTAATGAAAATAGGAGTCAAGCCCGACCTAAGATAAGTTTTTAGCTCTACATATTATTCAGATGGGGATGTAGATCTACATGTCACATGTACAACCACTGTTAGGAACATTGACGTTCAAGGAGTCAAACTTTTTTGTTCAGTTATCTTCATATTTGATGTAGCAATGAAAAGTAAAGCCTGATTTGCAGTATAAATTCTATGATTTTGTTATGCATGGGGAGATGTATATTCGCACATAACATGTAGAACAATTGTTAAGTGTTAAGGCTTAAGAAACACTCAAATGTGTTATGTCTGTAAGGTACATGTTTTCAACATCATTGTAGGCATTTGTAAACTTTTGCGTTTATTTTTATTATTTACCTTTGAGTTTTACGTTATCCTATTTTAGCTGCAGGGGTCATAAAAGTTGAATGACCGATTCTCAAAGGTGCTTTTTGAATTTACCTCATCGGTCTTTTGTTTCACGGAGATGTTTGGTTTGCCAACCGCTGATCATTTGTCCATAGGAACATGTCCGTAGCTATCCTAGATGTTTCAAATATCGTATCCCCATGTGTTGTAAAAAATGGGGATTATTGATGTATGTACTTTGTTATTCCTCCTACTATTGTATGATCGGAATTAGATTTTTCGGCTCCTGAAGTATGGAAGATTGTCATGTTGTTAGGTTGTTCAATATAAATATCAAAAAGGGGGTGATCTAGAAGTGGTCCTTAATTTTAAAAGTGGAACTTTCGTTGTCAGTTACACTTATTTGGATTTTTACACTTGTCTATTGTCGTCGCCTGGTTAGTAGGTGAATGGAACGAGGGGCAGTTCCTCTCCACTAAAAAGTGAGACAGATCATATTTAGGACAGCTGAGCAAATTTTTCACGTGTATCATTTGAAATACTGAGATAATGACATGTTAATGTATTTTCACTTTTTAAAATTCTAATAATCGGTCAGCTAATACGGAGTACTTTCCATGCCACACCGATGTAAACAGTCTAATGTTTTATTGAGATCTTTAAATTGCTACGTGTTCTTATCGGGTTTTATGCGCATGTTATTCTCAAAATCTGACCTACAGCCCTCAAACCCATAAATATAAGCAATTATGTTTAAAAGTACTTATTACGCCATGTACTTATTGGTATTAAAAAAAGGAAAAAAAGTCAATTTTTGGTCCCTCAACTATCACTTTGGTTTAATTTTCGTCCCTCATCTCTAAAACCAGAAATCTTTAATCACCTAACTCATTATACCATTTGTACCTCGTCCCTCGGGGCATTTAAGGGTGTTTTAGCCAACAGCTATGTGACTACATCAAAGATTCAACATACAGCCATGCAGTGTACGACGGAGATGATGCTTTTGAAGTCACTATGAATGAACATAGGTCCAGTGTCAATTTGGGGAGCAAAACATGTTCATGTAGGTTTTGGCAGCTGTTAGGATTGCCTTGCCCACATGGCATCTCTTGCATTTACTAGAGAACCAACAAAGTAGATGATTACATAGCAAGTAGTTACTCAATTGACAATTACAAGAAAACATATGAGTATTGCTTGCAACCAGTGCAGGGAATGCATCAATGACCTGCATTCCCTGACCCACATCTACTAGGAAAAACCAAGGCTCCCAAAAACCTTAGGATGCCTAGCAGGCCAAAGGTTTGTAGGAAGAGATAGGTTCATGAGAAGCCCAAATCTACTAAATTCTCAAAAGTTGGCACAATCATACACTGCAGTCGTTGCAAACTAATGGGACATAACCGATCAACTTGTCAAAACAAAGAAGCACAAGGCCGAAGAAGCACAAGTTCAACTGCAAGTGTGGCCAACGCTTCTGCACCATTAACAAATAACAAATGCTATGGTAAGGACGAATTTAAATTCTTGTTATACAATTAGTTTAGCCATTTTTACATTGCTCAGTTGCAGATCCATATATCTAATTCACAACAAAGTTGTATTGATCTGGGCGAGGAATAGAAGTGACAGTGACAACAATACATGTGAGCAGAGGAAGAAGGGATCCACTATTGAGAAGGTAAGGACATTCTTGGAAATCTACAGGGCCCTTCCTGAGTTTTTGGGGGCCCAGAGCGAAATTATAAATGGAGGCCCCCTAACACAAGTATCAAATATTTTTATACGCGTTTGTTTACGCCGTCTACCATTTTATCTAAATACTCTTGATACATGCATGCATGCAATCACACACATGACTGCAAAGCCCATTTTAGTTCTTGTGGCATCGAATCAGGTTGCTTAATTAAGAGGAGGGCGAGCTAGCATGTACACAGAGGAGGACATGTTTCATTAGGATTATAATTTGAGCTCAAGGTCCAGATCTTGTAGATCATCTGAGTTCATACTCATCGATGAGTCTGTTGATTGGTTTAGGTCGTGATGTCTCTTCAAGGAAAGCTCCTACGATTAATGGACAACAATGAATTACATACAGAGTAATTAACACACTAAAAAATGCTAAGTACTCCTACTAGGGGGCGGGCCCCTGGGCTTGGGGGGCCCGGGGCGCAGGCACCGCTCGCCCCCAGGCACGGCCCTGGGAATATAATGCTATGCTATCATCTATTTGGGCATGACTGTTTTACTTGTGTTGTTCTGCATTTCTACAGCTTGCCTTGCAAACTGAGAGAATCATCAATTATTCAGCTATGACCAGAGTTCATGCGCATGCGCCTGTCAATGTCACGGGCACCTCTGGTTCTAGTTCTGCTCAAGTTCATGCATATGTGCCACCAACCAAGCATATTCTAAAACTTAGACCAACAAAGCATACGAAGCCTCCCACAAAACTTCTAAATGTCCATAGTACACCGTGATGTTTTTGTGCACTAATGTGGCTTGTGCACTAAACTTTTTATTTTGACTTTATATTCTGCCAAACCATGGCTAATGTTGCAGTCTATAGTGCCGAACTATGGCTTTTGTGGTGGTTATGTAACAAGCCATGGCTTTTATGATATTTATGTAATCCGCCCACTTATGACTTTTATGATGGTTATATATTGTGCTAAACTGTGGCTGTTATGATTTAGTGTTGTTTCATCTTGCCAATCCAGCGCCACATTGGCTAAAACACCCTTAAACGGCCCGAGGGACGAGGTACGAACGGTATTAAGTGTTGGGGACTAAAGATTTCTGGTTTTGGAGATGAGGGACAAAAATTAAACCAAAGCGATAGTTGAGGGACAGAAAATGGATTTTTTTTTAAAAAAAAACTGTAATATCGAGTAAGAGGCAAAATGGTCCCTATTTGTGAAAACCATTCACACATGAAGTCTTTGACTAGTCAAGACGGTTTTGGGTGGAGCAGCATGTGTAGTTTAAAAGCATTTTTTATGCAACAAAAAAACGTATATTTAAGTTCTCACAATTTTTTGAGCTCATTAAAATTATCCTCCATATTTTCTATTTTTTCTAACTTTGTCAAGTACTTTTTTAATTCTAAAATGATATTATAAATCTTAGGAAGTCAAATAATGCTAGAAAATATATAGTAGTAAAAAAATGAGAGATTTTTTATAGGGCTAGAAAATTGCGAGGAAATCAAATATGTAGTTATTTAGGATTTTGTGCAGGAGTTTAGAGTGTTGTGCCACCTTGTTTCAAAACCATCATTGGTTAGTCAAAGATCGTAATCTTAATCTCAACTTTTAAGAGATTTTTAAATATATGTTTCTCAAAACTAGTTCATTTTATTTATATTATTATTATAGTAGTTTAAACATTAATTTGAAAAAGTTGAGGATTTGATACAAATCAGGCTTGTTGCAGTTAGGTAAAATGAATGTTTAACAAGATAAAAAAATGTTGCAGTATATATAAACCAAAATGTTGTGTATTTAAAATAAAAGGCTACATCAAAATGGCTGAAATGTTGCAGTAAGCAAACTGTAGCACCAAATCAGACAGTTTTGTATCATAATAAACCAAAAAATTACAATATATATATAAATGTGAAACAAAAATAATTTGCTACGTCTACATTTAGGACAAGTATGAACCAAAATATTGTACCAAAATCAGAAGGCCGAGTCCCTGACCGCGTGCCTGAAAGTGATACGCTCATACGCAACAGAAAACAACGGAATTTCATGTCTTCAAAGAGAGGTGCAACGAAAAAATTCCTATAAAAGATAATGATAACAGAGAACAAAAAAAAAAAAAAGCGTGTTTTGAAGTAACAGTAGAAAGATATAATACTGACTTACTCGGCCACCGTTTAGACAATAGCTGGGTTGTTCCATATAATATGATGCTATTAAAGAAATATGGTGCCCATGTCAACGTTGAGTGCACATATTCATTAAATTTTAAAATACCTTCCTACATCTTCCTTTTTAATATATTTATTCATCAAAATTTCATGTTAGTCTGCCCCTCAAAAAACATGTAGGGTGCGTGAAGCTCGCAACATGTTCTAGTAATCATGAAATTGATCTCTTTTTTTTAAGGAATCATGAAATTGATCCTAAGTTTTATATTAAACACCTCGTAATTTTTTAAATCAGCATTTTTGGAAAGGGTAAACCATGGCCTCGGCAAACCACGTAAAACCAGCGCCGGCCTCTCGGCTTTTCCTCTCGCGAGACTCAGGGCGCTCGGCGACGGAGCTCGTCCCCGGCCGGATCCGCCGTCTCCTCTGCCTCCGGCGGCCTCTGGGCCGGCGTCGAGGTAGGGGAGACCAGGATCTTGGCCCGGGGGTTGTACAGCAGTAGGTTTAGGGTAGTTTTAGCGGTAGGAATAAATAGGCGAGAAGGTTTCGGAGCTTCTTGGTGGTTGTTTGCTTTGGGACCGGCGTTCTGACGGTGCTGACAGGTCAGGTCACCTTGGCTCTTGGTTTTTCTCGTAGTAGTTGTAGCTTGTCTAAAACCTCGGTGTTCTCGTCTTCTCCTTGGATTTTTTGGATCTGAGAAAGGGGATGAGGGCATTGGTAGAAGGTGTAGGGTTGGGGCAGTCGGTGGAGACTCCGTCGTCGTCGTCGAAGTTGATGCTGTTGATTATCATTGGCATTGGTTTGTTCCTTGTGGAGTTGTGCTCTTTTTTTCAGGTTTTGTTGAATTTTCGTGCGATAACGATGATTGGTGCTAAGGGCTTTTCAATCCACTGTCTGGATGAGCCGCTCTGGAACTCGTCGATGTTGACCATGACGTTTCTCTTCGTTGCCGGCGTGGTGAGAAGGAGAAGCTTCATACTGTGTTATTCGATCAGGTCCTTTAGTGAATTTGTTGTAATTTCAAATTTGTTCTTGACTTGGTTGTAATTTTGTGGAAACTGAAGGAATGAAAGAGTGGTATTGTTCTCAAAAAAAAAAAAAAAAAAGGCCCGGAATGGGCCCTCCCTCCATAGGGTTTACCCGCTTGACTCGGCGCCTCCGCGAAATTGATCCAGACTAGAATCCCAAACCGTCTCGCCTCCGGCGGGCCCTAATCCCTATGCCGCGCCCAAGGCGCCGCGGGTCGTCCTCGGCACCGCCAGCGCCGGCGCCGCCAGGCTGCCGCAAGAAACCCAAGCACTCCCCGCAGCCGCCCCCGGCGAGCTTCCAGGACGCCGATCATGGGCGCACGTTCGTGCGCTGCGGCAAGCTGCTGGACAAGCTGCTGGAGGACGAGGACGGGTGGGTGTTCGCCGAGCCGGTGGACGCGCGCGCCCTCGGCATCCCCGACTACTACACCGTCATCTCCGACCCCATGGACCTCGGCACCGTCCGCCGCCGCCTCGAGCGCCGCCGGTACGCCGACCCGCTCGCGTTCGCCGCCGACGTCCGGCTCACCTTCCGGAACGCCATGGCCTACAACGACGAAGGCGACCCTGTGTATGAGAGCGCGGTCGAGCTCTCTGCTATCTTCGAGTCCGGGTGGGCCTCTATCCTTGCGGTACCCCCGCCTCCGCCGGAGGACGCCGAGCGCAAGCGGAGACTCATCGATGGGCTTCCGCGGCTGCCGATCGACGTGCAGAGGAAAGTGATCGAGATTATGGAGAAGAGGGGTGGGTGCCTGCTGGAGGGGAATGGGAGGGTGGAGGTGAACCTGGACAGTGTGGATGCGGCGACGTTGGACGAGCTCGAACGGCTGGTCGCGGAGCATGGGGCGCTCTAGCCGGCTTGTTCAGGTAATTCGTGTGGTCATGTCAGTTTGTGTGCTTGCTCCTGATTGTACGCTTTAGCATTTCAGTAAGGTTCTGGCTGGAATCTGTTCTGACTGTGTTTGTGCCGCATCAATATTCCCAAATTTTCCAAAAATGATTTTTTTTCTAATGCTGGTTAGCGATCTTGCCAAAACGTAGTTGCGTAGTTGTTTTGTGATACAGGATTGGACCAATGATTTTTAGCCAATCTGAAGAAATTTGCATTTTGGGATATCATAAATGTGAATCCTTTGGGAGTTTCAGAATTATATAGTTAACTGTGACAATCCTACCGTAATGATTTTTAAGGATTTCATCTATTGGAATTCTGGTGGTTGAACTCATCTTTTGATTACAGTCCAATCAGGCCTTCATCCCTTTGATCACAATTTGAACACTGTTGATTCTCACATGAAGCAAATTGTGTGACGTGCACCCGCTAAAGCTCCTTGCTGCAGTTGAGGTATAGGTGTTCTTCTCGTCTATCTTCCCATCTACAAAGGCAAAAGATGAGAAGATAAGATAAGGCGAAAAGAAGGGCACCATAGATTGTATAAGTTCACTCGCTGTTGTTGAGATTGAGGTATTGATTGTAGCAGTTCATTCACTGTTGTTTACTGTAGCAGATCTTGTTGTGGGATTGGAAGGTTTTTCTGTTTTAACGTGATGTATGTCAGTGTATTATTCATGATGAGATGTAAACATTGCTTCAAAGTAGAACTACAAGCGACCTATCATTTATCTAGCTTCTCGACAAACATAGTAAAAAAGGTGACAATAGTATTCAGATTGCCATCTGATACAATTGTGCTCCTGTAATTTAGTTATTGACTGTACTATGTTATGGTCGAATACCCTCCTAAAGGCTCTGAGAGTTGTCGATTGCTGTGTTTGATTTATCTACCTAGATATTATCATAGTTTATATTCACTTATTGTTTTGGTTGGTTGGTTCACCATTTACTGTCATTTTGTGACATGAAATATATTGGTTCTTGTTTCACCGTTTTTTGTTATAATCTTCGTTGTTTTGATAATGGCGTGTGGACCAATAGATGCGTGTGGACCAATAGATGTTATATATCCAATTAGGCAAATGTTTCATGTGATTTATGTAAGTAGTTATTATTTTTTGGTTGTTGCCAAACGCCAAACATTGGATCCATTTTCAACAACTATACCTACTTTGCCTTGATTCTATAGTTCAATATCTCTATGTTCACAAGATTGTTGCATGAATATTTTGAAAGAAAGGAGTAATAAAGATGTTCTCTTCAAAATGGTAATATGCTGGAGTGTAGGCTCTTAGCTTTTCGGCTCAGAACTTAGTGAATATAGCTATCTGGTTACTTACCTAGGTAGCCATGTTCATTATTTAGTTGACATTTTTTAGCTTTAAGCTCAGATGCTTGATGCTAATGAAATAAGGAGTCAAGTCCGACCTAAGATAAGTTTTTAGTGCTATATATTATTCAGATGGGGATGTAGATCTACACGTCACATGTACAACAACTATTAAGAGCATTGACGTACAAGGCGTTCATGGTCATTTCTGCACATTTTAAGCCTTTCTGTTTAGTTATTTTCATATTTGCTTATCTAAACTTTTCATATTTTTAATGAGGTAAAAATTATGGTACAGGTCTTCAACATCATCATAGACATTTCTAAACTTTTGCTTTTATTTTTATTATTTATCTTGGAGTTTTATGTTATCCGATTTTAGTTGCAGGGGCCATGAGAGTTGAATGACCATTCTCGAAGGTGCTTCTTGATTTTTACCTCATCAACCTTTTGTTTGATGGAGATGCTTGGTTTGCCAACCACTGATCATTTGTCCATTGGAAAATGTCCAAAGCTATCCTAGGTGTTCTAACTATCACATCCCCATGTGTTGTGAAAAATGGGGATTGTTGATGTATGTTGTCCTACTTCTATATGATCGGAATTAGACTTTTCGGATCCTAAAGTATGTAGACTGCCATGTTGTTGGGTTGTTTAGTATGAATGTCTGTAAAGGGGTGATTTAGAAGTGGCCCTTAATTTTAAAAGTGAAATTTTCGTTATCAGTTACACTTATTTGGATTTTTGCATTGTCTATTATGGTTGCCTGGTTACACTATGGCAGTCAGATAAAAGAAATGTTGTAGTAAGATAAAAAAAAATTGTTGTAGTATATATAAATCAAAATGTTGTATATTTAAAACCAAAAATTACATCAAAATGGTCAAAATGTTGCGGTAAGCAAACTATAGCACCAAATCGGACAATGTTGTGGTATGATAAACCAAAATATTACTATATATAAGTGTGAAACCAAAAAAAAATGCTACCGCTATATTTTTTTGACAACACATGAACCAAAAATATTGTACTAAATCGGAAGGTCCGAGTCCTAATTGCGTGCCTGAAAACAACAAAATCCTCGTGTACGGAAAGAGAGGCGCAACTAAAAAATTGATAATGATAACAGAGAACAACAAAAAAGCGAGTGTTTTGAAGAAATGGTACACGCCTAGATGGTATAATCCGGACCTAATCATTCCCCGCTATGTCTAATAAGTTACATGTTGCGGACATGGTGGGCATCTCCAATGGTACAGCTACCTGCTAGCTATAAGAAAATGCCATGTCACTTGTATTATAGCCAGCTCTTCAAATGGATTGACTACAAGGCTAGCTATAGCAGATTGTAGTGCTGGACATGTACAGCAAACATAGAAGATGAAGGCTGCACATCATCTATGTGGCCATATATATGTCATCTGTGCTACACCAATACAAGTGACATATATGCTTATCCAGATACCACATATCACAGCATTAGAAATCATAAAAAAAATGCAGACACACACATCCAGCCAAATAAACACATGCATGCAATCAATTAATAAGCTCAACCACAAATACATTAATATATAGTAATGACCAGCCGACTAAACACATACAAGACCATATATGCATGAGTTCATCTAGCCGATTAAGAACATATATGACCAACACAATTCAAGTTCATCCAACACCATATATGCACATACATGACCAGCACAGTTCAAGTTCATCTAGCACCATATATGTACATACACAACCAGCACCATATATGCAGCAGTTCGTCAAGCACATACATGACCAGCACCACATAAAAGCAACATAGATGTAGTTATTATCCAGCAATTAATCACCATTACAACATGAATAGATCATCTGAAACATGCTCCAGGATACATAAATTAGATAGATGCACTCGTTTCATTGAAACAACAAAAGGATAACTTAATAAAAGACAAGTTCTTGAGACCACCAACAGTTCTTGAGACCCAAAAGACAAATGCACCATCAGTTCTTGATACCCAAAATAAAATTTCAAAGCCTTCTCTCTCAGCTGTAGATCAGATTGTCCACTAGTATAAATTGAGTTGGCCTTGTTCCATGAAGCACAATAAAAACCAACCAATCTCTTTATCTTTTGATAGCGGTCTTTAAGATTCTTCACTGTCCTTTTCCTATTGGTTGGAGTGGTGCTATCATAGACTGCATGCACATCACACCAATATTTCTCGTTCCTCTTGCTATTCCCATTGATGGGATCATTGGAATTGTTTAACCATGCGCTAGCCTACATTCAGTAACTTTAGGCTATTAGGTGATATGTGCAGATTTCTAGGTAGTATGTTCAAGTTTTAATCTGGATATGCATTTATAAAGTGGCATATTCAGGTTACTAGATGAGGTTCAAATTACTAATTTACTGCTTATAAAAAAACTAATTTACTAACCAGTCTCACGTCTTCGTCCGCTGTCCATGACAGTCGCTTCTCAGTCCAACAAACATCGCCACTGTCCGTGCCATGTTTAACTTGGGAACTAGATGCATCACAGTGAGTCTTCGAATTATGAGTCGATTCCAACATTCCATTTTGGAGGAAGTTTAGAAAACCACCTGGAGGACTGCAGTCCATATTAAAAAACTAAGATCAATATATTCATATTTTACAACCGCACGGTTTGGAACAAAAAAGAAATGAATGAATATATATATATATATATATATATATATATATATATATATATATATATATATATATATATATATATATGCATTTACGACATACAAGTTTCAACTAACATTATTCAGAAAAAATACACAAGGTAATCACTATATGTATGCACTCTACAGGAGTGTGTAATCACTATATATATCTGAAATGAAACAAGGGCTTCAATTCTTCATAGATGGAACAATTCAATTCAGATTAGATGGTGGAGAACTGCATACATACATTGTAGATGGAACTCCATGACCGCTCAAAGCCCCATAAGCATTGGGGGCATTTGTGGTCTGCGGCGGCGGTGCCATCCATAAATTGTTGGAGAAGGGGATGCCGGGATTTGTTGGGGCACCCGTCCACTGGTCCTTCGGCAGTGGAGGTCCAAACTCTCGCTTGGAGCAGCTGCTCATCACCGGCGACCTAGAGATTTGGGGCAACATGTCAAACCCTATGATTGGGGACGAAGTGCCTAGTACACATCGTGGAGCAGACCTAGAGGGCGCGGAGGAGAAGAGTGTGGGGAAGAAGGGGGCGTGGAGGAGAAGAGTGTGGGGACGAAGGGGGGGGGGGGGTACTCACCGGTGTGTGGTGGAGAGGCCGTTCAGCGGTGGACAGAGGACGACCGGCGGCGGTGTAGATCTGGACCATCGGCGGCGGAGAAGATCTGGACCGACGGCGGTGGAGGGGATCCAAAGGACGCCGCCACCGAGCTTGTGCGGGAGGAGGAGGATTTTTCCTGCGGTTTCCCCCCGATGGCGCGACCGCGAGTGATTTGGGGGAGGAGGAGGGCCGGGATCTCGTGAGGAGGAGGGAGCGCGTCCTGCCGCTCGAGGCTGGCGATAAGCCGGCTACAAGGTAGCGATACTTGCCTCGAAGGGAACTATCACCCGGCGCCTCTGCAGTCGCTAGCGCCCGTCTCTCTCCTCGTTCTCTCCCCGCCACGTAGGATATTTGATGACATGGACCTACTTGTAGCTAGCTGACTAGGACCCATTGGAGATGCTCTAAGACGCAGGACAAGAGGAAAAGCGTGAGCGGCCTAGCTCCATGTACATACATGCCCCTTGATTGCGAGCACAAGCAAGGTTTTTAGATATGCAACGACCATGGCCTGCCCCCCAATTCCCAAAGCCAAGGTTGTGCTCTTGGAATTGCGAACACTTTCTTGACGACAGGAAACACAAATGAGGATATGTACATTGCATATTTGCATGGCATGAGTTCTAACTGAATGGTAAGCGCCAGCTCTGAAACCACTACTTGGGTGTGGGCGATGAGAACCTGCTTATGGAGACTGATGCCCTTTGAGTGGCGAGCACCGGCATCCGTTACTAGCTAAACTCGTGTCGAGTAGGCAGATGCTCGTGTGCTTGCCCACGAGGAGATATAAAATGGAGAGGATGCTCTATTTGAGCAATGTTCCAACTGTTTTAGAGCTCCTGGTCGATGAAACGAACTAGCGGGTGAAACGAACTAGCTAGAGTGGATTCACAATGTCATATCCTGGCACGAAGACCTTAGAATACTATCATGTAAGAGGACCCATGTTACCATGTCCGGGCATGAATTGTTTGGCAAAAAGAGTACTAGTAGGCGATCGAACTCATTCTACCGCATCCGATCAAGAAGTGCTAAAAAAAAGTACTAGTAGGTGAGCGAACTCGTGTGGCCGCAGTTAATTGGCATGCAATGCTAGAAAAAATAGGAATTAGCATGTGACACTACTGGAGAACGGGCCTTCGGTCCCGATTCGAACGGCTTGATCCCGCTTTGAGCAGGGCGCAGCTCTTATCGATGATACTGCATGCATCATTCGTGTTCTGTAAACCGGACTAATCTCTCCTCGATAGGGCGGTCACGAACACACGTGGTGCCGCAGCTGGGCAGCATCTATGCATCCTGATTGTAACAACAAACCAGGACTAAGGTGTGCGCATCAACTATACATGGGCGGCCGCTGGGGAGTCTATTAGTCCCAATTAGTTGCTCCAACCGGGACTGAGTGTATTCTGTTAGTCCCGGTTGTATCCACAAACCGGGACTGAAGTGTGAGCGCCAATTACACTTGGCTACATATGGGGCGGCCATTGGGGAGTATTGGTCCCGGTTGGTTGCTCCTGTTGGTTTTTTGCCCGTACTGGGCCTGGCCCATCTGGCCCTTTTGGCCGGTTAAGAGGCAGAGAAGGAGCAGCGCTGCTGCCCCTGGGTTGGAGCTGGGTCGAGTTCATCCTGAACCCTAACTGGCGGCGGCGGCGGCCGTTTGAGATCCCGACGAGAGCGAGGCTACGTGCGTGTGCGCGTGTGGCGTTCTCGGGTTTGTTGCGCTGACGTCGCCTATATGGGGAAGTCCCACTCCTCTCTCTTGATCGATCGGTTTTGGCTGAGTTTTCCCCCTTTCCTTCTCACACTTGTGCTCCTGTGGCCGCCACCGCTGTTCACCGGAGTTTTGGTGCCCTCGCCACCAGCACGTATTGTGGTGGTTCTCCCTCTCTCGTCTCTGGTACTTGTAGGCCACGTGGTGGTCGCCGTGTTGACGCGCTGCTCCTTCGTGCTCCTCGGGCCCTTCTCCTCGGCTTGTTCGTGGTGAGGGGTGACAACATCGTATCTCCGATTCATTTTGTCGGTGGTGCTACGTAGCACGACGATCTGATTTCTGGGTCAGTGCCTTGTGCACGCTTTGCCACTGCTTGCTACTTTGCCGACTCGGATTCGGCGCACCGTAAGTGTTCGTGCTCTTCCTTTTTGTGCGGCTGGCCGATTGGACATCTGAGGACCTATTCTTTGAATAGAGGCCGATCCCAATCAGAGTATTTGCACTATGGTTTTGTTGGCTTAATATACTGCTCGATGATGATTGCATAAACTGAGTATTTTCACTAATCTGTTTAGGTTGATGTGTAGTTTGTTCAACACTGCTTCTAGCTTGTTTTGTAAGAATTTATCGTTTATATATATGCTGCTGGCACTGCATTCAGTTTGTTGGACAACTAGCTGTTAGATTCACATCTAATTGGAGAATTGATATTGCTTTATTCATTGTCTATTGCTGGTTGATTGCTGATCGGTACTGTACTGTGTTCAGTGGCATATTGCCACTTATTTGGGATGTGTTTGGGTGCAGCCAAACTGTCTTGTAGTTGTCTCTAATTTGGTGGCAGATTTGCATATTGTATTGTACTTTGAATTCCCTAAAGCAATGCTGTTCATCTATTACTTAGACCTAAATTTCAGTTTAATTATCTGTGATATTAAGCCATCTTTGATCGTTGGAAGGTTAATTTGATTAGCAACCCGTTAAAGCAATCTGAGAGCAATTCTTTTTCAATTAAATATGATCTTTATGCTGATTTTGTTGAATTCAGTTGAGACCATGTTTATTGGGTGCATGCTAATCATGGATTTATATGCCCATTTGCATAATTTTGTAGAATTCATGATTTTGACAATTATTCATAGTATTATTGTTCATTTTGTTATATTTATTGTGAATTACATGGTCAATCTACTTAAACCGCAATATTTGCAACAGCTCCAGCCGGGATTGATTGTGCACAGTGTATTTTTTATCGGCAAATGTAATTTTTATTTATATTTTGACCCCTGTCTGTGGGTACTCACAATTAACCAAACCACATATAGCACAATTAATCATGCACAGCTAGTTGATAACTAAAATCGAAAGAACATTCAATAAACTTTAAATTACAACAAATCATACAATGTACATACATAAGTATCATACAATGTACACAAGTACAAATACACTTTTTATCGGGATCTTTTACGTGCATCACTACTCGACCGTTGGTTGGTATATTTCAAAGGCTCCGGAATCTTATTAATAAATCGTTACAGTATGCATGTATCTTTCATACCTCTAAGCCTAAAGGACAGAAGCTTGCTTGGCTTCGTACGTAGTTTCAGACAACGTGCTACCCTTTGGAAGCAACCTCTTCATGAGGCATAACAACTCGTCGAATCCCTTATCAAACAATCCATTTGTCGCCTTCCATTGCATTAGTTCTAGTGTGGTACGGAACTTTTGTGCCCCTGTCCGCAGTTTGGATACAACAGTGTTTCGTAGTCCTCCCACATATGTTGAACCTTTTCGTAATGCCTTTCATTAATATATTCTCCCTCTCCATCAGGCAATATCTAGTCTAAATCATCGTCGCCAAACTCCCATGTATATGTTCAAAAGAACTGTGTTGACCAGCGTCCGAGATATTATGGTCCACGTGTTCTTCTTTAACCCGTGTAATCTCTAGTTTACCGTGCTTGGTCCAACGAGTATAATTTTTCATAAAACCTCTTAAGATCAAGTGAAAATAAATTTGCTCAGAGTTTACCCACTCATTTTTATTCTTGCAATCAATACATGGGTAACATATATAGTCTAAGATAATATTAGCATCAACATGATGAATAAAAGTTTTCAAACCCTCCATAAACTAGAGTAACGTCGGTCCATGTACATCCATCGCCGATCCATTTGCGTTAGTACATCAAATACACAAAATATTGGTACCATACAAACAAGAATGATTTAATAGTACACATACAAACATGATTCAATATTGATCTTAATACCTAAATCTCCTGGACGAAAATTTACATTTATCTAAAACACAAACAAATGTCGGAATTCGCGGTTGCGCCGGTTGGCGTGAGGTGCCGGCGGTGGGGTGGGGTGGATAAATATATATACCTCAGCAGTGGCGTGGCCGGGGAGGAGCTGACGAAGCAGCCCGGCCATGCGCGGCGACGACGAGAGCGGCTACCGTCTCCTCCCTTAGCTCTGATCAACGGCGCGGCTAGGGAGGTGTTGACGACGTGGCCGGCGCGGCAACATGAGCGCGGCTCCGATCCCCTTTCAACCGAGCTCCCTCAGCGCGGCGAAAAGAGACTTGGCTCCTCTCCCCACTCCTCAGCAAGCTTCTTACTCAGCGCGGCCACGAATTAATGGCTCTGGTCTCCGCTCCTTCCTTAGCGCACGTGGCAACTCCCTCTCTCAACGCGGACGCGGAGCCCAATATCACTCCGGGTTGGTGTTACCAACGGTCCTTTTGTGACTGGAGAAATGCATGCCAACTCAATATCAGTCCTGATTTGTAACACCAACCGGAACTAATATTCCTTTCCTGCCATCTGTCGCACTAGGCGACCTATCGGTTCCGGTTGGTGGTACCAACCGGGACTGAAAGGTGCCCCGCGGCCTCGTCGCCGTCAAACCGGGACTGATGTTAATCTCAGTCTCGGTTTGTTGCTAATCGGGACTGATGTGTCGGGATAGAAGACCCGATCCCTTGTAGTGTGAGTGTCCTCACACCATCTTATCGTTATTGGCACATGAGCAAAACTCATGAAGTCGCAGGGGCGGAGCCAGGGCCCGGCCACCATAGGCCCAGGCCCGGGCTCCTGGCCCAATAGCAAGGCAATGTTGCTGAAGGTCCAGCCTATTTATGACAAGTGGCCCAGCCCAACTGGGTGGAGCCAAGGCCTAGCCACCTTGGGCCCAGGCTCCTCAGTTGGGCTGGCTACGCCTCTGCGGAGTCGCATCAGAGAAAATTAGCCGGTGGGTGTGGTCACACTGCCGCATCCTAACTAAGAGGTGATGAACTCACACTATCACATCCGACCATCGTGAGCAAGCACGTGCCAAAGAACTAGCATCGGACTCATGTCACTGCATCCAAGCATAGATAGAGATTAGAAAAATAGGAATTAGCAGGTGAGCATCCATACATTGTCACATCCTTATTAGCGGATGAGTAGACTCATGCAGCCGAATCAGAGCATCATGAGCGAGCGTGTGCCTGGGGACTAGCAAATGAGCAGACTTATGTCTCTGCATCCGAGCATCACGAGCAAGCGCGTCGGGTAAAATAGTAAGCAGATGAGCGTCCTCACGGTGCCGCATGCATCCTACTAGTAGGTGAGCAGACTCACGTCGTCGTATCCAAGCATCGCGATCGAGCATGTTCTCGTGGAATACCAGATGAGCAAACACACGCTGCACCATAAGCATCGTGAGCGAGCGCGTGCCCGTGCCCGGGGACTAACATATGGCGGGACTCATGTTGTTGCATATGAGCATGGCCAGCGAGTGCATACCCGGGAAAAAAATAGTAATTAGCATGTGAACACCCTTAGACTACCACATCCTTACAACCAACACTAGCTTAGGAAACATTATTACTGGCAATTCAGAACCCTCAACACTGGTGTATTCGAACGGCCAATGATTATGTGACAGTGATAATTGAAGATTATCATTTGCGGTTACAAAATCGCCAGTGAGATCATCATCATTAGCGGTTCGTATACCAACCGCTAGTGATAGTAATCACATCACTTGCACTCTTTGTGCCAATCTCTAGTGATATGTGATACCTTTACTAGCGGATAGTATCAGACCTACCAGTAAGTCGTAGTTCACAGTTAGATCCGCTAACATTATTATTGACGGATCTTATCACTGATGGTTTTTTGGATAAAGGGCTAGCTGGGGAGGGGTGGGCCTCATCACTGACAATTCTATCCAATTCCGCCAAGGATAAAGTTTAGTAGTAGTGAGTGAGCGGACTCACAATGCTGGAACCAAGCATCACGAGTGAGTGCATGCCTAGGGACTACCCGTTGAGCGGACTCACTCTGTTGCATTCAACGTCGAGCATCGAAAGCGAGTGCATGCCTGGGAAAATATAAATTAGAAGGAATCATCACGCTGCAGGATCAGAGCATTGCAAACCAGTGCCTGTGAACTAGCAGATGAGCAAACTCATGCTGTTGCATCCTAGCATCGCAAGTGAGCGCTTGCCCGGAAAAATAGGAATTAGTAGGTGAGCGTCCTTATTTTGCTGTATCCTTACTAGCAAGTAAGTAGACTTACACTGCTGCATTCAAGCATCGCGAGCTGAGAACTAGTAGATGAGTAGACTAATTATACTGCTGCATCCAAGCGCTGTGAGCGAGCATGTACTTGAGGAAAGGATTACTATTAGCCCCTAGCTAAGCATCCATAGTAGACTTGATCATTTATTGGGTTCGGATTGAATCGGCCCGGGTTTTTTAGAATCCGACAAAAAAAAGTCAGCCCGAGTCCAACCCGATCTGGTGCACCGGGCCACAAATTTAGACCGAAAGACCCGACCCAAAACCAAAACCCAAACCCGAACGGTTGATACTGCAACTTTCTCGGACTGAGCCCGACTCGACCCGGCGGTCGGTGTTCAAATTAAGGCCCAACCCGACCCGGTGCACTGGTTGGATCAGGTTTTTTCGGATCGGGTCGGGTCCGTTGAACCGGGCTACCCATGAGCAGTACTAATCCATAGTGGTCGAGTGTTACTATGTGTCCTACAAAATTAGAAGTATAAAAGAATGACAAAAACATACATAAAAAAATACCCGCAATTAAGCATAATTTAATAAAAAATCAACAGCTCGGCCCTATCTTGCCTTGCTACAACCAATCTTGTGCAGCTATACAGTGAACGCGTGGTCGATTGTAGGAACAGATAACATGTGTCTTTATCATATCATAGCGTTGCCGTTGGTTGTATCACATACTAGGCGGGCATGCGCACCGAGCGCGCCCGAAAAGCGCGGCACTACAAGAAATTATTTCTGTGTCGGTGGCCGAATTTAGCAATGTCGGTGGCCACACAGCCGACGACAGGCTATTTCGGTGGCTTTCTTCAGAGCCGACGACATACACAGCATCAGGCCATCTATGTCGGCGGCCAAAGGGTGGCCGACGACACTGACTGCCCTCCCGAGAGCGCGGTTTCGGATTTTTGAATTTTCCTTCCCGCCAAATAAGTTTTGTCCGTGGCCAAACTATCTGTGTCGACGGCTCTACCCTGACGACAGTCTGTGTCATCGGCCTAAACCTAGCCGACGAAATAGAGAGGTTGGCGAGGGAGGCGGCCAGCAGGGTGTAGGGGGCATTGTCGGCGGCCAACGGGTGACCGACGACATAGCTGCTCGGTGGAATGTTTGGAGGTGGCTGTGTCGGCGGCGTTATATCACCGACGCCGAGGCGACCAAGGTCGCCAGGGCCATGCTGCCAAGCCAAGGCCAGGCCAAGTCGGCGGTAGACGGGGGTCAGGGGGAAGGTTTTTTTCGTCGGCCGAGATGAGACCGACGTGAGAATTTTGGTCTATGACGTCGGCTAAGCCTTTACCGACGTCATTATATTAGTCTATGACGTCGGTTTCATCCAGGCCGACGACAAAACCCTTCCCCCCCTTCCACGGCCAGTCGGTGAATTGTTTGTTTATAAATGGTGTGAATGTGCATGTGCTCGAAATTATGGTGTCGAGCAGCTGATTACGTGCGGATATTGTGAGAATTTTGGTGAATTGCAATTCTGCTGTGAAATATGAATATTTGCAGGTTGAAATTGGGTTTTCATTTACATTTTCTAATTTTTTTTTGCAGGTACAATGGTACTGACGTCAGCCTAGGCCATGCCGACGTCATTGCTGGTGACCAGGGGGTCAGGGGTGGAGGGTTGTTTTGTCGTCGGTACTTACCTGGCCGACGTCAAAGGGGGTCAGGGGAGCTAGGGTTTGGAGGGTAGTAACGTCGCCTAGACCCCTGGCCAACGTCACTGAGGTAGGTGCTGTCTCGGCGGCCGTTGTCGGCCGACGTCAAAGAGGAGGGCCAGGGGTAGGGGGGAGGGATGGGAAGGCCGTGACGGCGGTTACATGGTGGGCCGCGCCGATGCGGAGGTCGTGGTCGGCGCCGCCACGGCCGACGCCAAAGAGGTGGTAGGGAGGGAGGATGGGAAGGCGATGACGTCGGTGAGTTGGTTGGCCGACGTCACTGCCCTGGAGGCTGTGTCGGTGGCCTGTTATGGCCGACGTCAAAGAGGTGGTAGGGGGAGGGAGGGAGGGGAGGGCAGTGACGTCGGTTGCATGGCGGGCCGACGTCACTGATGGCGATGCGGTGTCTGCGGCTGATTGCTAGCCGACGTCAAATAGGAGTGGTTGGGGGCGAAAGGGGGAGGGGAAGGAGAAATGACGTCGTGATATTTGTTGCCGCCGACAAAAGTGAGCAGTGTCGTCCAAGCAGTGTCGGCGGACTTTTGTCATTGGCCAGCCGCCGACAAATACCTGTGACGTCGGTTTTTTGGACCAATGACGTCGGTTTTAGCCGCCGACACTGAGTTTGATTCCTGTAGTGCGGGGGCACGCGTGAGCGGGAAAACAGCTTGGAAAAATGGGGGGGGGGGGGGGCATGGAAAACCGCTAGGAAAAATGCGGCCGAAAAAAGAGCTGCACGTAGACTCGAACAGCGGCTGCCTAAGTGAGAAACGCACCAGCTAGCCAACCCACCAAAGCTCCCACCTTGCTGAGGGTTGCACGCAAAAAAATCTTTTATACGTAAAAAAAATAATGGACGGCTGAATCTGGCTAGCACGCGCGATCGGACGGCCGCAAACGAACGGGGCGAAGTGGCAGAATGGCGCACGACATGTGGCATGAAGGGGAGGCTGGAATTCAGTTTTGTATATTAAGAATTACATGGCTTCAGACGCGAGTTAAATATTACTAGCGCATTGCGCAGGTAAAGGTTTAATTTAACACAAAAGACAAGGTAAGCACATATTCATGGGGTACCATGATTAATTCAAAATAATAATCGTGGCAATACACGAGCCGAATTTTAGTGAAAATTGAGCGCTAAAGATAGGCAACAAAAGAACACTACAAGTAAATGAGCTAACCATTTATCACGGAGCAAGCTTCGGAGTCGGCTGCGCCGCCCGGACTGGCGTAATGCCCCGCGGAAAAGGTCGCCGGTGACGAGGCCGGCGTGGCGCTGGGCGACAAGCAACGACACATCAATCATGAATGGTCACGCGTGGTAGTGTGGACTTCGAGACAGGGTCAGCTCAGCCATCACAAACGAGCGGTGCGGCCATTAAGGAGTACCACTATTGGCGGCTTGGCTATGGTGGCATGGCCAGAGTCAGTGTAGAGCACGGCGAGGACGACATGCAACATGGGCGTAGGATAGAGAGCTACCGGAGTTTGATACTAGTCAACCTGCAAGATACATATAGAGGAGTAAAGAAACCAGATGGAAGGCAAGGAAAACGAAGAAGGAACACGTGCATGTAATAAGATCGACCATGCCATGACGACCATGACCAGCACCGACAAGGTGAGGCGCTGTTTTGTTCACGGACAAATTTGGTTTCTGATTTTGTTTCGTCGATTCCTATTAGCGTGGAAGGAATTTGGAGAGAAACTAGAAGTGTTGGAAATTTTATTCTGTTAACTTTCCATAATAATTTCATCGTCTTCTATGTTGAGATTGAAATCCATATACATCCGCTCCTTAGGCCGAAATGCAATCTGGTCTACGTTCACGATAAGGCCTAGTTTATGAAGATATCCCTAAAAAAGATGCTCATATGTAGGTCACAGACTCGTTAGGTTGTGTTCGGGAGAGACTTGCTCGTGGATGGGGTTGCGATTTTTATATATAGCTTAGCATCGGCAGTGTTCATATGGTATATATGATCTGGAGGTGGCATATTACTCTTTCAGGAATGTTAGAGAACGGATGTCCGTTCTCTGGCTTGCAACGGACGAGCTCTGTCACACGGGCTCGCGAAACCTGCCGCGACCGCGATCGATCGAACAACCGAAGCGGCGAACCCAAAGCTCCCCGGCGGTATGGAGTATCGACGCGGTGGCAGGCGGAGCTGAGCGGACCGAGATCCATCGCGCGCGAACCCCTGCATGGCGAACACGGCGGCGATGAAGGCGCCGCGCGTCCTCTTGTTCGCGTACTCTGTGGGGGAGAAGGTGTGGCCGAGGCTCCCCCGCTCTCCTCCTCACCAGCGCAGCTGCAGCGGCCTCTCTCCGGTCTCCTCCTCCAGTGGCGGCGTGGGCGCCATCCTCCTGCGGCGGCGGCCGGTGGCGGCATGCCCGTCGGCGGCATGGGCCTCTCCCGCCGCCATTTCCCCTCCAAGCAGGCGGCCGACGGCAGCAGCTGGCGGCGGCTCCCTCCGGCTCTCCTCGTCTAGCCCGGCGTCGGTGGCGTCCAGTGACGGCGCAGGGCCTCCTCCTCTCTAGGCCGGCAGCGCGCCGTGGAGCTCCTCCACGGCGTCCTCCTCAGCAGCCGGCAACAGGGCGGGTCCCCCCGTACTCCTCCTACTGCAGCAGCAAGGTGGCGGCGTGCGGAGCTCCATCGTCCATCGCGGCCTCCTTCCCCAGCAACAGCGGTGGCGTCGGCGTGGTCTTCCCCGGCTCCTCTCCTCTCCAGCAGCGCAGCTGGGGACTGCGCCCAGCCCCGCTCCTCCCAGGCCGGCGGCGCAGGCCTCCTCCGGCCCTCCTCTTCGTTTCAGCCATCGGCAGCGGCGGCTTGGGGGCTCCCCCACGGCTCCTCTCCAAGCTCTTCTCCCTTCCCATCGCCGAGGCGGCCTCCATCCTCGGTAACCACGCCCAGCCTCTCCCGTGCTCTCTCTCTCTCCCCCTGTTGCTTCTAGCGTTGGTGGTGGTGGAACCACCGCTCCACGGTTGGAGCTCGCGGGAGCAGCAATTCGTTGATGCAGCTAGTAGCTACCAAGTTCGGTGACAGCACAGTGACCTTGGTGTTCTGGGTGCAGATTTGCAGGCGTTTGCACCAGCGTATTGAAGACGATATGCCGCACCCATGGTATCATCAGGTGGCCATATCGAATGGTAAAATTGGTCTGTTCAGTAACAGATCAGAATCGGATTAATTTTGTAAGCTGCTTGTGTGTATAGTTGAGTTATTTTCGTGTCTAACTGATGTGAGAACCCTGTGGTGAGTGAATGAACCAAGGCAGAAAGATATTTGTTTGCGAGAAAATGTTTATTTGATCTAATTCAATGGTTACCCTTAGTCAAGAGAAAATTCAGACTGTACAAATAGGAATTCTATTTGATTATTGCCTATTCTATTTAACAACTAAAATCAACTGGAGAACTTCTGGTAGCACCAGTCAAAAGGGGCGGTCTGTGGGAAACTAGCTTCATTGCCTGAGGTCTTTTGTGAAGATTTGCTTTTGTGATGTGGAGCAATTCGGCTGTTGGAAGGTTCAGCTGGCTAGTAGTTTTAAACTTGTGGTGGATCTGTATTTTTTGTTGGTACTGGTTTGTCTTTGGTTGGTGTTTCCTTAATTGTGCTCTGGTTGGAGTGAAACTTTAGTTGATTTTGTTTTAGCCAGTTTCATATAAAATTCATATTGGTTCATGTCAGAAAATAGCTAGGTTCATGTGAAATTCAGGTTGGTTTAGATAGTTTCATAAAAAATTTATGTTGTTTCATGATTTTTCTGATTAAAAAAGCAGATAGTTTCATAGGAAATTCAGCTTGGTTCAGGTTGTTTCAGCTAGCTTCATAGAAAATTCAGATTGGTTCAGTGTTTCAATTAGTTTCATATGAAATTCATATTGGTTCAGGTTGTTTCAGGTAAAAATATAGCTAGGTTCATGTGAAATTCAGGTAGGTTCAGATAGTTTCACAGAAAATTCATGTTGATTCAATATTTTTCTGTTAAAAAAAAGATAGCTTCATAGGAAATTCAATTTGGTTTGGGTTGTTTCAACTAGTTTCATAGGAAATTCAGATAGGTTCATGTTGGTGTAGGTAAAAAACAATTAGGTTCATATGAAATTCAGGTTGATTCAGATAGTTCCGTAGAAAATTCAGATTGGTTCAGGATTTTTCTGGTAAAAAAAGAAGATAGCTTCATAGAAAATTTAGCTTGGTTTAGGTTGTTTCAGTTAGTTTAAAGAAAAACATGTAGGTTCAGGTTAGGTTGGTTCATGTTGGTTCAGATTGGTTCAGGCAGGTTCAGGTTGGTTCATGTTGGTTCAAGTTGGTTTATGCAGATAGCTTCATGAGGAAATTCAGCTTGGTTCAGGTAGGTTCAGCTTGGTTCATGTAGGTTCAGGTAGGTTTAGCTTGGTTCAGGTAGGTTCAGATAGGTTCAGCTTGGTTCATGTAGGTTCAGGTTGGTTCATGATGATGTCATCTATTTTGTCCTTTTGCTCATCCGTTAGTTTCCACTGGAACGGTGGTCCGTACTGTCACTACAGGAAATGATCTCTGTGACGACGGCCGAAAAAAGCAATGTCGACGGTACTCATCCCGACGACAAAGATGTGTCGGCGGCCAAAATCAAGACCGACGATTAAAACAAGCATCAGTAAGCAATGACGCCGCCAAAGGATGGCCGATGACAATACCGCCAAATGAGAGCGCGAGTTCAGATTTCTGAATTTTCGTTCCCCAAAATGGTTTTGTCCGCGTCGAACGAATCGTATCGCCGGCTCACCCAGACGACAATCAGGGCAAGCAATGACGCGTCGCCAAGAGTCCGCCGACGACAATACCGCCACCGAGAGCGCGAGTTCAGATTTCTGAATTTTGTTCCGCCAAAATGGTTTTGTCCGCGCCAACGAATCAGATTGCCGGCTCTAACCCGAACGACGGCTCAGGTTACCGATGGACGGCCAAGAGTCACCGACGACACTTCACGCCCTCGGAGAGCACGGTGTCCGCGGCGGGGTGGGGTAGGTGCGAGCTGTGTCGTCGTCCAACCGATAGCCGACGTCAAAGGGCACTCAAACCTCGTAGGGTGGAGAGGAGCGTGTAGCGATATGATAGATTTTAATAATTCGATATGCGACCAAACTTTATTTGAAAATTTGTACGGAGGGTAATTATCGGCGAGAGAACCGATGTTTGGTTGGGGCCCGTGAAGGACCCGATGTCGCCGGCCGTTGGAAGCCCGACGTGATGTGTCATCTATGTCGCCGGTCTAGCCCTTGGCCGACGCCAAAGGTCGGTCTTTGACGTGGGCCTTCTTACGCCGACGCCATATCCCTTCTCCGCCGGCTAGTCAATATTTTTTCGGGACCTCCGCCCCAAACCTCACAGGGTCTCTTTAGAGTTCTAAAGGGTACGTAACACAAGAAAAGTCATATCGCGCTTGTTGTTTCCGTCGGTGAAAAGTTTGAGCTAGGTGCGTGTTGGTATATGATACTCCGACATGTGTTGGTAGAAGTAGGGTGTGAAATGCAAGCCGATCGAACACGATATGCTATGCACATTTCAAAGGAGCCCACGCAGATAATTGAATGACTGGTGGGGTGGAGCATGTAGCGAGATGATAGATTTAAATAATTTGAAATACGACAAAATTTCTTAATTGAATCTGTTGTACGGAGGAGTAATATATCGATGAGAGAGAACCGTGTTTTGGGAGGGTGGAGAACCCGCTTAAATCGGCCGAGCGTAGGCCGACGCCATAGGATGGGGCTCGCTGCTTGCGGTGCAAGCTATAACCGACGCCAAAGGTCACCGTGACGCCGACCTCATGTTACCCGACGCCAAAACCCTTGCCCCCTCCCGTGAGCTCAATCGCGGTCTGTTTGGCTATGACGCCGATGGCGAGGCCGACGGCAAAGGGGCTAGCCCGGATGGTCGTGGACGCCGGGGGAGCGCGCCGACGCCAAAGACCTTGCCCATCTCCCGTGAGCTCAATCGGTGGTCGTGGACGCCGGGATGGCCTAGGTGGCGACGGCAAAGTGCTTGGCCGGACGGTACATCACGCCGACGGAAGGGCCGACGCCAAAGCGCTTGCCCTTGTGACGCCGGGAGAAATGTGGCCGACGGCATTGGGGTAGCCGGATGGTTTTCACGCCGGTCTTGGAGAGGCCGGCGTCAAAACGTCCGCGGCGATTATTGCTCCTTTTATTGCTCCTCCCAATCTGTCTGACCTCCCAATCCTTCGCCAGTCCGCTTCCGCGCCAGCGCCGCCGCGTCCTCCCCTGCCTCCTCGCGCGCCGCCTCGTCCCACCCAGCCGCCGCCTCGTCCACCGCCCAGCGCCAGCCCTCCTCCCTGCCTCCTCGCGCGCCGCCTCGTCCCACCGCCCAGCCGCCGCCGCCTCCCCCGCCCAGCCCCAGCCTCCTCCCTGCCTCCTCGCCCCGCCGCCTCGTCCCACCGCCCAGCCGCCGCCTCCCGCCTCCCCGCGCCACCGCCTCCTCCCGCCGCCCTCCGCCGCCTCCTCCCCCGCCTCCTCGCGCCGCCCCTCCCTCCCCTCCTCCCACCTTTCCCGCCGCCTCCTCCCCCGCCTCCTCGCCGCCGCCTCCTCCCCTCCTCCTCCCGCCGCCCCCGTGCCCCGCCTCCCGCCCGCCTTCCCGCACCCACGACCCGCCGCCACCCTCCTCTCTCGCCCCTCACTCCATGATCCCCGCCTCGAGGAACCGCCACCGCCCCCGCCTTCCCTGGCCCCGAGAACCGCCACTGCTTCCCTTCCTCCATCATCCTGTCGTCGCCGTGTGTAGCCGATTGGCGTGGATCTTGGGCTGCCTTCTCCTCCTTCCCGCGCGGACTTCCCCTGCCCCCGAGGTACGGCCGTGCATTTTTTTTTTTAAAATGTGTAAGTTGTGTCGTCGGTGTTTTGCTAACCGACGAAACTAGTGGATGTATTTTAATTATTTGCGTTGCAATTAGTGTGACCTTTGTTGCCCCGAGGAACCGCCACCTGCCGCTTCCCTTCCTCCACTGTCCGCGTCGCCGTCGTGCCGTAGCCGCTACGCCGAGCTTGGGCCGCTTTCTCCTCCTTCCCGCGCGGACTTCCCCGCCCCGAGGTATGGCCGCATTTTTTTTTCAAATGTGTAGTCAGTGGTCGCCGGTGTTTTGCTAACCGCGAAACTAGTGGATGTATTTTAATTATTTGCGCTGCAATTAGTGTGACCTTTGTTGGCAATGTTCAGTTTACCGGGCGAGATTAATAGTTATAATTAATTAGAAGATGTAATTAGATTGCTCGATTCTGATTAGTTGAATTGCATTTGTAACATGAACCGAGCCATAGTAAACCCGTTCGGAGGCACACCTGCACATGTTCATAAGGAGCTTGGACGGTGATTCGTTTGGTTCCATTATGAAAGCGGGTGTGCTTCCGAACTGTCCACGTTTTTGGACAGCCCACGGATGCGCGTTTGAGTACGGTGGTCTCGGGACTATGATGCACGGGTTGGATTTCTGGCTGCATGACACCGTCGTTCTCCCAGTGCATAACATAAGCGGTACGCCGTACCCGTCGTTGCACCGGGGGAGCTGCGGGGTTATGCTGCCGGAATTTCGATCCGTGCCCCATAGTGCCGGGACCACCGTACTCAAACGCGCACCGTGGGTGGGTAAGCCCTCCTATTTAGGTAGACCTGAACCGTCTAAACTTAAAGTTGGATTGCATGCATTTACGTTATATAGTTAGCGATGGAAGATCGGCGGTGGATGTACGATGGATGGAGTAGGTCGGGCGTCGCCACGAACGAGTGGATCGAGAAGGCAAGGGCATTCGTGGAGTATGCTTTGAAGTGTCCCGACCCAAACGCGCGGTGGTTTGGTGTCCTTGTGCTTGTTGCTCTAACACCGTGAAGAGAAACAAGAGTGAAATTAGTATGCACCTCTTAAGATATGGCTTCAAAGCGAACTATCTTATATGGGTGGCTCATGGAGAGAAGCCGCCGGCGCCGGTCTTCACCGCAGATTTTGAAGAGGGTTTCACGAAGTCGATGTCGACCGGTTGGAGGAGCTCACGGAGGACGTGGCTCGGGCTTCGATCTCTCCCGAGGAAGAGTCCGAGCCACTCATTGAACACCGAGAGGCTCCTCGAGTCCGCCAAGTTGCCGCTTCATGACCATACCGATGTGACCGTACTCTCCATTGTTTAGCGTCTCATGGCGATGAAGACCAAATATAACTTCTCACCAATTGCTTCAACGACATTTGCAATTTGCTCGATAGCTTTATCCGAGTGGACATAGGATGACTCGAATCTTTACGAGTCGAAGAAACTTCTCGGCGTGTTGGGCATGCCGTGCGAGAGGATTGACTATTGTCCAAAGTTCACGTATGCTTCTGTGAAGGCTGATTCTGAAATTGAGTCGCGCAAGCATTACAACGAGAGTCGATGCGTAGAAGTGAAAGGTAGAGATGGTGTGAAGAGATGTACGAAGGTGGCCCGAAGACCTTCCGCTTTCTTCCGATCACTCGGCGCCTCCAGCGTTTGTACATGTCCAAATCCACTGCAAGACATATGAGGTGGCATAAGGAGGGTAAACGTAGAAAGGAGGGCGTGATGGTCCATCCTTCCGATTCGGAAGCCTGGAGGCATTTGGACCAACAAGACTCGATTTTGTCATGAGCTTAGAAATGTCTTGGCTCGGGCTTGCGGCGGATGGGTTCACACCATTCAATATGACCGCAAGACCAGTACTCGTGTTGGCGGTCTTTGCTATCCCCTACAACCCGCCGCCTCAACTCGCATGAAGGAAGAGTACATGTTCCTTTCTGTGATCATTCCCGGTCCGAAGTCTCCCGGTAAAAGCTTAGACCTATTCATGCAACCCCTGGTAGAAGAGCTGAACGATCTGTGGACTAAAGGAGCATTGACACATGATAGTTTCACTGGACAAAACTTTAGGATCTTGCCACAGCGTGTGGTCCATACACGATTTTCCGGCGTATGGAATGTTCTCGGGCTGGAGCACGCATGGGAGGCTGTCGTGCCCTATATGCCTAAGTAACACCGATGCATTTCAACTGAAGGAGGGCATGAAATCCTGTTGGTTCGACTGTCATCGTTGTTTCCTGCCGCCGAACCATCCATTCAGGCGGCAGAGAAATGCATTTAGAAAAGGCAGGGTCGTGAAGCAGGGGCCACCAGAAAGGCACGGGGTGGAAGATATCATCATATGGCATGATGATCTAAAAATGTCGGAATATGAAGGGAAGTATGGGGTGGACCACAATTGGACTCATAAGTGCAGCATCCTCAACCTTCCATATGCGAATGACCTGAAGCAGCCACATAACCTCGACCTGATGCACCAAGAGAAAAATATGTGCGAGGCAGTCGTGAATACAAACTGGGATATCCAACACAAAACAAGAGATAACAAGAAAGCGCGACTAGATTGCGCTGTAATTTGTGATCGGCAAACTATGAGCCTTGATCATAATGGGATGAAACCTAGAGCAACATACTGTCTCACACGCAGACAAATAAGGGAGATTCTGCATTGGATTGTGGATAAGGTTAAATTCCCAGATGGGTACGCGTCGAGCCTTCGACATGTTGTAAGCATAGAGCAATGCAAGTTAAATGGAATGAAGTCACACGACTACAAAGTTTTATAGGCGTCTTTTCCAGGTAGTGTGGCGTGGATATGTTCCGAAGATATCTGGATCACATTAGCAGAGCTTAGTTTCTTCTATCGAGAGCTATGTGCAAAGGAAATATCGGCATCTAGGATGGAGGAATTGGAGAAGGAGATTGTTGTGCTTGTGACGAAACTCGAGAAGATATATGTTCCAGGTTTTTTCAATTGCATGCAACATCTAACAATACATCTGCCATTCGAGGCAAAAGTTGGGGGCCCGATCACAAGATAGGTGGATGTATCCGTGGAGCGATGATGAAAAATCTTAGAACGAAGGTAAAGAACAAAGCACGGGTTGAAGGAAGTATTGCCGAAGCTTGGCTGATTCAGGAGACCGCGTACTTCACGGATAAATACTTTGGCTCCAAAAACAAGGTCCGTGGGCCACAACCAAGGTATAAGAAGGCCCGCCGTACAAGTAGCTCTAACCTTGAGGTGTTCCATGACCAAGCCGGACGCAGCATTGGCAAAAGCACCACACGTGAATTGGATCCATATGAAAAAACTTGATTCAAGCTGTGCGTTAATGCGACAACATGGATGAAATGAAGGTGTACATCAAGTGAGTCAATAGCTTTTGAAAATAAATCTTAAAAATATTCTTTATATAATTCATAACTGAACTACATATAAAATCTTGTAGTCAATTCATTGAAGAAGAGTGGGGACACTCAGGTGAGCCTTCGGCCGAAGAAATTGATAAGATGAAACGACGAGGTTGTGGACAGGACCGACCGACCTTTCTGACCTGGTTTCATTACCATGTAAATTTCTGCAACTCATACCCGTTCACTTAAGTCATCAACATGTCGTTTTCATTTGTTGACCTATTCTTGTGCCGTCGCTTTTGTAGTGTCAAAGACATTTCAGCCCACAAGCGATCTGAAACAAATGTCGCGGGATGCAACCGTAGAATTAAGATCCATCGATGCTACGATTGTCATGGTTATAGGTTTCGATCGGAAGTCGTGAGTTGGCTCGCCCTAATGCAACCACGGTGAACAATGAGTCGTGAGTTATGTCACCGACGACTCGGGGTGAAGACATAGAGTATTACGGATAATTGAGGAGATTGTCGAAATATCATTTGAAGGCAAGAACGATCTCTCGCGTCTGTTCGGTGCGGATGGTTCGACCCAACCGAAGGGTGCGACGTACTCGAATTAGGACTGTTGAAATCAATCACAATAAACTCTATCGAAGGCAGACGTGTTCATCTTGCCCGAGCAAGTCGAGTTGGTCTTCTATCCGCCGCACCCCACCCAAGTTACAAGAGTTGGTGGATTGTTCATAAATGTCTTCCGTGACGGTGGATTGTCCGAGATCTCCAAGAAGACTATGAGGATCTCCAGTGCGGGTCCATTCCAAGAACAAGAGGTGACTGGAGAGCTCCACGTCGATATTGGTGACGACCTAGATAATATATTGGGATCGGCATACCCAGCTGATATAGAACGCCAACTAGAGCAAGGTCAGGAGGACGAGGATGATGAGAAGGACCAAGAGGATGAGCAAACAGAAGAGGAAGAGGAAGAGGAACCCGAGGAGGAAGCTGAGGATTTTTAAAACAGAGCAAATTTCAGATGTGTAATGTCGTTTAATTTAAGTCATTTTTGTTCTATTTATCCATATCGTGTTATTTCATTTCACTTCATTTATATTTATGCAAATTTCATATATGCATGCAACATGGCGATGCCTAGGAAAGTCATTGTGACGACTTCATGATGGGAGGAAGAGAGGAGATGGTAGCGGATCGCACGAGGAGGTGGTGGCCGCCGACTACCGGAGAGCGAGGGGTGGTGGCCGCAGACTACCGGGAGGCGAGGGATGGTGGCGACGGGCTACCAGGAGGGCGAGGGGTGGTGGCGATCGGCCGGAGGACTAGGAGGAGCGGGGAGTCCTCGAGAGGTGACCTCCTGCACTTTGAGACAGCTGTTGGAGGCCCCGACTCCGATCTCGAGGAGGATGAGGTGGTGGAGCCGAGATCGAGGTGTGATGAATCCGGAGGCGGTGGAGCGAATCTACAAAATGGTGCAGGAGGTTGGACTTTCGGTGGCGGGGAGAGCAGGAGGAAGAGCTGAATTTGACGATGGTAGTGAGTCCGCTCGAGGCCGGAGTAGAGCAAGCCAACGATGAGCACTTCATACCGGGTTGGTGGGAGGAGGTAATGTCATCTAAGCCATTAAAATTTTCACATTGACTGCATTTACTTTCTATTAATTCCTTTTATTTGCTTGTATTTGGTGGTTTCTGGCATTAGAGCACGCCGCGTTTCTAGCCATGATGAGGAGGATCTTGCGATGGGAGGTGCCAGAGTCCTCTGATTCCTCCTCGACCCTCAACAAAGGGGAGAACCAAATTGCAACAAGCCCCGAGATCGAGTCAACGGCCGTTAGTGCACTTTACCGCCAATAAGAGGTGTGTGGTACCATTTACAATGTTTTTATTATTGCTAACTACAAACTTGCTAACCACTTATGATGTTCTTGTCTTTTGGACAAATATGCGTCTGAGGGCTTGATTTGCACCTTCAAGGGTCCACAGAGCCGGGTAAGGTGTTGGGCCCACTTTAAAGAATTTGTACCACAGGAAGGTGGGCCGTGGCAAGAAGCGGCGGCGATGAGTTGGTTGGACTACTCCCACGATGTTGACGATGAAGGAAAAACTCTCGCCGATCGACCGTCGAGGACTTCGGGTTAGATGTCTTATTTTCATTTCTAATTGCTTGTCTTCATAACACTAGTCGCATGTCGTTTTTATTTCTAAATTATATTTAGGTCGTGTTCTTTCATGTGTTGTTTTTTATCGGAGAGGTATATGCTTTGGCCGGGCGACAATGGACGATTCTGAGGCTCATCGCCTGCGATCGATGCAATGGCGACCCACATTGTCACGAGATATGATACGGATGGCCCGAGTCGAGGCGGTAATGAAGTACAAGAAGAGGAAGGGCAAGAAAATCAAGAGGAATGAGGCAAGTTCGTGTATCTCAAGACAGGCAAGCGATGCGTGCGTGGGCGACTGAGTGGATGGACAAGTGTCCATCCGCTGAAGGCTCTGTCCGTGATGTGGGCCTCCGAGGCGTGGATTGCCAAATCCATGAGGAACAGGAAAATAGGGATAAAACCCCGAGATCTCGCACGACCCACCTTGGGGACTCGGTATGGGGCACTGGCGCGTGACCTAGTAAGTATATTTTCAAGCATTAGTTAGATATTCTATTAATGACAAGTTACTACATGTTTATTATTGACTTGAATTAAATCTGAGGAAGCGGAGACGGAGAGCCGCCCGTCGTTCACCTTGTGGCGTAGCGACACGCCCGATCCTCTACCGACGGCACACAATGACCGATGGATCCTCACGCCAAAGCGAAAATGGTAAGTTTAGGTTTTGACTTGTTCGTAGTCACTCGACTTTTGTCGAGCTAATCGGCTTTATAACATGGTTGTTTCACAGATGCATATGATGCGCTCGTGAGGGAGAAGCACGGTGACCAATGTGACCCAGGCCATGGGGCGGACACCGCCGTCATCTACGACGGGTTCGATGGGATGGCTCACGGTCGGCCGGGCTTTTTGACTCTGTCTTTGCCTCGCGGCGTCTTGAGGAGCGATCATGGGGCGTCGAAGATGGGCTCCTCTTGACCCAAGCACACTGACTAAGCTCAAGCGGCGGTGATCGAAAGCGGTGACACAACAGAACGAGCTGCAAAAGAAGGCGTAAGAGGAGCGTGAGCAATGGAGGCGGAGGAGGAGGCGGAAGGAGAAAGCAAGGAGGAGAAGTTCGCACAACTCGAAGCCCAATACAACTGGATGTACCAAAGAAATGCAGAGGTGCAATATGTTTCAGCAGCAGTAATTAAGATGGTGGGGCCGTATAGGTTGTATATTTACACTTTTATTTCACATGCTAACTTCTCGTGTGTCCACAGAGCTCATGGGCATGGAGGCCTCCGTGATCGATCGCAATTGCCAACTCCACCCCGTACTTCACGCAGACCCCAACACGACTTTTACGCACCCGCCCACAGTACCAGCAGAGATCCACGGATACACTTCTCCACTCCACACGCGCATTCTCCGGGTAATACTCCTTTTCAAACTTTCACAATTTACGCTTCAATTGCACATATGTATTGAAAATTTGTGTTGTTCTCTAATCTTGTAGGTCTCCGGATCCGCCACGGGCGGCGATGTATCTTCTTGTGACGATTCGATGGCACTCGGTCTACGGGTGATGAGGTTCTTTGAGAGAATGGCGTAAAGTTTCTTCGCGTTCAATCCTTCCACCCGATGGTTCAATAATCATTAGCTTCAGTTTTCACTCCTATATGTATCAAAACTCACTCCTACATGTACTTTGCACTATTCTAGACTCTTGAGCCATATCGTCGCATGATTCCTTATTTGTGATGTATTTTGGACTCAATGGACCTAATGTGATGTAATTGGACAATTTGAAGTCTTATCGGTGAATTGTTTGTTTATAAATGGTGTGAATGTGTATGTGCTCGAAATTGTGGTGTCGGCGATTGATTATGTGTGGATATTGTGAGAATTTCGTGAATTGCAATTATGTTGTGAAATATGAATATTTGCGAGTTGAAATTGGGTTTTCATATGGATTTTCTGAAATTTGTTTTGCGGTGCAATAGTAGTGACGTCGGCATTTGGAATGCCGGCGTCATTAATGGTGACCAATGGGTAGGGAGGAGTAAGCGGTTTTGTCGTCGGTGAGAGGTGTGGCCGACGTCAAAAGTGGCGAGGAGGGATGTGGGGGGGCGGTGTCGTCGGTAGGGTGGTGGCCGGCGTCAAAGGTGGCGAGGAGGATGGGAGGGAGGGCATTGTCGTCGGTGGCGGCCGGCCGACGTCGAAGGTGGCACAGGCGAGGAGGGAGGGAGGGCATTGTCGTCGGTAGAGGTGTGACCGACGTCAAAAGTGGCGAGGAGAGGATGTGGGGAGGCGGTGTCGTCGGTAGGATGGTGGCGGCGTCAAAGGTGGCGGGGAGGGATGGGAGGGAGGCATTGTCGTCGGTGGCGGTGGCCGACGTCGAAGGTGGCACGCAGGCGAGGAGGAGGGAGGGCATTGTCGTCGGTAGCGGCCGGCCGGCGTCAAAGGTGGCCACGGCGAGGAGGGAGGATGGCGATGGCGTGGGCGCATCTCGGCCGACGACACTTAGTGGGAGGCGATGCGCGGCCTCTGGCCGACGTCAAATAGCGAAGGCGGGGGCCAGGCGAGGAGGTCGGGGAGGCGGTGGCGTCGGCCTTATCGTCTGCCGACGTCACTGAGGTGGAGGTAGTGTCGGCGGCATATGGATGCCCGACGTCAAAAAGGAGGGGGCGGGGGTGAAGGTGAAGGGGAGAGGAGCAATGGCGTCGGGAGTTATTTGTGTCGCCGATAAAAGTGAGCGATGTCGTCCAAACAATGTCGGCGGACCTTTGTCGTCGGCCAGCCGCCGACATAGACTTGTGACGTCGGTTTTGGGTACCAATGACGTCGGTTTTGGCCGCCGACACTGAGTTCGATTCCTGTAGTGTGTATAGGCTCCCTTACTCTTTTCATGAGAAGCTTATCTAGGATGGGATGCGTAAGAGAGTCTTTAACCAGCCAAATAACTCCCTAATAACCTACTGAAACGTGGCAGTACTTAATAACCTTGCACTAACTACATGCAAACCTACATAGCTAACTAACGCTGCATTTTGTGCACTAGTAACGTTCATGATTAATCCCAACAGCCGTCACTCCCGTTAATTAAGAACCAAGCCCGATGCTGTGATATAACAAATCAAGTACACCGACTAGAACGTAGGCGTCTGCGCTTTGCGTTTCGTGCAGGTGATCTTTTTTTTCAGTAGGATTGTATAGAAATTTCACCGTACAGAAGTACTGAAAAAAACTGTATAAAAAAGTGAAAAAAACTCCGTAAACTACCAATCGAGTAAATTAGAGAGGTAGAGAAGAGTAGATCGACGGACCATCGGCGGGCGGCGGAGAGCAGCGGCATCAACGGCGGAGAGCGGCGGCGAGCGCCTGCGTCTGCGTCCACGCGAGCACGTGCCCACGCAAGCAGCGGAGAGCAGCGGCGAGCGCCTGCATCCGGGCGAGCGCCTGCGCTCACGACGGAACGCAGGCGCCCGTACAGAAGCAACAACGTAAGATGTATCCACTGTCGGACGAATTACATGTAAGCTTATCATAGCGGACCGCGCGAAGCCGCCGAGGAAAGACGCTCCGAGAAATTCAGGACGAACACGCGGTTCTCCGGCGGCAGTTCGACGGGGACACGCCCTTCGAGCATCTCGACCACAGTTGGCATGCTGGGCCTCGCGTCCCGGTTATGCTGGATGCACCAGAGCGCCACCTTCACCACCACCTTCACCTCGTCCAAGTCCATTCCAGCCTCGTCGTCGCGCTCCATGGTGGCGTCCACCACCTCCATCAGCCTCCCTTCCGTAAACCTGTCCCGGACGACGCACGGGAAGTAGTCCCTCGAGAAATCCGGCGTCGAGGAGGCGCCGTCCGCGAGCTCGAAGTTCCGGCGCCCGCCGACGAGCTCGAAGAGCGTCATGCCGTAGCTGTAGACGTCGGACTTGGCGGACAGCGCGCGGACGAGCATCTCCGGGGCCATGTACCCCACGGTGCCCCTCCCGCAGGTGTCGACGCTGGACAGGTCCCTGCCGATGGACATGGAGATGCCGAAGTCCGACACGTGCGCCCGGAGGCCCCCGTCGAGGAGGATGTTGGCCGGCTTGATGTCCAGGTGCAGGATCTGCCATCGGCACTCGTGGTGGAGGTACGCGAGCGCCCTGGCGACGTCGATGGCGATGCGGCGCCTCGTCGGCCACGGCAGGTGGCGCCGCCTCTCCTCGCCGCCGAAGAGCCATGAATCCAGCGACCGGTTCTCGAAGAAGGGGTAGACGAGGTACCGGTCGCCGCCGCGCAGGAGGCAGTAGCCGAGCAGACGCACCAGGCTGCGGTGCTGCACACCGGCGACGATGTTCACCTCCGTGAGGAACTCGACCTCGCCGACGGACGACTGGTCGCGGGCGATCCGCTTGACGGCGACCGCCGTGCCGTCGTCGAGGCAGCCCATGTAGACGGTGGCGGAGCCGCCTCGCCCCACCATGCTACCGAAGTTCTTGGTCATGGCCTTGATCTCTTCGTACGAGTACTGCTGCGGCAGCCCCTCGATGCGAAACGCTGTGTGCTGCACGATACGACACGTTTCAGGCTCAGCAGCTTCCTTCTGCTCATTGTGGTGTGTGGCCAGCGCTGTCGCAGAAGCAATGAGGCATCGGTGCCAAGCCCATGCTAGTAGCAGAGGAAACTGCCAGAAGCAGTACACGGATACACCCACAATATTGGCCCCAAAAATGAGCTCAACGGCAGTACCAGCAAACCTAACCGCCGTGGAAATGGCGATTGCAAGCACGCAAGCAAGCATAGCAAGCGCGCCAAGAAATACCCCAGAGATAACCCTCCCCCTCCAGCTTGAGCAGGTGTAGATGTACAGGCCAGCAATAGCAAGGTAGGCTACTGATTGAACAGCTAGCGATGCAACGATCGAGATAATAGAATAGCCAATATTGCTGCCGACAGAGTTGTACATAAAACAGCGACAAAAACAACCAGCAGGAAGAGGATAGATACAAGTGCCCCGCGCAAGATGGCGTTAGTCTTCTTGCTCAGCGCGCAGCGGCGGCGGCGGCGGCGCTCTTGTGGAGTATCACCAGTGGCAGTGGAGTCCTCTAGGTCGGACATGCTTTGCATGCACTCGCCGAGAAGAAAGACGCGGGGAAGGAGGGGAAGCCCTCGCAATATGAAGACGTGACGTGAACTCTGGAAACTGCTAATTAGTTTGGCGCCGAAATTGCTGGTTTTTGGATCGGGAAGAAGAAAGACGTCTTGGATGAATTGCCTGGCAGGCCGCAGCATGAAGGTTCCACGAAGATTGCAGAATACGAAGCCTAGAAAGGGACAAACCGTGGTCGACACTGTAATATGTATCTGCTCTGACATGTGAATTTTGAGCGCTTTGATACTTTTAACTCAGTGTTGATTCCTAACAAGGAGTATCTGAAACACTATTGCGACTAATCTCAATCGTTGTACATCATCTAACATATACTTCCTTCCTGTCTCATCTCTATATTTAGAGACTCTTTATATGATCTCTATATCTTTTTTTAGGATAAAGATTCTAGAGAGAATTGCACCTGTAGCAAATCTCACTTAGCCTTTTGAACTTAAATTTTACTTTCTCGCACAAGCCCTCGTACCTTAATGAAAGGAAAATAGAAATTTTTCGTTAGGTATTTGACCAAATAGGATTGTCCAATTCCTATAGAACCTATCACTAAAATACCGGTTAAGCGGAACGAAAAGGGTTTTTCATGAGATGGCAAATGAAAATGATTAGCCCCACACGAGGTTTGGGAATAAGTGGTTGTCTGATAATAAGCAAGAAATATACGTCTTTCTGCTAAAAAGGATCTATTAAACTCATAATTCATTAGATCCTTGTTCGAACTTGTCTCTGTTTACATGTTTGCTCCAAAACCATAAGGGCTCCTGTTAAAAGCCGACGTGGGCACGTGGCCGCCATGTGGCAGTTATATGTTAAATTATCTACTAAATAACGACATGTCTAACCACGCGAGCCTCCATGTCATGTATTTGTCATTGTCTTCTTCCTTCATCTCTCTTCCCTGAATCTCTCCCCTCTCTCTCATGACGTGGAAGATGGAGGCTGACTGGCTGACAATGGTAGGAGCTTCTCTCCCCACTTCTCACGACGGCGAGACTCAAGATGTCCTGCTCTCCTTGACACTCCGACATCAGGAGCTCGACCTCCCCGAGCCGCTCCTCCTCCCATCGGCACTCTCCAGCGGCAACGTCCCCACCCAATATTCCATCAATCCATCAACTAGAGCTCGTGGTGCATCGCCGCCGGTCGAGATGAGAAAACAGAGCACTAATCGCAAGCTTCCCAACGGTAGCGTATGGCGTTGACCGTCAAAATTGCTGGTCTTTGGATCGGGAAGAAAACAACGTGTTGGAATAAACTGCCTGGCCGGCCGCAGCATGAAGGTTCCACGAAGATTGCAGGATACGAAAGCCTAGAAAGGGGCAATAACAGCGGTCGACACTCTAATATGTATCTGCTCTGACGTGAATTTTGAGTGCTTGATACTTTGACTCGGCATCGATTCCTGATCGGTGGCGGACGTTGAAGAAAAATATAGGTGAGGTAAGTCTAAAATCTCTTTTATCTATCGTTGACTAAATACGTCGTAAACTAGTAACCTATACAAAGACATAACAATAATAAACACACTATTAATTTAATGATCACATCCATTGCATATTGAAACTACTAACAAAAAGACATAAAAATTTAAAAATAGTTTCAAGACATAGAAGTTAAAAATAATACCAATCATCCAAAATAATATAGAAAACCTTTGAACCGCACCATGCCACCAAACCACCAATAAAATCTAATCTAGAGTAAGAAAAATTGTATATTAAAACAGCATCAACTATAAAAAAAATGAATAATTAATATATAGCAAGCGAGCATGGATGAGAAATCAATTGGCAGCAATAATTAAATTAATAGTCAATACGCAATGATTGCATACTTGGATGTGCACCTATAAAATAAGGGAAATTCTTGCAAATGGGATCCCGACCGGGCGGGATCCGGATGGGATCGGGCCCCCTCACGTGCTGTGCAGAGGAGGAAGAAGGGAGGAGGAAGGAGGAGGGAGGAGGAAGAAGAAGGCCTACCTCGCCGCCGTCGAGCTCGCCGTCGCAGCCGCAGACCTCACCGCCGGCCGTTCGGGTTAGGGTTCGGGGTGGGGTTCGGGTTTAGATTTGGACCGGGAAGGGCGGCATGGCGGTGGGTGGGGTTCGTCGGGGAGGCGGGTGGCGCCACGAGCCGGAGGAGGGGGTGAAGGCGGTCGGCCGGCGGTGGAGGAGGACCGCCTCATCCTTCAAGTTAGGGTGGGCAGCGACGGCGCGGCAGGAGGTTAGGCGGCGGAGCGGCCGGGCGGCGGCGCCGCCGGCCGGGCGGAGGGAAGGAGGCTGGGGGCGGAGGGCGCGAGCACCACCGGGCGGAGGAAGGAGGCGGCGGAAGAAGGGGAGCGGGCGAGAGAGCTAGCGAGAGAGCGAGCGAGGGGCGCGGGGGCACGTGGCGCGCGGGGGACGATCCCGTTGGCCGACGGGATCCCGTGCGCTAGTCGCAGCCTAAAATAAGCACATATCAATTACCTGAGTTGCGCCTGAATCATTTTCATGGACACCAACATACCATCATTGGTATTTTGCTAGAACAAAACAGAGTTCCTCACCTGCAATTCATTTCTAGCATCAAACTGATGTGCATAGAAGTGATCATATAAAACACTATTGATGTTATTATTGTCAAGTAATTTCTAAAAGAAAGGAAAATGTAACGGCGGTGCTGAAACTAAAAGATTCACTTTAGAAATTAGAGGGAGAAGTCATGTACTATTGAGCTGCACCTCAATCTAGACTTTTGTGATTTTTGTATGGCGAACCAACAAGAGCAGACTGACCTCATGACAATCTCAGGAAAGCATAAACATAAGAAGCTCTTGGTAAACAGTAGGCCAGGGCGAGACCCTTGTGACTGGAGCGGTGGCGAGCGGTTGGCGAGGCCAGGGCAGCGGTGGTGCCGGGGTCAGGGCCAGGGCAGCGGCGGCGCCAGGGGCTGGGTGGCGGCAAGCGGAGCAGCGCCGGGGCGACGGCGGAGGCAAGGTTGGCGAGGCCGAGGCAGCGGAGGCGCCGGGGTCAGGGTGGGGGCGCAGGGTCCGGGGCGGCGGCGAGCGAAGCAGTGCCGAGGCGGCAGCGAAGGCAGGGCCGTGCCTAAGGGGGGTGAGTGGGGCTGCCGCCCCGGGCCCCCCATGGACAGGGGCCCCCACCCCCGGCTCGTTGCGGTGCTACGCATCAGCGACTCGGTGCTGAGGCCAGCGAGCTCGTGTTGTGTGCCTGTATCGATTGATCAAGTGTCAGGCTGTCAGTGCTCGATTCAAAGTCTGAAACGCCCAATTGAGGGGATTGCCCATATGGTGATTGTGGAAGCCCAAAATTTCAAATCAATCCAAGCCCTTGAATATCACATGCGATGGCCGATGGACGTGACAGCCCACCGCCGCGTCGATTGCAAACTAGCACTGCCGCAAGGTTCGTTTGTGATTCCTCGTCTTCCAATCAATCTGACTCACGATCTGGCAGTTCGTTCAATCGTTCATCGTCTTCACTCTTCTGATCAATCTTGCGAATCCCGTCGCGTGCGGGCTCGCGACATCGGCACTGGCACATCGCCAACTGGGGCAATTCGCCAAGTGATTTTTGATCAAGAACGTAGGTACGTAGTTGACTAGTTGATCTCGTCTCTTTAAACTAGACTAGATTAAAATAACATACCCAAATTAATTCATTCTATATTTTTATTATCTATTAATCTCTTGTCAACCCTAGGTACACATGTCTATATTTTTTGCATCTAGAAATGTTAGAAGACATTTCTAAGATGATCTCTACAAATATTTTAGGTAAAAAAATCTTACTTGTACTTGTACTTTTGTTTATTGTTATAATTTCTACAATACATTGAATGTTTGTCTTTTTAGTTGATATATGGTATTATAAAAAAGCTAATACTTATGTTATGGGGCCTCCGCCTATGATTTCGCCCCGGGCCCCCAAAAACTCAGGAACGGCCCTGGGCGAAGGCGAGGTCGGCGAGCAGCGCCGCAGTGGGACGGCAAGGTCGGCTAGGCGAGGTAAGCGGGGCGAGGTCAGCAGAGGCTCTGGATGAGAGCTACCACTATTATCTGTTTGAAATGGCATAGTGGGCTGACCATCTGCCCCAACGTAAGGCCCAATTTATTAAAAATTTGCTTTATTCCAACCAGGGTATAATGGGCTTTCAAACTATAGGTGGGGCAGAGGCCCCACCACGATATTGCAAAATCTCGACGGCCAAAACTAGTCTCGACGGTCACAATAAAGCCGTCAATATAAGTATCGTACTCTCGACGGCCGCGTGCAAGCCGTCGTTATATGATATTAGTCTTGACGGCCAACACAAAGCCGTTGAGATAAGGTCGTCCAGGCCCATGCGTACGCATTTTCCCAGTTTTCGTGAAGGCGGGAAACATCTTTCTCGACGGCTATGCTCAGGCCGTCGAGAATGGTGTATTGGCTGGCCCATCAGTAGTAGTTGTTCATGCTTCAATCTCGACGGCCGGGTGTTGGTCGTCGATAATATTTCATCTGCTCTACTGGTGGGCTGGCCCATATATTTTTTAAATTTTTTTAAAAAAATTTCATAATTTGTAGAGATGTTTATTTACCAATTTAGTTAAAAATGTACGTAACTTAAAAAAATGTGAAACATTCTCAATTTTTTTGAAAAAAATAGATAATGGTACAAGATGTTATCATGTTGCATCCTATTTTTTAAAATATTTTTTATTTATAAATAATGTTACATATAATATATATATTTAAAACTAATAAATTGTATATAAAATTTTTTAAAATGGTATAATTTGTTACATTCCAATGCAATGATCTATGTACAACGGTGTTCCGGTTAAATGGTGAAAACGTAAAAATTATATTATCCCTGTCACACGTATTTCATAAAACTATATAGAACGCTAACTAATACTCTGTCTGATATAACCCCTTACATATGTAACTCCTTTTGCGTACATAATTTGAGCATATGAATTTTCACGGTGGTAAATTTTCATGCCGTAAACAATATTAGCCATTACGCAACACCAAAGATTTTTTAAAAATTATTTTAAAAATTAAATAAGCTCTATTGACCATCGATGGGGGTGTGCTGTATGAGCCGTCGAGATAGATGTCAGTCTCGACTGCATTACTAAAGGCCGTCGAGAAAGGCAATAATTTACGACGGTAGTCAACGCAAACCGTCGCGACAGTTCTTTCTCGACGGCCATGGATAATGAGCCGTCGAGATAGTGTCGGCCAGCACCCGACGGATACGGGGTTATCTCAACGGCCTATGACCGTCGAGACAAACAGGGCCCACCAGACCAAGTGTTTTTTTGAAGTGTTTTCTTGACGGCTTGTAGCCGTCGAGAAAACGCAGGCCCAAGGCTATATGGCACTCTAATTTTTTCCTCTCTTTGTCCGAAGACACTTTGATCAATAAAATAGTCTTTTAAACTCCATGGAAGAGAGAAACATAGTAAAAAGTTTATTTTGCCCATGTGGTTAACAAAAGTAATCTGGGCTTCGAAAATAATAGAAAATATCAAAAAAAAAATGCCACAAGTGCCCCTATGATATTATGCCAACTGCACCTGACACGATTTGGGCTTCAGAATGGCAGGGAAATGCCAAAAGGAATAGAAAAAATTCACAAGTGGCTATGATATCATCCCAGCTGCACCTGACATGATTTGGGCTTCAAAAATAACAGAAAAAATACATAGAAAATAAAGAAAACCACACAACTGCATCTTCCCTCGCTCGTTCCAGCATGTGCGCCTCCCCTCGCGCTTTTCCCATGCCAGGAAGCTGCTAGTCATGCGTCCTAGCCGTGAGGAAGCCGGGTGCATGCGCAAGTAGCAACTGCTTACTTCGCTGATAACGGAATGAATTTTTCTTTTTGAAATAAAAACTTTAAATAGTTTGTGTATCAAGGGTGCTAGATTAAGGAGGACCAGGGTGTATCAGATTCATTATTAGAAATATCATTGTGTATTAGATTGAATATTTGGAGTATCAATCAGGGTATCAAGCCAATACTAGTGGTGTCTGAGAGCATCTCCATTCTCCCATTAATATATAACTCACAGAGATAACTCAACTGCCCATTCTGTTGCGTTCAACTCTCCGAGTCCTACGCATGCATCATCTCCCTCAACGGCGACTGCAACAGCTCACTCAACAGCCACCTCTGGTTTCTCCGATCTGCATGCATCAGCGATGGCTTCTCCTTAATTCTCTCATGCGTTAGTTACCTTCTGTACCGTTGGCGCGAATACCTAAATTTAATCCCCTATAACCTGATATACAAGCTTCCTTTAAAAAAAAACTCTCCCGATATTTCTCCCTCTCTAGCAGCGTTTCCTATATGGAGAATTGTATAGGGGAATCTATTTTAGAGAACGGAATAGAGAATGTCGTTGGAGCACAAAGGGGAAGAATTCGTCCCCTATTTTGAGATAGAGGTCGCTTTAGAAAAGCCTGTTGCAGATAGCCTAAATGTTGCCTATTTAAAGGCTGCCGTGTATCAATACAGAGTGTGCTTTCTTTTACATTTGCAATAACAAATAGTGATAGGTAAGAAATGGGTAAAGAGTGAGAATAGTAATAGGGTAGTTGTTGGGGAGATAAATAATGATGGAGCAGCCTCATGGGGTGGCACACAAATAGTGATGAGAAAAGTCTAAAATGGTGCGGATTGCTAGAGATGTACTGGGGGTATCAAGGTCAAATGTATCGGTATAGTATTAGGAGGGTATCGTCAAGTATCAAGCGATGTCGGTTGAGTATCATGGGTGTTGAGTCGGGAGTGTCAGGTTGAGTAGGGGGGTATCGTTATGTATCTGTTTGAGTATCAAAGGTATTGAGATGGAGTATCGTGTAAAATATCAGGTGTATCACTATTTATTGGGTTGAGTATCATGGGTATCGAGTTGGGGGTATTGGGGAACGGGTCATCGAGTATCAAGTTGAATATCGACCTTGGAGTATTCTCATGTATCAGATTGATTATTGAATGTGGTATCATCGAGTACCAGGGGCATCGGTTGAGGGTATTAGCGAGTATCAGGGGTTTTGTCATCTATCAGATTGAGCATCAGAGTATTATTGGTTATCAAGTCGAGTATTGTTGAGGACCGAGTATGATAAACAAGTCTCATGTAATTTGAGTGAGTATCGGGTATTGTAGATTTCTCTACGGTAGTACCGCCATATGCTGATCTATTCGCAGTAGCCCCTAGTTAAAAGCATCACTAACAACCTTTTTTATATCACCCCTCTAAAACATTATTGACATCCACTCTATTCATTTATCTAAAATTCTTTCATAATTTACACTACACTAGAAGGCCTCCAGTCTATATCTGCTACAATATTATAGGGGCCGCTGGAGATACTCTAAGCCCTAGCATAACCAGTCAACTACCATTAATGTGTTTTGCTTTGTGAGAGGAAAGAAGCCAACAATGCGTAGCTGCTAGGGCTGCTAGCTAGGCTAACGGCCTTATTCCTTCTGGTTGAGAAGTTGTTTTGCATATATATATTATATATAGCGAGCCGGATGTTTCACACGCGGTCAGAGTTGTGACAATTTTTTATATGATATGGACACTATTTTTATTCCAAATTTGCATGAATTTTTGGTTTTTTATTTATCGGGAAATTTTTAGTATTTTAGAATTAATATGGTGGCTCTGTTTTATTCTATATATATGGTAGATCTAAAAAATTGGAATGGGAAAAAAGAAAAAAATAGTTTTTAAGATTTCAAAAAGTTACAAAGTGCCAAAACAATGGATTTGTACAAATAAAATTTTTCTGTCATAGATTATAAGTTGGTAAACTAATTGATTAATATCTAGATTTCAACCCTATCCGACCTAACTCGACAACCAGGTGAAGGTCGGGTTGGGTATCGGTGCCATCCGAGCCAGGTCTGGGTTAGCTTCTACACCACCCCATCCCAACACCATTGTTAGCCATTGTTGCTACTTAGAGCATTTCCAAGGATTAGACCTGATCATGCCCCGGGTTGGGCCGGGTTTCGGGCCAGGCTCAGAAAAGCCAGATCCCGTGGGACCAAGCCTGAGCCCAACCCGGCCTGGTGCGTCGGGCATTGGATTCGATCCCATACTCAACCCAAAGCCGCAAAGCCCGGCCCGAACATGGCCGTTTGCGTATTTTTCTCTGGCCCGAACCCGGCACGGTGCACTGATCGGACTGAGTTCACCGGGCCGGAGTGCCCATGAACAGTCTACCAATGATAGAGTCAATCACTAGTTATAAGCCAGTTCCATGTCATTTATAGATAGTGTACAAACAACCTCTTTCATAGATTAGCTATAACATTCTCTAAAATTTAATATGGGCCCATATATAATAAGGTGTGTGCACCTTGTAATCTATTATACACTGTCTATTAACTAAGAACTAGGCTTTATCTCGAAAAAAAAGATGAGATGGAGTCCTTAGAGCTAGTTGATCTAGCACCAATGGAAATGCCCTTAGGCATGAGTAGTGTTAGCTACATCTTAATCCTAAATTTTGCCCACAACATTATAGCAGTAGAGTTTGGAGTAAAATATAAAAGAGAGAAATATAGAGATTGTATAGAGAAAAATATAGTACTTATTGAGATCTGCATATTTGCCACTCTCAACAAGTGCCTTCATTGAAATGCTACTTTAACCCAATATCATATACACATATGGTCCCACATGTCAGCGAGAGATGAATGATATCTTAGCAAAATCACTCGTTAAGAGCGGCATATTTTGCAATTTTTTTCGGCTAGCTACTCATGCCGTCATGCGCTTACTCTCGCACTATCTTCGCTCTCGGACTATCTCGCTCTGCTTTCTGATTGGCGATCGTCGTCATTCGTCTAAGTCGTCGGCGTCAACCTGTGAACCCGAGTGAGCAGCACAGCCAATCAAGCAATCGAACCGCGTCTTTGACCTGCAGGTCCGAACCGTGCAGTCTGCACGGTCCCGCGGCAGGCCGGTCGTGAACTCAGATCGTCATTCGTCAGCTTTCGGATCACCGGCGCAACGTGCCTTCAGGTGAAAGACGACCTGAAGACCAAGATGCTCTCCAGATTGAAAGGTTAGATTTTTAGATTTAAAACGTATTCCTTTCGTATCATAAAAACCTTTTGATATATCAAATCTAAATAATTTTAATGATTTGCAAAAATAAAGTTTTAAAACAACGTTAGTTTTATAACACGGACGAAATACTACGAATAAATACATAAATACTGTTGTGAAAGCTTTATTAGGCAGGACATCAGGCCTTAAATTTACATCTGGCGTGTTGACGCCCTGGCGGGTTCTTTACGTCCATGTCTCGCTCAAACTCACGACTAAATACCATAAATACTACAGTACTGTGAATGCTTTATTAAGCAGGACATCATGCCTTTATTAACATCTGGCGTGTTGACGCCTTGGCGAGTTCAATACGTCCATGTCGCTCAAGTTCACGGCACCTACAGGAATGCTGTAACGTGGAAATCATCATTCGGCGGTAAACTCTCTTTTATCATACATAATGCTGCGGCCCTATACCCTTTCATGATAACAGTAAACAGATCGCAAGAACGACAACAGGCGACCCTAATTAGCACTTGGCATTGATATACTGCTCGTGCAATTGAACCTGCATTGTTCTGGATCAGTTGAATTCTCCTAGTCAGCAGACTCATCGGAGTCGCTCCTCTCAGGCTCAGCTTCTTCGCCATTTGCAGCAGGCTCCTGAACATCTGGCTTGGTTGCAGGAGTTGGTGCAGCTTTCTTTCGATCACCACCATCCCCAGCTCCAACAACACTAGCATTCTGGTCTACCAACAAATCAAGGAACTTTGTAGTGAAATAGTGGTAGTGAAATGCCCTTTAGTTCTACCAACAAACCAAATGCAGTCATGATAGTGCTATTGCAAAACAACAGCATATGCTGACCTTTCAACACAAAAGCATGACAAGTGTTCAAGTTTAGCCTGAAACATCTATATGAGATCACTGTATGCCATGATAGAAAAATTCACAGTACTATACTTTCCATGAAAGAAAGGAACTAAAAATAACAATATTGACTTTTGGTTAAAAGACAAAGGACTCTGGTTAATAGATGTTGATGACTCAAAACGAAGTGCAAAACCTACGGATCAAAGACTACATGAATATTTTTTTTCAAAAAACTATTTATCCCATTGCAAATAAGGCAACATATTCTAGCATTTATAGTAAATCACACTGAAACAAAAGGATACTGACAGACACTCCATGCATAATATTAATGAGATCCTTCTCAACTCGGTGAACAAGCTCTGCCTGAAAAGAAAAAGTGCAGGCAATAATCAGCATTCTGAATAAGAAAGTCTATCAACAAAAGCTAAGGGCACTGGATTTGAATACACTAAGGTCTGGTTCTCTGCGAAAACGTCGCCTGCGTGCATCCCTCATCGGAGGAGTAAGGCCATGCTTGTATTCAACTCCTTCCGGAGCAGGATCATCTTCTTCTCTTACCATAATCATCTGTTTCAATTTCAATAGACGATTCTAAAGGTCTATACAAATTAATATAAAGTTTGCACAAAAATCTTGCACTCTCACCTGACCAATATCGGCAGTTTTAATTAACACCGTATCATCATAAGTTTTGTATGACTCTACAATGGTTGGAAGATCCAAAAGAGATGCCGGAAAGCTCTTATTACCAATGGTAAATGTGCCACTTCTGCCATCCTCTGCACAAAAATAAATACCATCAAGCCACAAGGCAAGATTAGATAAATTTCCAGTACCTGATACAATTCTAGAGTAAGTTATACCCTTAAGAAATAAGAGAGGCCACTGCATTGTACTATTACTTAAAGCAATTGAAGAGACTAAATATGCACATAGAGAATGGCATACAGAAAGTTTAGCATGAAACAAATTATCAGCATGACATGGGTAGAAACAAGTCCTGCATATTACCATGATAAGGCATCAACCTCTTGGTAGTCATATATTTACTAAACTCGTATTTTTCAGATTAAAACAGTTGTGGTTACATTGTTTAACGATTTTTTAGGGATCGAGTCATTGAACTGGAAGTTAGCCATCTCTAGGCCAAATAATGTGAAGAACATATCAGCACAGACTACGAGACAATGAAATGAGAATTTCAAGAGTATAACTAGCATAGACATGAATCCCAGTATTTGCATTCCCTTAACTACGCATGTTTTAGATATGCGTCACCTGCTCATACTTGATCCATCAAACAGACCAATAGTAATTGGATAATTCATTATGCCAATGATCTCAGATGGTCTGCAGGTGAAGAAATCAGATTGTGTGCAACTGTAAACACACACTAGAACCATAACTGTAAGCTAATCCAGTGACAACTGGGCCATCTACTAACAACATATACTGCAAAATCTGATTGCACTTTCTCATCGTTACATTTCCTGGAGGCACATGAAAGAGCATAACGACCGGCCTGACACCATGCACCACACCATCAGCTCCAACAAAATTTACACCGCGGCACCAGTCAATGGTGCGAGACGTCCGTAGCGGCAGCCGCCGATCTCCGAATTCGTCGAACAGCGTACGGGCACGCTACCCCTCCCGACGGATCCCCCCCCCCCCCCACACACACACACACACACAGAGAATCCGTCGCCTTTAACCACGGGCGCCACATGCTAGGTCTACGAGACGAGCAGGAGAAGAACTGGCTGGGGGCGGGGATGGGGGGCGGCACCTGAGAAGGAGAGGTCGATGGAGGCGTCGTCGGGGTTGGCGGAGGAGGAGGAGGCGCCGGCGGACTCGTTCATGAGGCGCTCGATTTGCTCGGCCACCGACGGGGGCACGCGGAGAACGAACTGCTCCTCCATCGCAGTTCCACCTCGCAGAATCGAATTATCTCCTCCAACCCAGGCGAGCGGCCAGCTCGCAGGATCGCAGGGCGCTACCGTCTCCAGTCTCTCTCTCCTCTCTTCCCGTTTCCTCTTCTCTTTATGTTTATCCACGGATTGGAGGCTGCCAAAATTTTTATTTTTTAATCCTTTTTAAAAAATTATCTTAATTTTAATCCCTCAGTACAAGTATTTTCAAATCTAACCCTTTTGGACGCGCCACAGCACCTGGCGCGTCGTATATACTCTGACACGCCAGTTCAGGTAGCGCGGCAGGGGTGCCACGCTAACGGCCTTGTCAATGGTCGCCAGCGAGGACTGGAGTGGGTCCCACCTTGACGCGCCATCCCTCCTGGCGCGTCAAGGCCACATACAGAGACCTGCGCGGGACGCCCCTGCTGTTTGTCTTCCCCGACGCTGCCGTCGTCCCGCCCCGCCCCGCCACCGTCGGCCGCCACCCGCTCCTTGCCGCTCGTCTCCGGCCACTTTAGGGTGGAGAAATCATTCCCCATCCTCCTGTGAAGGTAATGCTCTAATTTTTTTTATCCGATTTAGCCCTTGATTAACCGCATTTCGTAGAGCTTAGATAGTTAGGGTTTGAGAAAAAAACTTGATTTATGTTACATATTGACGTGTTTAGTTCGATCCGAGCACCGTGGCATGCGTGTTGCATCTACTGTCCGTGTTATTAACGTGTAGAATCCGTTGCATGTACGGATGTGGTATTTAATTTGGCGTGTCTCCAACCCGGTCGCTGAGCACGCACTTGTGCGCGCCCGAACCCGACCAACAGCCTTGGCGCAACCAAAGCGACGGGTATTAGCAAAACCGATTTAATTTTGGTGTAGATGTGTATTACGTGTAGAATCTATTGCATGTACCGTGGAATACGTTTTTTTATGGTGGAAAGGTACTAGGGGCGATGTCTATTACGCTTTAAATTTTATATAAAACTAACTTATATTAATGCTGGAATTTAACTCTCTTTTTTCAATTTTGCAGGATGGCGCACCCTTAGTACCCGTTCCTTGAGACAGAGCACGACAAGTCGACAAGGACCATCGTGCGCGGCTCATCTGTGATGAGCAACAGGTTTGACTATCCACTCATCTCTTTGGATTGCAATTGTTTTATCCATCGTTGTGCTTATGTACTTGTTGTTCTTTTTGCAGACTCTGCCCTCGCTCCGTCCCCGTACCCACGCGATCTTCCTCACGTGGGACGATAGGTTCGCGCTTTGCTTGCAGCGAGCCGGCTTCCTCGACCTAGCCCGCACCGTCACGCAGGGGCTGCCTGACCTTGATAGGCCACTACTGACCGTTGGAGGCCCGAGACGCACACTTTCCACCTCCCTTGCGGGGAGATGACGGTGACCTTGCAGGACACGGGGATGGTCCTCGGGTTACCGTTGGAGGGCGCCGCACGACGACTCCTACTCCTCCGTCGACGACCCCAACTTTCACAGCACAATCAGGCTGAGTCAGATGCTTGATGCTTCCCCTTGAGTCAGACACAGCCCATCCAGGAGCGGTAAGACATCTGAAGTCATTCCATGAATTCTTTGTTTTTTCGTGTCATATCTGACAATTTTTCCATACAATACAGGGCCACAGCGGATCCACCCCCCGCCACAGACTTACGTGAGGCGCAGGCGTGACCGTGACGCCACCGACGTCGGTAGCCACAACGTGTTGCAAACAAATTCCGGGAGGATACGCCGTCCATGGGGTCCTTACACGCCGGGGCTCTGAGCTCGAGTTGTATGCATGTACTAGACCTCGGAGTGTGATCTATATGGATGCACTACCACTTGTATATTTTTGTCTATATGGATGTACTGCCACTTGTATACTTTTGCCTATATGGATGTATTTCCACTTTTGTACTTTTGCCTATATGGATGTACTGCCACTTGGCCTGTGTTGATCAAGTTACATGGAAAAACTGTTCGGTGCTGTTTTCAACCAAAATACTATTGAGTTGACAAAAATTTCTGCGGCAACTTCCTTGCAGGAAATCAAAGATATATGTGTTAGCTAGGCTTTGGAATTCGGCGATGGCAAATAAGGAATTAACTCTAAAAGGATCATTATCCATATCGTATCCGCCGATGTTCCCCCCTGAAACCGATAGCCAAAATCGAACCTTGTCTCTGAATTGAATGGACAAACCAAAATCAAAGAACAAACGAAAAAGAAGAAAATTACGATGTGGGAAACAAGGCAGAGATGTGTACAATGGCATTAGGACTAGAAAAGGAAGCCAAACCATGCCTCTTAAATAGAAAAGGAACCTTTTCCATGACTAAATTCTGGAAGGTCATTGACGCGCCAGTAGAGATGGTGCGGTGCCATCTATACTGGCGCGGCAGGGCCATCTGTTGACTCCAAACCGCGGCAGGAGGGATGGCGCGTCAAAGTGGGACCCACGCCAGTCCGCGCTGGCGGCCATTAACCAAGGCCCCCAGCGTGGCACCTCTACCGCGCCACCTGAACTGGCGCGTCAGAGTGGATACGACGCGCCAGGTGCCGTGGCGCGTCCAAAAGGGTTAGATTTGAAAATACTTGTACCGAGGAGTTAAAGTTAAAATAATTTTTTAAAAAGGATTAAAAAATAAAATTTTTTGTGGAGGCTGCAACCTTAATGGTTGCTGTGGGTTAAGGACGCTGATTGTTGGGTCCCACAGACTGACAGTGTATTCCTTGCCTATTTTTTTAGACCTCTTTTCGAGGTACGGCCGTACTATTTATTCATTAGCGAAACTCACCTTCCTACACACGCACCCAACACACGCACGGACACACCACTGTTTTCCTTCCCTATTTGATACGGCTGAAAATGGGATTAAAATCCAAGAAGTTGATTGTTCTCCCAAAGAAGAGATTAAAAAATATATTTTTAAAAAAGTTTTGATTTTTCTTAGAAAAATATTAAGTCCCTAAAAATGACTATAAATAGCTACCATGTTAAAAAAATATTTAGCTATAGATAGGCCCTGTTCTTTTGAGCTGATCTGAACGGCTGAACAACCGAACGGTTGAAATGACTGAATTTTTAAAGCTTTTTTAGGTAGTCTCGAGATTCGAATACATTCCGTTTGACTTGCTTTCTAAAGTGTTAGGATGCACCTTCGAAAAAAGGAAAAAACAAAATCAAAAACCCAAAACATATGTATTTTCAAAACGTAGAAAAACAGTTAAGCTGTTAAACCGTTAAGCTGATAAGCTGAAAAGAACGGGCCTTAATCTTGTTTAAGCTAAATCAAACAGGTTAATTGATAGATGCCACTGTGGAAATTGATACTCCCTTCGTTTTTTTATAAGACGTATTTTGTTTCATTATGACAAGACTTTGACCAGCCATTACTTCATTAATATGTCATTTATGTGATACAAAATCATACTCATATGTAAGTACTTTTGAATACAAATCTACCAATATCAATCTTGTGTCATAAAAATTACTCCCTTCGGTCGCGAAAAGAAGTCGTCGTTGACTTTTGCACATTTCTTTGACCATTCGTCTTATTTAATTTTTTTAATAAATATATAAAAATATAAGTCATACTTAAAATATATTTAACAATAAACTAAATCACAACAAAATAATGATATTTACATAACTTTTTTGAATACGACGAATGATCAAAGATGTCTCCAAAAGTCAACGGCAACTTCTTTTTACGACCGGAGGTAGTATGTATTAATGAAGCAATTGCTGGTCAAAGTTTTGTCCTAACGAAACAAAATACGCCTTATAAAAAACGGAGGGAGTAGATGCCACTATGGAAATTGGCATTCCTTATGGATTAATTGCATTCATGCCATTATTAAGTTTCATCTTCGTATTTATTATGCTACTATGGAGTTTGTATTGTCGTTAGTGCCATTATAATTAGAAATTTATTGCATCCATGCTATTTTCAACATGAGAAGACCAAAATGCCCTTTTCTCTTCTTCCTCTATATGACCTTCCTCCTCCTTCTCTGGTAAACCGCCACATGCTCCAGTGAGCTCCATCGTGCCACCACCTCGGCGCTAGTCGTGCCTCAGGTGTTGTCGCTCGAGCTTCGTCATGTGCCGTCGCTCGAGCTCCGTTCTCATTAAACCTGCTATTGGTGTCAAACCCACCCCACACCCAGACCGACCCAAACAAATAGAAGTAACGCCTCCACCCCAAACCAACCCACCAAGCAGTGGCAAAAATCCAAACCAGCCCAGACCATGTGCATGGAGGAGCCAAACCCAAACCAACCCATTTTGTTATTTCGGTTTGAGCCCATTTGTACGGACGGTTTCGATCCATTCCAGGACGCCTGCTCGGTTCGCTGGTTTGACTCACTCAGCGTCTGAGCGTCTCGTGCTTGCATTGTGTACAGGCGAACGAGGCAGTTTACTCAATGCTAGCCATTTTCCATACAGGATGCATGATTGCATAAATTAATATTAAAATCTGAACAACGTTTACATCTGAACAACGTTTGATGGCCACATGCAACGCAGCATAGCAATGATTAAAAAATTAGAGCCCTCCAGGTTCATAAGCGTCTGAATCATTGCAGCTAATATAGAAAAGCAACCAGCTCTTTCAGCCATGGTCGATGCAGCAACTCAGGACAAATAGTACTCACAACAGCAGAGAAAATAAGGAAATTTAAAGTGATGATGTCTAAATTTAGTTTTCTGGGGAACAATCTGTGTACACAAATATCAAAAGAAACATAGATAAGAGTATACTAGTTATCCCATTCTAAACATAGATTGTGCAACAAACGCGTTCTAATCTTCTAGTTGAGCTTCTAATTTAATTTTTCAGGGAGCTCCCCCAACCAGCAGGGAGTGTATGGGAAATCAGTATAGCAACACAGCATAGCAGAATTCCCTGTTCTCTGAATTCCACCTCCAACACAGCATAGCAGGAATGACCAATCAGTAAACACTGTGATATTTAAGTCATATACTAATGTGATTTAAGCTGATGCAGCTCACTTCGTACTTTCTTAATCCCTGATCCATCAAAGTATGGCCAGTGCAAATCTGAACTCTGTCTAGCATATAAATACGAAGCATATAAATGAAATACTTTAATCTGAACTCTGTCTAGCATATAAAAAGTGGAAGCACATGCAGCATGCCCTGCTATCAACTAATATAGCATACCAATTTCAGAAGGAGAATATTGTATCTACTCATATAACAGAGCATAAAGCAAAAAAAATTGCACAAAATATGGACAACAGCAGGTTATATGAGTAGCTCCTGTGAATTTTTACCTTTGCTACCACTTAGCTCCTATGAATTTCATGGCTCTGAAGTTGAAGTCGCACAGTGACCTGAAAATACAACATTTATCAAATGGAAATTTGTTGTACCTTCACTATCGATATCTTTGCCCTTATAAAGCCAGTCTTTTGCACAGACAAGAGCCTCGAGCATCTTTGGTGCTAGCGAGCTTCTTGTATCCCCAATTATTCTACCTCCGCAACTGAATGCAGATTCTGATGACACAGTGCTAAGAGGAATTGCGAGGAAGTCACGGGCCATAGATGATAGTACAGGGAATTTTCCAGCTTTACCCTTCCACCAGGCTAAAACATCAAAGCCTTCATTGTCCTCCTCGGTCTCCTCTTCCAAATATGCATCAATTTCTGATTTTGGTGCCCGTGCAACCCTTCGGCGTGACTTATGCTGAGCGAATTCTGCTTCAAGTTTCCGTTTCCCAAGAACGGGTGAGCCCACATTGGAATAGCTTTCATTTGCATGTGTCATAGTCTCCACATTGCTTGCCCTTACGTGGTGCTGCTCGTACTCAGTGAAATACTTCCTCATCCACTCCAGAGAAAAGCTAACACAAGCATCAACCTGTTCAGTGGTGTCATAGACCTTCTCAAAAAAGAAATCAAGATAATCCGCTTTTCTTCTTGGATCTAACACCGTGGCAATGACAAGCACAAGGTTGAATGCAATTTCCTTATTCTTCCTTCGAGGGTTGAGGTTGTAATCTTCATCAGGATCCCAGTATTTGTTGAACTTTGAGTTCATCAATGTAGCTAGTTCCTTCAACAATGTTGTGGTCTGCCAAATAGGATCTTTCAAAGCATGGCGGATGAAGAGCACCACAGGCAGAAACTTGTGCGAAGTAGGTTCTCTATGGGCTGATACTGCAATTGTAAGCTCTTCAAAAGCTTTAAGAAACTCACAAATAGCTTCTGCCTTGACCCACTCTTCCTCACTGGGAGAAACCTCAACGTATCTACTAGCATAGCTATTGATGACAGCTTTATACTTCAGTGCTTCTCTAAGCATTTTAAAGGTCGAGTTCCATCGAGTTTGAACATCAAGGTAAATACCAAATTTTGAGGGCAATCCCATCCCTAGAGCAAGTGAGTTGAACTCCTGGATTCTTGAAGGAGAAGAGTCTATGTGCTTCAATAGCTCACGCAACTTATTTATTGCTCCATGGATTAATTGCATTCCATCTTGCACCAAAATGTTAAGAATGTGAGCACAACACATAACGTGCAAGTGTTGACCTTCAAACAGCAGGTCGTGCTTGTGATTCAGTATAAGCTCCCTACATGCCGAGGTGTTGTTGCTCGCGTTATCCAAGGTCAAAGTAAATAGTTTATGCCTAATATCCCACTCAGTCAGGCAACTTGCAATCGCTTCTTCGATAGCAAAACCAGTATGTGGATATTTTAGTTCTTTGAAGCTTATAATCTTTTTATTCATCCTAAATTGTCTATCAATAAAATGAGCTGTTATCACCATGTATCCTAGATTTTGGGAAGAGGTCCATATGTCAGACGTGAGACATACACGAGAATCCAAATTATGCAGTTCAGTTTGAAGCTCTTTCTTCAATTCCTCATATTTCCTCAAGCAGTCATTCCGGATTGTCTGGTGGCCCTTGACTTTAGTTGGTTGCATTGACTCTATCCAAGGCTGGAGGTAAGGGTCTTCAAATTTCAGAAATGGGATCTCTGAATGGATGATGAACTCAATCATTCGCTCACGACAAACTAGGGGATCAAATACAAAGGGTCCTTCAGATGTTTGCTTATGCAAGGTTGCAATAAATGCCTTCCTAACAGAATCCTCAATTGCTGGACAAGTTGTAGCAATATGGCCTCTAAGAGCACTAGTACCAGATTGAGCTTTCAATTTTATTTTACAATACTTGTAAACAGCCTTAAGTTCACCATTGACATCTACCAAGTTCTGCTCGAAGTGGTCCCAAGCTAGTGATCGCCTACCGCGTGGTGGTTGAGACGTGTGAACATCTATGCTACGGTCACTGGCTGAACTCTCAGAGTTGTTTGAAGACATAATTATGCACCTAGGAGAAACAAAACATAATTATGTTCATTAGCTACATCCCCAAAGTGAAATAGTTTTTCATGCTAAGACTTTCCAGTTCAAATCCTGTATATAACCAGAAAATGAACCAACTCGAAGAGAGGTTGATATGAGGCAAGGTACCTCGCCTGTGAACTGTACAGTAGTGTATTTGTTGTCTATTCCAGAAGTGCCTTCAAAGACCTGAAGAATAAGAAGCACTGAGCTCAGTGAACCTGTGGTAAACATAGACGATAGAATTTAAAGTTTTTTTACAAAATGAGCACAAAAAACTGTATTGAGATTGAAATTATTTTGTCAAACAATAAAGATTTTTTTTGTCAAACAATAAAAGAATAGAAAATGAAGTAACCTGCACAATAGCTTTTTCACCATCAACTTCCAGAACTTGACCATGTCGAGTGGTGCCATCTCCCAATCGGATGTTGACAATTTCCTGGTACTTTGGACCCTAAGAGCATGGCTAGGAGAAGCTCTAAATGGCGTTTTAAATTTGCAGCACGTATAGAGTGTCCGGTAGGTGAGGGAATCTTTTAAAGTGTAGTGTAAAGTCTGAAAGAACGTTTGCAGTAAAACTGTAAATTTGCAGCGTGAGAATTTGCAGCGGCTTTTAAAGCCGCTGCTAGCTTTGCTCTAAAGATAGTTACATGAAGAAGGGGATAGAGAGCATAAGTGGCTTTTAGACTAGAATGTTCAAATTTATGGGATTATGCTAATAAGCAGCAAGTTGAAAACAAAAATACCCACCTTTACTTTATCCAAAATAACCAGAGGTCCGGCCACACCAGAAACAGTCCTGTACTCTGCATAAGTAAATCTTTTAGCAAATAATGCTTTAGATATAGGAAGAAGAGCAAATAATGCCGGGATCTGGGAGTCATACCTTAGATATAGGAAGAAGAGCAGATCAAGAAGCAGATCCGGCGGCGACGGCAGCTCCTCGGCCGAGCGGATCCTCCCCCGACGCGGATCTTGCACCGGTGGCGGCGGCTCCTCCGTCGAGCGGAGCCTGCTCCAGCGGCGGCGGCTCCTCCCCCGAGCGAGCCTGCTCCGGCGTTGGTGGCTCCTCCCCTCGAGGGGAGCCTGCTCCGGCGTCGGCAGATTCTCCGACGGGGCGGCGACTCCTTCGGCGTCGGTGGCAGCCAGCCGTGACAACCCGAGTCCTTCGGCGTCGGTGGCAACCCGAGTCCGAAACCACGGTGTGAAACCGAATTCAACCCAAAGAGATGACCCCGGTTTCCAACCCAAACCAAACCATTTTTGGGTAAAACCCAATCCGCCCCAACCCGTTACCTAATCAGACCCGTTTCCCCCCAATCCACCTCAACCCAATCAAAAATCCACACCATAATATCCGGTTTCCCCCAACCTAGTACCAGGTTTAATTCTCATTGCCGCCTTAAGTTTCATCTCTAACGAGCACTTCGGCATGCCGCCATTACCCGCATGATCTGTCGTCGTCACTGCCCAACGCTTGTTGCGTTGGCCTATTGCTCCTATGTGTCGCGTCACTACTGCCATTGCCCACATGTGTCTGTACTTCTTGCATCCGTGTCACGCAGCCGCCGTTGCTCATGTGCACCACACCACTGCCGTCGTGCATCGAGCATCCCTCCGTCTGTCGCCATCATCGTACCCAAAGATCGTCACCATCTGCATCACTGCTAACTTCATCTCCTCCAGCCACATCCTCATAGGGAAACGAAATGGAAGATAAAGATCAATGATATGCTTGGAAGGTTGTATTATTGTCCTGAACCAAGATAGCAAATAGAAGCATGTATAACGTAATTCTTTATGTTATCATGCAAACTTGCAAATTATGATAAGAAGAAAGCACACACTTAAAGTATGAGAAAAAATTAATGTGTTGGTAATTACATCTTACGCTATCAGCTTGAGCATAAGCCTAATTGAATCTCGTTACACCAATAAATCTATATGTAGATCGTGTTCAAAAGCTTGATTTTGCAAAGGCGTATCCATAAAAACCGCAGATGTCAGTTGATCATTACGTGCAGACCTAGACTTGTACAGACATAGAAATGAGGGGGAGGATGTCTAGAAACATTAAGTTTTGTATTACAATTTGAAGGGCTCATATACCTCATGAATAATATACAACAATACATTGCATTTAACGGCTGTACGTTGCAATTGGTGTTAATTTCACTAACTTTGTATAATACGGATCACAATAAGAAACATTTGAAAGAATCAAGGTCATATCCTGATACCTCCGATGAAATGGGAATTTTGTGAAAAAAACAAAATATGAATATGAATATGTTTATCAATGTCGACAAACCATTTAGAATCATGTCGTTGCATGAAACCTAATATGAATATGCATGGCTTAAAGAAGTACAAACCCCAATTCAGTTATGTGGATTGCAGTCGAGCAAACACCTAATATCATTTATAAAGATAATGCAGTATGTATCGCACAAGTGCAAGCTTTATATGAAGAGCAACCTCACTAAGCATATAGCCCTAAAATGGAATCAATATTTAGCACACTAAATCATTTGAGAATTTAGCAGACTTAAATTTATTGCATCTATCTTTGAAAGATGCGTGAAGTTTGAATAAAAGACTTAAAGAAGGGCAGTATTTAAGAGGATAAACTTTATATACTTTGAATCAAATCTTGAACACGAAGTTCAAGTATCCAACTTAAATGAATAAATGCATGAATATAAATAAAAGTTGGGTGGATCAATACTCTTTCCCTTAAATGAGCTTTTAATGAAGTTTTTCACATAAGATTTTTGATGAGACAAATCCACATGCCAATAGGCATATTGTATATACTTTTCCTTCAATATTTTTCCACTAGTTACACATTACACGTGAGGGAAGCGGAGTGTTAAAAAACCCTACCCATGCTGTCGCCAGCCTTGGGCCAGAGCGCATGCCTAAGGTGGGGAATTTATTACTGTACTGGCTTTAATTTAAATCAGAAATAAAAAAATAGATCCCAGTTTTAATAAATTAAAAAAATAGCCTTCCGGCGCCCGTTCAATGGGCGTTTAATAAAATCCGCTTTGTTGGTGGGGATTAAAAGCAGCACCATGAAGTTGCGGCTCAGACAGAGAAAATCCCGCCCGTCCAACGGGCGGTTTTTGTACTAGAAAAATCTATCCGTTGGACGGGCGATTATTCCCCCGACCTGCTCCGACGACTAAGAGTGGTACCCAGAAATCGCCCGTCCAGCGGGCGTTTTTCGAAAAAACGCCCTTCCATACGTCGTTTTTTCACTATGTCTACTGCAGCCGCCCTGCAGGCAAATAACGCCCGTCAGTCGGGCGAGTTATAAAAATCCTCCGACCAACGGGGAATTTTTGCTGCCACGTGTAAAAATCCCCCGTTGGTCAGGCGTTTTTTATTAAACGCCCGTTAAAAGGGCGCCGGAAAGCTATTTTTTTAATTTATTAAAATAGGGATCTATTTTTTTAATTCTGATTTAAATTAAAGCCATAACAGTAATAAATTCCTAAGGTGGGGCTTACTCGGTAGATCAGTCAAAACCCTAACAAACCATAACAAATAGGAGAGGAATCCATCTATTTCGGAGATTGTCTAACATCTTAGTTGTCTACGAAATGCACATATAAACAAACTCGAACTAAACCAGTAACATGGTTGTTTAACTATTAATACCAATTTAAATCTAGCTCCACCAGATTGGACAACCAAACACTTGCTGAGACATGCCCGATCGATGCGTGCAACCAAATGCTGGCTCTCCAATAGCCTAGTTGAGCTCGTGTTGGGCAACTAAACAGCCTGTGAATCCATCCAAGAATTTGAGCTCGTGCTAGGCAGCTAAACAGCCTGCGAACCCATTCAAGAATAATAATTATTCAGATGAACGAGATGGATAGAATAACTAATGGAGAAAAAAAATCTTTTAAAGTATATAGTTTTCTGTTCCGGCCCAGCTATTCTGTCTGACCGAGCCATTAATTCCCTTTTTATGAAACAGCAGCAGGTGATCGAGATCAGTAATTTATCTATCATAGAAAACTATTGACTGGTCATCTGGCAAAAGCAAACCGCGTTACGTTTATAAAATGTGTTTGCTATAAGTGACTGAGGTCACTAACAAATAGTTCGCAAGAACATAGGGACCAAATATCACAGACCACAATTGTTAGCCCATCAGATACATGGGAACATCCAAGGACAAACCAACAAGCATTAGCCGTTCAAAGACCCTGCCTTACATGAAGCAGTCAGCATTACTGCAAGAAATCATAGTAAGCCTCATGATCTACTCGATAAGGTCATCATCGTCGTCAGGGAGAGGCTGTGCTGCAGCATTCGCAATCTCAGCTTCATGCCTAATGTAAACAAAAGGACAGTGTTAGAAGTGAACCATTGACTGGATTGGCACAAAAGCACAAAACAAAATTGAATTTCAGTGCACTTCACGATGTAAAGAATGATATAAAGAACTCACTGTTGCTGCATAGCCATGTCAATAGTAACATCTGGGGGCTTCAAAGCAACAGCTTCGACAAAGTGCATGTTTATATTCCTGTGTATAGACACCCAAAACCAATAAAATGATCTGAGCCTTTCTGCATAGTGTAAAAAAAAGGCAAGAAATTTACATATATTAAAGAAAAGGGAGAGGTGAGGAGTATGCAATTACCCAGCGAGCTTTCTTGCAAGGTAGAGGAAAGGTTTCTCGAAGTTGTAATTGCTCTTGGCAGAAACTTCATAGTACTGTAAGTTCTTCTTCCTGTGGAAAGTGACTTGTTTAGCTTTCACTTGCCTGTTCTTGACATCAACTTTGTTACCACACAGGACAATAGGAATGTTCTCGCAAACCCTGCAAAATTTCACAATATTTTATACCTGGTAAGCCTCTGAAATAATAAGCATATTTAACATTATAACAAGACTATATCCGGGAAACATACCTGCATAAGTCCCTGTGCCATGTAGGAACATTCTTGTATGTCAACCTTGAAGTTACATCAAACATAATGATGGCGCATTGACCATGAATACTGCAGCGCAGTTGAAATTTGTTAGACATGTCCAAGGAAAGGCCAATAGTCAAAGATGCCAGAAGAAATTCCAATCATGCCATATCAGTTAATCATTAGATTTAATATTTAATGGTGCATGAGACTTGTATCGGAAATGCACAATCAGATCAGATCCTTACTTAACCAAAATGAGGCCATTGAGCTTCTTGGTTTGATTAAAAAACCCCTCAACATTTAGCTCAAAACTATGACATATAAGATGCAGGAGTACTTTAAAAAAGAAAGCAAGAAACAGAGCCCTGGGTAACACAGGCTCCACATGTGTGGGCATTGTAACACACTCATTGATCTCGTAACGTATATGAACGACAGACTAAAGATACTTACTAGTAGCCATCCCTAAGACCACCAAACTTTTCTTGCCCAGCAGTGTCCCAGCAATAAAAGCGGACTTTGCCACAGTTGGTGGTAAAATCCAGCGGATGAACTTCAACACCAATGGTGGCTGCAATGGAAAACAAAATAAGAATCTTGCTACGAGCTGTTTGTAAATGGCTGGAAAAGACACGTCATGTGATACTAACGCTCATATTTCTTCTCAAATTCGCCAGTGAGATGCCTTTTCACAAATGTGGTTTTACCTGTAGAAAACAGAAGGCAATAAGACCTTGGTAGTATAAATCAAATATATAAATACAGCAGTAGCCCAATTTGAGGCCTCCACAGATTCCCCTTGAGCAGATCGAAATGGAAGAAATGTATCGCTATTTACAACTGAGAAGAAAAGGGGCATCCCATTTTACAAAAAGAGGAACATCAATTAAAGCTTAAGTACATTCTCCTAGCAATCCAGATGTAGCCATATCATTGTACTAAAAAGAGGAACATCAAGTAGAGCTTTAATGCACACTGTTAGTGATCTAGATTGTAACTATATCACTAAACAACAGGATTTCCACATAGAACTGGTAGCTAAAATGTTAAATGCCGCCTGAATCAAAGCACTAGTAAAAGTTTGGGACTTTAAAACAACTAGAGCTTCAATGCACTATCTTAGTAATCCAGATTGTACATATAGATGACTAAACCACATAAATTCCACATAGAACTCATAGCTAAAATGTTAAATGTCATCTGCATCACGGTTAGTAAAAGTTTGGGACTAAAAAACAAACTTTTGTTATTTTGAATCAGATCATTTACTCTTTTTATATCACTTGTAAACAATGTGATCCATATGTGCAGCGTTGAACATAAACCAGAATGTAAACCTTCTTGGTTAATTCCTAAACCTATAGGCATCCTTCAGGCTTAAAGAAAACAAAATGTCCAAACAGATCGATGTTCAACAGCTCTTGATAGAAGGCCCACTCATCCAATCAGATCCATGTGCATCAGCTCTTAATAGAAGAGCCAAATAGTCCAATCAGTTGCACGTTAAACAGCTCTTAGTAGGACCTTGGTACTGATAAACAGATTCATGTTCAAAAGACCAATAGAAATTGACAACTACATACTGTTATAGCCGCAGGGAAGAGATCACCATCACCACTCGATAATGCATGGGAAAATATTATCTTACTATCATCACTCGATAGTTCAGTGTCCGTGACATGCATCTAAATCGAAACCGTCAAATCACCAGCAACAAAAAAACAATCCCTGCAAATGTTATGCGAATTCGTTGATACCCCGCCTCCAACATTGGACACCTTACACAAGGGAAAGCTATGAAAACCTACCGAAATCCACCTACAAAAACTACAACACCCGCTTTTTCAATACATGGCCGGATTTAATCGCAATTAAATCATACGTCGCGACATCACGAATCGCTTGCCCAAGCCAATCAGATCTATGAGAACCCACGCCGACCAACCCAACCGATCGCATCCAAAACTTCCAGCACACCGAGAAGAAAAACATACACCATCACATGAAAAATGGGAGAGAAAGGAATCAGAGTAATCACCAGTTCCGCCGTCGCCGACGATGACCAGCTTGAAGCTGGGGTAGTCCACAGTCTGCTGGTTCGGCAATGCCTGAAAACAAACCACGCAAAGTCACAGATCGATCGAGGCAACCACCCTGCGATCACCACGATGCGAAACCGAACGAAATCCCCAAAAAACTAATCGAGGTCGGGTAGCGCGTGCTCACCATTGCCGGTCGTGCGCGAGAGGACGCGCCCCGAGGGAGGCGGAGACGGAGACACCAGGGAGAGAAGGACCTGGAGAATTCGAATGGGACGTCCTGGACGGGAGGGTTCGGGGGCGGAGGAGGGTTTTATACGAGGAGATTGCGTTTTTCTCAGGTTTGATAGATCCTGGGGGAGGGTTTATTAGCTTTGGTTGGACGCAGGGGTCGCGGACCGTTGGATCCCGGCTGCGAGGTGCGGAACAGCGGATCGGGGGCGCCGCTCGCTTTCCTCCTACGCGAGGTTTCCGGCCGTCCGATGCGGGAAGCGCAATTTCGTCCCTCGATTTTTGTACAAGGTCGGTCTCCTCGTGCTCATTCCTTAGTGCCAGGCTGACACGCTCTTGCAGGCTGCCTGGCATTAAGGTGTGGGCTCGGTATTATTGGTATATTTGGTTCGGTATTTACGATATTTAAAAAGTTTGGTATTTATAAAATGGATGCTGAAATTATGTCTAGAAAAATAGCTACCGATACCAAAAATACCGAATTAATTTGGTACGGTATTTCGGTAGATCGAGCAAATAAACAATTAGTTAGTTACATGCGGTAAGGGAAGGCTGCGTCGGGGGACGGCGTTGCCGGGGGATGCCGTCGTCGTCGCCGGGAGAGTCCGTGCCCAGGGAAGCTGGGATGGGGGACACCTCGTTGGGGCTCGCCATGCGGGAGACGTTGCGCCAAGGGAGGGGACGCCGCGCTGGGGGAGGGGACGCCGCGCCGGGGGATGCTTAGGGTTTGTGGGTGGCGGCTAGGTGAAAGTAAGGCAGGGGCGCGGCGGATTTATGGGCCGTGTCCGTGTGCTAGCCGGAAGAGAAGAGGAGGAGGGCAGCTCTTTGCTTCATTGCGCAGCCCACCGTCATTGGTTACAAAGACGGTATATATGGCATTTTGGTTTTCCATGATCAAATACCATACCGATACCATAATACCGAAGTTTCCAAAAACAGATACCGAAGCAAATATCCTATACCGAAAATATCACAATTTTCGGTATTTTCGGTTCGGTACGGTTCGGGATTTCGATATCGGGATTTTTATGCCCACCCCTACATGGCATCGTAGACCTTTTTTTTGTGAGAAGGGTCACATATCAAAAGCGTTGCATTAATGCATCGGACGATGAGTTCCAAAATATCGAACGCAGTTGTAGGTCGTTAAATAAATACTCCATAGTATTTTTAAACAAAAATGTTGCATCAATTTTAAAAAATATATTGCAATACTTCAAAACCAGCTGTTATAAAAGTAATGCCATGCAACATTAAAATAAGTACTTAAATATTATGAAATAAACATTGAAACATTAAGAAATATCTATTGCCACATTTAAATTAGAGCACTGAAACGTTAAAAAATACTTGCAGCAAGATTTGAATTAAATCACTACAACAATGATAAAACAAAGGGAGATGCTACGCATCGGGCGCCCGATGGGCGTCGGACGCCCGCGCGCCAGCTCTCCGCCGTTTTTGTCGTTACCCGTAACTCGCTCCACCGATTTTTTTCAGCCCACATGAGACAACGCGCGCATGCAAGGTGGGACCCACACAGAGATTCTACATGCTGGGGGCCCACATGAGGGACAGAGCATGAGAAAAAGGGGCACCTGCATGTGGGTGGGGCCCACGTAAGGGGCCCACATGAGGGGCAGAGCGTGAGAAAGGGGCATCTGCATGTGAATGGGGCCATGCATGCAGGTGGCAGTTGCTGATTTTTTGTGCACAACATCATGTGGTCAACCGCGCACCAATTTTTCTTCAGAAACATAGTGAAACATGCAGGAACATGTCATGTTTCATCATTTTTGTCTATCATGTTTCATCATCTTTTACCCATGTTTCAACATGTTTGTACATGTTTCTTCATGTTTCACTAAACAAATCTTTTTTGTTTTAACGCTACTAACATCAATGTCATGTTTATTTTTTAAAAAATGCATGTCTGAAAAGCGTCTGAAAATGTGGAGTACGATGGGTCCAATCTTTTTTGTCATTTACCGTGTACATGCTAAAACAAATGACGAAACATGGCAAAACATACACATTCAAACATGTTTCGCTGTTGTACCCCATGCATGTATGCAAAAACACTAAGGATTTGCATGTACGTGTTGTGTGAGAAAAAATCAGCATGCAACAGGACCCACTTGATTAATATTTGGAGAGGAGAGAGGGGGAGTAAAAACGGTGCCGGCCCCTTCTAACAACCCTGCTAAACAGCGACACGGGCTGAAAAGTTGCGGACCGCGGCGTCCGATGGAATCGGGCGCCCGAGCCACAGCAATTCCGTAAAACAAAAGACCGCAATTTTTTTAGTTAGAATGCTAAAACATCGAAAAATAGTTGTTGCAACATATGGATTATAAGAGCATCCCCAGCAGGGCGTCCAAATTTTCCTCTATCGCTACAGTAATCGCTACAGTGCAAATTCCCTCTCACAGCTAGCCAATTCCCTCCTGCTGCTTTTGAAATTTTTTGAAATAGAGGTGCATTTGGGGGGTGTGATGGGGATGCTCTAACACTACAACATTTAAAATTAAACCATTCCAACATTTGACATCTGTGTGTGGGAACAAAAATTTTAGTTGACATCTGTGTGTGGGAACAAAAATTTTAGTAAGGCAAATATGATGTTGCACAACATCAAATGAGTTGTTGCGGTATTTAAAATTAAATGTTGCACAAAAAATATTATAATATTTTGAACCAAAATCTTTCATCAAATTGGACAGGCTTGCAATTTTTAAAAACAAAATGCTTGCAGTGTGCTAACCAAATGTCATGGTATGTTAAACTAATGTGTAGTATTTAAAATAAAAAATTGCACCAAAATCGGATTTGTTGCAATATGTTTAATCAAATGTTGCGGTATATTACAATTAAATGTTGTAGTACGTTAAACAAAAAAATACAATATTTAAAACCAAATGTTGCACCAATTCGAACATATTAAACAAAAAATATTATAGTATGCTATAATCAAATGTTACACAAAAACAAACGAGATGTTTCTGTACTTACATGTTAATATTTCTGGCCAAAATTGGGGATTCATCTTCTTACCAAATCTAGTCATCTTCATTACCAAATCGGGGTGCCTTATTATCCTAATCAGCCGAGGTCCCTTTGTCGATATCGATTCGGCTTAAGCTAGGATGGAGAGGGAGGAAGAAAGAGATGGAGAGATGGGGAAGCTTGAAAGATAAGGAGTACAAAGATTATTGGTGAGACAGGAGGAGGAGGAGGAGGAGATGACTCTAGCAAGCGTTGGCACCGCACCGGTGGCGGGCCTCAACCCCGGGGGCCCACGAAAAAGAACATGTAACATTGGCCGGTAGACAAGAGAGCAAAGGGACAGCGTGCCTTAGGAGATGAATGCATGCCGTGCGTCTCATCCACGTGATGTGGCAAAAAGAGACAGACAGGGTGGGTCCCATTTGTTACGCAACCACCGTTGACCTAGCTCGTCTCTGGCCAATCATGCACGTGGTAGGGGTGGGATTTACCCGACTTGTGAACTAAGCTGAACTCTATCATATGCACTGTATATATATTGGAGAGCTTTTGATCTATTATGTACATGCGATCAAAATAAGCAATAACGATTTTTTCCTTTCGACATCTTTTGTGTTTCTTTTTACTTGCGTATAACCGAAGCCTTTGACTACACCCGGTAGCATGTGTTCGTTCGTTGTCGGTACATAGGTCGACGGTTAGATTCAATTTGCAAAATCTCTAAATCTTCTTCATAGATGCAATTTAGAATTCGCGAATTACATTCAACCTTCTCAATCTTTCCTGAACGAATTAGGGGTTACGACGAAAGACAAAATCTTTCTTGGCCGCATGGGGCGATCGCTCTTGGCATGAACCATGGGTGTCTAGTTTTTTTTAAAAAAACAGTGACCGCATCGCACGTGTGTTTTCAAATAAAGAAATAAAATAATGTAAAAATCATAAAAATCTTAGAGGCCCTGCATGTGTCGACTGGTATACAACCGTCCCACCCCACCCACCCATACATCCTAGGCTTGGTTTTTCTGCATGGGTCGGGGGCGAATTTTTTACTGTACTAGCTTTAATTTAATTCGAAATTAAAAAAATAATTTCCCGTTTAATAAAATTAAAAAATAGCCTCCGGCGCTTCACCGACGGGCGTTAAATTTTAAACGCCGGATGGACGGGAGAGTAATTATATCACGCCTGAATTAATTAGGCGACATATAAATAACGCCCGTCCAAGAGCGTTATTTAAATATCGCCTGCTCAGGCGTTTAATATCAGGCGCTTTGTCCAGTGGCGCTTAATAATTAGCGCCTGTCTGGCGGGCGCTTTATATGCCGATGGCCCCTCCTTGCCTCCTCCTACCACTGCCATCAATTGCCTGGGAAAAATTGGTCGATTAATATGGAGATTGAGAAAGTATGTCGCAATGCTTAGGGTTTTAGGTCGTTTCATACCCTTTCTAGGGCGTTTTCCATTATGTTATTTGATTCCTCCTTTTTTCACATTATCAAATACGGTACCGTTACGACATTATTTGATTAATTTGTTAACTCCGTTCAATTAAGTAGAAAAATAAAAAGAAGTAAATAATAGTAAATTTCGAGATGATGATTAGTTTTTTCTATCGAGCAAATAAACGGTTTATGGTTTTAAAGAACCGGAGATTAAATAATAAAAATTTGGATTACATAATACAAACAATGGCACGATGATGCATAAAACAATCTAGCATAGTAGTGCATCATAACTAAACCTACATGCCTTAGGAGATTAAAAGCATAGTTGTCATACACGATAATAATACTCTTGGGTGCGTGGGGGTATTTTCCTTCGCAAACGCACTAGGTCCCGCTTCCACGAGTTCAATTGCGATGTGTTTTTCCATAATAGGAAATTTGAAGGCATTTTGGCATTCGAAATTTGTTTAGGCAAACAAAGAAAAAATTAAATCGTTGCACCATTTTTACGTTCTTATTGCTTGCAAGGCTTGCTGCAGTGTCTGACGGAACCTCGTCATCGGCGTTAAGCGTTGCACATGCAGTCGGCGTGGGCAAAATAACACAAACAACATAATAACAACACGATATGTATATGTTACATAGTAGCGGTGCTAACAACACACAAAAGGTATGGACTAACAAAGATCCTACGGACGCCTCTTAGGCTTCACGCCTAGCAGAACCATCACCGAGACTTGCGCGCACGTCCGAGCCGTAGACGAAAAAGTGAAGCGATCCGGGCCCCAACGTCCCGCCGCGGTCGAGGTCGGTGCAGCGTCGCATGCTCGCAGCGACGGCAATTGCGAGACGACGGGGTGCCTCGGACAACCGTGGACGGCCCTATCTCCGGTGACTCGAAGAAGTAGTCCGAGTACTCTGATGCGCGGTGGCTCGACGAGAGGGTCAGTAATGCATCTCGTGCAAGATCTGGCTGTCCCAAGTCGATCTGACGCAGGAGCGCAATGTATTTGTTTGTAAGCATCATCACATATGCGACTATGAACAATATAAACAGGACAACTAACCATCAAATGAGGGCGCAGTAGGTGGCCTCAACGACCCGTGAAGCGTAGAGGCCGTCTGCGTGGACGACCCCGGCACGTCGACAGTAGGACGGAGTGGGCCGCAAAACCCTCCGGACGACCCGAGCACGTCCTGAGGGGGCCGGAAAGACGGCTGAAACCCTCCGGACGACTCGGGCACGTCCTGAGGGGGCATGAACGACGCCTGAAACCCTCCGGACGACCCGGGCACGTCCTGAGGGGCGGAAGACCCACGAAGGCAACCGATGCCTCGGACACTCGGTCTTTGGAGCCCGAGGAAGTCGGTATCGCGACGCGACGTATATTTCATTATTATGATTCATATGTGCATGTTGAAGGGAAAAAATAATTTTGCATTACTATACCGGAAAACGGGGGTCTGGGGGCCGCTGTAGGTACAGGAGCGACGCCGCCTGGATCGGCGCAACAGGACGTCAGCCGAATAGCTCGCGTGGTCTTCGTAAATCCTCCCGAAGGTGTCAAAGACCTCGCTTCGCCGTCATCGAATACCCACAATGCGCTCCATGGCATGCCGTGCTTCTATGTTGGACCGTCGACGAGGTCTTGTTTGTTGAACAATGATCCAAAACATGACATCCCATACAAATGTAAGTTTTATGATCTGACGACAAACTAATAATTATCCGTGCGAGATAGAAAGGTTACCGCTGATATGCGACTGTCGGTGGTGCCGAGGGTGCGGTCGGAGACGCTAGCTACGCGCACGATCTCCTCAGAGGCGTGTATCCGACACGAGTGCGTGTAGCGGTACGCATACCACCGTGATATCTGGCGTCGTCGTCTTTGTCGTCGTACTCCGGTCCTCATCGACGAGATCCTCCATGGCAAGTTTCCTTGCTTCCACCCATGGGACCATCGTAGGACCCCAAATAGCGCCGGCACTCTAGCCTCGTCTGGTGACCCTACATCATTATTAAATCCTTAGACCATGCCACTATCAAATAATCAACAATTGTAAAGAAAATATGTGTATCGAACGTACTGGTGAACGTGACGAGGAACGGTGTGCACGACTAGTAGGGGAAACTGCTGTAGGAGCCCGAACTGACGCATCACCCTGTGCGGTGAGTACTCCTCGACAAAGATGTCGAAGAGTACTGGCTTCCTCGTAAGCCAGTACTCGGAGTCACGTGTACAGAGCGACGACAGGCCAAGAGGTGCACGAGCCTCGACGAGGTCGTGCCGGTAGGGCGTCCACTCGAAGTCGTGGTCCTGCAGCTCGTCCATCATCCGGACGTAGTCCGGGTAGTCCCTGTGGGGCGTGACGTGAGCCCACGTCGGCTGCAAAATTGGTAAAATTGTGAAATTATAGCATTTCAATAAGATTTACTCGGACAAATCGAAAGTGTGGTTATTTCATTACCCGTCGGCGAAACCACAGAAACCCCATCGTAGGCCTATCCTCCTCGGTCTCGTGGTAGTAAACGCCGCCGTACACACTGTGATCCATGAGTGGTCGACCGACGGCGATCCTCTCATACGACCACAATCAAGCAAGCGGCGATGGGCGACAGGATCAACGGCTCCGCCTCCTCCGTCTTGTAGACGCAATCGCCTGAGCCCTCAGAGGTAGCCGCAAGCACCGCAGAGGCCCAATCAGACTGTGGTACTGGTCTCCCTGCGAAGTCGGCGATCGCTGCTACAGTCGGAAGAAGAAACTTGTCCATCAGATTCCCAGGGCGTGTTGCAAAACAACACGCATCAACAGCCAAAGCAGGTAAGCCTCGAGGTGTCTAGACACCGTAGCCTCGTCTGCCTCCGGGTGGATGGTCTCCGCCTGTTGAAAAGTTTCAAAATGTATTATGCATGACGTTATTTGGTTAAAAAATATAATTTTCAATTTTCTTACCGTAAACTGTAGTATCCACCTCTTCGTTGGCCCGTGCGTCTCCGAATTTGGAATGGGCCTGTAGTTCGGGGAACCCGGTCGCCGCTGGATATTCGCGTACCGGGCCATCAGCTCAGCCCGCCAAAGTGGCGACACGTCCACAGCCACCACTGGGTCACCCGCACAGGGAAGTCCTAGTATATAGGACACATCCTGTAGGGTGGGGGCGACCTCACCACAGGGCAGGTGGAAGGTGTGGGTCTCTGGTCTCCACCGGTCGACGAGAGCTGCAAGCAGAGACCGGTCGAAGCAGAACCGCGTCTGCTGAAGCCGACGCGGAACGACCTGTCGCTCCTCCAGGGCTGTCGCCTCCAGCATCCGGCACACTGGAAGCAAGCCGGCAAGGCGTAACCTGCATGTTCATAATAAATAAGATGTCGTAATCTTTCATTGAGGAATATACAATTTTTATGTTCTCACCTGTGAACCCAACGGGCGTCGACAGTCAGCAGCTCCTTCGGTACTCTAGGACGAAAATTTGGAGTCGACGCCCTCAACAACACTCTGCTGATCGATGCCTTAGATCCACAAATGGATCAAAAGACGATCGACTGCTGTCCGCCACCCTCGTCCGCCATGTCAAGCACACGAAATGTACGGATCAATGTAAAAAGTAATTACGGATTATCATACCTCAAAATAGCAAAGATTCCTCATTTTATGTAGTACATGTCTGCGATGAATATAGCATTATTGCAATACATGGTACGAAGTAAATATAGCAAAGATTCCTCATCGTATATACTACATGTTCTGCGGCGAATATAGCGATATTACAATACATGGTACAAGTACAAGCGAAATGTTATGTCGTTATTACATGACATCCACGAATATAAATATTACAAATTTCGCGCATTACATTACATGTCCAATCAGCGGAAAGGGCGTCGACCGTCGTGTCGACCACAAGGTCCACCTCCAAATCATGCATTCCACCACCGATTCTTACGGTTGACGACGTGTGACCGACCTCATTGCACTGCATATCTTCAAGGGACGCCTCGCCTCCGATCGATCCATGTCATTTCAATACGTCGATGCACTCGGCGTCCTAAGTTGCATTTCAGCATGTTCCTATCGAGGACATGCCTACGCTTACGTCGGTGGATCGGTGAATGACCCGTATATACCGTACCCATATATCTCAAAGATGCCAAGTGTGCGATAGCTTCTTTCTGTAATTTGGGAAACATAATTGTACGTTGATCGATTTGTCATCGATGCCGCCGCAAGTACATGAGAGCAAGGCTTATGTAAAAGTTTCGCCTTTACAGAACACTTGCATTGATCATCGGCAGAATGCACTCTGTCTGCTCCTCCGCGTTTCGCCCAAGCCGAGCCCTATCCATGCGATGAACTTCATACCTCGGCCGTCCGCACCCATTGCGTGAGGTGAGTGTAGTGCGCCTTCTTAACCTTTTCAATGATGTACTTTGTCACAACCCCGAAAAGAACAACCGATTGTCGACATGACAATTGAGGCCGCCGATACCGGTCCATGAAATACTTGCAAGTTCGGTGCGTAATCCTCGACAATTGCTACGAGCGGCGGTTCTCGTCCTCTCATGACCCGCTTGTATACCTCCGCCAAGTTTGTCGTCATGATTCCGTACCTACGGCCTTCTGAATCATACAGCAATGCCCACTTCTCTTTCGGACAGTCTTCAATCCATTCAGAAAAGTTTGTAATTCTTCTGTTTCTCACGTTCCCAGCCTCCCTAGTATGCTTCGTAGTCAGCTCATCCAACGTCTGCCAAAGCCGATTGAACTTACGCTGCTGATTTTGCTTACACAAACGCTAAATGATTCATTAAGTGCTTACTCTTGAACGGCTAAAAAATTGGCACCCATGTGTCTCATGCACCACCGGTATGAATGTCCGCCAATCGAGCGACTCGATAGTCTGACCCAAACTTAATTTCTTCGATCGCCGCCAACAACCCAAGATGTCTATCATGAATGATACAAACATCTGGTCTGCCAACAACAACCGCATGCTTCACCCTCTCTAAGAACCAGTACCAGCTCTCAGTATTCTCACCTTCCACGAAAGCAAATGCCACCGGCAGAATCTGATTGTTGCCGTCAACGGCAATTGCAGTTAGGATTTGACCCTTATACTTGCCAGTTAGGAATGTTCCGTCAACACATAGAACTGGAGGACAATTTTGAAATCCCCTAATGCACTGCCTCAAAGTAAAGAAAACCCGCTGCAGAATGAACTTTCCAATATCATCGCCCTGTGCCTCCACGTCTTTGTAATCATAATATGTCCCCACATTTCTCTTAACTATGGCCGCCAACAGGGATGACATATTTGCATAAGATGCTTCATATGTCCCAAATCTCATCTCTAATGCCTTTTGCTTTGCCCTCCAAGCAGTTGCATACGAAATGGTGTCTTGAAATTGTTCCTCCATGGCTCGAATGATAGACCGAGGCTCGTAATTCACGTTCTCGCTATTTGATTCGCATTATCTGCGCAACCATTGTCGATGTTAGATTTACGTGCTACATCTTACATCACCACCGTACAATTGTGCTCCTCACTATTGAACAAACCCGAGATTCTACCCACTTTCCTTTAAAGGCATGCACACGCCAAGGACAACCGGGGACAACACACATCACATCGTACACACTTCGCTAGACTTCACAACCACGAATTCTCTCATAAGTGATAATGCCCAAATCTTCACGGTATCGGCAATTCTTCCTTCGAGGGTATGTCGCTCCTTGTGTCACCTCGTTCTGGTGGTATTCCCAGGCTGTTTGAGTGCCTTCTCGGATAGATAGCTCTGCAAAGTTCGATGAGTTCCACTCGACCGGCACGACATTTTGAAACCCACCGGAACTCTCATCGTCTGACACATCTTCCTCAGGGACTTGCTCATGCTCGGCATCCTCGGCCTCCATCTCCGCAACTATAGCTTCAATATGCTCCCCCTCATCTGCGGCACCTGTTGGTTCCTCTGTTGTTTGTTGCTCACTTGATCCCTCTCCTGCCTCCTCCAGCTCCTCCACCTCTTCCTGCACCACATGCTCAGTGTCGTCACCATCTTCCTGCACCTCTTCCTGCAGTGCTCCTTCGATAGGTTCATGCAACGTTTCTGCATTTTGTTCCCTACATTTCGCCTGAACAAAAAGTGCTAGTGGCAGTCCTCGTTCAGTGGCGATCTCGACATAATGCCTCCATCCTCGGGTTGCCTTTATCGGTAGCAACTCCCAATAAAGTCTTTCCGTTGAGCGGCTAGCAACAAATACGATATCCGCACCATATTCTTGAGTTAATTTTGAACGTCCTTAACGACCAATTTTCAAGCCACCGCTAACGTTCTCTCCGTGGGTCTAGATATCCCCAACATCACCGATGGAGCGAAGATAAGTCTACCCGTTTGGACCAAAATTGATATCCCTTGTCCGTAATAAACATTAAAATATTTTACATGCGCCATTCACCACAGTAAATAAAAGCCATGAACTACTAATAAATTTTCTTTACTTAGTACTCACAAAAACATCTTAAACATTTATCGCTTTTAATCCTTTGTACTATGCATTAAACCTCGTGCATTATACTTCATATAAAACGAGCTCTACTACTACCCTAACGATGATCTACACATGTTCTCGAATTTATAAACCCTAATCAGAACTGTAAAAAAAATAAATATACGCACTAAATCAACGTATTACCCTACCTTATAACCCTAGTTATAACACTAAATATAGTCTATAATATACCGCACATAGTCTATAATAAATCCTAAAACTAATTTACATATGTCATACAAAAACCATATCGAATATTATCCTAATTTAAACCTCTAAATCAAATGTACGTAAAATATTACGAAATTACGAATATTATCCTAATTTTTATTGGAACCTAATCGCTAAACTAAATATTCAATTTATCATATTGCTAACCTACCTTGTTTTCAAATATTACGAAATAATAATACAAAAGAGTTTAAAATTACCTTTTCTTTTTCTCCTCTTCTCCTCTCTTTTCCTCTCCTCCTCCTCCTCCTCTCCTCCCTCTCTTTCTCCTCTCCTCTCCTCTCTTTCTCTGCCGCTGTGGGGGAATGAATCTTGTCTTCCATCCAGTAGCATGGCCTTGAGGTTAAGCGCGATTTAGCGCCATCCAATGAGCGATTTATTCACACAGATTAAACGCCCGATTTAACGGGCGGTTTTTATGCGACAGGGAATAAAACGCCCGACGAACGGGCGATTATTGCCGCTACGGGACCATGAGCCGTTGGATGTATTAAACGCCCGTTGGTTCGGCGTTAATAACTATGCGGTTTTATAAACGCTCGTTGAATGGGCGATTAATATATAGCGCCTGCTCAGCGGGCGCCGGGAGGCTATTTTTTTAATTTTATTAAACGGAAAATTATTTGTTAATTTCGAATTAAATTAAAGTCAGAACAATATTTAATTCGGTCGGGGGCGCATAGCGATGGGCTGGATTTGGGCCGGAACACTTACGCAGTTTTGAGCATTCTAGGCCTTTCTTACGCGGGCTCATGTCACAATGGCGAGGTTTGGTGGTACATATATGGACCGCGTACGCCGCAAGCATCGGTTGCAGCATCGGGAGTTCGGGACGACGGCATGACATGGTCACATGGCATCGCTCAATCATCTGTTTTGGATCGGCTCTAGCATCTAAGCATAAGGTACTGGCTAGGCTCCACACGACCTTATATATATATTCGGTTATACTCTATACGATGCATACGTACGCCCGTGCTACGTAGTCATCATTTTGGCCCATCGGATAAGCTGACGCGCTAGCCCTGTGGAGACCGTTATGTCCCCGCGGTCACTCTACGTTCCTACCCATGCCGTTGGCCTATTTGGTTAATGTCACACTTTGTCTAACGTAACCTTAGACGAGTGTGGCAGCTGGCAAGCCACACTTTTGTGGCGAAAAAATCAGCGCCATAACATGTCAAAAAAATTAGTCTATAAAAAGTGGGTTCAATGGCTAAAAAAGTATAACAAGCACTATAGGAATCGCAGCAAATCTCGACGGTCTAATTTATTCTCGACGGCCAAATATTAGCCGTCGATATTAGTTTCCTAATGTCGACGGCCACCTAAGAGCCGTCGTGAGACAGTTTTTCTCGACGGCCACAAGAGAGCCGTCGAGAAAAGGTCCCCCGGGCTCCCGCTCACCCCATTTCCTGGCTTTTGCGGTGGCGGGAAAACCTTTATCTCGACGGCTACAAATACGCCGTCGAGAATAATTATGGGCCGGCCCATGGAAACCTCGATACATGATATTGTATCGACGGCCTGTATTCGACCGTCGAGACAGAGGGACTCCTAGAGACGACCCCAGGCTTACTTGGCTGGCCCATTTGATGTTTTCATGATTTTAACTTTTGTTTAATTATTTGCAGACAAGTTTTCTTTCTTTTTAAATTTTCCAAAAAGATTTGAAATTTGTAAAAATAGGTGAAAAAATTTTAGTTGTCCATAAAAAAAACTTAAAAATTAAATAATTTTTTTTGCAAAATATGTACATATTTCATGTTTGCATGTTATGTGTTGTACAATATATATGTATATATATGTGTATTTTTCATATTATTAAATTATAATTATATGCAAAATATTGTAATTACTGACATTATAGTGCAATGATATTTATATAAAGGTTTTTGGATCCAATGGTGATTTATTAAAAAAAATTGTGCACATGTTAGATGTATTTCGTACAACTCTATACAACCTTCGATAAATCATTAGACGATATGGTCCCCTACGTGTACGGTAGTTACCCAGCTCCTCCAGGCACCTATGTTGGCCAGGGCGGCTGCCCTGGACAGACGGCACCACCGGGCACCTACGGGACCCAGCCGACCTACGTCCCCACCCCCAACTACCCGAACGTCGAGCGTCCTTGGTTCCGTGATCCAGCGGTAAGTCACATATGTCAAATCCATACACTATCGCATAGTACAAAAAAGGTCAACGAACTAATTGAAAAAACTCGCAGGGTTCGGGTTCTGCCATGTCTACGCCTCCGTCCTTTGTGCCACATCCTCAGGACGACGCGCCGCAGGGTGAGGACGCCTTTGGGAACATGGCCGCCAACCTCGCGGAGCAGCTCTTCGGCACCCTACCACGACAGCCGTGATATTGTGATTATTATTGTTATGTTCATGTTGTCATTGTGATGTTTGCCACATTTAGATTGTGATGTTGATATGTTTGGACATATGGTATTACTTTGTGGTATATTGAAAATTGCCGTATCGGAGATATAAATGTGTATTTGTGAAATTGTGGGAAATTTAAATGTGCGGGTTTTTGGGTATGCACGAGTTGCGTATTCTTTCTCTTTGAGTCTTGATGCAAGAGTATAAAATTATTGTGATTTTTAGAAATTTGTAAAAATCTTTTTTATGGTCCACAATTATTCTCGACGGCTAGGCTCTGGCCGTCGAGATAAGCGTACATGGGCCCACATGTCACCGCAGGCTACGGTCGGGTCCAGCTGGAGACACACTACACAATCTCGACTGCTTTCGAGACAGGTTCATTGGGCCGGGCCAGCGTCCTGCTCGGCCTGCCAAGGATTTGTCTCGACGGCTTTTAGCCGTCGAGAACAGTGCTGCGGAGGGTCGTGCCTGGTATTCATTTTATTTACGACGGCTGGTCCTTAGCCGTCGATATAGGTTCTCTCGACGGCTAGGCCGTCGAGATAGGTCTTCTCTCTCGACCACTCTATCTCGACGGCCAAATCTCGACGGCCGGCCGTCGATATTAATCTGTCTCGACGGTTTTTTAACTTTTCTTGACGGCTTTGGCCGTCGAGATTTGCCGCGATTCCTGTGGTGAAGACACAATAATGGGACGAACCAAACACTAGCCATAAAAACTCTTAACGTGTCTAACCTTAGTTGTGAGATTTGACAGCAAACCAAACATGCCATAGTGGATGTCAACTACGCATCCATATATGTAAGAGGCTAAGAGCTTCTGTTTGTGCTGTAGTAGGGGACACCCACCCCCACGAATCAAGGAGAGAGGAGAACCAGCCTATGAAGGCGAAGGAGAGACATAACCAAGGGGAGCCTTACTCCCCCATGCGAAGCAACGGCGGACTAGAGGAGACCGTACTCCAAAGAGGAGCTTCGCTTCTCTCGGGCGAAGCAACGGCGGACCAGAGGAGCGACCACCCCCAGGGGGCCTCGTGGACCCTCTTAGGGGCGAGGCGGAGCACATCAGGAAGTACTCCATTCGAGACCAGGAGAGCCCAAGTCCAAGTCACGAAGCGAAGACGGTTGTGTGGGAGCCAAGAAGGCTAGGAGACAGCAAGTATGGACTGCCATAGTCGCCACTAATCGTATCGCATGTCAGGGAGATATGACAGTTGACTGTAACAACCATCATCAGGTGGCAGAGGGATCAGGGTTCGTTGTAACAACTGGGTCCCCTTTGTAATCTCTCTTCTATATATCCCTGCTTTAGGTAGAAAAGTGAGGGCAATTAAGTCTAAACCTAGGCCCCGGAAGTGTTTTTTCCTTCGGTACCCCCTGGTATAAGGGCAGGTTAGGGTCTACGAGATCTTTTCCTAGCTTTACCCCTTTTACCCCCACGTGATTCCTTCGGCGAAGGGTTGTAACAGAACAATGTAATTTGGCCCCTCCACTATAAATAGGGGGGCCTCATCAGCAATAAAGGACAAGCGACAATTCTCTACAGGATAGCCATCTAGTTTGTTCAGCTTCCCTGAGCTGCTTCGCGAAGCACGTCGCACTGCTTCGCGGGGTAGCCCCATAAATATGTTGTCTGGCTCAGGCCACCGATAGTTTGCATGGTTAGCTACATGCATACATCACCAGAGCCTTAGCCATGATACCTGTCGGTGGCCCGAGCCAAACAACGAATTTATGAGGGGCTACTCTGCGAAGCAGCGTATCGTGCTTTGCGCAGCAGTTCAGGGAAGCTGAACAGTCTCAAAGTGGCTATCCTGTGAGAAATTGTAGCATGTCCTTTATTATTGGTGGGCCCCCTATTTATAGTGGGGGATCAAATTACATCGTTCCGTTACAACCCCTTGCCAAGGGAATCACGCGGGGTAAAAGAGAGATTATAAGGGGATCAGGTTGTTACAACAAACCTTGATCCCTCTGCCACCGGACGATGATTGTTACAACCAGCTGTCATATCTTCCTGACACGCGATACGATTCCTAACGACTGTGGTAGGTCTTACTTGCTGTCCCCTTGCCTTCTTGGCTCCCATGCAACCGTCTTTCGCTTTGCGACTTGGACTTAGGCTCTCCAGGCCTCGAGTGGAGTGCTTCCTGATATGCTTCGCTTAACCCGGGGGGAAGCGAAGCTCCCCTTTGGGTACGCCCCCCGGTCCGCCGTTGCTTCGCTTGGAGGGAGCGAGGCTCTCCTTAGTCACGCTTCTCCTCCACCTTCGTAGGTTGGTTCGCTTCTCTCACTGATTCGTAGGGGGTGGGTGTCCCCTACTACAACAATACCGTTGTAGGCAGCGGACGCCCATGGTCATGTCGTTCATGATCATTTCACGTGCATCATCGACAACATATGGCAATGCTCGACATGCCACCTCACTGCCATCCATGTTTTTGCATGTGTCGCTATGCTAGGCCTGCCCTAGTCGATTACAACACCACCACGTCTAGAGCTGTAAATTGCGTTGTGCTGACCTAGTCCGGTCATCTCTTCGGGTCATGTTGGGCCAATCTAGACAACCGAAAGGAAGGCCCTGGCTCAAATGCATGGTGGGCTGTTGTCGGGTCGGGCCAACCCGAGCCTAGCACGCGGGAGAAAGCAGTGAGCTTTTTTTTTTTTTTTTTACAAATTCGTACATCAATGAAAAAGTTATTTGCGTGAAAAAGATACATATTGAAATTCTCTACAGCTTTCGTGTAGAATGAAAAATCATATGAGCATGGAAGGAGCATGAAAAATTCAAATTACCGAGAGACATTGTGCCAACCAAAAAATAAGTCAATTACTAAATATTTTTTATATAAATTCATATGTTTCTCAAATGAAAATGTTGTTTACATAAAAAAGATACGCCTCGAAATTCTACACAACTTTTATATAGAATATAAATTCATACAAACATGAAAATACCACTAAAACATAAAATACACACTCGTGCTTCAATTCAAGTTGGCCGACCCGAGCATGGCCCATATAGTCGTGCCGTGTCGTGCGACCCATTGTGTTTGGTTTCTAGGCTTGGCCCAGACCACCATTTAGGTCGTGCCAGCTCGGCCCATTTTTTTTTTTTTGTGTCGTGTTGTGCTTTAGGTCTTAACTTTCATGCTATGCTTGGGCTAGCCTGTTTGAGCCCGACCTAATTTACATGTCTAGCCATATCCGTAACGTCACCCCTAATCTAAATTCACTTATAGTGCATATCTAAGGTCCACCCTTGTATAGTTGTAATTCCCATAACTTCACCTAAAAAGGTTAACATGAGGTACGTCTTATGCTTGGCCCCACCTAACATTTTTATATGCTAGCTAACCCTCTCTAAACTAGCTAGCAAGATGGTATCAAATAGACACACAAGCCTCACATATCAATGGACAGGGTATTATGCTTACTCTCTTATTACGTTAACACTCTTGACAACACACATCTCATACACATCAGTCCCCACACACGACTATGTGTCATTTGCCTGTGTTCATTAAGCCCACACAACTATATATAGTTGGTGCTCTAATACATGTATATAGCACGCTGACCTAAATTTGCTTATAGCCTAGTAACGCATAGCACTATTGTTGGGCTCTCGCCCTCGCTTTGTACAACTTGGGTGCTACACTACACAATTTTTTTTTTAGGAAAAGACAGGAGAACTGGCTTGAATTAATTCAAGCAACTGACTTGCGTCACATCTCAAATATATGTAGTTTCTCATGACCATCATCATTCAATATATATCCCATGTGTTGTGAACGTCCTGTTCAATTTTTTTTTTTACAGTGCCTTCTCTTATATATAAGCTGCATCCTAACGGACACCATGTGGTTCAACACGCATGCACCAATCAATTTATTCATAAAAAACTCGAACTAATATAAGCAACAACCTAGCTAGCTAGCTAGCTAGCTCTGATGACCCTTATGCATCTCTTCACCGTGCCTCAAGCCCTTAACCAAACAGCTTTTAGCCTGAGACATGAATATGCACTGTGTAAATGGTGGCTAGCTAGTCCAACGAGTACACGTTGGGGGTTGATCCGCAAGTCTATCATAGAGAACCAAATAGGTGTTAGCTAGCTATAGTGGCAGATAGGTCACATCAGAACTGCATTTACAGACAGTAACGCACGCGCACTAAGCCGGCCGGCCCCTCGCGAACATTTGACACCGGCCGCGGCGGCAATCAGCCAGATCGAGATGGCGATCGCCGGATCGCGCTAGCTGTGCGTGCGATGGGCAGGTCTTTAGTCATGTACTGATGTACTGCATGTAGCATCGATCTGGGGCAAGGGGCCGCGATCATTGAGCCATGGGAAGACCCCATGGCGGCCAAACGACCAACGGAAAACGACCGCCGTAGCAGGGAGAAGACACGCCCTTGTGACGTTGAACTGTTGATACCCCCACGATCGTATGCCACCACAGGAGGCCGACGAGGACCCAGAGGCCAGAGCAGTACAGCGGCATGCGTCCGGGTCGAGAGATCGAGAGATCTTGGACGTGACCGCCAAGGGCAGGCGTGCGTGCGAGCGCCCGTGCCTCGAGGGTGTGTCGAGCTGTGGACGCGGTCGCTCGCGCGCTGCACGCACGGTGGAGGGGCCTATCGTTGAAAGTTAATTTGGGGGCGCGCGCCGAGGACGAGGCCGTGGCCTGGCCGGAGCGGGGCGACGGCGCGCGCGCCCACACCTAGGGATGGCAATGGGTCTGGATCCTTCGGGTCCAGGCTCTATGGACCCAGACCCACGGGTCCAATCTTGAACCCAGACCTAGACCTTTCGGATCCTGAGGCTGTTCGCCTGGCAGTGGATGACGGGAGAGAGCTGACCAGCACTGGGAACATCGACCAGCTTCGTAAGTTCCTCGTGTAGGTCTTTCGTTTCCTAGCTTCGCGCTTTTTCTCAAACTTCGCGCCTTAGTTCGTTCAAGTCTCTCGGGCTGCCATGTAAAGTTCAACCCATTAAACGGTGAATGTTCGCGGCCCCCTGCGGCCCTTCTCACCACTCGTCTTCTCAGACTACCTTGCTCTCTGGTAACACTTGATGGCTGCCCGGTCTTGCGAACTCTTGGCTCCGCAATTTTAAGGGTTTTCCCTGCCCGTATCTGGTTTCAACAAGTTTCTAAACTCAGAGTTGCGTAACACGGCATCCAGCCTCGCGGCTAAGCCTGCTCTCGTAAGCCCTCCGCGGCAGAGGCACTTTCCTTATTCGGTTACCTTCGGAATCGCCTAACTTACGTTAACGAGCAGTTCTTGAAACGAGTCGATCAGGATATAGGTGTCGCTCTAACTCTCTACGCACGTGCTTGAAGTCGCAAGTTCAGGTCTTCATGCATCGTCCGTACCGGGGGCTAGGGCGTCGTTCTTTCTCTTGTGCACTTGTTCGAGTTCGCAAACTCAAGTCCTCGAGCAGCTGCACAACGGGGGCTGGGAGTTAGGCTAAGCGTTCTACCGGTTTTTCTTAAAACTTTCTAGCGCTTGTCGCTTTGCTCTTGGTTTCTGTTCGTCCTTGTCTTTTCTCGCTTTTTTTGCGTGAAAAGTCGCTTTCGAAAGCTGCTCGGTCGACTCTCGCTCTGATTCAAGCGTTGCTCGGCGGTCTTGAGTCGCTCGCCGGCTCCTCGAAGGACTACCTCTCCTCGGTCGATTGGGACTTGAGCTGAATTTCGGCAACCCCGGTACGTTTTCAGTTTTTCAGTTCCTTTCCTTAGCGTTGGTTTTCCAAAACCTCGTTGGTCTTTCGCTCCCGTAGCACTCCCCGCGTACTAGCATGTCTTTTTATCTGGCGACGACCTATATGGCTCCGGTTAACCAAAGCGGTGCACCACCGAGGGAGTTTCTGCCCACCGTAAGCTGATTCTCATCGCAACGGGCATGCCCACCGTAAGCCGATTCTCATCGCAACGGACACTTCTAGCGCTGGTTCCGCATTCGCCGAGGTGACACCAATGCTGCACGGGTCCATGCCCGGATAAGATTTCGCCTCGCACGTTTTGCCTGCGGCTAAGGTCCCGATCACCTTCCCTGGTTAGCGGTCTTAGCCACAGCGGGGCTGCACTTGCCCGCACACGTCTTCTTTATCCATACTACGCCCTTCCTGGCACGGTAATCCGGAGCAATGCACCACCAACGGAGTCCTGCCCACCATAAGCCGATTCTCATCGCAACGGGCACTCCTGGCGTCGGTTCCGCATTCGCCGAGGTGACACTAACGCTATCAAGGGACGTACCCGGAAAAAATTATGTCTTGTGCGGGTAGGTCGTCTTTTGCGTGTTTTCCAAAACTCGCTTTGCTCTTTTTAGAGCTTGTTCTTGCTCTCTTTTTTCCCTTGCTGGCTGGTTTCTTGTTTGTCTTATGCAGGAAATACAGGAACGGGGAACATCAGACTCCGGTGATGGTCGCGGCGAGGTTCCAGGCTTCCCCACCGAAACCAATGTCTGCATCCCTCTCTTCTCGGGTTTGCTCCGCGCATGTCCGGGGACTGATTCACTTCACCCGCGTATGATTTCTTGCCTATTGCCCGGCACTGACCTTCACAGTTCGGCTAGGTCAATGTAGTGCGCCACCAACGGAGTCCTGCCCACCGTAAGCCGATTCTCATCGCAACGGGCATGCCCATCGTAAGCCGATTCTCATCGCAACGGGCACTCCAAGCGTCGGTTCTGTACTTGCCAAGACAACGCTATCACTGTCGCAAGGAATACGTCATGGGTAAAGCGTTGATTTCACACGTTCTCTTGCGGCTCTGACTGCATCGGGTTGTGATTCACCTCGCACCGGGCAGCTCTTCGCCCGGAGTGCAGGCTCCTACCGGGTACGTCTTCGCCTAGTCGTACTTTCTGGTTCCTTTAACGAGCTCCGTGCTCGGGGACTAGATCGCCTTACTTGGTTCCTTTGACGAGCTCTACGCTCGGGGACTGGGTCACCTTTCCCATTCGTATGCATTGTCTGCTTCTAGCACACGATCTACGTCTGGAGGCGCATCACCTTCGCTCCAGAGCATAACGTTTACTCGAGAGCGCAATCTCTATTTCCTCGAGTAAGCTCTAGCCCGAGAGATGATTCCCCTATCTTTTCCTAGGCATCTGAATGCCTGGATGCAGCAGCACGAGTCCGTCTCGCGACTTGCTATGTTCATTCTTCCGGAAGATCTGATCTTACCGGATGCGGTGGTACGCTCTTCACTACCAAGAATCCAATCCCTCCTTGATGACGTTCAGCCTCAAAGAGATGATTCACCTCACTTCTTCCGATTTACGATCAAGGGCCGGGTACTCGCTTTCGGACAGATGTCGTTCCCTGTTCGACGCAACAGAGTTGCTCGGCGCCGGACGGGTTTGTTCGGTCCCGAACAAGTATTGTTCGGTTGAACCATAACCTGTTCGGTCGTCTGTTGCACGTCTTTGTAGCAGTAAAATTTCCCTCTTCGTGACTTGGAGTCTCAAGAGGAAGACCCCACTCTAGTGAGTCCTTCCACTTGAGTCTCGGGGGCTAGCTGTCGGGGATAAAATCACGGCCCATTGCCATGGCCCACTCTCTGACGGCCCACTCGAACAGCCTACCAGGGCCCAGCTCCCTGGAAGGTTCTATCAGGCCCATATGCATCCTGCCGAACAGCTTCCTGACTGGCACGGTGCGTAATGGCCTAGGATTCCTATTTGAGTCCGACTCGAACAAGAGTTCTGCACGGCTACGTGAAGATACGGACGTTGGTTTCCCGGATTGGACTAGGAGTCGTGATCCTCAAGATTAGGAGATTACCTTTATCTACCGTAGGTTGTATTTGGCATGTATGAGTTCGTTATGATCTCGTGGTTAGCTGCCCGATATTCCTCGAGAATCGGTTTGTTCAGATTATATAAACAGGCCCCTATGGCGCTTAGAGGACCCCGACCCTTAGCGTATAGATTTTCGATACTACTTGCCGAGACCTGCCGATCTCGACCGAAGTTCCACCTTGTAATCCTCTTTGATATAAAGAAAGGTCGGACGAGGGCTATTATCTCTCCCGAGAGGCCCGAACCAGATAAAACCCCCATCTCCTGTTAGTTCTTTGTTAGTGGTTGTTCGGCGTGTCTCCTATCTCCTCTTTGAAGAACCTTGGTTGACTTGGGTCGATATCCCAACCGTCGACAAGACCCAAAACTATAATGGGTCCAAGTCGCACCTGCACCTGCACCGGACCGGACCTGCACTCCAAAAATTTATAAAAACACAAAATACCATTCCTTAATCAGCAGCAAATATACAATACAATTATGTCACATATGTAGTAATTAGTAGCATTTCAAGAGCAATTAATCACAAGGGGTTGGGCACTTGGGGTGGTCGGCCTTGCCAGCAGGCTTGGGCCGACGGTGGAGTGACCGATGCTAGTCCCCACATGTCGAGGTACAAGACGGTGCTGGTCTGATACCCACGGGTCTAAAGTGAGACCTGCACCGGACCCGGACCTGCACTTGACCCGAAGCTTATACCCATGGGTCCATTTTTGGACCCAGACCCGGACCCATCGGGTAGGGTACCCACGGGTACCCGGACCCATGGGTATTTCTGCCATCCCTACCCACACCATGTGTGCAGTGTGCGTGTGGACCGAGAGCTACCAGCAGCTACGTGCTTGCGCTTGCGAGTCTCCATGCAACTACCGCTCTGATGCTAACATGGCGTGGACCTTGCGGGGCGGCGCGCGGGCGCGGCTTTTGTGTGTTTTTTTCCCCTCCATGAAGAAAGAGTTGGGTGAATCGCCTGGACCATATGGCTGTTTTTTTATTGCCTGATTGAGGATGGATGCTGCATGGACCGTGGACGGATGGGCGGCTAGGGGCAATGGGGCATGGAGCAAATCAGCCAATATAATCCACCCGTTTGAAAATTTTGGCTTATATATAGGGAAACGCTACAGTCCGGTAGTCCGGCGCGCTTTGGACTCGCGCACCACGCGCGCATGCGAATGCGCTGATGCTCCCACCGTGCGCACGCTGAGCTGCTCCAAGTCAATGAAAAAAGTTAGGTGGGGCCCACGTGAGCACGCGACTTTAGGTGGCCATAATTTTTGACTGGGTGCTCCAATCCACAAACCGTTTGCACCAACGTGTTCTTCGTATTTTTTTCGAACAAAACAAGATATATGTTGTCATATAACTCTTCAAACTTACCTGATGAAACTTGGGTTTGCCTACTGAAACTTGGGTTTCGTCTACGAAAACTTGGATTTCGTATTCGTTAAACTTGCCGAACTGTCAAGTTTCATCAGATTTAATGCAAGTTTCATCAAGTTTCATCAGGTCTCATACAAGTTTCTTCAAGTTTCATCAGGTCAATTCAAGTTTCGACAGGTTTCATCCGAATTTCATTAGGTTACATCGAAGTTTCATCCAAGTTTCATCAGATTTCATCAGCACTTGGCCAAGTTTCATCAGCACACGGTCAAGTTTTGCTAGTATAGATGTAAGTTTCATAATTAAGTGCCTTCTTCTATTTTCACATCAAAAAAATTAAAAAAGTGAAAAATTCAAAAAAATTCAAAAAGTATTTAAAATGGGTTGCTCTCGATTTTAGAAGAAGTATGAAATTTATTTCACACATTTTGAACACTGTTTGAATTTTATACAAAAATCAGAAGTTTAATTAAAAAAATCAACCGACTGCTTGCTAGCTGGTGGCTGGGCACACGGACGCGGGAGCGCGGGGCGTGCGTTCGATTGGCGCGGTGCCGGCGATCGGACGTCTAGGGCTGGTCAGGCGCGAGCGCCCTGGCCGGACGTCCGATGCCTGGCGCTCGCCTTATATATATTGGCAATCTCTCTCTTTTTCTCCCTCTCCACGTTCAGGTATTATTCCATATAACAGGTGACGTCATGTTAATATCAGCATGAAAACTTAAAAAATAACTACTGCAATTTAGAAATTTATCATGACACTTGACAATATACCTGAAAGCACGGGGCAAAATATGATGAAGCTTAGAAAAAAACTGTCGGGACTTGAAAAAACTAATTACAAAACTTGAATAGCTATGGGTCTAAGCTACGCAGTGTCTTGATTCTTGAATACTCCACTCCGTAAAGTCCATAGACTTATTTGGTAAATGAAGGCTTTTATAGTCAATGCCATATATAATGCCTCGAGACATTTTGCAGGCGCGCAGGAGGCATCTACCGGCCGACTTCTCTCGTTTAGTCGCCGTTTGTACCCTGTCTCTGCGAGGCTGGGACGTACGTACTCCCCATTGAACATCAACCTTTCGTACGGACAATTGGCTATTCCGGGGCCGAAATGCCAAAACTGAACTGAGCGCGACGCAGGCCTGAGCTTGACCGCCATACATATATACATGAGTTGACATTTCCTATAAATACATAATATACATAACGAAAATCGCGTCACATTTGCCACCAAGTTGCCTCAGCTAGCCAGGCCGATCAGCATGACACGTATGCGCGCGTGGTCGGCCAATCGGTCGATCATGCAATTATCTCCATTAAACAAGATATTTCACATGTACACGTACGCAAGAGTATGCTATGTGTTGTAGCAGGTCACCCTATTTTGTTGAAATCGTCTGTCTACCAAAAAAATGTAAATCGTCAAATGCAAGAGATATGCTATGCGGTCGGGTGGTGGCTAGCTTGGAAGGGAGGAGGGAGAGAAGAGGAAGAAGGTTATAGTTGTTTTTTTCAAAAAGCTTCACGAGTGTCTATGCAAAAAAAATATTTCGGGGCTGAGTGAGACTGGCGCATAAATTTTAGGGCAAATTGGATGGTCATGGAGGTGCCGGGGGCCAAGGACTGATCTACAGTGCTGACACCGAGCTCAAACGACCCTGATGCCTTTCGGACAAACCCTTCCTGCCTATTACTAACTTATTAGTATATACACATAACCTATAATTTGAAGCTTAAAATTAGTGATTTAGTGTTAAAATGACCCTGATGGCCCCAATGATTTGTTTTTCTTTATCGCCCTGCCGGTGACGCTAGCTACCATGGGAAAATCCACTTTTCTATTGCATTTCAACTATGGGGCATATTGCCAATTTACTCGTCTATACAACGGATCAAGAAAGTAATTAGCTCCTCCTATAAAACGGATAGAATTCCATTGGTGTTTCGATGGGGATGTATATACGTACCTATAATGGAATGTTATGTACACTAGGCGGTAAGAGTATTTTACACTATTGGATCAAATACACATATATGGTTTAGATGTACTCATTATTTACTCGTTGTCTTATCCCTTCAAGGGTGAGAGTTCTTCCCTATGTCGTTGGATCAAGTAAAATGAGTGGTTCAGAATAATTTCAATGCGTGCTAACAAAAGCCTAGTGTAATACTTCCTACAGTCGTGAAAATGTCGATGTTCATTTTTGGACATGCGTTTGACCATCTGTCTTATTTAAAAACTACGTAAGTTATCATTCATTTTGTTGTGATTTATTTTATCATTAAAGATATTTTAAGCATGATTTATATTTACACATGTTTGCACTAAATTTTTGAATAAGTCGAATGGTCAACGACAGCTTGTTTACGTAGTATTTCAACTTGTAAGGACAATAATGCATATGTAGCAACAGGAAGGTCGATCGCATGCCAAGAAGCTGACTGCCTCCCTGATTCCCTATGCACGCCTGCAAATAGCAGGTTCGCATGCCTTTCCAATAACCCAACAATTCCTTATCAATGATTGGGCAGTCTCGCTTTATATGGAACCCAATCCGATCTCTCCATATTTGCAACAAATGACCACACATGCATGATGCACTGATGCATCTATCTATCTTAGTTTACACAAGCAGAAATACCAGCACCTTGATCCTAGCTATAATCAACTAGCTTTATTTCGTTTTCCTTGAGCACGCCTAGCCAATTCCACACGCCTCACAAATTCGCCGAACCATTCTGTGATCTTTGGATTGGATCAGTTCCTGGTTATCCAAATACACATATGCTAACTAGTATATGCGATACGCCGTACGCGAGGTATATAACCGGTGGAAATTGACCTGAAAAGAAAATTGTTAGTATAGGCACTTAGGCAGCTCATGGAACCTGTAATCTATGGCGCTCAGTACTGTCACAGATACCGGTATTTTTTCCATGCACATATAAAGTGATGCCCCTATCGTTGGTTGCTCGTATAAAAATGGGAGACGATAAGCGGGGAAGAAAGGCAGGCATTCACCGGTCATGTTCATCCCATAGCCAGTGATCAAGAGGAGGGTTGGAGGTAGAGATTCCTTATTCCCGTGGTGGAGAAGAGAGAACAGTGGGCATCTTTGTCTTCCTTTCCTGCACTGAACGATTGACGAAGCATCGACGGAGGTTAGGATCTGGCCGTGGCCCACACAAGCGGGCGTTGGGCGTGCTTTCAACGAGTAGCACAGTAAAAACGACCAGTGGATTTTGATGGCTAGCTAGAGGCAGAAAAATCTCTTGATGAGTTGCAGATGGACTCGATCGATCGACGCCGTCGTGTGTGGTTCGATGGGAACTCGGTCACCGCTGTAGACCATGGTGAAAGCGAAATTGAAATCGAGGGGTGTGGCTAACGAAGTGTGCTTAGGTTAGTTAGGTGCTTTATAGATTCCACCACAAAATTATGCTAGTATGTTTTAATAGACCTGCCATTGTAAGTATATTTTTAAGTAACTCGGGTTATGTGTTTTAAAAATTGAACTATTTTATCCAAGTCTTCTACGTTCTCTCCCTCTAGTTCTTTAGGTTTCCTTTGACTGGGCTCTTGAAGTTCTCTTTGATTGGACTCTAAGCTTACTGAGCTACCTGCCATCTACCAAATCCGAGCTCGCATATTGTCCTACCCCTTATGTTGAAGATGAGTGCGGGACCACAAGAGAGGATGTCGATGAGTGCTTACAACACTACCCCTTGAATGCCCAAAACGTCCATTGCTTCCATATCCTCTTCAGGGCCCGATTCTTATCCTCGATGGATCTGATAGCCCTTGCTCGATCTGATGCCATCCTCGTCGGAAAACTTGCCAAATGAGAGGGAGAAAGAAGAGGAACGGGGGATCAATAGGGAAGAAGTCATATATAATGTCTGATGGATTCAAATATAGCACATTGATTTACCCTTTTAAGTGAAGTGAGGCCAAAAACCTACGAGATAGCATGTGTGGGCTAGCCCTGTAGGTGGGCTGAGCTCTAAGCAAATTTAAGACAGGATGTTATAGATGGTATCAAAGTATCAACCCTCGTTGTGCAGACACGTGTGGGCTTAGTGGTGCGAGTACATGGCGCATAGTGCGCGTGGGTCTGGAGTGGCCATACAATATGGCATATGAGCCGACATTAGACACACGATCACATTGGAGTGGCCATACAACATGGCATATGAGCCGACACTAGACACACCTGAGGATAGATTCTGGACATTTGCTGCATATGCGGTGTGCTGACGAGGGCATCAACCCATTAAGAGGGTGAGTGTTAGTGCAAACACATGCCTTGGGCTAGGTGGGCTGTAGCTTGGCGCCTAGGCCTACTAACAAGGGTACACCTCAATACAAATTAGTCTATTTAAGTCTGCCCACAGTAACCTAGCCCGTGACATAGGCACACACCCATACACACTTTGAATAAGACAGAGGCTTGTCCTACCCTTGAGTATAAATTAGTTTGTTCAAATCTGCCCACGGTTACCCAATCCAAGGCACAAGCGTACACCCATATGCACCTTGCATAAGACTAAGGTCCAAGGTCGAGGAGCTAGCATGCCACGAGCGCCAATTCTTATATGTGTATGTGTGTGGCAGCGTCGTATGTCTCTGGTGACCCAATTAAGAACTCAGGCTGAAGCTAGTAAACATATTGCTAGTGATTGCTGGTATACTGGCTACAGTCATTGCAGCCAATGTTCGTATGTTGATAGCTCTGTATCTCTGCTCTACGGCTACCACACTTCCCGCATACATGTTATGCATTCTACGTCCACTCCACGCTGTTCAGGTCACATTTGGTGATCATTACCAGATAGTAAGCAAGTAGGTTTGGGGTTTAATTACCTATATTAAGATTTGTACCAGCTTATTTGGTAAAAAATACTTATTTTTTAATTCCTTATGTTAAACCGGAGATTGAAAAATAGAATGAAGGAGAATTTAACATCTTATTTCAGGTGGTTCTAGTTCGTTCTATTATTGATGTCTAAATTTTTGTTAGGATGAACTTAATATTTGGCATTTGCTATCTACTTATCTAGGCATATCAAACTGCGCCTTTGTGTTTTCTCGGTATTGTGTTATGCTTCATTATTTAATGAATTTTATAATTGAAAACTTAAGTCTTATATTAATTTTGCCAATTTTTATTTCTCGATGTAGCTAATTTTGAGTATTTACGTATAAATTATAGTACATGGTAGTCCGCCACTAGTGTGAGTATAATAACATGACCCATTGTAATGTGTGACCCATGTGATTGATTATAATGGAATAATATCACCTTGTGAATCTAAAGAGATTTGTAGTAGCATAAAATGCCTGATTGACAAAAATAACACCCAGTTTAGCCCTTTTTAGGAAATCGAGGTTGAAAATCTAAAAGTGGTGTTACGCATTTGCGAGGCAACCCTGTAAGTGGGTGGGGCTCTAAGTAAATCTAGGCCGGGGGTATCACATGCCTATATAGCATACGCCCGATTTTCACGTTTGACAAATTACAAATACATACTTTATAGGGATAATTCCATGGTTTTTTGAACTTGCACAACGACAATTCAATCAATCCATTTTACTTTTGAATGCAGGTCAAGCTGAAAAGTCAAGATAATGCAAGGAGGGAGGGAGAGAGGGCAAGCAAGGCGCCTACAATGATGTAAATACGTAATGAGAGGGGAAGGAGTATGTACATATAGCGCGGCGTGCGTTGGCTAAGGAGGTAGGGCGTGTTTGGTTTATAGCCGTGGTTTGACATGCTAAAAAATTGGCTGCCATGAGGATTTGACCATCGTTTGGATTGTAGCCATTCAAAAACAAAAAGGCATGAAAATTTGGCGTGCCCTGGGATTTCCACTGCACCAGACGCAATGGCGAGAGTGTCTGAATCGGCCAGCAACGAATTGACACAGCGCACCACCCACGTGGCCCACCTACAATGTCAGGCAAGTCAGCGTCAGCACCAGGTGCAAGTGCAGCCAAATACTCATGGTCGTGTAAAGCTTTACAAAAATCTATAAAATTCATTCGGTGTCCAAATCATATGAAATAAATTTTATAATTCATATAAAATCATAAACAATTCATTTTAAATACTTTTGATTTTTTTGGAATTTTTAATTCTTATTGATCTTTTTTATTTGGCTACAAACCAAAGGTCTCTATTTTTTTTGTGAGGAATTGGCATGCCTTGGATTGGCATGATCATTGAATTGGCATGGTCATTCAGGGATACGAACCAAACACACTCGTAGAGCCGATGCACGGGGGCCTCGTTTTGGCGGAATTTTTTAAATGTTTTGATACATCAAATCAGCGCAATTTTGTCAGAAAGATATAGTACGATTTCGTTTTCCCATACAGCAATCAAAATGTACGCGCGTGATACTGACATTGCACTGTTTGTGAGACTGGAACTTGCACGGTAACATTTTTGTCAGTAGGCGATGCATGACGTGGCACAAAAACCTTCTATGCGGAGTTGCGGACTCTGTTGGTTTTCTCCATGCACATCCTGTTTTTTTAGTTTTTTAATAAGCACACACATGTGCTTATATAGCTTGGAGCAGTTAGATCAACTGATCAAATATCGGTGCACGAGATTGAGTTGAATGTGGCAGGGACAAATGGGTGGGGAGTCGGTCCTGTTACTCCTGTACCTGTACCTAAGCCACCCCAAGCGACTCGGGCGCAACACCATGGCCGACAGAGCGCTGAAGCGCGTCCCTTCCCTTACTGTCTCCGGGCACGACGGCGGGTTACTCTATCCCCTTTGAAAGGATGATAGCTTGCTCCACGCAAAACGGCGGCTGACGCTATAGCAGTTAGTGGACGCGGTAACCCTTTGAAAGGATAATAGGGGTTACTCCATCCCCTGAGCAAGTGATGGAGGACTAGATTTGCTTAATTGTGAAACAGAAATATATTTTTACTTAAAAAATAAATATAAATATAAAAATCTTAAATATTCCAAGTTAGTCCATCTGAATTCAAAATATGATTTAAAATTTAAAATCTGGAAAGAATTGAAAAAAACTAAATAGTACCAACACATTAGAATCCTTTGCGATTATTTTATTTGGAAAAACATTTTTTGAAGAGAATTCATCCAATATCATCCACGAGCGAATTTCTTTGAAGAGAACACTGATATTTTCTTTTCAAACGGAGCGATGATTGAACAAAGACACGAGTCGAAATAGATTATTTTTAAAATCAGAGACTCCGATTTTAAATTTTGAATTTCATCCGATTTACCACGGTTATTATGTGATTATAGACAGTCGCTAGCTGTCGAGGGCATTGCGTTTTTCGGTTGCTAACAATAAGTGTAACCCTGACAACGATAGACCACTAAGATTGAGGGGGATAGATAAATCTCCACACATCTGTGGCTAAGAAATAATTTTGATTTTTTGAAGCCAACGATGATGTGTGCATGATGTGTAGAGAGAACACAGGCACACCGCACACGTCTATGAAAGTCAGACGTCAAAACGAAAGCAATGAGAGAGATCAGAGGGGCCGGGGTGATTTGGGAGAGGGAGACGAGTGTAGCTCGCTAGATTGGATAAGAGATGAGATGTGTTGGGTAAGAACAGATGCGAAAGGAGGCGGCTCGTTTTGGCAGAATCTTTAATGCATATATATCTGCGTGCGCCAATTCTATTCTTCTTGCATGACACCGATCGATACACACATGCATGCTGCTGCTATAACGATATGTACTGTGCTTGTGGTTGAAACTTAACGTGTTATATCGATCTATCATCTATGTATCATCACTCAATATCCTTCGTGGATGCTCTGCAACAAAAAGATCATACCAGAAGAAAAAAAAAAAGAATCACAAAAAAAAGAATCACTTGTGCCCGAGAATTCTTTGCGCCCGTTGATTTATTAAGGGTGGGCATTTTTATACCAACCTTGGTTTTTCGGTTCGGTTCGGTTCGGTTTTGGTTTATGATTTTAGAAAATCGAGCAAATTCGGTTCGGTTTCGGTTTCGGGCCGTAAAAAACCGAAATCCCGAATATGCTGGATTCTAGCCCAATTCGTATGCCCATTTTCCTTTCACCCCGCGGCCCAGCAGTCTCCCGGCCTCCCCCACCTCAAACCCATATACCCGATGGCTTCGGCCTTCTTCCCCCACGCTTTTCTCCACGCACACAGGCATCCTCGATTTCTTCCTCCCCACCTCAAGTCCTCACTAGGGTTAAGATCTGAACGGCGGCAGGCAACAGGCGACAGCAGTTGGCAGCGCCCTCCTTCCCCTACATGACGGCAGTGGCGGCTCCTCTCTTTCCCCAGCATGTGTGACATCCTAATAAAATTATTAGGTGTCCCAATGTTTCTCTAAATAAAATAAGGTAACACTTTATAGATCTTTAGCATAATTCTTAGTTAGTTGCTAATGGGCTAGTGTAGCATGTGATTAAGGGCCCATATTGGAGAGTTTAGCACTTTAAGCCCAAAAGGAGAAGCCCAATTGACCCCAACCTGCGCCCAGCACCCTATAAGACCCTAACCTACTGTTCCTAGCCGACCACTCCACCCCCCACACCTAAACCCTACGGCTCAAGACACTCCCTCCCGAGGACGTTTTCGAGGTAAATCCCATCTTCCCGTAGGTAATTTATCGTGTAGATGGTACCCGTAGATAGATCTCGTCGAGACGAACAAAATGCATATGCGGATCGCCCATTTTGGTGCTGTTTTCCGCCCGGTAGAGCTCGCCGTAGTTCGCTAATCCTATGGCCGCCGGCGATCCTCGCCGTTCAAGCCGCTTGCCGCCCAGCGCCGTCGTTCAGCGTCGTCATTGTCCACGCCACTCGCCGCCCCAACCACCGCCAGACGCGTCCACGCGGGTCCATAAACCGCGTCCGGCGGGACCGCGCTAACGACGCCACCAATCGCGCGCGCGACGCGCGTCTCGGTGGGGTCCACTGCCGCACTGTTCCTGCATACGCCGCCGCCGTCCGACAATCACGCCGCGACACGCGTCCGTGGAATCCCATCGCCGGGCGGCGCCCGGACCGTTCGCCGCCGCCCAATCTCAGAGCGCCACGGCGTCGTCTGTGGGACCGCCCCACGATGCGGCGCCGCTTCGCCTCACCCGCGTCAGATCCAGCCACCGCCGCTGACGTGTGGACCCGGTCAAGCCGTGGGATCCCACTGGTCAGAGGCAGTCGCTTCGACCGCCGCCCCGCACGCGACGCAATAGGTTCAAGGAGGGTAATCTACTATATATCAAGTTGATAAATTCAACAATATAATAAGGTAAGGGTAAAAAATCTATTACAGAACTGAATACATCACCAAAAAAGTAGTTGAAATAAGAGTAAACAAACTACAAATTAGAAGGTAAAAAACAACTAGCAACTAGAGCGAAAGATAAACAATCTATCGGCTGGTCCTAACACGAATCCGAATTGAAAGTGAAACCAAGAAACAAGATCAAACTTAATAGAGAAAGTTTTCACCCAGGTACGTGTACTTGGAAGCCAAGCGAAAAGCGATGTGCAACAAGTCGATTGAAATCTCGAATACGCCAAAATTACCTTAAAAGTAGCTAGACCTAGTGCAAGAAGTAGACGATAATGAAAAAATAGATTTGTATTACATAGCCTCAATGCCAAGTATTTATACATATACATAACCAACACGCTTTTATTGTGTTTGCCACGGAAACACATCGATTTATTCCGCTTATTTGCTTAGAATATGTAAATGTAATCTTTTTTTTCAAAAGAGTATGCGAGGGGTTTTTATTTCTTTCCTTTTTCTTTTTTGAGCAAATGGCAAGAGAGCCGCCTTATATTGATCAAAAAGGAGAAGAATTGCATGGTGTGGGGGAGATAAAGGCCCCTTCCCCCCTGGGCCAAAGATAAAGAGCTAGCTAATTACAAAAGAGGCTCTCGTAGCCTCGCAGAGGCGCAGGTTGTCAATCAAAAAGCTGAGAAAGGCCGCCAAAGGTTTGTTGCTTTGCCGGAAGATAAGGTTGTTTCGCTCCAACCATAGATGCCAAACTGTGGCGGAGACTACCAAGAGTACCCTGCGAGGTGGTCCTTCTTGAACGATGACGCTTGTCCACCGGCCAGTGAAGCAGCTAGTCAGTGGCCACTCGGACAGGTTTAGCTTCGGTGCGTTGAGCATGTTGGACAATTGGGCCCGGACGTAAAGCCGCACTGCAGGAACAGATGTTCCGATGTTTCCATGCTACGCCTGCAGAGAGGGCAGATGTACTCGTTTGGCAGCTGACAGCGCATTAAGGCATCAGCAGTAATGATCCGCTTGTGCAGGAGTGTTCGGAGGAAGAATTTGCACCTGGAGGGCGTCCAGAGTCTCCAAACCTGCTGCAAGGCTGGTCTTGCCACACGACCTATGAATTGGATCAAGTAGGCCGATTTGACGGAGAAGGCCCCGTTCGCTGTGAAGCACCAGGGTATCTGGCTCACCAGGAACCAGTTGCACTTGGACAATCCGATGAATGAGCGAGATTAGCTCAGGGATCTAATGCGGGGTAAGGTTGCGCCGTAGATCTATGATCCAGTTGTTTGAAGTGGTTGCATCGAGCACCGACCTATTTTTCCTCGTTGCTGCCTTGAAAAACGATCGAGCACCGACCTATCTTTCCTTTTTCTTGCTCCTTTGTAAACTACAAAGTTCAGTTTAAGCCAGCTGATTCACATCATCATATGGTGATTATGAATCTCGAGCACCATAATGGATCCACATCATCATATGGTGATTATGAATATTCGAGCACCATCATAATGGTCCCTAAGTTACGTGTATAGAGCCAGGAACGAAGAGATTTCTTACCATCAAGTTGGTAAAAAGCCGCGGTTTATTGACGATTGCTAGAATTTTCTATGATCTATTTTGGAAATTTTTTTTTTGTTTAAGATGTCTGAAATTCCTTATTTCTATCTTATGCAAAAGAAGAGAATTCAAGGCAAAGGCGAGATTCACGCATGAGCCACTGACCGGTGGGCCCGCCCGTGCCGCGTCAGCCCGAGAGCCGCGTGGCATGACACGTGTCATGCCACATCACCCATAGCCGCACCCAAATGCCACGTGGCCCGCCACGTGTCACGCCACGTCACGCCTACCTGTCACCACGTCGCTGCCACATCCCATGCCAAGAAGACCGCCACGCCAGCGGCGCCCGTCGCCTCTATCTGGTGGGGCCTGTTCATAACCGCCGGGCGCCATTGCCCGTGGGCCCTTTGTCATTGCCTGCCGCGCCATTGGACCCGAACCATCTTTGGGCCGAGCCTGCAGACGGGGAGTCGGGCCGATTCTGTCGGTTCGGCCCGTTTAGGGGTTAATTAGGTTTTCTATTTTCCTAGATTTTTCTATTTAGCCCGAAACTTCCCCGAATTGTTTAGGGAGCTCCGTAAATCCAAATTAGGTGATTTTGGAGCCTAAAAATCACATTTAAATCCTAGAATTTTTCTGTATATTTAATAATTATTTTCTCTGTATTGATGTTGCTGTTTATTTATTTGTTGTTGTATGTTCAGACGGTGGTTGCGAGTGTTGTCCGGATTGTTGCCCGGAACTGCAGTGGGACTCTCAAAGCTCGGAGTTTTTCGAAGGCAAGCTTAATTACATATTCCATCCTAGTTTTACAATATAATTTACTGTTGTTTATCTTTCTGAATTATTTGTATGCATGTAATTAGGCGTGAGTACCTAGACATGTTAATTATCCATTAATATGCTTTAGCCATCTTTGTGAACCTGTTGTACTTTCCTAGCCTATCCTTGACTAGATGTGTAGAATTGCACTTGGGATTCACTATAAAAATGAGTTTTGGTGAGGCGTTTGCTTCACGTTGGTATTTGTGGTAAAAATCTAAACAACTAAAAGTTGTAGTTGGTTTAGGGGAGACCCGGCAGTGATGTTTCCGGGATTGTGGTGGAGATAAGACGGTCTCCTCTAATAATGACTCAAGCTTGTGTATTGCTGGACCTAACCTTACCGTACAACCACTTGTGCCTTCGGCCCTGGCTTAGTACGCTATGAAACCCACTAATTCCTAGCTCATAGGCTGGCCGGTTACGTTTCGTCACTGCTGCCCTAGGAGGAGCCTTGCAATCTCCTCTGAGGGGTAGGTGCGTTCCTGAGACCGAATGGCTTAGATGGGGAACGCCCCCGGGTGGTGCCTAGACGTAGAAGGCGCCCTACTGTGGCGGGCACCGGCGGGGCCAGGGAAACCTTAAGAGAGGGCTGGGGAAGTGGTGGGTGTAGTAGTCTGAAAAAGTCTTGTACCGCTTCTCCTAGTGGATGAGACGGGGCTTGTGGGGAAACTTGTACACACTCTGCAGAGTTAAAACTATCATGATAGCCGTGTCCACGGTTATGGACGTGTCTGGAAAGGTTTGCGCTTGTAGATTCACCCTTTTCAATAACTAAACCTGACTAGATTAGGCTGGGATTGGCCTGGTGCGAGATGCACCTTTTGTTGAATTCAATAAATGGAGTTATATGATCATGCATTCACTTTAATAAAACTTGACTTGATCAACTAAAATATGACTAGATATAGGGTTTGGGTAAAATAACCTTAACTCCACCTTTGACCCTGCATTCATGTTTAAGGACTGCTTGCTGGGTAGCCGCGTACTCATTAAATTGCTCGCGGACATATTTTTATTCAGATTACGGTCAGGACCCGGAAGGCCCTGACGAGGGAGGTGCAAGACTAGCTAAGGTGTTCGGGTCGACACCTTGGAATTTATCATAGTTATTTAATTGTATACTCTGATGATTTCTGCTTAATGTTTAATCCTGTATTGGACTATTAACTGGTATGCCAGTTTATTTTTGTAATAAAATACTATTGTTTAACTGTATTTCCCTTTAATTAAATACACTGTGATGATTCCACCGCGTTGTCCATCACGAGATACTAAACTGGGATTAGTATCGACTCGTGATGCTGGATTCCCATTACAAGTACTGGGGTCACGACAGCATGGCGTTGCGCCTCCTTCCTCCCTCATCCAAGCCGTGCAAATCCATTATTTTTCTTCTAATTCGGTGATATCGAAATACCGAACCGAAATAATTTGGTATTTCGATCTCGGTAGTTAAAATTTCTTAAAAAATTTCGGTGCTCAAATATGGAATACCGAACTTTCAAAAATACCGAAATACTGAAACCGAATATACCGTATTACCGAATGCCCACCCCTATGATTTATAATCCAAATTCAATTAAAGAAAAACAACTTCTGATGGAGCAGAGAGGAGGCCCATCGTCGGGAGGCTTGTGGCCACCCTCATCATACGGATCGCCATTATTGATTTAGGTCATCGAGTATTATAAAATACTTCTTGTAAGCCGCCGAGGAGATGATTCAATAATTTGTTCTCCCCGATGTTTTTGTAACTCATCTGATATAGTGAAGTTTCGTTGGCCGGCGCCTATGGTTTCCCCCCTTCGCATTGGAGGGGTTTTACAGGTTACATTCCTATGTCTCGGTCTGTTTGTGTCTTGGTCTGTTTGTGTTTCGATCTACTTCGTTTTGTTCGTGAGGATTACTAACAACGTCTGTCTAATTAAAATTGAAAAAATTGTTCACGCAGCACTCCACCAACAAGCATTTTAAAAACGTACCACCTAGAAATTGCACTTGATTTGATGGTCTCATCACAATTTCTTTGTTACGTCTTATAACTCGGTCAACAGCAACATTGCCACACTTCTCTCTCCGACAGCAAGAGAGGTCCCGACAGCGGCGGTAGCAGGGTATCTCACTAGAGGCTGGAGATGTCTCGATGAGCGTGTCACAGCAGAGAGGGAGAGAGGGGCTCCATCGAGATGACATGGGGCATCAACGACATGTGATGGTGGGGGAGGTGGCGGGCAGGGTTTACAAAACCGAGCCGATTGCAAAAACCGCTAGGGGTCCGGCTCGGCTAACCGACCGGTTTTCGGGGTTAACCGGAAAATTTCGTGGAAAAACCGCTAGATTCAAATTCATATTCAAAAAACGGCCCGGCCGGTTAACCGCTCGGTTTTCCCGGTTAGCCGACCGGTTAGTCGACTAACCGTGCAGTTTAGATGACAATAGAAAAATTAGAGAAAAATTGAAAAATCAATTTAAAAATAGGAAAAATTATAGGGACATACAAATGTCAATTTGTCTATAATTTGAAACTAATTTTACTTGTCGAAAAAATTATAGGGACATAGAAATGTCAATTTAGCACTAATTTGGCACTAGGGACATACAAAAGTATAGAAAAATAGAAGAATTGCTATAATTTGTCTATAATTTGAAAAATTATAGACAAAATAGGAAAAATTATAGGACATACAAATGTCAATCTGTCTATAGTTTGGAACTAATTTTCTTGTCGGAAAAATTATAGGGACATACAAATATCAATTTAGCACTAATTTGGCACTAGGGACATAAAAACATTATAGAAAAATAGAAGAATTGCCACTAAGTTCTTTATTTCTACAAAATTTCGACAAAGACTCCTCCCTATAATTTGGTCATCCACTCAAGAGACAAAGAAACATAATTTACATATTTCATAGCATATATTATATAACCACCATCTTATTATTTCATACATAGTTCACAAGTCACAACTTAAGATGTCATACCTTGAACTTTTTATCAAAAGCTTACCTCAAGCGTATTAATCAGGAACGATGAATGGAGGGAGGCAGTGGCACACCGACACCTACAAATGAGACATAAAAAAATTACACATGCATATTATAAAGGAATATATGTAAGTATACAACGGGAACAGAATATTACCATTGTAAGTTGTATCTAATATCTAAAATATTGAAGTCCAGATTCAGGGTATGCTTTGCAGTACTCCTCTGTGGACATGACTATTAGACCATGGTGGTTCATTAAGTCTATTTTAAAATCTTCCCAACTTTGACTGTGGTCGAGCGTTAGCTTGCCAACTTTGATATAGAGTTGCATAATAATCGGCATTTCCCATTCATATACTTTCCTCATATGTTGATTAATTGGTTGAGGATATGGCGGAGGAAACAAATTATAACCCGTATAAGTACCACTCGTAAGAGCTTGAGCTCTCTGGTCTTGCGGGTTGTCTTGCTTGCCCCTTCTAGACGTGGATGGCCTGGGCCTAGTGGCTCCCTGTGAGATAGGCTGTAAACCTTGTGGGTACAATTTGGTCACAGGTTGCAAGCCACCCCCACCCTCGTCACCACCATCGTCATCACCGCCGTCATCACCGCCACCCCCCCTCACCATCACCGCCATCTCCGTCATCATCCCCATCATCATCCTCCCCATCATCGAGGATGAGCTGCGTTGATTCTTGATCGTGGGACTTTTGCAATTTCTTCCTCGCTTGCATCACTATCCTCTTCATAATCTTCTTTAGTGGACGGCCTCTTCCCTTCGTCCTCTTCGATAAACGCTTGATAGGAGGAGGCAAGCGAGTCTTTCTCTTACCAATGTGAGTGTCTCCCACATTCATTCAACCCACTCGTCCACACCTCGCCCTTGGTCTTTTCTTGGATAGTGGCGGGGTCTTCTAGGTTAACAACAAATGTTGATGGCGGTGGGTTGTCGATGTCGATCTTGTCCTCATCTAAAAGCTGGAGTGGAATTTGACCTACAACAAAATAACAAACATACCATGCAAATTAGATTTTCATGACACGTGCTAGAATTAAATGAACAAAAATAACAAACATACCTTCCATTCTCCAACCAATCGAACATTGGGCTGTTAGATGCGTGTAATTGAAAGATGTAAGAGTTGGTCTGCAGGATCATATTCTACATCCCTCGTCCGAAGTTTTGACCCGCTCAAGGCGAAGTCTTGAGTTGTAACAAACAAAAACAAGCTTGTGCGACTTGTTATATCCAAGTCATTAGAGTGCGACACAGGCGTGGTGCACCATCACATCACCGGTGTGTCCCGCCAACCATAACCCCCATGTGGTGCCCGGCTCCCTTAGCCAACCGCTGCACCACTACCATAACCCCCATGTGGTGCCCTGCTCCCGCCAAGCCCTCCACCTCTCCTGGCGATCTCGCGGCTTCTTCCAATCTAAGCCGCTCTCTAGCTTTCTCGGTCTTTTTTGGCGGTTCTATCCAGTACCGTCGAAAGAAGTCCTCACCTCGGGAGGGACTGATTTACAAGGTTTCACATTGCTGCCACGACCGCCAAGTGGTGCTTAAATCGCTTGCGCCACCTCCGCTTTGGTTTCTTTGCGAAATTGCATTTAAACCCGCTTTCACTTTCGCACCATACTCCCAAACCGGATCGCTAGATTAAATCGCCATTAGTTCAGCGTCTCACTACATGGCAACACAAAATATTTTCGTAATACTGACATACAAGTATTTATCAAATAAAGCATACAAGTATTTATCAAATCATACAAGTATTTATCAAATAAAGCATACAAGTATTTATCAAATAAAGGCAAACCGGATCGCTAATCTTTACCTAATCCATACAAGCCTAATCGTAATCTTTACGTAACCCATACAAACATTCAAGCAATTATCAAATAAACCATATGCGCATTTATAAAATAAAAGATAAAGAGGGGGTGCCACGGCCACGGCGAAACCACAAAAAGCGGCTAGCCGACCGGCTAGCTCGGCTAGTCACCGGCCGTCTCCGGCTATGCATCGCGCCTCGCCCGACCACCATGACCAGCGCCCGACGCCGTCGCGTACCTCGGCTAACAGCGCAAGCCGACGGTTAACCGCCCAGATCTTCCGGCTAGCAGCTGCGGGGAGGTCGATTCGCGCCGACTAGCCACGGATCCGCCGGCTAGCCGCTTCGGTTTCACGAGTTAGCCGGACGGATTCGCGGATTAGCCGTCTTGGTGGGCCTTCGCCGGGAGATGAGGAGAAGAGCGGCGCTGGGAAAGTGGGGAGGCAGGCGCTCGATGCAGGGAGTGTCGGCACGGGTAGGAGTCCGAAGGAGGCATATATGGGGCATATTGGCATATTCTCCATTTATTTATTTAATTATTTTATTCATATCAAACGAAAAATGCATAAATATTTCGAATTTTCAAATTCTGTTTCAGCCAATACTCATATAATAACGTTTACTATTTTATGGAATTATTTCAGATTTTTTCACCGATTTTCAAATTTGAACCAAATTTGATTTAAATTCAAACCTAACCGGCCGGTTTTCCCTAAACCGACCCCCACCGGTTCACCGGTTAATCGCGGTTTTCGACCGGTTAGCCGCGGTTTTGTAATCCCTGGTGGCGGGGCAGATGGGGATTGTGCCATGAAGCCACCTGCCGAGCTCCACAACGGCAACTGTGTGGGAAGGGTGGCGAGGGAGAGATGGACACAAGGGGAGCCATCAGTCAAAGGAGTGAGAGCTGAGGAGAGAGAGGGGGCATAGAAGGGGATATAAAGGTTAAACGCTGGGGTTCTAGGCCAATGTCTTCTAATCTAATGGTGTAATACTATAACAACGAGCGAGGTGGCCCGCGCGTTTGCGCGGCTAGATTTGTTTTGGTAGATAGTGTTTATCTCTAACTCATAATCTATCTCTAACATATCAGATCGGATTTATAGTTTATCTCTAATATATTATATCAACTTTAGTATTTAATATGAATTTCTAATATTTTCTTTTAATCTAAGCCGCATAGATCTTTTATTTTTCCTTTGATTAATCTATCCCGTTATAATTTGGTCCCATAGTTGATTGAACGGATAAAATAACCATATTATATCATATTTAGTATTTAATCCGAATTTCTAATATTCTTCTTTTAATCTAAGCCGTTATAATCCGGCCCCACAAAATCAACGGCATAGATCTTTTATTTTTCTTGATTTATGTGAGAATTTCTTTGATTGATCTTGGCCGTTATAATTTGGTCCTACCGTTGATCGAACGGCTGAAATAATTTGGATGATGTGGACAAACGTGATGGCTTCTTTTTCCCCTCCTTTATATATATAATAGATAGATGGAACAACACAATTTAATGGTACTATCGAAGCAAGCACAATTTATGGGAGTGGTATGTTTTTCAAAATGTTGTCGCCTTGTTTGTGGAGTGGTACATGAAAAATTTCCCCATTAAAATATGCAATTGCATTGGAGATCGAGGATATTGAGATTTACTGTTCAAAATGAATTTAACAAATTACAAGTAACGAGAACATACATGGCCTCAAATGCCATTCTAGAACCTGTAGAATAGAAGCATGTGATGCGTGACAAAGGTAGATTGACACAGAGATGAACATATGCAGGCGTACGTGGTTCCAGATCACCAGATCCACAAAAAGATTCCTACACCGTCTTCATCCCACGTCACACATTTTTCCCCAAAAAATTCCCTTCCATTTTTTATACAACCCAATCATTTTATTCTTCATCCCGTTTCTTTCCTTCTCTCTCTCCTCTCTTCGGGCTCCGCCGACGCCGACCATTGAACTCTGCACACCTGAGTAGCTTGATGCGGCTTAAGTGGACATGGTGGTGGTCACAACCTTAGGCCCCACGGTCACTGACACATGGCCCATGTAGGTAGCGGCAGTTTGAGCTCGACAATGCACAAGATGGGGCAACTTGATAGTGTGTGGGACCTGGTATGGCCTCCTCCTCGTCCTCCGCCCTAGCGGCTTCGCCACTTCTCGTCTCGCCGTCCTCCGCTCCGGCGGCTTCGCCACTTCTTGCCGCCGCGCCACTTCGCCGAGCGGACACCTCGCCGTCTCTCTGCTTGCTGCTCCAGCAGCCTACCTTCACTCCCCAACCACGCTCGCCCCTCGCTCCTCTGCAGCAGTACTCAATGCCCGCCCTCATTTACTCCGTCGCGTCACGCTTCTCTGCTCGATTTCCCCTTCCGCCCGCCTCGGTGCTCGCTCCCCTTGTCCTCGGCGCCGAGGCGAAGCTGGGCTCCTTCATCTGCGACCCACAATGCCTCTTCTTGGCAACGGGTTCTCCGAGGCGCCGCGGAGCTCGGTCGCTTACACTGGTTCGTCCGCCGTGCAATTGCCACCGCGCCATCAACGCTGCTCCCTCGCTTTGCGTCGCCATAAGATGGGCTGTGCTTTCATTGCCGCCGCCACGACCACCGTGCGGCAGCGTCCGAGAGACAATTCGCTGCCTTCTTTGCCGCCGCTCCGGTCGCTTCGCCCGACATCGCCGTCGTCCTGTTCCCGCCATCCTCCACCCACCGCCGTCCCTCATGGCGCCAGCCACCGCCCCTCTGCCGGCCACCGCTCCCCCAGCAGCAGCGGCCGCCAGTTAGTGTCTTGTCGCCATAGAGGTTTCGGCGCATCACGAGCCGCCATGACGAGCTCCGCGCCGCCGTATCCTCGTCTCCGTTTCAGGCGGTTCTCACCCGGAGCCCGGCTTTGTTGCCTCGCTGATCGCCATTCACACCGACATTCCTCTCATGGACATCACCGTCACCCACATCTCCCACCTCCGCCTCCTTGCCCGGTTCACCCGCCCAGAGCAAGCCCGTCATGCCGCTCGGCGCTCTCTCCACGGTAATGGGCGCGATTTTCGCCTAGACAGCTTCCCGGAGGACATCCACGCCGGCGGCGTCCCCGGTGCGGCCCGCTTCCGCGTCCTGGTCTTCGTTGAAGGCCTCCCGCTGCCGGCTTGGTCGGTGTCCGTTCTCGACCACATCTTCTCCGGCGTCGGCCGAGTTGACGTCGTCGAGCCCGAGACTCGCCTTCGGCAGGACACCGCCGCCTTCCGGGTGTGGATTTGGACGCGCGATCCCGTGTGCATCCCCTTGGAGGTTGATCTCGAGCTTTTGGACTCTTCGCCGTACATGGAGACCAACCGTGGCGGCGCTCTCGGCCCCACCCGCCTTGCCGACGCCCCGCGCCCTTGTCCGCCGCAAGTTTCTGTCCACCACCTCCTCCTCCACGTCAACTCGGTTGAGGATTACTCCGCCGTTCCGCTTCGCGTCGGTGGCGGTGCTCAATCCTCCACCCCCGCTCTGTGGCGCCTCGAACCGGACTCTCTGCCAATTCCTCCTCCCGCCGCCCGTCGCGGCTTGCCGCCCTCTTCCGTCCGCAGCGCCGCCGGGACGGCAGCGGCGATGATGATGATGCGAAGCGGGCGCTTCGCCTCCAGCGCGCCAGGCGCCATGGCAGGCGGTCCCGCCCCGGGCCTCGCGACGCTCCCGTCGGATTCCGCAGCTCCACTCCCGATCACACGCCCGCCCACGCCACGGTCGCGCCCGCGCCTCCTCTTGTCGTGCTTTCGCTGCTTGCCGTCAAGCCGCCGCTCGCCCTCGCTCACTCTCGCCCGGCTTCGCCCTGCGGTTCGCCTCCGCCCTCGCCGCCAAGGCGCTGTCGCTAACGGGTCGAGCCTTGACTCGCGTCGCCCCGCCGGTCAAGCGGCGCTTCGCCCTTATGCCGCCGCCTCTCCGCCGCCAAGATGTCTCGCTTGCTCCGGGCCGGGCCATCGGTGCTGTGTTGCCTCCAGCCAAGCGCTCGCCGCCAAAGCCATCGGCGCCGCCGCCCCGCCGGGCTTAGCGCCGCCCTCCCTCGCCTGGCCAGCGCCGTCGTCGCTTTGGTCTCCTCCTCGGGACCAACACACCTTGCCACCGGCAATCTCCGGCTCTCTGCGCGCCACCGCCTCGCCTCGGCCGCCACGCCCGCTGCTGCCTCGGCGGTGCCGCTTGAACTTGCGCAGCGGCTTTCCTCCCTTGTGTTGGACTGCAACCCATCTCCTCTGATCCACTGCTGCCGACGGGCTTGTGGATTCGCAGCCCATCTCCACTGGTCTTCCTGCTGCCGACGAGCTTGTGGCTCGTGGCTGCCCGTGAGCTAGACACCCCACTCTCCCGAGCCGCCCACTTCCCTGCTCCCTGGTAGTGGGCCTGTGGCCTTCGGGATCTTTCCCCTTCCACTCCCACGAGGTGGGTCCTTTGACCCCATGGCCTTTGAGGCGCCATATCCTCGTCTCCCGTCCGGCTTCTGGGACGGGCCACCATTACCGCCATACCCCGCTGATTTCCTCCACGAAAGAGGATCCTAAGGCCTAGAGGGGGTGAATAGGCAATTTTAATTTTTCTTTGATTAATTGTTGATTAAGCATCAAATTAATAGTGACCCAATCCTAGTGTCAATTGATACATGGCGGAGGCGATAAACAAGTTAACAAGCAACTAAGACATGGCATCACAATCAACACATTCAATGCAATGGTAGTAAGTCGGAAAAGTAAATAAGAGGCGACACGGTGTTTGTTTGACCAAGTTTGGAGCCGAACTCCTACTCTCCGTTGAGGCTACCCCTTGCGCTGAGACTGGCTCGCTCTCGAGCCTCACGCCTCACTTACTCCCTGTAGTCGTTCGCCCACTCCGTGAGGTGGACTCAAATCACCCACACACCGACTCAAGAGTAGCCACACGCCAAGTCCTACTCTCAAGCCCACGCCTCACGAAGGATGTCTTCAAAAGTAACAAGCCAAACGCCTGATCATGCCGGATCGAAGGACATCCATGAAGCTCGGTATTGGGGTTTGATGGATTGTGGCTTTGGATGATCTTGTGGGTGGAGGAATGGCTCTAGAACACCTAATTGATGAGCTATGAATGTGGTAGGTGAAGTGGGCGACAAACCTCAAAGTAGCCGACCACTAGATAGGTATTTATAGCCCCTAGAGCAAAACTAGCCGTTGCCCCTCGGAAGAGAACAAAAAGACTAGCCGTTACACTCTATCGGACGCCGTCCGACGGGCTCCGGACGCCGTCCGACAGAGCGTACTGCTCAGCAAAAATAGGTTTATCGGACGCCGTCCGGTCCCCACGGACGCCGTCCGGCAACAAGGATCGACCAAGCCCGGAGCTACGGGACGCCCCAGACGCCGTCCGGCGTGAAAATAGCCAAAGTGAACTTTATCGGACGCCGTCCGTAACCACGGACGCCGTCCGACGATGTAAATTAATTTGGATTTTGAGTTGGTCGGACGCCGTCTGCTTTTCCAGACGCCGTCCGACAGAGAGGAATTTTCGAGCCAAAATTGTGGGGAATTTAGGTGGGTTTCTCTCTCTAGAAATCTCACAAAGGGATATTTGGGTATTTTTAGAAGTGGTGGACTAGAAATCGAGTTTTCAAGAATTCATAAAGATCCCAGATAGTCCGAGATATTGAACCCTTTTGAAATCCGACGAAAAACAGGAAATAAACCTAACTACTCAGAATCTATCGTGACCTCTTCTCTCGCCAGTCACGCACTTTGAAATCTTGGGCAGCTCAGAAATTTACGTCGCTCAATTAGGGTTTGCAAAAGCGCGAGTCTTCGCTAGGGTTAGAAGTCCAAAACCCCTAGCCCTTTATATTGATTAATTTTATCATCAATGCCACTAATAAAAATTAGGGCTCAACGATGCTCACAATCTCCCCTTTGTGGCACTTGATGACAACCCAAAAGAGAATAAAATTTTTGAGTGCAAAAGGGTTAGTGCAATACAAATATCGAGCAATTTTAATAATTAAGAAACCACAACTCGACCACAAAGGTGTGTAAATAAAGGAAACTCCCCCTAAATTCATGCATAAATTAAATTCAGAAGCCAACAAGGTTCAAATGTCATAAAACCAACCAAGGTATCAACCACAAATTTCAACGAGTATCGAGGCATCAAATAATATTACAGGTAAACACAAGGTAAACACAACCTCGATCTCACTACCCCCTCCCCTCTACTACTCTCTAACTTCTCCCCCTTTGTCACCAAGTGACACAAACGGGAAAAGGTCCTAATCTTGCTGATCTTGATCCATGTCGCCGCCTCCATCATCTCCCCGGCCGGTAGAGGAGCCACGACCTCTGGGGCGCTTGAACAAGGGCATATGAGTGCAGAGGGTACCGATCGAGGTGAGGATGGATCATCATAAAGCTGGGTCGGTTGAGGGTTTGGCAAAGAAAAGTTGAGATGATGACGACTTCTCCACCTTGAAATGAATCTTACCCGAGAAGGATATGACCGTGGTGGAGGCACAAAAGAAGGAGCAGCCTGTAGGAGGGTACACCCAAGGATGAATCGGTGGTGGGTAGGCGGTGGGCGAGGAAAACTCGAGTCTGCTGGTAATCGATAATGTTGTGGGCATGTGAATACCAACCATATGGATTTGCCCTTCCGCACTGCATAAACATCGCCCCATGTAATGCGCAGACAAATGACTTAAATTCTGCGAACTCATCTCGCCAAGTACGTCTGCTTTGCCACTCGCCAAGTCTGTCATCTCTCTGCGGGTGGTGCCACTCTTCTTTCACCTCGGTGTGAAAATTTCTCATATCTGTCTTGCCCCTCATCTCACCTATCAAAGCATCATACCACGGAGGAGGGATCAGAAGAGGAGCTCGCACAGTCTTGGCACAAATGGTCGCATTAGGGCAAAGAGGAGCAAAGACAGAGGTGGTGGAGGAGCATCATCACGTGTCTAGCTAACTTGGGTTTGCTCCCAAGAGAATTCAAGAAGTTCTTCATCTGATGCTTTTTGATTCTGTTGTTCCAACTCCTTACTTCATCATTTGTTACACGCTCTGTCCTGGAGAGCAATAGACCAATATAGGGAGCTAGAGGTAGTGCCCTATTAACTTCTCTCAAGATGGCGTCATCAAATTCTCCCAAGAGGGTAGCTCCAACATTGATGGTCTTGCACATCGGAAGAAATAACATGAACCATTTGCAAATGGGAAGAATTACATCGCGATTGCCACCTCGAACAAACAATGTGCTTCGAGTATAAGATTAATAAGGGCGGACTCACATGCAATGACGGTTTTTATCAATACTAATTTCTTCATCATCAAGATCCGGTACATAAATCGACTTGACCAAAGGAGGATATTTGCCCTCCGAAACCATCTTCATAGCACACCTCATTCAAATCGGTGCGAATCTGGAGTACCCAAGGCGTGATTCATCTCGCCACCGTGATCCTTTGAACTGTCCATCAAGCTGAATGATAATAGTTTGACTCGTGTCGTCTTGACAATCAAGAAAGTAGCAAAGAACTCACGGTTCCTTTCTTGACTCGTGTCAATTTCTTGTTGGAGATCAATTACGCTGGGCACGGTGTGGTGCTAAATATGGTGTGAACCTCGGGCCACGCCATCTTTGTGATCTCGATCCGATCTACGGTGAGGGTCCCTAGGACCAGCCGAGGAGCGAGAGAAGCACATGTACAATTGTTTACGAAACTTGGTGTAGAACACAAGTCCACGGTATCCTCTCGCCTCGAGGAACCACTTCGCATAAGAGACGGACCTTCTCTTTCTCGAGTCTCCATAGATAGTTTGAACTCGATCATCCACGGGTCGTCCTCGGCGACCATTGTCTCGATGACATCCTCATCAATCAGTCCTCGGCATATGTCTCGTCGGCATCCTCTGCGGTGGCGAAAGAAGAACCCGCCATCCGAGACCAATGAATTTCCTGATCACGCTGCTGCTGAATATCTGCTCTAGTCACTTTGCTTGAGCGAGGAGGAGCGCATCGCTAGCCGTCTCATCGACATAATCCGGATCGCCCTTCTCGCATTGTCGCGCCCGACCACCGAGGGTCCCGCCGAGCTTTCCCGAATTTCTTCAATGATTTCGACATGTTGAATCACTTCCTCGACAATGAAACCATCGACTGAACAACCTCGCCGCCAACCGCCATCGACCAGCGATCCACTAACACGGTGCCAACCCACCACGGTCCAACCACGAACACGAGCGCGGAAAAACCTATTCAAAACCTAGAACTTCGTAAACAACGAAATTTGGCGGGAAGAAAGGCGGAAAGCCGTTACACGAGTCCTAGAAGCGAAGAAGGAAGACGCCGTCGAGGAGATCGCCCCAAGGCCCTTCGCGGTAGGGAAAGGAGGAGAACGCGACGGAGAAGAGGCGCATTTAACGAGGCCGTCCGGTTCAATCCACGGAGGGATTGAAGAGGATGACGAGGGAGGCCGCCGGTGGTGGTGGAGGTCGCGGAAGTCGCGGAGGGTCTTCCCGTGACGAAGCGGCGCAGGGCGGCGCGGTTTGGGAGGAGAGAGGAGATCAAATGGGGAAAGAGGGAGGCGGAGAGGTAAGTTATAAGCAGTTCCGCGCGATTAGGTCCTGTCGGACGGCGTCCGACGGTTACCGGACGGCGTCCGACAGCAAGGGTGCAGCGCACAGGGAACCTCGTCGGACGGGGTCATGGAGAGGCGACGGCGTCCGGCAGTGAGTTGCGTGCGGATAACGCTTCTGTCGGACGGCGTCCGATGGCGACCGGACAGCGTCCGACAGGAGGTATGCGGCGCATGCAACACGCGATCGGACGGCGTCTGAGAGTGGCCGGACGGCGTCCGAAGAAGGCTGAAAACGCAGCTGCTTGCACTTCTGACCAGTGGGCCCCACCAATGCGAGAAATATTATAAAAATAATATTTTGAAGTGATGATCTCCATTTTTGCTCAAAATTTAAACGAAGATTCAAATGTGAGCAATTTGAAGTGATTTTCTAAAATTTAATTTTGAAGGGATAAGATTATAATATGACAAATGAAATCAAGTCAAATTCAAAAACCCAAATTTTGATCTTAGAGATCAACAAAATGTGCGAACCCAAATTTTACCTTGATTTCTCATATAGGCATGAAAATCGAGCATAGGGGTTCACTTTAGAGTTTAAGCACATGTTTTTGAATTTTGGTTTCTTTTCAAATATTTTCAACAATTTTGATGCCATATGATTTTCAAGAGAACAAATATGCATATGGAGCAAATTTTTTCAAAGGGGTAAGATTTTCAAAACTAGAAGTTTGAAATGGTAAGAAGATAAGGATAGTCTATTAAGCTCAAATTTGTTTTGGCTTGAAATATAGGACAAGAATGTGCTCACCCAAAATCAAATTTATCTTTTCACCACTAGAGGGAGTTTTGAGATCATGAGTTGAAACTAAACTCCCCCTAAATGTGACAAGGGTCATAAGCAAATAAAAAAAATCAAATAAGACCCAAAAATCACGAAAACCAATCAACACGCATTTGATCTATCCAGTATGTTGAGTTCATTCCTTAATTTGCAAAACCGTGCCTCATCTAAGGGTTTGGTGAAAATATCCGCCAATTGGTCTTCCGTTCGCGTGGGCAAGCACAACGTCACCTTTTGCAACGTGGTCACGAATGAAGTGATGTCGGATGTCGATGTGCTTTATGCGGGAATGTTGGACGGATTGTTGGCTATTTTCACCGCACTTTCATTATCGCATAGAAGTGGCACTTTTTCAAATTTTAGCCCAAAGTCACTAAGCATCCGAGTCATGTACAAGAGTTGAGCACAACAACTCCCGCCGCTACATATTCCGCTTCATGTAGATAGCGCCACGGAGTTTTGCTTCCTCGAAGTCCATGACACGAGTGGCGCCCTAGCAAGTGACAACCCCGAGGTGCTTTTGCGATCAATTTTGCAACCGGCGTAATCCGAGTCGGAATAGCCAAGAAGCTCAACACGCGCTCCCTTGGGGTACCAAAGACCTAGACTAGTAGTGATTTTAGATATCTCAAAATGCGTTTCTGGCAATAAGATGCACTTCTTTAGGGGATGCTTGAAAGCGAGCACACATGCACACTAAATATAATATCGGGTTGAGAAGCGGTAAGATAGAAAGCGAACCGATCATGGGCGATAAAGCTTTTGGTCCACGGGCTTTCCATCTTCATTCAAGTCAAGATGCCCATTAGTGGCCATTGGTGTTTTGATCGATTTGCAATCGTCCATTGAAAACCGCTTGAGAAGGTCCTTTGTGTATTTTTCTTGACAAATGAAAGTCCTTCCGAAGTTGCTTGATTTGAAATCAAGGAAGAAAGTGAGCTCTCCAATCATAGACATTTCAATTCCTTGGACATCATCTCACCAAAGTCCTTACATTTAGATTTGTTAGTGCATCCAAATATAATATCATCCACATATATTTGAGAAATAAATAAGTCATTTTCAATAGGCTTTAGAAACAATGTGGAATCAATCGCACCGTTTTAAATCCCTTTTCTAAGAGGAAGTCCCTAAGACGCTCATACCATGCTCTAGGAGCTTGCTTGAGACCGTATAGCGCCTTAGTGAGCTTATAGACATGGTTTGGGTGTTTGAGATTTTCAAAACCGGTGGTTACTCGACATAGACAAGTTCATCAATAAAACCATTTAGAAAAGCACTCTTAACATCCATTTGAAAGAGAGTTATGTTATAGAGAAAGCGAAAGCCAAGAGTAACCGAATAGCTTCAAGTCGAACAGCGGGCGTGAGGTTTCTCCATAGTCAAGTCCTTCAATTTGTGTGAAACCTTGCGCCACCAATCTTGCTTTGTTTCGCACCACTTCACCGTTCTCATCTTGTTTGTTGCGGAAGACCCATTTGGTTCCAATGACATTGTGATCTTTCGGTCTTTCCACAAGCTCCCAAACTTTATTGTGGGTGAAGTTGTTCAATTCTCCATGCATGGCGTTCACCCAATCCGCATCCGCCAATGCCTCATCAATGGTCCTAGGCTCAACAATAGACACAAAGGCGTGATGCTCATAATAATTAGCGGTATGAGAACGGGTTCTTACGCCTTGATTGAGATTGCCAATGACTTGATCTAGGGGATGATCCTTGGAGAGAGTGCGGTGTTGTTGGACGGGTACTTGTAGATCAACGTCACCCCCTTGAGCTTGATCAACTTCAAAGTTCGCATCTCCGTCCACCGCTTGATCTTGAGTTGTTGGAGAGGTGTCTTGAACTTGATCATCGATGGAGGTGGTAAGGGTGATTACTTCATCTTTTGGTGCCTCCGGTGAGGGTCGAATTTCCCCCAACTCCATAGCATCATGCGGTGGCTCATCACCTACATTTCTTGTCAAATCTTGCTCATTTTGCGAGCCATTAGTTTCATCAAACTTGACATCATAGGCTTCCTCAACTAGCTTTGGTAGAATTGTTAAAAACTTCAAAAGCTTTTGAGCGAGAGGAGTACCCTAACATAATACCAACGTCACACCTCTTTTGGAACTTACCCAAATGAGTCATTTTCTTGTAGATGTATACCTTGCAACCGAAGACTCGAAAATACGAGATGTTGGGTCTTCGTCCACTAGTAATTCATATGAGGTCTTGTGAAGGAGTCGGTGGAGGTAGAGGCGGTTGATGGCATGACACGCCGTGTTGATGGCTTCCGCCCAAAAAGCATGCGGCGTGTTGTACTCGTCAAGCATTGATCTTGCCATCTCTATCAAAGTCACGGTTCTTCCTCTCCACCACTCCATTTTGTTGGGGAGTGTATGCACGAGAATTAGTGCTTCACACCTAACTCATCACAAAATTCTTCAACATTTGTATTAGCAAACTTCGGTGCAATTGTCACTCCTCACCTTTTTAATAAAAGAGTCAAATTCCTTTTGAGCTTTCAAAACAAATCTTTTAAACACGTCACCGCAAGGGATTTATTTGCAAGGAAAAACACCCAAGTGAAGCGAGAGAAATCATCGACAATCACATGACAATAAAATTACCGCCTATGCTCGCATAGGTGGTTGAAAAATAAATCCATATGCAAAAGTTCAAGTGGTGGGATGTAGACATAAAAGTCTTAGTCGGATGAGAATTAGCCACTTGCTTGCCGGCTTGGCATGAGCTACATAAGCGATTTTCTCGAATTTGACATCCTTCACTCCAACAACCAAGTTGTCTTTAAAACCTTTTTCAAAGTGCCCATTCCAACATGTCCAAGACGTCTATGCCACAACCAACCAAGAGTGGTTTGAGCGATAAGACAAGTCTTGATTTGAGAAGTTTCACGGTTTGAAAAATCAACCAAATATAAGTTTTGAAACCGGGTGCCTTCAAATGCAACACTTTGATCCTTAGTGGAAACAACACGAACTCCGTTGATCGAAAAGAAGCAATCAAAACCCAAATCGCACACTTGAGCAGCGGAGAGGAGATTAAAGTTGCAAGCTTCCACCAAGAGCACATTAGAGATGGATAGGTCATTGGATATTGCAATTTTACCTATGCCCTTTACCTTTAAGCTTGAGTTATCCCCAAATGTGATCTTGTGTTCGGGTCCTTCTCCTCCTTTAGTGAGGTGAACATACTTGAGCTACCGGTCATGTGTTGGGTGCAACCGCTATCGAATATCCAATGCCGGCCACCGCTCTTGTAGTTCACCTACACACACAATCAAGCTTGGGTTTTAGGTACCCAAGACTTCTTCTTGGGTCCTTTTGAGTTAGTTATCAAGCATTTGGGCACCCAAATAGCCTTCACATCTTTCTTTTCATTTGGTGCACCAACATATTTAGCATAGGTAGAGCCATTCTTCCTCATAAGCATGTAACTAGCATTAAGCACTTGAGTTTTAGACATAAATTGAGATGTTTTAGAAAGAGGACAAGCAATGGCTTTATGTTTTCATTTTTACAAATGTGGCAACGGTCCTCCCTTAACGAAAGTTAGCTTGGGCTTACCCGACCACGCTTGGGCAAATCCTCGGATGAAATCCCAAACCATGCTTACCTAAGGTATACCTTTGCTCAAGCACCTTGTCAAAAGAGTTGTTCCCCACAAGCAATTTAGCCAAGCTAGAGTCTAGTTGCTCAATTCTATCTTTAAGAAGCAAATTTTCCTTAACTAGCTCATTAGCACATTTAGCAACACCACAAGTGCCAATTGAACAAGCATTTTCATTTGGAGAAGTAGCACTAGTGGGTGAAGATGAGCTAGCATTGGGTGTGATCGTGGGTGACAAGGTAAAGGATGTGTCATGAGATAAGCTAAGTGAACCGTCTATAGTGTCAATCAAATCACAAGTCACACCAACATTGCATTTTCAATTGAGCAATCAATCGGAGTTTCAACATCAACATTAGAACTAGCAAGTTTATTTTCTAGAATTTCAACTTGCAAATTTAGAGCTTCATAATCATCTTCTAGAGTTTCATGCTTTTCTAACAAGTTCTCAAATTCATTTGCTAGCTCTTTATGCACCTTTACTAGCTTCTTTCTCTTAGACTTTTCCTTCTCTAGAGCATTATTCAAATCATCAATCAAAAGCTTAAGCTCACTTTTAGAGAGGTGCTCATGTGTTACCTTCTCCTCTAGTGCCATAAAACACATGGGAGGTGAGGGGTTGTCGATGGCGACTCCGGATATCTTCGTGTTTTCATTATCGGAGGAGTCCGCCCAAGAACCTTCATCATCGGTGATCCATTCCCCAATCACCTCTTCTTGTATATTTGCGGTGAGGCAAAGCTTTTGCTTGGGAAGAGCCGGAGGAGCGTTTTCCTTGATCGCAAGTCCGGCTAGCCTATGAGCTCTAGTATCTTCTTCGGAGGAGGAGGATTGAGAGGACGATGAGCTTGAGCTATCTTCCTTCTTAATCTTTTGACCGGCAAGAGCTTTCTTCTTATCCTTTGATTTGTGATCACTCTTGCGGTAGTGACGATATTTCTTCTTGTCATCTTCCTCATCTTCCTCTTGATTCCTTGCCTTGTGCTTGTTCTTTTTACTTCTTGGGCAATCCGCCGCCAAGTGACCCTTCTCTCCACATTCATAGCAACGCATCTCGGAGATAGGTCTTCGTCTTGAAGAGGATGATCCGCCGCGGAAGCTCATCTTCTTGATCAACTTTCTTGACCTCTTGACAAGGAGGGCCAATTCTTCAATCTCCGGAATTGCATCATCGGAGTCTTCATCATCTTCTTCAATCTCAACTTTCTTCTTTGCACTTTTGGCTTTGGCGGGAGAGCGATTGACTTCTTGTTGAGCGGAGACTCTTCACTTTGAAGAAGCCGCATCTCATATGAGTTGAGTTGCAGAAGCTTTATGGTGTCATTTTCTTGAGCTTTGACTTGGATGCTCTAATCAAGGTCACAAGTGGATTAAAGCTAAATGGCACAACATCAAGCATCTTCCGACAAATGTCAATGTCTTCCAACACCTTCTTCTCCGAACATCCGGCAATTTCATTGACGATGGGGTTCAACCTAAGAAACATTTCATTAACACTTTCATTAGGAAGCATCTTGAATTGGTCAAATCTTTTTCTAGCACGAGATAGCTTCTCCTCAAGCATCTCGGCACTACCAACATGAATTTCTCTAAGATGCTTCCAAATGTCATAAGCTTTAGAGAGATTGCCAATGCTATCAAAGACTTCGGAAGACACACTAGAGAGTAAAGCATTTCTAGCAATGGCATTAAAACGTTTGTACTTAGCATGAACTTCATCAAGAGCAATTGTATCATCTTAGGCTCCGCCCAAGTGCTCTGTGTGTCCTGTGGTTCCGCCTGCGTGCGGCTTAGTTGGTTTTTGGCCCTGCATGGAGTGCTGTTCTTACTTTCTCCCCCGCCGCCTGCGCGTGGCAGCTTAGTTGGTCTCTCCTCGCTTAGGTCCACCCTGGGCCTCTTAAAGGGGCCCCCTTTTGGCGTGTTAATTTGTTTTTCCCTATGAGGATTCTCTGCTGGAATGTTCGCGGCCTCAACTCTGCTGCCAAGCGCGATGTCGTTCGTCCCTCGTCTGTTCGCATAACCCATAATCCTGGCTATTCAAGAGTCCAAGCTGTCTAACCCAACGCACCAGCTCCTCCTAGAAATCTCGAGCCACAGGCTACGCGGGGCGCTTCATATCCCGGCTGTTGGTACTAGGGAGGCTGCTCCTCTTTCTGGGGCGACACGCTGGTTCACCTCTCGCCCTTCGCTCCTCCAAAGACTCTATTTCCGCCCGTGTTTCCCCCTTGGACGGCCAGCCTAGCTGGATCATCTCGAATGTTTACGGTCCAACGGATGATCCGTCTAAACCGCTCTTCCTTCAGGAAGTTCGGACCATCTCCACCCACTTTTCCGGACCTTGGCTCATTCTAGGCGACTTCAACTTGATTTACAAAGCCTCCGACAAAAGCAACCTCAACCTCAATAGAAGGCTCATGAATCATTTTCGCGCCACGATCGACGCATCGCGCCTTCGAAATTAACCTCATGGGAAGGCGCTTCACTGAGTAACGAAAGCGGTCAATCCCACCTTGGTCCGACTCGATTGGGCCTTCGCTAATGCCGCGTGGGAATTCCAGTTTCCTTCGTGCTCCCTCTTACCTTTATCTTCCGCCGCCTCAGATCATTGCCCCTTGCTCCTAACTGCTGAAAAGCTTCCTAGGCCTCCACGTCGCTTCCGTTTCGAGAATTTCTGGCTTTCCATTAATGGATTCCTAGAATTCGTTCAGCAGACCTGGTGCCATTCTTCTCCTTCCCTGCCCACCCACCCCTTGCTTCGTCTGAAGTGCAAACTCTCCTCCACTGCCTCGACCTTGCAAACCTGGAGTAGTGCCCAGGTCGGGGATATTAAGCTTCAACTCTCTCTTGCTTCTGAAGTGATCAGACTCCTCGACGTGGCCATGGAGGCCCGTTCCCTCTCGGTTGAGGAGGTCTCTGTTCGTAAGCTTCTCAAACTACGCGTCTTAGGTCTTTGCGCCATTGAAAAGATCAAATGGAAGCAGCGTTCGCGCCTAACCTGGCTCAAGCTCGGTGACGCAAACACCAATATTTCCACCTTAGGGCCAATGGCCGTCGTCGCAGGAACCTCATTCACTCCCTCCAAACCCGTTCTGGTTTGCACACGGAGTTTCAGGCCAAGGCCCGTGCCCTTTTCCAGCATTTCAGTGCAATTTTTGGCGAAGCCTCGTCCGCCGCCCATCCGCCCGCACAGCGCACTTTCGACTAGGCCTTCCTCGATTTGCCGTCCCTGGACCTATCCTCCTTGGAAACCCCCCTGACCTTGCAAGAGCTCAAGGAGGTACTTTTCTCCCTGCCAAATGACAAAGCTCCTGGTCCCGATGGCTTCACCTAGATCTTCTTCAAAGCTTGCTGGGATTTCATCTCGGTGACACCTTTCATGACCTGCGATTGCCTCTTCAATCTCGACAGCCATGGGCTTCCTGGCCTTAATTCTGCGCATGTTGTCCTCCTGCCCAAAAAAGATAGCCCTCTCTCAGCCTCAGATTACCGCCCGATAAGCCTGATCCACAGTGTCGGTAAACTTTTCACCAAAATCCTAGCTTCCAGGCTTGCCCCCTTCACGAGCGACCTCATTTCCCCTTGTCGGGCGCTTTTATTAAGAAAAGGCAAATCCAAGATAACTTCCTCCTGTATGCAGTAGGGCCCATCGCTCCATAGATCCAATTCCCCGCCCTCCTCCTCAAAATTGGACCTTGAGAAAGCCTTTGATTCGATGTCTGGACCTATCTTCTGGACAACCTCCGCGCTCGTGGGTTCGGAGCCCGCTGGCGCGACTGGGTTTCCATGTTCCTCGCATCGTCATCCTCTAGGGTGCTCCTTAATGGCCACCCAATTGACACCATTCACCACTGTAGGGGCCTAAGGCAGGGTGACTCGCTGTCCCCGTTCCTCTTCAACCTCGCCATTGAGCCCCGATCGCTTTGCTTAGTCAGACAGCGCTTCGGGGCCCTTTCTTCCCTAGAAGGACCCCATCTTGACACCCAGATCTCTCTCTTCGCCGATGATGCAGCCATCTTCCTTAAGCCCACCAAGGAAGATGTCTCTACCCTAGCTGCTATTCTCCGGATGTTTGGTGACATTACTGGGCTCAGGACCAATTTCTCAAAAGTCGGTGATCTGATTCACTGCGATGGAATCGATCTCAACCATGTCCTTGTCGACTTCCCGGCCCAGCTAACCAGCTTCCCCATAAAGTATCTCGGCATGCCCCTCTCTATTCGCCGTTTGCGACACGTCCACTTCCAACCGCTTATTGACAAAGTGTCTTCCAGGCTGGCAGGGTGGCGTGGCCCGTTTATGTCCAAAGGGGGCCGTCTAACGCTTCTCAAAGCGGTCCTCTCTGCGCTTCCCACGTTCATCCTATCGGTCATTAACCCTCCCTCCTCTGTCCTTAACAAAATCGACTCTATCAGCGTGCACGCTTTGGAAGAACACCGACTCGTCGAGGCGGAGGTAGAATCAACTGGCAAGTTGTCTGCTCTCCGACCTCGCTTGGGGGGCTAGGGGTGCTTGACCTCACCAAGTTCAGCAGGGCCCTTCGTTTGCGTTGGCTTTGGCTTTCCAGGCGTTCGCCAGCCCCGATTTGGGCGTCTCTCGATCTAGCCTCTTTTGGGGTCGATGACATCCTGTTTAGGGCTGGCACTGAGATCCTCCTGGGTTGTGGTTCCTCCGTCTCCTTCTGGAACGATCGTTGGCTAGCGGGTTCCGCGCCTCGGGACCTCGCGCCTAACCTTTTTCTTGCCTCCGTCCGAACAAACAGATCGGTGCTCGCAGCCACAACAAACCATTGCTGGATTTCTGACTTGAGGCGCAACTTCACCCATCAACACATCCCCGAACTCGTCTCGCTTGTCCGACTAATTGGCCAAGTGCAATTGCAACCAACCACTCCAGATCTTTTCTCTTGGCGCTTTGCTACCAATGGAGAATTCTCGGTCAAGTCAGCCTATCTTCTCCAATTCTCAGGGCGTGTGCCCAAACCAGCCTTCAGTGTGGTCTGGAAGATTTGGGCTCCCTCCAAATGCAGGTTCTTCCTCTGGATGCTCCTGCACAAGCGCGTCTTCACTGCGGATGCCCTTCTTCGTCGTCACCTGCCCAACGATTATTTTTGCCCCCTTTGCAGGCGCAACTTAGAGACACCGGAACATCTTTTTTTGCTTTGTGACTTCAGTCGTTTTGCTTGGAGACGTCTCGCCGCGCTGCTCTCAATGCCCCACCTCGACCCCTCGCGATGGCCCCGCACCGGCTGCCTTGTTGATTGATGGGCTTTCATCCTTCGGACTGCTAACGCCCGTGAGGTTCTCCCGGTCGCCACAGCCATTATTTGGCACATTTGGCTTGAGCGGAATAACCGCATCTTTCGCCTAGTCGACAGGCCTTCGTTAGTCTTTCTTACTCATCTGGTTGATGACTTGCGCCTCTGGGAGGCCGCAGGTGCCCCCTTTGTAATTAGCTAACAAATTGTACCAAGACCCGAGGGGGGAGGGGTCGCAAGCTCCCCCCAACTTGTAATTCCCTCTCTTTAAATTAATACATGGCAATTCTTTTGCCTTGCTTCAAAAAAAAAAACTTGATAGTGTGGTGGCAAGAGGGATGGAGGAGGTGGTTGACGGTTGTACTCATCACCAAGAGATTGTCAGAGTAGAGAGAGAAGGAGAGGGGACTTTTTTTTGTGTAAAATAGCATAGGAGCTGGAGAGGAAACGAAGCACATATCTAATAAGCAAAAGCACATTTGATGGTCATGGACACGTTTGGAATCTCACCTACAAGGGGGAATCCGCTTCTTGTATTGTTATCCTCAATGTCTCCGTATGATATTTCACAAATATTAACTAAGAATAAATGGTTTAGATTGTATTGCAAAATGCTATTTTGGCTATGATATTTTTTCTAAAATATTTTTAATCACAATATAAGGTGACCTGAACCTCCAATTTACCATATTATTAAGACATATAGTTAAAATTAGTCACTAAGTTAATTCCAAAATTTTAGAAATTCTTCATTAAAGAATATGAAACTATCTTAATCATTGTGGGCCAAATTATAAGAGAGATTTATCAAAATGATGTTCTTTAAAATTCGACCATGACGTCCTAGCCCACTGTCATAGTCTTAGATGAATTCACATGTCATATACATGGTGCAAGGCATGCAAATCGAGTGTCGTTTCCTGAATTTTTTAAAAAGAAAGAGTATATACAACCAACAATAATAAAATAGGAACGAATAAAATTTAGAATACAAATAATAGAAAACAAGCCAACATTAACTATTGCAAAAATAGGAAAGGAATCCATACCAACAACAATATAGAAAATGAAAAAAGTCTACTTCACCCCAACTATATAATTTCATCCAACGAACTAAAAAACTAGATATTCTACCGCTTGAACAATTCAAAATCAATATATAACCCCAAATAGTTTAGGAGCTGAATACCTGATTTTCCATATAAAATGGAATAACAATAATATAAAACAAATATGTAAAAGTCCAACTCTAAAACAATAAAAAAAGAAAAAAAATTTTGTCTTACATTGAAAGAAAGATTTTATTTCAACTACACTAAGAGAATAGAAATAATTAAATTTGAAAATAAATAATAGAAAAACGAATCAACATCAATACTGAAAATGGCACATATCAACTTCAAAATAATAATAAGAGCATATATCAATTGCAATAAAATGTAAAATTAGTAATAAAAATAATAGAAAAATTAGATGGTATTATTTAGTATTAAACTAAATAAGTTGTTCACATGAAATACAATAAAATAAAAGTAAATTATATTCAAAATAAAAATAAAATGAGTATACGTCAACTAGCACAAAACTATAAAAGGCCACTCCATATCAGTTGCAAGAAAAAAAACTAGAATAAAACAAAAAAGAGTACATATCGAGTAAAAAATAATGGCAGATTAAAAAATAATCAAAAAATCATAATGATCAAGGCCGACTTAATTTGAGCTTATAATGCTCAAACAAGAACATTAAATCTTTATTTGTACAAATTTCTTTTTAAATTTGGTACAAATCTAGACGGGTAAACCTGCGGGGTACACTTTTCTCTCCTTTAATTTTAATAGTTTAGTCTAGAGACCAACACGATCGATGTCGACATTGCCAATGTGGGCAACGTGGTTAGGATACGGCATTCCTCTGATGTAGCCGACTCTCCGTCGATCGATCGACTGAAGAGAGGATACGAATCCCCTGAAGATGATATGGAGCAGCGCTTGACCGCACCGCACCGCACGGGCCGGGTCGCGTTGGTCCAGTCCAACACATGTGTCCACCATCTCGTGGCTGGCCGTCAGAGGTCGCACATTCCAATTCGCCAACCGATCGAGAGGAGTAGGCGCGCGGGAAGAACAACGGCACACGCACCTACCGACCCACTGGCTAAGCTGACTCGGTCGATCGATCTGGTAGTGGCAGATGTACTCGTAGTAGGCTCTAGCTAGCAAACAGATCATGTGGCGACGCGACCGTCCAAAAATATTTTCTCGTGGGCATTATTGCCGGTGCAAAATCTGCCCATGCATGCATGCATGCATGGACCATTAGCACGGGTTAATGCGCAGGTATGCTGCATTATTCCTGCCAATATTGCTCGCCCGATCGGCTGCTCCCTGCATGCATGATGATGATCAGGCAACAAACCATGGGCGTCTTGTCCCTTTTTGTTCCAGTTCATCTGGGTGCTAATTGCATGACCATGAAGGCTTCGGTGTTATCTGGAACTGATTGATCGGGAAGAATTATTGAGGCAGGGATGGATTAGTGCCCATGCTTCTTGGTGTTTGCCATGTTCCCGTTTGCACAAGCGTCAAGCGGGAATCGATGGCCCGAGGCGTCGGTGCGTCCGAGGTGGGACACCGATTCACCCGTTGCATGCACAAGTCAACTTAATTGGGCTAAGCTCTTTGCGGCCTACCGTGCATGCACCATGGCACCATGCAAGCATTAGCCGGCTTCACTTCAGAGTTCAGACATTCGGAAGCAGCATGCAGCATTCGTGAAGCTTCTACTGCGCTGGGGCGCGGCAGGCAAAAATGTAGTGGAAGTGTAGCTCGCACCCGAGTGACCTTCCACCACCCGTCCTGCACTCTTCCTACGTGCACGAACAAGGGCGTGACCTCGTCGGTCGTCAAATATAGATACGACAGCTGATGCAGGCGACGTAGGACAGCTTGAGGACGGTGGGGCCGTGGAAGAGGTACGCAAGAGGAAGGACGAGAAGCTCTCTACGCACCTAGCGGAGTTCGAAGCTAGATTCACCAACTTGGAGAACCTGCCTAACTATCTCAGCTGACTGGGGCAATGTCTTCAAAATTATAAACATACGTCCCTTTTAACACCTATTGACACACTCACATCTAATAAATGTTTATGCCAGCTCGAGCAGTACCAATGGACATCTAGGTGTCTACGAGGATCTGCCCCCGTATCGAGGTGGATTCGGGAGACCGCCTCCCTACCCAAGTTTCTACGGGGGCCTGCCTCTCCCAGGGTGCTTACGGGCCCGCCTCCCTCACCAGATGACTATGTTGGCCCACCTACCTCATAGGGTGGCTTCGAGGCCGTTATGAACGCGGTATTTCATTCCAGCTGAAACCATCTACTAATCTATGATTTTAACGAGGGACATCTAATAAGCTAGTGTTTGCATTGAGGGATCCGGTCCAATGGCTCCAACTTTAGGCCGGGTAAGAGGACGACATATCAGAGAGCCAAGAGACCAACTTCGTTGACAATCTCCTCGGCGGCACCCGGCCAATGATTACCCATCTGAGCTACCCTGCAAAGCCAAGAATAGTCCCAAGGTGGCATATGTCTTGAACAATGGTGTTTATGCCATCGTGGTGATTGTGGATGTGATGAAACTGTGATTTCGCATGCTGTTTATGTCAAACATTGTTTGGATAAATCGATGTGGTTCAATTTGTGTTTTCTGGGATGTAGATGTGGATGGAATATGTGTGCATCAATGGAATGTGGAATTGTTGATTTATATTGATGAATGTGGGGATATATATGTCTGGGTGTTTTGTGTTTGTCAAGTGCAGTTGTTGCTGTTGGGAATAGCAACATCGGTAAAATGGTTTTTTGTATTTTTAACTCAATTTTTCTAAGAATAATTACTCTCAATGGCTTACGGTAGGCCAACAAGATAGTGTCATCCCTGGACACCATGCTACGATGCAAGGGTGGCATCTCTCTCTCGATAGTTACCATTCGGCCGTCGAGAAAGGTCGTGCTCCCTGCACCGTAGTGAGCGTGCCCAACTGGGTTCACTCTCGACAGCCTCTTGTTGGCCGTCGAGAGAACATCATCCATCCCTAAACAGTGGGGGCGCTTCCTTCCTCGACCGTCAAGACAACATCGACGGCCAAACCGTCGAGGCTGTGTTTCTCTCTTGACGAAGCTATCTTGACAGTCTTATCCAGACAACTGGCCTTGAAATTAACTCATCTCGCAATCTCGGTAATAGTAATATAGGAAATTAACATATTTTATTGGTCTGGTGTACCTTTTATTTTATTGCATTGGTGTTTAAATAGTATTTAAGAAAACATTTGATTATGATATGATAATAGTTAGAAATAACCACTTTTAGTGTATACTCCCTCCGTTCTAAAATATAAGGCATATTTTGACTCTATAAAAGTCTTTAAAGGTAGGGTTTTACTGTTAGATTCATCTATTATTTATTATGAATTGTTACAATATAATATTGTATGAAAAAGCAATTTGAAATATGAACAATTTGGTACAATATACTAACGATGCATATTATTTAATTTATTTATGGTCAAAATTTACTAAGTTTGGCTTTTCTCCAGTTAAAATGGGTCTTATATTTTGGAACGGAGGGAGTATATGGTATAGTAAAACCGTCCATCCCTCAACCATTTTATATTTTATAGTAAAACACATGCATTCTGCTAGTTATAAGAAAAACGGTCGACGCTGGTTTTCCTGAAAACCGGTTTATATCACCTTAGTCAACATATCACTACTTTTTAGCACACATGGATTATCCAGGCCCTTTTTAAACGAAACAACGGTTGCACAACAACTTAATACGGTTTTCTATTTCAAAATTCATTTCTAAATCTAAAGATCAAGCAAAGGAGACCCTCTTTGCCCGCCATGTCAAGTAGCCAACGGTTCACCACCACCACGCACTGACGCACTAGACAGGCTAACTTCCATAATCGTTGTCTCATATCATAGGAACATTACGTCCCTTCAGGACTGCACAGCTGCAACTAAACTTAAGAGATACAGATATATATATATATATATATATATATATATATATATATATATATATATATATATATATATATATATATATATATATATATATATATATATATATATATATATATATGTTGTAGAGGACACCCACCGCCCCTACGAACCAGGGAAGAGAGAACCAACCTCGAGGCGGAGGAGCACTGGGGGTGCTAATTAACCAGGAAGGAGCTCCGCCCCCTGGCGCGAAGCAAAGGCAGAGCAAGGGGGGTGCACATCTAAGAGGTGAGCCTCGCCCCCTTTATGCAAAGCATAGGCGAAGCGGAGGAGAAATGGGCCGACAAGAAGACAGAGCTGCCCTTCAGAAGCTCCAGCTGAAGGCAGAAGCGCTTAAGTCCAGTCCGTGAAGCGAGGGCGATTCCATGGGAACCAAGAAGGCTGGGGGACAACAAGTACGGCCTGCAGCAGTAAACAGGAATCATATCGCGCGTCAGGGGATATGCTAGCTGGCTGTAATAACCAGCATCTGGTGTCAAATAAGATATGACAGTTGGTTGTAATTAACAACCGAGTCCCCCTGTAATATCCATTGTAACTCTGCTTTAGATAGAAAAGTAGGGGTATTAGGGTCTTAGCCCTGGCCCCGAGGGTGTTTTTCCCTCGGCGACCCTGCCGAAGAGGGCAGGTCGAGGGCTAAGATTTCTTTTCTTGGCAAAGATCTCTTTACCCTTACTTTATCTATAGAAGAGGGTGGTATTGTACAATGTAAAAACGGCCCCACTATAAATAGGGGGCCCTCACGATAATAAAGATCAAGCTACATTTTTCGCATGATAGGTACTTTGTGATCGCTTAGCTTCCCCGAGATGCTTCGCGAGGTAGCCCTCGAAATTTGTTGTGCAGCTCAGACGTTATATATATATATATATATATATATATATATATATATATATATATATATATATATATATATATATATATATATATATAGGAAGCATTCTTTCTACCCACAGGAGTATCTACTCCCACCTTTAAAAACCACCGTAGGTATGTCCGCATACTCTTTTATCGGTTTGGGTATGTTCATATACTTATTTTAAGATATACTAAATATCACCATACGAAAAAATTGCAAAAGAGCCCTATTTTTAACATATATTGATATACCTTTATATTAGTACATATAAATGAGTATGTCCACATACTCCATGTATAATCCAATACTCAAGGTACATACCACCCTAGATGGTCTAGTATGATCACATACTCCATGTACATACCTTCCGTTCGACCAGATCGTCCAAAATCTTGAGATACGTAGGTGGGAGTATATATATATATATATATATATATATATATATATATATATATATATATATATATATATATATATATATATATATATATATAGGAAAATTACATAAGGCTCCATGGAGCCTAGGCTCCAGCTTCCTCCACCGTTGATCTTTTCTGATCAGATTTGAAGTTTTACATTGCTTAGCGGGTTTGTAAGCCGCATACCCGTTTAGATTAGTGTTAATTTCCGTCATCAAACTAATTAATTACACCCATTAATTGTTTCCCAGTTGACGCAACGTCTGTTTTGACCGACCTCCGTCCTCTGCATAGACGCAGCGGCGCCCCTCCTCTTCTTCCCCCCACGCGGCGGCCGGCGGCGCCTTTCTTCTCCCGCACGGCGGTCCGACGGCGCCCAGGCTCCTGCTCCAGATCCTGCGGACACGCGGAAGGGGCGGTCCTCTCCCTCTCCATCGGTGGCGGCGCACACATCTTCTCCCCGGCGTGGGACGCAGCATGGGAGTGGGAGGCGGTGGGCGCCCTCCACCACGGCGCGCCGGCGTGAAGGTCGCGGCGGCTTCCCCCTTCCTCGGCTCAGGACGGAGGCCTCCCCCTTCCTCAGATCGACGTGGCGCCCCCCCCCGGCCAGCACGGTGGATGCAGCATGGGAGTGGGAGGCGGTGGGCGCCCTCCACCACGGCGCGCCGGCGTGCAGGTCGCGGCAGCTTCCACCTTCCTCGGCTCAGCCGACGCGGTGGTGTCCCGCACCTCCGGCTAGCACGGTGGCGCCCTTCTTTGCCGCCGCCGTCCCCGATTCGCCGCCGCCCCCTTCTCCTCCACGGGCGACAGGGGCGGCCGGCATGCTGCCCCCTTTCCTTCTGCAGTGGTGGCGCCCCTTCCTAATCTGCCGGTATGGTGGCCACCGTCTTCTCCACGTGCCGCCCCCGATCCAACTCCGTCCACGATCGACGCGGACTGGATTTGGATTTTGATGCTTCCATTTGCAGAGAAGCAGGTTTAGTGTGTGTAAAAGTGGTTTGTTCATACAGTGAGTGGTTTGAATTTGCTAATTAGCTTTCATTTTGGTAGGCATCTGCATATTCTGATGTATCGTGAAAAAACTTAGATGCCTACCCAATTTTTGAATCACGCTGTTCTTGAAGTCATGAACATGTGTATACTGTACTTTTTTATCTGTATTATCATATCATACTAAAATAGAGACTAAATGTAATCTGATAAAAGAATTTGAGGGTATATATCAGTAAAAGCAACTATGAGTATGTGCTTGGATTAAATTGTAAGAATTTAACCTTGATATTATGAGTATGTTGTCTCAAACAGTTGTTATATACCTGTTTATACATGATAATATATACCTTGAAAAGGGTACGTATATCTCTCAGTTTCTTACTGTATATACTTGAAAATCCAGAAGCATGTATATACCTGAAAAAATAGTTCATGTTCACGTTCACGTATTAATCCATTCATGTTCACTGTACATCCATGCCAAATCCAAAGCATGTATATACCTGAAAAAATTGCGTGTATATACCTGATAAATACATGTTCATGTTCATGTTCATGTTTTCACACTTATTAAATTGGTTTTCTGACTGTGTTCACATGTTTTGTGGTCTGAATTTCTGTATACCTTGTCAATTGCAAATTCACTGTGTAGGTTGCACTGGAGACATTTGATATTATCAAGCGAGGAGAAGAACACGTCAGATCAATTTTTGAGAAAGTGAAAGATGATGCTACGGATGTACTTACAGAGGTCACAAGGTCTATAGAGAGTATGTTTGAGAGCAGGTGGCTTGAGAAAGCGTCTAAAGTAGACCAAAATATGAGAATATGGAGTCCATCCGTGTAGGCAAAACAGTTGCTGAATCACATGGTCAGATAAAAGGTGACTTCTAAGTTCTGACCATGCTAAATTGGTAACTTATTTTTCCTCATGTATAGTAAAGCTGTACTAACCTATTTATATATACCTAGATGGGAAACAAATTGATGCAGCAGCAACATCGCCCGTAGTAATAAAATCATCTCCGGATTTATCACCTCGGTCAGCTAGTCGAGAATATGCTCAAGCTTACATTGTTGCTGGCCAAATGATTACTGATGATTGAAACTATTTGATGCTTTTAGTTAATAAATACCTAAGAAAACATATGGTATGAATTTTTTTGTACAGACGCTGTGTATGCACTATTGCATTGAGAATTTATGAACTTTAGTCATTTTGCTTACATGAGCAAGCTTATGTTTATGCCAATTCCAATTTATTGTGGTACATACTGAGCTTCACATATACATGCAAAAAGTTCAATATACTATGTGAAAAGTTACATGCAAGGTGTGACACTGTTACATCGTGGTGTATACACATGCGAACAGATCAATATACAATGCTGTATATTCGTGGGGTATATACATGCGAAGTGTTACAATATACACGCGAACATAGGAATAAATCAGTGTTAAAATTACCATACTATTGTAAATCAAATTGTTCTGATACTGCATTAAATGTCCGTATTACACCACCAATTTTGAAATAGCTTTGAATGCGTGCATTTAGAATGGAGATTGCATTGATTCACTAACGGGTATTGTCATGCATACCCGATAATCTCAATTCAATGGCTGATCAAATAAATCAACGGTACATAGCAATGGAGCCTAGGCTCCATGGAGCCTCGAACAGGCTTCCTATATATATATATATATATATATATATATATATATATATATATATATACGGAGGCCCTAATCTACCCCTGGGGTTAGATTAGGCTAATCTACACCCGAGCCTTCCCAGCGAACCGCGCGAGCCAGCCAAACCCGGAAGTAAACGGTCGCATTTATGAAAGTAATTGGAAGTAACCGAAATGAATATGTTTCAGCACGGAAAGTAATTCGCTGGGAGGCAAGATCCTAAAATCGTGGGGGCATTAACTGCCCTAAAATCGTGGGCTGCATGTCGGTTTATTTTGAATTTTGAGTTTCTTCTTTTTCAAACGGATTACTTTTCATTTATTATATTTCTCAAGCCAAAATAAGAAAGTAATGAGAATTTTCGACCAGTTACTTCTCATTACTTTCGATTATGCATACATACAACAGTGAAAAAATAGTCAAAAACCTAATTACTACGCATTACTTTCTCGTAATGCAAAGTAAACATACAGAACTATTTGTCGGTGTAATAAATACCAGGGTAGGAAGAGTCCTTAGGAGGCCAAGAGGCCCCACGCGTCAAAGCGGGCGAGCAAGGCCCAGTGGCATGGCGAGCCCTCGAAGGCCAAGAGGGCCCCACGCGTCGTCGGCGAGCGAGCAAGGCCCAGTGGCATGGGTGAGCCCCTCTGAAGGAAAGGCGAGGCCCCACGCGTCGGCGGGCGAGCAAGGCCCCAAAGACGCGGGCGAGCCCTCAGAGGCCAAGAGGGCCCCACGCGCCAAAGCGGGCGAGCAAGGCCCAGCCAGCGTGGGCGAGCCCCTCGAAGGAAAGGCGAGGCCCCACGCGCCAGCGGGTGCGTGCGTGAGCCCCCTCTGAAGCAAAGGCGAGGGCCCCCCACGATTCGTCTCCCGCCACGCAGAAGATAACCAGACATCGGCGCGACGGTTCGCGTATCACGGTGGTCCCGGGGGCTACTGTCGGTGTAATAAATATCGGTAGGAAGAGTCCTCGGAGGCCAAGAGGCCCCCACGCGGCAAGGCGAGCAAGGCCCAGCCGCATGGCGAGCCCCTCTCAAGGAAAGACGAGGGCCCCACGCGTCGGTGGGCGTGCAGCAAGGCCAGGCAGCGTGGCGCGGCAGCCCCTCAGAGGCCCAAGAGGCCCTACGCGCCAAAGCGAGCGAGCAAGGCAGCAGCGTGGGCGAGCCCCTCTGAAGGAGAGGCGAGGCGAGGGCCCCATGCGCCAAAGCAAGCGTGGCGAGCCCCTCCGAGAGGCGAGGGCCCGCGCCCAGGCGGGTCGCGTGGCAGCCCTTCTTCAAGGAGAGGCGAGGTCCCACGCACCAGTGGGGCCCAGCAGCGGCGAGCGTTGCGAAGAGTCTTCGGACGAAGGCTCCCCGCCACAAGGACGAAGCGCATTTAATGAGACATCACGCGGATAGACAATGAAGAAATGATTACCGCATAAAGGTGACCTTTGCGTGTCCGAGCAAATATCCATCGTGGCACGTAAGAATTGACCGGCAGAGAGAAGGTTTGCTTGAGGAGGCCGCCCACGTCGAGGAGGAGCGGTAGGCCCCACCCGCAGACTCACCGGTGTGATGCATGCGGTCGAGGTCACTGCGGCACGCGAGGCGGCGCCGCGCAGCATGGGCATCGCACGCGTTTTCGTCTCTTCGCCGAGTCGTGTCGATTATCGAGAGTATCAGATCGCTTACCCCCTCGGCTCTCTCGCCACCCAAAGCTTGTATAAAAGGGAGGAGAGAGGGAAGGGGTACGCACTAGCATTCGTGCATTCAAACACTCTTTAAACACATTCCCATTCAACCACAATCGGAAAAGAGCTAAGGCTCAGCAGGAGTAGGACTATTACCCGCGAGGGGGTCCGAACCTGGGTAAATCGGCGAGTCGCTCCTTGTTGTGCCCGACGCTCAAATCGAACCGAGCTTGATCGAGTTGGCTAGCAGTCTAAAAATCTGACAAGGGGTGTGATCCGCAGTGGTTGAGCGGAGAACACGCCGTCACTATTACATTTTCACAGTGAGTTCCCTAAGTAATTCGGTGAATTTGCTAAGTAATCGGGTGGGGACGGCACGGATCGGGGCCGGGGCGGCGCTTGGCGTCGTGGAGGCGGTGGAGAGGACGGGCGGCGCGGATCTGGCGCCGGCGGCCGAGGCGACGCCGGCGTGGAGGTGGTGGAGAGCACAAGGCGGTGCGGATCTGGCGCCGCCGAAGCGGCGTGGAGAGGACAAGCGACGCGCCGCCGTTGTGACGTCGAGGCCGTCCCGAGGAGGCGGCGCTGGGCGCGGACGGCGAGGAGCGCCGGCGCGGGAGGCGGCGTTGTCGGGAGGCCGGCGGCGCGCCGTTCTTAAAGGGCGGCGAGCCGCGGCGCGCAAGGTCGGCGCAGCGGCGCGGGCGTGGTCGTCGGGCGAGGCTGGCGGCGGCCATCCGGCGGTGGCGCGGCGAGGACGAGAGGCGGCGGGCCGGAAGGGCGGGTCGGGGCCGGGCGCGTCGAGGCGCGGCGACGACGTCGGCGCGATGCGTCGAGAACATCCGGGCGGCGACGACGGGCGGCGGCGTTGTCGAAGTGCCAGCGACGGAAGGCGGCGGGCGTCGGCGGCGTGGATCGAGAGAATGGGGAGAGAGAGAAAATGGGAGGAGAACGTGAGGATGAGTTATTTAAACTGCCAATGCGATCCGATTTTTTGAAAGTAATTAAATGTTGGGAACCTGGTTTGGGCTAACCGGCTAGCCCCAAACTGGCTCATGGGTGGCTAGGTATAGATTAGGCCTAATCTACCATCTATATATATATATATATATATATATATATATATATATATACTCTTAGGAGTATTTTAACTAAAATACTTCTATGTTCGTAAGTCGACACGTGTCCTCTCTAGCCCACCCGCGCGCCACCTTTCTCCTGGTGCATGTGCGTTGCATGCATGCATGTATGATGACGTCATGCCTGCATCATATATTAACTTTCGTTTTTTTTTTTATTAAAAGCTCCGATCGATGAACCATTTGCGTCGTCGTGTTCCTGACATTTTTTTTGAACAAAATTAGACCGGTCTCACTTCAGAAAATTGTGCTTTACTATAATCATGAGAAATCTTTACTATATTTTGTCCAGTACCTTTACTACTTACCGGTGTACAGTGTTCCAGCTATACATAACTTTACTAACTACCTGTGCGGCTGTGCTACTTACGTAATGCATTGTGGTAAAGTATTACTTAAGAAATAGTAAAGTTCTTCTTATATTGTAGTATACACAATTTTAAATAGTGAGATCGGTCTATATCCGTTCGAAAAAATATCAGAAATATGATGGTGAAATCGGTTCGTCAACCTAAGATTTCAAAAAAAAAAAGGTGAAGAAAGAAAGTAAATATGGTTAGTTGCATGGATGACGTCACATGCATGTGCATGCATGCATGAGAGGGAGGAGGCACACGTTACGTAGACGAAGGGTCATAGTTTAGGGTGTAATATAGTCTTTTATTTTTGTAATGTACTTGTCGATTGTAGAGGTGGAGCCAATATCGGGGCTCGACAAGGCTTTAGCCCCAATCTTGTAGCAAATGTATGTATATAGGTATAGCTCATTAGGTAATATACACATACACTCTGCAAGGCCCAACGTAACTAATCATTTTGGTGTGATTTTAAATAGTTATTTTTAGAATTACTAAAATATCTTTTTTTATAATTTTTTGGACTCTTCAAGGCTGGTCGGTTCACAACTTTTTCACATTAAAACTTTTAGCAATTTTAAGCTAAAAAGAACAAGGCCTTAAACACAGAGTGGACGGTATGCCACCATCCCTCACCAGTTTCACATCTTTCAAATCCTAGTTTCATGAACGCCATGGATAAGTGCTTAGTTGTTTTACGATTTATATCTTTATATTTCTCTATGTTCAATTTTTTAGCTAACTTATTTTTTATTTAAAAAAATTTGATATATGTCATTATAAAGTGACGGTTTCTTAAATTTGCCATTATAAAACAGCTTATTGGGCTCATGTCACTACTAAGTTGCGATTCTCCGATATATGTCATTACGAATAAATTTAGATCTGATTATCCCTAATCCTACTTCTAATCCGTCTTCCACCTTAGCCCCCTCTCTTTCTTCTTCCCATCTCCGGTGATCCCACGTCACCTCTGACCTTAAGGATTCCGCACCGCCGTCGCCCATGCGGATCCCGAGCTGCCGCCTCCTCCGGTGTGGATCCCACGCCGTCGCCACTGATGCCATGGAGCCTGCGGGAGACCGCGCCGCCACCGCCGCCCTTGTGGGATACCATCGGCGAGACCACCATGAGAGGAAGAGAGAGGGGGTAGCTCCTGTCGACTGCAAGATCTCCATGAGAGGAAGAGAGAGAAAATGAAGGATTAGAGAGGACGAAGAAGGATTATGACATGATTAAGTTTTAACAAGTAACAACATATTTTGAAAGAACGCAATTTTTTCAATGGCATGAGTCCAAAAAGTCGCTTTGTAATGGTAAATTTTAGAAACCGTCATTTTGTAATGGCATGTACCGAATTTTCTTTTTTATCATAGAATCTATAATTTTGGAATTCAATACAGCCCCGCCGCTGACCTGTTGCCAGAGACAAAACCAACCCGGCCACCCAAAGGCAACCGTCCCCTGCTGCCAACCCGTGCCCATAAAAGCGCGAGACCCCGACCCTCGCTCACTCCGACACCACCCCCTCCGGCCTCCGCTCCACCTGGACCGTCGCTGCACTCCCCGCGGGCCGCGGCACACCGTCTCCTTCTCCACATCCAAAGACCAAAACCCCAGACCAACGCCAAATTAACCGCAACAAGATCGGCAGGGGATCCGATTCCGAGCCCGAGCCGCGATTTCTTTCGCCTAGCCCGCATTGAGCTCGTACAAGGAAACCAACCCCGGGATTTTTTTTTTAATTATTTCATCGCCGCTGCCCGCGAGAGCGGCAATGGCGGGGTGGGGCGGCTCCGGCATGCCGGCGTGCGGTCCGTGGGGCGGCGGCTGCCATGCCGGGGACTCGCTCGAGAGGGAGCTGTCGCGCGACGGCAGCCACTACAGCATCTCCAGCGGCATACTGCCGTCGCTCGGCGCGCGGAGCAACCGCCGCGTCAAGCTCCGCCCTTTCATCGTCTCCCCCTACGACCGCCGATACAGGTTCGTCTCATCCACCGCCGCCGTTCCCTGGTTGGCCTCCGTGATGTTGGTCCTCTTCTGTCGTCAGACTCGTCACCTCACCTCACCTTGCCCCTATCTCTCTTATCTCTTTCAATCTATCGGCACTGCTTTGTCGGAAAGATTGTCTTTTTGTGCATTGTTTTGTTTGCTTCCGTTCCGTTGATGGATTGCCTCGGCTGTCTGTAAGCCGAAGGTTCTACGATTTGTTGGAGAAGGTCGATGGCCTGTCTGTCTTTTTTTAATTAAAATTGCTTTTTAATTCAAGTTCAGACTTCAACTCATGTTGTTATTAAATTAAAAGTCGGTTGTGAAGTCAGTTAAATCATTTAGTTTTTGATTTTTTTTCCCCAATATTTTCCTGATTCGCTATGTTTGTTACGTTCTTCTTCGTCTTGGTTCAGTATCAGTTCTCTGTCAGTTAAAGGAAAGCTTCGATTTTTCTATGGTTTTCTTTGTTGACTCGGACTGAATAATTGATTTGTTCGTGCCTTCCTTTTCTTAGTCCACGTTATCTCGGCTCTATTTTTGTTTGCTTTGTGCTGCTTAGGTCGTTTGTGACTGCTTTAAGTTCATCCTTTTTCTGAAGAAAGACAAGGAAAGCGTGATTTCGATGCTGACATCTCTGCATTTCTTGTTCTCTGCGGTCCTTTATGTAAGCGCTTCGATGTCCCAAGTGCCCCTTCACGGAATTCACATGGGAAGCTTTTTTCGATTTGTTTCTTGCAATTATTGGAGGGGAACGGACTGATGGCTTGTTTTTTTTCGAGGTGGGTGGTCTATTGAGATTTTTCTAGTTTAGCTTTTGTTTTGCATCTTTTACCAGCTTTTATGAGTTTGAATTATTCTACGTTATCTTTGTTTTTTATTTAAACCGTCGGGGATCATATGTTATTCCTTTTACTTGATTTATATGTCTTTTAAAAATTACTTGATTTATCTGTTATTATTACGAAAAGTTGGCACTCGCATTAAATAAGCAACTTTTCTTTAGGTAGACATTCTATTACGATAATCTTGTATAAGCAGCGTCTGAAAGTCACTGTAGTTCTTCTAGTTGTCGGCAATAGCAAAACTTACATAAAGTATGTAGTAATGTTAAACATAGCGACCTGTACGGCTGTACATAAGAAAAAAAATGCTTTACACTTAAGAAGGGTAATTTAGCAGATAATAGAAGAAAATAAGACTTTACAATAGGTCACCAGAATAAATAATTCTGATATCTAGTTGTTAATACTATGCAGATGCTGGGAGACCTTCCTCATAATTCTTGTGATATACTCTGCGTGGGTCTCACCATTTGAATTTGGCTTCATTCCAAAACCTGAGGGGGGGCTGGCTGCAATGGACAACATCGTGAATGCGTTCTTCGCAATTGACATCATCTTGACCTTCTTTGTAGCTTACTTGGATAGAATGACATATTTGCTTCAAGATGACCCAAAGAGAATTGCGTGGCGTTATACTACCACCTGGTTTCTTCTTGATGTCGCCTCCACTATACCATCAGAAATTGCTCGCAAGATACTACCTTCAAAACTTAGATCATATGGATTCTTCAACATGCTTCGCCTATGGCGTCTCCGTAGAGTCAGCTCTCTCTTTGCTCGGTAAGTCAGAGATGGCACATGCATATAAAAGAATCTGCACTATTTTCTGTTTTTACGTCCTGCTCTTCAATTTAAATCTGATCAAATGCTGCTGAAACTTATTAATTTGGTTTCCATAGATTGCATGTTTATGTCTTTCTAACGTGTAATGTTGCAAACCTCAACTGTATTTTTTCATTTGCTAGGCTGGAGAAGGATAGACACTTCAATTACTTCTGGGTTCGATGTGCAAAGCTCATTTGTGTAAGTGATCAGCATATTAGAGTACTCTCTTGTGAAATTTATAATATTATTGAGAAATGGTAGCTTATGTTTTTGCCTTTCACTAATCTTGCAGGTCACACTTTTTGCTGTGCACTGTGCGGGATGTTTTTACTATCTTCTTGCTGATAGGTATCCTGACCCAACGAATACGTGGATTGGCAATTCAATGCCAGATTTTCATTTCCGGGGCTTATGGATTCGCTATGTAACATCAATGTACTGGTCAATCACCACCCTTACCACCGTTGGTTATGGGGATTTGCACGCAGAGAACATTAGGGAGATGCTTTTCAACATCTTTTACATGCTCTTTAACCTTGGATTGACTGCTTATTTGATCGGAAATATGACCAATCTGGTTGTGCATGGCACTAGCCGTACTAGAAAATATGTGAGTTCTATTTGTTCAACCATTTTTTGCTGTCTACATCTTACAGTTATTACAAAGTTTATTTCTAAAGTCTTGTTTCTGTTATTTTTTGGACAAAAGAGGGACACAATTCAAGCAGCAACCAGTTTTGCACTAAGGAATCAGCTACCACCTCGTTTGCAAGATCAGATGATCTCACATCTTAGCTTAAAGTTCAGGACAGATTCTGAAGGACTTCAACAACAAGAGACCCTTGATGCGCTGCCAAAGGCAATTAGATCTAGCATTGCTCAATATTTGTTCTTCAATCTGGTTCAGAAGGTTTACCTATTTCAAGGAGTCTCTAATGATCTAATTTTTCAACTGGTGAGGCTGTGGTAATTCTTTTTTTAGTTGTATACTCCTTGAACTGTTGAACATATTCTTATCCTTTGCAGAATTCCTTGGACAGGTCTCGGAGATGAGAGCTGAATACTTTCCACCTAGGGAGGATGTGATTCTGCAGAATGAAGCACCCACTGACTTCTACATTTTAGTTACTGGCAGTGCGGTAAGAATTCTGTTTCTGTAAGTCCTTTGTTATTTCCAGTTGATATGAGACTAGTTGAAAAGGTAACTTGGCTAGCAATACTAACTAGTGACTAAATTTAACAAAAAAAACAAATATGCACACATTCTGATAAATATGCCATTTTTCAGGAGTTAATAGAGCTGCAAAATGGTGCAGAACAGGCAAGTCTTATATTTCTTTTGATATTAATTGGAAGTAAACATATGCATCGAAGGGTCTTTAAAATAATATGCTGGTATTGGTATTTTGCAGGTGGTGGGAGTGGCTAAATCAGGAGATGTTCTTGGAGAAATTGGTGTTCTTTGTTATAGACCTCAATTATTCACAGTTCGAACGAAATCCTTATGTCAACTTCTGCGTTTGAATCGTGCTGCCTTTCTCAGCATTGTTCAATCTAATGTGGGAGATGGAACTATAATAATGAACAACCTTATTCAGGTCTGCTGTTCATACTATCTTCACAATTTTCTTCTTTGTTGTGGATTTTGCATATTAGCATCATTTTTTTCTTAAGATGTGAGTTAGACAATTGGAGCTTTTTGAGATTTTTAGTATGTCCCTAAATCCAACAAATTTTTTTTTGAACCTGCAACATCTTATTTAACAATGTGAATTCGAAAAATGAATCCTCACAGAATTATTTGAGCACCTTAGATCCTAAAATTACTGATTCACGTGGTATATTCTGTGGTGTTTTACACAAATCTGTTGATTAGGAAGAACTGTGATGCCATGAAGGATTGTTTTTCTTTTTTGAGATTTATTATTTTGGTGCAAGAAATTGATACCATGAAAGATTATTTGGAGCCTAGTGAAATTTTCTATTTATTATGTGCAGTTACTTAAAGAGCAGAAAGACAACAGCGTAATGATAGGTGTTCTGAAGGAGATTGAGAACATGCTCGCTCGGGGTCGTCTGGATTTGCCAATTACACTCTGTTTTGCAGTAACTAGAGGTGATGACTTTTTGTTGCATCAACTTCTTAAGCGTGGTTTGGATCCAAACGAGTCAGACAACAATGGGCACACAGCTCTGGTCAGTGTATCCATCAATGCATAGCTGTGATTCTATTCTATAGATTTTTATCAAGCAAGAAATTGACAATGTTCATTTTTATGGTTAACAGCATATAGCTGCTTCCAAAGGAAATGAGCAGTGCGTCAGGCTTCTATTGGATTATGGAGCTGATCCAAATGCCAGGGGTATGCGTACAGCCATATTTGTGATAGTTCTTCTACTTTAAATCATAATAAAGCAAATCTATCACCACGGCTTACCCACCTAAGATAATTTTATTTACTTGCGTAAGAGTGCTTGCTACATTCAGGATATTCCCCATAAGTCGTGAAGTTCATGTCGTTTTGGTAATACCTCTCGCTGACATGCCTTTTAACTCTTCCAAAACAACCAGATTCGGAGGGAAAAGTTCCTCTATGGGAGGCTCTGTGCGAAAAGCATGATGCAGTTGTGCAGCTGTTGGTCGAGGGAGGTGCGGACCTATCGTCCGGGGACACGGCCCTGTACGCCTGCATCGCAGTCGAGGAGAACAGCACCGAGCTGCTCGAGAGCATCATCCGCTATGGCGGCGACGTGAACAGGCCGTGCAAAGACGGGACCACGCCGCTGCACCGTGCTGTCTGCGACGGGAACACCCAGATGGCTGAGTTCTTGCTGGAGCTCGGAGCTGACATCGACAAGCAGGACGGCAATGGCTGGACCCCGAGAGCCCTCGCCGACCAGCAAGGCCACGAAGACATACAGCTTCTGTTTAAGTCACGGAAGGCGCCCGCGCGGCACGCCTCGAACAGCAGCTGCAGGGTCGCGCCCATGCTGATCGGGAGGTTCAACAGTGAGCCCTGGATGCAGAACGCGGGCCACGACGACGCCGAGCTGCCCAGCAAGGTCCTCCCGCAGAAGCTCTTCAGGAGGAAGGTAAGCTTCCAGAACTCCCTCTTCGGCGTCATCTCTTCGTCGCACGCGCATCGCAACGCCGCCGGCCGCCTGCTCTCGAGGGGTCTCGCGGCCACCGGTGGCCCGAATGGCCATCAGGAGTCGCTCATCAGGGTGACGATCGGCTGCCCCGAGAAGGGGAACGCCGCGGGGAAGCTCGTGCTGCTGCCGCGCTCGATGAAGGAGCTTCTTGAATTAGGCGCCAAAAAGTTCGACTTCGCGCCTACTAAAGTGCTGACAGTGGAGGGCGCTGAGGTCGAGGAGGTGGAGCTAATCAGAGACGGCGATCATCTTGTTCTTGTCAGTGATGACTGGGCGCCGGATGTTGGGGAAATTAGGCGTCAAGATGAGTGAGAGCCTGAGAGGGTATTGTGTTCGTTTTACTGTAATTTTTCAGAAAGGGTGGAAAGGCTAAATCATCCGCGAGGCAAAAGCCAATGATTGGCAAGGAATAATTGGCAATCGAAGATATTCCACCATGAGGAGATGGTGAATTTGGGTTGTTACATCCACCTTGTAAATGTATGATCATAATCGTTTTGAAGTGATAGGATAAATCCGGTTTGCAGGTTTTGGTGTGCAGATCGTGAAGAGTTTTATAGTTCCATTTCCCTTTAAAATGTATAAATAAGAAATTTGAGTTGTGCATCGCAGGGTTTCATTATGTGTATGGAAGTTTGAAGGATTGGATAGACGACCAGAGGAGGAGGAATAGGAGATATAAATTTTGACACTCTTTTACAAACCGCTCCCAAAATCCAAACGTTCACAAAACTCAAAACACTTTCAAAACTCATTTCGTCAGGCACCAAATTAAACTAGAACTAAGCTAACAGTAACAATGCATCTAGATATCTAGATATTTTATTAAAACTCTACACTAGCATTCTCTCTCTCCCAGTAGTACCGGACCGGACATAGTGTGTTAGACTGGATGGGGTTTGTGCTGTCCCGAGCATTGTTTACAGCCCGAGACAAAACGAAATTTCACGTAACTTATATTGGAACATCAATTTCAGCTCAATTTGAAACGTAGCTTTCTCAAGATATCTGCTACCTACTCCACCCAAGAATCAAGGCTATAGTTCTAAAAAAACTTAACCTTTTTGTGTTTTCCGAAACCTAAATTATAAATTACAAAAAAAAGAGAGAAGAAAGCTAAACATTGAGGGCTACTTGGATGGGTTGTTTTTAGATATGCTTCTGGTGCCAAAATGAAAGGACTATGCTTTTCCGGTATAGAGCATCCTCAACAGGGCCTCTATCCCACCATATAAAACACTATTTATGTCTCATAAATAGTGACATAAACAGTGTTTTAAGGGATTGGATGGAGGGGCTATTGGGGAGGCTGACGACCCAAAATCCAAAGAGTAACCAAATTGAACTAGTGGCTAAGAGCACAAAAATCAAAACAATACACTAAGATCGTCTTGATAATTAACAAGGAATAATTATAGCGGAATGATTGAAGGAGATGAACACAACCCGTCTCTAACAAATCTTAGTGATTTGCCTAAACCTCTTTCTCAAACCCCCAACAATGGTCTCTCTAAGGCCTTGTACATTTCAGCTTAACATAGAGTACGTAGCATTTCAACGAAATTTGAGAGCAAATAAAAAGTGGTTTAAATATTATAAAAAAATAATTTAAAAATAGTTTTAGTATCTTTATGAGAACTACTAAAAATCTGAGAAAAATCATTACAAATTATTACACCAAATAGGCTCTATAAAAAAGATAAATTTTACTAAAACGCTACGCTACGCTACACTAAGCTGAAATGTACAAGGCCTAAGCCACTCCAAAAACCTCACCTATTTCTCAAGTCATGACACCCTTATAAATTGGAGAGACAACCAGCCACCCATCTAGAGTTTCGTCCCTCGTTACAATTTGGTTTTATTGTCTAAGCCTATCTCTCAAGCTCCAACACAGGTCTCTCTAAGTCACTCTAAAACCACACCTATTAGATCATGACACCCTTATAAAATGGAGGCACAACCATTGAACCATGCCACCCATCAAGGGTTTCATCCCTCATTAGAGCATCCCCAACATCCATTCTAAAACACTATTGGGATGCTCTTATAATTTGGGCTCACCTAAAACCCATTAGGACATCAACCTCATGTAGCACCTTTTTCAAAGCGAGTTTTACATGACACTCGGTAAGTTTTTTCTATTCATCCTGTTCTACAAAATGATCGCTGATCTAAACCACTTATTCTTACACCGCAGTTTCTTCAAAACAGTTGTTTATGGATTCACAAAGGCAAAGTCCACACCCCCACGATAATAAATTTCGCTCTAAGTCAGTTTAAATCAGAATTCCATTGTTGCAAATCAGTAGCAGTATAAAACAAAATTCAATAAAAATCCTCGATCAATAGATGAAACTTCACCGGAATTCACAAAATCGGGGGCTGCGGATGTTTGGTGCTCACAACGTGAGGTGGGAGGCTGCAACGACCATCCATCATGCATGGGCAGCAGGGATAACTTCAAAATCCTCTTGCCAAACGCTTCAAGCATGTCAATACTATTTTGATTAGGATTTTATCCATTTTAATTTCATCCTGAAATTGGCTTGAAATTGCCACCTTTTTTTTCATGTTCATCCTAGTTGAAATTTCATGAATTTCGTTGATAAATCACAGACCGGTATAACACTATTTTATTTTTTTAGAAAGAGGAGGAGGAGAATTGTCGTCCAATTTCATTAAGCAAAAGTAAGGAGCAAGAAAAACCTCATGCAAAAACACAAGGGTACAACCACAGCTCGACCGCTGCTAACACGACCAAAGACCGGACACCAAACCCGCAAGGCAAACAAGCAACCCCGCACCAGCCACCTAGGGGCAAGCCAATGACGCAATGGGAAGCGAAAAACAAGCCGGGTACACCGCTACGCACGGAGGAAGAGACTCGCTGTCATTGAAGAGGAGGACGACAATGACAACTGTGTGCAACTCGTGACAGAGACACCACCGCTACTGGAGGCATCCCGATGAAGGACGAGCATCACTGCCACAAGAGAGGGGGCTGTGATGCAGTTTCGACCGTGCCGCACGCGCCAGAGTAGCCTTTGCCACTACCAGCACCTAGAACGAGGGAGCGCCTCGCTACTGGAAAAGATGGGGACGACGAGGCCGCTCCAACTAATGCATTTGCCTTACTCGCCATCCAGGAGGTCTTAGAGAAGGAATACTCGCGGTGATGCCTCCAGGGAGGGGATGGTGCCAATAGGCGTTGACATCACCAGCCCAAACGGGTAGAGCTTTTGCCTAGATGTTCTCCACGACAAAGCCTCCAAGGAGGGAGCGACGCCTAAGGGCATCGTTGGTCGTCATCAGACAGGTGGGCTTTTGCCTAGAAAGAGCAACCCAATAACCAACGTGCCAGAGTCCTCAAACAATGCACACCTAGAACTAGCTCAAATATGCTCCACCTAATCCAGGAACCTCACTACTATACTCGGCCTCCACTCTGCTACGTCGCCACAAAACTAACGCAAACCCAACAAGACGTTAGGGAACAAGGAGGAAGGAAACTGGGCATGCATGCCAAATCTAAGCTCCACACCATTTCGGATGGCCTCCAAGGCGTGGCCTCCATAACCGCCGTCCTAGGTGGGTTCCACATGGACCTAGCCTATTTAAGCAAAGTGTAAATAGAGGTGGAGACTCGGTGTCTTATCAATCTAAAATTAATAAAACAAAATCTCACCCACACGTCTTATGTTCTTATCTACTTTGTAAATTGCGTTGGACTAAAATGTGCACCCCATTGCTGCCATCACTATCCAGTGGAACCGATGCACGGACCTGCCGACCAATAGTGAAGCAAACACCAACACAAAATAAATGTTCACAATTCTTTTTAAATATTGCTCGGGTGAAAAGATTCTCAGTAGAACGATCTTAATGTTTGGTGACTTGACAGATCTCGCTCCTTGGTTCAAAATTATAATCTGGTGGCTGATAACTTTTAAGTAATACTGTCAGCTGGTGCAGGAGTTGACGTGAACTAGAACACAGCAAGCATGTGCTGCACAGATTCAACTTGGTTAATTGAAAATTTGGAATGATTCGGAGACAACATTACATGAGAGAGGAAATTAGGGGAGCTCTAGGAACCCTTGAGATTTTGGTTCAGGCTCCACTACCTCGCGACTAAAATTGGCTCAATGGATCAAATAAACTCTCACCAACTAGAGATCATCTACTCAGTGTAGAGGGCAGAGGAAGAGGGCAAAATTAAAAAAGAAAGAACTGGTATATGCTACAGTCTTTGCAATAAATCCTCTGATGATACCAATCTTGAGATAAATGGAGAAAGAGCTGAAAGCAATGCCTTGGGACACTCCTCATGTGGCAAGTGTCCACATCCTGATATAGTCACTAACCTCTGCATGAGTTAGAAGCAAAAAGAAGCATATCATTATGAATAGAAATTAGATAAAATTACATCGATGCCAAAATTTATGACAATTACCTAATGGGGAAGTAATATGGACTAGACAAATGGAAGCAGATTACTATGATGAAGTGGTAGACTACTTACAGAATTTACAATTTTTGAAGCCATAGCTTGCGCTGACTTCAGAGGAACAAGAACATCCTCAGAACCTGCTACAACTAGAACAGGAAGGTCTTCCACTGATCTTAGTAATTCGGCTGCTCTTTTAGATGATAAGACAGTAGAAAACGAAAGCCGCCCTACTTCATGAAGCGCTTCATCCCAGCCCTCTACAAATAGCGGAGCCTGAATACATAAGTTCATTCGATCAGCTCAAGGCATGCCATAATTCAATGTTCACATGATGAACAGATGCACGCATGTTTATAACTGTTGTTTCGCACAGCAAAACAGAAAGTGTACAGATAACTAGCATGCAAGCTAGTACTGGTACCATGCAAGACATTTTTTCTTATCTCGATATTTTGGTAGGGTGAAAAATGTGATATTGCTTGTACTTGAGTTTCAAATTGACCAAATTCATTTCTAAAAGTTTAAAAAGATATTATAAGGGAAATGTGAATCACCAGTAGTGTTTACCTTGTAGAGGTTCAGAACATCTGTTGTCAATTTGGTAGCATCATACCAAGCCCTTCGATTGATCACCTGGGTGATTTCAGTACGTAAAAGTGGGCGTACCATGTGCTTTTTCCTAAGAGGGGTATGAAGGAGTATACGAGCAAATGCAGGAATGACTTCTCTTGATAAGCTTACGCCTATAAGGACAACTCCCTTCACCTCAACCTGGTATAAAAAAGAACATTTAATATGACTATTACCAAAGTTCATAGAAGGGTACAAAAGTATGAACAGAAAGCCATAGGTCAGTTACCTTTCTAGATTCTCCAGATGCACACAACTTTTCTGCAGCTTTCAGGGCAAGCAAACCCCCATCATCATGACCAATTAAAATTACAGAGTGCAAGCCCATGTCTGAGCAAAATGAAATGAGAAGGTCAACCTGCAGAAGGGCATACAAAGCACTTTTTGTAAACATGACCTCAGTGTTTCAAGTAGAGCATAGAAATATGTTTAGTGATGCAGGAAAATGTTTGGTAATCACAACTGAATTTTTTAACAGTTTTCTAATACACGAGCATTCCCTTACGAGTTACGCTTACAAACCATCACTAAGAGAATATTTTAAAGATAGAATGCATCCCCTTGAGGGTGGAAACTAGAAATAAACTTTCAGGCAATAGTACTTATAGTACAAAATTAGTTATCACACAAATATGATATAGGAAAGGCAACATTCCACCTAATTAGCCACAAATTTTAATGGATAAGAGAAATTCCCATTCCCATAGCTAATAAATAAAACTTTTTTTGCAAATATTGTCTGCACTTCTTAGATATGAATTAGGCGCTCTTTCCAAAAGATAAGAGTTCAATTTGGACGACAAAATCTGAGTAGATGGGTAAGAAGGATCACCTGTGACTCAAGCTCATATGGATTTGGCAAATTCTTCTCCTCCCAGTCCTTTCTGCGAGGTCGAGAAGTTAAACCCCATCCAGGACGGTCAAAGGCGAGCACCGTGCAACTCACTTGCCGAGCAAGCAAATTTGTCACATGTCTCCATGAGAATACTCCCCCTCCAAACCCATGCACCAAAACAATGGCAAATTTCCCCTGCTCCCCAGCCTCAAGGTCAAAGCCCACAGGTTTCACACATACATCAGAACTGCCATCATCAAGATTCAAAAGGGGAATGTCATCCGACAAAGTTGGAGATGTCACTGATTCTACCAATAATGGCACATGTAGCGATGTTTGGTGATATTGATGGCTAAAGCTCCTATTCAAAAGGCGACGGGTATTAGAGGAAGCTGATGGTGGGCTCTCATGTCTGTGTCTTTTAGGAGAAATGTTTGATGAAGTTACACCGTGATTAACTTCTAGAAATGATTCAGGGGCTGGGGATACACAATTTGATGGATCAGAAATTTTGTGATGCACAGTGATCCCCTGGCAAGCAATGAACATACTATCACTGTCTGCGAGAAAACTGACTGGAATATCCCTATCATCGTGGACAACAGTTTTTCTCTTTGTCTCACTGTCGCTCCTTGAATAAAGTTTTCCACTATATGGTGTGGGAGATCGAGGAAACTTGTAGCATCCAGAGAAGGCATTCTTGTACGCCAGAATCTTAAAAAAAACAGCAGAATAAACCATAAATGCCAAGAAAAATGAGAAGGTAGCTTGGTTCGCACAATCGATCACGCATAGTGAGATTCAAGAGGACACAAATGGATGATAACCATACCGATTCAGGATCAATGCGATGCATGAGCAGCTTCCGCCGAGCCCTGCTGCTCGTTCTGTAGGCGACAACAACGTGACCGAGGGCGAAGACCAAGGAAGACAGGAAGAGCACTGGCATTCCCCACAGCTTCTTCATGTTAAGCTTGTGATCCGCCAACGACGGCGAGAGCTCAGGGCCAATGTCCTGCGCCGGGCTGTACACGCAGGCCTTAATCAGCAATACAAGCAGAGAAGCCAAGGAGCAGAAAGTTGCTGTTCCAAGGTACGGGCCATGAGAGAGGCCAGGAGTGCCACTCATAAGGTATACACCTGCACGGGCACATCGGAATCGGATTAGTTGAATCTGGCATTTTCCCCCGCAAACCAGAAATCATAGTGCTGAAATTTGCACATGCGAACTCCAAACTGATATTCGATTCCTCCAATTTATTACAAGTACAAACGAATGGAAAGGTTTAGCTTCATCCAATGGAAAAGGAAACAGGTGACAACAAGCAACATATACAAGTCCCTAATAAATAACTGCAAAAAATAGGCATGTTTTTTCAACAAAAAGTTTCATCCTTTCGTCCACACACATAAAAAAATAAAAAATGCAGACGTAGCAAGACTGTAGCTTTTAGATCAAAATCCTCATACGCAAAGGGAAAAGGCTTAAGCAATGTCTCCACACACCAAAATACAATAAAAATAAAATTAATCAGACTACACCATGTCATCATCCAAGCAAAAGATCTAAGGTAAAATAATTCAAAAAAATAAATCCAACCCACACACAGATTCACGGAAAAATCGATGACGCTTGCGCGCATTGAGGCGACAGTGCGGGGCAAGTCGCCGCTTACCGGTGATGACGAGGGATCGAACGATGGAGACGAGCGGTATGTCCACGAGCGAGCTCCGGAAGCCGTACCGCTCGAGGTGGCCCCGCAGGCCGTGGCAGCGCAGGCACCCGAGCCGCACCTCTAGCCAGAGCGCCACGGCGACGTCGCCTGCGGCCACCAGCGCCGGCGCCGACGCGACGAGCAGCGACGCCACCATCGCCACCATGAACCACGCAGTCTTCACCCCGCGCCTCGCCCTCTCCGCCCACCCCTTCCCGCCCGCCCCCATCTCCCCAGCGGCGGGGTCTCCGACGCACCGAACCGCCGCTCCGCCCAACTCCGGCGATCGTTGGCGGCCGATGCTACAAACCAGCGCGCATGCGGCGCAGCGCCGCGGCCCGAGCGGGTTTAGGGTTTGGGTCCTGGGGATGGTCCAGCAGCAAGGGAGAGAGAGGGTGGGGGGATGTGAAGAAACGGAGGAGGCGGCGAAGAGAGAGAAGAGGGGAGGGGGAAGAAGAAGAAGAGAGAGAGGAGGAGAAACGGGAGGGAGGAGAGGAGGGAGTACTTATTGCACAGTGCTTATGGTTTTTATATTGTTAAATTTATTTATTTGAAGGCGAAATGAAATGCTTGTGAATTGTGATGGCCAGGTTGCTTTGCTGTTACCTGCTACTGTGCCGGTTCATCGATCGATTTGTTTGTTAATGTTAATCTGGGGGGGGACTGTGACGTAGGAGAGGAGCCAGTTGCCTCAGTTGTCTGCATGCTAGGGTTTTTTTTTTTTGTGTTGTTTTGTTTTTTTCCGTAGTGTTGTCTTGACAGCAGCAGGACTTTTTTTGTATTCAGCCAAACGATTAAGGGTTTTTTGTTAGAACAGGGTGGGACTCTGTTGCTTTTTTTTTTTCAAAGAAACAGGGTGATTTGGCTTCCAAGTGTTTGTTTCAAGAAGCATCATAAAAAAAAAAAAATGATGCACCTTTTTTTTACCTCAGAGAGATTATAGAAATGCTGGCAGAAGCATTGGAAAGGAAAAATCTCATATCACTACAAAGATTGCCAACATGTGAGTGGGAAATATGGAATTGGCATTTTTTTTTTTTGGAGAAACTCTGCCGGAAAAGTTCTTCACAAAGTTTGGTAATATATTGACGCATCCTCAATCTCTAGTACTAGGTGGTAGTTTTTCCATTCGTTTAACCATTTTAGAAGAGGAAACAAATTTTACATTTGAAAAGTATATAGTCTTGATTCGAAAAAGAAGTTTACAAATTATGTTCGGTATCTTTTTAGCTTAAACAAATAAAATTAAATTAAAATTTAGCTTGATTATTTTTTTACAAACCAAATGATGTAGTGCTTTGTAATTATTTTGTGGGGGTTTAAATGGTTTTTTTAATATTTTTTGGACTATCCAAGATCTCTCTTGAAGGATCACAACTTTTCATATGAAAATTTTCAACTACTTTCAGCTAAAAAACACAAGACCAAATGATACATCAAAACAGAGACTAGTTATTAACACACAACATTAATAATTTTTATTAGAAAATTCAATAGCTTTCTATCCTAATTAACACACAACCGTATTTTAATTTTGTCCTAAAACCATTATAGCTCTATTGATCTCAAAAAGCTCCTCCAAATGCAAATTCCACATCACACAACCAGCCAGCGTGAAAGGAGCTCGTGTCAACAAAAAGTAAGCTTCACAAGTATCATAAGGTGCCAACAACGAAGTATAAGAGTTAGGTTTTCTTTGGTTCGTGGTTCTATTCTGATTTTGGTTGGTTGAGATAAAAGTTGAGGAATTTAAAATGAAGGGCGAAAAGATTAAAACATTATTAAAATATATTTTGAAGGTTTTTTTAAGTAACATCTTACAAAATTATTCGCTGCTGATTCGAGTCAAAGCTCACCTCATTTGCTGCGTTTCTATGTAGCGCGTAGCGCTACTTCTCCCCCGCGGTGGCCACATAGTCCGGAAATATAGCATACACAGCGCGCTTGGGATTGGCTCGAATCCAACATTCCGGCGCTAACGCTATCGCGGCCGTTTGTTCCTAGAGGGTGTTCCTTCCCGGCTTCCCGCGTTTGCTCCTCCTCCTCGAGATACAGCATACAGGCATACAGCGCGGGGGCCCTGTTCCAGCGTAGCTCCGCAGCAGCACATGTGCACCCCAGGTCGGGCCCACCTCCAGCGTGGAGTGATTCACCCGTGGGCCCAGCCGGCCCGCTCGAGTGGCGTATGGGTCATTGGGTATGGGTTTGGTATTAGTGTTGGATTAGATTGGACGGGCCCCTTTGCTTTTATCCTTTTTATTATATTCTCTCGCTTTTTGTTGGAGACAGGTGAGTTTGATGCTTTCTTTATGCAGTTTTTGCAGCGTTGAACAGTTTTGTTTATTCCTGATTTATGTGTAGACTGGCCTGGCTTCTATCATAACTAGTTGAGCTCGCGCCCATGGCACGCGCGAGTACAACCGCGATGCTTGTTGACGTGGAGGTGGACGAAAACGTATAGCTTGATCAACTAAATTTCAGTACCGTGTAGTGCTTCTACCCGAGTATATACACGCTTTAAAAAGTCAGCACAAATAAAATTAATTGTTCCTTCAGCTACACCTACATAAGATGACAAATATAATAAAATTTTGCCCTCACATAATCTTGCTCTATTTCCGCAATTAGAGATCTTTTGTATAATCTGATTATCTACCATACAGCATGACACACTATTGATTTTAAAAATAATGGTAGTCTAGCACGTAAATGATGAAAAATCCATAGTAACCCAAGCATTAATGGTGATGCGCAGTTTCTATTCCTGTTTGTATTATCAACTGGGAAAATGGAGCCAATGTGTTGATGCAACTTTTAATAAATAAAGCAGAAATAAACCGAGCCATCTTGTACAAAAGAAACACGTCATACTGTAATATATAACAGGTCCACACTTGGATTCAATTCATAATACCCTACAAGAAAATAGACATATCACATATATAATCCATATAAACAGAAGTTTGTTTTTAGAATTCGTAAACCAGTGTGGAAGGCGTAGTAATATATCATCAGTGTTTTGTATGTACCTCTCAACATGCAATGAGAAGGTTGTTTTCTATTACGATTGATGAGCTTTTAGTGGGTTCCAATCCTCTCGAGTCTTACGCCTTTGAGCTCCTTTTAGTTTGGTTGCTTGAAAATGCTGATCAAAATTAACACCCAGCTACCTATGAGTGGCAGTATATTAGCATTAGTAAACAATAACTCAGTAAGATGTCAAACTCAGAAACTCAGAAACATGTGCATCTGCAAATAGTAAATAGGAAAGAGGAAAATAAAGACTTATACAAAGTTGCAAACACAAAGGTATTTAGAACAGCCTATTCATGCAAGTAAAGTGGGTGAAACCATAATAATTGAAAGATATCAACCACTTATAAAAATAAGGCATCATAAGATTCAAAGTTCTATGTCTTGAATAGAAACCGGAAAACACTTAGAAGATAATTTTAGTGGAATCTTTTTTTCATTTGAGGTTTGACATATATGACAATACAGAGCATTTTACAATGAGAAAGAGACTGAGCATAACTAAGATAGAAGGCACTTCATTCGTAACACATACCTCAGGATTAGCCCTTTTGAAACTGGCAATTTACACGGTCTTTCTTTCCCTATATATTTGGCTTCCAAGTTCCAACAATTCAGTGCACAATTCAAATGAAATGTGTTTTGTTGACCCAACAAAAAATGTCAAAATTTAGAACAATTAACACCAAACCATAAATAAGGACATGATAGAGCTAACTAAGTGGCTATAAACACTAAAGGCTAATTTCGTAACTCGTGATGTTTGTAAAAGAGAATGTAAATCTAACAGAAGCATGGTATGAAATTGCCAATATAACATGTCTACAGATAAAAAAATGGATTACTCTCTAATGATCTCAACCACAGGGCTTTCACAGTACAGCTAAACGGGCATGCACTAAAGATTATATTATACTCCAAACTAAGATCAGGCCGCAACTATGGACGTAGACAACAAACAGCAGACGACAATCATTCCAGTGGCACAAACAACATAGACATTATATATAACACAATTTATGAACAAAGAGAGAATAGTCAAAACCATCTTTCATAAAAGCTAAATAACAGGGACTAAGAAAACATCACACCTCATCGCATTTCAAATATAAATGGAAGAAAAAATATCCTCAATGCAACCATAAACTAACCCAATAGTCTGGAATGAAACCAAAGATTATTTTGTTAATAGCCCAATTTAAATCTTAGGGACAAACTAAGAGAGACCTCATCATTTACTTAGCCGTCGTCGCGTTAGGGAGCAGGTAGCCGTGGCCGCCGCCCTGATCCCGCCATCCAGGGGCCGCCATCGCCCGATCCGCCACCCTGGTGCCCACCGTCACCGTGCCTGTTCGCGTTGGGGGCGGAAGCGAGGAGGAGGAATTTCGGGGAGCTTGAGATGGCGCGATGAACCCGGTGGTGCTCCCGGCTCCGTCCCACCTCCCTGCTCAGATCCGGTCGATGGTGACCCTAGTCTGGGCAGTGAGGGAGGATAGCCAATTAAGCTAATCGATGAGAGCGGATCCGAGCACACACAGATGAAAAGAGCGCGGAGCCAGGCGTTGCCGGCCGACTCCAACGGGCGTTGCCGGCCGACTCGAACGGGGGTTGGCGAGCACAACGAAGATGGCGCAGAAGCGGCAGCGCTGGCAGGCTTGAGCCTCCGAGGCGGACTAGCCGACGCAGGGATATGCGGGCGGTGTGGGGAGGAGGCGTGGTTCTGGAGGCCTCCCGAGCCAGGCAAGAAAATAGGAGGGGGACAACGATGTGGCCCAACGAAAGCCACGGAAGCCACCGCCTGGCTGAGACCATTCGATGAGCATCCGACGGACGGCCTTTTTTTGGCGACGTGGCCACTGCGGACCAAGAAAACTTCCACATGGCGAGGGGGAGGGGGGCATGTCCGGACTTGTATCTATTATTATAGATAATGCCGGGATTTGTTGCATAACCACTGTTCGAAGACAGCTAGGCGGTTGCTTCATGATTAACAATAATTTTTAGCATATGGAGTAATAGTTAGTTTTATGTTGGGTCTAATAGGGATTGGTTGGCTAGGAATTAGCTAGAGAGAACAAAATTCGTTGGATGACATTAGAGTTGGCCAAATGGATCGGACCAGTGGGACAAATCAGTCCAACCTGCATTGTTCACCAAACTCGGGCTTAGGCAAACATAAGACGGTTTGACCGATTCAGTTTGTATATTGATAGGTTGGTACTGTTACCACACGTTTAATTAAAAATATATGTTTATATGTCTATTTTCTTATGGTATATAATTTATTTATTTTTATTTTGCAATACATATTTATTACATATAATCATTTTCTTAATATATATTCACTAATTGAGTCAGCCCATTTGTAGCTAGGTTGATCCAGTTCGGCCCATTTACCACATCTAATGGCGATCATACAAGCTATTTGGCTCATGGCCAAACAAATTGAAGCCACACTTTGACATCAAAAGTTAATTAATTTTAACCAAGCTAGACATCGGTAGCGAAAAAAAGTGTGCCTCGCCACAACTTATCATACATAACTAAGTTTTATATTAAAAAGTGTGGCTAAGTTATAAAAGTTAGCTATATTGTGCCTAGCAATTTCATGAGCTGCGTATAGACAAATCTCGTAAATACCATTTGTGGCAAATTATGGCAGGTTTATGATATCCACCAAACGGGTCTAAATGTTTGCTGTTAAGGAGCGTCAATATTTTTAAGCGATGCATGATTGATATGAAACATTAATCCTTTTAGACGGAAATCAAGATGGTTCGGTTTGAATGTTCAATCTTAATTTATACTCCTACTTTCTAGAAACAAAAAAACAGCGTGCTTCTAATAAGTACCACATTTTTTCTCCGTGGCACAATTAAGGGTCAATACTGAGAAAGAAGGTTAGAAGGGTTTTCATTCCATGCTGGACCTTTAGCATGGGACCACCCACACACACTGAGCAAAACACTTCAGGGTAAATCCAGTCAAGTGATGTTAGCATTGCCGGAATGTACAGCATAATCTTTGATTTGGGGAACATGAATAATTGGAGAGTGAATGGGACCTGAGACGGGCTCATTTACCATCAGTTTCGGTTTTTCTTTAACCGTGGTAAATCCGTCAAATTTTATTTTATGATATGATGCCATCTTCCCAAATCCCAACTCATGTACATACAATGCCATTGTTCCGTTACTCAGGCACACTGCACACAGGTTCTATCTGTGACGAAAAAAAAAACACGAGTGACTCGAGCGAGGGGCTTCTCGTGTTTGTCCTCTTTCCAGGAGACGAACATTTGAAGGGTATATCCGGGAGTTCAAACCTATGGGACGGTGAATCAGCAGCCTATGCGCCGGTGGGTGGACGAGTCGATTCCGGTCAAGTCGAATCGTGGTCGGACCGGAACCCAAGGTGGGCGTGCGGCTGGCTCGCCTTTTCATGCGCCGCTACTCGTACCGGACTATCCCGTGCCACTTTCATGTGGGCCATGGGCTACTGGGCCCACTTGTCACGGGGCAGGGGAGCAACGACCTCTCGCGTGCACCTGCGGGGGAGCGCAGCCGAAAGGCGCTCCTCTCCTCGGTGGAAGTTAAAGGGCAACGGTAACGGCCAAAATGGGGGCCACCGCGTCAGGCCGGAGGGCCGTGCCGCTCCGATTGACATACGGGCCCAGATACCGATTGCCTCCCTCCCCCGCCCCCCACGTCAAGTCACCCGCGGGAAAATTAGCGACGCCTTTTCCGCGAGCCGTTGCACATGGGAACTTTAAAAGGACAGGACAGGGGCGGAGTTACTCATGTTCACCATCATTTTACACTGACGGGTGGGATAAGTCCGTGGTAGGCCCGGTTGTCGGTGGAAGCTGAGTAATTGTTACTCCGGTGACGTTGCCGGCGAGGGGTCACGAGCTGCCCCGCGCGCGTGGAAAAATTGGTGAAATAATCTACTTTAAATTTAAAATTAATAAAATAACACACAGTATAAGAAAATACCCCAAATGGCACCTGGTCCCGCCGCCCCGAGTGGCGGCCGCCACGCCAAGACGGCGGGAGCTCTGCTCCGCCCCGCATCAAGACGGCGAGCTCTGCCTCGCCACACCGCACGGCGGGGATAGCGCGAGGCGACACGTGGCGAAGCGGCGCGGGAAGCGAAGCGATGCGCGGCGGCGGCGATGGCGGCGCGGCGGCGCATGCGCGGGCGGCGGGCGCGACGTGGCGGCTCAATGAGCTCCGCCGCGCCGCCTGGCGAGCGAGCTCGGCCGCGCCTCCCGCAATCCGCAGGCAGGATTCCAGCGGTGCCGTCATTTCATGCATCGCTTCTCATGCATTTGTTCGCCACCGACAAGCGGATATTTAATTAATCGCAATTAGCAAAAGGTAATTACCATTTAGCACTAATTAATCACAATTACTAAACACGATAATGAGATTTCTCGGCTTATATAAACGGCGTCTGCTTGTGACGACGACCTCGCTTCATTTGTTACCTTGACTTCCATTCCGGTTACGCTTTCATTCCGGTTACGCTTGATTTCATTCCTGTTCAACGGTGGTCGGTTGAAAAGCGTGCACGGGCATTTGTTCTCTTGCTCGACTTGATTGCTCGTGTCGAGTTCATTTCTTACGCACTTCTTCCGTATTGAGGTAATATTTCATGTATAAAATTGGTGGTCGTGCTTAGCAATTTTTGAATATAATCGAAACCTATCAATGTTTCATCGCAACATGAATCAATAATAATGAGAATTACTTAGTGTATAATTAGTGGGTATATTACTCGTTATGTTAGGCTTAAATGTAAAGTTTGTAATGCGTACAAAATAATTAGTCAGAAGAAATGATGTTTTGGTAATTATTGCGGCGGTTTCGTTTCATTTTGGAAGAGATTATTTTGACAGCAAGTTTGCATTATTTAATTAGTGAGTTATATTTAAATTTGTATTCGGACTTAGTGTAATAGAAGCATAATTAATTTAATTATGCTAAGTGATTAATTAGTAATTTTTTGTATGCGTATAATAATGGCTAGTTAGTGAAACATTAGTGAAACAAGGACGCATAATAATGGCTAGTTAGTTCCCATTATGAATATGACATATGTCTTTGGATACATATTTTTACATTTATGTAGGCTTATGTAAATGGAATAATAATAAATTTTGATTATACCATATTGATTAATTAGTAATTTTATTATTTTGGACTTAGTGATTATTTAATTGACATGCGTATATTTTAATTCAAGCATAGTGAGTTAGTAGTATTATTTTATTTTCATGTACGTAATAGTTGTTAGTTGTCCAGATTACTGAACGTAGATGGAGCACCATCGCATATATTTTACGGAGATGCACCCATGGCGGTGCAAGGGAATTTCTTTAGCATGCACCCATGCGACCATGTGCGAACCACAATAACAATGCCAATAGAGCTACAAATGCTATCGAGGACAATTACTACAAAACTCGGCATAAACCGTCATGAATACAAGTGGTCCTACGGTGTTAGACCATGCCCGGTTCCAAATAATGCGGTGTATGTGTACAACCTATGGCCACTCAAAAGTAAGGGGTCTTGGGCGTACTACGTGAATAAGTCTTTAGAAGAAGGGTTTCACTTGGCGTGTACGTCCGTACGAAGCCACGAGCTTGAGGTGGGCGAGCAATACCGTAGAAGGGAGGGATGAATCAAAGGTCGCATGTCAATGAGGAAGACCCGATGGCTAGTGTCTGGCGGTGTTGAGGCCCTAAACGCGGACACGGAGCCGGGGCCGCAGATGGGCGTGGGAGAGATAGATCTGAGAGGCCACGGTGAAGAGGGTAACGAAGGTGGTGAAAATGCAGAAGAAGAAGAGGACGATCCGATGCATGCCGTGCAGTATTATCGTGCCCTGGATGCTTCAAATTGGGTCATAGGTGACCACTCCAATATTTCCACGTGGGGGTATATGCATAGGGACATAGCAGTGGGGCACGAGTTCAGCACCAAGGAAGAGGTCATCCACTTTGTGAGCAACTATGGTGTAACCACACGGCGTGAGCACTTTGTCGCACGGTCCAATCCGACCATGTACGAGGTGAAGTGTGTGAAGAGACACAGAGTGCTCCTTCCATGTTGAGCGCATCGCCTCAAACATGAGATCACTTATAATCGATAGATATGAGCCGCACACCGCACGGAGGAGTTGGTACGCAATATTAATATGACAATGTGGATTCCAAATTCATAGCCAGATGTTGTTGTGCGCAATTCATGCGGACATATCCTGAAACCACACTCCATCATGGTGAGGTGCGAGCCGACCGGCATGTCTATCAATTATCACCTAGCATGGAGAGCAAAGCGAAGGCACTTAAAATCTTGTTCGGAGATTATAAGGAGTCATACAATTGGGCTCCTCGTCTTCTCCGTAAGATACAAGACAACAACCACAGGACACGCTATGTTTCCGCACATGAGGCAGTATATCTCCAAGATGGAAGTGTCGCGCCAAACCACTTCTACTTGATGAGATTGTTTTGGTCCTTCGGGCAGTGCATTGAGGCCTTCCGCCACTGTCGTCCCTTGATATGTGTGGATGGGGCGTTCCTCGATGGCGGTACTACTGATACTACGCTAATCGCATTAGCGGTGATGGGAACAACCAGATAGTACCTCTCGCGTTCTTTGTTGTTGAGAGCGAGAACAATGATAGTCGGAGGTGGTTCCCAGTATTTGCTAAAAATTCACGTCGTCATGGATCGGCCTAGAGTGTGCCTCATCTCGGACCGCCACATAGGTATCCTAAATGCAATAGAATTTTTCACCACGGGTGACGCACCAATGTGGCCAGACGTGCGTTCTCGGTGGTGCATGCGTCACTTGGGGGCGAATCTATACAGCTCATTCAAAAGCAAACCTCTAGTTAAGAGGTTCAAGACAATGTGTTTGCAAAATCAGGTGCGCAAATTCAATGCCTTGTTCAATCAAATCAACGAGCGCACTAAAAGGATGGTCCACGAAGAGCAAACATCCGGAGGGGTCCAAATAGTAGAGGGGCAGCAGGTGACCAACCGCCGTAACATGACCTTTGCTCAGTGGGTAGCAGGCAAACCGGCGGAGAAATGGTCTCTTGCCCATGACACTGATGGCTCCCGGTAAGGGTTTCGTATATAGAATGTCATTTTCCATTCCGTTGTAGCGTAAATTCATGACGTCTCGTGTTGCAGATACACAGTGATGACAACAAACATAGCGGAGTCATACAATAATGTGCTAAGAGGCGTGCAGGGGCTCCCAATATGCACAATCATTGAGATGACATTTTTTAGGACAAGAGATTATTTCCGCGACCGAGGCCTGGCTGCAATGCAAATCACCAGCATGTTCTGCCCCCGCGTGGAAGCCATCCTAGAAAAGCGTCGTCAGAAATTTCAGCACCACCGCACATCAATATATGATTTGAATGATAACATCTTCAGTGTGCAGTGCAAGCGGAGGTACACGACTGGATTTGCCGCGGGTGATAATCAACATAGCTGTCAACTTGGGACGCACGAGGCGATTTGCACTTGCAACAAGCCTCGCTTTGAACACATCCCATGCTCGCACGCGTTTGGCGGCTGTCGAGATCTAGTGGTAATGATGGCACCCAATATGTCTCCCGTATTACACCATGAATGCGATAAGACAAACATGGGCTCTAAGATGGCACCAATTAATCTTGGTGCGGGCTATAAAACATCGAGGGTCCAACATTCCATCCATTTCCTACTACAAAGCGTCGTGAACCCGGCCGTCACGCACGCACGCGACTACCGGTGACATGGATCTTGCCGAGGTCGGTGATGGTTTGCGGCGTTGCCGTATATGTAAACAATCGAGCCATGACCGTAGGCGGTGTCCTAATCGAGGATAACCGTATGGCGTCGGACGTTTTATTTCATCCGCTTGATGATGTTGTAATAAGACAATTTAATCCATTGTATCCCGTCTTCATCTTTATATTGCATGGCGATTTATTTCATTCTGATCACCTTGTTTTTCATATTTGTACAATTCAATCTATTGTATCGCAAAGATACAATTGCAACAGATCTTGAAATGGCGCTTCGAGTTTCATCTCACGGTCACCGATGCGGTCACAGTCCGCTAAATGGGTGAATGGCACGAATGTGTCGAATCTTGAGTATGTTTATGTCATATTTACATTTCATGTGCTAACACCATATATTTTATTGTAGATGCATCCATTTCGACTTAGGGGTCACGCAAAGATAAAAAATTTTGACCTTAGGTATACCATGTTCTGGGCGTCGGGATTACCGTCATGGGCCCTTACTATTAACGGGGCGAAGTGGAAAACAACCGTTTCACACCACTTCCAAAACTTGACCTCGCCTAGTCACCGTTTGACCGTCGATCGGTGGCGTCTGAGACGATACGTTCCACTGCCATCCGGGAAATGACGATTACCTTGAAGGATGTTTCCATGCTTACAGTGCTTGCCGATTTCGGTCGACCCTTTGTTGTGAGCAAACCAACCAAGAACGTTTGGAAAGCATATATCCAACAGAGGTGTTTCTATCGTCTTTGTTATTACAATTTTTAATATTGTCCCGGTAGTACGATACTAATCACTTGAAATTTATGCAGTTTGGAATTGCCTATGACGGCAGCCGACAACGGTGTCTCCATGTCATGGCTGGACCTCCGTCTGAGTCCGCCCTTGCCCTCCGATCTTGACCCGCCACCGTTATGCTGCACTCGAGGTCTACATGCACTATCTTCTCGCCGGTGTAATGTTCACTAATGGTAACGGCGACTCCATACCTCCCCACCTAGTCTTTGTGGCGAGACCTTTGCAACGATGATATATTTAATGATGATTACGAGTCATTCAGTTGGGGATCCGCCGTACTGGCGGATACATACCGCGAGATGTGTGCTGCGTGCCAGCGGGCATCCCCGAACGCAATATTTGGTGCTTGTCCACTGCTCATCCAATTGTGGTCATGGAGCTACCTGCCAATGAACCGTCCCAGAACCGCAATTCAGTACTACCCCGTACAGGTGAATGAGGCTATCCAACCAGCAGCGAGACCAACAATGGGGTATAGATGGATGCATGCCAGGCTGCGGTGGTTGACGGACACGGATAGAGCATCTTACTTGCGACTGGTGTCCGACTTCGACACCATCACAGCTGACGAAGTGATATGGGATCCCTTCTGCCACATGTCAACCTATGAAATCTCATCGGGGGGTTTGCTGGCGAGCTCATGCGGTGGCATTCATGTACAATATTGGATGACAACTTGCTTCCTAGTCTGCATGAATGCCGTCGAGGGATATTCTCCGGAACGGGTTCAACGCCAATTTGGATACCGGCAGACATTCCCACTCCCAGCACCTCGCCATCCTGGGCACTCGCATGGGTATGCAATTAATTTTCCGTACTTTCTCATGTTTTTCAATTCATCTATTTAATCCTTACAACCTAATAGACAGTTATTTATATTCTCAGGCTGAGTACCTCCGGACGCAACCGTGATTGGGCGAATGTCCATAGGAACCACATCGGCGGTGGGCGGAAAGGGCAACCGACGATGTCGCATCCACGATGGACCCGCGCAGCTAACGGGCGTCTGGGGCTACATGGAGTGGTACGAGGTAAGGGCGAGATGCAGTTGCGCACCACAGTGCGGCACCACCACTCGCCAACCGAGAGGATACGCCCAACGCGTTCATGTTCAGCACGATGCATTATCTCACTATGGCTCTTCTATGTTCCATACTTCATATGGCATTTTTACTGGTCATTGCAGACACAGGAGGCAGGATCATTGCACGACCATGCGGTGCAACTAATATCACAACCGCCGCGGACAGGGCAATCATCCAATTCGTCTTTGAGGGGCCTGATTAGAAGGGCAGGACATCGCCTGTCCGCTGCAATTAGGGGGGTTGGTGGGCACAGGTCACGCCGGGATGATGGACAAGAAAGCCCTGCGCGAGAAGATAGCCCCGAGCATCCAGCTCATCCAAAGATCCACGCTCCCGCAAGAACACAATCGATGGATAGGCGTTCCCCAGCTCCTTCAGCTCCACGTCGGCAGTCTGACCCTCCTCGGGCTTCGACGTCAACACACTTTCAACCCAGTGCCCACCCTCCGTCGCCCTTCATAGGGCAAGGTACTCATATGGGTTTCGACATCAACGCCATGCCAGTGCCATCACCACAGGACTACGATGACTATTTAGGCACACATGAAAGTACATACGATACCGCCTGGCAAAACATGGGAGGATCGATCTTTGGATGCTACATTGCCGTCGACTCATACATTCCAGGATATCTTGGACCAAGCCATCTTTTCCAGCCCATCCCCAACCAGATCGGCGGAGGGTCCAACGGTTCGAACTCGGACACCCTATGGTGTCCTCGGCCTTGTGCATGCGGAGCAAACCGCATACAATGTCCAACCCTGCGGTGCATGGGAGCAAACCCCATATACTTGTCCACCCTTGGTCGTGCAAGGTCAAGAAACCCCATATCAACAAAGCATGATGGTTTGGTTTCCCATATTTTGGGGTTCTAGCTACGCCATCGAGTTCTGGCGGGTACATACCAACTGGGAGGAAGAAGAACGGCAAGCTCGATTTGGACCCTCTCGGTCAGCAGGTCGCGTACCATCAATCCACCGGACCATACACTCCAAGCACATACGACACAAGGGGTCCCCGGGATAAGTGCTCTCTGTTATGTTCTCATATGTAATGAATGTAATAAATGCAATGGAAATTTCTTATTTGTTTAAATCTGTTTGAATCATTTACTTTAAAATTATTTAGGGCTTTCAATTAAATGAAATTTGACTCAGCGCCGGAAGGTTGGCTTCCGCCACCCTAGGCGAGGAAACCACCTTGACCACGCGTGGTGGCGGAAGACAACCCCATGGCCGGGACGCTGCGTCGGCCGCCGCATGGTGAGCTTCGTCCCACCACTGCATGCCTCGGATACCGTCAGCGGAGTGCGTGCTTGATCAAGTGCATGTGCATGCGGGGAAAAAGAACTTTTCCTGCACGTCATGTCATATACGCCACCGAGTTGTCACGCCACCATACACACGTCTTATCATGTCCGCGGTAGCATTTAAACCCTATTTAATTAGTAAAGGATTAATTAGTGAGTAATTAATGGTACGTTCATGATAATTTAATTAACACTTCAGCTATAAAGGAGGACTTCCGCTCACTTCGCTTCACACCATTCTCGCCGCCACATTTCATTGCCCGGTGCTCGGTGAGACTTCTGCTGGTTTTGATTTCGCATTCTTCTCATTGAGGACTCTCGTGTTTTTTTTCGGTACATGTTGCATCTCAATGTGCATGCAGGTGTTGGTATGCGTTCGGTGCTAGAGGAAATAATCTACACGAAGAGTGTTCGCGCAAAGTTTTAACAAGGTATGCATCTTATTAAACCGCCATGAGCATGCGTGATGATTTTGCGAGATTAGTTGTTTTGTTGAGAATAATTTAGAGTAGTTATAACAAAATATTTATGGTTGTGCAAATTGTATGTGTTGACTGAATATTTAATGCTTGGTATTAAAAGTTGTTATGAGGATATTATGTATTATGAGAATTACGGATACTAATTGCATTTTCCATCATAGTACGATGGCGAACAACGTTCCAAAATGCATGGATTAGGCCAAGTTGGTGGGAATCGTCGGTCCGGAGGCGGGCCCATTACCCTTCGGAGGACCTTCCGATCAAAATGAAACATGACTACCGTGATGCGATCAACCATCTCATGGCCCGCCCTCACATCCATCGGATCGCCCAAGTGTGCATGTGGAATTAATGCGATCGTCAGACATTCGATAGACCAAGATGTCTGGTTGGACCGACGAAGATTCTACCGATGTCCTCTATACGCGGTGAGTTTACTTACATTCATATATAACGAATTGATTTTCGTAGGTAACCTAACCTTGTATCCTTTGCAAAACAGATAAACGATTGTCGTATGACATCATGGATGGATGATCCTTTTCCGATGGCGCGGATGCATACATCACGGTTACGCACGCAAGGATCGCAGATCTCGAACAACGTCTCGAAATGACAAACCGTACACTAGAGATGCAAGTCCGCATGGAACGCTTGTGCCCGCATGTCGGGGCGTCGTGTGTAAACCGCCGCACCCGAAGCGCGAGAGGGTGCTAGAGCCGGGGATGTAGGACCTCGCGCGTTTGCGAAGGGGAATACCCCGCACCTTGATGAGTATGGTTATCGTTAATGACAACTATGTTTTAAATCTCCTAAGGCATGTAGGTTTAGATATGATGCACTACTACGGTGGATTGTCTTATGCATCACGCGTGCCATTGTTTGTATGTTGTAATCTAAATTGACATGAAATAATAGGAATTATGACTTGATCAAGCGACTAACCAAAATACGGCCCTGAATACGGCGTTTTGGTATGCGAAATTCAGGAGGAGAGGCGCAGAACGCGGAAATTTGAAGCGTAACAAATGGAGTGAGGTCGCTGCGTTGTGCAGACGTCGATTTATATAAGTGAGAAATCTCATTCTTGTGTTTAGTAATTGTGATTAATTAGTGCTAAATGGTAATTATCTTTTGCTAATTGCGATTAATTAAATATCTGTTGTCGGTGGCGAACAAATGCATGTGAGAGCGATTGCATGAAATGACGGCACCCAGCAGAATCCAGCATGATTGCGGCGAAGCCTGGCCGAACTCTTCCGCCGTCGGCGGCGTGGCGAGGCTTCGCTGGAGCCGCCACGTCGCCCGCCCGCCCGCCGCCGCCCGCCGCGCCACGTCGCCCGACCGCCAGCATCCCGCTCGCCCGCCGCCCGCCCGCCACGTGTCGCCTCGCGCTATCCCCGCGTGCGGTGTGGCGGGCAGAGCTCCGCCGTCGCGGTGGGCGGAGCAGAGCTCCGCCGTCTTGGCGTGGCGGCCGCCACTGGGCGGCGGGACCAAAGCCATTTGGGGTATTTTCTTATACTGTGTGTTATTTTATTAATTTTAAATTTAAAGTAGATTATTTCACCAATTTTTCCCGCGCGCGTGGAAAGAAAGTGAAAAAAAGCTGCTGCGGAAGAGAGGTGCCCTGGCACTGGCAGTGTCAGTTCTATGAGAAAATTGGGATCCTCGCCAGTCGCCAGTGGGGAAACGAAATAAAAATAAAAAGAAAGATCATCTGTCCTAATTTGTACTGCTCACATTTTTACCACTCGTCCACGCGCTCAGAGGTCTCAGCGTTCACCGTCCACCAGTACACTTAACAAACACATAAAACGGCACGGCCAGCAGAGCCTTAGTATTTTCTATGTTTTCGATCTTTCCATCAAAATTTCTGTCTTTAAACAAAATATAAAAATTGTGTAGACAGTCTAAATAAAGAGACTAGAATGATAACTATTTAAATTTGAGGAATAACGCTCTATTGAATAATGTATGGAGACTCAAATTAGTCGCAATAGTGTTTTAGAGAATCTAATGGACATTCTATTACAAGTTAGCTATCACAAGCCTGTCTCTCCCCTACCCCCATCAAAACCCTAGCCCCGACAACAACGGCGACAAGGGCGGCCAGCTTCACCGCTGCCGGCAAGCCTCCAAGACACGGATACTGGCATCGACTTCATCGAGACAGAGGAGCAAGGCGGTGCTTTCCTCCTTCTCTCCCCTACTTTGATCAACTAGGCGAGACAGTCGACCCTAGCAATACGCGATTCAATTCAGCGTGGAGGCGGCTAGTTCCCATGAGATGGAGGCGTCGCGATGGAGGACGGCACATGCGGACATCGAGCGCTTGCTGAGGGTGACGTTGCGGTGGACAACGATATTGTGGTGGAGGCGGCACGTATGCAGTCGAATCCAGCATCAGGGGTCGAACTCGGCGTGGCGACCGATCGTCCCCCCTCCCCATCCCTATCATTAGTGCCATGTGGTCAGGCTGGGATCAGCACTCAACGGTTGTCCTTAGGGATGGCAATCGGGTCGGGTACCTCCGGGTTCGGCTGTCGTGGACCTGGACCCGAGACCCAAACCGCGTACCCAGACCCGGACCCGAAATCACTCTTGGGTCTAAACCTATACTACCCGGACCCGGACCCGTAGTACCGGACCAACGGTACACGTCGGGTCCAACTAGACGCCCGATCTTGTGCTCCATGGCACAGACGCCGCCCGGACGCGGCCATGCTGTCGCCTCCTGCACCGCCGCCTTCCGCGCGCCGCCTCATGAGCCACGTCCCAAGACGCTGCAGCCGGAGCCACCTCCTCAAGCCGCCGCCGCCGCCGCCGCCTCCAAAGAACGCGCCGCCCGTGGGGAGGACGCCACGCCATGGGGAGGACGCCATGCCGCCGTCGGGGAGGGAGGAGGCCACGCCCTGGGAGGAGGCCGCCTTCTTCTGCCCAGAGGGGAGGAGGCCGCACTGCCCCGCCAGCGCCATTGTCGAGGAGGAGGCCCCGCCGCCTTGGGAGGAGGAGGTCGTGCCGCCGTGGGAGGAGCCGTGGAGGAGGGAGGCGCCGTGGAGGTCCCGCCGTGGAGGAGGGAGGAGGAGCCGTGGATTGGGATGGGGATTGGGGGCCTGGGGGGATTTGGGGGAAGAGGGGCGGGGGGGAATGAGGGGGGCACGGGGGGATTGGGGAATGAGGGGAGACTAGACAGTGAGAGTGCAGGAATATTATGGACCCACTTGTCAGCCTCTGCAATTCGGGTTCTGTCGGGGATAGAATTACGGCCCATTGCCATGGCCCACTCCCTGACGGCCCAATCAAACAGCCTACCAGGGCCCAGCTCCCTGGTAGGTTCTATCAGGCCCATGTGCATCCTGCCGAACAGCCCTTGGCAGGCACGATGCGTAATGGCCTATGATTCATGTTTGAGTCCGACTCGAACAGAAGTTCTGCGCGGCTACGTGAAGACCCGGACGTGGTTTCCCGGATTGGATCAGGAGTCGTGATCCCCAAGATTAGGAGATTACCTTTGTCTACCGTAGGTCGTATTTGGCATGTATGAGTTCGTTACGATCTCGTAGTTAGCCCGGCCGATATTTCCTCGGTAGGCCGGTTTGCTCCGTACTATATAAACAGGGCCCCTACGGCGTTTAGAGGGACCCTGACCAATAGATTTTCGCATACTACTCGTCGAGACCTGCTGATCTCGCCGAGTTCCACCTTGTAATCCTCTTTGATATAAAGAAAGGTCGGACGAGGGCTATTATCTCTCCGAGAGGCTGAACCAGATAAAACCCCGCTCTCCTGCTCGTTGTCGTTAAGTGGTTGTTCGGCGTGTTTCCTATCTCCTCTTTGAAGAACCTTGGTTGACTTGGGTCGATATCCCAACCGTCGGCGTGTTGGTCTGGTACCCATGGGTCCAAAACCGGACCGGATCCGGCTAAAGACCCATGGGTCCAAAGTCGACCAAACCGGACCATCGGGTCTGTGCCATGATACCGGACCCATGGGTATTTTTGCCATCCCTAGTTGTCCTCCCTGGTCTTCGGCGGTGCGGAGGCCATGTTTGGCATCGTGGATCCAACCCCCCTCCTTGCGGGTGGCGGCATCACCGGCCGTCCGTCATCCTTGGCGGTGCTAGTGTCCGTTTGTAGTGGCTTCTCAGCGGAGCCGTGTTGATTGCGCGTGCGGTGGCTGCGCTGTTCTTCCCTTTCTGCTTTCAACCCTCCTCATGCTCTTCCTTTCTCTCCTCCCACCATGCTTACCTTAGTGAGGCCACTTAGGGTGGCTTGCTCTGGTGTGTGAAGGCCAAGTCCAACATCTTGAGGCCCCGGGTCTAGTGGGGTGATGCCCGGCTTTGATTTCCGTAGACCTTGGTCCGGCGCAAAAGTGAATTTTACTATCTCGGTCTACCGTGAATGGGAGTCCACTGTTTTCGTTTGCCATGTACATGAAACTCACTATCTCAATGCTAAAGCACTTTCCAAAAACCAAAATTCAATCAAATCATCATCCACTTTCAAAATCTTGACTCAAATATCATTTTTTTTTTCAAATATTCATAACACTATGGAGTGATCTTCACATGGTCTCACTACCTGCCAGTTGAGTGGGGCGTGTTGCTTGGCCTTTGGCCGGGGTGGCAACGGTTGCGCTGATTTTTCTTTTGCCTATATTATTCCTAGTTAATGAAATTAGAAGGCAGTTCTCCTATATTTTTTTAAAAGGTGATGGTAAAACTGTTGATGCGTTTGTAAATCACGTAGCTGGATCAACACCTTTTTTTTTCCTTGGAGAAGAGTAGTTTCGAAAGAAGCCGATCACAATCTATTATTATTTAATTAAACCAGAAGCTCACGGAACCACCACATTAATTTTAAAATACTATAATTTTCATATTAATTGAAAAAACTTAAAAATCCCACATTAATAGAAAAAATATAAACCATTGATTTAACGGGACTAAATTATACGGATTTTTTTTCATACATGCCATTACAAAGATTGGTTTATTCAGTTTTGCCATTACAAAACACATATTTATATTGATGCCATTCTTTTTACAACAAACTATCAAGGTTGCCATTTTCAAATTTTCGAGGCATTTCCAACTTATACGCGATGCAAATACGAGACAAAATACGCTCCTGACAGCCAGGTTCCACATGTCATCCTCTCCCCCTCCTCCTTCTAACCTCCAACTCCGGCGTGCTCCTCATCTTCCCAAGCGAGCTCCTTCCCCGGTAGGCTCCTTCCCAAGTGGAATGTCCGGTGAGGTGGGCGGAGACAGATGACGAGGCGACCAGTGCCATGGCAGAAGCGAGGTGTGCGGCGACGGCGGCGCCAACTCTGCGACGACGGTGGTTGCATGGCAGCAAGCTCGCGGAACAGAGGCGAATAGCAGCGGGCGACGAGCTCACGGCGACGTCGCGATGAGGAGCTCCTTGGCGGCAGCGACACGCAGCGTTGAGCTCGGTGGCGGCGGCAGGCGCCCAGCGGAGCTCCTAGACGGCGGCGGCGCCCAACAGACCTCCTCGGCGGCGGCAGCGAGCTCGTCGGCACACAACGGGAAGCGCATTGGCGAGCTCGGCAGCGACTTGAAGAGAGAGAGAGAGAGAGAGAGAGAGAGAGAGGGTGGGAGGAAGAAGATGAAGGTATGAGGATGATAGGTGGGCCCACGTATTTTCCCGTGTATTTGGATCGCGTATAAGACGGAAAAGCCCTGAAAAACCCAAAAATGGCATCCTTGATAGTTTGTTGCAAAAAGAATGGCATCAATGTAAATATGTGTTTTGTAATGGCAAAGCTGAATAAATCGAACTTTGTAATAGCATATATAAAAAAAAACCCAAATTATACTATGTATATATGTGCCGATATGGTAGCTAAATTTGGATGTGAATTTAAGAATTGTGATAAAAAAAACCATAAAAATATAATCGTGCTGTGTGGCATATATGGTACCCGTGTCAATTACTCATAGTCAATCAGGTTTATATCACAAATGCGCGAGTCACCATGCTACTTCTTCAGCGCCGTTCGGTGGCATGTGCGCGCGCGGCGCCACGCTAGTTTCTCGTGGGAGCGGCACGGCTCCATGCAGTGCAGCCCTGCTTTTGGAACCACACGTCCACACGTAGTATACAAATTTGTACCTCAGATTCATTCAATGGCAGAACGAGCAAACGCAGCTAGCAGCAGGACCGTTTGATGCACATGCATGCATGGATGGATGCACCAGCGGACCAGTCAATGGCCTCAGTGCACGCATGCAAGTGGAATGAGATCCGGATCACACTCTCCACGCGATTCAAATCAAAGGATATTCAAATTTCAAAAGAGGGGATCCAATGACCGTATGCCCAGACATAGATCACCCCCGTGGCTCTCTTGGAATTAAGCAAGCAAGCTGCATGCATGCATGCCCATAGCAATGGAAAAACTATCGCGAGGTCAACACCCCCACAAGCTCCGTCCGTACTAGAGCGAGTACAATAATGGAGCAGGAACGAACACCTTCGCAAACGTGATCAAACTCGACAAAGATCTTGATGAGATTTTGCGGGATTTGCACACTGTTACAACCATCTCGTCTGTTTCTCATGAGAATGTTTTTTTTAATTGTTTGCCTTAAGTTAACGATTGTTTGTGGTTTTGTTTTTTTTTCAAACATTATAAGAAATGTTTGTAATGATCGTATCATATGCATCCATAGTTGTGGTAGAGATTAGAAGTTTGTTCTATTTATTAAAAGGGAGTAGCTAGTTCTCCGTCAACTGAGAGTTTTTAATGCTTAGTCGATTTTCAGGCCGTTTAAACTCAATCAAATGGCCCAGATCGACCAGCGCCTCCCCCTTATCCCACCCTCAACTTCGCTCTCTATCTCCCCCCATCCCGCACCCTTCTTCCTCCTCCAGCCCCGATCCGCTTCTTTCTCCAATGCCACCGCTTTCTCCACCGCCCGCGCCTGGCAGCAGAGCACCGCCGCCTCACCGCTCCGCCCTCAATCCTCCGCCGCTGCGCTTCCTCCCCAACTTAATCCTACCCCGCGCGCCGGCCCAAGCGCCCTTCACCCCCTCCCTCACGGCTCCAGCGTCGCTGTCGGCGCCTCGCTGCCCCCCCTCATCGATCACCCACCGCCGGTCATCTGCCTCCCGTCAGCCATCTCTATGCCCGAGGAACCCCACCCCTAGCCGAACCCTAACCCGAGCCCTCAATGGTGGCGGCGGCCGCGGCGGAGAAGCGCAGAGGAGGGGAAGAAGACGACGGCGTGTGGATTCGGCTGAATCGACTAATAGTTTTTTGATTTTCGATTTACTGTGTCGCCGTCATCTTCATCCTCTCCGGTCACCACCACTGCCGCCGTGCCGTTAGGTTAAGGTTAGGGTTTGGGTTTAGGGTGGTGTTCTTGGTGCCCTCGGGTTTAGAGGGAGGTCGGGGGAGGCCGCGACATGACGGTGGGGTGGGGATCGTGATGGGGCGGCGAGGTGCCAGCAGCAGCGCCGGAGCCACGGGCTCGAGCGAAGGCAGCCAATCAACAGGGAATGGTGGATCGACGCGGGCCATTTGGGTTAAGGTTTGTTCTTTTGAGCTGATCTAAACAGCTGAACGGTTAAACGACTGAAAAGAATGAATTTTGAGAGATTCTCGAGTTAGTATCGAGATTCGGATCCATTTCGTTTTACTTGCTTTTTAAAGCGTTAGGACCCACCTTCGAAACAGTAAAAAAACGAACTCAAAAAATTCAAAACATATTTTTTTTAAAACATTGATAAGTCGTTAAGTAGTTAAACTGTTAAGCTGAAAAGAACACATGATAGCATTGGTGATGAGGGTGGACTGGCCGAGGATGGAGCGGCAAGGCGCCGGCCGCGGGCGACGAAGATGGAGACGGGGGAGGAGGCGGAGGCGATGAAGGGAGAGAGATAACTGTTAGACGACCTCTGTTAAAAAGGAGAGGTTTAGCGAGACGGTGTATTCTACATCTGCGGCCTGCCTGTCCGATTCCGAGACCATCCGATCGGCTCGAGTGACGTACGGCCGTGCGCGCGGGGACAGGCGGGCAGATGGATCGGGCACGCTGTGGCAGCGGTGGTGGCGTTGCGTAGCCAATAGCCGTCGTCTTGACGCGCGCTGGACCAGCAGCGGCATGCTGCGGCGTAGCGGTAGGCTGTAGGTGCTTGTTCACTGCGCCCCAACCACACATATGCTTTGCATGCTTGGTTGATGGTCTGACCTAATTTGTTGGGGTGCTTCAATGCTAGCCGCAGGTGTGGAATTAAGGAACAGATCGTCAGGACGCAGAGTGCTGCAGAGCACAGCCTGCAAAGCTCAATTCATTGTTGAGAGTGAAAAGCTCTTTCCATTTTTATGAACGGGAAGATTAATGCCGCGGACTCTCTTTTATTTAGCGGTGAAAAAAGGTACAATTAGAAGAGACCAGGAAAGAACTAGAAATGAAATTCCTCAAAGACCAAGAAGAACTAGAAAGAAAATCCTCGAGCACGTACGTGTGGTTTCAAGCACCTCCGCGACCATCCGATCTCACTACATCCATGCTCAGACGAGATATCTCTCTCTTCACATGGTATTTTGAAAAAAAAACTAGCCTTTTAGATTCCAAGTAACCAGGTCCTTCTTCCTCACTTCTCTCGAGTCGTCCCTACCCAACGCCAAGATCATGCTCGCGACGAGGACATGTGCTGATGGGGGAGGTGGTCGGCGCTGTTTGAGGGCCGGTTCGAGATGGGAGAAGGGAGAGAGAAGAAGGGGACCTAATTGCCTTTTTCAGGAATTTATAGGGGTTCAATGCAACCAAAATCATTGGGGGATAAGTGAGGCTGAAAAAAAATATTGGCGCATATCTGTAGATTTTATGAGAAAATCTACTCTCTTGGAAAGATCAGATGTAATAGACTAAACACGTGCAACATGTAGGACAGCAGGAGTAGCTTGGTGGCTTAGGTGTTTAAATATTCCCTTGGGCTCTTCCGCTAATTTGTTCAGCGATTTACCTTGCGAAATCACCGTTCCTCAGGTGCCTCTGTATGATTGGAACGGCTGCCGCTGGGAAGCTAGGTAGATTAAGGAGCAATAATATTTGTTTCATCGAAGAAAAATGGCTTCGAAATATTTGAGAACTGACTATGACTATGAGAAGTCGAAACATTTTGGCTTGACAAAAAAAAGACTTATCGTGCACAGCTTACACAACACACTACGATAGCTAAAAAAGCACAAGCACAGCCAAGGAGCTCCAGCTCCTTTTCCACGGAAACCGGTCCACCTGTGTACCAGGCTCACATCCAACTCGTTCCAAAGGTTTCATTTTTCTGGTCAAGGTCGAATAATTCGGCACCTAAACGTAGGTTAGGTGGGTGCATGCCAAATAAGCTCGCTGGACAAATCGGCATAACTCTGCCCTAAAGCCGCTCTATCCTAATCTAAACCGGTAGCATATTGGATTGCAGGGAGGAAGGACAGTAGGCGCTAGACATTTCAAACAGTGTAGCGTGGCGTAGCGTTCGAAGAAAATTTATCTTTTTATATAAATTTATTTGCATACGATAATTTGTAATGATTTTTCTCAGTTTTTTAGTAGTCCTCTTAAAGATCCTAAAACTATTTTTAAATTATTTTTTTAAAATATTTAAATATCCCTTTAAAGACTTTTAAATTTTACTGAAACGCTACGCTATGCTACGGTAAGCTGAAATGTACAAGGTCTAAGTAAAGATTGTGTCCGAATCATCGCCCTGTCATGCCCACTAATACCGGTTGGTGAGAGGGAGCCCATGCGCGGCCATGCGTGCATCCATCCACCGTATCTCCCAGATCATTCATCTTTCTGAGGACAGTGAAATCGCAGTGGAATTGTTTAATGAGATTGGTCTTTTCAGCTGATCCTATTGGCTCTTTTTCCACCGGGACAGTTGGATCATGGTCTGGCGATGCAATTTGTGTTATATATAGAGAGAGAAGGGCACCAATGGGGCGGCACATCACAGGGAAAAAGGGAAAATGACATGATCAGACACCATGTTGCAGACAAATTTCAGTCTTGGCCACTCGGCTTCTTTCACTTTTCTTCTAGAACTCAATAACAGTCAATTACTCAAGGATTTAAGAACGAAATTGCGCGCACGACCGAAATTTGATCTCATGGGGTGTTACTTTGGATGCGCAGTGCGCCTCGATTTACTCGTTTTAAAATCAAGGTGATCAAGATCGGTGATGCATACGCTGGAAAATCACTAGTAGCTACTGCTTTTGATTTTTTGGCCAGTGTTCCTTTCGATCGGTACAGTTTGCGCACAGCAATATCCCTGTCGGAGTGACATCAACAACGACAGCCAACAAGACATGTCTACGCATCTGTCGACGAAAAGAGTGATGGCAACATCGATTCATCGCAATTGGTTCTTCCTTGAAAAGATTACCCATTCGCGTTGATTTGATCTCATTTTGCAGGACATATGGAGTTTATCAGCGCCAAAAGCAAGAAAAGATTATTTGGAAACTCAAAAGAATTGTCGGTTTTCGCTTCACTCAATGTATAAAAAATTGATGATGAATCAGCAGGCTACTTACAGAACACTTAAGGATAGCAAATTAGGTGCCTACCCATCAATCTCACCAAGTGGATGGTGGACTTCGTCGACGATTCGTCGGCGACGACGCAGAGTCGTCGATCTTCATCGCGCCACAGGTTTGGACGTGCAGAGGGGACGTGGCGCAATGCGGATTCCTTGATCGTGGAGACGACTCCGCGAAGGGCTTGGGATGCGGACACGTCGACTCTGGAGTGGGATTCGGGTCCCGATCATGGCGAATTTACTTCGTTGCCCTGTGAGAAAGGTAAAACCAAGAGGCGCCTGTTGGGTCTCGATATCTTCCTTGAGAAGATTCGTCCTCGCCATTGGGGATATGCTGAAACCCTAGAGAACGGGAGAGTGCACACTTTCGCTGAGGTTGTGCGAGGGGTTCCTGCTGGGATGGCGAGAGGGTCTGGGTCTCAAGGCGCTGGTGATTCTTGGAGGCAAGGTTGGAGGGGTCGTGGCCAGTGGGGAAGAGGATTCCGCGGTCGCGATCTTGGAGGCTGGAGGAGCCATGCGGGTGCTCGCGGCCGGTGGACTTGGGAGCAAAGAGCGGAGGAAGATCTTGTTCTTGGATCTGGAGTGACGGATCCAACAAAACAAGCATCTATCCAGGATATAGAAAGATTCCCTGGTGCCAAAAGATTAAAGGTAATTCCTGAGAATCCAGGAGAAGGGGGGGTCTTCGAGGGTTGATTCTGGTCGAGATCGACAGAATCAGGGTTCTGGATTTGGATTTGGTTCATTTGGTTCGGGGGGTGATTCTGGACGAGATCGTCAGAATCAGGGTTCTGGAATTGGATTTGGTTCCGCTGGTTCAGGGATTCATGCAACAACAAGTGGAAATGTGGTGTTCCAAGGGGATGGGAAATGGGTTCACAGGTCTGGATTAACTTCTCCAAAAGATAATCCCTGGGAAGGCAAGAAAGTGATTGACAGTGTTCATAGAAGCATAGATGATTTGGGGAGAGGTGTTCAGGGGAAAAAATTGGTGATGGTGGTGAAAAGCAGTGGGATGCTCCGATTTGTTTCAGATGTAAAAAAGTTGGACACTTCGCGGCTGAATGTGGAGAGATACTAGGATGCACAAGATGTGGTTTGGAAGGACATATTGCTAAGAAATGCTTGACTAAAAAAATTGTGGATCATGTACCACGGCTATGTGGTTTTGGAGGTACACGACAAGGTTTTTTTTCAGTGGAAGATATTGGCTCTGATGGGCACTCCAAAGAGCAAGCATGCACAGCTGTGATTACAGTCACCAAGGGGAAAGCCAATGCCAAGGATGTGGAAGGAGATGTTAGTGCCTTAGTTAGCAGTGCTTGGAGATGTGTGGCTAGACCTTTCGGGAAAAAGAAGTTCCTCATGAGATTGAGGAGGCTAATGCTTTTGGTGAAATTAATATGAGGTTAAAAGATGCCACTTTCATCATTGAGCCCTGGAAATCAGAGATTGGAGCTAAAGGGAAACTACAGAAAGTTTGGGTTAGAATCAGAAACATACCCCTCCATAAGAGGTTAGAAGGCACAATATGGCGTATATGTTGTATGGTAGGAAAACCACTGGAGATTGACATGAATACGATATATTGGATTGAATATGTCAGAGTGAGAGTAGGGTGCTTAAGCATTGAATATATTCCTGATGTAATTGAGGGGGAATTGGACATGTATTTGTATGACTTCTACTTCGAGGTAGAGAAAAATCTGGAAAACTCAAAGAAGGATAAAGATAGAAAAGCAATATCACTGACTGAATTTGGTGAAGGCCAAGCTGGCACAAGTTCTGGAAAGAAAGCTGAGGGATCGTCTTTGAAAACAAATAAAGATGATGATAGCCAGAAACAACTTTCTATGTCTACCCCTCCCAAGACCAATACAGATAAAGGAAAAAAGGCTGCTGAGAGGGAGATGGTCCTTGATACACAGATGGTTGATTCTCAGGGGAGTTTAAGTGAAGAAAGTGAAGGACTAATGGATCAGATTATGCAAAACTTGAATGATGATAAAGATGGTGGGTCAGGAGATAAAATATTTGATATGGGAAGACAACAAACCTGGATGATCAAATGTTCTGCTCCTGTATTAGAAAAGAAAGGCATTTATCAGGATATCTATGAATATGGATCCTCCAGCCAAAAAATTCCAATGTGACAGTTGAGGAGATTGATGAACAGGATGTAGTGGGGATGAAAAATGAAAAAAAAGTTATCAACATGAAAGATAAAGTTGAGGAGTATTTGATTCACAAGGAAGGGAAGCAACAAAAACAAAATGAGATGCAGCCGGTGAGAATAAGCTCAAGGAATAAGAAAGATGATGTTCCAACCCTTGAAAAGGCTATGCAGTTCAAGAAGAAGAAAAATTTAGAACGTACTCTTTCCTTGAATAATTCTTTTTCCACTCTTGATAATGACAAAATAATGGAGAAAGCAAAAAAAAATGGGAATGCAAATTAATGCAGGAGATATGGAGTGTATTGATATCATTAAGGACCTAGAGATTGCTAGACAGAATATCAATAATAAGATGGAAGGGAATGATGATGTGTTAAAAAATGTAGAAATGGCAGAAAATAAAGATCAAGAGATAAGTCAAACCATAATTATGGACTGGCAGGAAAACAGTGATGCTGAAGGAGATATTTTTCATCCTGTTATTACAAAAAATAATTCGAAGGGACAAAAAGAGTTTATGAATAAAAGAAAACCAGGAGTGTTGGTTGATAGATATGAGACCAAGGGTAAGAGTGCTACCAAGGGTCTCAGGAAAAAAATTGAGGGGGCATATTAAATAATATTTCAAGTATCTCATGATGAAGGACATCCATTTAAATGGTGTGTTTTGGAACTGTAGAGGTTTAGTTAAAAAAGGAGTGAATAGTTTTATAAATGATTTATGTATGGGCCTTAAACTTGATTTCATTGGCTTGATGGAGACTCAGAAAAGCCATATTGATGATAAGATTTTAAGGGGTTTGGATAAGAATAATTGCTTTGATTGGCATTGGGAGCCATCTAGGGGGAAATCAGGTGGCATTGTTCAGGCTATTAGAAAAGAGAGATTTGACATTAGCAGCATTAAAAAAACTCAACACATGCTGATGATGAATCTATGGGATAAACAGATAAAGGAAAGATGGTCCCTAAGCTGTGTTTATGAACCTGCCCAAAATGAATTCAAAGGAGAGTTCATTGATGAGCTGATGAATAATTTCCAGAAGATTGATGATCCAATTTTAATGGGAGGGGATTTTAATATCTTAAAAGCTCCTGGTGATAAGAACAAAGTCTTCAGGATGTCCAAACATTCCTATGCTTTCAATGATTTCATAGAAAGGCATAATCTAAAGGAAATTTGTAACAATGGGAGCATTTTCACTTGGACTAATAACCAGCAAAATCCTACCCTGGAAAAGTTGGATAGAATTTTTGTTTCCAATGACTGGGAGGATTTATTTCCTTCAATGGTGATCATTAAGAAACCCAGGGTTCTATCTGATTCCCCTGGTTATCAGTGTAGGGATGAAAAGTTATGCTAAAAAGGGATTCAGATTTAATAATGCCTGGTTGGAAAAAGAGGATTTCATGAATATTGTTGAAAAAATTGGAGTAAGAAAATTAAAGGGCAAGATGCTTTGGGTGCTTTTATGATTAAGATCAAGAGGCTGAAAAAGACCCTTAGAGGCTGGGGGGCTAATAATTGGGGAGAAGATAAGAAGAAAAAACAAAAGCTGGTTGAGATTTTAGAAAAAATTGATGATATTGAGGGGATTAGGCCCTTGTCTCATGATGAAGAACTGGATAGAATTTTATATGGCAATCAGTTAAAATAAATGTACTCCAAGGAGAAGATGGAGTGGCATCAAAAATCCCAGAGCAAATGGTTGCTTTGTGGGGACAATAATACAAAATTCTTTCATGTGATGGCTAGTGCAAAAAGAAGAAAGAAAATGATAGATCATTTAAAAAAAAGGCGATGAGATTATCGAGGGGGATGATGCACTTAGTAAACATATCACTGATTATTATACAAATATGTTTGGGGGATATCATAAGAGTATCATAGAAATGGATCCAAAAGTTTGGGGGAGCTTAGAAAATGTTTCAAAAGAGGAAAACGAGATGCTGGAAGAGAATTTTAGAGAGGAGGAGATCAAAAAAGAACTTGATGGGATGAATAAAAATAAAGCCCCTGGCCCAGATGGGATTCCAATTGAGTTTTTCCAAAAAAAACATGGCATATCATTAAAGATGATATTATGAGAATCTTTGATCAGTTTCATAAGGGGGATTTAGATATTGGGCGAATTAATTATGGAGAAATCATTTTGCTTCCTAAAAAACAAGATGTAGATAATGTGAAGATGTTTAGACCTATCTGTCTCCTAAATAGCCTCTTTAAATTGATCTCTAAAGTCCTCATGATGAGACTGGACACTATTATGAATAAGTTGATAAATGGGAGCCAAAATGCTTTTATAAAAGGAAGGAGTATTATGGATGGTATCCTAGTCTTGCATGAAATTTTGCATCACACCAAAAAGAGTGGCAGGATGGGTGTTTTCTTGAAAATTGATTTTGAAAAGGCATATGATAAAGTCAATTGGGAGTTCATGTGCAAATGCCTTAAATGGAGAGGGTTTAGCTCAATGTGGATTGATTGGATTAAAGAAATAATGGCAAAGGGTACATTGAGTGTCAATGTGAATGGTAAAAAAGGTAAATACTTTCAAAGTAAAAGGGGTGTGAGGCAGGGTGATCCCATATCTCCCTTTCTCTTCAATTTGGCTGCTGATTGCCTCAGCAAGATGTTAAACATGGCTATGCATAATGGTTTGATCAGAGATTTGGTTCCTGACATTATTGAAGGGGGATGTAGCATTTTGCAATATGCAAATGATACTATAATTTGTCTGGATGGTGAAGAGGATAGTATTGTTGTAACATCCCAAATTTTTAAACCCAATTTGGCACGTTAATTAATTTCTTAAAATGCATAATTTAAAAATATTAAACCATTGGTTTATTGCATCATGGCATGTTCATCATTTCATGCATCATCCCGGAAATAGCTGGTGCATTTAAAATCTCCAAAGTAAAAATATTTTGGAAGGTTATAGTAAATTGTTAACTTATAATATTTTCTTTAAGCAAATCCCATGTGGAATTTTGGAAAGGTGTTATTAAATTTTTGGGAATTAAAGTATTATTTCCTAAGTATTATTGTATTCAAAAAGAGTATTTAAAATTGAAAGCTCTTTGGAAATCAAAAAAATTCAACAGGCCTTAACCCCCTTCTTGGCCCAGGCCAGCCCGTCCCCTCCTCCTCCTTTTCTTTCGTTTTTCCCCTCCGGTCTCTCTGGTTGGGCCAGAGCTGCGCCGGCCCACTCCGCCCTCTTCCCCTCCTTTCCCTCCTCTCTCTCTTTTTCCCTCGGTTGGGCCACAGCCATGCGCCGGCCCAGTCCGTCATTGCCCTTTCCTGCTGCGCTTGAAACTGCTTGCACCGACAGTGGGTCCGCATGTCGGCGTCTCTTCCCCCCTGTTTCTTCTTCCCGGCCCTTGCACAGTGTTCATGATCGCCGCCCATGTACCTCTCTCTCCTCTCTCCCGGGGCCTCGTCAGCTCGTCTCCCCACGCATTGCGCGCCCCTACACTCTTCCGCCGGACCCCTCTCCGTCCCCTACCCTTTCTTGTCTAATCTCCGGCCGAACCACCCCTCGCGTTCAATGCGTTCGCCTTCACGGCACCGGCCGGAATCGGCGCCGGCGATTACCTAACTGCACGTCGCGTCAAGGATTTCTCCGGGCGGGGCTCGCCTTTAAATGGGGAACTGCTTCCCCCTTTGCTCTCTGCCTTGCGCCGACGCATTTCCCTTCGCCCGAGCCGGTGCATTGTCGATCTTCATCACCTTGCCGCTGTTCCTCCTTCCCCTCCACCTCGCCTCTTTCCTCCTAATCCATGCCCTCCTTGGGTGATCCGCAGGTCGTCCAGCGGAGCTTACGCCCGGTGGATTGACGCCGTGTGATCCGCGCGCGTCCCGGAGCTCGCGCCGTTGCCGCCGTCGTGGTCCCGCCGCCTGGCCATCCCTTCCGTCCCGGTGAGCTCACCAAGCGTTTCGCCCCTCTACATTGTGGCTTACGGCCGAGGGAATCGGGTTTTGGACTCCGCTTCTCGCCGGCGCCGCGGACGCCAGGAGGTTCCGCCGCCGTGCTCTGTTGCGCCGCCCCCTCCGTGCATTTCCGGCGCTGCCGAGACTTCCAGTGCGTTCGCCTTGCTTGCGTATCGCTTTCCGCGCGCTCAAGCGCCCTCCGGTGGTCGGCGTCGCCGTCGCCGTTTGCGCCGCCGCCACTGCCGGAGCTCCCCTGTTTTTCCCCTTGCCGCTGCGGGTGCTGCCGACAGGTGGGACCGGGCGGGACCCACTCGTCAACCGCGCAGCCGTCGCATTCTCGCCCGCGTGGTGCCGAGCGGCGTCCGTAGTTGGGCCGTCCAGCCGAGCCGGCCCAGCCGAGAGGCCCTTTTCTTTTATTTTCCTTTTTGCAATTTCTGTTTAAAACATTATGCGGCATCCTAAAACCTCATGTTAAAATAGGTTTTGTGATATTTAAATTCTGTAAAAATTCCTGAAAATACTTTATTAGTTCTGGACCCCGGGAAAAATATGTATTTGCGTGTCATACATTTGGAATCCATTTTTGGTTAAATAGATAAGCTCTAGGTGCATCATTTCATGTGCATTTGAGAAGTGTCATATCATTTCTTTTAATTAAAAAGAAAACTCCTTAGCAGTCCCTGGACTTTAGAAAATAATTGTTACCATGCCATCCATGCAGCATACACTTGTTAGAAGTATTCATGACTCAGTCATTGCATCATTTCTTGTGCATAGATCATTTTCATAATTTTCCCAATGCATGGAAAATAGGATTTCTGCATTATTCTAAAAACAGCAAGTCGTGAAGTATTTTGCTTATGTGTGTTGTATTGCTTTGCATGCGTGTGCGCGTTTAAGAGGTCAAGATCCCGAAGACCCGATCGTCGACGTCCCCTTCGTTTTCCCCAGAACCGATCAAGGCAAGTCCTCCTTTGATCATATTGAGAAGCCATTTTCGGTTATTTAGAAAATATTTATTAGACTTGAAAATATGCATGCTAGTTTAAAAGATAAATGCCGTATTTCCTAGACTTAGTTATCATCACCGAATAGAAAGGTAAGAAGTATGGTAGGATTATACCTAAGGTTAAAATATAAATTGCTCTTATTTATATGCTCTGATTGTGGTAGGATAAATGCTTAAAATCATTTATGCGGAATGATTCAATCATTTGTGTGAAATGAGAATATTGTTGAGAAATGTTTGGGAAAGGATGATTTAAAGATAGCGCATCAAGGGTGATGCCTGATAGGAAATGATTTTCCTCTTACCCCAAAATCTTTCCGACTAGGGAGATATTTTGTCGGTTGGTGCAGTGGGCACCGGTTTTGTAAACTGGGCTAAAGTATCAAATCTCCCCTAGTCTAAGGACTGCTCATCCTATGATCCTATGAACTAAGCCATTACAGTACGACCTCGAGCCCCGGAATGGGACGGGCCCGATCGTTGGTCCTCGTGGTTGACGGTCTTGTGGCGAAACATCGTCTGGGTGCGTAGCCTCTCGAGGGTAAGGCGTACCCACTCTGCAGAGTTAAAACTGTCATGATAACCGTGCTCGCGGTTATGAGCGTGCGAAGGGACTGATTATATGGTAGTTTCTTCATTTTAAAACCAATTTAGAAAAAGGGTTTTTAAAGAAAGGTTTTGAGATGGGTAAGGATTTGAGAAGGATTTCGTTTGAGCTAGGTGCCACCGGCGATATTCCGGATTGGGTGATGGCCTACCGGAAAGTGTCGCGCGGAATGGACCTAGCCGTTTTGAGAAAAGAAAAGAAGAAAGGATTTTGTTCTCGCTATGGCACTGAGGCCAAGTGGCGAGACCCGTTTGAGAAGAGCCCAAAGAAAATGTTAAGATTCATTGTTTCTAAATTGCTTTGTCAAAACTAGGCTAATAAATGCATTTCCGCAAAATATCCTAAGCCTTCCCTATACTGAACCGCATTTGCATAATTCCGGACTTGCGAGTACAATTTGTACTCACCCTCCTTTTCTCCCCTCTCTTTTCAAAATTTCAACAGCTGGTCCATCTGAGTATGGCCCGCCTTCCGAGGAGGAGGACCCGGACTACGTCGAGGAGGCGTTCTCTGACGAAGAGTATGAAGATTAGGGTTACGCGTTCCTACAGCCTTCGTGCATGTGGGATGAATAAAATTCTAGATGTTGTATTAGGCTTGTATCGTTGTGTACTCTGATTTGCGGCCTGCGAGCCGTTGTATGTGTTTGTACTGGACTATGTTCCGTTTGTAATAATAATATCGTTGGCACTGTTTCGTTTCTATATATCTGTGTGTACTAGCCATGATCCTTGGGACTAGTACGTGTTTACGCAGGTGGAATCCGATCTTGTAAATCGGGTGCCGACAATTGTTCATGCCAAAATGTTGCTCTACTGTTTTGAACAAATGTCTGGTTTGAAAATTAATTTTGATAAAAGTGAATTGATTGTTATTAATGATGAAAAAATGATGGAAAAAGATATTGCAAAGTATTTTAATTGCAAAACAGAGGTGTTGTCTATGGACTACTTGGGTGTCCCTATTAGTTATAAGAAGAATAGTGCTGGTAATTGGGAGTCTCTGATTGCAAAGATCAGGAAAAGATTGGATGGCTGGAAATGGAAGATGTTATCCTTGGGAGGCACGTTGACTTTACTGAATGCATGTTTGTCCAGTATCCCCATTTATACCATGTCCATGTTTTTACTCCCCAGGGGGTGATTAAATTCATTGATAGGATCAGGAGAAAATTCCTCTGGGGGGGACTGATGAGAGAAGAAAATATTATTTGACAAAATGGGAAAAGATTGTGTCCCCTAAGAACATGAATGGGATGGGCGTTCAAGATCTATCAAAACTGAATATAAGCCTCCTTTGTAAATGGTTATGGAAATTGGAGAAAGAAGATGGAATATGGCAATAGATTGTTAGAAGGAAATATTTGAAAAACAAACATTTAGCCAATTATAAAGTCAAACACTCTGATTCGGTGATTTGGAAAAACTTGATGAAGATGAGAGATTTCTACTTGCCCAGGAGAAAATGGGTTGTTGGTTCTGGTGAAAATATTAGCTTTTGGCATGATGCTTGGATTTCACCTCAACCCCTGAAAAAGCTGATTCTAGAGATTTACAGTATTTGCAATAATCAAGGAGCAAGTGTGGCTGAAATGAGGGTAGTGCAGTGGGATATTCCATTTAGAAGATGGATGGATGGCATAACATTAAAAAAATGGAGTACATTAAAAGAAAGTTTGATGAATGTGAGGCTGAACAATGAAAAAGACAATTGTCTTTGGGATGGGGGTAATAACCATGTTTTCTCTGTTAAAAAAATGTATGAGGGTCTTTTTAAGGCGGAGAGACGAATTGTGAGTGGGGGAATGTGGAAATCCAAATTGCCCTTAAAGATCAAATGCTTTATTTGGTTGGTTTCTAATAATGCTATTTTATCCAAAGAGAATTTGAGAAAAAGAAATTGGGGTGGAGATCCTAGATGTTGCTTCTGTGATACTCCCTCCATATTGCAAAAAGTAGTCGTTTTAGAGTTTTTGAAGAGATTTTTAAAAGCTGGCGTTTTGCCATTCCTCCTCTAATTACTGCTGTTGGAAACAGTAGCATCATTAATTACTACAAGTGCCAAGGAGGAAAAAAAATGCATCCACCAGTATTTGAACTCGGAACCTCTTGAATGATGGGAAGGGCTCTAACCACCAAGCTAAAGTACTTTACCTACTCTAGGTATGAGGTCTATAGTTAATACTCCTTGGTATTCCCATTGCCATCTAAAACGACTACTTTTTGCAGTATGGAGGGAGTAACATTGAGACTACTAACCACTTATTTTCTGGCTGCTCTGTTGCAAAACTTATTTGGGGAATTTTGTCCAAAAGCATGGGGATTCGATGGAGACCATCAGATTGGGCACAAGCCATCCTATGGGAAAATCTATGCTGATAAAAAATAGAAATCTTAAATTCATTTGTATAGCAGCTGTCTGCTGGGGGATTTGGAAAAAACGTAATGAAGTTTGTTTTGAAAAAAGATGGATCAGAAATCCCATGTCGATGGTTTATAATTTCTGTGCGTTTGTTCAATATTGGTCAGGTTTGCTACAGGCTGATGATCAGGCTTTGGTTAAGATGGGGCTTGATCTTATCTTCAAGACAGTCCAAGAAGCGAGCTCTACTAGGAGGCCGGGGGAGAACAAGTGAAAAAGATTAAAAAGTCATGAAATTTCTGAAGCGGCTGTTGTAGGGATCCTGTTGCTTGGCTAAATGTCTTGTAATTTCTTCAGTACAATTTCTGGGTTTGCGGTTGTTGGATTTGGTAGCTTGGTTTGTAGACGTTAAGACTTGTGCCTCAGTATCTTTTTTGCTTCGCTTGTAAGGCCCTGAATACTGTCTGTGGTTGCTTTCGTCTTCGTAATGAAAATGAAAGTGGGGCTCGGCCCTTTTGCAAAAAAATAAAAAATTGATGAATATGAATGTAACCTATACTTAACAAGTTAATTTAAAATCTCTCTCTCAAAAATAAAGTTAATTTAAAATCCTTTTCCTCTTTATATTATTTTTTTCTCTGATTTCTAGGGAGAGGTATCATAACAAAAAATAATGAAAATCAAAATTGGCTGAGAAAATCTGTTTAGCGTTTCATCTAGTTATCCAAATAGCCCTGATTTGAAACACCTATGGTTGCGAATCAGATTTCTAGATAAAAATAAGATCTTATAGGTATAACAACTACTTTATGGACCATCAGGTTTGCTAAAATAATATGTTTAACAAAGAAGAGACATTTCTTTTTTATAGGTTATTTTCAGAGGGGCTCACCGATTGCGTCATTGAACATTGTTTCGAAAGGAGGATGAGCAAGGAAATATTGTCCATGCATGCCACTCTCTTGAGTTCGTCGGTATGACTTCTTCTTCTTCAGGCATTGTTACAAAGTGAATAGCAGGATTGTTGCTTACTGCCTAATATTTCTGTAAAGTCCAATTTATGGTTTTAACATTTCATATGTTGCTATGAACTTGGATCGGTCATCCTTTGTCTGAAAATATCGTGTTGATTTGCGGCATCTGCTACATTGCTCATCCATCGTAACCAACTTCTCCGATGCAATTGTTAAAAATATTTAGCGATCATGGTATGGTTGATCCACCTCATGAAAATCAATAATATGTGTACAGAGAGTTACATTTGTATTTGGAGGCTGTTATATTGTCTTCGAGATTGGGCATGTAACTCCATGCATGCGTGAGAACAAAGTTTATGGCATAAGAAGTCCATTCTTTTACCTAATGTTTCAGGACGATTTTGTTCTGTCATGGTAACACAACAATATTTATACTACAATGATAGTATGGCAAAAGTCAAGAATTAGACGCTCACGCCATGTCAACGTCAACATGGAAATTTGAATAATAACCATTAAAATTTAGTAAAATTACTAATAAAACTTGGCAATGTAGATGGAAACATAGGCAGAAATTGTTGAAGCGGGAATGATTCCTACTAAAATTTGGGGAACTATCGATGAAACTTGACAATGTATCGACGAAACATGGGTAAGAACTGATGAATTTCTACTGAAACTTTGGGAAAGTACTGACGGCGTGCTCTCCGCTCAACCACTGCGGATCACACCCCTATCAGATTTCTATCTTGCTAGCCGATCGGCTCGAGCTCAGTTCGATTCGAGCGTAGAACGCGGCAAGGAGCGACGCGCAGAGTTTACCCAGGTTCGGACCCCCTCGCGGGTAACAGTCCTACTCCTGCCGAGCCTTAGCTCTTTTCCGTGTTGTGGTTGTGTGGAATGTGATTACAGAATGTTTCTCCCCCTCTCCCTTCTCTCTCCTCCCCTTTTATACAAGTCTTGAACTGGCGGAGAGAGCCGAGGGGGTAGGCAGTACCGTACGCTTAGTACACTGATAAGACGTGAGAGACGGGACAGGAGAGACGAAAACGTGCTGCTATTGCGCCGAATGGTGCCACCCACGCGTGCTTCGCAAGTGGCTTTTGACCCGTGTGAACACGCCAGTGAGACTGCCGGCGGGGCCCAGCTTGCTCCTTCTGACGCGGGTGGCTAGCTTGAAGACGGCAAACTCTCTCTCTGCCGGTCAATTCCGGCTGCGCCACGCGGGATGATTGATCGACTGCGCAGAGATCACTGTGGCGGTAATCATCTCTTCATCTGTCTATCCGTGCGTAATGTCGCATTGAATGCGCCAGTCCTTCGCAGCAGGGGGAGCCTTCGCCCAGAAGACTCCTTTCGGGACGCTCCCTGCCACGCGGGCCCCGTTTGACAATGGGGGGCCTCACGCGCCGAGGGTTCGCCCACGCATCGGGCCTCGCCGCCTACCGACGCGTGGGGCCCGCCGGACGCGATCGAGAGGCTCGCCACGCCATTGGGGCTCGGTCGCCCGCTGACGCGTGGTGCCCGCCGGATGCACTCTTGGCCTTCCTTAGGACTCTTCATACCCCGGTATTTATTGTACCGACAGTAGCCCCCGGGACCACCATGATACACGAACCGTCGCGCCGATACTCCGCTGTTTCTTGTGTGGCGGGAGACGAATCGTGGGGGGCCCACCCCCTGCGGCGGCCGTACGCCTGATTCTCCACCTGCGCACGATCTTTCTTGGGGAACCGTACCGCCTTTTCGCTGGAAACCAAAGCGCGCGGGGAAATGATGGCGCCGCGTGCGCGCGAGTGGGGACGGAATCCAAACCGTCGCGCTCGTGCCCCTTACCTATAAATGTTTCGTCCCTTGACGCCGCGACGAATCCTTCCGCGCGTCAAAGTGCTTTGAGCTGCCACCTGCTTTCCTTTGCCACTGCCACCAAGTTTCTTCGCCCCTTAGCTCCCGCCACCGTACTTCCGCCATCTTCTAATGGCTCCTAAGCGCAGCAAGGGTCGCCGTGGGGATGCCGCTCCGGCCGCGCCGTCACCTGGTCCAGCTTTGCCCGCCTCCGCCACCGACGAGGAGATGGTGGCGCTGCTCCGAGTGTTCGTGCCGCCATCCTCCACCCGGTTCCGCGCCGGCACCATGGCGCCAAGCCCCCGCGAGGGGGAGATCATTACCTTCACCTGGGCGGTGCTGGCGGGGCTCGTCCCGCCATACTCTGAGTTCTTCCTGGGGGTGCTCGCCGTCTACGAGATCCAGGCAGCGCACCTTCCCCCAAACTCCACCGTAATGCTGGCCATCTTCGCCCATCTCTGCGAAATGTTCGTGGGGGTGATGCCGAGCCTCCCGCTCTGGCACCGGCTCTTCACGCTGCACACGAGCTCGCGCCCGAGCGGGGTTGGGAGCTGCTACTTCACGCTCTGTGACGCCGCCGCCTTCATCCCCATCGCGGTCAAGTCCAACTGGAAGGACTGGGCGCGACAGTGGCTGTACGTGGAGGATTCCAGCGGCTGCGATGATCTTGTCTTCCCCGAGGGTCCTGCAGAATCCCTCGCCAGCTGGGGATCTCTGCCCGACGACTCGGCGGAAATGGAGGTGATGCTGGCGCGCATTGCTGAGCTCCGCCGCAACGGGCTCACCGGAACCCATGTGGTGGCGGACTTTTTGCAGCGCCGCCTCTGCCCGCTTCACACGAGGGCGCGCCCCGCCTGGCAGTACTATGGCGACGACGATAGAATCCGCGTTGCCCCCGGAGGTGAGTGTTCTTTCATTCTTTCGGGTCCTCTCGCTCCGCGGAACGTCCTTTCCTCTTTTTTGTTTGCTTGCCAACTTGCGGCTTCTTCTTTTTGTGCGTCCAGCCGCAGGGAACGTGCCGGAGGATGTGCTCTGACAGTGGCTGGCGGGACTATTGTCCGCGCTAGCCGGCGACATTTCTCCGCCTACGAGCATCCGCCCTCTGCGCGATCGGGACCCAAGGGGCGCAACTCAGACTTGCGTCTGCCGCCTCCTATAGAGTTTACGGTCCCGGTCCAAGTGGCCCGGGGACCCCTACAAATCCGCGATCCTCCGCCAACGACCGCCGAAGCTCCTGCGGCCGCCGCTCCCGGGAAGCGCCGCCTCATCCTCTCCCAAGACGATGATGATGAGGAGGGAGAGGCGAGCTCGAAAAGGCTCCGCCCTTCGAGTCCTAAGCCGTCTCCTCCGGCCCCCTCCAGCGGGGGCCCTGCTGCTGACGCCGCCGCTCCACCGCCTGGCGAGAGCGCGGCGACTCTTCCGGAATCGGCGCCTCCTGCGCGGTTTCTTCAGCAGGCACCTCCCGTGCAGCGCTTGCTCACGGCGCCGGCCGCGGTGACTCCGTCGCCCCCTCTGCCTCCTACAACGGGAGGAGGGGCGGCGGCGCCTGCTCCGCGACCAAGCGGTCTGACACTGCCCCCCTCTTCCTTCGCTTTTGGGGGGCGCCGCTTCAGGTAACTTTCTTTGCGTTCATGTACATTTCGCGTTAGGGTTAGCATGCCAGATGTTTTTCGCATACCTGAACCCGTTTGGCTTTTCTTCGCGGGATAGAGCGGACGCTGGGGCCTTAAGCTCCATCCCGCACGATCCGCCAGCCCCCAGCTTGCCCGCGGCCCCTTCGACGGAGACGGCTCCTCCGGCCGGAGAGTCTTGCCGCATTGAGGTCGGAGGACATTCCGCCATCGCCCGGCCCGACACCGACGCTTATCTTCGCCATTGCCGCCGACGTCGGGTGCTCTTTCGAAGCGCTTCGCGCCCTCTCCCACACTTGGGCGGCGCGGGAGGGCGCCCTGGCTTCGGCGGTGCGAGCCGCCGGCGAGTTGCGGCGGGCCCTCGACCAGGAGACCGCTGCGAGGGAAACGGCGACCCGTGAGGCTGCAGCGGCACAAGCCACTGCCGCCTCGGCCACCAAAGACGCTGCAGACCTTCGCGAGGTGCACTCTGAGCACCTCCGGGTCCTTGCTGATATGCTGCGGACCGCCTACCGCGACTTCCGGACGCCTGCACCCAATGGGGTTACCTGACGCCCGCTAGAGGACACGGCAATAAAATAAGCCGGGCGATGGAAGCGCGCGCCGAGGCCCTGCACGACCTGCCGATGATGATCCGGACGCGGGCGATCGAAGATGGTCGCTGCGGTGTCTTTGAAGCAGCGCGGTTCGTCTTGGGCAACTGCCTTACTCAAAACGCCGCGTTCGACCTCGACGCCGCCACCGGGGAACCTTCGCGCCCACTGGACCAGGACGAACGATCTCGGGTCGAGGTCGCCGCCAGCCGCGTATCCATGATGGGCGGCGCTGCTCCGGCGGAAGACGATGACGACGAGGAGTAGCTGAACTCCCTTGTTTGTTTCGTCTTGTATATAGAACCTGTCAATGCAAACTTTTGGCTCTTTTGCCACAAGTCTCGATTAAACTTTACGCAAATTCTCACTTGCGAAAAGAAGAACTGAGGCACCCGACCGCAAAAAGCTTTAGATGTAACGCTGCGCAAGTGGCGCTTTTTCCTTAGGCATCTGATTACTTCAACCCTTATGGCCTCTTGGCAAACCGACCTTGAACGTTGCGTGGCGAGAACTCAGCTTCCGGAAGTGGTCTAGACGCTGGTGCCGTCGTTGGCGCAGTGCCCAGACCGAGCAGACACACCAGGCTAGAACCCGCCTTTCGTCCGCCTCGCCCCGCCTAGTCGCAAGTTTAAACGTTCGCCCTTGCAACTAAGGGGCCATCAGCCTTAAGTACTTTTTCGCTACCGGCTTTCAACAGAATGTTTTCTAACAGACTTTTGGAGACGAAAAAGAACAGATGCCCACAGAGAGACAGAACTTATCTTTATACTGCAGATGGCTTTGTACATCAGAGTCCCCGAGGCGAAGCGGGAAGGAGGAAGACTCGCCGCTTCGGCTCCAAAGGGAGGCCAAAAAGCTCTGGAACAGCTACCTCGGTAGAACTTTCTCACCGCTCGACGTTCCAAGTGTTCGCCAATTCGCGACCATCCTCGAATGCGAGCTTTGACCGAGCTCAAGGCGGAGATCGAGACCACCTTGAAGGGCCCCCACGGGAGACAAATTGTTGCGGCGTGTTCTGCGCTGAACCTCGCTTGCAGAACGAGGTCGCCCACGCCAAGATGTTCTCTCACACACCACCTTTGCTTGATAACGGCGCAGAGCTCGCTGATATCTGGCGGCTCGGATCGCCGCCTCGCATCTCGATCTCCTCCAGAGATTTACTTCATCCCGACGCGGTCGAGGTCTCCGTCTTCGCTGAACGCCGCCACCCTTGGGGATCCAAAGGTGAGCTCCGACGGGAGCACCGCTTCAGAGCCATACACCAGGAAGAAAGGGGTCTCGCCGGTGGCTCTGTTGGGAGTTGTCCGCAGCGCCCACAACACAGTGGGAACTACTTCCGCCCAGCGCTTGCCACGCTTCTCCAGGCAGTCGAACGCTCTTATCTTGAGTCCTTTGAGTATCTCCGCATTGGCCCGCTCCACTTGCCCATTGCTCTTCGGATGTGTGACGGAGGCGAAGCACAGCTTGGTGCCCAGCTCTTCGCACCAATCTTGGAAATCGGCACTTTTGAACTGAGCGCCGTTGTCGGTGATGATTCTGCTGGCGACGCCGAACCGAACGAAGATGCTTTTGATGAACTTTATGGCTGCAGCGGACGTGATCGCCGAGACTGGCGAGGCCTCAACCCACTTGGTGAACTTGTCGACGGCGACGAACAGATGCGTGTAGCCTCCGGTCTCCCGCGAGAACGGGTCTAGGATGTCCAGCCCCCAGACCGCGAACGGCCAGGAGAGCGGAATAGTTTGCGGCGCTGGGCGGTCGGTGGATCGCTTAGCATGAAATCGCACGCCGCATCTCCTCACCACTCAAGGTATCTCGAGGGTCAGTAGGCGAGAAGCCGTGGCGGAAGACCTTCCGACCAACGCCCGCTCCCTAAATGGCTCCCGCGACATGCCTCCATGGATCTCGAGAGGATCTCGCCCCGCTTCCCGAGTGACGACTTCAAGAGAACTCCGCTTGCGCCTCGGGCGATCTGAGTCCCCACCTACCGAGGCGTGGCGCTTGGCCTTGCGCGCTATCTTCTCGGTAAGACGCGTCATCGTCGGGGATCACTCCGTCCGCAGTAGTCTAGGATAGGGTCCATCCATCGACCTTCCCGAACGAAGCGTGGCGACGTTAGCATTGTCGCCGACGATCTGCTCGGCACGGCATTTCCGTCTCAACCGCCTCGGCAGTTCTTCCGCATCCTCCCTCCGACCGGGGAGTTGCTGTGGGGACATCGACGTCTCCTCCAGACGTGGGAGCTGCGTCGAGTATCATGTCGTCCCCACCAGAATCGGGGGCTGCGACAGACGGCCGCGTGAGTCTTTATTCAAAGACCCCGGTCGGAACAGGTGCCCTCGACGAGGCAATCTGGGATAGCTCATCCGCCATATAGTTGTCGCGGCGAGGGATGTGCGCGAAGCCCAAACCCTCGAAATGCCGCTCCAACCGGCGCACCTCCGCCAGGTAGGCCGCCATGGCGGGATCCAAACAGGTGAATTCCTTCCTCGCCTGGTTGATGACCAGGAGAGAGTCGCCTTTGACTTGCAGTCGCCGGATGCCCAGGGTCGAAGCCACCCTGAGCCCGGCGAGTAGCCCTTCGTACTCCGCGACGTTGTTGGTTGCGCGGAACTCCAGCACCACCAGGTGCCGGACAATGTCGCCTGTGGGAGACACCAGGACGACACCAGCCCCAGCCCCCTCCAGCCGGAACGAGCCGTCGAAGAAGAGAGTGCACGGCGAGGGCGCTGGGGTGTCTTCAACTTCTACGTTCGCCGGAGTCCACTCGCTGACGAACTCCGCCAGAGCTTGCCCTTTGATGGCCGTTCGGGGAGCGAACTTGAGGTCAAACTCTGCCAGCTCCATGGCCCACTTGGCGATGCGGCCCGTCGCCTCGCGGTTGAAGAGGATCTCCCGCAAGGGGAACTTGGTCAATACTGTGATTTCTTGCCCCTGAAAGTAGTGACGCAGCCTCCAGGACGTCGTCAGCACGGCGTAGAGTATCTTCTAGTGTTGTGAATACCTTGTTTCGGCGTCGTGGAGGACTTTGCTAATGTAGTAGATGGGGCGCTGAACACCTTCTCTTTCCGCCACCAGCACCGCGCTGCCCACCTGGGGGTTCGCCGCGACATAAAGGATCACGGCTCGCCTGGTCCGGGCGACCAAAGACGCGCGGGAAGTGAGGTACTTCTTCAGCCCGTCGAACGCCTCCTGCGCCTCCGTGGTCCATTCGAATTGGTTGGTCTTCATCAGGAGTGTGAGTAGAGGGAAACTTTTATCCCCCAGGCGAGCTATAAAGCGGCCCAGAAAGTCAGCACCCCACCAAGCATCGTGATCCGCCAAGTCGCGTTGGGGGCTTCATGTTCTTAATTGCCGCGATCTTGTCGGGGTTCGCCTCAATCCTCCTCGAGAGACGAGGAAACCCAAGAGCTTGCCCGACGGAATGGCGAATACACACTTCTCGTGGTTGAGCTTGATGCGATTTCTCGGGTTGGCGGTTTCCTCCAGTCGCCGATTAACTCCTCCGCCTTCTTGGACTTCACCACCGTGTCGTCGACGACACATCCAAGTTCCGCCTATTTGGGGCGGTGAGCGATATGCATGGCCCTCGGTAGGTTGGGCATGCATTCTTCAATCCAAACGCCATCCTCGTAGCGAGAGACGCCCATTGGCGCCACAAAGGTCATCTTGTTCGCCTTCTTCCGCCATGCTAACTGGTGGTACCCGAGTACGATCCGTAAAGCATGCCGCCGCACTCGCCGTGGAGTAGACGATGAGGTCAATGCGGGGCAGCGGGTACGGATCCTTCGGACACGCCTTGTTGAGGTCGGTGAAGTCGACGCACATCCTCCACCGCCCGTTGGATTTCTTGACGAGGACGGGGTTCACGAGCCACCTGGGATGGGCAACGCTCCGAACGACCCCCGCCCTCAGAAGCTTGTCCACCTCCTGGCGGATAACGGCCTGACGCTCCACCGACTGCTTCTGAACCTTCTGCATAACCGGTCGCGCGCCGGGGAACGTTGCCAACTTATGCTCAATCACCTCCCTGGGGACCCCAGTCATGTCGGACGGTTGCCAAGCAAACACGTCTGCGTTAGACTGGAGGAAGGAGACGAGCGCGCCTTCCTATTTGGCGCCGAGAGAAGCGCCCACTCGAACGGTCTTCGACGGGTCTGACTCGCTCAGGGAGATCGCCTTGACCTCCGCGGACGAACCGGGGGAGGCACGGATCTTCGCCGGAGGAGCTCCCAGAGTCGAAACTTCAGCTTTCTGGACGCCAACTGCCCCCGCCAAAGCGAGAGCATCCTTATCGCAGCGGAGCACCTCCGAGCGGTCCACTTTCACGATGATGGGACAAGCTGGCCCCGGAATCTTCACCACCATGTACGCATAGTGGCAGGCCGCCATGAACTTGGTCAGCGCCGGCCGACCCAAGATGGCGTTATGCGGAGGTCGAAGTCACTACCTCGAACTCGAGCATCTCCGTGCGGAAGTTGTCGAGCCTCAAATGTTACCGGAGGTCGACGCGTCCCGTAGCGGACTCGACCTGGCGCGATGTCAAGAATGGGAGCGCCGCCGAAACTCCTCTCTTCGACTGGGCGCCTTGGCGACTTCGGACGGATAGGAGGTTGAGAGAGCTTCCGCCTACCAAAGACCCGCCCACTTGACATTCCGGACCGTGGGCGCGACCACGATCGGGAGAAGACCCGGGCCGGCGGTGCTCTTGGCGGGTGATCGGCTTGATCGAATGTGATCGGTTGTTCGACCACACCACCGCTTCTGTCGACACAACGTCGGCACGGCGGCGGCACACCTCCTCATCGCCGCGCTTGAAACTAGCGTGGGGCGGATAGGTGGCGATCCGCCGTGGATAACGGCGACTTCGCGCCCGCCGCCGAAAACCAAGCGGCCGATTCCTTGCCCTTGCAGCTGCCGGACGCTTTTTGCTGCTCGTGGGCGCGCTTGTCCACCATTTCTTGACGACATGGCAATCGCCAAGTCGGGAATTGTTGCGATGAATGGGACAAGAAGTCCTTCCGCCCCACTCACGGGACGGCGGTCTCGCCCTCGTCGCGACAGCGGGGCCGCTGTACACGGCGGTCGCCATGGCCGCCTTTACGGGACGCTCCTGCGGCCGCCGCCGCGACCTCCTCCTTTTTTCTGCCCGCCGCGCTCACCGCAAGGCCAGCCGCTGTCGTCGTCGTCGTCGTCGTCACGTTCGGCGGCCAGGACCTGTCCTGTCTCGGCCGCCTTGCGCTTCTTCTTGTCCTTGCCGCCGGAATTTTTCGAGGTCCCAGCCTTCCCGCCATAGCTGCCCTCGCTTGCCGCCGGGCGAAGCGAGCTCTCACTTGAAGGGCGCACTTGTGGGTCAGGGTGAAGAGTTCTTCCGTCGTCTTAATCTTGCGGGTGGCCATCTTCTTCTTAACCTTGGGGTCTTGGGCGCCCCTCCTGAAGGCCGTGACAACGGCGTCGATGGAGATGTCAGGGATGGTGTTGCGAACCTGACTGAAGCGCCGGATATAGTCGCCAGCGAATGACCCTTCTTCGCTCCCACATTGTGGAGATCGTCTTCGACTCCGAGCTGCTCGAACGTGCCCTGGAAGTTGGTGATGAAGAGCTCGGAGAGCTCCTTCCACGACCCCACTGACTCCGGGGATAGGTTCATGAGCCACGAGCGGGTTCCGCCGGTGAGGACCGCGGGGAAGTAGTTCGCCAGAACCTTCCCCGACCCTCCAGTCGGTTGCATCACCGTGGTGTAGATCTGCAAAAACTCGTCAGGGTTGGTAGACCCATCGTACTTCTCGATGGCGGCGGGCCGGAACCTCTCCGGCCACTGCACTCGGCGCAGCTCCTTCGAAAAGGCGCGGCAACCGATGTCGGAGCCTCCGCTCTGAACACGCCGTTCCCGCCGCGCCCGCCGTCCGGACGGCGCCGAAGAGGCGCCGCCCTCTCCGGCGGAGGCGGCCCCACGGGAGTCCTCTTGCTGGCCCTCGCGAACGGCAGCTATAGCGCGGTCGCGCTCTCGATCGTGTCGCCTGCGGAGCTTGTCGCGCAGGTCTTCCCCGTGTCATAGATGGCGGTCCTCCGTGGGTCCGGAGATCCCGCCACCAGTCGCCGCCGGTGAACCCCCGTGAGGAGTTGCACGCCTCGTCATCTGCACCCGCTCCTCTCGCCAGAGATCCGTGGGAGGATGCGGAGAAAAAAGAGCGGGAGGAAGCGGAAACATCGCCTCCGCGCTTCGCAACTTGCACTACCGCCACGGCGGCTTCCACATAGCGGCCAAACCGCCGACACGGCGCCACGGAGAGTCCGGAGTTACCGAACCGCGGGTTGTCCAGCAGGCCTCGCCGCGCCGAGGTTTTGTGCCGAGTGCACTCCTCCAAGGCCAGCGCCGCCAGCCGATCGATGGCTCGCTCCGCCAAGGCGCCAACCCTTGGCGGACGGCTACTGCCCGGCTGATCCACCGCCATTGCCGCGGCCGCCGCTCTAGCGGCTGCTTCCTGGTCCATCGCGGACTGCTCATCCGCCATCACCGCCTGAAGAGAGGTCGAAGAACTCGAACTGATGCTAACGCTCCCCTACCTGGCGCGCCACTGACGGCGTGCTCTCCGCTCAACCACTGCGGATCACACCCCTATCAGATTTCTATCTTGCTAGCCGATCGGCTCGAGCTCAGTTCGATTCGAGCGTAGAACGCGGCAAGGAGCGAGCGCAGAAGTTTACCTGTGTTCGGACCCTCGCGGTAATGTCCCTACTCTGCCGAGCCTTAGCTCTTTTCCGTGTTGTGGTTGTGTGGAATGTGATTACAGAATGTTTCTCCCCCTCTCCCTTCTCTCTCCTCCCCTTTTATACAAGCCTTGAACTGGCGGAGAGAGCCGAGGGTAGGCAAGACTGACGCTTTAGTACATCGCTAAGACGTGAGGGACGGGACAGGAGAGACGAAAATGTGCTGCTACTGCGCCGAATGGTGCCGCCCACGCGTGCTTCTCAAGTGGCTTTTGACCCGTGTGAACACGCCAGTGAGACTGCGGGCGGGGCCCAGCTTGCTCCTTCTGACGCGGGCGGCTAGCTTGAAGACGGCAAACTCTCTCTCTGCCGGTCAATTCCGCTGCGCCACGATGATGATTGATCGACTGCGCAGAGGTCATCGTGGCGGTAATCATCTCTTCATCTGTCTATTCGTGTGTAATGTCGCATTGAATGCGTCTGTCCTTCGCAGCAGGGGGAGCCTTCGCCGAAGACTCCTTCGGATGCTCCACGCCATGCGGGCCCGCTTGTGATGGGGGGCCTCACGCGCGCCGAGGGCTCGCCACGCCATTGGGCCCGCCGCCCGCCGACGCGCGTGGGGCCAGCCGGACGATTGAGGGCTCGCCACGCCATTGGGCCGGTCGCCCGCTGACGACGCGTAGGGGTTCACGGACGATGTGAGAGGCTCGCCACGCCACTGGGGCACAGTCGCCCCGACGCGTGGGGTCCGCCGGATGACTGTGAGGGCTCGCCATGCATTGGGGGCTGGTCGCGCCGCTGACGCGTGGGCCCGCCGGATGCACTCTTGGCCTTCCTTATGACTCTTCATACCCCGGTATTTATTGTACCGACAACTACCATGAAACTTGACAATGACCAGTGAAACTTGATAATGTACCGATTAAACTTGACGAATTAGCAACAAACACATGATGAAACATGGATGAAGTATCCTGATGAAATATGACAAAAAAGCTAGTGAAACATAATAAAGACATGATAAAACATGTCAAAAGTCTAAATAAAATCTCACTTTTTGTGACAGGATAAAAGAGATCACGATGGGTCCCACACATGTCCCTGTGTGTGCAAGGACATGTGTCAACCATTCTCAATATTTTTTAGGGAACACTTTTCAAAATAAATGGTTAGATTTAAATTACATTGCCGTCCTATGCTAGAGCATGACCAATGAGGGCATAACTTAGGTTGTCGTAGTAGTATAGCAAATAAAATAGGAAGAGAGAAATATAAATTAATTGTGAAAAGGATGTGTAAGAACTGGCTTGGTCAACCTAAGTTAAGTTTAGATTGTCGATACTCTTATGTACTATCCTAAAAGAGTTTAGTGGGAGTTCCGGCACCACCAAGATAATGTAAGATCATCACCAAAGGTGTCCTAATTTGAAGCGTCCTAGGCACTATTCACGTTGCTTTTTCACTATTATTTTTTTTCTCTCAACTATTTTATTAACTTACAGTACTGAAACATTATAAATTAGGATTTGTCGGATATGCTCCAAAGCCGCTTTGTGCATATATTATCTTTTATCTCCGGTGCCGCTGCTTCTTCGACACAGGTTACATGGGTGTGCGGCGGGGTGTACACACTAAACACACACGAATCTCCAGATGTCGCCACTGCACTGTGAATTGGCGATCATCACGCCACAGACATTTGTACACTAGTCGCCGCAGACTAATAAACTATCAAGCAACTCTTATCTGCTGCACATATGTAGCCTTCAAATTCTCTTGTCGTGGTGCAGTGCAGTGCAACTTTGCAAGCTCCAAAGGTATGAGCTTAATTAACTGCTGTGTGTGGCAGGTTAGATTTTGTTACGATGGGGAGGATACCTTCCACATGGCCCCCCTATGCTGTTTGGGATGCTCGCGCAAGAACAGCACAAGCTTTATGCCGGAATTTGGCTGCATCCATCCATGATCCATCCACATGGGCCGCGGCTACGTACGGGAGATTTCCCAGGAAAGAGCCTGGTTTTGTTTAGTTCCGGAGTCATCATGGCCAGATGCCGGAAAAGGGGAGATGATTAAGTGAATGCTTACTCTGCCTGCAAATCAGGAGTCCTCCCCAGTGGCTGCGTGCTTTGAACCTAGACAACTGACCCGGTAGATTGAAGGTTTTCAATTTTTTTATGAATTCAATTTGTTTGTGCGTAGCGTGCGAAAATTGCCCAGGTGAAACTCAATCAGTAGTCAAAACACAAGATGACACTCAATTCGTCTCTGTTTTCTAAAATGACACCGGAGCAACGAATTTAATTCCCAAATGACATTTTAACATTTTTTTTTGTCCTTTTCTCTTTCCCCTTCCCCCCTTTTTCTCCTTTTTTCCCTTCTGTTGGGCGGCGCCGGTGACTAGTGCGGCGGCGCTGATGGGAACGACGGCGACGAGAGCAGCGGTGCCGGCAGGAACGACGGCAGCAGAATCGGCGGCGTCGGTGGGAACGACGGCATTGGGAGCGGCGCTGGCAAGAACGACGACGACGAAAGTGGCGGCGGCGATGGGAGCTGTGGCGGCGGCGACGGCGGCGAGCGGGAACGACGGCGGCGACGATGCAAGCGACATTGGAGATAGCGATGGCGACGGAGTGGCGGCGCAGCGTGACCGCGAGAGAGTGGCGGCACGTGGTTGTCGGAGGTGGAGAAGAAAGCCAAAAGGGGAGAAAAAGGAGAAAAAAAAGGTAAAAAAAAAAGAGAGGCAAAGTGTCATTTTGAAATAAAATTCATTGTGTCAGTGTCATATAGAAATTACAGACGTATTGAGTGTCATTTGGGATAGTGGCAGCGAATTGAGTGACAATCGAGCAATTTTCCCGCGTAGTGTATGATGTGAACCGGTGCGAAGTAATTAGTACAATATGTTTGGTTGGTCGAACCAGGTTAAATCACATGGGATGGAATAGAATAGGATGGAACATAATTGAACAAAAGTTGTACGAGGTTGTTCAACCAAAATGACTGAACCATATCGTACAACATACAAAAAATATTCTCTAAATTTGAACCATCCTATATCATCCCACCCCACTTCATTCACAAAACACATGTATCATGAATCGTATCATTCCATCCATTCAACCAAATAGTTGAACTATGTTCAGTATCATCGTGTTCAACCTCATTTAAGCAACCAAACACAGAGAATAGAGAAGAAAAGCGCAAGAATAATTCCAATCACAGATGTTCTTGCATTTGCCATCACCCTTTCATTTTTATTGAAGTTGCTAAGGAGGCAAACGACTGTCCATGGCAGGCCGGCTGGGTGCTAATACGAACATTTGTCAGATGCAGCCAATACGGCTCTCTTTCTGCGATAACAACAGGGAACATGGATATCCAATCATCCTGTTATTTTCTTTTAAAAAATTATATCAATCATACAAAGTTTCAAACACTGGAAAAAAAAAACTGGGTGTCAGTTGCACCACTGCCCACTGGTATCTGAATCCACTCTTGCCTCCAGGGCTCCAGGCCCCCAGTATTACTCACGTTCACGTACCAACAGAACAGCTGGAACGGTAGGAATCTTCTATGCTCTGGTGCAACTGCAGCCCACCATTGCAGATGCCCTAAAAAAACCCGTTGCGAATGATTAGAGGGAAGAGAGACTACGAATCATGGAAAACTTTTTTATTTTTCCAACAACCTATGCATGCTGTTCTTGACATCTTTGTGTCCAGAGAAAAGGGAGATGCTAGGCAAGATTTCTGCAAGTATGTCCCGTAAAAGAGAGGTGCAGTGCACTGCAGTCTGGTCTTATCATCGGAGCAGGCGCGGGGGGCAAGAGCGGGTCCCTATTGCCTGCACAAAATTCTTCGGACAAGGGCCCATATGCTGATAGCTGAGCAAGAACAGGTTGTATACTTGAGTTCTTGTTTCCACCCTCTGTTTTTATAATTTAGGTCTGAGGGAGAATTGTGTTTTGCGTTCATTATTTGAATTGATCAATGGGAGTATGGGACAAAGAATTCAGATTTTTTTTGCCCGTTGTCTTGGCTTCGCTGTCGTAAATGTCAGCATCAAATTAGGGAAGAAAAAGTATTTATAATACAGTATCGTATCCGCCATTCGGCCTGTGACAATTAGGCTAACGGCTAGGTGCGATGATGGGCCAGGCCCGGTTTCAAAATAAGCTGCTAGGCCTAAGAAGTTTTGAGGTGTGAATAGATGAGTATATTTTTAGAAAGCATGAAAATCATCCTAAACTTCAAAACTAGATATTTGACACCTCTGAACTATCCAAATCGGGCACATTGCTCCCTTTATAAACTAAAAGTGGTTTTACGGACATGGCAGGGCAAAAGTATTTCCAAAAACTATAATTCAAATATCGAATGAGCATGTCGTGGATCAAAATAATATATTTTCATCTATTACTTGTCTGCAGCTATTTCAATAACTTGAAAAGAAACACCGGAATGGTATATTTATTGTTTTTATATAAATAATTGGAGACTACATAACGCATAGAAACATTTATTATGATCCATAATATGTTCATGTCATCCATAACTTGTACTACCTCTTTTTTTTTTGTTAGGCGTTTTTGACTTTTGAACGTACCTTTGATCATTTGTCTTATTTAAAAAAAAATATGTAAATATCATTTATTTTGTTGTGATTTGTTTTATTAATAAAGTTACTTTAACATAACTTATTTATCTAAAAATCAAAGACGTCTAACAAAAAGAAACGGAAGTATTTAGTATAGTACATACCCACGATGGAGACGGTGTCCTGTTGTTGAATGTTGATGCGTACTCTCTCCAGTTTGATAATTCCTGTCGCTGGAGCGTTTTGTGTTTAGTTGAAAAATTTCTGTCGTTCTAAGATGCATTGATTGCAAGCAAAACTTTACGTGGCTCTAGAACCATTTGTTGGGTGTGCATGTAAATAAAGTGTAGCATCAAAATTCGAACCTAGACATGCAACTTATGGGAAAGTGGAAGCAACCACTAAGCTACAAGCATTTATTTGACCATATGGAGTACTACGAAATATTTAATACTTTCTTGGTATGTGAGATCATGTCTAAAACAACAGGAATTATCAAACTGGAGGGAGTATATGCCTTGGGAGTCGGAGGAGCGCAAGTGCGCGCAACGCACGGGGATGTCGGACGGGACGACATGGACGGTGGAGGCACGGATTGGACTCGTGCAAGGCCGGTGGGTCGGCTTGCGTGCGTGTCGCGTCCTGCGCCTGCGCGCTCGCGTGATGCCGTGATGGGATGGATGGAGGCGGGGTGGCCACCCACACCCCACGTACACTGATCGGTACATGCGTCATGCACTCGTGATCGTGCGTGATGGGGGGGAGTCATCTCGCCTTCACCGCGGCACGGCGTACTTAAGTCCTGTTTGATACCTTGTTTAGTTGTAGTTTAGTTGTGGTTGGGAAAATTTGACCATCTTTAAATGTGTTTTGAAAAAGCTAAATAAATTATTAAAAAATATTCTTGAGATCTTTGAGAAAAACCCTACAAAGTCCTAAAAAAATTTATTTTCAAAAAATAAAGTATATGGTCTATACAAAATAGTCAAATTTTTCCAACCACAACTAAACTAGAACTAAATAAGGTATCAAAGAGAGCCTTGGTCAAGATGAATCATATTTACACTCGCATTTTTTTTTTATCTCTTCCAATCAGTCTTGGTGGAAGGATTTTACACTCACCTTTTTGCACTTAGTACCCGCTCTCCATTGAATATGCCAAAACATACCAATTAGTAAACTGCAAAACTAATTACTAAAAAATGGACATCAATTAGCACCTTCTTGGAATATAATGCCAGAAGGAATGGATTGACATGCTTGCTGAAACTGCTGCATTTACATTGTGTGCCCATTTTGACACAAATTACTTTTTGTACTTTTACTTTCAGAAATTGACACCTGTACTTAAAAATTTTACGCTACTTAAAAAGTATAATAATTTTATCCTTAATCCTCTCCTTTTCCTGTCCCTTTATCTCTCTTTGTCCTTTTTATTTTTCCTGGTCGTGCCATCCTTGGCCAAGCCAAGTTCTTTCTATAGAGCATTTGCCTTGCACAAATAAGATTGAAAAAAAAAGCAACAAAGGACTATGAGGCACACTTGTGTGTGTGAAGAAAGAGATAGAAAACAAAATAGCGCACTATTGTGTTATTTGAAAGTAAGATGGCAGCAAAAGAATATGTACACACCCAATGGCAGGATCGTTATTCATAATTGTAAAGAACTGAAAAAATCACATCCTAATGACAAGTTATCATGTAGAGATGAGGCCAAAAGAAAGAAACCATCTGAGTAATTATGGACAAAGTATATACATCAGTTTTCACTCATTTTCTATACACAGGTTATCTTCAATGTTAAAGCTGATCTGGGATTCAATAGCAAAAGAAGTAATTAAATATGAGAAATCAATGAAAGATCACCACACGTAAAGACTAAAGGATGAAGAAATACCTGTTAGACAAGCACTTCTGAAGGCTACCGATTTGGTGGGTCTAATTTATGTAGCAAAAGAGCAGAAGATCTCAGCCATGATCTCCTGCGCTGTTAATCACACGGCTTAATTCATTTATCCAAAAACAATAACCTGTGGTCAACAATGATGCATTCAATTTGGACAAAATAACCAATTTGGTGTGAAACAGAGGGCCAATGTTTAAACCACAAAAACCAATTAAAGGTTCACTTCAAAGAACAATCCGTTTATGCTCGTACTCAATAGCAGCCCAATCAAGACATTTAGCAGTTATAGCACAACAAAATGTAAAAATTGCCAAGAAACATGGCAAGAGCAGCCCTGGAGAAGATGGGGTGGAGGAACGAGTACCATAGCGCGCCTAGAGTTGGGGCTCTATGCCGAAGCACTCGCGGACGAGGAAGGGGAGGGAGGGGTTGCAGCATTGATGTAGTTCTTCTTCACGAATTCCCTGCATAGAACCAGATCACGGATCCACCGGCCATCAGTAGAGGAGAAGATAGAGGGGTCATGGTGCTTTAGATAGTGGGCAGGGAGAGGGGAGCGAGGTCGAGCCAGCGACAGCGTGGAGCTGTGGAGGCCTGGATCGATGGAGGGGTCGGGGAGAGCTGGAGAGGAGCTCCAGGGGAAGAGGAGTTGCGGTGGCCAGCGGCGGCTAGGGTTGCCCCGGCAGCGTTGGCGCGGCGGTGGACGCCGGGGCGGCGCAGGCGAGAGGGAGGGGCGACGGAGGGAGAGAGGAAGGAGGTCGGCACAGAGACACACACAAAGAGAGAGAGAGAGAGAGGTGCTTACCCGTAGAAGGACGCGACGGTCGTCGGCGCGTCGGAGCGGAGGTGGCGACAGCGTGGGGGTGGACCGGGGCGGAGGCGGCGCGGGGCCCGGGCGGCGTGACGCGGGGCTGGGGCGACGCAGGGCAAAGAACGGGCTGGCGGGCGGTGGCTGGCGCGGCGGAGGACGCCCGGGCGGCCCGGAGAGGCGAGGATGCCGGGGCGGCGCGGGCGTGGATGAGTGACGGGGCGCAAGCTCGAGTGACGGCGGAGAATCAGAGGATTAGGCAGGGCGCAACTTGCGAGCAGGAGCAACGGGGGTAGTTACTCGAGATCCGTAATTTCTGGCGCAAAACGGATCGTGGTATTGGTCAGCGGTAGATCGGACGGAATAGAGCAGATTGCGACACGCGAGATGGATGGTTCGGATTGAAAGTTCGAACTACCACCACCACGACCACAAGGTGTTTTATAACAGTAGAGATAGAAATCTGTGTGTTCATATTCTTTCCATCTTGGTGCATATGAGGATACTACTTCATCGGTATGTTATAATTCAGTTTGCAGTTGGTCTTTGTCGCTACTTCTTCATGGCCTTAGCTGCAACGGTTTTCGTTTTATCTCCTTTGGACAAATTGGCCACAATGGATTAATTTTCTTATTTCATATTGGGTGATCAGGGACTCCATGTAGAAGCTTGCGAACACCAGCCCCTAAGATTTTCATGCTTACTGTTATTAGGAATCAAGGCGTGTTACCCAAATTCTTCAAAATTTCTAATATAGAACTCTTGGAGATTTATTTTCAAAACTACTGTTCAATGTAATTATGTGGTGTTGGGTTGGACTACTATGAAACCCCCCCTCTTCTATTTCTGTTTCATAAAAAAAGATATTTTCTGATCCATGAGTTATTTACCAATCATGTTGTTACCTTCATGTGATCCATGAGTTGTCTATTGCAGTGAATTCATCTTCTATTTTGCTACAGTGCAAAGAAAATCTGGATTCTGAAACACTGATGCGTAAGATTACCAACCTCAACTAGCAGTTAATTAAGTAGTTGCACCACTGCAGGATCCATCAGCTAAATGCTCCAAAATTATCGCAACATGAATGATTCTCATGCTTAATCGTATCCTTAATTTTTCTATGCAATTACAAAGCCATTTGAAAGTTTCTTCCTTTTTATTGTGTGTACTACCTAAGTATCTATCTAAATGTATTTAGATATTTTCTTGTTTCGTGTATCTCCTTTCATTTGAAACCGCTAGAATCAATACAAGATTTTCACAATGGCAAATGTAAACCTATCTCATGTTTTAGAGTGGCAAAGCCTCAAATGCCCATGTTTTAGAGTGGCAAATTATCAGTTATTCCTTCATTTGATTTATAGATTTTTTTTTTTGTATACAACATTGACAATACACGAGGCCAGTGTGAACTCTTATTAGTATCAAAATAGACCAAAATATTCTGAAGGTGTTGTTCATATTGAAATGTTAACAATAGTCGTCACTCATGTGTTTATCTTATCTTTGCTTACCAGTAAATCTTAAATTTGTTCTCTTATAGTATTATATGTATTTATGTGTCCTGAGGTGTTACATGAGTTTGCTCAAGAAACTTAGTTAAAAAAAATGCACATAGCTTATGCTTTCCTTTTCACTTCTCCTTTTGTCTTTCTTGAGAAATGAGAACACAATTTCCCTCCTACTTTCATAGGTTTATTCTTACGTTCGATGTCCCTATTTTGACATGCTTGCGAATATTTTTTTGATTCATTGGTTTTTTATGGCTCTGGTTTAATGTGGATATTTAATTCTTCATCTTTAGATGTACTGCTCTATGTGGCAAATATGATAACTCTACACTAATTTTTTTTGCAGATAGATACACAAAAGCAATCTATTTCTCATTTGTAATTAGATTCTGAAAACTAATTTATTACTGTGTGGAACTGATATGGATCAATAAGCATATGGGTATTTTAGCTCATGTCAATCTCATTTTTCAGTGAAGTCTGAAGTACCTTTGATGAGGATTTACTTATGAAGGTAACCCTTTTATAATAGTGGGATAAAGGGTAACACCAAGAACTGCATGTCTATAGAACGGAATTCCATTAATTTTTTTGCCATAACAGTTTAATAAAGGGCATCTCTACAACTTAATTTTTTATTTTTATGATCTTGTGCTTTAAATAGTTCTATAGGCTGAAGACCTTGCATAAGAGTAACCCAAATCTTGCATTTCCATGTCTTTTGCTTATTCCAAAATTAAGCAAGGTGATTACCCACTAAGTCTCCTCTGTATTGCCTCCTTATTTTGCTGAAATTGAGTTTTGATGTGTCTTCCTGTTTATTTAAGATTTAAACGACAGTTGTAATACTTTTGATGTGAATATTCTAGACTCTATGTTACCTTCACCGATTCTTTCCCTTTATGACTTCATAGGGAAACAAACAATATATTGATGACTACAAGTTGGATTTGGAGGCATGCACAGTCAAGAAGTTGCACAGATGACAAATGCTCATCACAAGGGTTTTTTGACCATGACTGTTAGAAAATTGCATTTTAACGAGATAGAAAATTATGTAATAAATGTTTAGTTGTCTTGTCTTATGTGAGGCTTTGTTGTTAATCATTTGCTTATGTGAATTGAACAATCTTGGCTTTATTTCACTTTTTTTTCATAATATCTTGTAGTTTTTTATTTGAGGAATCCTCTCGTATCATGAACGGAACAATATATGCTTGTTTTATGTGAGCAGTCCTCTCCTATCATTTAGAGTTATATTTTACTTTCTAAACTAAGGAGCTATGAGGAACGCAGTAATTCCACACAAATTTTATAGAAATTTCACAAGAAACTGTCAAACTTCTGGTTGAATCTAATATTTTTTGATTTCAAATAGGATGTTGGTCGTTTTGATGTCGACTCCATTGTCTCGTCGTAGACCATCTTGATTAGTGGTGGAGGTTGGTGAGGATGCTTCGTGGCTCGTCGCCTGTCTTCGTTTGGGATGCAGCACACCCTAACATAGTTTTATGCCATGGGAAGGAGGAAAAGTGGAAATGGGAAGGGTGAGACACGTAGATGGGGGAGTGCATGTAGCACAGATGGATAGATTCGCAGTGGTTTCTATGAGTGTTGGAGGGGAAGACGAGAGTGTGATGAGGAGAAAGACGAGGGTGTGAAGAGACGTCAGAGTAATGACACTGTGAGACCCGTGTCTATTCGGCATAATGCGTATGTGTGCTCGAGGGTTGGGCTTGCTTGTTGGGGTGTTAGATTTGAGATCTGGTGGCTACGAGTGTCTATAGTATATACGGGTTGATCATAACAATTCGAGTCTTTGTATATATTTTTTCACAACTAATTTAGAATTTTGTTGTTCACCTTTATAGTTTTATATGTTGCTTCAATTTATGTGCCCTTTCATCCCTTTTAGGTCCGTGGCAAAGCACGGGCATTGTACTAGTAGTAACTAAATGCAGCTATTGCCAAATAAAGTTGTAGGCTATAACCAAGGGATTTTAATGCAATTTTTCATTTTAAAACCGTATATGATTTAAAACTTTTTTTAGATACTTAAGAGATTTACGATAAATACTATCTCCTTTCTACCAATCCATATCTCATCATCTTTAGATTTTTTTTTTCTAAAAAACATGACTTATAAGAATAGAAGAGGCATCATCCGGTTGACACAGCGTCATATACTCCAAGTAAAATCCATCGATGTTATTTGTTCATATAACAACTTTTTATATGGATGTAAATGGGCTATTTCTATTCAATATGACTCAAGGTTTTGCGATATCCCGCGTCAAGGGACTAAATTGAAGCTTTTGCAATACCATATGACTGATTCAATCTGGTTTTACATCCGAGGGCTAATTTGATACTCGAGCGATAGTGCAGGACAAAGATACGTTTTCCTTTTCGGCTTTTCCATATGGCAATGACAATTCCAATTTCTGCCAACGGCGGTCGGCGGACAGCACGTGATTGTTGGACCGCGGCCGGGCTGGGTGGCCCATGTGAAGGGGAAGAAGTAGAAGCAGAGTAAGCTAGCGGCACATGGAAACGCACGGCGCACCCCAACATTAGCTGCCAGATAACGGCCTGGCAGTGCAAATTGCAAAGTTTTTTTTTTTCTCCGCACGTCCTATGATCCATTGCTTTTTGTGGGCTTGTGGCTTTGCCAATTGCCATAGGGGCTGCAACCTTACACAGTACTTCGTCGGTTGGAAAACACACCGAGTCTGTGACCCTTAAAGCTTGTAGCGCTCTGCCGCTCTCATTTAGCACCACAAAGTTGTTTCGGATTGTAGCAAGAGTCAGGGATTGATGGCACCCGTCTCTACAGCTTATCCAGAGGGTAAAATGAAAAAAATCCAATGAGACGACTTTTCTGGGAGAGACGGACCCTTGGCGTAGCTCCCAAAGCCACAGAGTCGAGGCCATCCGCGTTGTACGACCTCAGTGGTCTCTTCCCCCCTCATGATGCTCACGCGCCTAGGATGTTGACATCGCCGTTGCAGCTCGCACGAGGAGAAGGATGCTATAGCCAAGTCCAGCACAAAATCCCCAAATCCACCGAAATGAGTCCCCAAATCCGTCCAAATCCATCCCCAAATCCTCGTCCATGGTGCGAGGAGAAGCTCACACGCGAGGAGGATGCCACCGCCGTCGCCCATGCGCTAGAAGGACGCCGCCGCCGCCCACATCGCCGCCGCCCGCGTGAGAGAAGCGCGCCGCCGCCGCCGCCCGGCGCAAGAGGAAGGCGTCGCCACCGTTGTCCGCGTCGCGAGAGGAAGCGCCGCCGCCGCCGCCGCCGCCGCTGCGTGAGGAAGTGGACGCGCCGCCATCTCCCGTGCGAGGTGGAGGGCGCCATCGCCGTCGGTCGCGCACTCGCGTGTGGAGGAGGAGGAAGATGCTGTCTCCAGTCGCGTGTGTGAGTTGCGGTTGTGTCGGTGAGTGGGATTAAATGTGCCAGCTTGTTGGGATTAAATGTGCAATTGCAACCTTGTGTCTCTCCTATGTATTGTGTGGTCTCTTACACTTAGAAAAATATGCTAAGAGACTCTTTTGGACTCTTCTTTGTACATGCCCTCACTATGATAACTGGCACATGGTGCTAGTGCCTTGCAATAGAATATAAAAAAATAAATAAAAATATAGTAGATGAAATAGAGAATGAAACATCGATGGTGCAAATTCATTTAGAGGCGGCGTCTGACCATCTCACCAAAGTTACCCTATAGTCTTTCTCTAAGCATGAGGCACGATGAACCCCGAATCCAACCTGTCGGCCATCAGGCCATCGATCGACGCCGCCACCAGTGCAATTGTGTGTTGATCCTCAAAACACAAGCGAGTGCATTTGAAGTTTGAACGATCAAAACCATTATATATATGCATGTTTCAAGTGCGCATACATGCTACCACATTCGGCAAACACAGATCAACTTGAATGCCCGATCGATCTACATAAAATGGTCTTTGTTTACACCCCTCATGTGGCCCAGCGAAATCGTCGCATCCCACTTTGCGGGACGCTAGACCGAATATATATCTCCGCGCCCATATAAAACGCGAGATATATATCAGCCGCTTCCGCCTAGATGCCGATGAAAAGGACGCCCCTCTGCCACTACCGACGACGAGTGACGGTGGCTGTTTTCCCCGCCGCTCTCGCGCTCGCTGTGGTCCAAGTCCCCCGTGTGATTCCCTCCTCCACGTCGCGCCGCGCATCCCCGGGCACCTGATGCCGCGGCCGCCGCCGCCACTGGCATGTAGACCGCGCGGGGCCCCGGCGCTCACCTGTCAGCGGCACGCGGCCGGGCGCGCGCGCCGTCCCCCGCCGCCCAGGGCCCGTGCCCGCGGGTGCCATGCACGCACCGCCATGGCCGCCGCACGCTCCCCGCCGCGCCCCGCCGCGTGCCGCCACACTGCCCCATCCCCGCCTCGCCCCTATAAATTCCCCAGCATACGCGGCCACTCCCTCTCCGTGCAAATCTCGATCGGCGCCACACCCACAGCGAGCACAGCATTAGCATCTAGCACCGGCCGGCAGCCACAGTAGCACCGGACACAAGCTCTTGCTGTTCGCCTTCCCATGGCGCCGGTGTCAGAGGCTCGCGACCTCGTCCGGGACGGCGGCATTGCCCCCTTCGCCGTCTACGCTGCACCGTGCGGCGCCGCCGCGTGCTGTGGCCGATGGGATGATAGGGTGACCGAGGCGGACGGCGACGACGACGACGACGACTTCGACTGTGCGCCTGCCGCTTGAGGAGTAGCTACTAGGGTTTGTGAAACTGATGGAGTACTCCGTTCTGAGGCTCTGGGATCGGTACGAGCGGCAACTTATATTAATTATACGTAGAGATCAGAAAGAGCTAGTATTAGTTAGTGTTAAGCACGGCACGTATATAGTGAAGTAATGGAGGAGCTGTTGCTGTATACGTACGTAACTACGTAGTACGTATATATGTACGTTTGTCCCAGCGTATGTAGCTAATTACGGGGCACTGAAGTGTGTATGCTGTTTGTACCCCGGAAGCTTAGAGTTCATGCCGCTTAATCGCCTCACTAATTAAGTTACGCCTGGCTACGTACGCACTATATAGCTAGCTGCATGCTCCTGTGAGGCACTGAGGCTGTGCTTTTGGTCTGTGCTGCAATAAAATGATAGATTAATTGATCTACGTGTCTCCTTAATTAACTCACTACAGCTTGATATCAGTGGCGGAGGACGGATGAAAAATAAGGTATGGCGGGCTTGGGAAACGCATTCAACATAATCACACATGAAAAATTTTAAGACAAGAAGATTATCAAAAAGTACCTCGAACGAAGTTTGCAAAATGCAGAGGATACATCCGAAAGTATTTGATAAACCAGAAGCCGGATAAAAGGCTGATCTTCCTATATCTGTTGTCTCAGACGCAACTTTTGTTGAACCTTCACCGAGAAAACACCAATAGAATTAGTCACAGAAATCATGCCATCAGAATGATAGGATGCAAAAGAGATGCAAACCTTCTAGAGTCATCGTCGTCATCAAGGGGTCCAATGGACATCGCTGAATCCCAGAACCTCTGCATCATAGCAGATGTTGCCTCAGATCCAGATGCTCCACTATTTCCAACCTGAAGACAATGAAATAATTACAAATGTGAGGCCCAGCTGTAGCAATTTGCCAATTTCAGCACACAAGCTACACCACCGAATGGTCCGTGTGACTTATATAGTTTGCAGTTTGCAACAGCGGCAATGCATTCAATCAACAGTTTAAGATGCATACTGCATAACCAAGAAATGTGGGGACAACCATGCATATAGTCAAACAAATGTTCGTAATTCTACAATCAAAAGTACAGAGACGGGAGTAGGCCCAGAGTATGTGTGCACGAGAAATGGCAATTGTTTTATACTAGATTTAATCTAAAGAAAATTGTCGCTCACCGTTGCAATTGCAGCATGGGTGATGTGAAGGACATCAACAATAGTTACAACATTTCCATCTGGGTAGAGACATAATATCTTTATCATTTAATAGCATTCCAAAAGAACTCAATTAGATCCAATTTGATTGCAATTCACAGACGTACCCCTGTCTAAAACAAGCAAATGTAAAAATTTTCCGTCATGCATTATATAAAGGGCATCAAGTATTGGAGTGTCAACTGTGGCACATTCAGGGCTCTGGGTCATGACCTGAAAAAAGAGTCTTAGTTATGATCACATGGTAGATGAAAAAAATAGAAAAGAAGACAAGTAGATTGAGAACGTGAAAACATCCCCATTGCAACTTATTTAGCTTCTCAACTGTAGTAGACTCTGGAAGAAGATTATGGGCAATAACACGCATCAAGATATCTCTAGAACTAACAAACAAAAGAAAGTAGCTTTCAGACCAATTCAAGTGTAAAAGGTACCTTGAGTATAACTGTATAAGGGATAATTACATTGAGCCATTGAGGAAAGATACTCACGTCAAAATTCCCCAGGCTTGTTTTCAATTGCAACAACTGCTGAACTTACTTTTAGTTCAGGCGACAGTCGAGGCCGGCGAGGGGAGCGATGGAGCGGGGAGCGGCGAGGCGGCGGCTGGCCGAGCGACGGCGAGGCCGCGAGCCCACGAGGCGAGGGTGCGAGGCGAGGCGAGGCGGCGGCCAGCCGGGCGACGGCGGAGCCGCGAGGCCGAGGCGGCAGCCGACGGACTAGCAGAGTGACGGACGGAGGCGGGGGTCGGCGCCGGCGGGGGCCCGCCCTAACCCTAGCGCAGCCTCTGCTCTCGCTCTCTCGCTGCTACGGTGCTGCCTGCTGGGGCACCGGGCGCGTGGTGCGTGGAGCTGGAGGCAAATTGGGTCGGCTCGAGTCCATGCACGAAAATTACTAGGATGGTACTCTGGGCTAGCTGGGCCAAGGTATGGCGCGGGCCATACCTTGCCATAACGGGCCCTCCGCCCATGTTTATATGTATAACCACTGTCGTATTGTTCCTTTTCTGCTTTTTTATATACGGCGTAAACCTGCAATATTAATTTTCGGTGCTATTAAAGTTAAGATCACTACGGGAATCTCCTTCAATACCGAGGACTGAAAACCCTCGCGATAAAGGCAGGAGCCCTCGTGATTAACTATTCATGAGGGCTGATCACCCTCGCGAATAGTTAAACCCTCGTGATTGTTTGTTATCTTACGTGGACATTTTTTCAGCCCGCGTGTATATTTTTTTGTCCTCGTGAAATTGAGATATTCCAGTAGTGATTCTGGTATATATAAGAAGGGCATATATATCTTCAATATTAATCAGTATATAGTACAACCACGACCACGCCCGTCGCTGGGGCGCCACGTGGCCAGCCTGCTCGCCCGGCGTTGCCGCAGTCGTCGGATCGCGCGAGCTAGACAAATCCGTCCGTCCGTTCCTTTTTTTTTTTTTGTATAAAATGATTTTTGGCGCTCGGATCGCAGGCCCGGGGGCGATTTGTTCACTTGCTTAGCTGGGCGCGCCGCTACCTGGGATTCCCGCGGGCTCTGCGCGCTGCCGATTTTTTCCCCCGGCCGTGCTGCCCTCCGCGCGCGAAGCGCTCGCGCGCTGCCGTTTTTTTTCCCGCCGCTGCCGTTCGCTCGCGCGCTGCCGCTTTTTTTCCCGCGCTGTACGTCAGCGTCCTGTACGCGAGCTGTTCGTACGCGGATGTGCAGGTCGGCGCTGGACGCGAGCGTGCTGTACGTGAGCTGTGCCGCTCGCCGCTGTACGCGGACAGGCGTGCGCTCGCGTACATAAGAAATTTGCTTAGTTTTCAGCCGCACAGCCCGCGAGAATAAGAAATTTTAGTTTTTTCGAATTTCGAAAAAAAAATTTAGTTTTCAGCCGCACAGCCCGCGTACATCAGAAATTTAGTTCAGCCGCACAGCCCGAATACATAAGAAATTTTAGTTTTTTCGAATTTCGAAAAAGAATTCCAAATTTTGCTTTCATGGTTTTTTTATTGTATAATTTGCTTAGTTCTTTTTTGTAAATCTTACGGTTTTTCAAATTATTTTTTTATGTTTCCAAATTCCCAACCCGAGTTCAAATAGAAATTTTGATACCTTCCAAAATCCCTTAAATTTATTTCCAAATTTCAAATTTTAAACCCCTTAAAACATGAATTTTATAAAGAATTGAGAGAGAGAGAGAGGGGATCAAGTTGAGGAAATTTTGTCTACCAACGTAAACAAATCCAGAATTTTACGTGTTTCCAAAATAGCAAACCTTCATTGATATTTTTTAAATTTTGATTTTTTTAAAAAATTTAGCTTTCATGGTTTTTTGTATTGTATAATTTGGTTAGTTCTTTTTTGTAAATCGTACAGTTTTTTGAATTCATTTTTTTTAAGTTCCCAAACTCCCAATCCGAATTCAAATGGAAATTTTGATATCTTCCAAAATCCCTTAAATTTATTTTCAAATTTCGAATTTTAAACCCCCTAAAACATGAATTTTAAAAAAGAATTGAGAGAGAGAGAGAGGATCAAGTGGATGAAATTTGTTGTACCAACGTAAACAAATATACAATTTTACGTGTTTCAAAAATGCAATCAAAATTTTATTGTAATGGTCCATAGATGTATTTAAGTATTACAAATGTTTAATTTTCCGATATCAGTAAGTGCATAATAGAAATAAAAACACTCGAAATACAGAACTGTAGTTAAGGAGCATGTATTTATGAAGATGCCTGCAAAAAAGCTAGCTATTTTCAAAATATCAATAATAATCGATAAAATGTACAAAGCCGAACTGCCCGTTCTCTAGCTTGCCACGTGGAGCTTCCCTGCCCCTCACAGCCCACGTCGTCTGGCATATCCGACCGTCCGTTCCTTTTGTACATATAAAACGAGTTTTCCCGTCCAAATATCTGGGTTGGCTAGCTGGTTCGGCTTTCACCTGGGAGCTCGCGGATGTGAGCATCGTTGAGCCCTAATTTTTATTAGTGGCATTGATGTCAAAATACTTAATATGAAGTGCTAGGGGTTTTTTGGACTTCTCGGAACCCTAGCGAAGACTCGGCTTCCCTCGGAACCCTAATTTGAAGCGTCGACAAATTTGTGAGCTGCTCCGAGACTTTAAGTGCGTGACCGGGCGAGAGGTGAGGTCACGTATAGATTAGGAGTAGTTAGGTTTTTTATTTTTGTTTTCGTCGGATTTCAAAAGGGGTTTGAATCTCTCGAACTATGCCGGATCTTTGCGACTTCTCGAAAACATCGGTTTCCGTAGTCCACCTCTTCTAAAAATACCTAAAGTTTTCTTGTGAGCTTTCTAGAGAGAAAGAAACCCCCCCAAACTCTCCCACACACACGAGCTTTTTTCATCAGAAAAATACTCTCTGTCGGACGGCGTCTGGGAACAGCCGGACGACGTCCGACCAGCAAAACAAGTAACAGTACTCTCTGTCAGACGACGTCCGGTTGTCACCGGACGGCGTCCGATAAGGTTAAAATCTATGTTCCTTTCCTAGTCGGACGGCGTCTGGGAGCAGGCGGCTAGCGTCCGATAAACTAAACCCGTGCTCATTGCTTTCTGTCGGACGGCGTCCGATAAGCTCTTTTTCTGTGAGCAGTAGCCTCTGTCGGACGGCGTCCGGTGCCCGTCGGACGGCGTCCTGTAGAGGCTAACGGCTAGTCTTTTTATCCCCTTCCGGGGGGCAACGGCTAGTTTGCTCTAGGGGCTATATATACCTGCCTAGTGGCTGGCTTCTTTGAGGTTTTACTGCTCTCTTCACCTACCATACTTATTGCTCATCAATTAGATGTTCTAGAGCCATTCCTCCACCCACAAATCATTTAAAGCCACAAATCACTAAACCCCAACACCGAGCTTCATTGAAGTCCTTCGATCCGGCATGATCGGGGCGTTTCGGGCTTGTTACTTTTGAAGACGGCATCCTTCGTGGAGGCGTGGGCTGGGAAGTAGGCCTTGGCGTGTGGCTACTCTCGAGTCGGTGTACGGGTGACGGAATCCACCTCGCCGGAGTGGCGGAACGACTACCGGGGAGTAAGTGAGACGTTAGGCTCGAGAGTGAGCCGGTCCTTGTGCGCAAGGGGTAGCCTCAACGGAGAGTAGGAGTTGCGGCTCCGAACTTCGGTCAAACAAACACTGTGTCACTCTCTCATTTAATTCCCGCACTTACTTCCATTGCATTGCTTGTATTGAATTGTGATGCCATGTCTTAGTTTTATATTCACTTGTTTATCACTTCCGCTTGCTTGATAATTGAAACTAGGATTGGGTCACTTTTAATTTGATGCTAAATTAAGAATAATTGAAAAAGTTCTAAAATTACCTATTCACCCCCCAGGCCTTAGGATCCTCTTTCAAGTGGTATCAGAACATCTAGGTTCTCCGGTATTAGCTTCACCGCTAGGAGATGGCTCAAGAGGGGCTTATGATAGAAATTGGAAAAGCTCCTATCTTTGATAGGACCAACTACAACTATTGGAAAATTTGAATGCAATGTTATCTTGAGGCTCTTAGTTATGATGTGTGGGTTGCTTGTGAGACCGGTTTTCCGGACCCTCCGATAGAAACTTTAGCTCTTGATGATGTTCATGCTAAGCACAAACGCTTTAATGCCATTGCTAGAAATGCTTTACTCTCTAGTGTTTCTTCCGAAGTATTCGATAGCATTGGCAATCTCACTAAAGCTTATGACATTTGGAAGCACCTAAAAGAAATCTATGTTGGTAGTGCTGAGATGCTTGAGGAGAAGCTATCTCGAGTTAGAAAAAGATTTGATCAATTCAAAATGCTCCCTAATGAAAGTGTCAATGAAATGTTTCTTAGGTTGAACCCCATCGTCAATGAAATTGCCGGATGCTCGAAGAAGAAGGTCTTGGAGGACATTGACATTTGTCGAAAGATGCTTGATGTTGTGCCATTTAGTTTCAATCTGTTTATGACCTTAATTCGAGCATCCAAGTCAAAACTCAAGAAAATGACGCCAACAAAGCTCCTCGAACAACTCAACTCTTATGAAATGCGGCTTCTTAAAAGTGAAGAGTCCCCGCTCAACAAAAAGTCAATTTGTTTCGATCAGGTTCAAATCAATAGCCCATTAAAGTGCTGAGGCTAAACATTTAAAGGATTTTGAGCAAAATTTCAGCTGATAGAATGATGCAATCAATTCTGTGAAACCTATTTATTTTCAACGCCTAAATATTTTGAGGGACCTTACCATGCAATTATGGTTATGGCTCCATTTTTAAACCATGTTTTTCATTGTTCATTCCATGGACCGCTAACCTTAAACCCTAATTATATTTTCTCAAATTCTTTTTTATCCTTCATCCCCATTATTTACCAATTATTTATTATGTTTCCTGTGTAATATTTAAATCTTCGCGTGAAATCGTAGAATAAAATTACGATTCAATTCTACAATGGTCTGATTCTACAGGATTTTTTAAGCTAAGTATAAAAGCTAGAATGAATGGTTTAGGTTTTTTTATTTCGTCATTCAAAAGTATTATATGGTTTAGGGTTTATATATGAAACCCTTTATTCTTTTTTTATTTCATTCTAAACCCTAAACCATAGAAAAGTATTATATACCACCAAAAATGAAATCCTTAGTTATAATTTTGCATTATGAAAAAAAAATTGAAAAATTTTAACTTTGGATGTTCTTTGTGCAAACATGGCTCCAAAATTTTTGTTTGTTCTTTGTGGAGACATGGTTCGGAAACTTTCAATTTTTAGAATTTTTTTGTTACCCACAATAAATAAAGCCGGAAAGTGCTGATCGAGAAAAAATATGCCCTTAATAAGAAAGAGCCATCGTTTTTTTGTAAATTTGGACTTTAAAAAATTCTAAGTAATATCAAATTTTTTGTAGATGTTTTTTTGGCAACCATGGTTTAATTTTTTATAATTTTCAAATTTGTATGTTCAAATTTTTTGTAGATGTTCTTTTTGCAACCATGGTTTAATTTTTGATAATTTTCAAATTTGTATGTTTTTTCTGTGGGCTACAAAAAACGAGATTGCAAAGGCAAAAAAATGCACAGCACAGCAGCCCACGCGGCCACGCCCGTAGCCAACTCTGGGTTGATTAGCGGGAGCCGGTAAAATGCATGCGAGCGAGAGCCGGGAAAATACACCGCACGCTGAATTCGAAGGCGGGTCGGCTGACCCATAGCTAGCTCTGCTAGTCAACTGGCAAGGCACCCACCTCGCTGAGGATTTGACCAAAAAAAAATTATATATATAAATTATGTATGGACGGCCGGATTTGATTTCGCGAGATGATCGAACGGGCCTGGCTTTTTCGATGACGTGGCGCATATCGGTAAGGGCGGGCGACGTGGCCTCACCGGGAGGCAGCGGGTTAGGCGCTTTGTAGTATAACATTGATAGGTAATGTGTACGTGCACACGGACAACATATATGGGGAATTAGGGATATAGATAATGCATGGATTGCATAATATATTCACACTTCAGCAAGTTCTACCTATAAATTATCGTGTAGGCCTTGCATCAATTTTGTGTATATTTTTATTTTTGACTAATATTTAGGTACTTTCAAGTAACAAGGCCATAAATATATAGGGCAACAAATAATGTGCATTGGTTCAAGATATTTGAAGTTATCGAAATCAAGCAATTTGATACAAATAAGCAAGTTCACTACAGAAATCGGAAACAATTTGCTAAAACCGCCGACATAGGTACACATAGCGCCGACATAGGAATTTGTCGGCGGCTAGCCGCCGACACTGCTCCGTGGACGTAGCGTTGACGACACAAGCTCAACTTGTCGGCCGCCCCACCGACAAAGACGTATACGAGGTTTGCCACCTGGGTTATGGCTGTGTCTGCAGCCTAACTGGCCGTCAACACAAGCTCCCCCTGACGGAACGCACGGGGTGATGGCGCTCTGACGAGTGGACCCCACATGCGAATGCTAGCCCGGCACGTGGCAGAACAATGTGGACGGTTCCTGCCAAGGCCGCTGACACGGGTACATCAAGATGGCCTTGCTGGTTTGCAAAAAGAACAATGTGAGCGGGCGCGGGTGATGACCAACAAAAAGTCCATCTATGTCGGCGGCCTGGGCTATGCAACCGGCATTGGTTTTGTCTGGTGGCCGCCGTGGGGCGCACCTTGATGGAGCAGTGTGGTCGGCTTTGTCCTTGGCCGACGACATAGATAGTTTTACAGAAATAAAAATTTATGGTAATTGTTAATAAAGTTCATCTTCAACCTGCAAAAAAACCCAATTCACCCCATATATTCATTCCCCAATTCACCCAACCACATACACACTTAATTAGGTGCTCGATACCACACTAGATCCTAGCTGCCCTTCCTGTGCGTTCTCCCTTATTGGACCCACATGTCAGAGATGTCCCTCTGTCTGCTAAGCGGGACCAAACTTAACTCCGTCTGTCCAGGACGTTAAGGCATCGTCAATGGGAGCCACAATGTGGTCAGCTAGTATATGTCCGACGACACAGACTACTTTGGCGGGCTCAGAAATTCAAATTCCCAGACGCGCGCAGAAGTGATTGCGGCATGTGTCAGCTGTTTTGTTAGGACCGACCACACAACTAGCCGGGATGTTCTTTTGTGGGCGGCTTATTTGTGGGCCGCCGACATTGTGTTATCGTCAGAATTTTGACCGCCAACATTGAGCTTATGGCCACCCACACTGATTTCGTTTCCTGCAGTGGTTGTACCTTTTCATTCTCTAGAAAGTGCAAATCCTTGCAGTACTACAATAAAAAAAAAGAAGTAGATTTTGTAGCATGTCAATAAAGTGTGCCCTTACTCAGTTCAATATGTTTGTAATAGATCTTGCATATTTGAATCGTATTTTATTTTATTTTAACAACTCAACGAAATGCACTGATTTTCCGATGGCAGGATATGACAATTCTACTGCATTTATATATTAGCATCATGTGCACTTTGGCTGGTGGCTACTTCCTTATTTCCCTAACTTGTCCTCTGCTGATCGATTAATCTGCCAACAAAAATGTCATGTTCACCTATTTATAGTTTTGGCTCAAGCTTCAGGGTTTCACTGGTAAAATGTAAAATTAAGAAGCTTGGGATAGACTTTTGTCGAGCACCAATACACTGTTGACGTTCCATGCATCATGCATGTCAAGTTGACAGTAGCAAGTTGGACGGGTGATTGTGGTTAACGATCTAGCCCGGTCAATCAGAGTGCTCTATCTCTAACTAACATGTTTTGATCGGGGGTCGATGCAAACCAACCAATGGTTGCGACCCATCACACATTGCACATTAAAAGAGTGTCGACTTCTCAAGGAAACCAACATTTCTCGTGATGCCAACTCCTCCCTAACAACTCCCTCCTAACTCTAGCCAATTTGGGGTGCGCTAGCAAGTGGAAGGCCGCCGCCGCTACCTGGAGAACCTCAGCAACGACCGCCACAACACTGCTCCCTCTTTCTGCATCTCTCAACGCCAACTTTGTGTACATCGTCATGGCTTCATCAAGTACGCGTATTAACTCATTTCTATTTTAAGTGTTCAAGATTTGGCTAAGTGTTTTGTTAAGATTTCACGCTTAGATTATCTAACAACAAGGGCTGAAAGAGTATGTGACAATGATTGGGGACACATGAGGTTGCAAATGGTAGTAATCGGAGAAGTTAGCTTTAGAGATTGTTCTCTAGATGTAGGACACGGGTGTAAGTCTCTCAAATGATCTTCTTCCTCTCACCTCTCCTCTCTACCTTTCCTCTCTCTCTCCAACCTCTCCTTTTCCCCATCACGTGCTTCCCCTGCCTCCCCCGCTGCCAGCCTCCCCTCCCCTGCCTCCCCCACCACCGGTCTCCTCCCACAGATTGCCCTTCCCACCCCCCTCCTCCTTGCTTGCCGCCATCGGCCTCGCTGCCGACCTCCCCTCACCTCCATTGCACGTGGTTAGGTGGGGGGCACAGGTTGCATGTGCGACAGTGAGACGGGAAGGCGGTGGGTGGCGTGGTGCAGGTCGGGTGATGCGGTGGCGGCAACACGACGCGGTGGGCGGTGCGATGGCGGGCGGTGCAAGGCGATTGACGGCGCGGCGGCGGGCGGTGTGGGTCAAGCGGCGCACCAGCGGGTGGCGCGAGTCAGCGGATTGCATGCAGCGATGAGTTGGAGAGAGATTGGAGGCATGTATGGGAGAAGAGCTGTGCGTGGGGAGAGATGGTGGAGGGGCGGCGACTTTGGGAGAGATTGGAGAGAAAGAGGTTGAAGATAAGGATGGGTGGGAATGACATGTGGGACCATGTTGATATTAATTTGTTTTTTACCAATTTGATGTCTGGATTGCCACATCGCTTGCCACATGCACAAAACCACCTTCAAAACCATCCCAGGGGTTATTTGCGCCTGTTTTCAGGTTTTGCGGACTAAAATAACTTGTTTTGTAGTTCAGGGCGTATATAGACAAAGGGTCATAGTTAAGAGTGTAATATAGACTTTTTTTCACTGGGAAATAATTAAGGAAGACTTGTTGGTGGTGTTTTCGGATTGGCACAATTGTTGTGGGTGAACTTTTAAGCTACTAAATGTAGTCCACATCATTCTTTTGTCCCGAAAAGCAAGATTGTTAGACCGTTGGGGACTACAAGCCAATCAAATCCACACATGCACGGTCTCGATTAGCAGTTTAAAAAGGTACTAGCATGAAGGCTGGCAAGGGTTATAGGACATGGTGCAACACCATCATAAGATCAGGGGTAATATGCAACAACTTATGTTTTCAATAACGTCGTGCAAGAAATGCATGAAAAAACAAGCTCCCCTGACTTATTTATTAAACTAGATTTCAAGAAGGCCTTGACACAGTGAGTTCGGAGTACTGAATACAAGCCCTCATGACATTTGGTTTTGGTCAAAATGGTGAGATCGGATCTCGATGATCATGCCTTCCTCTTTCTCTTCCTCTTGAGTGGTAGTGTGGGAACGTGGTTTAAAGATGCAAGGGGATGTGGCAGGGGACCTGTTGAGGGCCATGTTGAACAAAGCTGAGAAAGATAATATTTTGGCATCCTATCAAGTATCAATATATAGTAGAGTAACTCATGATTTCAATATTTGCAAATGAGGTGGAATTGTTTGCAAACCTAAATAGAAAGAAACTAGTCATCTTTCAAGCGATAATTGCCATCTTTAGTGAAGTTATAGGACTGGGGGTCAACTTGAACAAAAGCAGGGTCTATACGATAGCAATCAGGTATTACATCAATTTAGAGCAGTCGAGAAGATCCCTTGCAAATATTTTGGATTACCATTGTGATCCACCAAATTGAGAAAAGCATATTTTGCACACATAGTGAGCAAGGTGAAGGATAGATTGTTGGCATGTTCAGGCAAGTGGATATCAAAGATTAGTCGGTGTATGTTGATTAATTTGGTGCTTACATTAGTGCTGATGTATTTCATGACGGCTTTTCCCTTCTAAGAAGATAGATTGAACAATAAAGGTCTTTTTTTTGGAAGGGGCAACAAGAGCGTTTTGCAAGACACCACTGGGTCGATTGGCAAACTATTTGCATGTTTAACATTAGGAAAAAGTGTCGATTTGGTCCCTCAACTATGCCCGCTGGACCACTATGGTCCCTGAACCTCAATATCGGACTCGTGAAGTCCCTCACGTAGCAAAACCGAACTTGACCGATCCTTTGACCGGCCAAAACAACGGTATTAGGGTTTTGACTGGTCAAAACAGCAGTATTAGACTTGAGAGAGGAGAGATTTGAGAGATAAAATGAGAGATAAGGCAATGAGATAGATGTCATGTGGTCATCAAGTCAGCAAAAATCCTACATGGATGCCACAAAACAAAAAAAATCTAAAACCATCCACCGACATGGTAAAAGGACTAATTTGGTTCGATTTTGCTACATGAGGGGCCTCACAAGTCCGGTATTGAGGTTTAGGGACCAAAGTTGATACATTCGGCCCAGGTGGGGTTGGCCGAGGCCCAACAAATTAAGGTTGCCCGGACCCCAACAGTTCCTCAGCGCACCCACTCGGGGAAAGGCCCAATTGCTCCAAAAGACCAGTCCAATGGAGGAAGGGTGGCTCTCCCTTTTAAGGTGGCTTCCTCCTCCCAAGTTATGCAATGTGGTATTATTCAGAGGCTCCACGGTTGCCGCCTGACTACAACTGGGCCAACTGGGCCGTTGCGTCTTTGCCAGCGGGTATTGGTGGAGGATGTCCTCATCATTCCCACCCCCTTAAAATGGGCCCTAGCTCTGATACCAAATGATACATCCGGCCCAGGTGGGGTTGTCCGAGGCCCAACAAATTAAGGTTGCCCGGACCCCAACAGTTCCTCAGCATACCCACTCGGGGAAAGGCCCAATTGCCCTAAAAGACTAGTCCAATGGAGGAAGGGTGGCTCTCCCTTTTAAGGTGGCTTCCTCCTCCCATGTTAAGCAATGTGGTATTATTCAGAGGCTCCACGGTCGCCGCCCGACTACAACTGGGCCAACTGGGCCGTTGCGTCTTTGCCAGTGGGTATTGGTGGAGGATGTCCTCATCAAAAGTGGTACAACGGACATAATTGAGGGATCAAATTGGCACTTTTTCCTTAACATTATGAGCATATTAGGAGTAAAAGACATTGAAAGGATGAGTAGAGCCCTGTAGGTTAGATGGTTGTGGTTCTCTTGGGTTGAAGACATCAGGCCTTGGACTGAGCTAGTACCCCAAGGATTTTTTTCTTTTATAAACTTAGTAGGTGCTCTGCTTATGCATTATAGAAGGAGAAGCAATAAAATAATACTATACAACCTGGTGGCTGCAACTCAAAAGGAGTTTAGCCCAGGTAAGAGGAAGAGAAGGGAAATGCTACACTCAAAAGGAGAAGAAAGAGTTGATTGAAACAAAAGGAGAGAAAAAGAAAAGAATGACAGTTAGTCATGATCATCATCACCGAAAGCTTGAATTCTATTTTGAGAGTTGTTTGGTTTGCGACTATTTAGACCTTTTCAAGCTCGATCTAAAACCCGGCTCTGCCTAGGTCATAATCAGATCTAATGGGAACGCTTATAAACCCAGCTCTGCTTGGTCATAATCAGATCTAATGGGAACGCTTGTTGATAGGAATTATCTAAGATTATGGAAAGCAAAGGCCGAAAACAAAGAAAGTTTTTGTTTGGCTGGTCAAGAAGAAAGAGTGCTCACGCACAACTGAGTGCTGACAGACTCTAAGCGAGTGGATAGCCACACGGGAACATCTGAATACTATGTGGAGTGGAGGTCGAAACCGACTCACGCTTGTTTATTATGTATTTTTCACTGAAAGGTGTGGAGAGGTATGACAAACTCATTAGGGCTGCAGTTCTACATGGAATAAGGCTAGGGGAAAACAATTTGGGACGTGTTTGATTACTGAGATCCTCAATTAACGTTGCCAAGCCAAAAAAGGTTGATGGACTCTATATGTCACCTAAAACGTCGAGGGGGGGGGGGGGGAGTAAAGTGATACGATCTTTAAAGCCGATTACAACTAGCCTGGGGAGGGCAGGAGATTAGCAATCCATGAGCCTTAACACAAAAACAAATCTATAAAAAAGTTGAAACTTCTTGTTAGTAGCTACAAGGTGTTGAAAAGGCGGATGGAGGCTTTCTTTGATTCGCGGTTCTAATTTGATTTTGATTTAGTTTGCAAAACTTGTCCTTTTTATACACATCATTCAGTGTATTATTTATAATTTTTTTGAGGCTTTACAGGATTTTTTTCAAAGATCCCAAAAAATTTAATTATTTTTTATCCTTTTTTGTTTCTTTTTAAAAAACTTTAATTTCTTCAATTACAACTAAAATCAAATCAAAACTCTAAACCAAAGAGAGCCGGAGTTTAATTAGTCCGTAGCCAGCAAAAACAAGACTCGCCCAGAAGATTGATCTCCAGGCTCCGGCTACCAATATTTACCCAAATGTGGAGCGTACAATATTAAAGGAAATCAAGAACGTTACCAAATTGACGCACTGCTGAAGTCTAAGAAGTGGCAGCTACACGATCTTCGACAGCGACAAAAACGGGTAAACTACGAATTGAAACAACTAAAAAAAAACATGCATTAATGTCCAGCGTGACCAAGATCTGAAACTATTTCTCTCTGTGTTTTTTTTTGTGCTTGTGAAGCAAGAGCGTGGTTGGTAGAGAGGAGCAGGCAGGAAGGTGAGAGGAAACCTCGCAATGGAAGAAGAATCTGGTGGCGATAGAAACGAGCACGTGGGAAATACCAGCGACGGAACAAACATGTAGGAAGCGGTGAAGTGGGAATCAACAAATCAGCGTGGAGTGGGAGAGGGAAATCGCTACGAAAATTTTGAATCAAAATTTTAATTCTAATGCTATCAAAAATCACGGAAATTGATTAATGCCTAATAATCTCTAATCACTAATCCTTCGCCTAGTAGTGATTGTCAATTAGTTTTGATTAATTCTAATTTGCTTTGATTAATCCGAGAATTAATCCAATTTACTATTCCCTGACTCACCAATCAATCATTTTTTTAATCTTAAAAAATTAAAATGGTTAATTATTATTATTATATTCAATACTAAAATTTAATCATAAAAATTAAAAAACTTATCAAAGTACTCCATATTTAAGATTTTCAATTTTTTTAGCAGCACTATGATTTTCAAGTTTTTTTTGCAATGTTTATATATCTTAAAAAACTTTTTATCGACGGCAATGAAGACAACAATCTACAGACGCGATGACATAGATGGGTAAAATCCTTTCGAGATGGAAGTTTTGGGTTTAGTACACCCGTGGTGGAAGAAATTTTCTCCTTATATTTTATAATTTTTTCAATTTTCTTAAGAATTTTTAAATTATGTCAGATTGTCTACTATTTTTATCCAACTAAATCACATTCTAGCAATTTCATACTTTATAACATTTTCACTAATTCTCTAAAATAATATTTCAATTTTCTATTGAATTCATATATTTAGCAATTTTTAAAATTTAATCTTCTACCAAAATATTTCATTTTTCACCAATTTATAATTTTGTTTGCTTTAATACTATTTTTTAAACCAACTATATTAGATTTAACAAGTTTTTAGTAATTTTTCGTCATCCAGTCATCTTGCTCAATTTTCTAGGATAGATTACAATTTTAAGGAAACGCTTAGTGTCGGTCGTCCAATCAGAACCGAACGCTAGGCCCATAAACCAACACTTCAACATGGTGATTTTCCTCCACGGCTCCACCCGCTTATTCTCTACTATATAGTTCCTTTCGTTTGCTTGTTTCGCCTCATGGTGTGTTTCCTGCCGTCTTTCCATCATGTGTACCCCTTGTTTGCCTACGAAATTTGCATTTACTTCAACCTCTCCTGCCCGTTCACTGGGTCCTCGTCCTCCTCCCTTGGGAGATGGATCTCCATTGCCCCGGGTACGCGATCCAGGGCCAATGTTGGGCCAACGCCAGTGACAACCCGAACCACAGTAGTGCCGCAAAGCAAGGCGCAACACCATTCTGTGTTGAGCGTTGGAGGGGCAGGGGCAGGGGCAAGGGAGGTTGCTACGTGAATCGAGGCCAGAAAGAGACCCAGTGGTAGCCCTACAACTACAGCGTCATTGGGGCGGATGCGTTCCTCGCGGCGGGTGGAACTCAAAGCACCACCACGAAGGCTGATGGGGAAGAGAATGGAGGGCAATGACGGCGAGGGTGCGAAGGGCTCCTGACGATGAGTTGGAGCCAATGGTGATTGCGTCTCATCGGATCTGGGAGGAAATGATCGGATTTGGGAGGAGATGGGGAAAGAGGCTAGATGTTGAAGAAGGTCATTTTTGAATTGGAACATAACATTGGTATGTTCAAAACATGGGTTTTGCCATGGTAAAACATGGGGTTTGCATGCTGCAATATTGTGTTCTACCAACCGAAACTTTTGTTTCATCTTACTAAAACATTTTGTTTACTCTCGTGCAACATTTTTTTTAATATGCTGAAACATTTTTGTAGATTTGCCTTGTTGCAATATTCATTGCTACCTGCTAAAATATTCGAGTTTACCAGTTGCAACGTTCAGTTCTACGTACAGAAACATTTGAGTTTACTTGCTGTAAAATTTCGGTTCTGTGCGCCGAAACATTTCGGTTTGCCGATTGCAACATTCACATCTACGAGCTAAAACACTTGGGTTTGCCAGTTGCAACATTTGGTTCTGTCTTATTGAAACAATTGGACTTGCCTATTCCAAAATGTAATTATGTCCGCTGAAACATTTTGGATTGCCTGTTGGCAATATTCGATTCTGGCCCTGAAACATTTGGGTTTGCTTGTTGAAACATTTGGTTTTGTTCACTACAAGATTTTTTTTAACTTGATGTAACATCGTTCGGTTTGGCGTAACATTTTGGTTCAACGGTGCTATAACATTTCGATCAAACCACTTACAAAATTTTTGAACTAACTATAACAACTATTCTAAATTTTTGATTGGAGCTCGATCCTTAGTCCATCCCCAAATTTAGGCCCAGTTCTTTTCAGCTTAACGGCTTAGCAGCTTAACGACTTATCTACGTTATAAAAACACATATGCTTTGAGTTTTTTTAGTCATTTTTTCACTGTTTTGTAGATGGGTTTTAACGCTTTAAAAAGTAAGTCAAACGAAATGTATCTGAATCTCGAGACTATATTGAGAAGCTCTCGAAGTTCAGTCATTTCAGCAGTTCAGCCGTTCAGATCAGTTCAAAAAAACAGGGCCTTAATCTAAGTTATAGAGAACAATAATTGCATGACCCATACCAAAATGATCACGTGCTCCTCTGAAACCTACTACCAATGTAGTGCAAGATTCATCGAGCCAAACTGGCTTAGCCAGAAAACTGAACGGTAATTGTTTTAGCTCGCAAACGATGGTTAATCATGATTAACTGGAGAGTTTGGTCAAGTTAGGAATCCAATCCAGAGTATGTACAATGGTTGAGATATCAATTATTTTTAATTATTGTCATGTCACTCAGAGACAATAATAGAGATAACATATACAATAGTAGAAATGACCGCATGTTTTTATAACTAATTTGCTCTCACATAGTTTTTTTTTAATTCTCGTGTAGAGACAGCTCTTACTTAAAAGACGGCTCAAATATATATGCACACTCTATCTTCTCCACATTATTAATTAGCTGACATGACACTGTTTATAAATGGCTTACAGACTTAGGGGGTGGAAAGTGGAAACGAGGTGAGTCTGGATCGGTTGAGCTCAGTCAAAAACGAGTCGAGCCAAATGGCGAGCCCCAAAAGCGGTCTTAGTGCCTGTTCGAGCTGAGCTAAGCCGAGCCACAAGTCAGAAGCGTTTTCATATTCAAAATTTATCACCGAGTCGAGCCAGACTAGGTTTGGTTAGAAACGAGCCGAGCCTAGCTTGGCTCACAATTTTAATGAGTTCTAAAAGTAGGCTTGACTTAGGTTCGATAGCATCTCTGAGCCGAGCCGAGTCTGAGCCGAACCACGAGCTACTTTTTCACTGAGGTGAACTGCTGTGAATGCTTTGGGATCGACGAACTACACGCACTCTTTCGCTGGCTCCCGTGGAGATGTTACTTGTGTTGTGCCACATGTTTTCACGCAAAGATTAGCATGGGAAGTCGTAAACAACCTCCTCTTTTATTACACAGAAACAAACACACGGGCGACGCCGCTGAGTGCTGACTGATGAGTTGGGCGGCGGCTAGACGATGTTGTCCATCTCCGATCCTCCTCTCACCAATCGCACGCCCAAACCGACGGCCAAGATCGCATCCTCCGAGAAACGAACGGCCGATCTCCTCGGTCTATGAACCAACGCCCCCTGTTTTATTTTAACGCGCCTGGAGTCAGTCGCGACCTACTTCCCTCCCTTCCTCTCCGGCGGTCCGGCCTCCCCTTCCCCCCTTCGCGTCTCGGGACTCGGGGTTGGCGAGAGCAGAGAAGCGGCGGAGCCGACCGTTGCGCCGCCACCCCGCCATGGTGTCGCTCGCCTTCCTCAGCGCCAGGCCCAGTGGCCTCTCTCTCCGCGCGGGGCTCCGTCTCCCCCTCCCGCGCCCGAGAGCCGCCCGTGCCTCCCTCTCCCCTGACTCCAAGCCTTCCGCCCTCCAATCCCCACTCCTCGCGTCAAGAACCCCCACCTCGCACGACGCCGTCCTGGGATACGGATTCCTGAAACGGAGGGCTAGTGCTAGTGGCGGTGTATCTTGCGCCGCGCAGGCGGCGGCGTCGGCGGCGCCGCAGCCGCCGGCGCAGCCCGAGCGCAAGAAGTTCCTCGGCGTGGACGTGCAGACGCTGAAGAAGATCGTGCCGCTGGGCTTGATGTTCTTCTGCATCCTGTTCAACTACACGATCCTGAGGGACACCAAGGACGTGCTGGTGGTGACGGCCAAGGGGAGCAGCGCAGAGATCATCCCCTTCCTCAAGACGTGGGTGAACCTGCCCATGGCCATCGGCTTCATGCTGCTCTACACCAAGCTCTCCAACGTGCTCTCCCGGGAGGCGCTCTTCTACACCGTCATCTTCCCCTTCATCGCCTTCTTCGGCGCATTCGCCTTCGTACTCTACCCTCTCAGGAATGTGATCCATCCTACTGCGCTCGCCGACAAGCTTCTTTCGGCGCTCGGCCCGAGTTTTCTTGGCCCCGTCGCTATCCTGAGGATTTGGAGCTTCTGCTTGTTCTATGTCATGGCCGAGCTTTGGGGCAGCGTCGTCATCTCGGTCCTCTTCTGGGGCTTCGCTAACCAGGTCAGTCGTAGGCTTGGATCTTTCGGTCAATTTTGGCATGATACAGATGTCAATCCCTTTGTCAGTTTCCAGTCAAAATTCAATTTTATTTTGACCATATCTAGCTAAAGTTTTCACCGAATGGCTGCTTATTGAGAACAAAACATAGAAGGGGCAAAATTTGTTCTTTCTGTCAGAATGGTATAATTGATGGCCGATCTTGTGATAATGGGTAGGTTAATGAAAAGTGTACTTGATTAGCTCTTGGTAGGCCCTGCATTGTAGCATTGCGCATTGTATTGCGGAACCTGTTGGCTAAGCTCTGGGTGCATGTTGCTTTCTGCTTAAATACACTTGTCTGCATGATTGCTAGCTTTCCATAGTATGATATCCTGAGTTATATTTGAGTTGTTTTCAGTTGTTAATTTGTTGTGAATGTCATTCTGTTTAACCACTTGTCCGGATATGGTTCACAGTTTTTGACCGTTTTTAAAAGATAATTTCGATTGATGCTATCTTTTGAAAATTTTTCCCTTAATCATGGCTACTTTTCTTCCCATAAAGTAAGACCTGATTGTTTGTATTAAATACATTCACACATATTATTTTGTGCAATTCTTTTCGAGAGACAATCAGGATCCTTACTGAAATTTCATATAAAGAGAAAGGGTGTAAAGGAGAAGAAATCAAGGAATGGAAAAAACGAAATTTAATATAAGCATAAACTTCAAGTTCATGGGCCAAGACACTTAATCATGAGTTTTTGGTTTGTAATTAGTCGAGACCATCTACTGGAGGAAATTCCAATATTTGAGAAGCATAACTATTTTAAGTTCCCTGTTACACTTGAATGAAGTCAAATGAAGAGATTGAATCAACTTTCTCGAAAAAAGAAGAAGAAAAGGAAACATCATTTGTGCTGTTTCCATAGTGCTCTGCACCTGCACACTGCGCATAACAAGCTCTTTGAAGTTCATGTTGATCTTTGTAAAATCACCTAAGACCAGTGCCTATGAGGCTAGCGCAGAGATAAACATACAGGCCTTGTTTGTTTCAGATTAAATTAAATTAAATTAAAATTCGTTATTTTTGTATAAGCCAAATGATGTAATGTTTTGTAGTCATTCTTGTGGGGTTTTAAATAGTACTTCTTAAAGTTTGTAAAATTTTTTCATAATTTTTTGAACTCATTAAAACGTATTTTGAAGGGGTCACAAATTTGCTACAGTAATACATAACTCTACATTAATCTGAAACAAACAAGGCCACAGTGTGAAGTTTTTGGTGAAATGACCTTACTTTGGAATGCTAGAAACATGCGTTTTAAATATGTCAGAATCCAGGCATTGGGCACTCACAGTTGTTAAGGCACATGCATTAGCTATCTTCACACTCCCACCTTAAGTTTATTAAAATTTCCTATTGAATGGGGATATTACAGATCTGGTTCATGGGGGTAGAAGTATAGTTCTCCTGTTCTCCAGCTAGAATCTATTGGTTTATTTGTTTCTTGACAAACTTTTACGAGTCCATAGAGTGGTTCCTATGTGCATTTAACTATGACAAAACCGTAATAGTGTAGCCAGATGTTCCACAGAATGAGGAGCATGTGGATTGGTTACTGTTGTCACAGGATAGGGGCTGGGCTATTAGTTCCATGTCGTAGAGTTGATTGCTGCTGTGCTGTTATTGATCAAGGCCAAGGTCTTGCTAGAGGGAAGCAACGTGGGGAGCATCTGAAGGCAAGTTCACAGCAGTCATGACCAGTACGAAAATGTGCCTAATGTTGATCTTGGTGTTATTTCCGTTCATGGGAGGGCAACCAACTGAACAAGCATACCTTAAAGGGGGGTTCTTTTGTTTATGAACTTCTTTGATTCGCAATTTTAGTTTAGTTTTGGTTGTAGTTGGGAAAGTTGATGACCTTTAAAGAGGTGTGAAAGGTTAAACAAATTATTAAAAATATTTTTCAGATCTTTGAGAAAACCCTACAAAGTCCTGAAAAAATAATTCCAGAATGTTACACTGAATGGTCCGTATAAAAATAACAAAATTTTCGAAAACAATGAATCAAAGAGGGCCTATATCATCAAAGTGGCTGGCATTTGAGTTAAAATATTTATTTCATATTTTCTGAACATCTCTTCAATCAGTGATTATTATGCACCAACTAATTTGGTCAATATATTTTTCAGATCACCACAGTTGACGAAGCAAAGGAATTCTACCCTTTATTTGGCCTTGGCGCTAATATTGCCCTCATCTTTTCTGGGCGTACCGTAAAGTATTTCTCAAATTTGCGCAAGACATTGGGTCCAGGAATTGATGGTTGGGAGGTGTCTTTGAAAGGAATGATGAGCATCGTTGTGCTACTTGGATTTGTCATAACTTCCATCTATTGGGGAGTCAACAAGTTTGTTTTAAATGATCCTTCTCTTCCAAAATCTGATCGCAAGAAGAAAAAGGTCAGTGGAATGATTGAATGTGCATCCTTTTTTACTACTATTTTAGATGATGACATAATATCTTTTTTCTCACAGGACAAGCCTAAGCTTGGCATGAAAGAGAGTATGAAAGTTCTGCTCTCCTCAAGATACGTTAGGGACCTTGCTACCTTAGTGGTTGCGTATGGTATTAGCATCAATCTTGTGGAAGTCACATGGAAATCAAAGCTAAAAGCACAGGTAGTCTTTCTCAGCTTTTATTTTTCTTTTACAATCTGCTCCTACAGCATTTTCAATTTAGTTAATGTGTTTGTAATCATCTTGGCAGTTCCCAAGTCCAAATGAATATTCATCTTTCATGGGTGATTTCTCAACTGCTACTGGGATAGCAACTTTCACAATGATGCTGTTAGGCCGGATTATACTCCGTAAATTTGGCTGGGGAGTAGCCGCAATGATCACCCCCACTGTTCTGTTGCTGACTGGTGTTGGTTTCTTCTCTCTAATTCTGTTTGGACAGCCACTGACTCCTATGCTTGCCACGATGGGTATGACCCCTCTTCTTGCAGCCGTTTATGTGGGTGCAATGCAGAACATATTTAGCAAGAGTGCAAAGTACAGCTTATTTGATCCATGCAAGGAAATGGCCTACATTCCTTTGGATGAAGATATGAAGGTTCGTTCATCCCCATGGATTGCATTTTTATTAATGTGAATCCCTTAGAGTACATTTTAGATTTTTTTTGTATTCATTTGCCGATGTTCTGTTCTCTCATGAATGATTCTTTATGTTGGGTTAACTGTTTTGTTTCTTTGCTGCTGTTACTATCAGTGTATTTGCTCTAAAAGTGCATGTTCCTGACATGTTGAAATTAGTACGGCAGTTTGACAGTTCGTCAAATTTTCTCAAGATGCTTATGCTCAGATATATACCCTTGTAAAGCACATTAATTCTCATAGAATATCTTCTTTTGGCACTACTGTTGCAAACCTGTTTTTCCTGCTAGCATTTGTTGCCTTATTTACTTGTTTTAGTTACTTCTGCAAGTGCAATTCTCTTGATATGAACTGTATTAAATTAAAACCAGAAATCTTTCCATGAAGTTTAGTTTAGCGAATATCATGCCATTTTATCTTACTCCTAATGTTTCTCTTTTGCTGCTTGGGCTAGGGTCATATTTGGGTAGATTGACGATTCTTCACAACTCACTGTCTGTAGTCTGCACCATTCCTATGCTGTGCGTTTGTGCATGCTAACTATAGCTGCTTTGTTTGCAGGTGAAGGGAAAGGCAGCCATTGATGTTGTCTGCAACCCATTAGGGAAGTCTGGTGGTGCACTGATCCAACAGTTCATGATTCTAGCGTTTGGCTCTTTGGCAAATTCGACTCCCTATCTTGGAGGCATACTGTTGGTTATCGTTCTTGCATGGCTAGGCGCAGCAAATTCATTGGACAAGCAATTCTCAAGCTTGGCCATGGAAGATCTTAAAAAGGAGAAATCTGCGAAAGAGAAGGTGGATCCTCTGCTCAAGGCACCAGAGGAGGCTACTGATGTATTGGTGGAGCACACAAATGGCACTCTTGCGAGTGAAACGGTTGGAACTGAGAGCTCACCATCGAACTCATCTCCAATTGATTAGATTCATCTTTTTCTTTAAAGTCATAGGTAGGAGAGTGATTACGGTGAGCAGCAATAATGGAAACGAATTGATTCGTAGTTTCTTCTATGTTTGTACCCGTGAGCAGCATCAAGCTGGTCTTTAGTTCTGTCTGTAACGTAAGCAAATTTTGACAACCGGCACTCAACGCCGTTGTGGAAATTCAACCGTTGTGGCAAAAGTTTCAATGTGCGTGGGCGCATGTTTTGAATTGAACATTGTGAGATGTTAGATGCTCGGTTTTCTCCACACTAAAATCAATCGAGATTATCTGACGGACGGACAGAGGCAAATCTTACGGTGGCTTTGTTTGGAACTGTTTCTCCTATTCCAACAGAAATTTAACTGTTTCTTAAGGAAGTGTGTTGTGGAACCGAATTCGAATTTGTACACTACAAACAAGCCTTGAAAGCAGTATAATCTCAACTTATGACCCCCTGTTCCTTGCTGCCAGCGCACAGCAGGCGATCAGGGGATCGATTTTGTGCTTGCCGGTGCAAAGCACGAATCACATCGTCTGATCTCACCTCTCCCTGCGGTCTGACCATGACATGAGAAGCATTCGGTCCAGAACAGCGACGGCTGGCCGGGAGCCGAGAGGGCGAATTGGCAGGCGCATGTGAGGCCGTCTTTTCCTTGCCACTACGGTGTCAGCTCGTAGGGCTCAAGTGGGGTGTTGAGTGAATATTTTAAATATTGTGTGATGAAGTGATTTTCCAATTGAACTAATGATTTTTGGTGAGTTTTGGATATATATGATTGATTTTGTAGGAAAGAAGAAATGAGAAAGAAAAAAAAGGAAAAGAAACGTGCATGTGCTGTGCATGTGTGTACTGTGCTGTGTATGCATGCGTGATGCATGCACATGCAGCGTGCTGCATGTGAGGGCGCGGCCCAGCGTGGGCACAGGCGGCGTGGGCTGGAGCTAGCGCACGGCTGGCCCAGGTGGGGCGCAACAGGCCCAGGCGGGAGCACAGTAGCAGGCCGAGTTGAAGAGGAAGAATTCGAGCCCGAGTTGGATTCGTGATTTTACACTATAAACGGAGGCGAGAGGCTCGGGATTAACGAGTTTTAGGGTTTCCACGTGTTAATAACGGCTACGAAAATTAGGAAAATTTCAGAGGTGATTAGAGAAGATTAGAGAGAGATTAGAAGAGGTTTTTGCAGGGAAGAGATGCAGATGAGCGAGGGGTTGTGTTAGGCTTGCAGAAACTGTAGCAGGACAGTAGGCGTCGTGTGAGGCGTAGCCAGGAGCTGTTGCAGAGTAAGGTAACTCAGACTAGAGCAGGTCATCTGTACTTCTTTGTAAAAGGATTTGATTGGAGAGGAGCGTCCGGAATCATTGCCCGTAGACGCGTGGCGGTCTTAATGCGCTACTAAACGCGTGTGCGTCTCTGGTAATATTTTTCTAATCTTGCTTGTGCTTGATCTATATCAATCGATTGCTTCCGCTTAGTTAGGGGTATTTAACGCCTACGATCCTACATGGGGATGGTGCTACCGCATCGGACGGGCAAATTTCCCGCGGGAGCAATCAGAATGCCCGTAGCTACTAGCGAGCACCAGCCATCCGTCTGAAAGTTGACCGCAGCGTTTGCCGTACGAGTTGATTGATGTGTTACCGAATCGGCTGCCTCCCAACTCCCAGCCCCTCAAAGATTGAGCGAGATCTTCTTCAGGCTTGTCACCTGCGCGGCCGACGCTTCAGGGGGCAAACAGAGCAGCGCATGCTTCTGCTCGCTCGATCTCTCGTAAAGCATTTTGCTTAATCTTGTTGTTATTACGCTCCGTGTGTCGGTCTTCGCACGAGCGCGTTTGGTTTGTCATTTGGTCTAATCCATTAAGCTCACGACTTGGGACCCGGCCTGCTTTATGCAAAGGCTTAAAAGATGGGGACGGGCCACCTGAATTCTGGTCCTAAAACCCAACGTCATCTTCCGCTCTCGTATGCTCAACTGTTCTACCTATGCCCTGCTCGTTTGCAGCTTGCAGGCTGCAGGTGCAGGCGCAGATATGGAAGCATCCGAGTGACCCAGCTTCTCCCTGTTATCCTTCAGTAATCTGTTTCGGGCGCAAGATTCGGCGAAAGCAGCTAGGCGGCCACGGCAACGAATTAGCCCCCCAAAACAGCCCCCCTCTGACTTGACAATAACGTTGTGTCATGAGAGAATAATAGTGCGTTAATCCTTTAGTGGTAAGGAGCTCCAAATTTGTTTCGATGAACACTCCTCCACAGCTGCAAAACGCCGCATAATACCTACCTATACAAAACTAAATTGTTTATATTTTAAATAAAGATAAGTTTATAAATAGATAAGTCAAATAAACTGTATAGAACTAGTTCTTGTTAAGGGTTTGATTAGTCTGGTTAGTCAACCTTAACCTTGTCAAGTTAGATTAATATAACATTTATGTTTGGCATTTAACCCAATTAATCTAAAAAACTATTTGGTTGGTTTAACAGGGTTAGCTTGCTGACTTTTTTGTTACTACTCCCTCCAGTTCTATAATACTTTTCATTTTAGGTTTGTCCTAAGTGAAAGTTTTAAAACTTTATCTATAAAAATCTTTAACTATTTGAATCGTATACATAAAAGCCGTACATATAAATTCGTCTTGAAAAATACATTAATAATACCATATTTTCATGTATTTTGTAGATATATTTTATTAGTAATTAATGGTTATAGTTGAATTTCGAAAACCGTGTCAGTGCTTAAAACGACAAGTATTATGAAAGTGGGGTGAGTGCTATTTTGTTAACAGGCATTGTACAGGCCGAAGAGATAATACAAAACAAAGAAGTGAGCAATAGCTAAAGGGGTCTAGTGATAAGTAATTTTTGGCACTAAATTGTTAGATTTGAGTTTTTACGGTATGTTAAAAGTAGTTTAAACTTATTCATTCAGTCAGTTTATCCATTCGGTTCCACACAAAACTAACTTCAGCTCAACTAATTTATTTGTTCAGCTCATCCATTCCAAACATGCAATTAGATTGGCAAACTTCCTAGGTTAGCGATTAAACCTAAACTAAACCAAACACAGGATAAGCCAAGGTGGTGGGGCAAAAGAGTGCCTGAGCACAAGAATAAGTGCATAACAGCAAGCTGCGTTGGATTAAATTATGAACAATGGATAGTAGTAGCACCACTGCAACGAGAGAGGGCGTATGCACAAGCCACCACACCATCACTCCTTATCTGTAGAAAACATCCACTCCCGATCACTTGTCCCCATCAGCGGAGCGATTATGCAGGATCATGTCGCATTATGCGACGGTCCCACCGCCCCGGAAAAGAGAGGCACCACCTCACATCGTGGGGGCACCGCCACGCCCACGTCGGACCACCGCGCGCGGCAGCGAACGATCGTCTCGTCCCCCACGCAGCCTTGCATTTTTGCGCGCACACAAGCGCAACCTGCCGGGCACACGCGACACAGACGGCGGCTGGATCACTGGTTCGTCGTCGCCGGCGACGGCGCCGGCCAGAGCCGGGAGAAGGTGGAGGAGACGGCGATGCCGGCCATGTTGAGGCCCTTGGTGCCCCAGTCCGGCACCGGCACCCACCGCCACTCGGCGCGCGCGCGGTCGAACGAGAGCCAGACGAGGTCCCACGCGCCCCTGCAGTTGGAGATGAGCACCAGCCGGACCACCCCCTCCCTCTCGGCGAGCAGCCCGGTCATGACGGCGTACGGCTTCCTGAACCCCTCCACCAGGCCGCCCGGCACGGAGGACAGCAGCTGCCAGTCGCCGCCGACGGTCGGACCGAACCCGTACAGCTCCACGCCGGCCACCACCTTCGCCCGTGCCCGCCCCGGCTCGTCCACCGCCGCCGACCGCACCACCACCGCGCTCCCGTCGCCGTACACGTGCAGCCGGTCACCGCCGTTCGGGTTGTGCGGGAACCGCGGCCGGAAGAAGACCGGCCGGTCCGCCCCCGCTCCGGAGTACACCATCACGCAGTCCGGCCCGGCGTGCGCCGCGCACAGGTACGTGCCGTCCGGACCGGCCGGTAAGGACGACGCCCCCTCCTCGGCCTGCACAGCCTCGGATGACCGCCACGTGTCCGTCTCAGACTGGTACTCCAACAGAAACGGCGTGTTGTTCACCAGCTCAGCGAACAGAAACCTTGAAGAGAAAACAATTAAACAGGGAGTGTTAAAAATGAAATTAACATCAGATTGGATTTTTTAACTTTAGTAAAGCGAATGAGGGGTAAAAAACGCAAGGTTAGTGGTACTGTTCGGGAGATTTCGAGAATCCTCCTAGAGAAAAGGACGGGTACCTAAACCGATTTGATCCGGGCGGATCGGCGACGAGCTTGAGGCCGAAGCGGCGCCAGGAGGAGGTGCCGCGGGGGCCGAGCGGTGACGGCGGGAGGCGGCGGGCGGCGCGGGCGGAGAGGTCGACCACGACAAGCTCCCGGCGGCCGTTGGCGGCGAAGAGGAAGGAGCTACCGGAGGCGGCGAGGAAGTAGAGGTCCTCGCCGGGGGGCACCGCGGGGGAGATGATGGCTGCGACGGGGATGCGGAACCAGCGGCCGGAGGGCCCGTGGAAGCCCCGGAGCGCGGCGTCCCGGGGCGGGAGCTTCTTGAAGAGGAGGAGCCACGCCGCGGCTGGGCCGGGGCCGGACGAGGCGGAGGAGAGGTGGTACAGGCGGCGGAAGTCCGGGGAGGCGATCAGGTGGGAGAGCGGGCGCGCCACGGAGCGGACGCGGAGGAGCTCCGGGAGCGCGAGGCGGAGGAGGATGTCGTGAAGGAGCTCCGATGGGAGGAGCAGCAGGGGCCCGAGAGCGGTGGTGGTGGTGCTCGCCGGAGAGGGGTGGTGGTCGCCGGCGGTGTGGTGGTCGGACATGGGAGGGGTTAGGTGAGGTTTAATTTCTCGGGGTTGTTTGGAGGACAAGTTTAAGGGTTTTTTGCGGAGGGTGCTCTTATACAGGGTGTGAGACGGTTTTTGGTTGTTGACCTGCTAAGTTAAATCTGCATTTCATAGGTTTTAAAATTTTTCCCCTCGATTTCTTTTCTTTTTTTGGTTGGCCTGAAAAGGATGTGTTTGTAGGTCTGAATGTCTGATCACTTTGTTGTAGCGTGTGGGAAAAAAAAATTGTGCTTTCTACTTAGTGGGCGGTGCTAAAATGATCCTACTAAAACGGTACATCATGATGTATGCTAGAAGCTAATTGAGTTGTCAAAAAATTTGATCGTTAATTATAAAAATGGTCAATAAATTCTATAAGAGTGGCCTACGTAGATCCTTGTATACAGTATGAAATGTTTTTTCAACTAAAACGAGTTTAGAATACATACTTAAACATCGTCACCTAAATATAGCTTGAAAAGTACAAATAATAGCAACTTGTACCCGATATCGCTTTCTTTCTAACCACAATATAAATTACTATGTTTGGCATGTTTCCTAATTGCCTACCTTCTAGTAATATAGCTAATTGCATCATTTTCTAAACTTAACGATTGCTCTTAGAATTTCAAAATGTATGACTTATTCTTCAAGCAAAGGTTGTAATCTCATGGGTTTCTAAAATCTCAACGAATAAGAGAGAAGGCTAACAAAATTTCTAAGGACTAAGCCCCACATGTGACATGGCCACGCCCACGCATGGCCAATCAAAATGACCTCCAGATACGTCATAAAGCTGATTGCTGAGTTTAATATACATGAGCGGTTGTACAAAACCAACGTAGGCCACTATAGGAAACCGTCGACTCGACGGCCGGCCATCCAGAAACGACCATCATGACATCAGAGTCAAGAGAAATAACCTTTCTTGGCGGCACAAGAAAAACTCTCTCGATGATCCAACACCTGACAATCCAACACCTAGCATGTGAGATTTTGGGCGAGAGCGGCCATATATAGGTTAATGGCTCTCTCTCAACCACTAGTAAGCCGTCGAAAGAGATAGTCTGTGGGCTAGACCACCACAGGTGAACGTGCACGCCTTGCTCTACCTCCTTTAATCAGTGTGATCTTTTGATTTGTTGTCAACCAGTAGAGGTGTGGAAACTTTTTATCTAGTGATAAGTTCTCTTGATGGATCGCCACCGTTGAGAGAGGTTTTATTGAGGCAACGCATGCCCGGCCCGATCCAATTCGATGCAGCCTAGACGTCTTGCTTATTCAACGGCCCTCCGCATAGATGATGGTAACAAGTCATCACCTCGCTGTTGAAACTGTGGCAGGTGTTGAGCGCTTTCTAGACGATTGGTTTTAGTTAGGTCGTTGAGACTCTCGAATGTCGCATGTAGGTCGTCGAGAGAGTTTCTTGTTTCAACGGTCTTTATGTGATCGTAGAGAAACTTTATGGCTATCGACACTTGAGTCATTTTTTATAGTGGTGGACATTTGTAGGCCATTTTTTGTTCTCTTTTTCCAAGTTAGAACCGCACTGTGCCTACTTCAAATTCAAGATGTTTCTATCTAGAGTGGAGTGGTACTTTGGTGAAGAGCCATCACAAAGTATTATCACAGGAAATATATATCTCGCGAGGCGTGACACGTTTGCATTGTACTAGCTCGTGACCCATTTATTTTAATTTATTTTTAGAGGACTTTATATCATCGTGGACATCAAGACAATCCTTTCAATAATATACTATCCATTCAAATCAGCTCCACACATAAACAAGGAAGTTATATTCAATCTTTTCTTGTATTTTTAATCATGAGTTGAGTCCGGCATTGTGGAGTAAGGAGTGAAGACTTTGGTACTCGGAAGGAAGCAAGAAACACCAAGCAAGCGTCGCTAGCAGGATCTCCATATTTCGTTCTCTATATATTTTATTTGGATCACTATTTATTCTCTATATCTTTATCCTCTTCTGTGGAGTCTCTATTCTCGAAAAGATATAAAGATCGTACGGAGAGTTTAAATATAGAAACACTCAATACAGACATAGAAATTCTCTTAGATGGTGTATAAAGACTGAGATTAGCTGCAATAGTGTAGAGAATGTGCTAGATACGCTCCTCTGTCCGCAAACTTCGGTTGCAGTATGATCCGCCCGGTCCAGGTTTAAAACTTGAACCCAGTAATCACTACTAATCATATAAATTTGCTAGACAATAAAATTAAAATCTTTAACCTTACCTCGCAAGATACTATTATACTACATATAGTTTTTATTACTTCTAATGAGATGAGATGACATATTCCAATAGTCAAACCTTGCATTGGTTACCATGAAATGTAAGAAACGGGCTGTATTTGTGGATATATTGAGTATATCCATATCTGTTTTAGTTTTCGTGTTCTTCATACTCTTATCCAGAGACGTTGACCAGCATCGCTAGCTTGCATACTCAATTATTTGGAATTATAGGGGCCAATAATTCACAGCGCATTAATTTTAGCTCCCTCGAGGCTTCGACCCCAGCTCTACGGTGACGCAAGGCTATTTGGAAGTCTTAAGGCATCAATTTTTTTTTTGACCAATTAAGGCATCATTTCATTTCTGATCCTAATTATGTACATGTCCCTTTAGCTGATGACGGGAACACTTAACTGCCTCCTAAAACGAACACGAACCAACAACTAAAAGGAGAATATAAAGAATATGGTCGCGCTCAATAAATGGAATTTTGTTTCATGTAGCATGGACAGAATAATTAAGGTTTGCGGAAACTATATATGTAGGCATGTAGGTTTTGTTCCCCCTTTTGAAAAAAAAAAACTGAGCCATGAGTCAGCTGATGATATTGAGGTCGGCATGATTTTTGCTGCCCTGATTGCACGGTTGTGATACGTAGACTAATTTAACAGCTGTTAATCAACATAAGCGAGCCAAAGATTATGGTCAAAGGTTTGGTCTCTCCCCTCTTTTTTTGTTTTCTCAAAAAGATGCTTTCGTGAATGGGAAGAACTCATGCATCCCTTGTGTAGTTGTGTCTCGTGAGGAAGCTCTGAATCTGATATGTGGAGCAGGACGAGCCTAACGCAGGTGCAAGTGCAACCTGCGTTCAATCACAGATTTGAATTGCTTGGTATGGTTACTTATCAGTTGTCAATTTATCACTGCATGATGATCTACGTCGAATTCACCGCACTTCTTAAAAGTTCTCACAATCACACTGGGTTACGGGAGAGGCTACTTGTAGCGTTCACATAATCCCGATGATGAATTGTCGTATTGCCGCCCATCCTCCCCTCGATGAAATTCCTCCATTGGCGGAGCATAGCCTTGGTCCTGTGGTAAAAAAAAAAAAAACATGTCGCTGAGGATCTGGTACGCATTTTGTTTGTGGACATGATCGAGAGATCAGGAGAATTTGATATAACATGTTTCTGCTTGGTCATGTGCTTCCTCAATCGTCGTTGCAAAATTTTGAAAACAGAGGCAAAAATATTGCCTTGATCTATTTAAAAGGTCTGTATATCTACAAGTTCGAAACCAAAACCGAAGAAACACCCCAGCCTGATCTACTACGAAGCAAGCTAACTCATGTCTTTGTGAAAAGATGAACCGGTGTGTGCTTCCACCGTCTTACTAAAATAGATTTACAATAGAAATTTACACAATTGAGATGGCTACGGCCGTCGCAGAAACATCCGATGCTAATCTCACGTTGAGTTTGTTCCTAAACTTAGAGGAGCCTTGACCCCGTGGTGCGTCGATGCACCATTGCCTCGCTTGAGGGAAGGTACCTCCATTGACGTTAGGTGGGAGCTGTGAAGGAGTGGGCTTGCTCTAGTCTTACAAGTGGCGATTTGCCTCAAGGGTGACATGCTGAAGGATTCCCCGGGGGGTTGGACTTGCCTTGCTTTCCATGTTGTCGTAGACAAAAGTGTACTCCCCCTAAAACACATATGTCGGGGATTAGATCACGGCCCATAGCCATGGCCCACTCCCTGACGGCCCAATCGAACAGCCTACTAGGGCCCAGCTCCCTGGAAGGTTCTATCAGGCCCATGTGCATCCTGCCGAACAACCTCTTGGTCGGCACGGTGCGTAACGGCCTAGGATTCGTGTTTGAGTCTTACTCGAACAAGAGTTCTGCGCGGCTACGTGAAGACCCGGACGTTGGTTTCCCGGATTGGATTAGGAGTCGTGATCCCCAAGACTAGGAGTATGCCTTATCTGCCTCGGGATGTATTTGGCATGTATGAGTTCGTTGCGATCTCATAGTTAGCCCGGCCCGATATTCCCTCGGTAGGTCGGTTTGCTCAGCACTATATAAACAGGGGCCCTTTGGCGTTTAGGGGATCCCCCGGGCATCGAGTTTTACATCTCAGCATCTAGCTTAGACGTCTGATCTTCGCATTATCGCACTTGTACACCCATAATCTCGCCGAGACTTGTTCGTCTCGTCGAGCCACCTCCTGTATTCATCTTTGATATATAAGAAAGGCTGGACGTAGGGCTATTATCTCTCGAGAGGCTGAACCGTGATAAAACCCCCATCTCTGCTCGTTCTTCGTTAAGTGGTTGTTCGGCGTGTCTCCTATCTCAATTATAAAGAACCTTAGCGACTTGAGATCGATATCTCAACCGTCGACAGCTGGCGCCGTCCGTGGGGATACGCAGATCGAGCATGTCGAACTCCGTCGGCGATCTGAGAGATACTTCACGAGGGCTACGACTCGGAAGGGCGGATGTCTCATCCTCGCCGATTCAGACGATCTGTTCGGTCTCGAACGCTTTCGCGTCCGGCGGATGTCTCCGCTTACATGGCGAGAGATAGCCTCGGATCGCACTCCGTCATCGGCGACGGCTCTGAATCGATGATCTTTACGACGGTTTAGATTTGTCGATTCCAAGGCTATGTCGGTAGATTCCACCGTGGAGACACAAATGATGACACCGCCTAGCATACCTTCGCATGGCCCCGCAGCATTAACATGGCGATGTAGGAACCTCGAGGATCCTGCGACGGCCGTGGCGGCTGTCGAGTCGGGCGATTAACTCGCTTTCGGCATCAAGACGAGGTCGCCTGTGTGCTTTCCATGAGCAAGACGTCATTCGCCGCAGCCTCGACGATTCCATCAATCAGACCTTAGCACGGTTTCGCGACCGGTGTAAGCGACAGCGTCGCGACCCACCTCGCGTGCCGGCGCTAAGTCTCCCGGCGGAAGCTTCCCCCGTTCGGGTCAATTCCCCGCGTGACCGGACTCCAGTCGAGCAGAACACGGATGGTTCAGGGATCTCAGGACCCATAGATCAAAGTCGGGAATGGCTCGAAGCTATAGCAACGGTCTTTAGATCCACCAATCAAGCTGATCTCGCCCGCGTAGGCGTCTTTGTGCGACTAACCTAGAGCGACTGGCTGAAGGCCTAAAGTCTCTAGGAGAAGTCAACAACTCCTCCAGGCAGCGCAGCCAAGCTGCCCGGAATAATTCGGACAGCTCTGATCGATCGCGTAACCCCCGTCACCATCGAAGGATCACTGTCCATGAGCAGGCTACCCGTGGTCGCCGTCGCTCGCCAAGTCCCGTAGTCATCGCGACCACGGGGCAAGCGCGCCGCGATGATCACGGACGGTCCCCTCGTGAGGAGCGCGTCGTCGCCACCACGAGGAAGGGCGTGGTGGATTGTCCCGAGAGAGTTTCTCCGGCCGAGTCATCCTGTTCAGCAGAGTTCCCCGCGCAACAAGACCAACGTCTTCTCAAGACTAGGTTCTGCCGGGAAGGTGGCGATCATATGCTCGGGCTGCGGGCTTTCTCCGACGAGCTTGGGCCGTCCGGTGGCCCTCAAAATTCAAGCCCGTCACATGGAGAGGTACAATGGGACTCGTAACCTAGAGGAATTCCTTTCCATCTCGCCACGGCCATCATGGCGGCGGGGTGACGAGCTTCGTTATGGCTAATTACCTCCGATCGTCCTTGAGGGTGCCGCTCGGACGTGGTGTTCAATCGGCAGGAGGGTTCCATCACTCATGGAACCAGCTTTGTGGCGCCTCGATCGCTAATTTCGGAGCATTACGTGCGTCTGGGCAAGGAGGATGATCTGCACCAGATGATCCGGATGAGCGGGAGACCCTCCGCAACCGTGAAGCGTTTCATTAAGATCCGCAACACGATCCCGAACATCTCGGATGAATCATTGTCCGCGCTTTCAAAAACGGAGTCATGACGAAGCGGCTCACCCAGATCTCGAAATCAATGAGACTGGACCGCCAACGACTGTTCAAGGCGGTGATCATATGCCAACGCGCAGCGCGCGTTCAAGACAAAAAGGCGTTCGACAAGGACGAGCCGCCCTTGACTGGTGTGGATGAGAAGAAGAAGAGCAAGAAGAATGTTCCCGGTGACAAGAAGTCCCGGAAGAAGAAGAACAAAGGTGATCACGAACAATACCGTCGCGGTATGGATCGCACACCTCCTCCCAAGGATGGGCGTAAGAAGCCCAACAATAACTACAAGGGCAAAAGCACGCTTTCGGGGAGGCGGACAAGGCAAGAAAGGTCCGAGCGACCGATTTTGCAAGTTCCACCAAAGACTACGGACACGATATCGCCATTGTAGAACTTGGGCTGCAAAGCTCGAAGATTTCTACAACGGCAAGGGCCCAATGCCCACCCCGCCCGAACAAGGTGATGCCGGTAAGGCTAGCGCCAAACCAACGATGGTGATCGGAAGATGATGATGAATATCAAGAGCCCGTGAACCATATCATTTGTCATTTTCGGCGGCTCCTCGGCTTACACCTCTCGGCGCAGCCTCAAGGAAGCTGCTCGGGAGGTCCATAACGTCGAAAAGGCAAAACCTCGGCTGAATCGATGAAGTGGACCGAGGTCCCCATCTCCTTCTCTCGGAGGATTGCCCCACCGATGACCAAGCCTCGGCGGCTCCCATCGGTGGTCGCCCCGACCATCAGCAACGCGAGAGTTGGCCGTGTCTTAGTGGACGGCGGGAGCGCTTTGGACTTGCTTTCTGCTAAAGTCTTGGACGAGATGCAAATTCCTCGTTTCAAGCTGAAGGAAGTCGCAATGCCCTTCTACGGAATTGTTCCGGAGAAGTCATCAAGCCGTTAGGCGAGTTGTCCCGCTGTCACCTTCGCAACCCAAGCAACTTCCGGACAGAGTTGATCACTTTTGACGTGGTCGACTTCCCGTCGGCGTACAACGCAATCTTGGGCAGGCCATCTCTCGGTAAGTTTATGGCCGTGTCCCACCACGCTTACCATTGCGTGAAGATACCGGGTCCTAACGGTGTGATCACGGTCAAGGGCAACTACAAAGCTGCCTCTGGATTGCGACGAGCAGTCCCTCGCCCTGGTCGACCAACTTCCGCCACAGCGTCTCAAGTTCCGCAGACCAAGTCTGCGCCCTAGGGTCTCCCTTCACCAGGGGAGAAACCAAGGAAGTTCATTAAACAGCGATACTTCCAAGATAGCTTCAATTGGGGCCAATCTAGACCCCAAATAGTAAAGCGAGCTCATTGCCTTCCTCCGAGCTAATGCGAGATGTATTCGCCGGGAGCCATCGACATGCCCGAGTCCCAAGGAGGTGATCGAGCACAAACCGGGTGTCCGACCGGACAAAAGCACATTCGCCAAGCTTCGCTGCTTGAATTCAAGCAGGATCATCAAAGATCGACAGCAAGCGCATTCTTTGGGTTCATCCGCGAGGTTGATCACACCGAGTGGTTAGCCAACCCCGTCATTGTAAAGAAGAGAGGCGGCAAGTGGAGGATGTGTCGATCACATAGATCTGAGCATTTGCTTGTCCTAAGGACAATTTCCGCCGCCTCGTATTGATCACCGGTCGATCGATCGCGGACGCCCACTTCGAGTTTTTAGATGCTTACTCGGTTACCACCAAATAAGCATGTCCCCGAGGATGAAGAGAAGATCCTTCATCACCCCTTTTCGCACTTTACGCTATCGACCATGTCTTTCGGTCTGCGCAATCTTTGGTGCCACGTTCGGTAACAATGGAAAGACCTTCCCGAGCAATGCGGAAAAACACGGAGGTCTATGTCGGCGACATAGTTGTAAAGACAAGTATGCTCCAGATCATGTAAAAGACACAGCAGAGACTTTTCGTAATCTCACCAGCATCGAATAAAATTAAATCCAGAAGTGTACCTTTGGTGTTCGATCCGAATGTTGCTCGGTTATGTCATTGGCTCGCAAGGTATTTACGCCAACCCCGAAAAAATCGAGGCCATTGAAAATATGCAGAGCTCAACTACCATAAAGGAAGTACAAAGCCTCATTTGGCGGATGGTCGCTCTAAGCGGGTTTATTTTCCGTCAAAGCTAACGCGGCTGCCCTTCTTTAAGGCCTGCGCCAAGCACAATGGTTTCGAGTGGACGGAAGAAGCGATAGATCCTTCCAGATCGAGCGATACCTATCAATCCTCCGTCTTGACTACCCGCGGCATGGCGAGCAGCTCTGCTTTGTACTTAGGTTGCACGCCACAAGCGGTGGCGCGGTCTTGACGGTTGAAAGGAAAGCATCAATGACCAATCTATTACGTGGCGAGGTACTTCACGGATCAAAGGAGCGTTACCACGAGGTCGAAGCTACTCTCGCCTTGCTCATGTCCTCCGAGCTTCGCCACTACTTCGAGCGCACCAAATCTGGTCCCGACCACGTTCCCTCTGGGAGAAATCCTACGGAACAAGGAATCTAGCGGACGTATAGCTAAGTGGGCAATGGAACTAGCAGAGTTTGATCTGTTATTTGCTGCCCGAACCGCTATTAAGTCACAGGTCCTAGCTGACTTTGTCGCTGAATGGACTGCCGCCCAAATCGAGTGAAGCTCCCGAGCAACCCGATGAACCCTCTGGACCATGTTTTTCGATGGCTCGCGACCGAAACTTCGGGGCTGGTTTTGTTCTCATCTCCTCAAGGAGAGCAACTCCAGTATTCTATCCAACTACACTTTGTGGCGACTAACAACGCCGCAGAGTACGAGGCCCTCCTCACGGGACTAAGAGCGTGCAAGTCGCTTGGTGTCCAACGGTATTGTGAAGGAGATTCACACCGGTCATCAATCGATTAACAAGGAGTATCGGTCTGCGATGACTCAATGGCGCGATACTGGTTGAAGTGAGGAAGTTGGGCGGCATTTTCGATTTTTGAAGTGCTCTTCGTGCCGGGAAGGACAACTTCTGGCCGACCAACTATCAAGTATGGATCCTCACGCGAACTCGCTTTCCGGCAGGGTGCTCGTCGAGCACCTTCACAAGCCCTCAATCACATCTCCGGACGAGGCAACAGAGATGTGGTCTTGTCTCCGTTATCGAAAGCGGTCGCGGATCGGACAACGCAATTTGTCCGTACCTTGCGATGGGACCCTACCCGACAGACGGCCGAGCGTTCCCGGCTTACAAGGCGTCTTGCTCCATACAAGCTTGTGGGCGGCATCCTTTACCGTCAAGGTGCTCGGGAATTCTTTCCAAGTGCATCTCGCAACAGAGGGTGTGTTCCTTCTTAGGGACATACGAGGGGTGCTGTGGCAACCACGCCTCCTTCGAACTCACAGTCGGCAAGGCGTTTAGCATGGGCTATTATTGGCCCATCATGCGTTACAAGATGTCCGGGACATCGTGACTAAGTGCAAAGCTTGCCAATTTCACGCCCGCAAGGCACACAAGCCCGCCAAGAGCTCCAAACGATCCCCCATCTTGGCCTTTTTCCACATGGGGTGCGGATCTGCTCGGCCCATTCCCTAAGGGGTACAAGGGCTATACACACCGCTGCGTCGCCATAGACACTTTTACAAAGTGGATTGAGGCGAGCATGTGGTCGCCTCTTCACGCCAAAACGGTATTCGCTTTTTCAAAAGCGGCGTGGTCACACGCTTTGGGATCCCCATAAGGCGATCACGGATAACGGTACCCGATTGAAGCGAGCTATTCGAGAATCTGCGAACACCGGGCACCAAGGTCTGTTCGCCTCGTGGCACATCCACGAGCAATGGAGCGATCGGCGAGCTAGCAGACAGATAGTCCAGGTATCAAGCGGCGGGTATTTGCTTGCTCTCGGCCGAAAGCACAAGAAGGCTGGGTTGACGAAGTTCCTTCCGTCCTCCAGGCGATTCGCTTTTCTGACGGCCACCGGGCGGCGGGAAACTCCTTTCAATTGGTCTATAGTGCGAAGCCATCCTACCGCGAAGTTGTACTCGGTTCGCCTCGCCGAGCTCGACCAACCTAGTTGGCGTCGAGCAAGCGCCTCCTCGATCTCGATCTCCTCGAAGGCACACGCGACCGGGCACAAGTCGAATGGCACGCTACCGGCAAGCTCTTCGGCAAGACGTTGCCAAGTCGATTCGACCTAGGGCTTTGAAGGCGGGCGACCTCGTTACTGCGCCGTGTCGAGAACTTGTCCAATGCCAACTAGTTAACTCCTCGTTGGGAGGCCCGTTCACGATCGTTTCTTACCTTTCGCCCGGGCCGCTCACTTTGCTATGGAGGGCGGAGAGAGTTGACCAAGACTTGGAACATCGACCACCCGTAAGTTCTTTGTGTAGGTCTTTTACGTGTTTGCTTAGCTTTGCGCTTTTTGTAAACTTCGCCTTAGTTCGTCCAAGTCTCTCGGGCACCATGTAAAGTTCAATCCAATTCTCGGTGAATCCTCGCGGCCTCTGTGCCCTTTTTCCTTGCTTGTCTTCTCGCACCACTTTCTTCCGGTAACACTTGATGGTTGCCCGTCTTGCGAACTCTTGGCTCCGCAATCTTAAGGATTTTCCCTACCCGTGTCTAGTCTCGATAGGTTCCCAAACTCAGGGTTGCGTAACACGGCCTTTCCACCTTGCGGCTAGGTCTGCTCTCGTAAGCCCTCCGCGGCAGAGGCACTTACTGCTTGGCGCGACCACTTGGCAAAGCCTGCTTTCGTAAGCCCCATGGCGAGGCACTTTCCTTGTTCGGTTACTCTCGGAACGACCTAATTTACGTCAACGGCGCACCGTGGAACAAATCGAGCAAAATGCGGTGTCGCTCTTTCTCCCTACGCGTGCTCGAGTTCGCAGCTTAGGTTCTCAAGCATCGTCCGTGCACGGGGCTAGGCGTCGCTCTTTCTCTTGTGCACTGTTCGAGTTCGCAAACTCGGGTTTCGAACAGATGATGCACAACTGGCCGGGAGTTAAGCGAGAGCGCTCTACCGGTTTTCTTAAACTTCCTAGCGCTACGCTTTTCTCTTAGTTTCGTCGTTCTTGTCTTTTTCTTTGCTCTTTTTGCGGGAATAAAGGTAAATACTTTATTACGTTACTCAAAAGTCTCAGTACAAGGCCCTTTCGGGTTACAACAATGTGCTACTTAGGAGCAAGCTGCTCCTTCACTCCTCAACTTCTAATTTGAGGCGCACGACTTCGCCTGAGCCTTGATTCCTTCCGGGCTTCACTCGGGCGTTCGATCTCCTCCTTGCTCGCTTGGCTTGCCTGCAGCCTCTGCCGGATGGCCTCGACCTCCTCGGTCTTGGCCTTGCAGAATGATCGTTCAGAGCCTCGCTCTGGTGACTCATTGCTCGGCCGTCTTGAGTTGCTCGTCCAGCTCCTTGACCCTTTTCTCTGCGGTGATCGCCCTCACGTCATCCCACAGATCTCCTCGATCTCTTTACATGAAGCCCATGTGTCGAGATCTTTGCCTGGAGACCCGCGGAAGTCTGTTCTTCCTTGGCGAGCTGGGCCTTGAGTCCCTTGGCTTCCGCCGCGAGTTGGTCTCGCCGTTGGGAAACGTCAGCGAGCTGCTCTTCGAGCCACTTCGAGCGGCCCGGCTTCTCCTCATGGCGCTTCGCCTTAATGGCTTATGCTGAAGCTCCTCGGCCTCTCCTAGGAGAGACTCGCAGGAATGCCTCTCTTCGGCCAATTGGGCTTTGAGCTTCTTTACCTTCGCCTTGGTAAAGCCGACTTTGGGGTGGGCGCAGAGGGCCCCGCCGGACTCCCTCGTCTGAGGTGCTCCGGGCGGCCTTGATCTGGCGCTCCACTCAATGGTGACACCGTCCTCGAGCTCCTCCATGGTGTCCTCAAGACACGAGAGGAAGAACAAGTTAACTACTTTGCGATGATGTGGCTAAAATGAACAAAATTTGGTCTTGGTGTTTACCTTGCCAAGTCGGCGCTTGATCCGCGACGCAGCGGTCCTCGAGCCATCGTCCACGAAGCCCCTTCGTCTTGGGATGAGGCGGCGCGTTCTTGCCGTCGCCGCCTTGTTCGCTCCTTCTTCTTGCGGGCGCATTCGCTCGGGAGCGGAGCGGCAGGCGGCGCTTTCGCTCTCCGCGCCCTTCTCCTCTTCCTTTTCCTCTTCCGCCCGAACGTCCTCGGCGAGGCCGAGCTCCCTCCGCTCGGTGGCGCCGTTGTTTCCTGGCGGGCGACTTGCGCGACCGCTCGGGGCTTTTCATGTTCCTGGCGGTGGGGTTTCACCGCTTTCACGGAGAATCCGTCGCCTCGGGGTGAGCTGCCCTGCGACGAAGTGCTGGCAGACCGGCTGCTCTGTCCCCGCTGGCAGCTTCCGAGCCATCGCCTTGGCACGAAGTCCGTGGCGCCGCTTCGCCATTTTTTTGCCTCCACCGCTCCACCGCGTCTTTGGCGCGTCGATCGCTTTCGGCTGGAGCCGGCGGCAAGCGAGCTCCACGCAGCCGGCTTGTCCTTGAGGCTCGCCACCTCCTTTGCCGTGTGACGCGCCGTGCAAATGCTCGGCAGCGACCGCCGGCGCCTCCTCGGCGTCGTCGTGGCGGTCTCTTCTTGGGCAGCTGATGAATGAGAGTTGATCGTTAAGTCTAATGCGGTCAGAAGGTGGAAAGATCAAAAGATCGATTTCTACATACCTGCCGTGGAGGGCTTGGTCCTGATCTTCCTCGTCGGAACTTTCCGCCTTTTCCTCGGGGGCTCCTTGGCGGCTTCTCGCTTTGGCCCTTAGGCGTTAGCGGCGATGAGCTCGGCTCCTGGTGGTGAGCATTCCTCTCAAGCATACGCAAGGAGTTTCTCCTTCGCGCGACCTCCTCCTCGAGTCTCCTTTGCTCGGCGACCTGCTTTGTGCCGCGCCATATGGCCGGGTGAGCTTGCGTGTAACGCCTAAGCCGAGGGCCATGGTCTTTACCTCTTCGCCGCTCTGCTCGGCGAGGAGGAGGGCTTGGTCTCTTCTCGTTGGGCGACCACGCGCCCGCTTGGTGCGCTTTCGCGCCGCTCGCCGCAGCTGGTCTCTTCGACGGCTGGCGGCCGCCATGGCGCGGCGAGCTCCGCGTTGGTTCAGCCGCCACCTTGGGCTTTGTGGCCGACTTGGCCTTTCCCTTCTTCGGCTTCTCCTTCTCAGACCCAGAGAGACCCTCGACGATCCCTCAGGATCGATCACCCTCCTGCAGCGTTCGAAAGCGAACGTCGGCATTAAAACCAACGGTGTAAATCTAGCAACACGGGCCGGGTATAAGTGATTTACCTCGTCTGCATGCGGACGAGCACGTTCCTCGGACAAGTGTAGGCCACCTCGCCGTGACCTCGCTGTCCTTCTTCGCCGCCAAGACATGGCGTCGACCCGCTTCGGTCACCCATGTCGGTTGGCTTCTCGCGGCGCAGATGGAATCGTTAAATTCTGTTCGGAGAAAACGATCAATGAAGAGGTTGAGTCTTAAAGGCACTTACCCGTGCTCTCCTTGTGATGTCTTCCCATCCTCTATCTTGTAGAAGGATAGGACCTTCTCCGCAATGGATTACATTACTTGTTGTGAAGTCCCGGATGATCTCCTGCTCAGTGAGCCCGAGGCTCACGAGGGAGGCGATCTTCCTTGTCAGTACCAATCCTCGGTGGACATCTCCGCCGAGGCATTGAGGTTCCTTCACGGCGCCTTCCGGTGAAGACGAGTTTGTTGTCGCCGCTCCGCTTCTTCAGAGAACTACCTCACCCACCACGCGCCCATCGAGTCGGCGGGGGTGGGCGAGGATCTGGCGCGTCGTCGGCGGTGGCTCGAGCTTAAGGTAGTAGCACCTCAGCGCGAAGCGGCGGAGCTGCTCCTCGTCACTGTAATAGTGGAGGAACAATTTCACCGGTGGATCGATTCTCAGATAGCCTTCGCAGTGTGCGAAGACGCCATCTGGAGGATGTTGTTCGGATTGAGGTTCGCCACCTCCAATCCGCTAATGTTTAAGAAGGCCTCGGCGAAATCGCCGGAGATCGTAACCCGAGCAGTCGAATCGCTTGAAGTCGACGAACTCTCCTCGGCGGCTCCGGAGTATCCTCCTCTTCGGCGACCTCCACTACGGTGTCGATGTGGCCCTCTTCCTCCCAGATCCTAAGGTCCTCCTCGGTCGCTAGTGCTTGTGAACTTGGCCATAGCGTTTCCAGGATCGGGCGAGCAAGGTTGGTGGTGGAGCTTGGGTGCTTGATCTTGGCCTTGGTTGGAATTAGGGCTTCTGAGAGGAAAGGCGTGAGAACAGTGGTCGGCAGCAGGCGGCTTGGGTACTTTTATAGTCCCGTATAAGCGACTCTGCAACGGTTTTGTCCCGTAGCGGCTAGTTTTTACTACAACGGCTAGGTAAAACAGTGCTTTGTTTTTTTCTTGTGAGCCGACGGTTGGAGTCGATAGCGGCTACTTTTCGGTGTTTGCATTTGAAGGTGAGTGTTACGCTTTCGGACGGATGTCGTTCCTGCTCGGCGAACGGAGTTGCTCAAGACTTTGGTCGGGTTTGTTCGGTCCCGAACAAGTCTTGTTCGGTTGAACCATAACTGTTCGGTCGTTTGTTACATGCCTTTGTAGCGAGGAAAAATACCTCTTCGTGACTTTGAGTCTCAAGGGATGACCCGCTCTAGTGAGTTCTTCCACTTGAGTCTCGGGGCTAGCTGTCGGGGATTAGATCACGGCCCATAGCCATGGCCCACTCCCCGACGGCCCAATCGAACGACCTACTAGGGGCGAGTTCCGGAAGGTTCTATCGAGCCCATGTGCATCCCGCCGAACGACCTCTTGGTCGACGCGGTGCATCTTGACCTAGGATTCGTGTTTGAGTCTTACTCGAACAAGAGTTCTGTGACTACGTGAAGACCGGGACGTTGGTTTCCGGATTGGATTAGGAGTCGTGATCCCCAAGACTAGGAGTATGCCTTATCGCCTTGGGATGTATTTGGCACGTATGAGTTCGTTGCGATCTCATAGTTAGCCCGCCCGATATTCCTCGGTAGGTCGGTTTGCTCAAGACTATATAAACAGGGCCCTTTGGCGTTTAGGGATCCCGGCATCGAGTTTTACATCTCAAAGATCTAGCTTAGACGCTGATCTTCGCATTATCGCACTTGTACACCCATAATCTCGCCGAGACTTGTTCGTCTCGTCGAGCCACCTCCTGTATTCATCTTTGATATATAAGAAAGGCTGGACGTAGGGCTATTATCTCTCGAGAGGCTGAACCAGGATAAAACCCCATCTCTGCTCGTTCTTTGTTAAGTGGTTGTTCGGCGTGTCTCCTATCTCAATCATAAAGAACCTTAGCGACTTGAGATCGATATCTCAACCGTCGACAACATATAAACATATATGATGAGGACATCACCCACATAGATATGAATACAACACCTCTCGCTTCTTCCACACTAACTTACCTATGTTGCTGATGCCCAAGCCATGACGATATGCTGGACCGCGTCAATATACGGGGAGAAATATCAAATGGGCGTAAATCTTTTAACCAAGTCACTCAATTCATCAATGAGGGAAACTTATCAGGCCACTACCAATCTCCAACAGCCTTCCTCATGGCCATGAAATCTTAAGACCAAGTTCAAGTTGAGCTCCACTCCCATTTGGCCATCAGTAGGCAGTATTACACTCAAACAAATGCACATGCCACATACAACTTTTGATTATAAGGAAAATAAGCTATTGATAGGAAAGCCTAGGAGATAAGCTTTTCATCATATCTAGCCAGGCTTCAAAATTCCATCTGGATCGTCTGAAATATGCAAAACAATTTGGTTCCAATTTTGAGTTTGACTCAGATTCGATCGTGCCGACAACGCTAACTTTAAACGTTCATAAATTTTGTTCTAAAAGGGTGCTTGGGTCCAATGAGTACTTGACAAAAAGGATTTTTTGTCCTCTTTCCAATGGATCTAGCCATATCTCCAACTGCCTTCTAGGTTAATGGCAATATGTGAAATACTCCGGGTCACATTTTCAGTTCGAATCAACCTAGGCCTCGTTGATTTTATTGATTTAGTAGTAGATCGTTTACCTTTGATCTATTATCTAGTTGGTTATATCAGATAATAGATTTATCATTATAATGTGTTGGTTTAGATTTGTTCTAAGCCGACAGTTTTGCTACCCTTTTATTCATATTTGGATCATTTTTTTGTTCCAGGTTCAATTTTTATAGATCTAATCGGTTATCTAAGGTTGATTATGCTTTTTTTGTTGATTGCAAGATCAAATTGATTGGCACATTTAGAACCCGATTTTGATGCTGATGGAGGCTCTCATCCTAAACTCCACCATGTGGCTGATCAAAACAATTTGTTAAGAACGCCACTCTTCCTTTTTTAAGAGCGAGCTGTTGTTGCTCTTGTGCTACTAGAAAACTGCAACACTCCTTAAAATTTTGTATCATCTGCGTCATATTAAAATACGGTAGGGCATGTGTCTATGAGAGTTGCCCAAAATATGGTAGCATATTAAAATACAAATCTTAAAAGTGTTAGTGGCTGAAATCGCCCCAGCACTACTCAAAGAACATCAACTTATCTTTTTGTCCTACCTACTTATCTTCAAATTTAAAAGTCAAGCACTTTGGTTTTTGTAGTTTGTTCTTTTTTTTTTTCCTAAAAGGTATGTCCTGAAGCTATTAAAAAAAAAGTCAAAACGAAGCGGGCTGTTCTTTCCAAAAGAAAAATTTTCGAAGTCCAGTTTATAAGTAAATAAGAAGATAAATATATAACTAAGAATGCTTCTGCATTCTAATTTCGAAGAGAAAAACTAGAGAGGAGTTAGAAGAATCTGGAATTTTTAATTTTTTTATATTTTTTATTCGTTTTTGCAAAATTATATGTCGGATTGAAAATTAGACACAAATAGACGCCGGTCGCATCTTGAATTCGCGAGGCACTGGTCGCACCTTCAATTAGTACTGGTCGCAAATTGAAGGTGCGACCAGTGCCTGGCTCTCCTGCGCCCGTCTTCTCACCAACTTATCATGCGCCCAAAGTGCGATAGATGGGCTGTCGCGAATTCAAGGTGCGACCGGCGTCTATTTGTGTCTAATTTTTAATCCGACGTATAATTTTGCATAAACGAATAAAAAATATAAAAAAATTAAAAATTCAAGAATCTGATAGAACGCGCATCACACAGCCCATCAACGTATTAGGACCCAAAACCATCCGAGGAGTCAAAAACCATGGCCTCCAAGAGAAGCGCCAGATTGACCCATGCAAGCACGAAACGACCGCGGACACTGCCTGCCTGATCTTTGGAGCGAAATGTTTTTTTTTTTTGGGGCCTTTTACCGAAACACAGCAGCATCAGCACAAAACTGCACGTCTGCACAGGACAAAAGAGTCCCTGTCAATGCGACTGTTATATAAAAACTCCGAAGATAGGGACGCGATTGTGGTTTAAAGAAAATTCTGATGGCAAAGCAAGCATGCGCGGCGCAACATAAACCCGGTCTGGGAATACTCTCAAATGGGAAGCAGTTGCGTCTATGTGGCGAAAAGGCCAATTATAAATATGGAACATTGCGATGTCAAAGAGAGGCCCCAACATTTCTACTTAATCAACCTACATATGACCAAGTGGAGATGCTTCCCATGCATTTAGCCTTGGTGATGGCTACTCACTTTGCGATTTGCAAAGCTGGTCTATAAACTGCATAAAAGTCGCTAGCAACGCAAGGCTGAGAGGTCACATGCATCGTCCGTCGCCAAACGACGGCCACAATTAGTAAGTTAAGCTAGTGGTGGTGGAGTGCTTAGGCTCGTAGCAAAAATCGTTGAAGTGGAAGCAGAGGCAGAGGCAGCGTTGTGTGTGAGGTCATGTAGCCTTGTTGGCCGCATTTGTTAACCCGGCCATGCTGCCAAGTGAAGTGGAGGCAAAGAAGGACCTAATCCCATCCACCCAAGCAGCGGTAGGGATCGCCTTTTGTCATTTTAATCTCTCTTGGTCGGCCGGTCTTTTTGGCTATCCACGTAGCATGAATTAATTTGACACCTTTTCTTGTTTTGTTTAGGCCTCGTGTATTTTATATATCCGTGAGAGGAGGGCGGCGTGTCTCGGCCAAGTCAACTTATCTGAGTGGCGGGTACTGGTGTGGATTCATGGATCATCATTGGCGTGGACTTGGGGCGGACGTCCGATGCGCGCTGCCCCGGCCCAGCCCATCGCTAATCACGCATGTAGGTTGCACGCTACTGTCTCTCCCTAATCGCATGCATGCACAGCTAATCACGCATGCACGTTGTGTGCTGCTCCTTTCCTAATGGCATGCATGCATCGCTAATCGCACATGCACAGCTGCCTCTCCTAATCACATGCAAACAGCGTGAACACACAGCGTTTTTGTTTTCCTTTCAAAGGCAATAGATTTAGACTGGGTGTTCTAATCCACAAACCGTTTGCACTAATGCGCTCCTCGTATTTTTACGAACAAAACAAGACCAATGTTGCTATAAAAAAGTTACTGAAGCAATTTGTTATCCTAATGGAACAATTAATTTAGTCTGTTGAAACAATTGGTTTATCCTATTGGAACAATTACTTTTACCTAGTGGACGTACAACCATGTGAAATAATTGGTTTATCCTATTGGAACAATATATATAGTATACTAAAACAATTGGTTTAGCCTATTGGAACAATATATATAGCCTGTTGAAACAACTAGTTTAGCCTGTTGGAACAATATGTTTGACATGTTGAAACAATTAGTTTAGCCTATTGAAACAATTTATCTAATATGTTGAAACAATTGGTTTATCCTATTGAAATAATATGTTTGGCCTGTTGGAACAATTAATCTAGCCTGCTGAAACAATTACTTTTACCTAGTAGACGTACAACCAAGTGAAACAATTTATTTATCCTATTGGAACAAATATATATAGCATGCTAAAACAATTGGTTTAGCCTATTGGAACAATATATATAGCATGCTAAAACAATTGGTTTAGCCTATTGGAACAATATATATAGCCTATTGAAACAACTAGTTTAGCCTGTTGGAATAATATGTTTGACATGTTGAAACAATTAGTTTAGCATGTTGAAACAATTTATCTAACCTGTTGAAACAATTGGTTTATCCTATTGGAATAATATTTTTGCCCTGTTGGAACAATTAGTTTAGCCTACTGGAACGATATGTCTAACCAAGTGCAACAATTAGTTTATTCTATTGGAACAATATGTCTAGCCTGCTGAAACAATTAGTTTAGCCTATTAGAAACAATCTGTACAGACTGTAGAAACAATTTGGCTAATGAAAAATAATTAAAAATAAAAAATAAAAAGTATTTAAAATGAGTCAATTAGGATTTTAGATTAATTATGAAATTTGTTCTATGCATTTCGGACTCCAAATGAAATGAAGACAAAAATTAAAAAATTAAATACAAAAAAATCAAACGCACGATTCCTGCTAGTAGGCAGAAGCTAGTACGTGTGTGCTACACGACAAATCTTCTAGCTTGGCATCGTACTCGCTGTGTGCATAATTACGACGCGTAGCTCCTGGGCTAATCACGCGGCCGGGCAGGTTTGTTAATCACGCGGCCAGGCGGGCACGCGCCGTGGGCTGGGCCAGGCGTCCGACGGATCGGACGCCCGGCCATAAACATTTCCGATCATCATTTCATATTGTCCTTTTTTTTTGTATTGAAAACTAGGAGCATATGTAAGCCAAAGAGCATTGGCTTTGGTGATTGGCTAGTCTCTCCAGGTGTTTGGGCCTTGAGGGACTCAAGGCTTTATAATTTTCTTCAGCCCGCCCAGCTTGTTCGCGTGCCATGGCCTACATAAACCATCACGCTATTCCGGTCTTGAACTCTTGCCTGGTCTGTGTAGCCGAAAAATGCAAGCGAAAACTTTGGCAGACTGATCCCTCCGATAGCCCCATTCAGTGCAAAGTTCAACAAAATAAGTGTGGATCGTGGCTACAGGCCACCTCGGACGTTCCTATTTTCCGAACCCGTTGGCCAACAGGTATACTATAGAACGGTATATTATTCGTTGACGTCCGAATGGTATAGCTATCCATAAGCAATTCTGCTTCGTTCCTCCCTCACAGAACACATTTCTATTTCTTCTTTGCTTTCCATTCTCCTTTTGAGTGTCCTATGCTCGTCCTCTCAAACTCGTGCCATAGCTCATTGGCTGTTGATGGTTTTGGTTGTGAGCAGAGGATCTGCTCTATTATGAGTTGTGGCATGCCTGAGGCGGACGGCTCGTCACCGATGGCGGATGCAAAATGAAAATATAGATGTGATAAGTCTAAACTCTCTTTTATCTATCGTTGACCAAATACACCATAGGCCAGTTAAAATATAGGAACAAACCAATAATAAACACACTAGTATATAATCACATTTATTGAATATTCAAATTACTAATAAAAAAAATGAAAATTTGCCCTTTCTGCACTACCTACAGGCGAAAATATAAAAATATTGATTTGTACTCTAACATAGGTATAAATGGACTCTGAAATTTTACGAGGGGTCAAGGCCCCACCAGCCCTCATGGTGGGTCCTCTCCTGCCTAGGCGGGCCCGGTCCCATCGACGCCGCTTCCACTGCACGCCACGGTGCAACGCCACTTCCACTGCACGCCACGGTGCAGGTGCGCCACCTCCTCTTCCTGGCGAGCCAACCCCGCGGCTTCCACCTTTGTCATCGGGCGGGTCGGTCACCACCTCGCGTCCTTTGCTCCACGCCGGGCTAGGACAGCGCGCTCCGTCGTTGACCGTGTTGCCGCCACCTCTTGCCTCGCACGCTACCGCCCGGATCCCGTGCACCGCCAACGGTCACTGATTCTTCCTCCATGCCACCGCCTAACCCGCCGTCCCCAGCCATGCGGGGATCACGTCGCCACCAGGGCGCGCTGCCGCCAAGGCCAACCACGTCCGCGCCGCCGGCCAGCCGTGCCATGCTCCACCACCAGAACGTCGCGGTGGGTAGCGTGACTAGCGGGGAGGGGGTAGCGATGGGGAGGAGAAAGAGCAGAGATAGCGAGGATAGGGGGATGGCAGACGGGTTCCATGCTTTTTTCCATTTATTTTTTATTATATTTTTTAGCAGACCGCCACCGCACCGCCTGTGTTGGCAAAATCACCCTCAAACAGCCATTAGGGGGTTATTTATATATGTTTCGTGGTTTTAGGGGGCGGAGTACCTGGTTTCGTAGTTCAGGAGTTATCTAGATGAAGGGTCATTGTAGAGGTTTTTTCCTTGATTTAAAGAAATTTCATGAAAAGCCGAAGTAATTCAGCCGAAAGAAAAAAAAACTTATAGAGAGAGCTAATTTAAAGAATTCCTGCACCAGAAGAATTATCTAATCTAAGGAAAATTTACTCCAAGTTTTAGAGGACTCCAAACGTGGAATCTAACCTCGTTATACGTTCCCTTGGGAACGCCGATACAATTTTCTCAAATTGAGGAACTACAATACAAATCAGGCATGCGCAGATCAATAAAAATTATTGAATCGAAGTTAAATTACCGATGAATCATTGTACTGGAGACCGAAGAAGTACCTGTAATTCAAGAGTGACTGGGAGACAGAAGAACACACATCAAACGAAATTATAACTATGCTCGTTGTGTCAAATGGCGCCGTCGCGTCTCCCCGGTTCATGCGCGCTGGTGCGCGGGGCTACCGGCGGACGGCGATGAGGCCGCGCGGCATGCGAACGCCTCGCTGCGGCCCCCAGGATTTATTTTAGATCCAACTATTGAAGAAGAGATGCAACATCTGAGTGTTGGTCCTTATCATGCAGGCTTTCCGGGCATGGCAATGTGGGCCAATGGGCCTTAGGCACTCCTTGGGCCTTTGGGCTGCATAGTTATTACGAGTACATTAGCATGGATGAATTGGATAATCAAAGACAAGGTAATTAGTAATATATAGATAATTAACATTTTCGTTTGGGGCCTTTGCCCATGCTCATTCTTCTGCCCGTGCCACTTATTGGGCAGACACCGAGAGATGGCCAGGTGGGCAAACATACACAGAAACACTGAGGCTTTGTTCTTTTCAGCGTATCATTGCGTTGACGTAATACTATAGCAAATTTGAGAACCTTCGAAAAGAGGACTAACGATTATAAAAAAATAATTTAAAAATAGTTTTAGAATTTTTGGAAGAACTACTAAAAGTCGTAAAAAATCGTTATGAATTATCACAACATATAGGCTATATAAAAATAACAAAATTTACTATAGTAATACGCAACGATACGATACGCTGAAAAGAACAAGGCCTGAGTATCGGACGTGACGCCCCTTATTCCCCTTATTCTAGGGAGGATCGCTGCCTTCATCCCCGGTCTCTTGCTCTCAACTCCACTTCTGGGCCACCAGAAGCATGTCAACAGTACTCCTCCAACTCGCCCTCGGCGCGTCCTTGCGACTTGCGAGGCATCTTCCTCGTGCGCGTGGTGTGTGGAGTCACGAGGTTTGCACGAGCTGAGCCGAGCTTCAATCTTTGCTCAAACATCACACCTGGTTTGGCTCGATGACGAACGAGCAGAGCCAATTTTTAGCTCGTTTGAGCTCGGCTTGTTTCTAATCATAGACATTGCTACGCTATATTATAGCGCGTAGCGCTGCGATCAACCAGGGCTCGCGCAGCTCCCTTTCCTGCCTCCTCGTCGGGCCACCTCACCCCTACGTCCTGTGCCGTCCGATCTTGCCTCGCTGGGCTTCCATCCGGTCGGCCGTTTTGTTGGTTAACCGGGGTGGACGCATTTGCAAAAAACCCTAAGGTTCTCGATTTTATGTTAGAGACCCCGTATGTTTGTGGAACGATTCTTTTTCAGTGTTTCCTCTGCACTGCACATTTGCGCCTTCACCCTCTAGGCTTTTTGTCACTCGCAGATCTGCCCTTTTAGCCTTCATAGGTACACCCGAACTTGGGTGGTAATTACCCGCCGATGCCATTCTATATAACTCAAACACCTCGCGGGCCTCGCCTCGCACCCTCTGCCCTAGCCCCCTGCCGCAACTCCTCTCCTCCCCAAGCCTCCTGCTCCAACCCGTCGCCGCCTTCTTCCACGGCCAAGCGCCGCCGCATCTGCACTTCCCGACCCCCGCCTCCTTCAACGACGACGCCATCGCCCTTACCCCCCTGCTCCTCCCATCGCGGACCGGCTCCTTCTCCCCTTTCCCCCACCTCGTCGCCCCTCCTACCGCCGCTGTGTGTCCCGAGCCGTTGTGGCGCCTCCTCCGCAGATCTAGCAGGCCGCCTCTCCTATTCTTGCCTCCGTCACGAGCCGCCACCGCGGGTTCCTCCCGGCCAGATCCGATTCACGGCGGCGGCTGCTTTGACGCGATGCCCTCGTCACCGCCGCCTCCGTCCCGGCCGTGGCCTCACCACGCCACGGCGCCCTTTCTTCCCTCGTCACCCGCCTCCTCTTCCCTTCCGTGCCGAGATATGGGTCACCTCATCCAAGGACGGCCGCCATTGTGGTTGGCAGATCCGGTCACGCCGTTTTCTTCTCATGCCTAGGTCCTCACAAAGAGATAGCATGCTGCATTCTTGCAAAGATTGTTGTTTGCACATACGTGATTGGTGCCATTGGAAGGTATAAGTTGTGCATTTCTGTGCTTACGTAGTTCTGCCTCCTACGTGATTGCATTTTCTTAGGTGGAGCTTTTAGGATGTTATGTAGTCCAGATTGTTGCAAATATTGTGACCGGTGGTTGTTGAACTGTGGTTGGCAATCATCTATAATGTATGGTACACCTTCATCTTTATGGAATTTATCCCTTCGCATTTGCTAAAGTTTGTACAGATCACCGAGCAAGGTGAGATGAATTGAAGCTTTTAGGTTAACTAAAATTTTCGAGTTCAAACAAGGTTGGTATTAGCTCTGTTAGCCTATTTTGAATTTAATGACCTTGCACTTTGTACTCTTGATGTGTCTCTGTGATTCAAAATATTCAGGTTTGATTTTCATCTATTCTAACACGTACATACCTACTTGATATTAGGTGCTCCATGCTTGATGCGATGATATTCCACTATGTTTTGTTGTATTTGTTTTCTTTAATACACTAAAAGGAGGTATGGTATTTTCTTTAGGTTTACCTGTCATGGCCCTGTTATACATATTACAATCTTGGTATAATTTCTTCTTGGCCTTTAGCTTTATGCAGCAAATATTACAGTTTCCTGAAATTGCACTTTTCCTTCTTTCGGATCGGATCAGACATCGCCTTGGAACTGAACTACAATCTTGGTATAATTTCTTCTTAGCCTTTTGCTCCATACAACAAATACTACGGTTTCCTGAAATTCCTCTTTTTTCTTCTTTCAAATCAGATGCAGTACATCTGCCTTGAAACTGAACTACAAAGCTCATTTTTATTGACATTAGCACTTTGGATGGTTTGACAATTGATGCTTTATATGTATCTTCTCTGGTTTTGTATATTTTCTTTGGAGCTCAAGTGTGGTTATATGTAGTTTTTTCATTTTTTCAGATTCTATGTCTTTTGCTGATTGCTATATGTCTGTTCATTCCACAAAGGCCTCCAACCTATGAGACAACTCATTTGTATGCGCATGAAATCCACGCCATGTTTTGATTGTTTTCGGGATATAGGTATGAAAAGCTTAGTATAAAACAAATAATAATTTGGTCTTGCATAACATACATGTTTTGTGAAAATTGGTAAAATTGATGGCCTTACTTGTAGCTGCAAACATTTGTTGTGCACATGTTATATGTCAGCATCCTGTGTTATATACTTATATGTCAGCATCTTGTTCTACCAGTAGAGATTGTATGCTCTAATGGTTCGCGCTTCTCGAAGAATGGTGTTCATTTTGTTCTCTCTGTATTTTAAGCATTAGTTGCTCTGTCGTTGTTAGGCTGTCATCGAAGCAGGATGGCGACAATAAATTTATGTTGTTAGTTTCGTTTCACTGTGCAATGTTTTGTGGTTTGAGGAGTCTTTTCCTCCAATTATCCAGCTTTTACGGTGTGCTGCTGAAAATTGTGTGACTGTGCCTGTCTTTTTAATTGTGAGATTCATTTTGTTATCTCTGTATTTTAACCATTAGTTGCTTTGTTGTTGTTAGGATGCCATTGAAGCAGGTTGGCGACAATAAATTTATGTTGTTAGTTTCGTTTCCACTGTAATGTTTTGTGGTTTGAGGAGTTTTTTCCGCCGATTACCCATCTTTTACGGTGTGCTGCTTGAAATTGTGTGACTCTGGCTGTCTCTTTAATTGTGCTGATCGTTGCTTTGCTTTCTTTAAATTTCTCTGCTTGGTTTTGCTATGCAGGTCGTCACTATATATTGCCTGCATGATGGTTTCAGGTTTGTTGCATCTATGGGGCCATTTTTTCTAAGTAGTGTTTTCTGATGCCATCTTGCTTCGGTGTACATTATGATTTATAATGATTATACCTTTGATTTCCTTCATTTCTCAGCCATTTTTTTAGCCCATGGAATATTATTAATCGTCTATTCAGTGCTTTGTGTGTTTAGCTTTGCACAACTTTCATCGACAGGAAATCCAATAAATTGTTTTAGTTCCTTTGCTAATCCAACTCCTTGTATCGCGTAGAAATAAGTTGTAATGCTCTAAATGGCGACGCCAGCACTATGAACAAATTATGGTTATGTATATTAAGCACCGTCAAAAAATTAGTATTGTATATTATGTTGTGCCCGTCATCTATGTTTGATTCACTAACTTATATGCGGGTCAGCTAACGCGTGAATGCTCGTTTCTACCGCTAGTGTAGACATATAGACAGTACGATGCGCAGTGTGCATGCACGCGAGTGACTTGCAGTTTTGTGCCCGTTCAGTTGGTCGGTTTTTCTGGTGCGCTCGCGCCGTGCGGATGCGGTGCAGTCGCGCAGACGCTCCAAGCGGCATGGCATTATGGCAACCGTGGTGGCGTACGTCGGTACGTACTATCCATGGCCTGCGGTAGCATGATGATCAGGATCCGTATCCAGATAAGCTGTGACTGAGAAGAGTGAGCAATCTTCTGCCTATTTCGTACTGGGCTGTAAGTGAACCAGGCAACCGGACAACTTGTGGTTGTAAAGCGCAGAATTTTGTACTGTACTAGCATTAATTTAAATCGAAATTAAAAAAAAAATTACCCGTTTAAAAAAATTAAAAAAATAGCATCCTAGCGCCCGTTCAACGGGCGCTATATAATAATCGCCCGATAGGCGGGCGTTATTAAAACATCTGATACAAGAGAGCCGAACCAGCGGGCGTGCAATGGCGGCAACGTTCGCAGTCAATAATCGCCCGTTGGACGGGCGTTTTATCACTATTCGAAAAAAAACCGCCCGTTGGACGGGCGTTTTATCTGATGCGAGAATGGATCGCCCGTTGAATGGGCGCTAATTAAGCTAACCCCACACACGGCGCGGATCGGCCTGATACTCATTTGGGCAGCATTGAGAGAAAAGAGAGGAGAGGAGGAGGAAGAGAGAAGAGGAGAGGAGGAGGAAGAGAGAAGAGGGTGAGGAGGGAGAAGAGAAGGGAAAAAAAAAAGGTAATTTTAAAACTCTGTTATATTTTTATTTTGTAATGTTTAAAAACAAGGTAGGTTAGCAATATGGACATGATAAATTAAATATTTCGTTTAAAGCCTAGATTTAGCGATTAGGTTTTAATAAAAATTAGGTATATTTTACGTAATTTTGATGTACATTTGATTTAGAGTTTTAAATTAGAATAATATTCCGATATGTTTTTGTATGAATATGTAAATGAGTTTTAGGATTTAATGTTTTATAATATATGCGGTAATTTGTAGTCTATATTTAGGGTTATAACTAGGGTTGTAAGAGAGGCTATCGTTGATTTAATGCGTATGTTTATTTTTATACTGATTTACGGTTAGGGCTTATAAATTTAGAGGACATGTGTATGTCCGACGTTACGGTAATGTGACTCGATTTATATGAAGCATAATGCACGTTGGTTTAAAGCATATTACAAAGGATTAACAATGATAAATCTTTAAGATGTTTTTGTCAAGACAAAAATAATTATAATTTATTAGTAGTTCATTTCGTTTTAAATGCAGGTCAATGGGAGATGAAAATATTTTAATGTTCATTATGGGCAAGGGATATCAATTTTGGTCGAGACGGGTAGACCTGTCTATGTTCGGTCGATGATGTTGGGGATATCTAGACCCACGGAGAGAACGTTAGCGGGGCTTGAAAATTGGTCATTAGGGCGTTTAAAATTAACCCGAAGAATATGGTCTGGATATCGGTATTGTTGCTAGCCGTACTACGGAAAGACCTTATTGGGAGTTGGTACCATAAAAGGCAACCCGAGGATGGAGGCGTTATGTTGAGATTGCCATCGAGCGAGGACAACCACTAGCACTTCTTGTTCAAAGCCAAATCTGAGGAACAAAATGAAGAAGCTTTGCATCAACTTTGTCGAAGGAAGTAATGTAGTGCGAGGAAGAGGTGCGGGAAGATGGTGGCGACAGAGCATGTGGTGCGGGAAGAGGTGGAGGAGCTGGAGGAGACAATGGATGGATCAAGTGAGCAACAAATAACACAGGAACCCATAGGTGCGGCGGATGAGGGGAGTATATTGAAGCTATAGTTGCGTCCATGGAGGCCGAGGATCTTGAGCACGAGCAAGTCCACGAGGAAGATGTGTCGACGATGAGAGTCCCTGGCTTTCAAAATATCGTGCGGTCGAGTGGAACTCATCAAACTTTGCGAGCTATCTATCCGAGAAGACACTCAAACGACTGGGAATACCACGAGCGAGGTGACACAAGGAGCGACATACCCTCGAAGGAAGAATTGGTGACACCGTGAAGATTTGGGCATTATCACTTATGAGAGAATTCAGGGTTGTCGAGGTCTAGCGAAGTGTGTACGATGTGGTGTGTGTTGTCCCGGTTGCCCTTGGCGTGTGCATGCCTTTAAAGGAAAGTGGGTGGAATCTTGGGTATGTTCAATAGTGAGGAGCATAATTGTACGGTGGTGAGGTCGATGAAACACGTAAATCTAACATCAACAATGGTGGCATATATAATGCAGGCTCAAATAGCGAGAACGTTAACTACGAGCCTCGGTCTATCATTCGAGCCATGGAGGAACAATTTCAAGACACTATTCCGTATGCAATCGCTTGGAGGGCAAAGCAAAAAGCATTAGAGATGAGATTTGGAACATATGAAGCATCTTATGCGAATATGTCATCCTGATGGCGGCTATAGCTAAGAGAAATTTGGGTACATATTATGATTACAAAGAGGTGGAGGCGGAGGCGATGATATTGGAAAGTTAGATTCTGCGGCGGGTTTTCTTTGCCTTGGGGCGATGCATCGAGGATTTCAAAATTGTCCTCCGTTCTATGTGTTGACGAACATTCCTAATCGGCAAGTATAAGGGCAGATCTGGACCGCAATCGCCGTTGACGGAACAACTGATTCTCGCCGGTGGCATTTGCTTTTGTCGAGGTGAGAATACGGAGAGTCGGTCTTGGTTTTAGAGAGGTGAAGCATGCGATTGTTGTTGGCGGATCGGATGTTTGTATAATTCATGATGACATCTTGGATTGTTGGCGGCGATCGAAGAAATTAAGTTTGGCTCGACTATCGAAATTTCGGTGGCGGACATACATACCGGTGGTGCATGAGACATATGGGTGCCAATTTCTTTAGCCGTTCAAGAATAAACACTTAATGAATCTGTTCAAATGATTGTGCAAGCAAAATCAGCAACGTAAGTTCAATCGGCTTTGGCGGACTTTGGATGGTGCCGACGAAAGCATACCGGGAGGCTGGGAACGTGAGGAACGGTAAGAATTACAAATTTTTCAGAATGGATTGAAGACTGCTCGAAAGAGAAGTGGGCATTGCTCTATGATTCAGAAGGCCGTGAATACGGGATCATGACCACAAACTTGGCGAGGTATACAAGCTGGGTCATGAGAGGGACGAGAACCTTGCCGCTTGTAGCAATTGTCGAGGGATTACGCACCAACATGCAAGTATTTCATGGACAGTATCGAGCGACCTCAATTGCCATGTCGATAATCGGTTGTTCTTTTACGGGTTGTCACAAAGTACATCATTGAAAAGGTTAAGAAGGCATGACTACACTCACCTCACGCAATGGGTGCAGACGAGTTGAGGTATGAAGTTCATTTGCATGGATAGGGCTTCGCCTTGGGCGTAAACGTCAGAGAAACAGACAGGAGTGCATTCTTACTGATGATCAATGCAAGTGCTCCCGTCAGAACCGAAACTTTTACACAAGCCTTGCTCTCATGTACTTGCAGCGGCGTCAATGACAAATCAATCAACATACAATTATGTTTCTCTGTATTACAGGAAGGAAGCTATATTACACACTTGGCATGCCGAGATATACGGGTACGGTATGTACGGGTCATTCACTGACCCAGTTGGGCCAAATCAGAGGCATGTCCCGGATAGGAACAAGCTGAAATGCAACTTAGGGCGCCGAGTGCATCGGCGTATTCAAATGACATGGATCACTCACGAGGCGTAGGCGTCCCGTGAAGATATGCAGCAGATGCAATGAGGTCGGCCACACGTATCAAAATTGTAACAAACCCAGTAGTGGAATGTACGATTTCGAGGCTGGACCTTCAGGTTCAGCACACGATGGTCGACGTCCTTTCCATTGACTGGACATGTAATGTAATGCGTGAAATTTGTAATATTTATATTCGTGTATGTCATGTTGTAACGAAATAACATTTCAGTTTGGGCTTCTCACCATGTATTGTAATAATGCTATATTCGTTGCGTACATTTACTATGTACAATGAGGAGTGTTTGTCATATTAAAATTTGTGTTATCTGCATTTAAAAGTGTGGTAATCCATAATTTCATTTTACATTGATCCGTACGTCGCTGTAAAAGATTTTATTAATTCGTTAAATTAATGTCATGCAGGTGCTTCAGCATGGCGGACGAGGGTGGCGGACAGCAGGCCGATCGTCTTTTGGATCCCTCTGTGGACCAAAGGCATCGGTCGCGCAGGAGTGCCGTTGAGGGCCTTCCGCTCCCAGCCTTTCGTCCGCGAGTACCGAAGGAGCTCCTGACTATCGACGCACGCTGGGTTCATAGGTGAGGAAAAAATTGTATATTGCTTAATGAAATTTTACGATATCTTATTTATTATTTATATGTAGGTTACGCCTTGCCGGCTTACTCCCGGTGTCTTGGGATCTTTGGAGGCGATCGCCTCGAGGAGCGACAGGCCCTTCCGCGTCGGCTTCAGCAGACCCGGTTCGGCTTCGACAGGTCTTTGCTTGCAGCTCTCGTCGACCGGTGGAGGCCAGAGACCCACACCTTCCACCTGCCCTGTGGTGAGGTCGCCCCACCCTACGAGATGTGTCATATATACTAGGACTTCCCTGTGCGGGTGACCCAGTGGTGGCTGTGGACGTGTCGCCACTTTGGCGTGCTGAGCTGATGGCCCGGTACGCCAATATCCAGCGGCGGCCGGGTTCCCCGCACTACAGGCCCATTCCAAATTCGGAGACGCATGGGCCGACGAAGAGGTGGATACTGCAGTTTACGGTAAGAGGCAAATTGTAAATGATATTCTTTCTAACGGTGGCGTCATGCATAATACCTTGTTAAACTTTTTAACAAAGGAGACCATCCACCGGAGGCAGACGAGGCTACGGTGTCCGGACACCTCGGCGTACACGCTTTGGCTGTTCGGCACGTGTTGTTTTGCAACACGTCCGCAATCTGATGGACAAGTTTCTTCTTTAGACGCGCCGGGATCGCCGACTCAGGGAGATCGGTACCAGCGTCAGCTTGGGCCTCCGCGGTGCTTGCGGCTACGTCTGGGTCAGGCGATCAAGCGTGTACAAAGACGGAGGAGGCGGAGCCGCCGATCCTGTCGTCCTTCGCTACTCCGGTTGTGGTCGTGACGAGAGGATCGCCGTCGGTCGACCTCTCATGGATCACAAGTGTGTCTGTACGTGTACTACCACGAGACCGAGGAGGATAGACCTACGATGGGTTTTACGTGGTTTCGCCGACGGGTAATGAAATAACCACACTTTCGATTTAACAATTTGTCCTCCTATCTTATTGATATTCTGTAATTTAACAATTTCACCTTTTTGCAGCCGACATGGGCTCACGTCACACCCATTGGGGACTACGGACTACGTCCGGATCTTTGAGCAGCCGCGGGACCACGACTTCGATGGCGGCCCTACGGGGCGACCTCGTCGAGGCTCGTGCACCTCTTGGTCTGTCGTCGCTTTATGCAGCGTGACTCGAGTCATCGGCTTACGAGGAAGCCAAGTACTCTTCGACATCTTTGTCGAGGAGTACTCACCGCACTGGTGATCGCGCGATTCGAACTCGACAGAGTTCCCCTACCGTCGTGCACCGCTCCCGTCCGTTCACCAATGTTCGATACTCGTGCTTTCTTCACAATTGTTGTTATCGTAGTGTAATGGTCTAAACATTTCATAATGCTATAGGGTCACCAGACGAGGTCGAGTGCGGCGCTCTTTGGGCCCTGCGATGGTCCGATGGGTGGAAGAGTGGGAACATGCATCGGAGGATATCGCCGACGAGGATCGGAGTACGACGGCAAAGACGCTCGACGCAGCGTACCTACGGTGGTATGTACCGCTTCGCCAAGACTTCGTGTCGGATACACGCCTCCTCACGGAGATCGTGCATCGCATACCTAGCGCCTCCGACATCGCACTCGAGCACCACCGACAGTCGCATATCAAGCGGTAACATTTCTATCTCGTGCACGGATAATTACTACTTTGCTCGCATCATAACACTTACAATTGTGTCCGGATGTCGTGTTTTGTTAATTGTTGAACAGCTTGACCTCAGACGACCGTCCGGCTTAGAAGCGCGCCATGCAATGGAGCGCATCGAGACGGTATCCAGATGACGACAAGCGAGGTCTTTGAGTCCTTCAGAGGATTTACGACAAGTGCACGCGAGTCCGTCGTCGGACGTCTGTTATGCCGATCCAGCGCCCTCGCTTCCGTACTGCAGCCGCCCCTGCACCCCTTCTCGGTATAGTACATATGAATTATAATAATTAAATATACGTCGCACATATGAATTATAATAATTTAATATCGTCGCGTCAAATCGACCAGCGTCCGTGCTCCAAAGACCGAGTGTCGAGGGACGTCCGGAGGCTTGCGGGTCTTTTCGGCACACTCGGGACGTGCGGGTCGTCCGGAGGCTTGCGGGTCTTTCCGCCTCGGGGCGTGCCGCGTCGTCCGGAGGTTTCGCGCGTCTTCCGGCCCGACGACGCGCCTTCTCGTCGGGTGGGTTTCGCGGCCCGATCCGTCCCTTCATCCGGCGTGCGGGCTCGTCCACTCAGCGGCCTCGTCGTTTCTTCGGTCGTTCGAGCCACCGCTGCACCCACTTTTGATGGTTAGTTCTCCTGTTTTCATTTTCGATAGTCGCATATGTGATGATACTTACAAATAAACACATTGCGATCCTGCGTTGCCCTCGCCTTGGGGACAGCCAGGGCGGCGCCGAGATGCGTTCTGACTATCTCGTCGATCCACCGAGTGCGAGGCGATCCTCTCCCAGGACTCCTTCGAGTACTTCTACGTGAGTCGGCAGGAGATAGGGCGTCCACAGCTTGCTGAGGCACCCCTGTCACCTCGCAGCATCGCAGCGAGCATGCGACGCCGAGCCACAACCCCGACCGCGGCGAGACGTCGGGGCCCGGACCGCTTCACTTTTCCCTCTACGGCTTCGGACGTGCGCGCAAGTCTCGGTGATGGTTCTGTTATGGGCGTGAAGCCTAAGAGGGCGTCCGTGGGGCGATGTTAGTACATACCTTTTGTTTGTTGTTAGTACCGCTACTATGTCACTTTCCATATGTTATTGTTATTAATTTGTTTACATTATTTTATGCACGCCGATCATTGTACCGCAATGTTTAACGCCGATTGTACACGCAATGTTTAAGCTAGACGACGTGGCCGTCAGTGCTGGATAGCGCAGATCAACAAGAACGCCTAAAATGCCTTCGATTTTTCCTATTATGCAAAACATATCGCAATTAAACTCATAAATTAAATACATAACAAGTCGCACGAACATCAATGATACAACCATTGTAGCATAAGGTCGTCACTCTGAAATACCTACTATTTTACGTGCATGGCCACGGCCGTATGTAAAAGGGTTGTGGCATTCGCACGAACACCACGTGGTGAACATTGAGAAGTCGCTTCCCACGCCAGTGAAAATACCGGATATTGTTCTTGCATGATGATCTTCGCCAAGAACTTCGTTCGGTGTCTTTGGGGTAATGGCATCCACAGAGGCATGAGGTGTCACTACAAAACGAGTTGGGATGTAGTGTTGATCGAGAACCATGCGGTTTGATGGCTCCGCTTGCCGTCGGTTGTTGGCGACGCCCGAGGACGCCGCTGAGTTGTTTGTTGTGCGATGGTCAGTAGTGCACGGAGCTGCTCTTCAAGCGATCTATCTTTGCGTGGAGACTTGCGATGTAAAAATATGCGGCGCTCGGGTAAGGCTCATCCATCCACATAGTCCATCCACATGTAACATCTGGAATCAGTGAGTTCAATTGATATACTTAGTCTGCGCACGAGATGTATGACGGAAAATAAGGACGATACTTACGTTGTAGTCTGGGCACCGGTAGAATCTACGACCAGTGAAGCCTTCATGGACGTAGTCGAACCACTGCACAACGGCAGGGTTACCACACTGGCATTTCGGCCATAGCCATATTGAAGCATAGCTTCGATCTCTCAGGAGGGCTGGACCATCTCTCCAGTCGTCGTAGTCCAACACACGCATGCCAGATGCAGGCGGACGAGCATGCTCTCCTGGACCAAATGACTCCCACCATGTATCAGGAATGAACGGCCGTGTGGAAGGACCCCAACTTGCCATGGTGTATGTGAGCTTCTGCGGTTCGAAGCTTATGGAGACACGATATTTATAGATGGAAAGGGTACCACACTGTCACGGTGAGAAGAGATAAATGTTAAGTATTTTTTAAGCAATAATTCACGATATCGCTCGTGAAATTGACCATCACTATCAACACCTTTAATCCCACCCTTTCTCTCTCGTCGGTGCAAACATGTCCTTCCACGTGTCCTATCTCTCTCCGTCGGTGCACACCGCAATGGCGCGAAGCGGCGTGACAGACAAATAGCAACAGATTCTACACAAGCTTATACAAAGTGTCAAAGCGACATGACGGCACAAAGAGACAAAAGCGATCACACGTTGTTCGTACACGAGCTTATACACGTGTTTAAAAGCGACTTCGCCCACGCTACCGATACGAATCGATGTCAATTTCCTTTAAATGGAGCACCGGTGCCCACGAATCTCGCACCACACTAACACCCATAGCACATATCTAGTTTTTGAACACTCGTCAATTGCACAAGAACCGTATCTTCAATCGTTTGGAGGTGGTCTCTTATTTCATTCCGCTTAATTGTGACAATATTTTTATTTTATTCTGCTCAACCTACTTATAAGTGTGTTATATATGTTTCATCGTCCTTGTTATGTGTAGTAGATGGATAACGTGCATACTACTACTGTCCATTTGTGCCACCTAGATGGTGGCTTTCATATGGCCCAGAGTTGAAGCACACGAACCCTCTCAAGATTTACCGATCGTATCGAGAGCTCACTACAACACAAATCCTCGATGCTTAGAGATCCGGAGTTCTATAGAGGATGGCGCGGTGCCTCCACGGGATCGACACGGTCGTGCGATTTATGATCGTGTTGCAGATGGTTTTACGGGCCGTAGGTTTTACCGATGTCCCATGTTTGAGGTGCGATACCATCAAAATTAACCATATTAGGTTAATAAAAGGTTATTGAAATAAACTCGATTTTTTGCGCATACGTGATTGTGGCTTTACAAAATGGATGGATGATCCATACCCCATGGTGCATCTACATACATAGACTATCTCGCACGGAAGAATACAAAGATTCTGAAGATCGAGTAAATGGTCTATTGACCGCAAGCGGCAGAGGGGAGCGAATGCGATTAGTTCTTGATCCACAATTTGAGGCGAACCCCCATGCACCAATTATAAATGCCTTTGTGGATGTCACTACCCGACAATCCAACGAATTTAGGCGCTAAGCGAAATAAATTTCGAGAGAGTACGGCACATCGAAGATCCGTACTTCAGAGAAAACCTTTCATGCAAAGACTCGATGGTGCATTTGTCCATGTCATTTTCGGATCAAGCGCCTTAAACGTATGCGTATTTGTATTCGATCGAAGTCGAACAAATAAAGTGTCATTTTACCTTCTCTTATCATTCTCGGTTGTCACCGTCAAATTTTATGGTTTCTCACAACCGATGCTCAAATATTAAAATAAATTGATTAACGTGATACAAGTCATCGCACGTTATATGGATAAAACAATTTAACATATTAGCGCATCATAACTAAACCTAAACTTCCCACTCGCTTGTCTCAATAATTTGCGTCTTTGCTCCTTTTATAGCCGAGCGTCCGTTAATTAAATTATCAACAAAACCTAATAAGCTTCCCTAATTAGCAATTTCTGGTTGCATGAACGTATTAGAGTTTTATAGTCAGGAATTATTAGTGTCAGGAATCCGATGGCGATGGCGATGTGAAATAGCGGTGTTGGCGAGCACGAATTGATGGCGGTCGAATCCGATGTAAAATACGGTTGTTTGCGTGTTGTACATAAACGCCATCGACGGGCGCTTTATATAAAACGCCCATGAGCGGCGCTATTTAAATACCGCCCATTGAATGGCGCTATTTAAATACCGCTTTCTTTGACGGGCGCTATTTAAATACCGCCCACTGAATGGGCGCTGTTTAAATAGCGCTTTCGCTGGATCAAGCGTTTATAGTCGATCGCCCGTCGATGGGCGCCAGGATGCTATTTTTTTAATTTTTTTAAACGGGCAATTTTTTTTTTAATTTCGATTTAAATTAATGCTAGTACAGTAATAAATTCGTAAAGCGCACGCGAGAGAGGAGAGTCACGCCGCATACAGTTCGATTTAGGCCAGGCTCATGTTTCAAATGTGCAGATGGTTGGTTGCTGCTTTAGGCCCTCTTTGATAGCTTGTTTAGTTTTAGTTTAGTTTTAGTTGGTAAAATTTGATCACCTTTGAAAGTGGTACGAAAAGGCTAAATAAATTATTAAAAAAATATTTTTGAGATCTTTGAGAAAAACCCTACAAAGTTATAAAAAAATTATTTTCAAAAAATAAAGTGAGTGGTGTATATAAAAATAACAAAAGTTGCAATCCCAACCAAAACTAAACTAAAACAAGGTATCAAAGAGGCTCTTAGCCCAGGCCCACGTCCTCGACCTCCAAGCCTCCAACCCTAGAGGGCCGAAGACTGATCGGCGGCAGTTTGCGTGGAGCGGCCCGACGGAACAGCTCGTCCGTGGACACGTACGTTCCGACGTACGGCAGCCCATGCTCCACCTCGGATTTGGAGCATGCGGTCAAACCAGCCTTCTGGATTTGTTGCACCAAGTCACGAACAGCGTCACTCCCAGCGCTCTGATCGGGGCCTCCACTAACTAACTTCAGGTGCGACCCGCTACAGCACGCCCCTATCTCCACCCCTGCGCTGGTCGTCCGGCAGGGCCCGCGGTGGCGGCGGCAGCTAGGCGCGAGTGGTCGAGAGCGCACTTGAGCACGCCGCCGACGCCAGCTAGGAGGGCGGCAACGGCGTCACGATGGCTGTGGTGGTGCCAAGCGTGGCAGGTGAGCTTGCCAGGGCGTTGCTGGTGATTGTGTGCGTCACCCGCTTCGATAGCGAGGATGGTGATGGCGAGCAAGGGTGTGTTTGGTTAAGCTGCCCTGGATGATCCCATCCAGCACGTTTCGATTTTTTGTTTGGTTAGTATAAACAGGTCCTTGTTCCTTCTGTCCATGGGAACAATCCCGTGTTCTACAGGGTGGTTGGCTTCGTCCGATGCAAAAAGGTGAGTTCCCTTCGTCCGAGTCGACTCGTCACTCTGTTTCGCCTCCCACCCCAGCCCCAAGTCTCCTCCTCCTTTCCCTCGCCACGCAGCCGCCACCATGACCTAGCATTGCCCGTGCGCCTCCTCCTCTCCCCATGCGCCGCGCCGCTGCCACCATTACCTAGCACCAACTGCGCCGCCACATCTCCTCCTCCTCCCTCGTCGTCGGTCAGCCCACCTTGGTGTCACCTAGAAGACCTAGCCCCACCACCTCCACCGTGCAAAAGCCTACTCCCTTCTTCCCACGCCGGCGCATCCCTACTGCTCCTCCCCTTCTCAACGGTTCCCCTTGTTCTTCCCCTTCTCATCGCACCCCCCGATGGCCATCGGCTCCTCCCGCTCTCACCGGATCCCCTGAATGCATGTTCTTCCCCTCTATTAATTCCCAGATCTGATCAAGGGAATACTAGTAAAAGGAAATACTTCTGTTTCTCAAGGTAAACACTTTCTTGATTTCATTTTCTTAGTTTTTCTCAATTTCTAATTGTTTTTTCATGTGTCTTTGGCTGCAAAAGGAGAACAGGATATTTCATTGATCTTTTCAAGATCCCTCAAGTAATAATACTAATCCTTGGTTGTTAGAAATGATATTGCATTATGTACGGACATCAGCTTTGGCTCATGGCAGTGGAGCATTTGTTGAAGTCTTGGTGTTGGCTTCACCTTGTTTCGCATCGCTTGCTTCTTCTACATGCCAATCAGTTGTTGAGAATTGAAGATGATCCATTCTGGAGTCTATTGTGGTTAGGGGTGAAAACGGAGCGGATACGGACGGATAATGGCTTTACCATATCCGTATCTGCTTTCTTTAATCGGATACGGATACGGATACGGATAGTATTAAAACGGATCAGATATTAAATCGGAAACGGATATTAATAAAACGGATAGTATCCGGAATCAGATAATAACCGGAAACAAAAACGAATATTTTTCGGATAGTATGTATACCGTAATAAACTTTGGATTATCATAGCAACATTGCCCATAACATAATAACTTAAGATAACAAAAGTGCACATATAGTTTACACATTGATCATACATGATGACGGATGACACATTGATCACATATGAGAACTTGGCAAGTAGCTGGTGCCTGACGGCTTACGGCCCGATGAGGTGGGATGTGAGGTGTTAGGCTTGCTTAGTCATGAGCCTGCTATTGGTTTACAATCTGTTGGGCTTCAACCTAGTTTTAGGCCATTATCCGGTTAGATATCCAGGTTGCAATTTTATCCGGATATCCGAATTGCAATTTTATCCGGATATTCGTATCCGCTCCGTTTCTGTCGGATATCACCGATACCATATCCGCCCCGTATCCGCTTAGGTCTATCCGTATAATTATCCGTATCCGTATCCGTCGGATACTAGAATTTCATGCCATTTCCCAAAATACGAATATCGGATACGGATACGGTTCGGATATTATCCGCTCCGTTTTCATCCCTAATTGTGGTTATCTCTATAGTTTGGACCTGAAGATGATCCATTCTGGAGTTGCTAGACCATGACCATCTATTTTCATAATTTCTTTTTTTTTCCTAGGTTCTATTTAAGTTGCTTGTAAGAGCTTTTAGCCTTATTTATTCTGGAGTTGATGGACCATGCATTCTTGTAAGGCTAAATAGCCATCAATGTAGATCTTCGTTTGTGTTTGCTTGAACCTTGAACTGCTGAAAAATAACACGTTTTGTGTTTGCTTTTTCTTGGTTTTGTCAGTAATTTTATGCCTGAGATAGTCCCAAAGCAATCACATCTTAAGGTTCCAGGAACATGATTTCCAGAAGCAATGCTGTTTTTTCCCACTTGTAACACAGTGTAGCTTTCAACACAATTTGTCTAAGGTTCCCCTTTTGCTTTGGGCATGATGCTCTGGATTTGGAGCTGAGTTAGGTGCTGCTGAGCTGATTGTTTGGTATGATCCAAAATGTGAGGAGTATCTAAAGATGGTATGCCCTGTGCATGGATAATATGTATGATCATACTACTTTTGGATTGTCTGTAGCTAGATGGACCATGGAAAGCATCCCTTGGGTAGTCTGGATGCCATTTGTGGTTGGTGAGTCCAACAACACACCTTGTGTAATCTGAACTTACACCATCAGAAATAAACTAATATTGACTCATTTGTTACTGGATTAAAAATTAGTAACCTGACGATGGCTATTGGCTAGCTACGTTCTGTCTTGTTAATCTAGGAACATTCATCAAGTCCAATATTTTATTTGGTCCCACTTCTACAACACAGCGATAATTGCTCTTTGAAAATGAGACCATATGAGCTTTACAAATTTATAGCAAGGAAAATGCAAGTGTATCCATTTTTAGAGAGCACGCACCGTCAAATCCAATTTGACAGTAATCGCAAAAGCAAGCTCTGACCAAGACTCGGTGTATGAGTGATTAGTTTGTATGTGTAATGTTATAGAAAGTCTGATGGGGATCTCATATTGTCAAGATGATTAGGCTGCTATAATGTTGTATAATTAGCTAGCAGTGTTGTCTGCTGTAATGGTGTGTAATTAGTCTGTTGTCTGCTGTAATGATGTAATGATTAGCTACAATGTTGCATGTGCATGCTGCATCGTAGAATTTTGGTTTGGCCATATTGCAGGTTTAATTAATAATAATAGATATGCATTAGTACTATTTCTTACTAATTGTGATTGGAGCTAATTAGTTGCTTATTAATCAAGAGCATCTAGCATCATGGACGGAGAGCTAATTAGTTGCTTATTAGTTTCCCCAACACCGATCCATCATGGACAGAGCATGCAATCCCCATAACCAAACAAAAAACATGATGGGCTCATGCCGGATGAAGGAAAACAACCAAACCGAGGCTCTAGCATGGATCCATCTCTACTGACAACATCCCGTGCCAATAGACATCCTGGTTGGTGATTGTTGACTAAACCAAACACACACCCCAAGTGGTTGAAAGTGCATTGAGATAGAGTGTGCAGAGTCCTCGCCCTAGGGCCGAGGTATCCTTTACATTTACAAGGTAAAGGTCCGGCCTGGGTAAGATAGTTCTATACATGCCTTCCATGCATGGACACGTATTTATTTAAAGGATAGATTTTACCTTCCGTAGAGTCCCGGTCTCGAAAGGCTTTAGACAAGTTTCTACTTCCAATACTAAAGTGAGATTTTCCCATTAGGGAAATCGAGGAGATGAGTTAGTATATATTTATTGAAGCCCTCCAAAAAATCAGATACTCCAACTTTAGAGTCTAATTGAAAAGACCCAAAGAAATCTAGAGTGTTTTAGAGGCGGTACAGATAGCAAGTTTGTTTTGATGAGTAATGAAAAACGGTTTTGTGGACTGATATTTTAAATAAGATCATAAGCAGGCATAGGCCCTGTTTGTTTGAGCTGCAGCTTCTCTAAAAGCTGCTTCTGGGAAAAGCCACAAAAAATTAGCTTCTGGGAAAAGCTCAAATCACAGTACAAATTGGGCTTTTGGTGGCTTTTGGCTTCTTTGAAGTGGGTTCCAAAAGCTGGCTGTTTGTTTGAGCTTCTGGCTTCTAAGGCTAAAAGCTGGCTAGAAGCTCAAACAAACAGGGCCTTAATCTACATGGTGAAAATATTAGGAGCATGTGAACCCCTCAAAGGATGAAAAGCAACGAAGCTCAGTTTTCCCTAGACTTCTATTTTATAATTTTTAGTGAGTTGTAAGGAAAACCATCCTGTTAAGAGGAATGCAACGAAAAACAATTTTTAGATATCTCAAGTGCTTATTGGATAAAGTATAGCCTAGGAGAGAGAGACACACACATCACATTCCAACTCCAAAACACATGGGTTTACACTTTTAGGGGTTGGACTATTCAGTTCTAAGTATCGAAGTATCCAGTTTTGGGATATCTGACTATCTAGGATTTCAAGAATTGGTGTTCTCTATTTGAATTCTTGAATATTTATCGGAGTCTCATGTACATGGGACATCAGAATATCCAAAATCTCAGAATTTGGTGTGCTGTCTTTCCTCCTAATTTTAATTTGTTTCATTAGAGTATCCGGTGATTTGGATCGGAATATGCGATACCTGGGAGATCGAAATGTCCATAAATTCAAGATTTCAAGTTCTATGTCTATTGGGCACATTTAGTATTGAAGTGTCCGGTCCCTAGACCGGAGTGTTCAATGTGCAAAAAAAAATCTGCCCCAATGTTAGCCCGAGCCCTCACCTATTTAACTCTCCTCCCACAACCCAGTTAGGGATAGCACTTCACTCTCATCAACTTAACTCTAACAACCTCAAGAGCATTAAACCTTATCCTACCCCAAATCCCATTGATCTAAGTTTTAGGTAGGGTTTGAGAAGTGAGATTCGGTGCCTCCATTAGCTAGCTTCATCCTTCGAGCACTAGATTCATCTCAAAGTTCGTTATTTGTCAGATTTGTTACTCTTGGAGGCTGAGGAATCCTAGATGGCTAGTTGTCTCCTCGAGTCACCAGGGCTTTGTGTGGCTGTGTGGTGTGTCAATGACATTTAAGGCCAATTCCGTCTCCGGAAGGGAAGGAATCAAGGAGTGAAACCGAGAGGTCTTGGTGCGACCTTGGCGAGGGAAAGGCTGAAAGAGACTCGGGCTCAAGTGTGATCGAGCCTACCTTAACAAAGACGTATGATCCTCTTAAGGATCCGAACTTCGGGAACAAACATCAGCACGTCTCCTCTTCGCTCTATGTTTTTCTCTCTATTTGTTTTCTAGCACGATTTGCTTTTATTTCAGCTTGTGGTTATGGTTGGATAGCATTTTGTGTGCTATTTAGCTCTTGTTCTGTGGATTGACTTTTGGTGAAGGTGGTAGCTCGAATTTGCAAGGCGAGCTCAAAATTTGCAGGTCGGATTGTCCGCTGATTTTCATTTGATAATTCAATAACCATCAGACTATTTGGTGATTGGAATTGGATTGTTTGGAGTTAGAAGCTTTCGAATTTTATTAGGTTGAAATTTTGCATGCCTATTCACCCTCTCTAGGTGACATCTGATCGTTTAGTGGTGTCCGGCTCTGCAACAACACTTTCTCCTGGGGCAGCGATGGGTGCTTACTGGTCAGTTGGTGACTAGTTCCCGCGGCATAAAGGTTGGTCGGTATGTGGAGGCCCAACCTAGCCTTCTTTCCTCTTATTCTTTGTCCCTCTGCTTTGATTGGGCTCGTGGAGACACCGGCGTTATGGCGGCATAGCTAAGTGGAGGTCGGGTCCATCGGTGAGGTGACCGACTATTCTAGGGTAGTGTGGTCGGCGAAGGCGATGAGAGGCTAACACTTGGGGATTTATTTCTCTGAGCGAAAACCTACTCATCCTTAGATGGCCAACGATGGAGATGCCATCAAGCACTGTTGTGCTGCTTGGAGGCTTCATCATGGAGACTACCTTTGAAAAGCCATGCTCACTTGGGCCGATGACAATGATGCCTATCGACGCCGTTCCCCTTTTTCAAGGCATCACCGTGGGTATCCCTTCCCCATGGCCTCCTTGATGGCATACAGATCAAGTGCACTAGTTGAATAAGCCTCATCGTCCTCTTCTTCTGTTGTGGCGAGACCCGTCCTCCACCTAGGTGTTAGTATTGGCAGAGGCTGACCTGGACCGGTGTTGTAGCCCCCTTATTTTGTGGTGGCGAAGCTTGTCCTTCTTCCGATTTCCTGCGGCGGCGGCCCTCGTCGCGTATCACACGTGGATTTCGTCAACTCCCCACCCTCTCCCCCCTCGTGGCGGTGACACGCGGTGTGCTCGGCTTATTTTCTCATCCCTCGGCGATGTTGGCTCGCCCCCTAGGTGGCCAGTAGTAGTGTCAGCTGGTCTTGTGGCCGATGGTGCCTGGCGGATGTAGTTTGCTGTTGTGGTGCCGTGGGGCTGTCTATTCGTCTTGCGGGTTTCGTGTTCGGTCTTTGACCTTAGTGGCAAAAGTTGCGCTGCAGTTGTATCCTATGCTTTTACGTGTTTTTTTATCCGTGTTAAATGAAATTGAACATTCCCCCTCTTTTATTAAAAAAAAAAAGGGTGTACGTGTACCTGACGCGCTTGCTGGCATTGCTCGGTTCAATGAACAACGAAGAAAACGAGTGTGTCGCATCGAACGTATCTGGTAAGGAATAGCTGGTTCCCTGCTCGAGGCTAACGAGATGTTGCCGTTGCAATTCCTCGGCCCAAAGGTGCACTACGCACCGTACGGGTATGCCGGAGAGCATCATATCTGGGCAAGGCTGCACGCACTGCGCCCGTCTGAATGCTAGCTTTTTCCCGGCACGACTGAAACTCTGAAAGATACCCGATTGTTCCCAGTCTGGGCTCTAGAGCACCATGTCGACATATATATAGTGGGCTGTGGGCGTACTGTCTTGTGATAGCTACACAGTTTCACTTACTTACTACCTGCAGGAGCATACATACAGTTCATGACATGCATGCATCCTGCTGCGCTGTTAAGCCGTAACTGAGGGCTACAGGATCGATTCACCGGCCTGCAGACCAATACAAGTTGAACTTGGCCAGTGAGCGAACTCGATCAATGCAGCCTTTTTTTTTTTTTTTTCCTTTTGAGATGGACGCCGATCGAATGGCTGTCCTGCTACCCACTCAAATTGATGAGGAAGAAGAAAAGCTCGCTATGGTTTCTGGAAGAGCGCTTTGTAATTTGTACGGCCGAGACAGATTTCAGAGCCGCAGCGCGTCGCACGGCACGACTAGCTACGAAACAAGCGCATCATGCCACGGAATTTTGGATTGCCTGCTCAGTTTTATAGGCGCGCCTCAGGCTTCAAAAGGATTATTTTGCACCGGTCTTCAGGGTGAGGGTGGTCAACAAGCCATGCATGCATCCCTCTCTAATACTGCAATTAGTAACAATATAATCTAGGGCCAGAGAATCTGCCTCGACATCTCTACCTGAAAGCTGAGAGGTGTCAGCAACAGCAGCAAGTACTCATCTCGTCAGGCAGGCAGGGAGTACGTACGACTGATGCCTACTCCTGAACTAATTTAATCCTTGAGCTGTCCAGCTAGCTAGCTAGCTTACCCATAATTTCATGATTGATTGCTGTTTGAGCTGGGTGATGTTCTTCCGTTAACTGTATTTAGTCCGGGTCTTAAGCCTAATCGACCGTGCAGTTCACGCCGGTCCATCGCTGTTTCCTAATTCCTGTTAGTGATCGTGCCGAGATAATTACATGGCTAATGACTTCAGAGACCGTGACCTCTCTGCGACTTGCGTCTGATGATGCGAGGACACTGACGTACGTGAAAAGCCCCCGCGATGCTACTTGGCACCTACACCTTTCTCGCGATCATCGAAGAGACCTTTCAGTAACAAAATCTGATAGCTGAACGATCGAGCCGCACGCACTGTTGTAAATTCTCCGATAAAAACTAATTGCGCTGCTTCGTCAACTGTTAAGCAGTACTCCCTCCGTTTTCTTATTTGTTGCGGTTGATTTTTAAACATGCCCATTAACCATTCGCCTTATTAAAAAATTTAGTGTAAATATATAAAAATATAAATCATTTTTAAAGTACCTCTAATGATAAAATAAAGCGTAACAAAATAAATGATACTTAAATAGTTTTTCGAATAAAACGAATGATCAAAAGACATATCTACCTATTAACGTAACAAATAAAAAAAGAAGGGATGAAGCAGTACTCGATACTTTTTTTGGCAGCCTTGTTTAATCACCACTGCGTGCATGGTGCTTGCTGCTGCGCCTCTAGGTTTGTTATGGTATTGTCGTACCAGAAATCAAAAATAGACAGGGCACACACTACAGGGAGCCAATGGCGCTTCTGTCCGGACATCACACGGGACGTTAGGGCAATCAACATCCGTATTGTTCGTTTGATAATATATCTAAGTGAGAGTAACATGACTCGAAGAAACATAATTGCCGTGTGGGAGCTTTTGAAAACCATATCGACCGTCATAGCAATATGCGTTGACAAGACTGTCAAAAGATACAAAGATTAGAAACTTCAGAAATTAAAAGTTTTTTATTAAATGAGAAAATATTTTCAGAAAGGATAAGAGCTCTGAAAATTCATAGAAAATAGTACAAGACTTAAAAAATGAGATAATCTTATAAAAATCTAGAAAAATGAATAGAACCTAAATATGGAATAAAAACTTATATTTTATGGATAATGTATTTTACTAATGTTAACAATTATATTAAAAATAGATAAATGTCGGGTATGTTAGACAAGAGGAAAGCAAAATGCTCTTTGTATTGCTATAATAGGATGTATTTGGTCGTTGTGTGGAGTTTCTTTGTAAGTGTTATTCATGTGGTTGTAAATCTTTGGTCTATGCTTGATGAAAATATTGTGATTCTAAAAAATAAAACATGAGGGAGATAAGTCATTTGGTCTAAAACCAGGTCACGTTGCAAGGTCCAATAGGGTGGTGCAAAAAAAGAACGCTAACCCCAACTCTTCTACCACTCGGCCTTATTTCTCCAAATTCCTCTCAGCCCCCATGTCCCCAAAACACTGGCAATCGAGCTGGAGATGGGATGGTGAGGTGGGCCTTTCCTCTCCTTGTTTTTAGTGTCTTATTGGCTAGATCTATTTTTATGGCTAAGGTAATTTGTTGGACGTCGTTTCGTACCAGCCATGGCATTGATGGCGGTGTGGTGAGGTATGATAGTAAGCTCCTTTCTAAGTTTCTCTAACGCGGTGGTTTGCATCGCCATCCTCCTCAATGAAGTTTTGGATAGGGTTGACATCCTTGGTCCCCGATCTATTTTCGTGTGCTAGTGGAATTTTTCTCCTCTGTGTGTGTGATTTTTGGTTCAATCTAGAGCCGGCTATGTCATCAAATCAATGTTCTTAAAGCCAAAGCTAGTCATGGCCTTCAATACGATTGTTAAGGCGCCGCGAGGTCAGGCTATGTCGATGAAAATAAATCTTAAAAGAATGGTGGAGAAGTTGGTTTTGGGTGTTCCAGCTTTATTTCTATGGAGGAAAAGATATGACATTTATGAAGTGCATAAATTGTCTAATACGTGTTTACAATACATTGTACAATGCAAAAAATACTCCCTCCAATTCCATAATACTTGTTGTTTTAGGTTTGTCCTAAGTCAAAATTTTCAAATTTTATCTATAATTTTTTAAAAACTATTTGGACTGTGTACATAAAAGTTGTACATATAAATTCGTATTGAAAAATACTTTCACAATATCTTTTTTTTGTGGATTTTGTTGATATATTTTATTAGTAATTGATTGTCAAACTTGTATTTTGAAGACCGTGTCAGTGTCCAGAACGATAAGTATTATAGAACCGGAGGGAGTAAGTTCTTATTCCAAGCTAAAGTGATGCAAAATGCTTTTAATTTTAATATATGATTGATCTTTATGTGAAGTTGCATCGTAAATATTGTTATGGTTGTAGACCTTTGGACTATAATATAATGAAATTGTTGTGTTATAAAAAAAATAAAGCGTAGAAGAGATGTTGAGAAAGACCGGTCGGGGCCTCCATTCTTAATTGATGCCGAAAAAGAATAAAAAAATCATGTCTCATAACCATGACATAATTCAACGTTGAGCCCTTCTACAGCACACGATGAAAGACAGAATGGATTGCTTTTTTATTAAAAAAAAAATGCTATCTGTTTTAACAATCTAGCAGGTGTACTGACTATTCATACAATGAAAGAATATAAAGATCTTTACAAAGGCATAAGAATGCCCAAGAAGGCAAAGGAGAAACAAAGGCTGAAGCCAAAGAAATAACAAAAGCTCAAAGAGATGAATCTAACCCGAGCTAGCTGTTAGAGGGAGTTAAAATTGACGGTGATTTTTCTTTTTTTAAAAAAAAACATGTGTCCATGTTCTGAGCCTCACTGCCTCACGTATTCACGCAGGGGAAGAATAGATGGGGCTTGATTAGGTGAGGTGACGCTTTCAACGGTGCTGATATGTTGCTAGCACGATCATAGGAGGGTGAATACAAAAATACATGCACGATGCAGAGGTAGGTACTGGCGGTGCATCCTGTATTCCCGCATCAGGGTAACGTGCAATGACGCATGAGGACCACCTGACCGATGATCGGTGCACGTTTTGTGGGTCCAGCCGTCCAGCCAGGTTTCTGTTTTAACCTGGTAGGACCACGTACGACTGCTACTGTTCATGGCTAACGACCCGCGGGAACGCCCTTCTGTGCCCTAAGGCGCGAGTAGCCCGATTCTGCTCGGTGGGCCATGGCATGGGAATGATCGTAGCAAGGAAGTGGGCTGGCTGGCCCGGCCCGTTCCAAGTCCATAATGATTTGGATCAGTGCAAAATGGGCTGGCCCGACTCCATCATCTCTCCATGCCGGCATTTTTTATTTTTTTATATTTGTTTTTATTGTTTTATGCAAAAATGTAAACTGTTTTGGACATTAGACAGAAATATACCCGGTCGTTTGTTGAAACCACGACCAAAGAAGCTATCGTTTTTCGAAGGAACGAGCATGCCATGCACGGCGAGCAGTGAAGGAAGAGCGTCCCGTCGCGCGCTGGAAGCGCGACAGCACCCCGTCGCGCCCTGGAAGCACGACATCGTCCTGTCGCGCCCTGGAAGCGCGACCGCGGCTCGGGCCTGTCGTTTTTCGAAAGCTCGATTGGCGCCGATTATGCAGGTTAGCTATGGGAAAAATTACGGAAATAATCAACAATTTTCACAGGAATAGAATATTAGAAAAATAATCCTCATTGCCGCCACCTCACAAGGGTCATGCGCACACCAGCGCCCACCCGCCCTAATCCCTACCTCTTTTGCAAAAAGAAATAATAAAATAATACGTACCGACAAAATAGTGCACGAAATATAATAAAATAATGGTTTGCCGACAAAATAGTGTGAAAACAATAATAAAATAATCCCCACCGATAAAATAGTGCTAACTTTTTAATTAATCAAACAGTAATTACATGATTTGCGCTAATTAATACCGATTAGAAGTCACGGAGATCACCCCATTGAGTGTATATATATCGCGTCCTGCCGTTCGCCTTCACACGCAGCACTCTCGCTTTCAGTTCTTTTCACACACTTGTAGGCTTCACACGCAGAGCAGCCTTCACACACTCACTCTCTCGCATTCAGTTCTTTTCAGTTCGTTCAGTTCAGGTATAATATTCGCTGATACTTCAGTTCAGGATTCACTAGGAGTGTCACTTCGCTGATATTTTTCGCTTTCAACGTGAGAGAATATTTTGGGTTTTAAATTTGATATACTTGCTAATCTTACTAGTAGTATTGTATGCTAATCTTAGTATATTAGTAGTTAAAATTGTATGTATATATTATATACACAGCATGGTAATCTTGATATGTGAGGGCTACCTTACTTACCACTTGCCGTTAACATGTATATGCACGACATGCCCATGTGATACTGTCTGCCGTCATCGTAGTAGGATAGCCGAACAAAGGTCCACCAACGCATGGATTAGGCCAAGTTGGTGCGAATCGTCCGGCCCAGAAGGCCACACCCATTACCCATCGGAGGACCTGCCCAACAAAATAAAAGCAGTAACTACACGACGGAGTCAATCATGTCATGCCTGCCCTCGCTATCTTCGGATCGCCCTGTGTGCTTGTGGAATGGATGCAGTGGTGCAGACCTTTAATAGGCCTGTCTCTGGTTGGACCGGACGGAGATTCTACCGATGCCCTGTATACACCGTGAGTTTACTTACCTTCATATAGATCGAATTTATTTTACGATGTAACCTAACTTTATATCCTGTTCAAAACAGATAAATGATTGTCGTATGGCATCGTGGATGGATGATCCTTTTCCAATGACAGCAGATGTATACATGATGGTTCTCCACGCAAGGATTGCAGATCTCGAAAATCGTCTCGAAATGACAAGGCGTACCCTAGAGCTGCACGTCCGCACGGAACGCTTGTGCCCTGCATGCCGGAGGCGACGCGTCTAGCTAGCTGCCACCCACATGTTACGGTGTACTTTTCAATTCCCCTAAGAAACGACTATAAGGTCTTCATGCTTGTATTGTATGGTTTGAACTCTGATACTTTCGTATTGATGTTTGTGTTGTATTGTATGGTTTGAACTCTGCTACATTGTCTAATTCACTTTACATGCCAAGATTCACTTTACGTGTATTTAATGTTTTTATTTATCTCATAGCTTCTAACTTTAGAAATTTTAGTTTGCCGTACAAACGACTATTAACACTTGATAAAATTTTAAATTTGCAATTTTGTCAAATTAGATACAATTTTGAGTTTTAAAATGTATATATATTCACATGCTTATACATGTATCAAATTTCGAAAATAACGCATATACTTATCATATATATTAAAATATAATATTATACATGCATATATATTATAATTTTATGATATATCTATATTATACATATATTAAAATGTATATATGCCATGGTACCAAGACACCGTAATCATCGCCGCCTACTTTTTTGCCATTGCTAATCTCTAGCACCGCGGTGCCGCACCTGATCTCGGGAGTATGTGAGTGGGTCGCGTGGACGAATTTCTTGCCGAGGCCTCCCCATATCGACAGGTGTGATGGGGTCATTCACCAGAAAGGAACCGATATCAAATTCTTCTTGGTCATGTGATTGAATGCCGTGAGAATCATCATCTGAAATAATAAATAAGTTCATAAATTATGCTCCCACATGCAACTCTGAATGTTGTAAGCAAAGGTCATTGTGTATGTACCTTTGTAAGAAGCAGTGAGGCCCCCTTGGACTCCCATACCGTAGTAGGCCTGTGCGGTGCTAGTGCCGGCACCGTAGTAGACAGGTGCGGTGCTAGTGCCGGCACCGTGGTAGGCTGGTGTGGTGTCGGCTCCGTGGTAGGCCGGTGTAGTGTCGGCGCCGTGGTAGGCCGGCATCAGATCGTCAGACGGTCCCGTTGCCAAAGTGCAGAATCTCCGGGGGCCCACTCGTCCTGCTGAGGGTGGACGTACCCCGCTGCTGCTTGCTCCCACGTTGAAGTGGGTGCCGACGGCACCACTGTTTGGTCCCACCCGGACCAAGATCCACCCCCGTAGGAGTGGCGGGGTGGCTGCTGCGACACTACAGCAGGGGGCCCCGTAGGAGTGCTGTGGGGCCTGATCCCACGCCAAAGTGGGGGGACCCCCGCACGAGTGTCGCGGGCGCTGATCCCACGCCGAAGTGGGGGGAGGCCTATAGGGGGGAGGAGTAGGGGTGGGGGCTGGGTGGGTAGGGACCCTCCAGCGGCGTACGTACCTTCCCAAACAGGGACGTCAGGCTGCAGTGGAGGGGAAGCTGGAAAGCCGCGACCTGCCTGTGATCGTCCCCCACGTCTTCCACGGCCTGAAGGTGGCGGGGCACGTGGCACTACGTCACCGGCACGCCGACAAGAGGAGAGACGAACCAGCTCATTCGCCTTGCTGACTACTCTCTCCCAGGCTTGTCTCATATCCAGGGCGGTGACCTGAATCCCTTGCCTTAGCCGATGAAGCATGGATGTCCCTTCGTGCAAGAGTTCCACGCCGATGTCGTCCTGCTTAATGGATATTATTTAGGTCTTGTCCTGAATTGTGTAAGGAACAATATAAACGTGGTAAAAAGGACTGCACTAACCGCCCTGTTTGCCCTCGAAGGCAGCTGTCGAGGGTACGTGTCCGCCGCGCGCGTCGTGCTCGACATATCCCACGGCCGCCGCCCAACCTCGGTCGAGTCTCGAGCGCATTCACCCATATACGCCTCGTACGTACTATGGTCGTACGGTCGCGGCTCGTCGACAACATCGTTGAGGGCTTCGGCCCATTGCCAAACCCACTCCTGCAGCAAGGGAGCTATGACGACCGTGCCAGCCGCTTTGCGGCGTGTCATCCTACAAAAAGGAAGAAGTGTAACGATAACTGCGGACCTTACTAATGTAATGTCATGTAGGTTAGAATCTTACTTGTGCACTTCCTGTGGCACGGTGTGATGAATTGGGATAGGGAATTCTTGATGAAGATCAAATTGCCGCATCACCCTATGCGGCGAGTACTCCTCCACGCAGCAATCGAAGACAAGCGCCTTGCGTGTTAGCCAGTGCTGCCTATCACGGGTGCAAAGTGCAGGGAGCCCAAAAGGTGCACGCTCAAGAAGTTCTTCATCACCGTATGGCGTCCAGCGCACCAAGTCATCCGTGAGCTCGTCGAACTCGCGCACAAACTCGAGGTAACTCTTCTTGGATTGCTTGTTCTTCCACCTCCGCTGTTGAAAAGTAATGTTGGTGTCAATGGAGATGAAAGATGTACAAAAATTTTAGTACTTCTATGTGATACAGCTTAATACCTGACGCCGCACCCAAAAAAACCCCATGGTCGGCCACTCCACATCTTCTGTCATGTACAAGTGTTCCCCGTAAGGTTCCTGGTCAACAAACGGTCGACCTATTGAGAAGCGCTCCCAAGACCAAAGCTGCAGCAACATAGGGCATCTGCTTATTGCCGGCTCCTCCGACGTGCGAGACACGGCATCACACAATCCTCGATACGTGGCTGCGAGTACGGCTGAACCCTAGGAGAATTGTGGAACCTGCATCATGGATGTGTTACCCAATTTTGCAACACGTGAAATATGCAACAATTGAAACATGCAACAACTACAAATGGACGTACCCATACCTCCCATTCTACAGAGTCTGCAATCTGCTGGGCAAACTGAATGAGGTGCCTGTCAATGGTATCACCGTGAGACGTGGTAAAAAGGACCCAACCAAAAAGAATCAGTAGGTACGCCTCAAGGTGCCTCGACACATCGTCCCGGTCAGCCTTGGGGTGTATAAACTCCGCCTGAAACAAGGCCATATGATATTTTTTACAACTGCACATTATCGATCGAGGTGCGAAAATTAAAGTGTTTCCGCACATACCGTGAATTGTGTGAGCCACTTCTTCGATGGCCCGTGCTTCTGGTCACCCTTAAGAGGCTCGTACGCTGGCGCACCGGGTCGACGTACCACCCCGTGGAAGCGCGCCTCCATCTGTGCACGCCACTCCACGCCCACATCATCTGGTGCAACCTCATCCCCAGCGATCGGTAGGCCCAGAAGCATCGACACATCCTCGAGTGTCGGTGCCATCTCGCCGCAAGGGAGGTGGAATGTGTGTGTCTCAGGCCTCCACCGATCGATGAGTGCAGTCAGTAGACCCCGGTCGTACTCAAATCTACTAGTGTCTCTCTATCCACCATAAGTTGTCGTCAGCTCTACCATCTTGCAGACGGATAGGAGTCCAAATTTCACCAATCAGATTAATTCAACGAAGATGACATGAATTAAATATGAATGATACCATCTTGCAGACATATAGTACTGAATTAAATCGACGATTCATACCTGCCAGTCCAACGCAGGTCTATGCGAAGAGGCTCGCCCAATGGCCGTGGTTTGACAGTACCAAGTCGAGCATTGCGCCGCGTAAAGGAACGACTGCAGCGCTTTATCGACGGTGGGATCGAGCAACGTGTCCACCGCCTGCTGTTCCATCCCGCAAACTGAAAGCCCATTGAACAAATTGACATAACTAAATATCAATGAACCATTTGCAATATCTAGACATGAAGCCGTAAATAAAGAACAAGGTACATATTATCACAAACTGTAGACATGAATCCGAAAATAATTATTACAAACTATTTTAAATTGTTTCAAATTATTACAATCTCACACAATCACACGATGAAACATTGTTCTTACGTATTACACAACCCTCTATACTTCCGTACTACTACGACGCCCAATAATACTTAACGATGTGACGGTCCAGCAGCGCCGTCTGCAGCGGTACTCGGCGTGCAGTACTGGCTTGTATGCCCGAGCTGCTTACACACAGTGCACCTCACCCTTCGACATCCAGTCTCCGACTCATCCATATCGTTCCTCATTCGATGAGTCTTCCGACGCCCCTTCTTTGTCCTGAGCTTGCTCATGTCAGGGACCCATCGATGGTTAAGACCCGGTGCCTCCGTGAAGGACCCATCCACGTCATACCCTATCACTTCGTTATTCCATGTGTTGAACACCGTTGCCTTGTGATAATATAGTGACACATAAGCATGGCCGGATTCGTTTGTTTGGGCAGCGGCGGCATTGACGTGTGAGCATGGAAGGTGAAGAAGAGCTGTCTTCCCATAGAAGCACTCACAACTTGTCCCATGTATGACAACCTTGTGTGACCTCCTCTCCTGCTGTGAGCCTTCACGCCCACAGTCCCTGCAATGAATCTCGTACTTACGTTTTCTGCCGCTCTCCCAGATTGCACGATACAGCTGTGACTTCGCAATTTTCACGCGCATGTACTCTGAGATGACTTGTGAGTACAAAAATCGGTTGTCTGCCATTAATGTGCTAGCCTTCTGGTATCGGTCCACAAAGTATTTCTGTGTGCCATACATAATCCTCTCAACTATACCCACCAAAGGCAGACATCTAGATCCCTTCATGACTCAATTGTAAACCTCTGCTAAGTTAGTCGTCATGATGCCGTACCTTGCACCCCCTGCATCGTGCAGCAATGACCATTTCTCCCTCGGCTCGTGACGGATCCGGTCACTGAATGACTTCGTGGCGGATCCTACCCTTCTTCGCACACCTGGGCCATCTGTCGGGAGTGCACACAGGACGGTAGGATCATCTCCTTCCTCATGGTATAACATTGCATTCTTCGAACTAGTCGGTGCAACGGAACCCTGTGAGGTACGTTTCTTTGTCAATTCATCAAGATTGATCCAAAGCTTCCTAAACTTACTCTCCTGGTTCTGCTTACATAGCCTCTTGAACATATTCATGAGGTCTTTGCTCTTGAACTGCCGGAAAAAGTTTGCTCCCATATGCCTCATGCACCACCTGCTAATAATGTCATCCCACTTGGCAGGACCTCTCATGTATGAACCCTCCTGCATCTCCATTATAGCTTTCAAGAGGCCAAAGATGATACCATGAATAACACATACGTCGGCTCGTCTGAACCACTCCAACCTTGACACGTTCTAGGAACCAATACCAGCTGTCGGTGTTCTCAGACTCCACAAATGCAAATGCAACTGGTAGGACCTGATTGTTCGCATCCACCGCTATGGCAGTCAAGATTTGTCCCATATACTTCCCAGTTAGAAATGTGTCGTCCATGCAAATGATGGGCCGACAGTATTTGAATGCCGTGATGCATGGCCCGAGCGCGAAGAATGCACGCTGCAACACCATCTTGCCTGGGTGTCTTTCTCCTGCAGCATGCTCTACAATATCAATGAACGTGCCTGGGTTCCTCCTAGCAATGGCCTGCAACATTAGCGGTAGATTTACATATGATGCTTCATACGTTCCGAACCGACCCTCGATTGCTTTTCTCTTGGCCCTCCAAGCCGCGGTATAGCTTATCTCGTACTGAAACCTCTCCTCGACCTGCTGCCTTATAAAGCCGGCCGTAACATGGGGGTTCTCCACAATCATACCCGACAGTTTCCTCGCCACCCAAGTTGAAGTTATGTTCCGGTGCTTCTGCTCCGCAACATGCACGACACAATTGTGTTGCCTCACTATCGAGCACTTCCAATAATCCTTCCACATTCCCTTGTACGCATGCACGCGGAAAGGACATGAGTCTCGCTGTCGGCAGGTGACTAACTGGGGGGTCACCACCGGCAATGAATTTGTACGGGGGACGCTAATCAAGAACTAAGTTAAATGGTAACACAAGACAGGGTTAGACAGGTTCAGACCCTCAACGGAGGAGGTAATACCCTACTTCCTGTGTCCTAGGATTATATGGTGGATCAAGATGCGAGATGCAAGATGATGCTATGCGCTGTAGATGATTCTACTATCTATCCGAGCTACCTACCAATGGCCTCTACCCCCTCCCTTTATATAGTGTAGGAGGAGATAGAGTTACAGGATATCTCGGGATCCCTGATAACTAATTCTGGTACGCAGTTACATGGAATGCATGTGTTAATCTGCTAATTACATGGAGATAGATTATATTCTCGGGAACTTCGTTACGACTCAAGCCACGCGTAGCCCGAGTGGTCTCTATCCTCAACCGACTGACTTGGATCCCCCCTATCTGCTCCCTTATGGGCCTTCTAGAGGATACCCGGGGCCCATATAGTCCACACTCGCACACACCTGACATCATACTCCTTTTTACTTGACTTCACTACGGTGAACTGCCTACGCAGCGACACCGCTCAGCACTTAACCGCATCCAGTAAAGCCTCCTTGTCCTTGAAATTTTGCCCCTCATTTACCTCATTCTCGTGATACTCCCACTCAACGTGGCTATCTTCAACCACTTCTAGACCTGCAAAGTTGCTGAACCTCCAGTCCATCGGACACATTGCTCTCTTCGTCCGAGTTTTCATCCTCCTCCGGTGCTTCTTCATCCTCGGCGTCCTCGCCCTCCATCGCCTCAACTATACCACCCACCGTTTCACCTTCATCAGCAGCGCCCGTTGCCTCCATCGCTACCTCATCCTCTCCCTCTGCTTCCTCTTCCACATCTAACAGTTCAGTATCGCCACCCTCCCCCAACCTTCTTCCGTTCCTCCTTCTACATGCCCTCCCCCTTCCTCCCATTGTCCCTCTGCGGCAGGCTCAGTATCGGGTACCTCATAGCACTGAACAAGCAGCACTAGCGGCCATCCGCACTCCAATGCATATCGGAGATAATACCTCCACGTCTTCGGTATTAGCTCCCCATAAAACCCTTGCAGGGCACGGCTAACTATTGCTTGAATAGCTAGACGGAACCTCTCTGCCTCCAAATTGAACACTTTCAGTAACCATCCATAAATCCGACCATAAGAGCTTTCCGGGCCTCTTTTGATGCCGCGTTGTACATGAGGAAAGTTTGATAAATCTACTCCACCAGGACTAAGCATAATATCATCGACCCCATAATATATCTGAAAATATAATGTCTCCGCCATCTCACCTACATTCACAAAATATAACACATGTATCTTTCAGCTCAACGAATGTCCAAAACTAATAAATTCACAAAATAAATCCACCTATTTTTAAACGATTCCATAAATTACTTCGTGATTTTTTAGCATTTCCTTCTAATATTACAGCGAGTCGATAACACTATCATTCCAACTAAACCCTAAATAACCAAATATTTATTCTACAATCGACACTCCTAATCAACAAAATGCTAAGCAATATGTCTAACATTATGGCTAACCTATTAGGGTCCGTGGTTTAGCACAAACGGTGTAGAAACATGCACTCCGTTCAAATATCGTCTTCCACATTCACCACTTACAATCTATATGGCTAGCCTATCAAGTTTTCAACGTTTCATTCATTCAAACTTCACCAAATTTTGAAAATAATCAAATCTAGCTGGTAAAAGTTCACAAAAATCGTACCAATATACTCTCCATTCAATATACATCACTTATACTAATCAATATCTACTAATTTTAACAAATATTACGTAAGTTCGTTACCTCGTATTCTTCTCCGAAATCGCCTCCCGCAGCTCCTCTCGTGCGCCCGAGTGAGTGTGGGTGAGCCTGAGTGGGTAAAGTGAAAAGGGGGCGCCGGGTAGCCATTTAAAAGTCCTTGTCCAAGCAGTTGAAATCGCGACAGGCTTGTCGTGCGACCAATCCGCGACTGCAAGCCGTGGCCCGCGCGAGGGGAATCCGAGGCCCAGTCGCTCGCTCAAACCGCGACTTGGGGCGCTCGTGAATTCAAATGTCGACCAGACCCGGGCCGACGGGGTGCGAACTGACATGTGGGACCGCTCGTGCTTTGAAGTACCGATAGACTTCTGGTCGCGATTTCAACGAACGACCGGGGTATATTTGTGTCTAATGTCGAAAACAGGATACATTTTTGCATAAAACAATAAAAATAAATGTAAAAAATAAAAAATTCTCCATGCCGTGCCACGTTGCTAGACAACCTAGATAGCCATTATTAAAGTCTGATACGATTCAAAGTCATATTAGGCCGTTGTGAAGCTGGGATGCCCCAATCACGACATGGGGAGAAAAACAATACAAAAAGACCTCGAATAACATAAATTATAGAAGGCCACCCCCTCGCGTCTCCACCCTCAAACCCTAGCCTCCGCCGGCCGCCGCCGGCGGGCTATCTAGCGCTCCCCCTTTGGCGCCGCACCCTCTTTTGGGGGTGAATGAGGCGATGGTTATCCCTTTTTCCTTTCTTCTTCTTTCTCGTGCTAGATCTGAAGCTCTTGGGGCGGCTCTTCCCCGACGGTGACAGTGGAGGACAGCGGCGGCGCGGGCGGCGGCTTCTTCCCACTCCCCCTCCCCAAATCCGGTGGTGGGAGTTAGTCCCATCCCTCCCGTGTTGGCTCTGGCTGGCTTGAGGGGCAGTGGCTTTGCCCCCAGTGTTGGCTTTGGGTAGCGGAGGAGGTTGGTGTCGACTGGTGACTAACTGGGGGGTACCGTCGGCAATGATTATATATGGGGCGATGCGCGCAAGATCTAAACTCGATGGTAGCACAAGACAAGGATTTATACTGAGTTCGAGCCCTCATGGCGGAGGTAATACCCTACGCCCCGTGCTCGGGATTATATGGGGTATATGTGTACAAGATGATCACTGGAGATGATCAAGATGATGACAACAGATGGATGTCAGATGTGTGATTCTCTAGATAGGAGATGTAGATGAAGATGTCGAACTATGGCCCCCTACCCCCTTTATATAGTGGAGGGGGTGGGGTTACAAGGAAGAGTCCTAGTCGGTTACGAGGTAGGATTCCTATCTCTATCCTCTAGTAGTTGTCCGGGATTACAAGTATACCTTCCCTATTAATTAGGGATAGGCTTCTATCCTTATGTGCTTCCTTGCCGGTCAAGCCTTCTAGAATCCGAATGGTACCCGTCCTCATCCACCCGACTTGGTCCATCCCCTGTCAGGTGGTCTTTTAGGCCCGCCGTGTGGATACCCGGGGTCTATGTTATCCACAGTAGCCCCCGAGTGCTTCATAGTCGAAGTTGTCGCTTCTTCTTTGTCGCACCTTGGATAAGTCATGCTTCATGCCGAGTGCTTGTAAATTGTTGCTTCTCCTTCCCGACTGGCTTCTGCCAGTTATCTGCGAGGAGACTGTGAAGGACTCGTAGAGAGTTGTTAGTAGACCTGATCATCACCCGGGCCGGGCCGGGCTTGGCAAAGCCCGGTCCCGCGGGACCAAGCCCGAGCCCGGTCCGGCCCGACACACCGGGCCTCTGTTTCGGGCCCGAGCCCGACCCGAAGCCCAAAAAGCCCGGCTCGATCCCGCAAGCCCGGCCCGACCACGGCTTGACGCTGCTTTCTCTCTGCGAGCCGGCCGGCCGGCGGGCCGGCTTCAGATCGAGGTTCGAGTCCGCCCGGCAAGACCGGCTTGCCGAGCCGGCGAGCTTTTTTCGCCCGGTCGAGCCGGCTCGCCGGGCCGGGCCGCCATGAGCAGTCTAGTTGTTAGTGATACCCACCGGATTGCCGGAGTTCGCGATCGCCCATTGTAAAGCGATCACCTTAATTTTGAGGAAGTGGTACCAGATTGCCTTTGCGATATACACCGATGACCCAACATGGGGCGTACCACTGGTTTTGGCTGAAAAGCCGAGTGATACTGATTGCTGCGGCGATGCACACCGGCGACCCAACATGGGGCGTACCATCGGTTTTGGCTGAAAAGCCGAGTGATACTGTGCATTGCCGTGCGATGTACAAACCGGCGATCCAACATGGGGTGTACCACCGGTTTTGGTCAAGAGTCGAGTGATACCGCTATTGCCTTGCGATGTACAACATGGCGACCCAACGTGGGGCATACCACCGGTTTTGGTCAAGAGCCGAGCGATACTGTACCCAACGGAGTAGAATATACCGGTGGCCCCAGAGGGCATACCGTATTTTTAACCATCCGATACCTATACTCGTGAGTAAAGCTTGGCCCAACATGGAGCATACCATCCGGATAGGGTTTGGCCCATTGATACCAGATCCGATCGTGCGCGGTAACACGCCTAGTGTCCCAACATGGGGCATACCATTGTTGTCACCAGTGGTACCAGATTCCAATCAGAAGCGGAATACACAAGCGACCCCACCACGGGCGCACCTTAAGGAAAGAGTTTAGCCGTATGGTATCCATACCGGTAGCGGTGTACAAAGATAAGCCCCAACTGGAGCGTACCATCGAAACTCAATCCCGACATCACTGGTATATGATCCTGACATACAGCGACCAACTAGTGACCCAACATAGGGTATACCAAGAGATGGGTAATTTTCTGTAGCTCTGCCGGTGATATGCCCTCAAAGGGTGCACCGAGGCTGAATTTGTTTAGCCCTACCGCGCTTGTAGCCATCTGTGACGCTGCACTGAAGGTCGAGTTAGCGCTGAGGGCGCAGGATGGCTCATGGCCAGAGGTGTAAGCGTATAGCCGTACCAAAGTTGGTGTGGGCGTATAGCTGTGCCAACTTGATGAAGTAAAAACCCATGAACTCCTGTAGCATGTACATGTAGAGTTTAAGCAGTATCTGGAAGCATTTAGATATTTTTACGCTTTTGTTACTTTTCCTTTTTGACATTAAATTCCTCCAAGTAATCTTCCTTTTGTTAAGCACTCTGCACGACTAATCTAGCCCCCGGGCGTCGGGAATTGGCTCATGGCTCTTTTCCCAGGCACGCGTATCGAGTGACTAGAGTTCGCCGTCCGTGGGTCAGAGCTTCACTACTCGAAAAAATCACTCGGATTCATTTGCAATCATAAAGAAAAAGCAACAAAAAGTGCACGCAAGTGCACCTATTAGGTGTAGCCCCCGACTTACTGCTTAGTTGGAGACCAACTAAGTAGCAAGTCAAGAAACAACTTAGATTAATATGAAAGACTATGGTAGAGAGAACTTAGCTCTGATGAAGGCGTATGCGTGTAGCCGAGCCATAGACTTGGCTGCTCGTGGCGCTGGCGTAGGCGTGTCGCCGAGCCGTAGATTTGTAGCTACAGGCATGCAGCCGTATCAAGCGCTCGTGGCGCGCGATTGCGTACAGCCATGCTGAATGCTTGGACGCTCGTGGCGCGGGCGTAGGCGTGTTGCTGAGTAGCGTGTCGCCGAGCCATAGACTTGGGCGCTCGTGGCGCAGGCGTAGGCGTGTAGCCAAGTGGCTTGTCGCCGAGCCGCAGATTTGAAGCTGCAGGCATGTAGCCGTACCGGGCGCTCATGGCGCGCGATGGCGTAAGCCGAGGTGTATATTTGGACGCTCGTGGCGTGGGCGTAGGCGTGTCGCTGGGTAGCGTGTCGCCGAGCCGTGGACTTGGAGGCGCTCGTGGCGCGGGCGTAGGCGTGTCGCTGAGGAGCGTGTCGCCGAGCCAGAACTTGGAATCGCTGGCGACATACCGCACGGGCGCTGTGGCGCGCGATGGCGTCTACCGAGCCAGACTTGGCGCTGTGGCGCGGCGTAGACGCGATGTCGCCGAGTAGCGTGTCGCCGAGCCATAGACTTGAAGCCGCAGCGCGCGGCCGTACCAGCGCTGTGGCGCTGGATGGCGTCATACCGAAGCCGAATACTTGGGCGCTGTGGCGCGGGCGTAGGCGTGTCGCCGAGTAGCGGTCGCCGAGCCGTAGATTTAAAGCTGCTGAGCATGCAAGATCACGGGCGCTGTGGCGCGCGATGGCATACAGCCGAGCCAAATACTTGGGCGCTCGTGGCGCGGGCGTGGCGTGTGCCGAGTGGCTTATCGCCGAGCCGTGATTTGAAGCCGCAGCGTAGCCGTGTCGGCGCTGTGGCGCTCGATGGCGTGCAGCCGAGCCGAATGTTTGGGCGCTCGTGGCGCGGGCGTAGGCGTGTCGCCGAGCCGTAGACTTGTGCGCTCGTGGCGCTGGCATAGGCGTGTAGCCGAGTGGCTTATCGCCGAGCCGTAGACTTGTGCGCTCGTGGCGCTGGCATAGGCGCGTAGCCGAGTGGCTTATCGCCGAGCCGTAGACTTGGGAGCTCATGGCGCTGGCATAGGCGTGTAGCCGAGTGGCTTATCGCCGAGCCGCAGATTTGAAGCTGCAGGCGTGCAGCCGTACCGGGCGCTCGTGATGCGCGATGGCGTGCAGCCGAGCTGAAAACATGGGCGCTCGTGTCGCGGGCGTAGGCGTGTCGCTGAGTAGCGTGTCGCCGAGCCGTAGACTTGGGCGCTCGTGGCGCTGGCGTAGGCGTGTAGCCGAGTGGCTTGTCGCCGAGCCGCAGATTTGGAGCCGCAGCGATAGCCGTACGGGCGCTGTGGCGCTGGCGATGGCGTCTGACCGAGCTGAATACTTGGGCGCTCGTGGCGCGGGCGTAGGCGTGTCGCTGAGTAGCGTGTCGCCGAGCCATAGACTTGTGCGCTCATGGCGCTGGCGTAAACGTGTAGCCGAGTGGCTTATCGCCGAGCCGTAGATTTGAAGCTGCAAGCGTGTAGCCGTACCGGGCGCTCGTGGCGCGCGATGGCGTACAGCCGAGCTAAATTCTTGGAGGCGTAGGCGCGTAGCCGAGTAGAGGAAGTAGTCGTTCAGATCTCGATCAACACCGAGTGGCACACGTCGTGGTTGGTGACGAACAGCACGTGCTCGCCGAGGTCTTGCCCGTGGTCGACGGAGTTGGCCGTAGTCGTAGATGATCTCCATGCGGTTGATGTAGCTTGACAAAAGTCGATGAAAGTTCTCGATGGTCTTCAACGTCCCACGAGATATGGCACGATCAATCCTCACGCCGTAGCCGGCACCGACGAGCTTTACGAGCTCGCCGAAATTCGCGACCTCTCTGCGCAGACTGCCTTCAAAAAGGCGTCACGGTCGCATCTGAAGTCGGATTTAGACGTTCTTAGATTCGTTCGAAAGATAACGAGATAAGATTTCCAACGCATCTTATATCACCCCGAAACTCCTCCTAAGTCAGCGGGAAAGCGCAATACAAGTTCCGCCCAGAATCTGAATGGGAACAGATCGCATCTTCTTCTCATGTTCATCTCGCGGTTGATGAAGCCGGTGTCGCACGATAGACGCCGTGGTCGTTGAGTCCGAGTGATTTGCTTCTGATGATGGTCACCACCCGAGATTCGTTCTCCATCGGGACCTCACCGTATCCGAGTTGAGAATTAAGCCCCCGGCGCACTACTCGTCGGTAGGCGGCGGTGACGTTCCCCAACACGACCGGGAGTCCAAGTGAAGTGCTGTTGAATCCCATCCCGGATCGGATCTTGTCCGAATCCGAAAAGGCGTTGTTGAAGTCCTTGCTTTAGTTCTCACCGTATCCGAGTCAAGAATTGAGCCCCCGGCACATCACTCGGGAGCAGTGGCGGCGGCGTTTCTCGAACCGAACGGGAGTCCAGACGAAGCGATGTCGATGTTCTCCTCAGACTAGATCAGATCCAAGTCCGGAAGAAGTGTTGGTCGTTGATTGTCTTGAGTAGCTCATTGCTGATTGTCGATGTCCTTGGAGGTGTGCCACGGCATACCCGCATGCCGTAGCCTCCGCAGATGAGTTTTACGAGCTCGCCGAGATTCGCGATCTTCCCGTGCAGCCTGCCTTCAAACGGATGTCCCGGACGCATCCGAACTCCGTTTTGGGCGTTCTTGGGCTTCACGGAAAGATGACAAAATTATCTTTCCAACGCATCCAGTCTCATCCCTAAATTCCTTCTGGATCAACAGGAATTGTAGAAACAAGATGACATCCAGAATCTGTCTTCGAGCCGTCGCCGTATCCGAGTCGGGAATTGAGCCATTGGCGTACTACTCATGAGTAGATGGCCGTGGCTTTTCCCAATCCGAGCGGGAGGTGTTGTTGTAGTTCTCCCCAGATTGGATCTGATCCAAATCCGAGAAGTGGAGTTCGCCGAAATAGTTGATGACGCAGTCGGCTCCGAGGGCGGAGACGACGACACCGTTGATCGATGCCATCAAGCTTGATGAAGATGATCTTGACGCTGCCCCTACCTGGCGCGCCAACTGTCGACTGGTGACTAACTGGGGGGTACCGTCGGCAATGATTATATATGGGGCGATGCGCGCAAGATCTAAACTCGATGGTAGCATAAGATAAGGATTTATACAGGTTCAGGCCCTCATGGCGGAGGTAATACCCTACGCCCTGTGCTCTGGGATTATATGGGGTATATGTGTATAAGATGATCAGCCTGGGAGATGATCAAGATGATGACAGCGTATGGATGCTGTAGATGTGTGATTCTCTAGATAGGAGATGTAGATGAAGATGCCGAACTATGGCCCCTACCCCTTTATATAGTGGAGGGTGGGGTTACAAGGAAGAGTTCTAGTCGGTTCTGGTAGGATTCCTATCTCTATCCTCTAGTAGTTATCCGGGATTACAAGTATACCTTCCCTATTAATTAGGGATAGGCTTCTATCCTTATGTGCTTCCTTGCCGGTCAAGCCTTCTAGAATCCGAATGGTACCTGTCCTCATCCATCCGACTTGGTCCATCCCCTGTCAGGTAGTCTTTTAGGCCCGCCGTGTGGATACCCGGGGTCTATGTTATCCACAGTTGGTGAGCAGCGGTGGAGGTGGCGATGGCATCCTGAACCTCCAGATCCAGATGTGGAGAGGACGTCCCTCCTCTCCCCGGTTCGGCAGGTGTTGAGGCTGAGCTCTGACGGTCGGCCGACAACGACGTCCCGTCGGCGGCGGCTGGTGGTGGTCTGCTCTTCACCGGCGCCGGATAGCGTCGATTTTCTAGTACCGGGGTTGTGTCGTCGTCTAGGTAGTGCGGTGATGCTTGTAGCAATATCGCAATGGTTCCAGCGTCGATGCCGGCGTGTAGGGGTTCTGAGTCTGATTCGTCAGGCAGCGGGTTGTCCGGCTTTTTGACTGGGTTTTCGTTGTTTGTAGGTTTGTGGTCTGTGGTGCGTTGTTAGTCACATGCTGTGCGCCTTAGTGATCTTCATGGTGATGCCAATCCGGCGAACCTGTCTGTCGAGTATGTGCATTGGGTTTGATGTACAAGTGTCTCTTGTAATCTTGCCCTTTGATCGGAATGAATTTCCTCTCCCTCAAAAAAAAAAAATTATAGAAGGATTCTAACTCGGGCCGAGTAAGACCGAGCAACCGATTGTGCCAAGTTTATAGACCAAATCCAACACAGCATTTGGATTGTGCCAGTCCAACGCATTTCTTTTCATGTCAGATCGTGCTCTAGGCTAAGGAAATTGAGCCATGCTCGGACCGTCCAGCTCGCAGCAATCACGGAAAAGCCTGGCTCTATGGTTTGGACTTTGGAGGTTGGAGTAGTGGCTAGAACGGTGGACTGAACGAACGCCCCGAGCAATACCGATCCCGGCGATGTGTGCACCGATACACATGAACGCGCCAGCGTGCGAGCCAGGAGGCAGGTAGCAAACCCGTGACCTCGACCTTGATTTTAAGAAAAAATGGTTTGGACTTTGGAGGAAAAATTGCTCAAATAATCACAAGTAAATGAAAATTAATATAATAATCTACTTTGTAACTAATTACCCGAATAGTAGTGGGTCCCGCCACTGGGGATGGCGGCCGACACACGGCGTGGCAGGAGCGCCTGCTGCCGCCACCCGGCGTGGCCGTGGCTGGCTAGCTACCGCCCCCCTGCTGGTGGCGGAGCCCGGCGCCGTTCTTGCATGTGTCGCCCGAAGCCCAACATTGCATGTGAATAACATTTCAAAAATTGAAAATTTTATCATGTTTTAAAAATTTCAAAATTTCAAAATTTTATCAAGTTTTGATAATTTTAAAAATAAAAAATTCAAATTTCATGAACTGTTAATTCTACTGTCTTAGAAAAATTGGTTGAAAGTATGCGACAGTGGAGGGGATTGCGGGCATTGTAGATGGTTTCAGCCACCTGGGACGGCTACATTAACAGTACGAAGAAAACACACCGAGTGATAGCATGATACACATAAACAGTGGCATGCATGACACACGCGCCGTTTCTTATAGTCCTGCGTTGATCTTATTTCTACCATGCTTTAGGAGAATTGGAAAGTACGTAACATGTGGGTGCCAGCTAACTAGCCGCGTTGCCTCCGGCATGCAGGGCACAAGCGTTTTGTGCGGACGTGCAACACTAGTGTAGGCCTTGTCATTTCGAGACGATGTTCGAAATCTGCGATCCTTTCGTGGAGAACCATCATGTATGCATCAGCTGCCATTGAAAAAGGATCATCCATCCACGATGTCATACGACAATCATTTATCTGTTTTGGACATGATAGAAAGTTAGGTTACATTCTAAAATAAATTCATTCTATATGAAGGTAAGAAAACTTACTGCGTATAGAGAACATCAGTAGAATCTCCGTCCGATCCAATCAGAGACTAGCCTATCGAAGGTCTGCACCACTGCATCAATTCCACATACACACTTGGGCTAGTCCCGAAAGATGTGAGGGCCGGGCCGCAGCATGGTTGACTCCGTACGGTAGTTCTGTTTTATTTTAATGGGTGTGGCCTCCTGGGCCGGACAATTCCCACCAATTTGGTCTAATCCATACGTTGGTGGACCGTTGTTCGGCCATCCTATTACGATGGTGATAGACAGTATGACATGGACATGTCATGCATAGACGTGTTAATGGCAAGTGGTAAGTGAAAAGTAAATAGTAGTAAATGAAATGTCAATAATTCTCATAATGATAAATGCAATGTCAATAATTCTTTGGACAATAATCTTTTACAAGTGGATGCATATGTATGCACTTAGCGTAGACGACCCCTTGTCGAGTATGCACTTAGGGTGTAATGATCTGGTGGATGCGTCATACGTTGTCCTGCAGCCTGAGAAGGTCCAAACCGATTTTGAAAGTTAGTTTGCTCCGCGGTTGGAATATACCCGGGCTGTGAACTTATGGCGTACGCAGACCCACCATAGTGTGGAAAACCCCCATAATACTTTATTCATAAGAGGTTTCATGGCCGTGCACAACTTGTGAAGGGGTGTCATGGGGAGTTTGCTCCCCGTGTTGCAAATGTAAAGGGAAGTCGTAGGGGTTTGTTGTCCATGCCAGTAAGACCCTCCAGGCTGTGCCGGATGTGGCATAGGAATGTTGTATCCGCCTATGATATCTTGGAAGTTAAGGTTGGATGCATATGTACTATCCAGCATAGATTCTCCCAAATTTGCTCAATTGATATCAAATTATGTATCCTGTGTGCTGAGGTAGTCATCGTTCTCTTCTGAAGATGGCGCTAAGTTAATGTCAAACCCATCCTAATGACCTGCCCCAGCTGGAGGTGAAGAATGGTGCGCGGTGTATTCGAATGGTGTCGATGTAGAAGCTCGGAGAGGTTGAGATTGTCTGCGTAGAGTTGAACGGGGTGGTGTACGCCTGTCTATAGACTGAGATCTCGCAGGAGCAGCAGATACTGGAGGAGCTAGTGACTCGAAAATGTGATGCACAGATTCTTCTCGCCTTGGGCTATCTCTTTCATGATTTGTGCACGATCTGTGCCTGCCGACCCCCATAATCGCTCCCGTAATATGATCTTGGGCCCATCTAATGAGGGCCCTCAATGCATTTGTAGAAGATTGGCCGGTCCGCTGTGTTTGTGATACAAGCTGCATTGCATGGCCATGCAACGAATCGGCCTTCTGTGTCTGTAACAACCATGTCATCTGGTCTTTAAAATGAGTTATGAAGTAGGCAATATAGCTGAAACTATCGGATAGTGCACATCATAACAGAACATGGACTCGTTGGGCATAGTCCTCTAGTTGTCGGAGTGGTGCTGCTACTGCCTGTGGTACTGCAAGATGACATCTCGTCTTTGGGCGGTACCATTTCATGTACTCCAAATATCAGTCTGGTGCGTGGGTCTAGTAGGATACAACACTTGGTCAGTAGCCAATTGAGTCCACCGCTCGATATGGGTACTGTGGATGTGGCCCAATCGTGGTTGTGGCCGGATGAACTAAGTCTTAAAAAAATACTTGTACGTTACATTATGAGTGGTACAAATATATGAAATGTATTACATATGATACATACCCATGTGAGTTGCCAAGATGCCGAGGAGGTGGGAGTGGAAATATTTGATGGTAGCCAAATTGCCGTTGAACGCGTTCCGGCATGTATCCTTCCACGGCTTTCATGCAGACTAGAAAACAAATCGTCATCCAATAGTCTGAACCCTCAGTGTGGATAACATAGACGCCGGGTATCCACACGACAGGCCTAAAAGACCACCTAACAGGGGATGGACCAAGTCGGGTGGATGAGGACGGGTACCACTCGGATTCTAGAAGGCTTGCTCGACAAGAAAAGAAGTCTATTCCTTATTAATAGGGAAGATATACCTGTAATCTCGGATAACTACTAGAGGATAGAGATAGGAATCCTACCTCGTAGCCAATCAGGACTTGTGAGCATCGTTGAGCCCTAATTTTTGTTAGTGGCATTGATGATAAAATTAATCAATATAAAGGGCTAGGGGGTTTTCGGACTTCTCGGAACCCTAGCGAAGACTCGGCGCTTTTGCAAACCCTAATTCAAGCGACGTAAATTTTCCGAGTCGCCCAAGATTTCAAAGTGCGTGACCCAAGGCGAGAGAAGAGGTCACATATAGATTAGAGTAGTTAGGTTTATTTCATGTTTTTCGTCGGATTTCAAAAGGGTTCAATATCTCGGACTATGCCGGATCCTTGCGATTCTCGAAAACTCTGCCTCGTAATCCACCTCTTCTAAAAATACCCATTTATCCCTTTGAGAGATTTCTAGAGAGAAAACCCACCAAAATTTCCCTCACTTTTCTAGTCAAAATCTATTCTGCTTGGACGGCGTCGAAAAGCCGACGGCGTCCGACCAGCCAAAATCCCAATTTATACACTCTGCTCGGACGGCGTCCGTCGTTACGGACGGCGTCCGATAAGGTTCAAAATCGGTGTTTCACGCCGGACGACGTCCTGGGGCGTCCCAGTAGCTCAGCGCTTGCGCGATCCTTCTTGTCGGACGGCGTCCGATAAGCCGCTTTTGTGAGCAGAGGGCTCTGCTTGGACGGCGTCCGGTGCCGTCTTGACGGCGTCCGTAGAGGCTAACGGCTAGTCTTTTGTCCTCTTCCGAGGGGCAACGGCTAGTTTTGCTCTTGGGGCTATAAATACCTACCTAGTGGTCTGGCTACTTTGAGGTTTGTTTGCCCACTTCACCTACCACATTCATAGCTCATCAATTAGGTGATCTAGAGCCATTCCTCCACCCACAAATCATCGAAAGCCACAATCCATCAAACCCCAATACCGAAGCTTCATGGAAGTCCTTCGATCCGCATGATCAGGCGTTTGGCTTGTTACTTTTGAAAATATCCTTCGTGGAGGCGAGGGCTTGGGAGTAGGCCTTGGCGTGTGGCTACTCTCGAGTCGGTGTACGGGTGACGAGTCCACCTCGCGGAGTGGCGGAACGACTACCGGGAGTGAGTGAGGCGGTAGGCTCGAGAGCGAGCCGGTCCTTGCGCAAGGGTAGCCTCAACGGAGAGTAGGAGTTGCGGCTCAACTTCGGTCAAACAAACACCGTGTCACTCTCTCATTTAATTTCCGTGATTTACTCTCTCGCATTGCTTGTGTTCATTTGAATGCCATGTCATAGTTGCTTTGTGATTTATTTATAGCTTCCGCTTACTTGACTTGCAACTAGGATTGGGTCATTCTTAACTTGTTGCTTAATCAACAATTAATCAAAGAAAAATTAAAATTGCCTATTCACCCCCCCTTTAGGCCTTAGGATCCTCTTTCAAGTGGTATCAGAGCATCTAGGTTCTCCGGTATTAGCTTAACCGCTAGGAGATGGCTCAAGAGGGGCCTAGGATAGAAATTGGAAAAGCTCCTATTTTCGATGGAACAAATTACAACTATTGGAGAATTAGGATGCAATGTTACTTAGAGGCACTTAGTTATGATGTGTGGGTTGCTTGTGAGACCGGCTATCCGGACCCTCCTGCCGGAACAATTGCTCTTGATGAAGTTCATGCTAAGTACAAACGCTTTAATGCCATTGCTAGAAATGCTTTACTCTCTAGTGTATCCTCCGAAGTTTTTGATAGCATTGGTAATCTTACTAAAGCTTATGATATTTGGAAGCATCTTAGGAAAATTCATGTTGGTAGTGCCGAGATGCTTGAGGAGAAGCTATCTCGAGCTAGAAAAAGATTTGATCAATTCAAGATGCTCCCTAATGAAAGTGTTAATGAAATGTTTCTTAGGTTGAACCCCATCGTCAATGAAATTGCCGGATGTTCGGAGAAGAAGGTCTTGGAAGACATTGACATTTGTCGGAAGATGCTTGATGTTGTGCCATTTAGCTTTAATCCACTTGTGACCTTGATTCGAGCATCCAAATCAAAGCTCAAGAAAATGACACCGACAAAGCTTCTCGGGCAACTCAACTCATATGAGATGCGACTTCTTGAAAGTGAAGAGTCCCCGCTCAATAAGAAGTCCATTGCTCTTCCCGCCAAAGCCAAAAGTGGGAAGAAGAAGATTGAAATTGAAGAAGAAGATGATGACTCGGATGATGCAATTCCGGAGATTGAAGAATTGGCACTCTTTGTCAAGCGGTCAAGAAAGTTGATCAAGAAGATGAGCTTCTGCGGCGGATCATCCTCTTCAAGGCGAAGACCTATCTCCGAGATGCGTTGCTATGAATGTGGAGAGAAGGGTCACTTGGCGGCGGATTGCCCAAGAAGTAAAAAGAACAAGCACAAGGCAAGGAATCAAGAGGAAGATGAGGAAGATGACAAGAAGAAATATCGTCACTACCGCAAGAGTGATCACAAATCAAAGGATAAGAAGAAAGCTCTTGCCGGTCAAAAGACTAAGAAGGAAGATAGCTCAAGCTCATCGTCCTCTCAATCCTCCTCCGAAGAAGAAGGTACTAGAGCTCATGGGCTAGCCGGACTTGCGATCAAGGAAAACGCCTCCTCCGGCTCTTCCCAAGCAAAAGCTTTGCCTCACCGCAAATATACAAGAAGAGGTGATTGGGGAATGGATCACCGATGATGAAGGTTCTTGGCGGACTCCTCAGATAATGAAAACACGAAGATATCCGAGTCGCGATCGACAACCCTCACCTCCCATGTGTCTTATGGCATTAGAGGAGAAGGTAACACATGAGCACCTCTCTAAAAGTGAGCTTAAGCTTTTGATTGATGATTTGAATAATGCTCTAGAGAAAGAAAAGTCTAAGAGAAAGAAGCTAGTAAAGGTGCATAAAGAGCTAGCAAATGAATTTGAGAACTTGTTAGAAAAGCATGAAACTCTAGAAGATAATTATGAAGCTCTAAATTTGCAAGTTGAAATTCTAGAAAATAAACTTGCTAGTTCTAATGTTGATGTTGAAACTCCGATTGATTGCTCAATTGAAAAATGCAATGTTGGTGTGACTTGTGATTTGATTGACACTATAGACGGTTCTCTTAGCTTATCTCATGACACATCCTTTACCTTGTCACCCACGATCACACCCAATGCTAGCTCATCTTCACCCACTAGTGCTACTTCTCCAAATGAAAATGCTTGTTCAATTGGCACTTGTGGTGTTGCTAAATGTGCTAATGAGCTAGTTAAGGAAAATTTGCTTTTAAGGATAGAATTGAGCAACTAGACTCTAGCTTGGCTAAATTGCTTGTGGGGAACAACTCTCTTGACAAGGTGCTTCGGGAGCAAAGGTATACCTTGGGTAAGCATGGTTTGGGATTTCATCCCGGGGATTTGCCCAAGGGTGGTTGGGGTAAGCCCAAGCTAACTTTCGTTAAGGGAGGACCGTTGCCACATATGTAAAATGAAAACATAAAGCCATTGCTTGTCCTCTTGCTAAAACATCTCAATTCATGTCTAAAACTCAAGTGCTTGATGCTAGCTACATGCTTATGAGGAAAAATGGCTCTACTTATGCTAAGTATGTTGGTGCACCAAATAATAAGAAGAATCTAAAAGCCATTTGGGTGCCCAAATGTTTGATGACTAACTCCAAAGGACCCAAGATGAAGTCTTGGGTACGTAAACCCAACCTTGAATTGTGTGTGTAGGTGAACTACAAGCGCGCGGCCGGCATTGGATATTCGATAGCGGTTGCACTCAACACATGACCGGTAGCTCAAGTATGTTCACCTCACTAGAGGAGGAGAAGGACCCCAACACAAGATCACATTTGGGGATAACTCAAGCTTAAAGGTAAAGGGTATAGGTAAAATTGCAATATCTAATGACCTATCCATCTCTAATGTGCTCTTGGTGGAAGCTTGCAACTTTAATCTCCTCTCCGTTGCTCAAGTGTGCGATTTGGGTTTTGATTGCTTCTTTTCGATCAACGGAGTTCGTGTTATTTCCACTAAGGATCAAAGTGTTGCATTTGAAGGCACCCGGTTTCAAAACTTATATTTGGTTGATTTTTCAAACCGTGAAACTTCTCAAATCAAGACTTGTCTTATCTCTCAAACCACTCTTGGTTGGTTGTGGCATAGACGCCTTGGACATGTTGGAATGGGCACTTTGAAAAAGGTTTTAAAGATAACTTGGTTGTTGGAGTGAAGGATGTCAAATTCGAGAAGAATCGCTTATGTAGCTCATGCTGCCGGCAAACAAGTGGCTAATTCTCATCCGACTAAGACTTTTATGTCTACATCATGACCACTTGAACTTTTGCATATGGATTTATTTGGCCCAACCACCTATGCGAGCATAGGCGGTAATTCTTATTGTCATGTGATTGTCGATGATTTCTCTCGCTTCACTTGGGTGTTTTTCCTTGCAAATAAATCTCTCGCCGGTGATGTGTTTAAAAGATTTGCTTTGAAAGCTCAAAAGGAATTTGACTCTTTTATTAAAAAGGTGAGGAGTGATAATGGCACCGAGTTTGCTAATACAAATGTTGAAGAATTTTGTGATGAGTTAGGTGTGAAGCACGAATTCTCGGCGGCATACACTCCCCAACAAAATGGAGTGGTGGAGAGGAAGAACCGTACTTTGATAGAGATGGCAAGATCAATGCTTGACGAGTACAACACGCCGCATGCTTTTTGGGTAGAAGCCATCAACACGGCGTGCCATGCCATCAACCGCCTCTACCTCCACCGACTCCTTCACAAGACCTCATATGAATTGCTAGTAGGACGAAGGCCCAACATCTCGTATTTTCGAGTCTTCGGTTGCAAGGTATACATCTATAAGAAAAGGACTCATTTGGGTAAGTTCCAAAAGAGGTGTGACGTTGGTATTATGTTAGGGTACTCCTCTCGCTCAAAAGCTTTTCGAGTTTTTAACAATTCAACCGGGCTAGTTGAGGAAGCCTATGATGTCAAGTTTGATGAAACTAATGGCTCGCAAACTGAGCAAGATTTCATAAGAAATGTAGGTGATGAGCCACCGCATGATGCTATGGAGTTGGGGGAAATTCGACCCTCATCGGAGGCACCAAAAGATGAAGTAATCACCCCCACCACCTCCATCGATGATCAAGTTCAAGACACCTCTCCAACAACTCAAGATCAAGCGGTGGACGGAGATGCTAACTTTGAAGTTGATCAAGCTCAAGGGGAGACGTTGATCTACAAGTACCGTCCAACAACACCGCACTCTCTCCAAGGATCATCCCTAGATCAAGTCATTGGCAATCTCAATCAAGGCGTAAGAACCCGCTCATACCGCTAATTATTGTGAGCATCACGCCTTTGTGTCTATTGTTGAGCCTAGGACCATTGATGAGGCATTGGCGGATGCGGATTGGGTGAACGCCATGCATGAAGAATTGAACAACTTCACCCGCAATAAAGTTTGGGAGCTTGTGGAAAGACCGAAGGATCACAATGTCATTGGAACCAAATGGGTCTTCCGCAACAAACAAGATGAGAACGGTGAAGTGGTGCGAAACAAAGCAAGATTGGTGGCGCAAGGTTTCACACAAATCAAGGACTTGACTATGGAGAAACCTACGCCTCGCTGTTCGACTTGAAGCTATTCGTTACTCTTGGCATTCGCTTCTTTATAAAATAACTCTATTTCAAATGGATGTTAAGAGTGCTTTTCTAAATGGTTTTATTGATGAACTTGTTTATGTCGAGCAACCGCCCGGTTTTGAAAACCTCAAACACCCAAACCATGTCTATAAGCTCACTAAGGCGCTTATACGGTCTCAAGCAAGCTCCAAGAGCATGGTATGAGCGCCTTAGGGACTTCCTCTTAGAAAAGGGATTTAAAACCGGTGCGATTGATTCCACATTGTTTCTAAAGCCAATTGAAAATGACTTATTTATTTGTCAAATATATGTGGATGATATTATATTTGGATGCACTAACAAATCTAAATGTAAGGACTTTGGTGAGATGATGTCCAAGGAATTCGAAATGTCTATGATTGGAGAGCTCACTTTCTTCCTTGGATTTCAAATCAAGCAACTTCGAAGGACTTTCATTTGTCAAGAAAAATACACAAAGGACCTTCTCAAGCGGTTTTCAATGGATTTATTGCAAATCGATCAAAACACCAATGGCCACTAATGGGCATCTTGACTTAAATGAAGATGGAAAGCCCGTGGACCAAAAGCTTTTTCGCTCCATGATCGGTTCGCTTCTCTATCTTACCGCTTCTCGACCCGATATTATGTTTAGTGTGTGCATGTGTGCTCGCTTTCAAGCATCCCCTAAGGAAGTGCATCTTGTTGCCGTAAAACGCATTTTGAGATATCGAAAAATCACTACTAGCCTAGGTCTTTGGTACCCCAAGGAGCGCGTGTTGAGCTTCTTGGCTATTCCGACTCGGATTACGCGGTTGCAAAATTGATCGCAAAAGCACCTCGGGGTTGTCACTTGCTAGATCGCCACTCGTGTCATGGACTTCGAGGAAGCAAAACTCCGTGGCGCTATCTACATGAAGCGAATATGTAGCGGGGGAGTTGTTGTGCTCAACTCTTGTACATGACTCGGATGCTTAGTGACTTTGGGCTAAAATTTGAAAAAGTGCCACTTCTATGCGATAATGAAAGTGCGGTGAAAATAGCCAACAATCCGTCCAACATTCCCGTACAAAGCACATCGACATCCGACATCACTTCATTCGTGACCACGCTGCAAAAGGTGACGTTGTGCTTGCCCACGCAAGAACGGAAGACCAATTGGCGGATATTTTCACCAAACCCTTAGATGAGGCACGGTTTTGCAAATTAAGGAATGAACTCAACATACTAGATAGATCAAATGCGTGTTGATTGGTTTTCGTGATTTTTGGGTCTTATTTGATTTTTCATTTGCTTATGACCCTTGTCACATGTAGGGGAGTTTAGTTTCAACTCATGATCTCAAAACTCCTCTAGTGGTGAAAAGATAAATTTGATTTTGGGTGAGCACATTCTTGTCCTATATTTCAAGCCAAAACAAATTTGAGCTTAATAGACTATCCTTATCTTCTTACCATTTCAAACTTCTAGTTTTGAAAATCTTACCCCCTTAAAAATTTTGCTCCATATGCATATTTGTTCTCTTGAAAATCATTTGGCATCAAAATTGGTGAAAGTATTTGAAAAGGAACCAAAATTCAAAAACATGTGCTTAAACTCTAAAGTGAACCCCTATCTTGCGATTTTCATGCCTATATGAGAAATCAAGGCAAAATTTGGGTTCACACATTTTCTTCATCTCAAGATCAAAATTTGGGTTTTGAATTTAATTTGGTTTTATTTGTCAACTTAGTATCTTATCTCTTCAAAATTAAAATTTTAAAATAACTTCAAATTGCTCACATTTGAATCTTCCTTTGAATTTTGAGCAAAATGGAGATCATCACTTCAAAACATTAATTTTATATAAATTCTCGCTTTGGTGGGGCCCTCTAGTCAGAAGAGCAAGCTGCTGCGATTTTCACCTCCATCGGACGCCGTCTGAACGCCTTCGACGCCGTCCGATGAGAATATTGTGTTGGCTGAAGTCGATCTTGTCGGACGCCGTCCGTAACCACCGGACGCCGTCCGATAAAGTCGATTCGAGCCGCCTTCTTCTTGTCGGACGCCGTCGCCTCTCCGCGACCCGTCTGACGAGGTCCTCTGTCTTGCGCACCCTTCTTTTGCCGGACGCCGTCGATCACCGTCGGACGCCGTCCGACAGACTGATCGCTGAATCGCTTATAACTTACCTCTCCGCCTCCTCTTTCCCCATTTGATCTCCTTTCTCCTCCCAAACCGCGCCGCATCGCTGCTTCTCCTCACCGGAAGACCCTCCGGCGACTTCCGGCGACCTCCATCACTACCGGCGGCCTCCCCTCGTCGTCCTCTTCGATTCCCTCCGCGTGGATTGGAATTTGACGTCCCCGTTCAGGCGCCTCGCCTCCGCCGAGTTCCTCCTTTCTACCGGAAGGGCCTTGGGGCGATCTCCTCGCGCCGCGTCTTCCTCCTTCGCTTCTAGGACTCGGTAACGGCTTCCCGCCTCTCTTCCCATCAAATTTCGTTGGTTTCCGAGTTTTAGGTTTTGAATAGGTTTTTCCCGCGTTCGTGTTCGTGGTTGGACCATGGTGGGTTGGCACCGTGTCGCGGATCGCTGATCGATGGCGCTTAGCGGTGAGATTGTTCGGTCGGTGGTTACAAGATTATGCGAGGAGATAATTCGAGATGTCGAAATCTTTGAAGAAGTTTGGAAAGGCTTTGGGCAGACCTCGATGGTCGCCGCGACAATGGCGACAAGGGTGATCCGGATTATATCGATGAGACGGCTAGCAGTGCCGCTCCTCCTCGTCCAAGCAGAGTAACTAGAGCGGACATTCAGCAGCAGCCTGATTAGGGACTCCATTGGACTCGGATGGCAGGATCTTCCTTTGCCACCACCGAGGATCTTGATGATGAGACATTCGCTGAGGACCCTATTGATGAGGATGTCACTGAGACCGTGGTCGCTGAGGACGACCCCGTGGATGATATGGTTTTAAAGCTATCTATGGAAACTTTGAGGAAGAAGAGGTCTGTTGCTTATGCCAGATGGTACCCTCAGCGGCGAGAGGAGACCAGGGATTTCAGGTTCTACACCAAGTTTTAGAAACAATTGTACATGTGCTTCTCTGCTCCCTCGACTAGCCCTAGGGACCCTCACTGTGTAGACTGGACAGAGATATCCGCAGTGGCTGGACCAGAGGTACACACTATATTCAGCTCCACTCCTGGTTTGGCTGAATTAATTTCAAACAAGAAGTTGACCTGGAGCAAAGAGAGGAACTGTGAGTTCTTTGCCACTCTTCTAGTTGCCGAAGATGGGTCGAGTCAAGCTATTATCATTCAGTTGATGGATGTGTTCGGGGATCACAAAGGGCATGTATGAATCTTGCTTTGGGCACTCCTGATTCTGGCACTGATTTAAATGAGTTGGCCTATGATGATGGTTTCTGGAGGGGCAAATATCCTCCTCTTGAAGAGATAAGGTTCATGTACATTGATATGGATGAGGAAGATTTAAATATAGAGAAGGCAAATCAATCTGCGCCAGAGCCCCGCCTCGATAAATCTTATTCTTCGGAGCACTTTATTTGTTCGCGGTGGCAACCGTGACAGGATTTTAGCTATTTGCAGTTGGTTTATGCTATACCTCCTGACAGGCAGAGTTATAAATATTGGAGCCACCCTCATGGGAGAGCTGGATGATACAATCTTCAGAGAGGTCAATAGGGCACTTCCTCTAGCTCCCTTCGTTGGCCTGCTTCTTTCCAGGACAGAGCGTGTAACCAATGATGAGTTCAGGGGTTGGGATAACAAAATTAAGAAGCATCAGATGAAGAACTTCTTGAACTCACTTGGGAGCAAGCCCAAGTTGGCTAGACCTGGTGATGATGCTCCTCCACCAGCTCCCGTCTTTGCTCCTGCTTTGCCCCTAATGCGACCATTTGTGCCAAGACTGTGCGAGCTCCTCTTCAGCCCCTCCTCGTGGTATGATACTTTGATAGGTGAGATGAGGGGTTATGACAGATATGAGAAATTTTCACACCGAGGTGAAAGAAGAGCCGGCACCACCCGCAGAGAGATGATGACTTGGCGAGCGTGAGCGTACTTGGCGATGAGTTCGCAGAATTTAAGTCACCGTGCAAGACATGGGGCGATGTTTATGCCAAGGCTGAAGGGCAAATCCATATGGTTGGTATTCACATGCCCACAACAGCTATCGGGATTACCAGCAGACTCGAGTTTTCCTCGCCCACCGCCTACCCACCACCGGTTCATCCTTGGGTGTACCCTCCTTCAGGCCTGCTCCTTCTTTTGTGCCTCCACCTCACCATACCCTCCTCCCGGTAAGATTTATTTCATTTGGTGGAGAGATCGCTCATCATCTCAACTTTTCTTTGCCAAATCCTCAACCGACCCAGATGTTTGATGATCCTTCCTCACTTCGGTCGGTCCCTCTGCAGCTCATATGCCCCTGCTCAAGCGCCCCAGAGGTCGTGGCTCCTCTACCGCGCCGTGGAGATGACGGAGGCGATTTACATGGATCAAGATCAGCAAGAATAGGACCTTTTCCCGTTTGTGTCACTTGGTGACAAAGGGGGAGAAGTTAGGGAGTAGTAGAGGGTTAGTAGTGGGTAGTGAGATCGAGGTTTTGTTTACCTGTAATATTATTTGATGCCTCGATACTCGTTGAAATTTGTGGTTGATACCTTGGTTGGTTTTATGACATTTGAACCTTGTTGGTTTCTGAATTTAATTTATGCATGAATTTAGGGGAAGCTTCCTTTATTTGCACACCTTTGTGGTCGAGTTGTGGTTTCTTAATCATTTAAATTTGCTCGCATATTTGTATTGCACTAACCCTTTTTGCAGCTCAAAAATTTTATTCTCTTTTGGGTTGTCATCAAGTGCCACAAAGGGGGAGATTGTGAGCATCGTTGAGCCCTAATTTTTGTTAGTGGCATTGATGATAAAATTAATCAATATAAAGGGCTAGGGGTTTTGGACTTCTCGAACCCTAGCGAAGACTCCGCGCTTTTGCAAACCCTAATTCAAGCGACGTAAATTTTCCGAGCTGCTCCAAGATTTCAAAGTCGTGACCCAAGCGAGAAGAGGTCACATATAGATTAGGAGTAGTTAGGTTTATTTCATGTTTTTCGCGGATTTCAAAAGGGGTTCAATATCTCGGACTATGCCGGATCCTGCAATTCTCAAAACTCGGTTTCCGTAATCCACCTCTTCTAAAAATACCCATTTATCCCTTTGAGAGATTTCTAGAGAGAGAAACCCACCAAAATTTCCCTCACTTTTCTAGTCGAAAATCTATTCTGTCATGACCAAAATCCCAATTTATACACTCGCTTGGACGGCGTCCGTCGTTATCGGACGGCGTCCGATAAGGTTCAAATTGGTGTTTCTCGCCGCGGGGCGCGTCTGGGGCGTCCGGTAGCTCCAGCGCTATGCGCGATCCTTCTTGTCGGGACGGCGTCCGTGGGACGGACGGCGTCCGATAAGCCGCTTCTTTGTGAGCAAGAGGCTCTGCTTGGACGGTGTCCGGTGCCCGTCTTGACGGCGTCCGTAGAGGCTAACGGCTAGTCTTTTGTCCTCTTCCGAGGGGCAACGGCTAGTTTTGCTCTTGGGGCTATAAATACCTACCTAGTGGTCGGCTACTTTGAGGTTTGCTGCCCACTTCACCTACCACATTCATAGCTCATCAATTAGGTGATCTAGAGCCATTCCTCCACCCACAAATCATCGAAGCCACAATCCATCAAACCCCAATACCGAGCTTCATGGAAGTCCTTCGATCCGCATGATCGGGCGTTTGGGCTTGTTACTTTTGAAAATATCCTTCGTGGAGGCGAGGGCTTGGGAGTAGGCCTTGGCGTGTGGCTACTCTCGAGTCGGTGTACGGTGACGAGTCCACCTCGCGGAGTGGCGAACGACTACCGGGAGTGAGTGAGGCGGTAGGCTCGAGAGCGAGCCGGTCCTTGTCGCAAGGGGTAGCCTCAACGGAGAGTAGGAGTTGCGGCTCGAACTTGTCAAACAAACACCGTGTCACTCTCTCATTTAATTTCCGCATTTACTCTCTCGCATTGCTTGTGTTCATTTGAATGCCATGTCATAGTTGCTTTGTGATTTATTTATAGCTTCCGCTTACTTGACTTGCAACTAGGATTGGGTCATTCTTAACTTGTTGCTTAATCAACAATTAATCAAAGAAAAATTAAAATTGCCTATTCACCCCCCCTCTAGGCCTTAGGATCCTCTTTCAGGACTCTTACCATGTAACCGACCAGGACTCTATCTTGTAACCCTGCCCCCCACTATATAAGGCGGGCAGGGAGCCCCTGGTTCGTGATCTACATCTTCACTTCCATCTAGAGGATCACATCTACAGCTTGATCATCTCCCAGGTTGATCATCTTGTACACATATACCCCATATAATCCCAGAGCACAGGACGTAGGGTATTACCTCTGCCATGAGGGCCTGAACCTGTATAAATCCTTGTCTTGTGCTACCATCGAGTTTGGATCTTGCGCATCGCCCCAAATATAATCATTGCCGGCGGTGACCCCCCAGTTAGTCACCAGTTGACACTCAGTACATATGCTTGCTAGCAAGCCCCCGTGGCAATATCATATGTTGCTAAAAGGCAGAAAGCATCCCACGTAACTTGGTCATCTACCAGAAGGTCCAGGTCTGACACAAGCCGCGTGTAAAATGCCCTATCGACTTCTTTCAACCATCGCAACCTCGCATGAAGTGGCGATATAACGAATACAAGTTTTTTATTACAACATGATAATGATATAAGAATTGTTAGCATGATATTGTATTGTTATTCCTGATTAGGACAGCGCCTACAGTCATGGACTGGCTGTTTACATATACGACAACGACGCAAACCATCTCCACCATCGGCAGTATCCATGTCACCTTCAAGTCGCATCGTACGCGGTCGACCTTGTGCAACACGTTTTGTAGCGGAGAATAGATGGAAAGTAGGCCCCTCTGAGTTTTTATATCCCCTCGATTAATTGGCTCCATCTTGGACGTTTATGTTTGCTTAATTGCATTCATGGAATAGTACGGGGAGATGTATTGGGTGCCATCATTACCAGCAAGATCTCGATAGGCGGCCATGATGTGCGAGCATGGGATGTATTCGAGGCGGGGCTTATTGCAAGTGCATATAGCCTCATACTGGCCAAGTCGGCACTTTTGTTGATTATTTCCCGCGCTAAATTTTGTTAGGTACTTTTCCTTGCAGTCCACATTGAATATGTTATCCATTCTATCATATATTGTTGTGCGGTGGAACTGAGATTTCTGTCGACGCTTCTGTAGGATGGCTTCGACACGAGGGAGAAAATGCTTGTGATTTGCATGGCCACCAGACCTCAGTCACAAAAATAATCTCTTGTCCTAAAAAGGGTCATCTCAATGATAGTGCATATTAGCAGGCCGCGCACGCCTCGTAGCACATTATTATACGATCTGCTATGTTCGTTGTCATCACCATGTATCTGCAATACGAGATTTCTTAAATTTACGATCGAACGAAATGGAAACTAACATTTGTCAGCGTATTTTTCCGCCGCTAGACTCGAAGATTCAGAGATTCGGCATGGGGGTAGCACTGCTGCTCCTCGATCCGCCCTCGAGCTCCCAAAAACAGTATGAACACAGCGATATACCCAGGTTCGGGCCCCCGGGGTGGGTAATAGCCCTACTCCAGTTGAGCTCTCGCTCTATGTGTGTATTGCCATGAAATGAATGAGGTGGGAGGAATGGAAGAAGACCCAAGACTTGAGACTCGTCCCCCTTCCCCGTGGTGGCTTGACCCCTTATATAACATGGGAGAGCCCGAACCGACGGGGAGAGAGAAACAGGGGGACGCATCTAACCTATTACATGATCACTGTACTGGTAGGTATACAATAAATGCCGTGTAGCCGTAGCCGCCTGCTACACATGTCCTGCTGCCTTGTCGAGTCCCATCGGTGGCAGGTGGGGCCCAGAGTCCCGCCGACCCTGCCAGCTGCTCACGTGGTCGCCGATCCGCCACGCGTCCTGATCGCCGATCTGCTTTGTATCCTTGTCGTCGAGCTGCTCGCCCGGCGAGCCGCGTGTCCTGTCGGGCGCTGCCGCCGCATGTTGGCCGATCGCCTTTGGTACATCGAGGGCTCGCCCGCGTGCTGGGGTCTGGTCGCCCGCCTGACACGTGGAGGGCTCACCCGGTCTCCCGGCGCAGGGGTCTGACCGCCCCCGCCTGTCGAGAGACGCCTCGGGGCCCAGTTCCGAGCGATGGGGCCCACGTGCCCACCAATCCACTCGGAACCAGACCCGGTCTTCTCGGTCCTTCTGGATGACGCCGTCTTCTACCCCCTTTCGGAGGAGGTGAGAGGACACCCCGATACCTTATGTACCGACAACATTGTAAATAAATCTATGCACTTACCGGGCGCCATCAGTGTCATGTACGAGAGCCCATTTCTCCTCCGGTTTTTACGCTATCCACTAAGCGAATGTAATATTACGGCGAGTGCTCACTTGCTGGCCCCTACTATTTGAACCCCTCCCGTGCTTCGATTTTCAATGACCATCTTCCTGATATGTTCGTTAATATCATTGAATAGCGTGTTGAATTTGCGCAGTTGATTTTGCATACATATTGTCTTGAACTTCTTCACTAAGGGTTCGTTCTTGAATGCATTGTATAAGTTTGCCCCTAGGTGACGCATGCACCATTGAGAACGCACGTCTGGCCACATTGGTGCATCACACTTGGACAATACGTTTACAGCATGTAGGATCCCCTGGTGGCGGTCAGAAATGACACACACTCTAGGCCGATCCATGACAACGTGAATCTTCAGTAAAGATAGAAATCACAACCAGCCATCGTTGTTCTCGCTCTCCACAAAAGCAAATGCGAGAGGCAATATCTGGTTATTCCCGTCAACTGCAAGTGCAGTTAGCAGAGTATCATAGTACCTACCAGTGAGGAATGTCTCATCCATACATATGACAGGACGATAGTGCCGGAAGGCCTCTATGCACTAGCCAAAAGATCAAAACAGTCGCATCAAGAAGAAGTGATTCGGGGTGACACTTCCATCGGGGAGCTATACTGGCTCATGTGCAGAAACATAGTATGTCTCAGTATTGCTCTCCTGTATCCTACGGAGGAGACGGGGAGCCCAGTTGTATAACTACTTATAATCCTCAAACAACATTTTAAGTGTATTTTGGTTGGCTCGCCTTGCTTGGTGATATGTAATTGATATGCTAGTGCGGTTCTGCACCTCAGCCATTATGGAGTGTAATTTCATGGAGATATCTGCCTCAATATCAACATCTACGTTATGAATTTTGAATCCACATTACTGCTAATTTTGCGTACCAACTCCTCCGTACAAGTGTGCGGCTCGTACCTACTGATTATGAAGTGCTGCTCATGTTTTGGACGATGCATCCGAACATCGAATGAGCACTGCAGCTTCTTTACGCACTTCACCTCGTACACAGCGGGCCCGGATCGTGCCATAGAGTGCTCGCGCCGTATGGTTATACCAAAGTTGCTGACAAAGTGTATTACCTCATCCTTCGTACTAAACTCTTGACCCACTGTTATTGTGCATATGCCCCATTTGAAAATATTAGAGTGATCACCGATCACCCAATTCGAAGCATCCAGAGCGCGATAATACGCTATAGCAGGCACTGGGTCCTCCTCCTCTTCCACATCGTTTTCACCCTTCATAAAAATCTACCCCTATAGTCTGTGCATCTATCTCTCCCTCCTCCATTGAGATATCCGGCTCCGTGTTCTTGGCTAATGCCTCGACACCCGTCATGATACTACCCATTGGGTCCTCCGCATACCCTTTCAGCACAGTCTCATGTGCATTCTCTTCTATGATGTTGCTAGGCCCGGTCTCTGATTCTCTTGCCTAAGGCAGCACGTACACGCCTAATTGGTACCCCTCTTCTACTGTCTTATTAACATAGTACGTCCAAACAGTCTTACTTCTCAGTGGACACAGGTTGTATACTTATATCGAACTATTTGGAGCCTGACATGGCCTAACACCGTCTAGAACAAGTTTGTATTCCTGACGGTTTATACGGAGCTTTCGAGCTATAACCCTCGCCAACGTTGGTAACTCTATTGGTAATGTTATTGTGGTCTACAAATGGCAGCATGTGTGCATACTTACAAAATTCTCTTACATTGGTGCGGGTGCATCTCCGTAAAAAATATTCAGTGGTATCTCCATTTACGTCTGTAACATGCACGTGTTCATTCATATTAACATGAAATATATGTTTCTTTATATTTAACTATTATTTCAAACATTACATAAAATGTTAGCTTAAGTGTTTAATGCATAATATGTGTAATTAAGTGTTGAACATAGAATATAGCAACTCGACTAATACTTTAAACACACTAATTATTAACTATAATGTCACTAACATACGTACAATTAAATTTCTAATTTGCATGCTAATTATAGATTAATTTTCGTATTATGTTTAATTAAGCTAACAAACTAATTACTATATGCAAAATATAGCCACTCTTTTTTACTATGCACACTACCGTTAATTTTTCGCTAATTATATATTAATTTCCACAGTACGTGCAATTAAAATTTAAACATTTATATATTACATGCTATAAAATAAGTCAATAATTTCCATTATAATAGTAGACCATTTTCTCTCCTTACCTAACTAATTAATTAGTAATCCTAATTTAAGTTAACCTAACACAACATGTTTATGTTAACTATAAAAGTAATGCATACCTGACGGTTGCAGTGTATGTTAACAAGGTCGTTCAAACTTCCTGAAAGAATTAATATACGCGTAAATTAGACACAATATACGAAATTAAGTGCTCAAGTACTGAAATTGCAGTGTGTGTGCTTGTTACCTTGGTAAATTTGGTGCATGCGCTGTTGCTCTACAGTGCTGGTGCGTGGTAGGGTGCGGTGTAAAATTAAATCGCTAATTTACATGGTAATTATAGATTAATTTCCGCAATACGTTAAATTAAGTAAACAAATAATTACATGCAAAAAATATAGTCACTATTTTTACTAAGCACACTAACTCTAATTTGTCTCTAATTATATATAAATATCCACAATACATGCAATTGAAATTTAATCATTTATGTTAGTAACTACAAATAAATCACTAACTTAAAAATGGTAGGCCATTTTTTCCCGTTAACAAACTAATTAAATTCTTCAATGTAAATAAAACTATTACATAAAACATATCTAATTAAATGCTTCTAACAAAATACACGATTTACTGCATATATAACAAGTGCCCTAACACTAATTAGCTAATAAATATTAACTCTGTCATGCCGTGTGAGGTACTTACACATACACACATACCTGACACCGACTCTCGAGCTTCACCGAGTGAGGAATGAGTGTGAAGGCTGCTGCGTGAGGAATGAGTGTGAAGCCTGCGTGAAGAATGAGTGTGTGAAGGCGAACGGCGGGCAGGACGCGATATATATACACTCAATTTTATGATCACTGTGACTTCTAAACAGTATTAATTAGCATAAATCACGTAATTAATGTTTACTTAATTAACCGTGCGTTGTTGGTAAAGCCAGGACCACATATTTCTGTCGGTAGGGTAATATTTTATTCAAAATATTGCACTGTTTTGTCGGTCGGGTAATATTTTATTGAAAACCTTGCACTGTTTTGTCGGTCGGGTGAATAATTTAACGCTAATCTCGGACATGCAAATTTCGGTAATTTTTCCGACTTTGGAGAGCTCCGTGGAGACAACCCGCTTACCTCGGTTCGCATCTAGCTAGTTTAAGAAGCGGCTTTGGCAATCTGTAAAATGGGTTCGAGAAGCCATATTATTTAACGCTGTTGCTATTTCTCAGGCGTCTGAAATCTATGATTTCGTATCGGCGATAAAAATTACAGTAAATTTGTATTGTTTTTCCACATTTTCATTCACTGCAAGAAATGTTGTGAGAAGGTGAAACTTTTATCGCAAGGGTTGTTTGCGCATTCTGCTATGTGTGGCATCGCCGACGATCGTCGTCCTCCATGCAAATTGCGAAATCATGCGGACAGTAAAAATTCTAGTAAATTTGTATTATTTTTCCACCTTTTTGTTTACAGAAAGAAACGTTTTAAGATGGTGGAAAAAAATTCTGCAAGAAGGAGAGTGGACCGTTGAATGGGGACCATGTGAAAAAGGTTGTTGTTACATGTTGCGCCTGCAAAAGGTACTAAAATGCAGGCACCTGCACAATAGCACATCCCATTATTTAAATTTTCAAAATGGTTATCAACCATAACCTTTATTTTAAGATATGAACCATACCCTAGAAAGAACAATAGGAACTTACTTTCGCGACAAGGTATATATATGGACGATGAGTCAATGACCTCATTTTTCTATTACTTTATGGCATTGATAACTTGGGTCTTCATCCGTATATAAATTGTTATGTAAGTTATGTTTACATTGGTGTATTGGTTAGTCTTGTAAGTGAAGTAAAGTCCCTTTGAGAAAAGATATTATTTCACTTATTCAAGAAGTCAACTTTCCAAATACAACCAAGCCTCGACCAAAAATTACAAAGTCCTCACATAACCTGTTTGTAACACACAAGAAACTACTCGCCTTCCAACAATGGTTAGGAAGTTCATCATCAACCGGAATAACGGTGTTGCCAAGTTCGTCTCCTCACCTAGCTTCAGGCAAAGAAGAAGAAGATACGGACCAAATAGGCAACTAGGAACAACAATCAAAGAAAAGAAATCACTCTTATCGTTACCAAAACAAAACCCAATTGTACCACGACCAACACCGGATAGAGTCACTTATTGTTGTCGAATAGAAGAATGCCACCCAGTAGCAAAACTTCAACCCCACCCAAGCTCCTGTAGTCCACCGCCTCCGCCATTGCCCTCATTGGCAAGAACTCTAACCCTAATCTTCTTCGTAGCAAAACTTCAACCCCACCCAAGCTCCTGAAGTCCACCGCCTCCGCCATTGCCCCCATTGGCAAAAACTCTAACCCTAATCTTCTTCGTAGTTTGGCCCTATACAAACCCCAACTAAGATCTAGCCCTTCCCCACCCTAGCAAAGGCCCGAGGATTGGCAGCGATGAGGAATTCAGCCAGATCGCAGCCAAGTGTTGCTCCTCTTTTTGGTCACCCCTCTGGTCACTAGGAAAGTGAAAGGATCTAGGAGCCCTAGAGAGGGAGGGGTTGAATAGGGTCCTATGTAAGTTTTTAAACTTTTTAGGTTTTTGGAAATTAGAACAGGACTGAAACTTTTTACCACTAGAACACACAAGAACAACAAAAGTAATGACAACAATGCAAGAAGGTAAATACAAGTAAGTAAAAGAGAGAAGGTACAATAATTTTTTTTATCCCGACGTTCGGAGAAAGGTTTCCCTTTTCCTACGTCACTGTTAGAGAACCCATCACGAAGAGAGATATCACTCCTTTCCACTAGCGGTAGCCCTTCACCACTCTGGTGGTAGACTCTGGCCTTTACACAAACTTGGGCCTACCACAAGTTTGTCCTTAAGAGGTCACCAATCCACCATCCTTGAAGCTTGAACCTTGAGCACTAGGTTGGAGAAGAGTTGACCCTGTCGGATCAAGCACCCATGAAGCACTAAGCACCACCTAGTTCTCTCACAAGCTCACGTAAAACCTAGTTTTTAGTGGCTCTCACTCCAATGACTATATGGATGCTCAAAGAGTGAGTAAGTAACAAAAAAACGAGCACCCACGAGCTTTTAATTAGGAACCACAAAAAACTAGCCGTTTGAGCGAAGGTCGAAGCGTGCACCTAACGATCCAACCGGACGGGCCGAACCGGCTGCCAACCATACCGGGAACACAAAAAGGCACATGCCTTCCCACGTGCGTCAGCCCCCCTGCCGAGCAGGAACAAAAAGACCCCAAAGCGAGCTACACGTGTCTACCCCCTGTCGGACGGTCTGGCGTGGACTGGCCAGTAGGAACAGAGAAGCACCAACCATAGACACCCGCACCGGTCCATGTCTCGGATAATCCGGCACACATCCTAGCGAGACCAACAACCCATCGAACAACAACGCCCCCTCCCCACCGAATGGTTCAATTGGATTGGTAGGTAGGAACAAAGACGCTATAAAACACGGACGGTCTGGCGGACCGTCTGAGGCACACGCACATCACAAAATCGCCACAAAGTACACTACCAAGACCCACTCTTAAGACCTAGAAGCTCTCACACATCTAGTGCTTCACGAAAGAACACGATTCGACGACATCGAAACACTTCTACCCCCTCAAGATCAAGCTAAAAGCAAAACAACAAGACCTAGATAGTTTAAATGGACCCATCAAAATGCCTAAGTCCATGCTACACCATTTTAAGCCCTGTTGCTATTAAAAACATGCAACTTGGTAGGGTAATAAGTCATTATAAATCTTACAACTAGGGGCCTTGAGCCTTTCAAAAAGGATAAGGCCGCCTAACCCTCTTAACCAAAGTTTTATTTTGCATTATCAAGCTCTTTGCTATAAGTTAATGTGTAGTAGTACGCTACAACTAATGGTGTGCAAGGTTTGTATGAGAACTCATATATCTTCCAACATATTTGGTTATGAAGAATCTGCATACTAAAAGTTAATCGATTCAATAGACACAAATAACTTGTGATGCACTAGAGGGAGGCACAATAAAGTGATCTTTTGCCTAAAAAAACATACAACTTGATTAGTGCATCACAGATTGATTTTTGCCTAAAAGATGCATAAATTTAAAATAGAAAATAATAGAAATAAGAGTTCGTGATAAATTAAAAGATGGAGATAAATCTAGTCGCACAGAAACATGGGACGCCATGTTCATTTTTCTTAAACCATATGTTAGCAAAATGTAACTCATATACTATCCAATCTGTAGGCCCGACCCAACCTACCATTCACCTTATATTTCACTGACACAACTGGCACCACTTGTAACCTGAATACCATTTTCATCATCTTCTTGAACGCCATAGCATTTCCATTTCCACGAGTACAAACCTGGGTGAATTGTCGTGGGCACAAGGCAATTGCTCACTGATTTCCGGTGCGGGGGACAGCGACAGCAGCACCGATCGTCACACATGGACACTCGACACTCCTGTGCCTGTTACAGTAAGAAAATTTATCTGGGTAGCGCCCGTGGGGCGCACAGCAATCGGTGCCTATGCTGGATCAAGAAACCCTCATAAGTCATAACTCTCCCGGCCAGGTCATCTTGCTCTCGGCGTACCTTAGGGTTAGGGGGTGTTGCAGCTGCCTTGTGATCTTCAAAGCTTTCTGAGATGATATGTTCCTGTTGATCGAGTGCTCATATGGCAGATGTACATGCAGTTAAAATGGCAAAAAACAATATTGATTAGGAGAAGAAATTACTATGTATTGGATTTTGTTTTTTTATGAACAAGTATGGTGCATTGTTTTAGTTTAAACCAGGTTAGTCAGTCGTACAGTGTTTTTTTTTTTTTGGGTCGATGAAAAACAATGCATGAGAAGTTACCTGAGGCATGTACGTGCCAATTAACATGGCTTCTCGACCTTGCGTTTACTTTCGTTTGGAGCACGCTGGCTAGTTTGTTTTAAGAAACACGAATTCTACCTCCGCGCGTTCAGCGCCGTGCACGTCCATGCAGATGTAGTCGCTTTGCATTTTTTCCTTCTTTCATTTTTCCTTTTTAAGTAAAGCAAGTTTGAGATAAATTTTTCCGTTCCATTTTAAGTATCAAACAAATTTTAGATATTGGTAAAAGTATCATCAAGTAGATGTCGTCCGAATAACCCATTCAAACAAGTAAGTGTCGTATGAATTTAAAAAGGTATCATGACACCTCTCATACGGTAATACCCGTCAAAATAAGAAATGTCACAAAAAGATACCATAATGTATGAGAGGTATCATCAAGTATATTATTGAATCTTTAGTGTATTCAAGAATTGGGGTATCACCACGTGTTGAAGATCATCAAGTAACATAAAAATAAATATCAGGGGTGTCGGTGTCTGGGAAACGCGCTCCTGAAGAGCAGCGAGGCCACAGACCGGCAGACGAATTTGTAGTCGGTGTGAGGCCCAACGACCACCCTTCTCAGCAGCCCGAGGTGGCGGCCAAGCCTACGGAGGGCTAAGGCCGCGCTATCTTTCTGGACAAGGGCCTGATGCGAGTCGGTGATCCGGGTACAGATCCTTCGTGCAGGGAGCGGAAGAGGGAAAACAATACAAACCGTGAAGACATAAGTGATTTACCCTGCTTCGAGCCCCCACTGCAGAGTAATAGCTCTACTCCAGTCTTGTTGATTATACGGTGGGAAAACAGTACAGAGGTGCCGAGACCGGGCTTGGAGGCGCCGATCCCGAGCTTACAACGGTGGCGACTAAGGACTAAGGCTACTGCTAAGGAAGCTTCGGATGCAGGTGTTGCTACCGTCCCCCTCGTCTGGAGCTGCTTGCCTTTTTTTATAGGCGCGGTGAGCCGTCCGGAGCTGATCCGGCGGGCCCCGTCCTGGTCTTTGCTTTAGTGGTGTCATGACCCTCTGCGTCTCCACAGGGAATCCGACACCATGATCTGATACTAGCCCAGACTAGTACCTCATGATGGACAATTAACGGCTATCATCGCTGGCATTCCATTATTGTTATTTAAAATAATGGAGAATTACAAGATAGCATATTGTGCTAATACAGTAAGACATATATTACCAAATATCAAGAACGAATAAAAAGAACATCGAGCAAAGAATGACCTTCAAATGACGATATCCAAGCGATTGACCCAAACTCCCGCAGCTAGTCCTGCACATCTGAGTTCGGACCCTTCCTGATCCTGTTTAGACTTGCAACCTGAATAATAAAATTATCCGCGATAGATATAATGAGTACGCGGCTACCCAGCAAGCAATCCTTAATAAATGTATGCAATGGCAAAGATCGGGGGATTGGTTGTTTTACACCAAAACCTATTTACTAATCAAGTCTTAGCAAAAGTGATGTTTTGTTGAATGCATGAATCTATAGTATCATCACGAACTTCAAAGGAAGGTGCATCATCACACCAGACCGATCCCAGCCTACTCTAGTCAAGTTCAATTATTAAAAAGGTGAATCTATATGTGCAAACCTTTCCAGACTCGTCCATAACCGTGGACACGGCTATCATGATAGTTTTAACTCTGTAGAGTATGTACAAATTTTCCCACAAGCCCCGTCTCATCCACTAGGAGAAACGGTACAAGACTTTTCCAGCCTACTACGCCCACCACTTCCCCAGCCCTTTCTTAAGGTTTCCCCGGCCCCGCCGGTGTCCGCCACAGTAGGGCGCCCTAGGTCTAGGCACCACCCGTGGGTCGTTCCCCATTTAAGCCATTCGGTCTCAGGAACGCACCCACCCCTCATGTAAGGTCATAAGCCTCACCCTAGGGCAATAGTGACGAAACGTAACTGGACAGCCTACTAGCCAGTAGTTAGTGGGTTTCGTAGTGTACTAAGCCAGGGCCGAAGGCACAAGTGGCTGTACGGTAAGGTTCGGTCCAGCAATACACAAGTTTGAGTCCTTATTAGAGGAGACCCTCGAATCTCCACCACAGACCCGGAACCATCACTGCCGGGCCTCCCCTAAACAATCTACACTAGTTTTAGTTGTTTAGGGTTTATCCAAAAACACCAATACGAAGCAAACGCCTCACAAGGCACATTTTATAGTGAGTCCCAAATGCAGTCCTACACATCTATTCAAGGATAGGCTAGGAAAGTAACAACAGTTTTACAAAAAGAGGCTACGACGCATTAATAGAAGACTAATGCGTATAGGAACTCACACCCTGGTCTAAATGTATGCACAGTTCATAAAGAGTAAATAACAGTTCCGTTTATAAAATTAGGACGCAAACATGTAATTATGCTTGCCTGGTAGCGATCGGCCTCGCACGCTTCTCGAGCAATCGTCAATGATCTCAACTGAGTTCTTTACCGATGACGTCACGACCTAGGGTCCGAGTCTTGATGATCCTCCGTGAATCCGTTAGGGTTCACAGCTCCGGTGCCACCGAGGCGACGTTCTGACTTGAGCCTTGGTGTTGATCACCTTCTGGGAATTTTAACGGCACTCGCGAATCCGATAAAAGTACCGGTACGATCCACACGCAAAACAAGACATGAATAAATAAACAACAACACATATAATTCATAAAATCATGAAATAAATCTATTAGGTAAAATAGATCAAACTAAGACTAACAAAAATGGTTTGAACAGATTTGGACTTACGGTTTGGAAGAAATAAAAGGATGGAGTCACTGTTCATGAAGAGTTTTGTTGAATTGGGGTGTTTACCCATCCGAGAGGTCAAAAGGGGGAAATCCCTTGTTCTTCATCTCCCCTCACACTGCCATGCACTGGAGAGAGAGGTGGGAAGAGAGAGAGAGAGAAATCCACAAAGGGGAGAGAGGGAGATGGCGGCGGCCATGGGGGAGAAAGGGATGGCGGCTCCGGCGAGGTCGGCTCCGGCGAGTTCCCTCCCGGCGGCAGGGCAGGGCGGCGGCATCTGGGCGGCGCTCCAGTGGGGGACATGGCGGCGGCTTGTGGCGGTGCGGCGGCAGCACAGAGCTGAGTCTGGGACTAGGGCGGCGGCGGCAGTGTGGCAAGGGGCAGGGGCGGCTCGGCTCCGGCGCTCCAGGACGGCGACGACCAGGAGTGGGCGGCGGCGTTTGGGCAAGGCGGCGCTGGGGCGACTACGGCGGCGCGGCTTCTTTGGGCAGGGCAGCGACGTCTCCCCGGCAAGGCGGCAAGGGCGGTCGCACCTCCATGGCAGGGACGGCGATGATGCCTCCACGGGCAGGAATGGCACGGGTTCAGGGCACCGAGGCGGTGGAGGCACCAGGGCGGCGGCCGGCTCCAATGGGACAGAGGTGGCGGCCATGGGGAATAGCGGTGGCGGCTTGGGGAGTGGAATCCTAGGGATTAGGGTTTTTGCTGGCTTTTTATGGGGCCGGGGCTGTTAAGTGACACGGGATTAGGCTTAGGGCCCAAATTAGTTGGGTTTTAGCGCTAGAGTCCTATTGGGCTTAATCGGCAAAATTCGATTGACTTGGGGTGGATTTGGTGTCGTCCTAACTGTTCTCAGGATGGAGGTTGGCTGCAAGAGGTGGGGTGATGCCAGAGGTGGTCTCCGGCGAGCTAGGGGTTGGATGGTGGCATCGGCTCGGCCGAGAGATACAGAGGTGGGGTTTCGAAAGATGCCGGCCGAGACGAACGTTCGATCGGCTAGGTTTTCAGTGGAGGTCAGTCGAAAGTGAAAACTAGGGTTTCGGGTGTGGGAGATGGACGGCCGACTTGACCAGGGGTTTTAGGGTTTTGATTGGAAGAATCGAGCTAGGGTTTTGATCGGGAGAGAACGATAGGGTTTCGACCGAGAGAGGAACAAAGGTTGGCTCGATCAGGAGATCAGGGTTTCCGTCAAGGACAGATGGAGAGAAAAGAGAAAATAGGAAAGATCTTTCTATATGTAAATTTGTAATTTTGTAAATTGTAAATTATAATGAAAATCATTAGTAAAACAAATTTTTATATATAAATAATCGTATGAAAATTTAGGGATTTTCATATAGAAAAACAATAGAAATTATTTTAACTTGGTTTTTTATTTTTAAAAAAACTTGGGACATTCTAATATTTATTAGGATGTCACAAGTGGCGTTGTTCTTGTCTCGTTCCGGGTCTCTGTCTGGTCCGGAGCCTGCAGGGAGAAGCTGTTCAGGTTAGTACAAGACACGTGTTTGTCTTGGAGTACCGATACGGGGAGGAAACCTTCTTTAGGGAGAAAACACTTTCCCTTTATCCCCAATATGGCATTGACTAGACCGGACACCTTGCGCCTTGCCTGGAGGCGCGCGTGAAGCGTAACAACCATATGCCGCTTTCTCGGGAGCGAGCGACGACCAGCAGTAACTCATACGCCTCTCCCGGCCGAGGGTTCCTGGGAGACATTTCGCTCCGGTCAAGGCCGGAGAAAGTGCGGTTGGATACAACAATTGTCACTACCTGTCCGCGCAGTGAAGTGATTGCTCATGGAGTTTCCTCCGGCTAAGGATAGCCCGGAGACGCCGCCCTCGGTAGGAACCTGTGGACGATGGACTTGGGCCTTCAGACGCCTTGCAGCTGGCCGTGTACAGAAATGTACCGAGGCCCATTGCAAGGTGGGCCGCTTATTAATCACCAACAGCCAGCCCCCGAGCCTCGACCGGGTCGCATGGCGAGCCGGTCAGAGGTTTAGAGAAAATCTCCACTACGCGCCGTGCGGGAAGATTTGGCTCTGGAGCCGCGGTCTGAGGATTGAATCCGATTTGACGTAAAGGCGGGGCAGTTACATCCTTTGGGCACGATTTCCATGATTTCCGCCTCGACCGTTGTCTTCTTTTATAAGGCAGCGCTACGCAGGGGGAACTCATACTGTAGAATCATCCCCTTTGCCTCCATCTTTCTCTCCCCAACTCGCTTCCTGCCTTCTTGCTCCCCGCCGCCATGGTTGTCATCGGAGAGAGCGTTTTGACGAAGGAGAGGATGGCGGAGATGGAAAGGGACGGCTTCGTTAAACCGGGCTCATGGAGGCTCCCTGGCGCGGACCCGGAGCCAAGGCCCAAGCCCGACGAGCTGGTCTGCTTGGAGAGTTCGGCCATCTGCGGATTTCACATGCCGGAATCTCAGTTCATCACGGACTTCTTCATATTCACGGAGCTGAGGCCGGAGAACCTGTCTCCCCAATCCTATGTCCACTTGTCCATCTTCGCATTCTTGAGCGAGGCGCACTGCGGGGTACGGCCAATGGTGAGCCTCCTTCAGCACTATTTTGAGTTGAAGCCTGTCGGCCACCGCGTGGGAAACGGCGGGGTCTTCAACTTGACCGCGCGACGAGTCCAGGGGAGCCAATCGTACTCGGAGTACGAGGTGAGGACGAAGGTCGATGGTTGGGCCCGACGGTGGTTCTACTCAACAGCGGGGCTCGACCGAATATTCTTCTACGAGCCGACACTCCAATCTTTCAAAGGCAATGAGCCCCAGCCGGAGGATCAAGTCACGGAAGATGAGATCTGTCGGTGTAATAAATACCGGGGGTACAAAGAGTCTCAGAAGACGAGGCGAGGGCCCCACACGTCAAGCGGGCGACCAGGTCCCAACGTGTGGGCGAGCCCATCAGTGCGCCGAACGAGGGCCCCATGCGTCAGGCGGGCGTGTGGGCGAGCCCCTCGGCGCACGTAGGGTCCCTCACTGACAAGCGGGGTCCATGTGGCAGGGAGCGCTCCGAAAGGAGTCTTCTGGGCGAAGGCTCCCCCTGCTGCGAAGGACCGACGCATTTAATGCGACATCACGCGCGGATAGACAGCTGAAGAAATGATTACCGCTTCTGATGACCCTCGCAGTCTCGAAAGCGGCCATCACTGTGGGCGCAGAGGAATTGACCGGCAGAGAGAAGGTTTGCTTAAGATGGCCGCCGCCGCCGAGGGGAGGAGCAGTGGGCCCCACCCGCAGCCTCACCGGGCGTGTTCGTGCGGGTCGGAGGCCACTTGGCGGCATCGCTGGCGGCGCCATGCGGCGCAATAGCAGCAAAGACATTTCGCTCTCTTGTCGTGTCTCGCCACTGCATCGAGAGTATCAGGCCGCCATTCCTCGGCTCTCTCCGCTAGTTCAAGGCTTGTATAAGAGGGGCGGAGAGAGAGAGGAGGGGAGGTACGTTGCGCTTTGAACACACAGTTCACAAGCATTCTGTAACCACATTCCATTCAACCACAACAAGAAGAGAGCTAAGGCTCAGCAGGAGTAGGACTATTACCCGCGAGGGGGTCCGAACCTGGATAATCCCCGTGTGTTGCTCTTTGTTTGCGCCCCACGCCAATCGAATCGAAGCGCTTGCCGATAGGCTAGCAGGATAGAAATCTGACCAGGGGTGTGATCCGCAGTGGTTGAGCGGTGAACACGCCGTCAAGATCAAGGGGCTTGTTAAGAAGGGTTTGACGGGCTACGACGTCGTCGTCGGCTTCATCCGACACCGGATTAGCTCATTGGGCGCCATGAAGCGGCGCGTCGGCGACATGGTATTTGAAGACCCGGACCGGGACTTCCATGAAGGTAGGCGCGAACCGCACTCTTACGTTTGATTTCAAGCCGACACGCTAGACCGCAGGACGCCACGCAGACTCCGGCCGCGAGGTTGCGCGGATCGCAGGGATACTGCTGCCTATGGATAAGAGCCCTCATCCCATACGATTCTTGAAGGACAGACTGTCCGAGGTAAGCGCCCATGAGGTGTTTTGATTAAATTCCCGGCTGCGCGCGCCTTCGAAGCCTTTGACGGATTGTGCCGCTTGTTTGCAGCGGACGTGGAAGGTGACCAAGAGGCTCATGCAAGCCACGGGCTTTGCTGACGAGCCTTTGGCTATTCAACCAATGGCGGCGCGCTCGCCACCAGGGAAGCCGCTGGCTGCGTCTGGCGGGGCACCACCACATCGCGATGTCGACGAGGGAGCTCGGTGCGGCATTGGCCGCGATCGGCCGCAGACGGTAGGCGCAGAGACGCACGCGAGGAAGCGTACGGCACCAGCGCAGGTAAGTCATTTCCTTCCGACGTGAATCTGGTTCTGGGCGATAGACGGCACTTAAGCTCTGCTCCGCGCGCACATCCAGGGGACGGCTCCTTCGAAGAGGAAGAGGACGTACCTGCCCGTCTCGAGTAGCGACGATGAGGACGTCGCGCCAGTGGTGGGACCGCCGCCGAGGGCAGCCTCGCGGCGGGGGCCTACGAGGAAAGTCCCTGCCGGCCGGCCGAAACCGGTCGTGCCCACCACAAGTCGCGTCGGCGGGCTGGAGACGGAGCTCTTCCTGCGCCCCACGCCCGGGGAGTACAAGGGCACGGAGCTAGAACCAGCGCGTAAGCGTTTTTGCATTGTTTGCTGTTGTCATTCTTCGTCATTGGATCACCATGCGCACCTTCTGACTGCAGTGCGTAGCGCCAAGGTGGCAACCGAGGCGTTGTTTCCTCCCGTCGAAGCTGTGGCGGCTGAGAGCGAGCCGATAGGGCCCGCGGGAGAGGGATTCCTAGTGCGGTCGCTGGAGGCTGCCGGGCTGCTAAGGCCGACGGACGCGCAAGGCAAGGAGAGACAGGATCTCCGTGGAGGGTCGTCATTCTGCTTGCCGGTGGCGGTGTTGGACGCATCTGACGAGGTCGCGGAGATCGTGAAAGTGCAGACCGCCGAGGCTAAGTTACAAGTTACGCCCTTGCGCTGCCGGGCGACGACAACAAGACGGGTGGTGGCTAATCGATCACGGGCATCGCTGAACCCGCGAGGGACGTGCCCAGCGCCGATCGGGCTAACGCTGCTGTTTGGTTGGGACTGGCAGGTGTGTGTGCTCACGCCATCGGGCTGGACGAAAGTCACCTTGTCTAGTGTGGCCCCTCTAGCGTCCGCGGGCTGGATTTCCGTCAGCCCGGAGTGGGTGGAACAACAAGCAGGTATCAGAGTGCGGCGCTCTGCCGAGGGGGGCCCACTGAAAGTGAAGATCTATCTAACCCCCGGCCCGACGAGGGAGGACCTCATGCAGCGCCTGGACGCTGTTTCGGTCGGCGAAGTGAATCTTTCTCGCCAACGCATGGAAGAGGCGGAGGCCGAGGCGAAGCGGTGGCAGCTGGAGGTAGCCGGTGAGGTGGTACCTCCCCGACCACGTCCGGTCTTGGTGATGGGCACCGCGTCCATTCTGCCCGCCGCGAAGGGAGAGTCGGAAGCGAGCTCCGCAACGGCGGTCGGCTTGGCCTCGGCAGAGATGCGGTGACCAGGCTTAAAGCGCAACTCGTGGAGGCGCAATACGCCGCTCAGCGGGCCACGGAACGGGCTGAGCCGTTGCTGGAAAGGCGAAGGCTTGCGCAAGAGGTTGCCCAACTCCTCGGCGAGCTCGAGCGATACAAGGACATCGCGGAGCAAGCAGCCCGGGAGAGGGCAATCCTCGAGGAATCCCTGGCCGCAGCTAAGACGGCGCCGAAGGCCCAAGATGGTGGGGACGAGGTCCGCGCTCTTTCAGTGGCGACGGACAGCAGCGAGACCGAGCTTATGGCTACCAGGCAGAGGGCGAACTAATTGGAGGCCCTGCTGGCATCGGCTCAGGCTGAGCTTCGCGAAACCAAGCTGGTGGCCGCGAAGGCGACGGCGGCGGAGGCCGAGCTCCTGGCCAAGGTGAAGGAGGCTGAGGGGCGAGCGGCCGCAGCCGGAACGACGGCCCAGCCTTCGGCAGCACCACTATCATCATCACGCTTCGTGTCGTTGGAGGAGAGCAGTCAGGCCTCTGTGGGCTGTCTGTCCCTACCGTACCATGATGCGTGTGTTCATGGGCTCGATCAGACCGTCGGCAGCGCCGTTGGAGAGAGGTTAAAGAAGATGCTTGCTTTCAACAAGAAGGTAATGTCCTGGGGGCGAGTAATATGCTCAGGTGTCGACTTTTCCATGGTTTGACACATATTCCTCTGTTTCAGTTCTACGGCTTGATCGCCGGCACGTCTTCGCTGATGGAAGCGGCGAACAAACGGTCGGCTGACGACGCGGTGAGCGTTGAGCGCCTTTCTGCCGAGCTCGCGCAAGCCCGGGCTGAGACGGAGCGCGGGGTCAAGGCGGCCGCTGAGAACGAAGTCTGCCATGTTGCCCGTGTCGCCGAGCTAGAAGCCGCACTCCAGTCTTCGCAAGAGAAGGAGCGGGAGGCCGTGGCGAGGCTAGCTCAGGCTCAAGGGGCGGAGGCAGCTGCAGCGAACCGAGCCCAGGCAGCCCTCGAGGAGGCAGACCGGGCTCGGATTCTCTTCGACAAAGAATACAGCCGTAGGGAAATGGTTTCCAAAGAGTTGGAGGCCGCCTGCTCGGCCAAGAACTCTACCGCAGGCGGGGCTTGAGGAAACCCGCGACGAGCTTACGGCGGAGATCACGGCGCTTCGGGAAGCCGGGACGAAGTCCAAAGCCGCGGAAGAATCGCTCAGGGAACAGGAGCAGGAGCTCATCGAAGCCCGGGCAAAACTGCGCCAGGAACGGAACGACATGGAGGCGCAAGTTATTGAGCTGCTTCAGGCGCGAAGGCAAATCCGGGACTTAGAGACCGAGCTAGAAAAACTCAAGTTTCAGCGCGGGTCGTAGTTTGTCCCGGTCTGCCTTGCCCTGTATTCTGCGCTTTAATATTTGTATTTTCTTTCGAACGCCCGTTTTAACGGATAAATATCGCGTAATGTGTGGTGGCCGAAGGGCTTAGCCAATTTCTGCCTTAGTTCATCGCGTCAAATCGCGCGTACTGTGGGCTCTGAGGCGCGGCACAGTGTTTCGCTGATAGCAGGGGTACGTCTGTCAGGCGCGGATGCGGAGGCAAATCCACCCGCGCCGATTCGTAAACCCGACCTAAGACACGCGTCAGACTGCGGAGACGCTACTAAGTCTTCGTTCAGACTTGGTGGGCCAGCTGCGCGATCGGCTCCATTGCGCGGCGATCTTTCCTCACATCGACAATGGACGGGACACGCGTCGCGCGATGATCGGTCTTTGTTGGTATTCATGAGACGATGCAGCGCGCTGGCGTCTTTCAGCTTCTTGCATCGCGTTTTAATTACTTGCCCTTCGCAGCAGCCGACGCCGGTAGCTCCGCAGCGACGGGGCGCTGCACGCCCGCCGCCTATATAAAGATAAGTGCGGCGGCAACAGAACATCTTCCACTCAGTCTTTCCTCAATCCTTAGGCCAGAAACTGGAGCTCTCGGCCAGCGGGAGAGAGAGGAAGAAAGCGCAGGAGGGACAACAGAGGGGAAGAGTATGGCTTCAACAAGCTGGTCATCGGACGCCAGTTCTGACTATATTGCGGCTTGGGTGATGGCAGCATCGGAGGATCTGCCGCCGCTGTCTCCTCTGCCGCCGATCCAGCCCGGGGCGGCGGAGGAGGTCTGGCAGGGCCCGTCGTTGCGCCCAGCACCGAGCTGGGCGGCGATGCCCAAGTCGAGCCGACGCGAGGCGGCAATGCGGTAAGCTTCATGAAGCGGCGGAGGAGGAGGAGGCGAACGCGTGGCGGCGCAGATTACCGCCGATGTTACAGACTGCCGCCGCATTGGCGGCCGAGGATTTAGGCGGTCCCGCCGCACATCACGGCGAGCAGAGATCGAGGCGGCCGCTGGCGCTATCGTGGCGAGCTCTCGCCGCTACTTATGGACTCCACCAACTATCGCGGGCGGCGAGACGCCACCCGAAGCGCCAGACCATCTGCGCCACGGAAGGGGTCAAGCAACGGCGGAGTCTTTTGATGCGGCGCCGTGGGTGCCCATGGTTGACCCCATCCGTGGCCGACGGAGGCGCCATCAAAGCCGGACCGCTCGCTCGGGCGCCGGCCCTACCGACGCCGCTCGCTGCCCCGCTGGCGGAGTCCGCTGCTCCGCTGGCCCATCGTCCGCGTCGTTGGTAGGAGCAGCGGAGTAGCGTTAGGATTTGGGCGCCGTCGGAGCTGTGGTAACGCGACGCCCTCTTTTGCGGTAGTCCAGGAGCCCGGCCTCCTTTTGATTGTAAACTCTTAATCTTGTAAAGTCTTCGTTCTTGTGAAATGCGACTTCTCTTCATGAACCTGCCTTGCTGATCCAACTCGCTTGTTTGTCCCTTGTTCCTGTGTGAATCTGAAATGCAAAAACAGGGGAACTAGATGAACAGTAACGAAGTTCTAAGGAGAACTTAGGAATTCTGAGCAAACTGCCTTCTTTGGGAAGATTGTTTTTGGTGCTCCTAATCATCCAGCCATCGGGCCGCGGCCAAGTCCAAGTACGATCTTGGAGTTGGGCGCGGTCTAGAGATTAGAGTGGCTTAGAAAAATTTGCGCGAACTCCCAGCCCCCAAGCTTCGTCGGGCGGCGCGGCGATGCTGGCTTTGTGAAGTTAAGGACTTAGGAAAAATCTGGGTGCAAAATCCCTCAACCCCCGAGCGCTGCGAGGCCCAAGTTAGCCATCCAAACAAACCTGTCATGGGCTTACTGTACCGTTGGGCCACGGGAATTCCACATAGCGCGGAGATTCACTAGGGTGCGAGAGATCGGCTTATCCCATCATGGAAATGCTCCGGAATGCTTTAACCTTAGCCTTTGGGTTTTAGACACGGGCTTTTTTGAGATGGTCAAGACTGAAGCCAGCGTGACTCGTGAATGGGGGAAGGGTTTTTTTTTGAATTGAAATAAACTTGAAATGAGAGAACTTACAATCTAATTAAACGTAGAAGCGTCGTAGGAGAGAGATGTTCCATTACTTAGGGAGCTCGTTCCCATCCTTGTCAGCAAGGCGTACTGAGCCCGTGCGTGCGGTGCTGACCACTTTGTACGGTCCCTCCCACTTGGGGCTAAGCTTGTTAGAGCCAGCGAGGTTCTGAATTCGACGACGTAGAACCAGGTCTCCTACTTGCATGGTCCTTGTATGTACGTTTCGTGCTGCGTAGCGACGTAGGGACTGCTGCTAGGCCGCAGCCCGGAGTAGGGATTGCTCACGGCGCGCCTCTAGTAGGTCGAGGTCGAGCTGCCGCTCCTCGTTGTTGACCACAAAGCTGGCGAAGTTAACGCGATCGTATCCTAGTCTCATTTCTGTTGAGAGGACGGCCTCCGAACCATAGACGAGTCGGAAAGGAGTTTCGCCTGTAGCCCGGCTGGCCGTTGTCCGAACTGCCCAGAGGACTGACGGTAGCTCGTCGACCCAACCTTAGTGTTTAGCCTTGAGGGCCTCGTAGACCCACTTTTTGATGCCTTGGACCAGCTGTCCGTTAGTTCGTTCAGCTGCTCCGTTACTCTGTGGGTGGGTCACAGAGGCCAGGGCGAGCTTCATGCTGATTTTCTCGCAGTAATCGTTGAATTCCCGGCTCGTGAATTGGGTGCCATTGTCAGCGATGATCCTACTGGGCACACCAAATCTTGCAACGATGCTCCGGAAAAAACATACCGCGGCAATTGCGGAGATGTTGGAGACCGGCTCGGCCTCGATCCACTTGGTGAAGGCGTCGATGGCTACAAACAAGTACGTTTTGCCACCAAGACTTTTGGGGAACGGTCCTAGGAGGTCTATGCCCCAAACCGCGAACGGCCACGCTAGTGGGATGGTTTGCAACAGACGCAGCGTCTTGGTGGCCATCCGTGCATGATATCGCAAGTTTCACGGCTTAACCAAGGCTTCATTGCCGACACCCGATTTATAATATCGGATTCCACTACAGAAACCCGCATTTAGTCCCAAGGATCATGGCTAGTACACACGATATACGTAAACGGAATAGTGCCAACGATATTATTATTACAAACGGAACATAGTCCAGTACAAACAACATACAACGGCTCGCAGGCCGCAAATCGTGAGTACACAACGATACAAGCCTAATACAACATCTAGAATTTTATTCATCCCACAGCACGGAGGTCAGAGGAACGCCAGAACCCTAATCTTCATACTCTTCATCGGAGAACGCCTCGACGTAATCCGGTCCTCCTCCTCGGACGGCGGGCCATACTCGGATGGACCACCGTTGAAGTTTTGAAAAGAGAGGGAGAAAAGGATGGTGAGTACAAATTGTACTCGCAAGTCCGGAATTGTGCAAATGCGTTCAAGACAAGGAAGGTTTAGGATATTTATGAAATCGCAGCTTGTTTAACCTAGTTTTGACAAGGCAATTTCAAACTTTAAATCTCAACGCTTTTGGGCTCTTCTCAAACGATTCTCGCCACTTGGCCTCAGTGCCATAGCAAGAACAAAATTCTTTCTTCTTTTCTTTTCTCAAACTCGCTAGGTCCATTCCGCGTGACACTTCCGATAGGCCGATACCCATTTCGGGATATCACCGTGGCACCTAGCTCAAACGAAATCCTTCTCAAATCCTTACTCATCTCAAATCCTTTCTTCAAAATCCCTTTTCTAAATTTATTTTAAAAATGAAGAAACTACCATATAATCACCCTTCAAGACGCTCATAACCGCGAAAGCACGGCTATCATGACAGCTTTTAACTCTGCAGAGTGGAGTACGCCTTACCCTCGAGAGGCTACGCGACCAGACGGTGTTTCGCCACAAGACCATCAACCACGAGGGCCAACGATCGGGCCCGTCCCCATTCCGGCTCGAGGTCGTCTCAGAATGGCTCGATTCATAGGATCATAGGATGAGCAATCCTTAGACTAGGGAGATTTGATATTTTAGCCCGTTCAAAACATGGTGCCCTCTCGCACCAACCGACAAAATATCTCCTAGTCGGAAAGATTTTGGGGTAAGAGGAAAATCATTTCCTACTCAAAGATCACCCCAGATCGCTTATCTTTAAATCACCCTTTTCCAACCATTTCTCAAAACATTCACCTTTCACACAAATGATTGAATCATTCCAAGATAAATGATTTTAAGCATTTATCCTACCACAATCAAAGCATATAAATAGGAGCAATTCATATTTTAGCCTTAGGTTTAATCCTACCATATTTCTTACCTTTCTATATATTCGGTCATGATAACTAAGTCTAGGAAATACGGCATTTTACTTTTAAACTAGCATGCATAATTTCAAGTCTAATAACATTTTCTAAATAACCGAAAATGGCTTCTCAATATGATCAAAGGGGGACTTGCCTTGATCGGTTCCGGGGAAAGCGAAGGGGACGTCGTCGATCGGGTCTTCGGGAACTTGACCTCCTAAACGCGCACACGCATGCAAAGCAATACAACACACATAAGTAAAATATTTCATGCCATGCTGCATGGATGACATGGAAATCAATATTTTGCAGAGTCCAGGGACTGCTAAAGCATTTTCTTTTCATTTAAAAGAAATACTACGGCCATTTCCAAAATGCACGTGAAATAATGCACCTAGAGCTAGTTATTTAGCCAACAAAGGATGATTCATGCATGACATGCATATGTATGATTTTATAAGGTTCAGAAATGATTAAAGTATTTGCAGAAATTTTTCCAGAGTTTTTACAAGGATCTAGCTATTTTTAATTAATTGCTTTTAGGGCATCACAAAATGATTTATACAGAAATTGAAAAAGAAAATAACGGAACGGGCCCTTCCGGCCTCTGGGCGGCTCGGCCACCTGGCTCAACGACGGCGCCCGAACGCTACGGCCGAGGCGCGATCAAGACGCTGGTAGCAAGCGGACCCGCCGCCCCACTGGCAGCGACCAAGACGGAGGAGAGGGAAAAATAGAGGAGAGGAGCACCGGCGGCAAGGCGCAGCTAACGACGGCGATTTACACCGCCACCGGGCTCGATTGGGTGTGCACAGAGGGAGGACGGGCTAGGCGAATGCAATGGGGTATCGGTAGCGCCGGGCGATGTTTCGGAGGTGACGGCAAGTGAAAGACGACGGCAGCGACGACGATGGCGTTCATGGGCGCCGGGAGAGACGGGTCAACACCAGACCCCCTTGGCCGAAATCAACCGAGGAGAGGGGGAACATGATCGGTGAGCTCACCGAGGCGGAAAGGACGACCGGGCGGCGGAATTACGGTGGCGGCGATAATAAGAGCTCGGGACACGCGACCACGCAGCTCTAACTCGATCTCGGCGCTGCTCCACCGGAATAACTCGCGCACCCTGTGGTAAGGTCGAACCGGCGAAAGCGAGGGTGAGGTAGGAGGGGAGAAGGGGAGATGGCGGTGGAACGGTGCGAAGGCTCACCGGCTCGGATGAAAGGGAATGCGTCGGCGCAAGGCAGAGAGCAAAGGGGAGCAGTTCCCCATTTAAACGCGAGCTCCGCCCGGAGAAACCCTTGACGCGACGTGCGGTTAGGGTAATCGCCGCGCCGATTCCGCCGGTGCCGTGAAGGCGACCGCATTGAACGCGAGGGGTGGTTCGGCCGGCGATAAGACAAGGAAGGGTAGGGGACGGAGAGGGGTCCGGCGGAAGAGTGTAGGGGCGGCGATGCATGGGGAAAGGAGTCATGGCGAGGCCCCGGGAGAGAGGAGAGAGAGGAACAAGGCGGTTTCAAGCGAGGTGAACAGAGGAAAGAAACAGGGAGGAAGGAGGAGGAAAGGGATGACAAGGGGGGCCCACATGGCGGTGGTACCCATGCGCCTACATGGCTAAGCGGCTGGCCTGGGCTGGCGCTGCGTGGGCGGAATGGGCAGGCTGCTCGGCGCCCAACCAGAGGAAGAGAGGAGCGGGAAAGGAAAAGGAAAGGGAAAGATGGGAGTGGGCGAATCGGGCCGAGGGAATTAAAATGTTTTGAACTTTTTCGATTTCCAAAGGACTTATATATCTAAAACCATTTTAACAAACTAATACTTTTAGGAAATATTATTTTGTTTCCCCAACAATTTAAATATAACTCTAAATAATTTCACCTGGGGTATTGGTTTATAGGAAATATTATTTAAAATAACTACCAATATTTTCCACCAAAGGTCATAGTCTTGGAAAGATTAAATCATTTTTCCAATTGGATGCAATGTATGAAGTGATGATGCCATGATGCAAGATAATAACTGATTTAATATTTTTAAATCATGCATTTAACAAATTATTAACGTGCCAAATTGGTTTTAAAAATTTGGGATGTTACATCTGCGTCGCTCATCGCAGTGGGTCAATAATAGTCCATGCAGAATGCTTTGCCGACGAGAGTTTTGTGTGAGGCGTGCGCGCCGCAGATGCCCTCATGAATGTCGGCCAGAAGGTACTTACCTTCTTCTTGGGTGACGCACTTACAAAACATGCCATTAGCACCCCTTCGGTACAGCAACCCCTCGTGCAGACGGTAAGCTCGGGCTCGCCTTTTTAGTGGAATACGCCAAAGGCGTCCTCGGCGAGGTCCCTCGCTCCAAGAACTGGATGAATGGCGTCATCCAGGAGGTGCTTTGCTCGAGGAATGAGACAGTACCGGATGTCTCGGTTTGGGGGTAATAGACGTCCCCTTGGCCTCCTCTCCGGAGGGAATGGAGGGCTTTAAAAGGTGTTGCACTAGCACCCCCGGCGGGGTCGGTTCTTACGAGGATCCGAGTTTGGCGAGCTTATCAGCTTCGCCGTTCTCTTCCCTGGGAATGTAGCTAATTTCAAAACTCGTTAAAAGCTTCTCCAGTTTCCTCACTTCCGCCAGGTACCGCGCCATCGAGTCGTTAGTTGCCTAAAACTCCTCCTTGACCTGGCGGACGACGAGCTGCGAATCCCCTTTAGCAACAAGCTGTTTGATGTCGAGCACAGTGCATGCTCTTAGACCCGCAATTAGGGCTTCATACTCTGCGGCATTGTTGGTGACCGCGTGCTCTCCGCTCAACCACTGCGGATCACACCCCTATCAGATTTCTATCCTGCTAGCCGATCAACCCGAGCTCAGTTCGATTTGAGCGTAGAAACGCGGCAAGGAGCGACGCACAGGGTTTACCTGTGTTCGGACCCCTCGCGTAATGCCCTACTCTGCCGAGCCTTAGCTCTTTTCCGTGTTGTGGTGTGTGGAATGCGATTCTGAGAATCGTTTGAACCCCTCTCCTCCTCTCTCCTCCCTCTTATACAAGCCTTGAACCGGCGAGAGAGCCAAGGGGTAGGCAAGATAATGACGCTTGGTACATCGATAAGACGTGAGGATAGGACAGAGAGACGAAAACGTCTTGCTCTCGTGCCGCTTACGCCGCCCGCGCGCCTCGCAAGTAACTTCACCCGCAGAACACGCCCGGTGAGGCTGGCGGGCCCACCGCTTCTTCGACGCGGGCGGCCATCCCGACGATGGTGAGTTCTCTCTCTGCCGGTCAATTCAGCCGCGCCATAGTGACAATTGATCGACTCGCAGAGGTCGCTGTGGCGTAATCATCTCTTCATCTCGCTTATCCGCGCGTAATGTCGCGACCAACGCGCCGTCTTCGCAGCAGGGGAGCCGCCGCCGAAGACTCCTTTTCGACGCCTCGCCACACGGGCCCCGCTGGATGTTAGGGGGCCTTAAAGGGCTTCGCCACGTCCGGGCTCGTCGCCCTTGCCGACGCTGGGCCACGGACGCTTGTTGAGGGGCTTCGCCACGCTGGGGCTCGGTCGCCGCTCGACGCGGGGGCCCGCAGGGCTTGAGGGCTTCGCCACGCGGGGGCTCGTCACCCGCCGACGCGTGGGGCCGCTGAGGGCTCGCCCACGCTTAGGGCTCGTAGCCCGCTCGACGCGTGGGGCCCGCCGGACACGCCGAGGGGCTCGCCCACACGCTGGGGCTCGTCGCCCGCTGACGTGTGGGGCCGCCGGACGCTGTTGAGGGGCTCGCCACACGCCGGGGCTCGGTCGCCACTTTGACGTGTGGGGCCCGCCATGCACTCTTGGCCTTTCTTAGGACTCTTCATACCCCGGTATTTATTACACCGACAATTGGTAGCCGCAAAGTGTATTTGTATGACGTGATGGAGTCGCTCTCTATTGGGGGAAATGAGAACGAGACCGCATCTGATCGCCTTGATGGGAACCGTCAAAGAACAGAGTCCGCCGACCTTCCCGCCTGCCTTGACTGGAGAGCTTGACTCACGCCATCCGCCCGGTCAACTCTACAACGAATCAGCCAGGTTCGGGCCTTGATCGCAAAGACGGGATACAAACCGATGTCAAATTCACCCAGCTCGACTCCCCACTTCGCGACCCAGCCAGTGGCCTCCGGGTTTCGGAGAATGTCCTTGATCGGGTAAGTAGTCGGGATAATGACTTGGTGGGTTTGGAAATAGTGACGCAACTTGCGCGAAGCCATCAGTAAGGCATAGCACAGTTTCTGAAGGTCGGGATAGCGCTCCTTTGGCCCAGTGAGAACCTCACTCACGTAGTAGACGGGCTGTTGCTTCCCTTCTCGTTCCACTGCTAACACCGTGCTTGCGGCGTTCGGTGTCACTGAGAGGTACAGCAGGAGGGCTTCCCCAAGCTTGGGAGTAGTAAGGATGGATGGCGAGGCAAGGTACTGCTTGAGCTGCAGAAACGCAGCCTCAGCCTCCTCAGTCCACTCGAAACTATCGTGCTTGCGAAGCAACTTGCAGAAGGGCACGCTTTGATCCCCAAGGCGAGAGACGAAACGGCTCAAGGCCGCCATTTTGCCTGTGAGGGACTGGATGTCCTTCACGCAGGTCGGCGACTTCATCTTCTCGATGGCCTCGATCTTTTCGGGGTTCACACCGATGCTCGCCCCGCCGATAACGTAGCCTAGGAGCATGCCGGACTTGACGCCAAAGACACATTTCTCGGGGTTTAACTTGACCCGGTGCTGTCTCAGGCTGTCAAAGGTTTCCCGTAGGTCGGACACGTGGTCGAGGGCGTCCTTGCTCTTTACTACGATATCGTCTACGTATACCTCTACGTTGCGCCCAATTTGATCAGGGAGGGTTTGTTGCATGAGACGCTGGAACGTGGCGCCAGCATTTCTGAGACCGAAAGACATGGTCGTATAGCAAAACTTGCCGAGAGGCGTTACAAAGGCGGTTTTCTCTTCGTCCCCTTTACACAACGCGATCTGATGGTAACCGGAATAAGCATCCAGGAAACTCATCAAAGCTGAATCTGCCATAGTGTCAACTAGCAGATCTATGCGCGGAAGAGAAAAGTTATCCTTGGGGCAGGAGGAATTAAGGTCACGGTGGTCAACACACATGCGCCACTTGCCGCCTTTCTTCTGGACAACGACTGGGTTCGCAAGCCAATCGGAGTGCTGCACTTCGCGGATGAAGCCCGATCGAAGCAGTTTGCCGAGCTGATCTTGAATGATCTTGGCCTTCCGCCGAACACGCTTTGACACCGCTTTACGGTTTCTTGTCGTCGCCGACAGCTAGCTCAGGCTCAATCGCCTCCCTTGGGACACCGGGCATATCAGACGGTTCCCATGCAAACGCATCCTTGTTAGCCCGGAGGAAGGTAATGAGCTCGAGTTCCTATTGAGGCTCGAGGGTTGTCCTCATGTGGACCACCTTGAAGGGGTCTGACTCCGTGAGGACGACGGTTTTGGTGGGCTCCTGCGGCTGCAGTGCCACCTTTGGACGTGCTGTGGAGCGCTCCTTACCGCTGGGACCACGAGTAGGGAGCTGGCCTACCATGGCCAGCACGGTCTCGTCGCAGTCAAGAGCCGTCTTGTGGTTGCCTTGAACAGTGATGACTCCCTTTGGCGCTGGCATCTTCAGGCAGTGGTAGGCGTGATGGAAGACTGCCATGCATTTGGAGAGCGCGGGACGCCCTAAGATGGCGTTGTATGGGAGCTCGGTTTCCACCACCTCGAAGGTGATGTATTCTGTCCGGAAGTTGGCGGAGGAGCCAAACGTGACGGGCAGTACGACCTGCCCGACGGGGCGAAGGGACGATCCAGGGACAATCTTGTGGAAGGGGACGGTGATGTCCTTGATCTTGGAGCGCGGGACCCGCATGAGGCCCAGGACGCGCGCCGTGATGATATCCAACGAGCTCCCGCTGTCCACGAGGACGCGGTCGACTCGGGTGTTGCTGATGGTGGGGCACAGGACCAGCGGGAGGCGCTGCGGCATGGAGAGCCCGGCCGGACAGTCCGTCACCGAAAAGGTGATGGCCTGGCTAGACCAAGGCAGGGACTCTGCCGCGGGCTCGCCGCGGGAGATGTGAAGGACCTCGCGGGAGGCGGCCTTTAGCTCGTGGCAGGAGCTGTAGGCCGACGTGCCGCCAAAGATGACGGCAACGTGACCGCGGGCTTCAGGAAGCCTGTCCCGCTGCCCGAGGTGTGGTACGGCGGCCACGCCCTCGAGCGGCTTCGGGCATGAAGGCGGCCGCGAGAAGTCCTCCAACTGACGGGCCCATGTGAGCAGTTGCGCAGGTCGTGCCCGGAGTGCTGATGGAGGCGGCAGAAAAGACTAGGGTCATGGAACAGGCCCTCACCTCTGCTACATTCTTTGCGGGACGGGGCTGCTCGAGGAGGCCTCGACCGCCCGCGTGGCTCGCCTCCGGCTGGGAGGTCGCTGCAGTTGTTGTTGCTGACGACGACGCCGCGGGCGAGGGCGCAGCGGGCGGCGGGCACTCGGGCTGGTCGGGCTCGACGGCGGCGATGAACTTGGAAGGTTGCTCCTGCCGCTTCTTCTTCTTCTTGTCCGCCTCGGTCTTGCCCGGGCCGTTGCCAACCTTAGCCTTTTTCTTGGCGTGGCCCCTTTTGCGCTCAACCGTCTCGGAGGCGTTGACGTAAAGGCCGCGGTGCGGAAGAGCTCACTCGCGGTGTTGACCGGGTGGAGCTCGAGGTCTTCGGTGTAGCGCCGGTCCCTCACACCATCTTTGAAGGCCTCGATGATTGCCTAGTCTGAGATGCAGGGAATTGTGTTGCGGGCTCTGACGAACCGACACACAAAGTCCTGGAGACTCTCGTCGTCTTGCTGCACCACGAGCTTGAGGTCCTGGGGGCGCCCAGAGCGGCGTAACACCCCTGGAAGCTTGTGCGGAGGGCATCCTGCAGCTGGGACCAGCTACGGATAGAGCCAGGCCACTGATTTAACATCCAGGTCCGGGCCATGCCCTCAAGCACGGTGGGGAAGTAGTTGACCATGACAGCTTCGTCTCCCCCCATAGCTCGGACAGCGGTGGTGTAGATGGAGAGGAACTCCCCGGGATTCTTACTCCCGTCGAACTTCTCTATTGGCCCGGGCTTGAACCTCGGTGGCCATGGCGATTCACGGAGAGCGCGGGAGAAGGCGGGGTATCCCGGTGCGGCCTTCGGGGTAGAGGCATCTCGACGTGGACCTAGGCGGGAAAACACTCCGCCTGGGGCACGCGACGATCCTCCGGCAGAGGAGGCCATCTGAGTCTGACGCTAGCGGCTGCGGCGACGGTGGGAACGCTCTTGAGCGTCGTCCTGGCCGGGGTGGTTTTGAATGCCGCGGCGATCGGACTCGTTCCCGCGCCAGCTGCCCGGGCGACTACAGCCAGTGTGCTGCTCGTGCTGGTTGATGCCGTAGGTGATGACGCCGACGCCCTCGGCGATGGCCGGACACAGGTCCGCCATGGTGAAGCCGCGGGGTCCCTCTCCAGGTCATGGATGACCGTGGTGATGGCGCGCGCCCTCTGTTGGCTACGCAAGAGCGGGTTCATCATGGTCTCAATGAGGGAGTCGACCGGCTTGCGGCCCGGTGGGGTGCGCTGGCGACGGTCCTCCTCGCAAATCCCATCCATGACGCGACGGACAGCGTCGTCGAAAAAAGCTCGGGCCGCAGCGCGGCGGTGCAGCTGCTCCTGGGCCTCCCCATCTCCAGCGTCTGCGCCGACCGCTGCGAAGACGCAGCGGGACGTGCGTGAAGCCGGGGGAAACGTCCCGGTGTTGCTAGCGGAGGTGGCGGAGTCACCAAGCAGCTCGAACTCCATGGGAGTCTCGCTGACGTGGGTGACGGAGGGGTCTAGCTCAGGGAGCGACTCCTCGGCTGCGAAGATCTACCCCTGGGGCGAGAGAGGTGTCAACCTCCATCTCATCAGCCCCGGCTTCGGCGAGGTACTCCTCCCGCCAGCCATCGTACGACGGGACCAAGTCATCCAGATCATCGCACTCATCGAACTCGAGGTCCAGGGCCTCGTCGTTGCTCGAAATCTCAGGCATGTCCGAGGAAACGGAGTGCTGAGGGCTGCTCATGGGCCCCACGGTGGGCGCCAGCTGTCGGTGTCTGAGAAACGCGCTCTTGAAGAGCAGTGAGGCCACGGACCGGCAGACGAATTTATAGTCGGTGTGAGGCCCAAGGACCACCCTTCTCGGCAAGAAATGAGGCAATGCTGCCTCACGGGGCTAAGACCGCGCTATCTTCCCGGACAAGGGCCTGGTGCGAGTCGGTGATCCGGGTACAGATCCTTCGTGCAGGGAGAGGAAGAGGGAAAGCAATACAAACCGTGAAGACACAAGTGATTTACCCTGGTTCCAGCCCCCACTGCCGGGTAATAGCTCTACTCCAGTCTTGTTGATTATATGGTGGGAAAACAGTACAGAGGTGCCGAGACCGGGCTTGGAGGTGCCGATTCCGAGCTTACAACGGTGGTGACTAAGGACTAGGGCTACTGCTAAGGAAACTTCGGATGCAGGTGTTGCTACCGTCCCCCTCGCCTGGAGATGCTTGCCTTTCTTTTAGAGGCGCGGTGAGCCGCCCAGAGCTGATCCGATGGGCCCCACCTGGTCTTTGCTTTAGTGGCGATGTTCTTGTCTCGTTCCGGGGCTCTTTCTGGTCCGGAGCCTGCAGGGAGAAGTTGTTCTGGTTAGTACTAGACAAGTGTTTGTCTTGGAGTGCCGATACGGGGAGGAAACCTTCTTTAGGGAGAAAACACTTTCCCTTTATCCCCAATATGGCATTGACTGGATCGAGCCAGCCTCGCGCCGCCCGTTGGAGGCGTCGCGTAGCGTAACAACCATCTGCCGCCTGTCCAGGGAGCGACGACCAGCAGTAACCAGCGCCCTCTCCCGGCCGAGGGTTCCGGGAGACACACCCGCTCGGCCAAGGCCAAGAAAGTCTTGGTAGGATACGACAATTGTCACTACCTGCCCGCGAACAGGCGGATTGTTCGTGGAGCCTTCCTCCGGGCTAAGGATAGCCCGGGAGACGCGCCACGCCCTCGGTAGGAACCCAGGGACGTATGATTAACCTGGTCAAGCCCGGGGGAGACCCCAGCGGGCTAGACGCTTCCTTCAATACCGCCGAGGGCGGCCTTCTGGGCCTTCTGCACGTGCGGTGGGCCGGTACGGATACAGCCCGAGGCCCATCGCAAGGTGGGCCGCTTATTAATCACCAACAAGGGGTATTAAGCGCAGGGGATCCGATTGAGTATCGAGGATACAGTCGTGAATCGATTTGAGTAAGCATATCGAGTTGAGAGTATTGGGATTAGTATCAAGGGGTATCATGTTAGGAATAGCGTCGAGTATTGAGATGTTGTCAACTATCAGACACTATAAGTAGGTCTAATGCGCACTAGGTCGTCTTGATCTTCTGGTGAGGAACGATACGTCGGTTTGGTGTACAACGAAGTAGATGGATCGGCTACTAACCACAAAATCAGCAACCAAGCAATCGCAACGTCACCTCGCTGAACCGATCAACCAAGTTGAAACCGGATCGATCCTTTAACCTACTGCAACCGAGAACAAGTAAGAACAAGATGATAGCAATTTTAATCCAATAACTCAAACATGGGTGAGGTTCTGTTTCTCATCACGGGTGGTCTAGTCGACACACATGAAAACGAAGAGGGACGCACACGGGGTCAACCAAAACACAACAAAACCTAAGGATAGAAGTGAACCGCGGCAGCCACATATATAGCGGCGGCCAGGGGTAGTGGGGCGCCCAAGGGGAGAGCCACCACCAAACCCTAGTGATACATGGGCCATAGGCCCAAAAATACGGTGACGTAACACCCTGAGTTTCTGGCCCGAAACATTGTTCTGCATTTTCCTAACGCTCTTGGACGAATTTAGATGTGGGACTGGATCTATTGGAAAGCTTATCTCCTAAGCTTTCCAACGAGTGGTTGCACGCTGAAATCGGAGCTCAGGAGCCCGAGTTATGCCCGTTTGAAGTTGACGTGCTACTGGATAGTTGAACCAGAGTTTTTGGCGTCTTGGGCTTCCATATGGGTTGCTCTTTATTCGTCAAGGCCTCGAAAGTTTTGTACTTGTTGCGCCGCTTTTTCGGAGAAGGCTTGAAAGGCTAGGCTTTAGGATTAAGGCCTCCCGACGATGAAGATCTTGCTGCATCGATCGTAGGTGGCAAAGATGGAGTGGCATTAGTAGTCGTTGGAGTGGTCAGAGAGAAAGGAGGGGCATCGGTCACACTGATCGTATCCAAGCTGGTGATGTCCTCATCAAGGTTTTATATCTATCGTAGATTATTAGTAGTATAGTCAAAGTATTGGATATAGGGAAAATTATCTAAAAATTAAAATGAAATAAACATATGATACGTTGAAATTGATATTGATGTTAGATAAAATTATCCAACTTGGATCTTCGAAGAAAAAGATATTAGATCTTCAAGATATTTTTAAAAATAAAACTTAATATAACACATGTTCACCTAGCTGTAGCTGACATCACGTGCAAGGGCTCGAGGACATACTGCTGAGGCTGTCTCCAACAGGAATCCCTAAATCTGATCCCCTATAGCCTCATATACAGACTCCCTTTTAAAAAAATATCTCCCTATATTTCTTCCATCTCCAACAGCGTTCCCTATATGATGAATTGTATAGGGGGAGAAGAGAGAACCCTTACATATAAGGAAATAGAGAGAAATCTTCTATTTTAGAGAACCAAATGGGGAATGCTGTTAGAGCACATAGGGGAAGAATCCGTCCCCTATTTTAAGGTAGATGGTGCTTTAGAGGAGCCTGTTGGAGACAGCATGAAGGACCTGGCTTGCGTAAGTTGCATGCGGGCTTAAGAGTCATGAAGCATAGCACAACACGTAGCGAAGAGAACGCACAGTAATGCACGCGAACCGTGTGTGTCGTGCAGAACATCAAACTTTATGTCTATCTGCCTATCTATTTAGTTATATATAAAAATTACTTACATATATAAAACGAAGTTAAGCGGAGCCATCATATTAATCTAAAATCCTAGAAATTTCTATGTTAATAAAAAATACTAAAAATTTTCACGCTAATCAGGGAAAAAAAAGGTTCTACACCATTTTTCCTTTTTTTTCGGATAATACTATGTAAATTTAGCGGTCAATATTAATCTCTATAACTAACTATTAAAACTGATCTGATATATTAAAAATAGATTATGAGTTGAAGATTATTAAAAAAATAATTATAAGTTAAAGATAAACTCAATACACTGATATAAATCTAGCCACGCAAAAATTTAGTTAGATTCTGTGGTTACTCGATCCCCTTCTCCGTTCGATAAGAAGGAATGGTAATGCGTTGATTAGCATTTCACTAAACAATTTGGTAAACCCTGCCTAGAAATCTAGAATCCTTCCCTTCTTTCCCGAGGCGTCCGGCCTACGTGTCCCCATCCGCCCCGTGCTCCTGCCCGCATCTCCACGTGTGCGCGCGACACCCCGCGACCTTTCCAACGTCACTCATTCACTGACCCTTAACCCCATCATCGTCCCTTCCTCTCTTCCTCTACAAGACCAACCACCTCACCACCGCCCGCCGAGCCCGAAGCTTCGTCACTCGCACCGTGACCAACCTCGCGTACGCTGTTCCTTTCGTCGTCCCACCGCCTCCTCTCCCGCGCCGCATGGCCATGGGCACGTTTCCCTTCCACTGGCCCGTGGACCCCGCGGCGCCCTCCGGCCTCGACGTCGGCCTGCTGCCGTCGCTAGTCCCGCCTCTGCCGGTTGCGGCGCCCGACGACGCCGTGCCCAACTACGCGGCCGCTGCGGCGGGCGAGATGCACGCGCCATCTCTTCTACCCGAGCTCGACGCGCCTTTCGCGTCCACGTTTGCCGCCGCCGCCGCCGCCGCCGAGCTGGCCCTGCGGCGGGAGGAGGAGGAGGTCGCCGGCATCCGCCTCGTCCACCTGCTCATGAGCTGCGCGGGCGCCGTGGAGGCCGGGGACCACGCCCTCGCGTCCGTGCACCTCGCCGACGCGAACGCCGCGCTCGCGGCCGTCTCGACCGCATCCGGCATAGGCCGCGTCGCTGTCCACTTCACCGCCGCCCTCTCCCGGCGGCTGTTCCCGTCGCCGACCACCGCGCCCGCCACCGAAGCCGACCACGCGTTCCTCTTCCACCACTTCTACGAGACGTGCCCCTACCTCAAGTTCGCGCATTTCACGGCCAACCAGGCCATCCTCGAGGCCTTCCATGGCTGTGACCGCGTCCACGTCGTCGACTTCAGCCTCATGCAGGGCCTGCAGTGGCCCGCCTTGATCCAGGCCCTCGCCCTCCGCCCCGGCGGGCCGCCGTTCCTCCGGATCACCGGCATTGGCCCGCCGTCCCCGCCCAACCGCGACGAGCTCCGCGACGTCGGCCTCCGCCTCGCCGACCTCGCTCGCTCCGTCCGCGTCCGCTTCTCCTTCCGCGGGGTTGCCGCGAACAGCCTCGACGAGGTCCGCCCGTGGATGCTCCAGATCGCGCCCGGTGAGGCCGTCGCCATCAACTCCGTGCTCCAGCTCCACCGCCTTGTCGCCGATCCGGCCGACCAGGCGGCGCCCATCCACGGGGTCCTCGACTGCGTCGCGTCCGTGCAGCCCAAGGTGTTCACGGTGGTGGAGCAGGAGGCCGACCACAACAAGCCGGGCTTCCTCGACCGGTTCACGGAGGCGCTCTTCTACTACTCCGCCGTGTTCGACTCCCTCGACGCCACGGGCGGCGGCGGCGGCGCGGGCAGCGCGATGGCCGAGGCGTATCTCCAGAGGGAGATCTGCGACGTGGTGTGCGGCGAGGGTGCCGGCCGCATGGAACGGCACGAGCCGCTGGCGCGGTGGCGGGACAGACTGCGGCGCGCGGGGCTGAGCACCGTGCCGCTCGGACCGAGCGCGCTCCGGCAGGCGAGGATGCTGGTCGGGCTGTCCTCCGGCGAGGGGCACTGCGTCGAGGAGGCCGACGGGTGCCTCACGCTCGGGTGGCACGGCAGGCCGCTGTTCTCCGCGTCCGCGTGGCGAGCGGCCGCCGGCGGCGGCGGGGAGGAGGCCAATAACAGCAACAGCAACAACGTCAGCAGCGGCAGCGACAGTAACAACAGCTGCAGCAGCAATGGTAAGAGTAGCAGTAGCGGGGTTGCGGCGGCTGCCAGTGGCATGTTCTTGTAAATCGCCGGATCGCCGAGGTGGTTTTGGGTAACGGCGTCGATCGTAAATTGTAGCGTGAAAATCTCATTGACCTGAAACTTTTGATCTTAGCATTTTAAAGCACACCCACTCGCCGTCACACACTGTCTCTCTCACCCACACACACACTGGTTTTTCTTCCTTCTTGTGCGTGAATACGTGGCGATTTTGCTGAGTTACCCACATGGATACAATAATGCACGGTGCTAGATCAAAACGGGAACGCGATTTGAACGTACAAAACTCTCAAATCGAAGGAACGACACCTTGGATCCCCGCCGTGCGTGGGTGTGCGCGGGACCTGAAAGCAACCTGAGCTGGACTCGCCGGAGCCACTGCGAAAGCTGAGACTAGAAACGACCTGCGGCGACGAAAACATCACGCGAAAATCGAAGCACCAGCCTAGCTTCTGAAAGGCTGAGAGCCTGAAACGCCGAGGACGTGGTGCAGCCGATGAGGCAAGCAGCTGCACAGACGGTCTCGCTCGCGCGTACGGTGGCGATTGTACCCGTTTTTCCGGCCCTCGGGCCGGTGGTTCGTACGTACCAGCTGCAGCGCTGCTGAATTGCTGATGGTCGTGCTGCCTCCTGCCTGCGCTATGGCTACAGGCCAAACCGGGGCGATGACCGTTGCGCTGTTTACAGCGATAAACAATGCCCACCCCCGGCTAGTTTCTCGATGCTATTTGCGTACTCCGGTTGCTCGGCGAAAGCTCTCAGATGTACTGTAGTACTTGTAGGCTTGTGGCTTTGCACCCCGTGTATGGTGGTCGGTAAAAGGGAATCGTATCGTACAGACGGCAGACCGGGGGTTTCCGTTATATAATTGCAGATTCTCCTGGGTGTGGCTGCACGGCAGGCAAGTGTGCCAAGTGCACGCGGCGTTCGATCCATGCTACTACCTCACCAGAGTGACTGGCGATGCCGAAAATAAAACCATATGTAATGTGTGCGGCGCTACAATCTTCGTGCAGTCGTGCTAGCGACGTATATTATACGGAAGAATCTACGGTTACAAAACACGGTTCTGCTGCTCGATCGTCGCCGCTACGTACTACCAAGGAAGGCCACCGCACGCTGCAGGCTGCGGCGGCGGCGGCGGCGGCTGATCATTGATCAACCGCGCGGGTATCGTTGGCGTATGGCCAGTTGGCCACACAACCTGAGGCTCTGAGCCACTGAGCCGAGCAGTGCTGCACGCACGCAGCGGGAAGCGCGGCGAAAAGCGAGGCCGAAGCAGGAGAATCGCAGCGCGCGGGCGGACCACAGCCGGCGCGCGTTCACGTGCCGGAGCCAGCCGCGGGCCGCGGCGCATGACGGACGGGTGGCTGCCGCGGCGCAGCGGGAGGTGGGCCTCTCGCGCTCACGTGCGCTGCGCGGACCGGAGACACGTACGTACGCTACGCTCCGCTCTCCGGCCCGGTTCCATACTTCCATCCCTTACCAAAGGCGAATTTTTCTTAACATTTTATATTTCTTTCCTAATTAAATAATAACTTTTGGTTTATTAAAATTAAATAAAACGGGCGACTAAGGCCTTGTTCTTTTCAGCGTATCGTTGCGTTGCAGTATTACTGTATCAAATTTAAGAGCTCTCGAAAAAAGGTATAAAGATTATAAAAAATAATTTTAAAATAGTTTTAGAATCTTTGGAATGACTTCTAAAACCCAAGAAAAAATCGTTACAAATTATCACCACATATAGTCTATATAGAAATAACAAAATTTGCTACAGTAATATGCAACGGTACGTAACATTGAATAGAACAAGGCCTAAGTAAAATTCGACGGAAAAAAAAATTTCGAGAAATTCATGGGGACGGGATCCTGTCCGAGCGGGATTCGGACGGGATCGATCCCGGCGCGCGAGCTGTGCAGAGGAGGAAGAAGGGAGGAGGAAGGAGGAAGAAGGAAGAAGAAGGCCTACCTCGCCGCCGTCGAGCTTGGCGTCGTAGACCTTGCCGCCGGCCGTTCAGGTTAGGGTTCGAGGTGGGGTTCGGGTTTAGATTTGGACCGGGTAGGCAGCGGCACGGAGGTGGGTGGGGTTCGTCGGGGTGGCGGCGGAAGCGGCGGTGGCGCCGCCTGAGCCGGAGGAGGGGGCGAAGGTGATCGGCCGACGGTGGAGAGGGACCGCCCTCGCCTCACCCCTGTTAGGGTGGCGGCAACGGGGAGGCTAGGGTGTGGCGGCCGGCGCGAGGGCGCCGTCGGCCAAGGCGGAGGAAGGAGGCGGCGGGGGTGGCGAAGGTGCGCAGAGCACCGTCGGGGCGGAGGAGGGAGGCGACGGGGGAAGGGGAGCGGGCGCGAGTTCGAGAGAGAGTGAGCGAGTGAGTGGGAGCCGAGGCGGAGAGAGCGCGAGCGAGGGGCGTGGGGGACACGTGGCGCGCGGGGGACGATCCCGTCGGTCGACGGGATTCCGTCCTCTAGTCCCTCCCATTTTTTCAGTAGATCGTGCAGCCATCCGATTGGTTCTTAGGAAATGTTGATTGTTCACATCCCCAACCCTCCGCGGGAGAGTTGTGGCCTTTTGACGGATAGTGAACGGCGTTTGTTTGTCAAACAAAAAGTGCGGCCCAAAAACCAAACAGGCCCAAAAGGTGCATAGCTGGTTGTGAAAAAAACAACGGTAATGCTTCGATCCGGGCGTCCGACCCGTCGGACGCTCGCGCGGCCCAGCGCGCGGCCCAGCTACGTAGTGCAGTGCGGTGCAACACAACAACTAGCAAAAAAAAACTGTGTTTCATTTTTGCCCATTTCAATTTCTCATTTTGTCTTTCTTTCATCTGGAGTCCGAAATGCATAGAACAAATTTCATAATTCATCTAAAATCCTAATTGACTCTGTCGGTGTCGGGGATTAGATCACGGCCCATTGCCATGGCCCACTCCCTGACGGCCCAATTAAACAGCCTACCAGGGCCCAGCTCCCTGAAAGGTTCTATCAGGCCCATGTGCATCCTACCGAACAGCCCTTGGCTGGCACGATGCGTAATGGCCTAGGAATCATGTTTGAGCCCTTCTCGAACAAGAGTTCTGCGCGGCTGCGTGAAGACCCGGACGTGGTTTTCCGGATTGGATTAGGAGTCGTGATCCCCACGATTAGGAGCTTATCTTATCTGTCGTAGGTTGTATTTGGCATGTATGAGTTCGTTACGATCTCGTAGTTAGCCCGGCCCGATATTCCTTGGTAGGTCGGTTTGCTCCGTACTATATAAACAGGGCCCTACGGCGCTTAGAGGGACCCTTAGCGATAGTTTTTCAGATACTACTCGCCGAGACCTGCCGATCTCGCCGAGTTCCACCTTGTAATCCTCTTTGATATAAAGAAAGGCTGGACGTGGGCTATTATCTCTCCCGAGAGGCTGAACCAGATAAAACCCTGTCTCTCTGTTCATTCTTTGTCGTGGTTGTTCGGGCGTGTCTCCTATCTCCTCCTTGAAGAACCTTGGTTGACTTGGGTCGATATCCCAACCGTCGACAGCTGGCGCCGTCCGTGGGGACACGTAGATCGAGCATGTCGAACTCAGTCAATGATACAGAGATACTTCCTGAGAGCTACGACTCGGAAGACGGGGCGCCTCATCCTCGCCGGTTCGAGATCAACTGCTCGATCTCGAGCGATTCTCAGATCCGGTGCGTAAGTCTCGCCTATATGGTGGAGATAGCCTCAGATCGCACTCCCGACATTGACGATGATTACGGAACTGATGATCTTTACGAAGGTTTAGATCTGTCAGACTCCAAGGCTATGTCGGTAGATTCCACCTGTGGCGACACAGCGATGACACCGTCAAGCATACCTTCTCATGGCCCCCGCAGCATCAACATGGCCGATGCAGGAACCTCCGGAGATCCTGCACGGGATGCGGCGGCTGGCGAGATCGGGCAGATTAATTCTGCTCGGCACCAAGATGAGGTCGCGCTGCCTGCTCGCGAGCAAGATGTCATTCGCCGCACCTCGACGATTCCATCAATCGACCTTGCACGGTTTCGCGATCGGTAAGCGGCGTCGCGACCCACCTCGCGTCTTGGCGCTTAAGTCTCCCAGAAGCTTCCTGTTCGGGTCAATTCCGCGTGGCCGGACTCGATCGGCGAACGCGGATGGTTCAGTGATCCGGGACCCATAGATCGTAGTCGGAACGGCTCGGCTATAGCAACGGTCCTTAGATCCACCAATCAAGCCGATCTCGCCCGCATAGGCGTCTTTATGCGTCTAACCTAGAGCGATCGGTCAAGGCCTAAAGTCTCTAGGAGAAGTCAACAACTCCTCCAGCGGCAGCCCAAACCGCCGGAATGATTCGGACAGCCCGACGATCGCGGATCTTCGCCACCATCGGCGATCACTTGCCCATGAGCAGCTACCGTGGTCGCCGCCGCCGCCGAAGTCCCCGTAGTCATCGCGACCACGAGGGCAAGCGCGCGATGATCACGGACGGTCCTCGTGAGGCGTGTAAATCGCCACCACGAGGCAAGCGAAGCGCCGCTTTCGGACGCGGATCGCTCAATCGCCAGGAGGGTTCCATCACCATGAAACCAGCTTTGTGACGCCTCGATCGCTAACTTCCGAGAGCTGTTACGTATGTCCGACAAGGAGGATGATCTGCACTGGATGATCCAGATGAACCGAAACCCTCCGCAATTTCGTGAAGCGTTTCATTAAGATCCGCAACACGATCCCAAATATCTCGGATGAATCATTGTCCGCGCTTTCAAAAACGGAGTCAGCGACGAGCGGCTCACCCAGATCTCGAGATCAATGAGACTGGACCGCCAACGACTGCTCAAGGCGGTGACCGTTATGCTAACGCGGCAGAAGCGCTGTCAAGACAAAAAGCGTTCGACAAAGGCGAATCGCCCGCCCGACTGGTGTGGATGAGAAGAAGAAGAGCAAAGAAGAACGCTCTGGTGACAAGAAATCCCGGAAGAAGAAGAACAAAGGTGATGCGAACAATACCGTCGCGGTATGGATCGCGCACCTCCTCCCAAGGACGGGCGAAGAAGCCCAACAATAATTACAAGGGCAAAAACTCCGCCAGGGGAGGCGGACAAGGCAAGAAAGGTCCGAGCGACCGATTTTGCAAGTTCCACCAAAGACTACGGGCATGATATACGCCATCAGTAAAACTTGGGCGCAAAGCTCAAGATTTCTACAACGGCAAGGGCCCAATGCCCACCCCGCCTTGAACATGGTGATGCCGGTAAGGCTAGCGCCAAACCGACGATGGTGATCGGGAAGATGATGACGAATATCAAGAGCCTGTGAACCATATCGCCGTCATTTTCGGCGGCTCCTCGGCTTACACCTCTCGGCGCACCTCAAGGAAGTCGCCGGGAGGTCCACAACGTCGAAAAGGCAAAACCTCAGCCTGAATCGATGAAGTGGACCGAGGTCTCCATCTCCTTCTCTAAGGAGGATTGCCCCACTGGGATGACCAAGCCTCAGCGGCTTCCACTGGTGGTCGCCCCGACCATCAGCAACGCGAGAGTTGGCCGTGTCTTAGTAGACGGCGGGAGCGCTTTGGACTTGCTTTCTGCTAAAGTCTTGGACGAGATGCAAATTCCTCGCTCCAAGCTGAAGGAAGTCGCAATGCCCTTCTACGGAATTGTTCCGGAGAAGCATCAAGCCGTTAGGCGAGTTGTCCCGCTCGTCACCTTCGCAACCCAAGCAACTTCCGGACAGAGTTGATCACTTTCGACGTGGTCGATTTCCGTCGGCAGATAACGCAATCTTGGGCAGGCCATCTCTCGGTAAGTTCATGGCCGTGTCCCACCACGCTTACCATTGCGTGAAGATACCGGGTCCTAACGGCGTGATCACGGTCAAGGGCAACTACAAAGCTGCACTGGATTGCGACGAGCAGTCCCTTGCCCTGGTCGACCAGCTTCCGCAAGTGATCTCAAGTTCCGCAGACTAAGTCTCAGACGCCTCTAGGGTCTCCTTCACCGGGGAGAAACTAAGGAAGTTCCATTGCCGCTGACGATATTTCCAAGATAGTTCACTTGGGGCGGTCCGACCCCAAATAGGAAAGCGAGCTTATTGCCTTCCTCCGAGCTAATGCAGATGTATTCGCCGGAGCCATCGACATGCCCGAGTCCCAAGGAGGTAATCGAGCACAAATTGGTCGTCCGGCGACAAGAAGCTGTTCGCCAAGCTTGCTTTTGAATTCAAACAGGGATCATCAAAGATCGACAGCAACCGCTTTCATTCTTTGGGTTCATCCGCGAGGTTGATCACACCGAGTGGTTAGCCAACCTGTCATTGTAAAGAAGAAAGGCGGCAAGTGGAGGATGTGTCGATCACACGATCTGAACGCCGCTTGTCCTAAGGACAATTTCCTCACCGCCTCGATTGACCACCGGTCGATGCGATCATGACGCCCAACTTCGAGTTTTTAGATGCTTACTTGTTACCACCAAATAAGCATCTCCCGAGGATGAAGAGAAGATCGCCTTCATCACCCCTTTCGCACTTTCGCTATACGACCATGTCTTTCGGTCTCACAAGAATGTCGGTGCCACGCTCCAGCGTCTAATGGAGAAGACCTTTCCGAGCAATGCTGAAAAACTCGGAGGTCTATGTCGATTTACATAGTTGTAAAGAGCAAGTATGCTCCAGATCATGTAAAAGACCCGGCAGAGACTTTTCATAATCTCACCAGCATCGAATAAAATTAAATCCAGAGAAGTGTACCTTTGGTGTTCGATCCGAATGTTGCTCGGTTATGTCATTGGCTCGCAAGGTATTTACGCCAACCCCAAAAAATCGAGGCCATTGAAAATATGCGTGCTCCAACTACCATAAAGGAAGTACAAAGCCTCATCGGGCGGATGGTCGCTCTAAGGTGTTTATTTCCGTCAAAGCGAACGCGGCTGCCCTTCTTAAGGCCTGCAAGCACAATGGTTTCAATGGACGGAAGAAGCCGATAGATCCTTCCAGATCTGGCGATACTGTTCAATCCTCCCGTCTTGACTACCCCGCTGCATGGCGGCAGCTCCCATCAGACCTAGGTTGCACGCCACAAGCGTGAGCGCAGCTTGACGGTCGAAAGGGAAGGCCTACAAATGACCAATCTATTACGTGAGCGAGGTACTTCACGGATCAAAGGAGCGCCACGAGGTCCGTGGTTACTCTCGCCTTGCTCATGTCCTCTAGGAAGCTTCGCCACTACTTCCAAGCGCATCAAATCTCGGGTCCCGACCAATGCTCCACCGGGAGAAATCTTACTAACAAGGAATTTAGCGGACGATAGCCAAGTGGGCAATGGAACTAGCGAGTTTGATCTCGTTATTTGTCGCCCGAACTGCTATCAAGTCACGTGTCCTAGCTGACTTTGTCGCCGAATGGACTTGCTCGCCCAAATCCCAGTGGAGCTCCCGAGCAACCCGATGAACCCCTTGACCATGTTTTTCGATGGCTCACAGACCGAAACTCGGGGCTGGTTTTGTTCTCATATCCCTCAAGGAGAGCAACTCGAGATTCTATCCAACTACACTTTGCGGCGACTAACAACGCCGCAGAGTACGAGGCCCTCCTCGCGGACTAAGAGCGCAAGTCGCTTGGTGTCCAACGGCTAACTCGTGAAGGAGATTCACAACTGGTCATCAATCAGTTAACAAGGAGTATCGCCGCGATAACTCAATGGCGCGATACCGGTTGAAGTGAGGAAGTTGAGCGGCATTTTCGATTTTTCGGTGCTCTTCGTGCCTGTGAAGGACAACTTCGGCCGACCAGCTATCCAAGTATGGATCTCACGCTAACTCGCCCGGCAGGGTGCTCGCCGAGCACCTTCACAAGCCCTCAATCACGCTCTCCGGACGAGGCAACAGAGATGTGGTGCTGTCTCCGTCATCGAAAGGTGCCGCGGATCGACAACGCCATTTGTCCGGTACCTTGCGAGATGGGACCTCGCCGACGACGGCCGAGCATTCCCGCCATGTATGCGGCTGCTCCATACAAGCTTGTGGATCGCATCCTTACCGCCAAGGTGCTCGGGAGTTCTTCCAAGTGCATCTCGCAACAGAGGGTGTGTTCCTTCTTAGGACATACACGAGGGTGCTCAGGCAACCACGCCTCTTCGTAACTCGGTCGGCAAAGCGCTTAGCATGGGCTATTATTGGCCCATCATATAAGATGCCCGGACATCGTGACTAAGTGCAAGGCTTGCCAATTTCACGCCGGAAGGCACACAAGCCCGCCTAAGAGCTCCAAACAATCCCCCATCTTGGCCTTTCTCCACATGGGTCTGGATCCGCTCGGCCCATTCCCTAAGGGGTACAAGGGCTATACACACCGCCGTTGCCATAGACACTTTTACAAAGTGGATTGAGGCAGAGCACGTGTCGCCTCTTCACGCCAAAACGGCTGTTCGCTTTTTCAAAAGCAACGTGGTCACGCCGCTCGATTCCCCATAAGCTGATCACGGATAACGGTACCAGCCCGGCTTAGCTATTCGAGAATACTACGAACACCGGGTACCAAGGTTCTGTTCGCCTCGTGGCACATCCACGAGCAATGGAGCAATGAGCGAGCTAACGGACAGATAGTCCAGGTATCAAACGGCGGTATTTATCGCTCTCGGAGCACAACAAGGCTCGGTTGACGGTTCTTCCGTCCTCCGGGCGATTCAGACTACGGCCACCGGCGATCGGGAAACTCCTTTCCAACGGTCTATGGTGCGAAGCCATCCTCGCCACGAATCGTATCGGTTCGCCAAGACGAGCTCGGTCAACCTAGTTGACGACGAGCAAGAGCGCCTCGATCTCGATCTCCTCAAGGCACACGAACCGGCACAAGTCGAATGGCGCGCTACCAAAGAAGATCTTCACCGCACGCCGCCAAGTCGGCTCGACCTAGGGCCTTGAAGGCGGGCGACCTCGCTCGCGCCGTGTCCAGAACTTGTAAATGCCAACAAGCTAACTCCTCGTTGGGAGGGCCTGTTCACGGTCGCTTTTCGCCGCCCGGGCCGTTCGCCGCTATGGAGGACGGGAGAGAGCGACCAAAGACTTAGAACATCGACCACTTCGTAAGTTCTTTGTGTAGGTCCTCGCTTGTTTGCTTAGCTTTGCGCTTTTTTGTAAACTTAGCGCTTCGGTTCGTCCAAGTCTCTGGGCACCATGTAAAGTTCAATCCAATCCTTCATGAATCTCGTGGCCTCTGTGTTCTTCTCACTGCTCGCCTTCTCGACTACTTCCTCTCTGGTAACACTTGATGGCTGCCCGGCCTTGCGAACTCTGGCTCCGCAATCTTAAGGATTGTTCCCTACCCGTATCTGGTTTCGACAAGTTCCTAAACTCGAGTTGCGTAACACGGCCTTTCCACCTTGCGCTAAGTCTCGCTCGTAAGCCCTCCGCGGCAGAGGCACTTATCGCCGGCCGCGACCACTTGGTAAAGCTCGCTCGTAAGCCCCCGCGGCAGAGGCACTTTCCTTGTTCTACACTTTGAATCGCTTAACTTACGCCAACGAAAGCGATTACGGAACGAATCGAGCAAGGAACGGTGTCGCTTTTTCTCTCTCGCGACGTGCTCGAGTTCGCAAGCTTAGGTTCTCGAGCATCGTCTGCACGGGGCTAGGGTGTCGCTTTACTCTTGTGCACTGCTCGGGTTCGCAAACTCGTGTTTCGAGCGGATGCACAACGGGCCGGAGTTAGGCGAGCGCCTACCGGTTTTCTTAAACTTCCTAGCGTTGTTCGCTTTTCTTAGTTTCGCTCGTTTGTCTTTTTTGTCGCTTCTCTCTTGCAGGAAAAGGGTAAGTCTTTATTAACAAAATTTACAGTACAAAAGTCCATCTCGGTTACTGACCCTCAAACTACCTAGAAGCGAGTTGCTCCTTGAGCTCCTCGATCACTTCCTTAAGGCGCAGGACTTCCCTTGGGCTTTGAACCCCTCTCGGCCTCACTGAGAGACGATCGGCTTCCTCCTTGTTGCTCTGGCTCGCTCCGTCGTCGCCAAGACGGAGAGCCTCGACCTCTTCGGTCTTGGCCCTTGGTGGTCGGTCGAGCCTCGCCTGACTAACTCGCTGCCGGCGGTCTTGAGCTGCTCGTCCAGCTCCTTGACCTTCTTCTCCGCGGTGATCGCCTCACCGCCATCCCACAAGATCTCCTCAATCTCCTCCCGTGAAGCCCACAGGTTGAGATCCTAGCCTCGAGTCCCGGATGTCTGCTCCTCCTGGCGAAGCCGGGCTTTAAGCTTGGCTTCCTCCGCGAGCCGGTTCCGCCAGGGACGCCAAAGAAGCCGCTCTTCAAGCCACTTCGTGCGGCCAAGATCTCCTCCGCAGTACTCGCCTTCACGGCTTCTTGCTAAGCTCCTCGGCTTCCTTTAGGAGAGCTTGAGAGAATGCCTCTCCTTGGTCACTTTGGCCTTGAGCTTCTTCGCTGCCACCGGCTCGGCTTTGGGCCAGCAGAGCGCTCTGCCGGATCCCCGCCAAGATGCTCCCTGAGGGAGGCCAAGACGGCGTTCCGTTCTATGGTGACCCCATCCTCGAGTTCCGCCATGGTGTCCTCAAGACACGGGAGGGAAGAACAAGTTAATTACGCTATGGCGTGGCTAAGCCGAATGAGATTCGCCTTGGTGTTTACCTTGCCAAGTCGGCGCTTCATCCGCGACGCAGCGGTCCTCGAGGCCATGCGTCCACGAAGCCCCGCGTCAGGCGGGATGAGGCGGCGCGCTTGCTGCCGCCGCTTTGTTCGCTCCTTCTTCTTGCGGAGCGCATCGCCGGGAGCCGGAGCGACGGGCGGCGCTTTCGCCTCCGCTCCCTTCTCCTCTTCCTTTTCCTCTTCCGCCGAACGCTCTTGGCGAGGCCGAGCCGCTCCGCTTCGGCGGCGCTGTTGTTTCCACCGGCAGACGACCGCCGGCTCGCCGGGCTTCATCTTGTTCCCGGCAGTGGGGGTCTCACCTTGCTCGGCGGAGAATCCTGCTGCTTGAGGTAAGCTGCCTCGCGTGCCTGGCAAGACGGCTGCTCGGTCTCGCTCGGCAGCCTCGAGCCATCGCCTTGGCTCAAGTCCGTGGCGCCACCGCCATTACTTTTGCCTCCACCGCTTCACCGCGTCTTTGAGCGTGCCGACCGCTGGCTGGAGCCAGGGCGGCAGAGTTCCACGCCGCCAGCTTTGTCCTGAGGCTCGCCACCATCGCATCGCTCACGCGCGCGTGCGGTGCTCGAACAGAGATCGCTCAACCGCCTCCTCGCCGTCGTCCGGCGGTCTCTTCTTGGGCAAACCTGATGAACGAGTTGATCGTTAAGTCTAATGCGGTCGGAAGGTGGAAAGATCAAAAGATCGATTTCTACATACCGCTGGAGGGCTTAGTCTCGATCTTCTTCGCGTAACTTTCCGCCTTTTCCTCGGGGCTCCTTGGCGGGTTCTCCGCTTTGGCCCTTGGGCGTTCATGGCGATGAGCTCGGCTCTCTGTGAGCCGAGCACTCCTCTCGCGCAAGAACGCAAGGAGTTTCTCCTTGCGCGCAACCTCCTCCTCGAGTCTCCTTTGCTCGGCGACTGCTGAAGTTGCGCGCCATATGGCCGGGTGAGCTTGCGGTAACGCCTAAGCCAGAGGGCCATGGTCTTTACTCTTCGCCGCTCCGCTTTCGGCGAGGAGGAGGGCTTGGTCTCTTCTCATTGGGCTGACCGCTACCGCTTGGTCCGCCTGGCGCCTGTCGCCTTGTGGTTTCTTGACTGCGGTGGCGGCCGCCATGCGGGCGAGCTCAGCGTCGGCTCGGCGCCACCTTGGGCTTTGTGGCGCTTTGGCCTTGCCCTTCTTGGCTTCTCCTTCTCGAGACCGCAGAGATCCTCGACGATCCCTCCGAGGATCACCGGTCCTCCCACGCGTTTTGAGAAGCTTAACGTCAAAGATTAAAACCAACAGTGTAAATCTAGCAACACGGGCCGGGTGTAAGTGATTTACCTCGTCAGGCGGATGAGCACATTCCTCGGACAAGTGTAGGCCACCTCGCGGTGACCTCGCTGTCCTTCTTCGCCGCCTTCAAACATGGCGCCAACCCTTCGGTCACCCATGCGCTTGGTCGGCATCTCGCCTCGAGCAGATGGAATCGTTAAATTCTGTTGGAGAAAACGATCAATGAAGAGGTTGAGTCTTAAAGGCACTTACCCAGCTCTCCTTGTGATGTCTTCCCATCCTCTATCTTGTAGAAGGGATATGACCTTCTCCGCAGACGGGCAAACTCGTTATTTGTGAAGTCCCGGATGATCTCCCGCCTGTGAGCCCAAGGCTCACGAGGGAGGCGATCCTCCTTGTCGCAGCATCAGCCTCGGCACTCATCTCCGGCGAGGCATTGGCGTTCCTTCGCCGCGCCTTTCCGTGAAGATGAGCTTCTTGCCGCCGCTCAGCTTGCTTGTCAGAACCACCTCACCCACCATGCGCCCATTGAGTCGAGCAGAGGTGGGCGAGGGTACGGCGCGTCGTCGGCGGTGGCCCGGAGCTTGAGGTAGTAGCACCCCAGCGCCGAAGCGGCGGAGCTGCTCCTCGTCACTGTATAATAGTGGAGGAACAGCCCCACCGGTGGATCGATTCCCAGATAGCCTTCGCACAGGTGTGCGAAGACGGCCATCTGGAGGATGCTGTTCGGATTGAGGTTCGCCACCTCCAATCCGCTAATGTTTAAGAAGGCCTCAACGGTCGCTTTGGAGATCGCAACCCAACAGAGCGAACTGCTCGGGTTAACGAACTCTCCCTCCAACCGCTCGAGTATCCTCCTCTCCGGCAACCTCCACCACGGTGTCGATGTGGCCCTCCTCCTCCCAGATCCTAAGGTCCTCCTCGGTCGAAGCTAGTGCCGTGAACTTGGCCATAGCGGTTCCTAGGACCGACGAAAGCGGGGTTGGTGGTGGAGTTTGGGTGCTTGATCTCAACGCAGCGGTTGGATCAAAGGCTTAGAGAGGAAAGGCGTGAGAACAGAGTGGCTGTCATGGGCGGCTTGGGTGCTTTTATAGTCCCGTATAAGCAGCTCTGAACAGTTCGATCCCAAAACGGCTAGTTTTACTACAACGGCTAGGTAAAACGGTCGCTGCTTTTCACTGCTTGCAATGACAGAAGTTATCATGGAATCGCCAACGGCTATTTTTTTCCAAAGTTCGTGACTCAAGGCCGAGTGCTCGCTTGGACAGATGTCGTTCCCTCGCTCGACGCGACGGAGTTGCTCTAAGACCGATCGGGTTTGTTCGGTCTCGAACAAGTCTTGTTCGGTTGAACCATAACCTGTTCGGCCGCTTGTTACACGCTTTTGTAGCAGGAAAATACCTCTTCGTGACTTAGAGTCTCAAGAGGAAGACCCCACTCTAGTGAGTCCTTCCACTTGAGTCTCGGGGCTAGCTGTCGGGGATTAGATTATGGCCCATTGCCATGGCCCGCCTCCCGACGGCCCAATCGAAAGCAACCTACTAGGGCCCAGCCTCGAAGGCTCCATCAGCCCATATGCATCTCGCCGAACAGCCTCCCGGGCGGCACGGTGCATGAACGGCCTAGGATTCGTGTTTGAGTCGACTCGAACAAGAGTTCTCTGACGGCCACGTGAAGACCCTTGACGTGGTTTCCTGGATTGAATTAGGAGTCGTGATCCCCAAGATTAGAGCTTGCCTTATCGCCTCGGGATATATTTGGCATGTACCGAGTTCGCTATGATCTCATAGTTAGCCCTACCGATATTCCCCAGAGGTCGGTTTGCTCGCACTATATAAACAAGGCCCTACGGCGTAGAGAGAGGACTTAGACGCATCTAGCATCCGAGATTACTTTGTCGCATACCCTTCGCTTGGTTACCATAATCTCGCCGAGACTGCATCGTCTCGCCGAGCCACCTCTTGTATTCATCTCGATATATAAGAAAGGCCGGACGAGGGCTATTATCTCCCGAGAGGCCCGAACCAGATAAAACTCTGCTCTCCCTGCTCATTTGTTGTTCGTGGTTGTTTGGCGTGTCTCCTATCTCAATCTTAAAGAACCTTAGCGACTTGAGATCGATATCTCAACCGTCGACAGAGGGCCATGGTCTTTACCTCTTCGTCGCTCTGCTCGGCGAGGAGGGAGGGGCTTGGTCTCTTCCCGCTGGGCTAACCGCGAGCCCGCTTGGTCTGTTCGGCACCCTCCGTCGCCGCGGGTGGTCTTTTCGATGTCTGGTGGCTGCCGTGTCGCGGTGAGCTCCGCGTCGGCTCAGCCGCCACCTTGGGCTTAGCGGCTATCTTAGCCTTGCCCTTCTTCGCCTTCTCCTTCTCAGACCCGGAGAGTTCCTCTACGATCCCTCCAAGGATCAGCTGGTCCTCCTGCGCGTTTTGAGAAGCGAACGTTAGCATTAAAACCACAGTGCAAATCTAGCAACACAGACTGGGTATAAGTGATCTACCTCGCCAGCGGACAAGCACGCTTGCTGGCAGTGTATGCCACCTCGCGGTGACCTCCCGTCCTTCTTCGCCGCTTTCAAGATGGCGCCGACCCGCCGGTCACCCATGCGTCGGTTGGCTTCTCCGCCTTGGACAGATGGAATCGTTAATTCCTGTTCGGAGGAAATAACCAATGAAGAGGTTGAGTCTTAAAAGGCACTTACCCGTGCTCTCCCTTGTGATGTCTTCCCATCCCTCTACCTTGTAGAAGGGATAGGACCTCCTCCGCAGCGGACAAATCCTGTTCGCTGTGAAGTCCCGAATGATCTCCCTGCCCGTGAGCCCGAGGCTCACGAGGGAGGCGATCTTCCTTGTCAGGTACCAATCCTCGGCGGACATCTCCGGCCGAGGCATTGGGGTTCCTTTTGCCGGCGCCTTCCCGGTGAAGACGAGTTCATTGCCGCCGCCCGCTTGTCAGAGAACCACCACCCACCACGCGCCCATCGAGTCGAAAGCAATGGTGGGCGAGGGTACGCGCGTCGTCGGCGGTGGCCCGAGCTTGAGGTAGTAGCACCCAGCTGAAGCGGCGAGGCTGCTCCTCACATCAGATATAATAGTGGAGGAACAATTTCACCGGTGGATCAATGCCCAGATAGCCCTCGCGACAGTGTGCGAAGACGGCCATCCGGAGGATGGAGTTCGATTGAGGTTCGCCACCTCCAATCGGCGATGTTCAAGAAGTCTCGACGAAGTCGCCTGGAGATTTCAACCCAACAAAGGCGAATCTGCTCAAGTCGACAAACTCTCCCTCGAGCGGCTCCGGAGTATCCTCCTCTCTGAACAGCCTCCAGCTACCGGTGTCGATGTGGCCCTCTTCCTCCCAAACCTTCAGGTCCTCCTCGGTCAGGCTAGTGCCAGTGAACTTGGCCATAGCGGTTCCCAGGGCTGGACAGGCAGGTTTGGTGGTGGAAGTTTGGGTGCTTGATGCTGAGCGCGGTTGGAACTAGGGCTTAGAGAGGAAAGGCGTGAGAGCAGAAGTGGCTGGCCGCGGGCAGCTTGGGTGCTTTTATAGTCCCGTATAAGCAGCTCTGCAACGGTTTTGTCCCAGAACGGCTAGTTTTTACCGCAACGGCTAGGTAAAACGGTCGCCTGTTTTCACTGCGCAGCGATAGGAAGTTACCGTTGGAGTCTGCCAACGGCTATTTTTTCCAAAGGTTCCTTGAAGGTCGAGTGCTCGCTTCGGACAGATGTCGTTCCCTGTTCGACGCAACAGAGTTGCTCGGTACTGGTCGGGTCTGTTCGGCCCCGAACAAGTCTTGTTCGGTTGAACCATGACCTGTTCGGTCGCTCGTTACATGTCTTTGTAGCAGCAAAATTTCCCTCTTCGTGACTTGGAGTCTCAAGAGGAAGACCCCACTCTAGTGAGTCCTTCCACTTGAGTCTCGGGGGCTAGCTGTCGGGATTAGATCACGCCCATTGCCATGGCGCACTCGACGGCCCAATTAAACGTACCTACCAGGCCCAGCTCCTGGAAGGTTCTATCAGGCCCATGTGCATCCTGCCGAACAGCCCTTGGCTGGCATGATGCGTAATGGCCTAGGAATCATGTTTGAGTCCGTCTCGAACAAGAGTTCTGCACGGCTGCGTGAAGACCCGGACGTGGTTTCCCGGATTGGATTAGGAGTCGTGATCCCCAAGATTAGGAGCTAATCTTATCTGCCGTAGGTTGTATTTGGTATGTATGAATTTGTTACGATCTCGTAGTTAGCCCGGCCCGATATTCCTTGGTAGGTCGGTTTGCTCCGTACTATATAAACAGGGCTCCTACGGCGTTTAGAGGGACCCTTAGCAGATAGTTTTTCGCATACTACTCACCGAGACCTGCTGATCTCGCCGAGTTCCACCTTGTAATCCTCTTTGATATAAAGAAAGGCTGGACGTAGGGCTATTATCTCTCCTGAGAGGCCTGAACCAGGATAAAAACCCCTGTCTCTCTGTTCATTGCTGTTCGTGGTTGTTCGGCGTATCTCCTATCTCCTCCTTGAAGAACCTTGGTTGACTTGGGTCGATATCCCAACCGTCGACAGTCGGCATCTGGGAAACGTGCCTCGGAGGGCCGCGGGTCCACGGACCAGCAGACGAATTTGCAGTTGGAGTGAGGCCCAACGACAAACCTTCTCAGCAGCCCGGGACGGCGGCCGAGCCTACGGGGGCTCAGGCCACGCGGTCTTCCCGGACGGCGCCTGGTGCGACTTGGCGATCCGGGTATAGATCCGTCGTACGGTGAGAAAGAAAGGAAGAGAGAAGAGAGAAAGCAATACAAACCGTGAAGACACAAGCGATTTACCCTGGTTCGAGCCCCCATTGCCGGGTAATAGCTCTACTCCAGCCTTCGTTGATTATATGGTGGAAAATGGTACACGTGTGCCGAGACCGGGCTCGAAGGCACCGATCTCGAGCTTACAAGGGAGTTTCGGACACTGAGGTGGCTAAGGACTACGACTACTGCTAAGGAAGCTTCGAATGCGTATGCTGCGTGTTTCTCTATTCCACCTGGCCTCGAACAGATCCGAGGCCCTTCCTTTTATAGGTGCAGCGGGTCGTCCGGAGTTGATATGGCGGGTCCCGCGCCTATCTCTGCTTTAGTGGCGGTGCCCTTGTCTTATTCTAGGACTCTATCACATGCGTGGTCTCGCAAAGAGAAACCGTCCGATTATCTTTGGACACGTGTTAAATGCAGGAGTGCCTATACGGGGAGAAGCCTGCTTCAGGGAGAAAGTACTTTCCCTTTATCCCCAATATAGCATTGACTGGACCGAGCCATGCCCGCGCCACCTGTTGGAGGCGTCGCATAGCGTAACAACTTTTGTCGCCTGTCCAAGAGGGTAAACGACGAGGCAAGCTGCCCGCGTGCTTCTCCCCGGGCTGCGGATCCCCGGGGAGACACAGTTTTTTCCCGGTCAAGGCCGGAAAAAGTACAGCAGGACATGACAGTTGTCGCCACGCGCCACGCTCCCGGTTGGGACCCAGGGAGGCGTGGTTGACTTGGTCAAGCCCGAGAATGACCCTGGCGGGCTAGACGTTTCCTTTAGTACGGCCAAGGGCGGCCTTTTGAGCCCTTTGCATGTGCGGTGGGCTCGTACGGAATCGGCCCAAGGCCCACCTCGGGATGGGCCGCTTACGGATCACCAACAAACTTATTTAAAATACTTTTTATTTTTTATTTTTTATTTTTTTCATTAGCCAAATTGTTTCAACAATCTATACAAATTGTTTCCAATAGGCTAAACTAGTTGTTTCAGCAGGCTAGACATATTGTTCCAAAATAAAAACTAATTGTTATACTTGGATAGACATATCGTTCCAGTATGCTAAACTAATTGTTTCAACAGGCCAAAAATATTGTTCCAATAGGCTGTACAGATTGTTTCAATAGACTAGATAGATTGTTCCAACAGGCTAAACTTATTGTTTCAACATGCCAGACATATTGTTCTAATAGGCTGTACAAATTGCTTCATCAGGCTAGACAAATTGTTTCAATAGGCTAAACCAATTGTTTTAGCATGCTTTATATATTGTTCCAATAGGCTAAACCAACTGTTTGACTTGTTTATACGTCCACTAGGCAACAATAATTGTTTCAGCAGACTAGCCATATTGTTTCAACATGCTAAATTAATTATTTTATTAGGATAACAAATTGTTTCAGTAATTTTTTTTAGCAACTTTTGGTCTTGTTTTGTTCGTGAAAATGCGAGGAACTCAGCGGTGCAAACGGTTCGTGCATTGGAGCAAGCAGTCAAAATCTATGGCCGTCGAAAGAAATAACTGAAAAGAATCTTTTCGCTGGTGTCATTGCTGACGTCACTGCATGCATGCAAACAGGGGGCTTTTTTCATGAAAGCAACAAGCGTTCTTGCGATCAAGATGGGTCATTGGGCAGGCGTCTATCAAACAACAAGTTGTCTATCAAACCAGATCTCTAGAGCTACTCCGCAATTCCAAAAGAATTTGTGTGTGCATGTATTCTACTATTGGGTGTGACCCCTCATGGCCTCATCAATCAACAATGGAGGAAATTTCGGTGTTGACATCTTTTTTATTAGTCAATACTAAATTTACATATAGTTTGACGTTGTAAAAATGGTGCAACAATCAAATAGATGATAATTTTTAGTTATTGCAAGTTTATTCAAAAAAAAAATAAATATAACTTTTTTACAGTTAAATTGTACACTTTTATAATATCAAACTATATGTAAATTTATATTTACCAGTGTAAATACGTCAACTGAGATTTCATCTATTTTGAGGCGATTCATAGGGAGCAATTCGCTCTACTATTATATACTTCAGCTGAATCCTGGTATTTTTACGAAAGCTTGTGAATAAATTTACACATTTTGTTTGAGTGTAATTGGTGAGCAAAAAGAAATGAAAGGATGTGTACATTTTTGGTCATATACAAACTCTACATCTGAAACAAAAAATGTAGAATTTATCAGCTCTATATTTTTTGTAATAATTTAACAGCTTTCCTTGAATTAATAAGCTTCCCAATCTGAAACAACGAAATGTAAAAAAAAGGGACTGACTTATCATCAGGCACCTAAGAGTTATTTATCTTCCAGTCGATTTTCTAGACCATTGATTGTCGGTGGCCCGAGCCAGACAGCAGATTTATGAGGGGCTACCTCGCGAAGCACCATACTATGCTTCGCGAAGCAGATCAGGGGAGACTGAGCAATCTCAAAGTAGCTAGCCTGTGAGAAAAAATACAGCCTGCCTTTATTACTAGGGGCCCCTATTTATAGTCAGGGGCCAGATTACATTGTGCCATTACAACCCTTCCCTGAGGGAATCACGCGGGGTAAAAGAGGAAAATCTAGCAAAAGACCTTCTAGACCTTAACCTGCCTCTAATCCCGGGGGTACCGAAGGGAAAAAACGCCTCGGAGATCCCCGGCTGGACCAAATTGCCCCTGCCTTTTTACTTAACGCGAGGGTCGAATCGGGATTACAAAGGGGGCTAGGAAGTTACAACAAACCTTGATTCTCCTGCCATCTAAAGTTGGTTGTTACGGCCAGCTGTCGTATCCTTCTGACACCTGATACGATTCCTTGCCACAGTAACAAACCATACTTGCTGTCCTCTAACCTTTTTATTTCCCGTTCGATTGCCTCTGGTTCGTGATCTAGGACTTGGACTTCACTAGTCCTGGGGGGAGGGTACCCCTTGGTACGCTTCGCTCTTTAACTTACTTCATTCCACCTCCGAGAATGCATCCCCCTGTTCCACAATTGCTCCGCCCGAAGGAGACAAGAGTCCCTTTGGGCGGCGTACCTTTCCCTGGTCCGCCATTGCTTCGCCTAGGGGGCGCGAGGCACTCCTCGGATGCATTTATCCCTCACCTTCGTGGATTGGTTCGCCGCTCTCACAGGTTTATAGGGGATAGGTGCCCCCTACTACAACATTGATCAAACGTCTATAAGCATATAAAAGATATAACGGTAGAATCTAGCTATGTGAAAATCAACTGAGACTTATTTAAAAATCAATCGTCTGATAAGCAGCAAAACCAAAAAAAATCGTGTCATGAGGAACAAATTAGTGACAAAAACAGCACGCCACGCCCTTCATGTATACGTGTCTTAACGGTGCATACGTGTCTTGAATCATCCGATGCCCCCAAACCCATCAACAAACAGCAAAAGCAGGAATCGCACCTTGGCATTGATAGTTTTAACGGAGCACGAGTGGTGTTGATTCATTATCCAAATTTAATTCAATTAAAGAAGACTAATTTTTTATGGAGCGGAGCGGAGGCCCGTCGTTAGTAGACTTGGGTCGGAGCGGATCATTATTTTTTACCTAGGTCACGGCATGTTATAAATATCTCCTTTAAGCCACCGAGAGAGATGGATGGAAGTTGTTTTCTGTCCGGTGTTTTGTAAACTCCCCAATATAGTAAAGTTTCGCCGGCCGGTGCTCATGGTTTTTCCCCCTTCGCTTTGGAGAAGTCTTCCACGTCAAATCTTTTGGGTCTTTATTTGTTTGTGTTTTCAACCTTTTTCGTTTTGGCTTAGCGGATTTGCTAACAAGTGGAAAAACAACAAAAACACAATGCACAACTCTAAGCAAATCGGATGATCAGCGTTGTCGGCCGAGAAATACCGACATTTTAGTCGCCTCAAAATTAGCAAAATATAGCCTTTTCTCACCGGTCCAACTGACGGATAAAAGGAATGAAGCAAAAACCGTCGTCTCAATTGATGGGAATAAAAACAGATGAACTGGCAGAAAATAGCGTCAAGACATTTCCCACCAAGTGAACTGGTAGGAAATAGTGCCAAGTGATTTCATGCTGTCCTAAACAGCGGTTAATATGGCTCATCTGAAAAATGACAGTTAAAATGGCGGATATTAATCAAAGATATATTCAGTACACCGGTTAGAACATGAGTAGGCATTATGTTTCTCGTTATATCGAAATGTGCCACAGATTTCAAGTTTGAAGTGACGAGTGCAACAGGGTTATTAAGGCCAATTAGTATGTTTGACGTTTGACGTACATGGCAATTTTACTAACCTTGGCCGAAAAATTATGGAAAAAATAAAATACAACGTGTGCCACATTTCTTTGTAGGATGTTATTGTCGAATAAGCGGCTCGGTCCCTGTAAGCTAGTACGAAATTTGCAAAACATGTAAATGATTGTATTGTTTGAAGCAAGGACCCCTTAAAAATTTCCAAAATTTCCATGTAAGCTGGTACGAAATTTGCAAAACGGAATGTTACAACATGCCCCGCTGGCGACCCCTTTGAAATTTCCATCACATCAATACATTTTTCCAGAAAGAAAATTTTTGAAAAACATGCGAACTAGACTGGATAAATTGCAGGCGTCTTGTAGAATAACCATAATGTTTTATTTAAGACATATAATATAGACTTATTTCATCATACGCGTACACTATTTCGTATCATCATGCTGGATTTGTTTGTAGGTAGGAACACCTACTGAATCAAAACCATATATGAAACATATTGGATAGATCTAGCTAGCAAGCGTTAATGTATGAAAGCCACGGACCAGATATCATAAAACGATTGAAATTGATTGTTCAGTATCGATCATCAATTAATATTATGATGACATCCATCGTAGCTATGTAACGATCCCAATCAGACTCAGAGAGAAGGGATTTGGACACCGCAAGACTGGGAAGAGTAGATTGGAGAAGAAATTGGAGTTGGGAATTGGGGGTCTATTTTTTTTTATTTCACCTAGCTTCGTGTGTACGGTTAGTATAGCCGTAGGCCGTAGCCATCTTACAGGTTTACAAAGCCACATGGGCCGAAATTGGGCTGAGGCCCACTAACACAGTAACAGCCCACTAAAGGCCACGTATCTAAGCTACCCTCAATTCTAAATATTCAATGGCCTTTAGTGAGCGCTTTTATAAAGATCGCTACTGCGGTCTATAAAACCAAGACCCACGTGTGTAATTTTAAAAAGTAAATTGCTACGTATTTTGAATTACAAGGAGACCACATGGCCTATTTATGCTTACGATGTGTTTGCTATGAAGAATTGAGCCATATAAATGAGATTTGCAGATGGAATTGGTAAAGTTCTTCTCTGTAGCGTCACCCACAAATTTTTCTTCTACCTCAGTTTTTATTCCATTTCCCATTCCCATGCTATTGGCAGTTTGAGACACATTAATCTGTACTCTTTTATTCTCATAGGGCATCTATAATTGTGATGCCTTCTTATAATTTCTTATAACCCAACACTATCCATCTAGTTCATTTTAAGTTAAATGAATAGTGTTGAGAGGTTGCAAGAAAGTATCACCGTTAAAAATGCACTTAGAGCATTCGTAGCAAAAATTGTAAAATAAAGAGGGTAAGAGCATCCCTAGGTGGCTCCCTATCACCGTGCCAAAGATCACCGGGGAGAGCGGGAGAAAATTTTGAATACACACACTTAGAAATGGTAGGGCGGGGAAAAAGATGATTAGTCTTGATCTTGGGCGGGTGATGGGGGGAGGCTGGGCATGCTCTAAGGATAGAGTGTTTTGTTAGAGTGAGTGAATCTTTAATAGTGTATGATAAAGTATGAATAAATTTTAGATAAATGAATAAAGCGTATAGTGAATAGTTTATAAGTTTTATAAACTGTGCATTTATGGTTGCCGATGGATACAACTAGAGTTCTACGTATTGACCTGCCCCACCGGGTTCTGACCTGGGTTGGGTCGGGTATTTCTTTTATCCAAATAGATGGAGCAAAGTTGGGCCGGGCCACTGGTGTCATCGGGTCGGGTTTTACCGTGCCTTGATCCGATCCGACCCGTGGTACCTCGCCGGCGAGGGTGTCGGTCAGCGTCGGGCTCATGAATTAACTTCGTGGGCTGCTGGTTCGGCGCCATGCTGTGCTACCCCGGCGCCGACAGGCTGGCGGGGCAGCACCGTTCGGCGACCGGAGCGGCGCGTCCGTGGTGTTCCTGCCATCGGCAAGCTGGTGCTCGGGCTGGTGTTCGGCAACTCGTTCGTCACCATCCTCGGGCGGTTCCCAATCGGCGTACTGGCCGTCACGCACGCAGGTGTCCAAGTGACTATGCTCCCTTGACACGAGAGCCCGAAATATCGTGCTACGAGCTACGTACCCTTTCATCACCTCAAAGGTCACTTGCGATTGTAACCAGTATTTTCCTTGGCACTAAAAATATCATGAGATGGTCCATCCCATCGACGTCACAGAATATTATATAGTTGGCCACGTAACCCCAGGCTGTGAAAAAAAAAATTGTTTCTTCAGGCAAAAAAAATCGTTTCTTCGTCCCTACACAAACCCCAAAAGTTACTTTAAATAAGAAAGACCCAAGTTTCTTTTTGAAGGGATTGGAAGAACAACAATTTAGAAATAACATTAATGTTCTTGTCTCACTAGGCCCATCTATCTATCTATCTAATATCGGAAACACTACTATGCGGGTGTCCGAACGCGCGCGCTGACGCTGCGCAATGTGGGTTCAGCCATGCAAGGTGGGTCTCACAAGCATTTTTTCTTTTGAATGGCCATAAATTTTGATTGGGTGCTCTAATCCACCAACTGTTTGCACCAACGCGTTTCTCGTATTTATACGAACAAAACAAGATCTATGTTGCTACATAAATTTTGATCCGGTTTTCTCAAACTTCAATCTTGCCTAATAAAACTTTGAGTTTCGCCTACTGAAACTTGGGTTTCATACTCGTTAAACTTTGTCGACTTGTCAAGTTTCATCAGGTTTCGTCCAAGTTTTTCAAGTTTCATCAGTTTTCATCTAAGTTTTTCAAGTTTCATTAGGTTAATCCAAGTTTCATGAAGTTTCCACAGGTTTCATCCTAGTTTCATCAGGTTACATCGAAGTTTCATCCAAGTTTCATCAGATTTCATCTGGCGCTCGCCTTCATCAATACGTGGGCCAAGATTCATCAGCACACGACCAAGTTTCGCTAGTATAGTGTAAGTTTCATAAATGCCTTTTCCTAGGTTCACATAAAAAATCAAAAAAAAAATTTAAAAAGTATTTAAAACGGGTTGCTCTCGATTTTAGAAGAATTATGAAATTTATTCCACGCATTTTAAACATTGTTTGAATTTTATACAAAAAACGAAAGTTTTAATTGAAAAATGATCAACTGCATGTCTGGCACATCTGGCCAACGCCGGGTGCGCGCGGATGGCTGATCGGACGGATGGCACTGGTCCGGCGCTCGCGTCCGAACGTACGTTCGACGCCTGGCGCTAGCCATATACTTACTACACACATACTAGTATTAAAGTAGAGAAAAATGGAGCCACCATAATGAGCCACGTCGTCTGAAAATCCTCCGCCATCCAATCAATATTTACCAAATCAGATAACCGTTCAACTGTCATCTATCAAATCAAAATCAAATGAAAAGATAAATAAATACAAACTTCTAAAGCTGAATAAATCATAAATCAATCCCTCCGTATCAAACTTATCTGCACGTATTGAGCCGGTCTTATCTTCGGCAACATGGTTGTTCTTATCTTCGGCAACGTGGCTGTTACATGCACGGGAGGATCCTGTCTTTGACAAACAAAAGGCTGTTATCATGCACAGGAAAATTGCATCTCTAACCAAGCCTGGGGGACTATGAAAGGCGATCGATCACCCAGCGAACAGAGGTTACGCACCGGGGCGACCAGAGACACATTAACGGGTTACGCACATCGCTCGGGTTACACTAATTGAAGACGTACACACTCGGAGGCAATTGGAGATACGCGCAACGGAAGAAGTCCTATTGGCAATTCAGACGAAAATCAGGACATTCAAGATCAACAACGCAAAGAAAGATGATAATCTTAGGTGGTTAATCTCCCCATCTTGATCATTGCCATGTACGCATCTTATCTCCAGTGAGCAGATTTCTCGGCAGTGAAGGATAATCAACAACTCGCTGCAGTACTCGCTCGACCCTGCTCATACTCCACGCCGATTGCCTCCAATCGAAGTCGGGCAATGTGCCGCACCCCGCCGCCGCCGGCGTGCCGCCCAATCGGCGCCGCCCCTGGCTCTATCCATCGGGGAGACGGGGAGCAATAGGTGGAGATTAACGGGATGGAGCAGAGGTCGGGGATTTTTTTTCTTTGCTCTGAAAAACACACAGGAAGCTACTCGATGTGGAGTTGAAGATGGTCAACACGATTTCCAGTTTACCACTTGGATTTTGAAGAAATAGACGATCTGATGATGAACACAAATTATTCGCTGTTGCTATTTTGTTTAATTGCAGTATATTAAAAATATTCTAATTACAAATTATATTCAGAATATGTTGTTGCTACGTCATCAAATCAATTCAAGCTAAGTGTAGCTATGCATGTTTTTATTTTAGGTTACTCAAGCCCGACGGAGATTGATGAACATGACAAAAGCACAACTTAATCAGAGGTTTTCTGCATACCATCGCAGATATAATTAACTGGGAGATCTCTTGAGACCCAGGATCCAAAAAATTCTTTGCAAGATACCATGTTTGTTTATTTGTGTATTTCGATATATTGGCACGTCCGTAACTTTAGTTTTCACAAGCGACCAGACACATTTTTTTAATCAAAACAGTAATGTCCCAAACAATTATATGATATATTAGAGATAGATAGATAAACTATAAATCTGATCTGATATATTAGAGATGATATATTAGAGAGAGATTATGAGTTAAAGATTACCCTAAAAAAGATTACGAGTAAGAGATAAATTCTATATATTGACATAAATCTAACCGCGCAAACGCGTGGTACACCTTGCTCGTTATTAATAAAAGTCGTAGTAAGGAATGGAATTCCGTCACTATATGATAGTGTCGTATTAATGGACGCCCCACACTATTTCTTCCAAGGGCGGATGCTTCTAAAAATAATAGAAGCGGCTGAATTTTTACTTATGGTCTAAGTACGAAGTTTAGCCTTTTCTTCTCTTCTATTTTACACTAAAAATTATAGGTGGTGCTCCACTGTCATAAACAGTGTAGGTGGGGCTCCCCTGACCCAGTGCTAGATCCACCCCTTATTTCTTCCACCACACCGGCGATTTGCTTCCTTCTCCTCCTCCTCCTCCTCCTCCTCTTTCTTCTTCTTCTTCTTCTTCTTCTTCTGCCCTGTTCTCAATCCTGCTCCGCGTGCCTTGCCTGCCGCCCTAGCCACCTTCACCACCACCTACAAGAATTGGTGCCAACGTCGCTTTGACACTCGCCCCCTTCCTTTCAGCTACCGCATGCCGTCCTCGCCCACCCAAAATCTAGATGCTAGTGACGATCTACTCGCCGCCACCACCTAACTGTCTTTGATTGAGCCCACGGCCCTAGTGTTGCCACAATCGCCTCATTGTCCCACGATTTCGACCCACCGCCGGTCCACCACCCCGTGCACTGGTTAGAAAGTAGAAACGTGCCAAACCTAATCCCAAGCCTGCCAAAAGCACCCCCAGATTCCCAAACGAGTCCTCGCCAGTTGCCTGTCGCCACACATGGCGTCCTCCGCCGGCGAGACGCTGCTCCCCGGGGAGGACGGCAGCCGCCGGAGGCAGCTCATCCCGCAAAACATCCGCCTGAAGACGTCGGTGTGGTCGGAGCTGGGCGGCGCGGTGGGCGACCTGGGCACCTACATCCCCATCGTGCTGGCGCTGTCCCTGGCATCGCACCTCGACCTCGGCACCACGCTCATCTTCACCGCGCTCTACAACTTCGCGACCGGCCTCCTCTTCGGCATCCCCATGCCCGTCCAGCCCATGAAGTCCATCGCCGCCGTCGCGCTCTCCTCCGTGCACCTCACCGTCCCGCAGATCATGTCCGCCGGCCTCGCCGTCGCCGCCGTGCTGCTCTTCCTCGGCGCCACCGGGCTCATGACCTCCCTCTACCGCCTCCTGCCCCTCCCCGTCGTCCGCGGCGTCCAGCTCTCGCAGGGCCTCTCCTTCGCCTTCACCGCCGTCAAGTACATCCCGCTCCTCCTCCGCCTCCACCGCCGTGCCGCGCCCCCTCCTCGGCCTCGACGGCCTCGTCCTCGCGCTCGCCGCGCTACTGTTCATCATCCTCGCCACCGGCTCGGGCGAGGACGCCAGCGGCGGCGGCGGCGGCGCGAACCGTCGCCGCACCTGCGGCCGCGTCCCGGCGGCGCTGATTGTGTTCGTTCTTGGCCTCGTACTCTGTTTCGTTCGTGACCCGTCGATCGTGCAAGGTCTCCGCTTCGGGCCGGCGCCGTTGGCGCTGGTCAAGATCACATGGCGTGACTTCAAGATCGGGTTCTGGGAAGGCGCCGTGCCGCAGCTGCCGCTGTCCGTGCTGAACTCGGTGATCGCCGTGTGCAAGCTCTCGTCGGACCTGTTCCCCGAGCGGGCGGAGCTCTCGCCGGCGCGAGTGTCGGTGAGCGTCGGGCTCATGAACTTCGTTGGCTGCTGGTTCGGTGCTATGCCGTGCTGCCACGGCGCCGGCGGGCTGGCGGGGCAGTACCGGTTCGGCGGCCGGAGCGGCGCGTCCGTGGTGTTCCTGGCCATCGGCAAGCTGGTGCTCGGGCTGGTGTTCGGCAACTCGTTCGTCACCATCCTTGGGCAGTTCCCGATCGGCATACTGGGAGTCATGCTCCTCTTTTCCGGCATCGAGCTCGCCATGGCGTAGCGCGACATGGGGAGCAAGGAGGAGTCGTTCGTCATGCTCGTCTGCGCCGGCGTGTCGCTCACGGGCTCGAGTGCCGCGCTCGGGTTTATCGCGGGCCTTGTTCTGTACCTGCTGCTGCGCCTCCGGGAGGTGGACTACCGTGGACTGGTGGGTCGATGGGGCGCGGGGCGGCGACGACCGACGAACAAGGCTAGGGAAGATGGTGCTGGAGATGCTTGATGGTGAATTTATTACATATTGCCGTTGATTTCAACGCTTTCGGATAATGAATTTCTCTAGGGTGCCCGCTACATTTTACCTAATGAGCGAGATATCTCCACATTTTTGGGTGCTAGATTTATGTAAAAATTTAAGAAACATTTGGCGAGCGCCATGCGTCGGATGGCGCGCGGGCCTAACCAGCCTAGGCCGTTGGATCGTCGGCACCGTGCGGATCCGAGCGCTGCCGTGCGCCGCGTGTGCCAAGCGAGTTGCTAGTCGTCCAGTTGATTAAATTTTCGATTAAACTTCTGATTTTTGTATAAAATTCAAACAGTATTCAAAATGTGTGGAATAAATTTCATAATTCTTCTAAAATTGAGAGCAACCCACTTTAAAAACTTTTAAATTTTTTTTGGTTTTTTCACTTTTTCAATTTTTTTATGTGAACCTAGGAGAAGGCACTTATGAAACTTACACCTATCCTAGCGAAACTTGTCCGTGTGCTGATGAAACTTGACCGTGTGCTGATGGAATATGATGAAACTTGGATGAAACTTCGATGTAACATGATGAAACTTGGATGAAACTTGAATTGATCTGATGACACTTGAGAAAACTTGGATGAAACCTGATGAAACTTGACAGTTCGGCAAAGTTTAACGAGTATGAAACCCAAGTTTCAGTAGGCGAAACCCAAGTTTCAGTAGACGAATCCCAAGTTTTACCAGATAAGTTTGAAAAGTTATATGGCAACATATATCTTGTTTTATTCGTAAAAATACGAAGAACATGTTGGTGCAAACGGTTTGTTGATTAGAGCACACAGTCAAATTTTATGGTCACCGAAAAACAGAGTGGCACGTTTTTCCACGTGGGCTCCACCCGCTGCATGCCTTCCCGCGGGCCGCGCGCACATCCGATGCGCCGGATGTAGTGTTTCCTTAAACATTTTACATATATAGTCTATATTACAAATAGATTTGCGCATGTGCTAATTATCAGACGATTGATTTTTAGAGAAGTCTAAGTCAATTTTCTCACGTAACTAGATGTTTCTATTAACTCTTTTATGGGCCATATGTAGAAGTCAGATCTACGGTCCAAAAAATCGACTCATATACTATTAGTCGCCTGATGTCAATCCGGTTTAGATTTGATGCGTGGTTGCCTTGCCAATGGTAATGCTTGGTCTCACTTAATTTTAATTCAGTACACAAGTGCAAAAACTTACCATGGTCCCTTGAATCTAACCTGAGTAGTTTAGATGCAATGAGGTGGAACTCCACTCTCCCACTTATGCACTCGTGCGCAAAACCTTGATGATTGTTTTCCATGTTCCCATGGTTTAACTGGTCCATTGAGATGAGATCAAAGGGCTAAAAGAATAGTTGTTTGCACTTGTGCGCTGAAAGTATTTTGCACCGAATATTTTTTTCGTATAGACAAATAGTAAACAGACCACAAACTAGCTGTTAAAATCAATTAGCAAGTAGAACGAAGATTAAACAATCTAACAGTTGGTTCTAGTGTGACTAGCTGACTGAAAGTGAAACCAAGCAAGAGGATTGAATTGATACAAAACGACGCTTACTCAGGTTGTACTTGGAAACCGATCAAAATTAAGAATACGTTGAAACTATTCAGGCTAGACCTAATATGATGAGAGTAGGATAATATAAAACGGGCGGGTAAGAGTGTACTTCACGCGGCCATATGGCCTGATATTTATACACACGTAGGCCAACACCCCCATCATCTTTGTGTGATCATCACGGAAACCATTATATCTATTTCTATTTCATCTCATGTTTCCAATACAAACTCTACTTCCTTGAGCCCATTGCCACTGTCTTTAATCTTTCCTTAATCTATTCAATTTCGGCCCACATAAGCCCAAAGATAAATCTTCAGATTCTTCCGGAACTCCGTCCCAATTTTGGCATTAACACAGATGTATTGGGCTGCTCCAGTTACGATCTTGCTCCAGTAGTAACAATCTTGTGACTAACAATTTTTTCTTTCTTTGTATCACTGTATAAGTGATGATGCAACAATTTTTGCTTATGTATATAATCTCCTTTCCTCATGTATTCAGTAAAGTGTCGTACCTTTGCAATGTCTAAGATTCAAAATTGGTGAGTTAATATAATTTCAATCTGGACATTGCTGCAGGTTATAGCTTATCTGGATTCTGAAATTGTTCAAAATAGTAAAGAATGAAAAGAATTTCAATTTGTACATTGCTGCTGGTTATAGACATTTCTGAGTTTTAAAATTGTTCAGTGAATGGGAGCCTGATGGCTTTAATGTCATGACCAGATTACTGTCATGATTCAATTTCAATGATTGTCATGCCTAGATGGAGGTATGGTTGCTCTGGATGCAAGTCAGTAATATAGACAATGGGAAATCAACTGAAAACACACGGTGAGAAGCTCTCTCTTTGGGAGAGCACGGATGGTTTTAAGATATATCCACATTCTGAATACACGTTCATACATGTAGAAATCCAGCTATATAAGTTCAATCCAGCTATATCCTGCTAATTTGAGCTAAAATTAGATGTACAATCTGAATATAAGTTCGGTGCTGCTGCTCTTTGACTTTTTTTTTTCGAAAAATGGCTTAGAAGCCTTTTTCTTTAGGAGAAAAATACAGGAAAAGGAAAAAAAATCATGTCGAGCACTCAAACACAACTGCAGCAAAATGTTGCCACCTCGGCTAGAAGCCAAAAAACAACACCCTACCAACATCAACCCAACATTTACAACGCTAGCGATGAACCAATTCAAACAAACCGGACCTGTAGCTCGAGCAACAACGACCTAGCTACCACAATAGACACTCTAGGAGCGAACAACAGCACGGAAGAGCCACAACAACACTTTCACTAAGGGAACGATAACGAGGTCGTAGCCATCATCCGTCCACAACAAGGCTTTCACCCTAGACGAAGGATCGACTTCGGTAGTGCGACCAAGGGGAGAAACGACACAAGAAGGTCGTCGCCACGTCCAGTCAAGCGTTGAGCTTGACAAGGTTTTCAAACGGTGTTTTCTCGCCCCCCACAATGCTGCAAGAAGAGGTAGAACATCAGCGTGAACACCGGGCTGCTCTTCAACTTCAATTACGAAGTTCTCAACAGAACAAATCATACAAGCTCAAAAACAATAGACGGCGACGTTGCTAAGCCAACAAAGGTCATCCCTACTACTGACGCCATGACATGGCACACTGAGAAGGGCGATGTGGAGGAGTCCTTCCTAATATGGTGACTCCAAACATGCAACGCAGCAGATACCCTTCTGTTGGCTTCACTGTGGCAGAAAAATGGAGAGGGCTGCAGGGCGAGGAATAGGATGGTGACCAACTGCGAGATAAGGGACGGGGATGGGCTGCACGACACTTGGTGGTGGTGCGATGGAGAAGTGAGCCGGTGCTAGGGACTCGAGGGTGCGAGAGAGGCCGATCACATGGAGGTAGGTGGCTATAATATCTAAAGTTTTCAAAGTTTTCAAAATTTTATCAAATTGAAAGAACGAGACAAATGAAATTCACAAATTACAAACTTAAACTCATTTTGGCCTTGGGTTTGCCGTTTGGCCCACACATAGGCCCACTTACTGGCCCAACTCCCTCCTTTACTCTCCGCTCACTCTACTCTCTCATGTCGGCTAGGGGTGGGCATTCGGTATTTTTGGTTCGGCATTTTTGGTATTTATAAATTTCAGTAATTGAGATTTGGGTACTGAAATTTACAGAACAAAACTCCAACCGAAACCGAAATGCTGAAATAATTCAGTTTCGGTGTTTTGGTATTTCGGTACCAACGGGGGAGAGGTCGCGGAGACACTGACCGTGGGCGAGAAGACGGTGTTGGGCCCTGTGTCGACAGGGAGGTGCCGAAGCCGTTGGGCTGACGAGCACGAAGCCGGAGGTGCTGAAGATGTTGAGGTCGTCCATGGCAAGCACAAAGTTGTCGGCGAGGACGGAGACGGAGACAACGCCGCCCGCCACCTCCGCCCTCGCCGCCGTGCACATGGCTGGAAGCGGAGTGGAGGAGGAGAGAAGCTCGCCAAGCGGCAGAGTAGAGGAGGAGATGGGCGCGGAGCCGGCGGAGGCGGGAGGCGGCTGGGGACGCGGAGGCGGGCGGCGGCTGGGTGACTGGGTGATAGGGATGGGGAGTTGGGAACGGGAGTTTAGGGTTTGGAGGTAGTATTTGGGCCGAATGGGCCGGATGGCAGGCCGACAGCAGGATGGATCAGAGGTGTAGGCAGGTGTTTGGTTTTCTGAGCTCTATACCGAAACCGAATCAAACCATTTTGGTTTTCTGCAAATTAAAATCGAACCGAATACCAAGTACCGAAAAAACCGAAATTTCCGGTTCGGTTCGATTTTTCGGTACCGGTATTTTTTTGCCCACCCCTAATGTTGGCTCACCCTCTCTCTCTCCCTGTGGACGTTGTTCTCTCTCTACCATGTTGTCCACCTGATATCTCTTGCATGGCATTGTGTCGCTCGCTCAAGCCGCCACCACCTCACGACCAGGGGTCGCTGGTGCTGCCCAATCTCCCCACCGAAAAGAGGTCAAAGAGGGCACTGTCTCCCTCCTTCTCTCGCTTTCCACACGAAAGCTCCCCCGCGCCACGCACATCCACCCCACCACCGCTAAGCTGTTTGTAGTAGTGCCATCACCATAACCTCTACTTAGGTCATATACATTTGAACGAGTAACCAATCTTGTGTCAATCAACCAAAACTCATCGGTTGATACAACTATATTAGTCAATCAATGGATGTGATTGTCGAACTGATGTGAGCGTTGTGGGACTAGGAAATAGGTGTTATGCCATGTCATCTCGTGGGGATGGATGGGAAAGTGTTTGGAAGTATTGACAGTCTAGGGTGATGGGCAGGGTGGACCTAGTTGTTATGTGGAGGTGGACTGCCTGGGTTGGAGTATGGACTCACCCAGATGGGCATGTACGGGTTACTGGTTACATTAGTTGTTATTAGGCTGTTTGGTTAGCTGCATTTACAGAGATTTGCATCTACAGATGCAGAATCTTGCTTTTTTCTTTTGTTTGGTTGCCTGCATCTGGTTTTGAGCCTGGCCCCGTGGATGCAAGTTTCTCCATGTAGCCTGACTCTGGAGAAACACAGAAAATGAGCGTTTCTCTGAATGCAACGTATGTCGGCCTCGTGTTCTGCGCATAGGGCCACAGTCAGTCACCATATCAAGCCATGCATGGACTGCTAACGTGGCAGGTAAGTTTTTATTTTTTCCTTTTTTGTTTGTATCTTTTTATTAGCATATCCAATTACTGAACCGATTCCAAAAATGGATTTCTAACATTTTTTCAAACAAAACTAGACCACACTCGCTATATAAATTTCAAAATAATTAAATTTCAAAATATTCACCTACTAAACACTCAACCAAACACTGTCTCTTACATCTGCACATCCCGTATCTCACTAGCCTGGTTGAGTCGAACGGGTCAGGCTTGTGAGAGAAGGCAACCAAACAGCCTATATGTGAAGGTGGACTTGGTGGGATTGGAGTATAGACTCATCTAGACTTGGCTGGATGATTCATTGTGTAACCTGATATTTTCATCAGTTTTTTGTACATGTTTCATCAGTTATTTTCGCATGTTCTAACTTTTTTCGCACGTTCTAACAATGGAAAAGTGCCGATTTGGTCCTCTAACTATACTCGTCGGACCACTTTGGTCTCTGAACACAATACTGGACTTGTTAGATCCTTGAACTCTCAAAACCGGACTTGGCTAGTCCTTTGACCAGTCAAAACGGTGGTTTTAAGGTTTTCACTGACGCTGATGTGGCAGATTTCTTCTGCGTGGACGCCATTTGGGGCTGCCACATCGTTACCACATGGTCGCTACATCGCAAAAGTATGCCGATCGCCACGTAAGTCGCCATTCGCTTAAAACCACCGTTTTGACCGGTCAAAGGACTAGCCAAGTCCGGTTTTGATAGTTCAAGGACCGACAAGTCCCAGATTATTCTCGAGACCAAAGTGTCCGACGTATAATGAGAACCAAGTTGACACTTTTTTATTTTTTTTATCATGTTTCAACGCCGATTGCTATATTTCAACAGGTTTCATCAATTCTTTTGTCATGTTGCATTAGCTTTTTTTTTGACATATTTAAAACGATTTTATTGAAATGTTTCAATAATTGGTTTGTTTTTTGATGACTTTATGTTGCATGTTTCAACGATACAATATGTATGATCCAGTAGCATATTGTATATGTTCAGAATAAGTTGAAACTGTTTGAAACATGCACATGATTTTTTTCATTAAATCGGACATCCGATCTGTAGTCGCTCCCGCAACGAAATACGGAGGTCGGAGGATGGGCGTGGCGGTGGCAAACGCGACAAGTTATGATAAAGGAGGGTAACTAACTGGGCTCAATGGGTGTGTCCTCAGGAGATCAGCTGATGGGCTTTCCCAAATAAATAATGCAGTTAGGCTTTTCCGGCTAGGCCCATATTACGCGTAAGAAAAGAATCCCAAGTTCAAACAATGGACAAGCCCGCACAAAGGTTTGAGTGAAAGTATGTCAAATATGGACCAGTTTAGTACCACCAAAGTTCACATAATCAAAATTGGTACAAAACGGTTAGACGTCCCTGGTTACATGCAAATATAAGCCACGCCACTACTACTAAACTTCATCGGAATCTTTGGTGAAAACTTGCAAGATGAGTGCTTCGATGAGCAAAAAGGCTTGGTGTTATATGCACACGATTTTCCTACTTAAAAAAACGCTGTACAATTCCATTAGGATCAGACAGAGTGGTTGATTTGAAGCACATTGCCAGTGATCCTCTTGTCACTTTCCCTCCACTGGCAGTGTATGTCTCTGGCGACGTTGAGGGCGTCCGATGAAGCGCCGAGGAGCCCCCGCTGCGAGAACCCGACGGTGTAGAGGCCGTTCTGCCCTTTCCACCCGTCAGGGAATCTGATCTTGGGTGTGCCTTCTCTTGTGAACACTTGGCCTCCGTCCTGCAAAAGTATAAATTAACAAGCAGCAAATGTAAGGGACAAACACAACGAAGCTCACTCAGAAGTAATTATATCTTGGCATTCTACCAGATGCCATCTTCTTTTTCTTGTCTAGTCAGACGTAATCTGCATTTTTATGTATCTGAACAAATTTCGCGACAGCTCGACCAAACTTTTTTTTTTTTTGCCATCGTAGCTATGGACGAAAGCTTTCAAAAGCAAATTAATGGCTGCATACAAGGGGAACCGCTATTCCCAGAATTCCGTATTTGTAGTGCCGTGCGGTTGTGGCCACTTTGGCGTTTCTAGGATCATCCTTTTTGTCGTCTCCTTTTTGTAGCCTCATCTGCGGCGACCTAGATCGCCACCGAATTCAGCAGCCACACACAGCTACACCAGCACCGATCCACCCAGTCGACGTCAAGGCGTTGATATATCCAAACCCTCGAGCCCACACGCGCGTTGTCCCCACGTACGCGCGCCGCGCCGCGCCGTTGCCTTCGAGCAGCGCCCATGCCCACGGTGGCTTGGCTCGGTCACCTGGCGCATTCAAGAGATCGGGGAGGACGGCAAGTACTTTGGGGAGAAAGGGACGCATGGCTCAGGCTCAGCTCAGCAGAGTGCACGACGCAGCACGACACGAGCTAGCTAGCTGCCTGCCTCTGCTCTCTCCCACACACGGCGGGCAAAGCGACAGGATGGCCGAACAGAGGAGGGAGGCAGCCGGGTGACGACATGCACGCATATTGCGCAGCAGTGCATGCAGTGGCAGCGGGCAGTGCCGCAGTGGCGAGTGACGACATGCGTGTGTGTGCTAAGTGGTGGTTACCTTGAGCCAGGACGGCACGTTGCTCCTGTACCCCGTCGCGAGTATTATTGCGTCGAACTGCTCCTCCCTGCCGTCCGCGAGCCTGGCACCTCGCTGCGTTATCTCCTTCACTGCTCCCACCACCTGGCCGTGCATATGCCAAGATGTTTACAGATCAGCTGATCTCCAGGAAACTTGCACAAGAGAGGATCGACGATAAACAGAAAAACGGTAACGAGAGGGCGCGATGTGTGCGAGGCTTAAATAAGAGGCCCGGGTACTAATAGGCCAGCTAGATTAGGCAGTGGCCCACGGGCACGCAGGGCTCACATCTCGGCAGTTTGACTAGTCTCTAATTTCTACCTGTAGAGCTGCTTGCTGCTGCCACCGCTGCTGCTGCTACACTTTAATGAAAGGAGCTAGTCGAGTGGCAATAACCTTAATTTTGCCGGATTTGATGTGGTCTACCGCCCCTACGTCCAGGACCGGGGTCCTGCCGGTGAGGCTCTTGAGCTCGATGGGCCCCGTCTTGGGACGCCTCAGCCCGAGCTGGCCCGTGTAGCCGAGGGCGAGGTGAGCCGCCGCGAGGAGGATCCGGTCGACGAGCTGGACCGGCAGCCATTTGAGCAGGGCCATGGCGATGCCAAACGTGGAGAGACCCAATATCTCCCTCGGGAGCACATGTACCTGTGTGCAGAATGTCATCATTTATGGTGAGCTAGATTGTGTGTAATAACAGTGAATGCAAGCGGAGCAAGCGGAGTACTAACATGGAACAAGTGTAGAAAGGAAGAAACAAACTTCAGTTGTGTTAAAAACAATATAGGGGCGACAGATCCAGCATATCTGTCGACAGTTCTAACCATGCTTAGATATGGCCAAATATGGCGATGCAGATTGGCGTATGGCAAAAAAAAAAAAAAAAAGAGAAAGAAATGTCACCAAGTAATGTGTCGCACAGAGGAAAATAGGCACCGAAGAGGTGAAGAGGAAATGGGAAATGCTCGAGCAGCAAGGGCGCGAAAGAACAAGGTGGCAATATTTTACTTCTCACTGTGCAAACTACAAGATAGAGAGAAACAGAGAACAGGGCAAGAAAGATGTCACAAGCTCGTTACCGTGTTGCGAACCACCATGGAGGGCTTTGCGCCATGCCGGCACAAATCCAAGCTCACCTCCATGCCGGAATTCCCACACCCCACGACGAGCACCTTCGCCCCGGCGAACTCCTCGCCGGACTTGTAGTCGCAGGTGTGCATGCAGCGGCCGGTGAAGTGGCGCATGCCGGGGAGGTCCGGCACGCGCGGCTCGGCGTTCTCCCCCGTGGCGACGACGAGCCACCGCGCCATGAGCACCTCACCGCCGGCGAGGCGCACCGCCCAGGCCCCGACGGCGGTGTCGACGGCGGCCTCCTCGACGTGCGCGCCAAAGCGCGGCGCGACGCCCGCCGCGGCGGCGTACGCTTCCATGTAGGACACGAACTGGTGCTTGGACGGGTACGCCGGGTACTCCTCCGGGAACGGCAGCAGCGGCAGCTCGCAGAAGCGCTTGGGGAGGTGGAGAGTGAGGCGGTCGTACGTGCGGTGGCGCCACGTGGACGCCAGCGAGTCGGACCGCTCCAGCACCGTGGCCGGCACGCCGCGCGCCGCCAGACACGCAGCCGCCGCGAGCCCCGACGGGCCTGCGCCGACGATGACGGCGCCGGGCACCCACGTCGCGCAGTGCTCTTGCGCCTCCTTGTCCATGTCCTTCGGCGCAGGGCTCTCGAGTTGCTCGAGCGTGGCTGCGTTTCTTTTTTTACTGTGAAGAGGGTGGCTGGTGGTTTTACTGCGCCGGAAGGGGTTTTATGAGGGTTTTGGCAAGCGCTCGGACGCTTCACCGCGGTTGCACTTGCACAGCTCGCGGCGCAGGCTAGCTCTTCCTGGCGTTGCCGCCGAGTTAGGACTTATTACGATTTACGAGTACTCCCCGACCAACAGTCCTCCTAGCACGGTGCAGCTCTGCAATGAGAATTCATAGATTTTTCGACTTTTCGTATTAAAAATAGAAAAACTTCAAGGCGTCTTGCTGGTAGGGAGGACTTGGCCCACCCTACTCCTAGCTTGTAGGTGGATGTTACTGGTAACAAATTTGGATCAGCATTATACTTGTGCCATTTCAATCACCCAAATCCAAGTCGATCGGAAATCCCTCAATCGAGCAAGACTGCAAGGGTGACTAGCTGCTGCCTGGAAGCTCGAGCTCACATTCTAGTCCGGCTCTATTTAAGCACACGTACGAATCGACAGTTTATAACAGATTTGCTAATTCTAAAATTTTCTTAATTACGGGTCACTTCGAAATTAAACTCTAATAACACAAATTGCACTACTTAATTACTAAGGTTCAAATTTTAGTATTATATTGTTAGTTACTCCCTCCGTTTCAAATTATAGTTCACTATTGACTCTTCAATATTCTATTTGATCATTCGTCTTATTCAAAAAATATATGTAAATATTATTTATTTTGTTGTGATTTGTTTTATCATTAAACATATTTTAAGCATGCCTTATACTTTTGCATGTTTGCACTAATTTTTTTGAATAAGACGAATGGTAAAAAGGCGTCTCCAAAAGTCAACAGTGAACTACAATTTGAAACGGAGGGAGTATCAATTATCTATTTTATTCATTGTTTTTGTATACCTTGTTACTATATATATTTGCTAATTACGTGTGCTCATATACTATTCTCATCCTAAGTTTCAAGTTATTATATTTGTTTTAGTTCATCGATCGAAAATGAGCAAGGTGTCTGCTATATTTGTGCGGCTAGATCTCGCATTTGATATGAATTTCTTTCTAAAATCATATTTCATGTTGACTCCTTTTAATTTTCTATTTTATTATTGTAGTTGACATAGACTATTTCTTTAAATCTAAACCGTTATAATCGAGACACACAATGATGGATGGTGTAGATCTTTCTTTTTCACTCTGATTAATATGAGATTTTCTACTATTTTAGGATTAATGCTATAGCTCCATTTAACTATGCCTTAATATAATAGTAGATAGATTGTACACTGATAAAATTAAAATTGCACTTGTTAATAATGTGCAACATTAGTATAGTTATAGTGTAATTCAATAAAAAAACTGATCGATACTTATTTTATTTTTAGAAAATTGTACGATCGACGATCCCATTATATAATAGAGAAAATTCTACTTAAGCCTTGAATATTGATCTTTGTCTACATAACCAACGATGTTAAAAAAATCAGATACCCCACGCTATAAAACTATACAAAGCACTACAGATAGCTCTCGACAGTAGTTTTGAAGGTAGCTTTACCAATATGTCATTTGACTTGGCGATGATATGGAAACCTCCTTCATTTCACTAAGGAATGACGAGGGCCCACACGTAAGTCACTATCATCTTTGTAACATCCTAGCCCAAATTCGCTTGAAGCCTAGCCCAACCACGGAGGCTGGCCCACACATGCATAGTGCCATTTTTTTAACTTTCAATCTTATTTCGTCCAAAAGGATTAACTAGGGGTGCTTTGTCTGGATCTAATTGACATTATATACCAGTGTAACTCTTTGGTAAACTTACAAGGTGCTACCACTAGTAGAAAAACGCTAATCTATGATGAAAAAAATATGTCACTGAAAACAGGACATTTGTCATGAATAAATTTCTATGACGAACTTATGACGAATAGATGATCGTCATATTATCCCCGTCACATATGAAATGTTATGACAAATTTGGTTACTTCGTCACAAAACTTAGTACATCCGTGACAAAATACAAATCGTCATGGAGCAGTTTTGGTGACACCCCATGTCCGACGTGTCATCCAAAGACCATGTCATCATCGGCGTGGAATTTTATCTGTGATTTAAAATATTTCATCATAGAATATGAATGACATGGCGCCTACCCATCGCCTATATCCGACGTGTCATCCGTGTCATTGTGTACGTGGCGTCATGTTTAGTGGAATCGTGTAATCACTAATGTGACATGGACTTATTCTATGATGAAAATATTCGTCACTAAAATGCGATGACATTCCTAACCGTCTGCGTCATGATATATATTTTTGTGATTTAATTATTTTCATCACATATGCATGTTGACGAATCTTCAAATGGAGCAAATAAAATTCAGAAAACTGGTCACGAAAGAGTATAGATTTTCGAGAATGACCACAAGTTAACACCAACTTCCGGATATTGACCACAAGTTCACATAGTTATAAGTTCAGATCCGCACCATACAAGCACATAATTAACCATCCATTGGAACTACAGATCACTACACACTACCAAAAGTAAAAAGTTCACCAAGTTCACCGAGACCACAAGTTCATCAAGAACACTAATTTCGGAGTTACCACAGGATAGGGTCAACAAACGCCGCAAAATCGGATCGGTCGCTTCGCTTCTTCTTGAATTCCTCCAACTCTTTTGTGTATTGGCCATATCCTCATGTGTCTTAGCCATCACTTTCTCTCATTACTTGGGCTTGTTTTTTCAGGCTCTCGAGTTCTTGTTGAAGCACAATGATCCCTTTCTTTCTTCCTCAAGTTCCTCTCAAGAGCTTTTTCATTGATGTCATTGATTGTTTAGTGAGAATTTGTAGCCCAACATTCTTAAAGAACATGCTATTGGCAATTGGTTTGGGAAAGAACACGGGAGACAACCTCAAGACTAGATCTTGGTGTGCCACCTTCTTCAATAGGTCTTTGCCAAAGATATCTTTCATACCGATCTACAAAATGCAAGTATTCAATGTCGACTAGGACAATATGAAGCATGATACACTACATAATAAATAAGGCAGAATCAAGTAACCCAACGTGGTGCACGAGCAATAGGGTACTGTTTAATTAGCAAGCATTAGATACTATAATAACCGATGTATTTAATAGGATGGCAGAAAGTTGTTGAAAGAAAGGTAAACTAAGAGCAAAATAATTTATGCACCAAACATCCTAAGCCCTTAGCTTAGACAGAATAGGCACCTTTTGGGTTGATCTAGTTACGCATACAGCACCTCATCTTCTAGGTAATTATTGTGAATTTCATCCTCATCGTCCTCTTCATCTTCGTGAATATCTTGTGATGAGTCTAAATCTTTACCATGGCTACGCTTGTTGCCCAACTTCTTAGCATTTAGAGATGAACTTTCAAGTGATAGTTTGTTAACGGTGGATGCTAAGGATTTGATGCCAAGTTCTTCCAGTCTTCTATTGTTGTACCGATAGACTCTTGCCTCTCTCTTTCATATTCACTTAGTTCGTGTTCTTACATGTATAAGCAAAATTAAATGCAATTATGTCAAGAACCATGAGATAACGATAGTAATTTCATTCAATTATATAAACCACATGATAGCAACCATGCTATGCAAAGTAAACTATAGAATCCTAGGCTATGCAACTATATCGCCCCACATACATGATTATTATAATGATAGTCGCCAAAATGGATGGAAGGGTACCTCGGAGTCCATCAAGTGTACACACCATTGGTGGCCTTAGGGAATTAGTGGTTAGCGTCTAGAACCCCAACTCTAAACCATCTCAATTATGTGACCTACAATGGAAGAAACTACTAAATGGTCAGCATAAATAGAAAATTGGTAGGAAAAAGAAATAAAATCATACAAGCATTGTGTTTAATATTGGTCGCTAACAACTTGATGCCAAGTTCTTCCATTTTCTATTGTCCTCCCCGATAGACTCTCGCTCTCTTTCATACTCATTTAGATTAGATTCTTACATGTATAAGCAAATTAAATGCAATTATGTCAAGAACCATGAGATAATAGCAATAATTTAATTTTTTGAGAAATAATTTAATTTAATTATATGAACCATATGATAGGAACCAAAGCTATGCACACTAAACTATAGAAGCCTAGGATATGCAACTAAGTCAAGCCTAGGGAATGTAATTATGTCGACTTAGTTAAATCATATTACGTATTCATGCACACAAATAATCCTTCTTCATTGTACATTTAAATTATTTGTTACCAACTCATACACCCCATATACATGATTATTATTATAATGATAGACACGAGAAAGGATGGAAGGGTACATTCGGGTCCGCTGCGTGTACACACCATTGGTGGCATCGGGAATCGTGACTAGCGTCTAGAACCCCAAATCTAAACAATCTCAACTCATGTGATCTACAATGGAAAAAGAAGACCACTTAAATTCAAAATACGTGACCCAAGATGGTTGATAATGTGTAAACCATGTTTCACTCATAGTGTGCCAAATAAAACTTGCAAGTGGTATTGATTTTAGAAATACGAAGCATGCCAAACACTTAAGCGAGCCATGTTTTCACTCATGAATTCTAAATAAAAATTACAAGTTGATATTTATCTATCTATAACGGGCACATGCACACCAAGTGTTCCAGAGATATAATCGGGACAAAAACATCCATCGGTTGGTTCACTCAGTATGTTTTTAGACTTGGAGCGGAATCAATTCTCTACCACAACAACATTTTAAAAATAAAGTCCTAAAATGGAATGGTTGTCAGCAATGGTAGGACCACTAAATGATTATTCTAATTTCTATTGTATTAATTTTTCTTTGGTTGTGGTATACAAAAGTATCTCGTGATCCTAGAAACAGTGAAGACCCATATACAACAAGAAGATTATTGCTTTAGAGATAGCAAAGCATGTCACCTTAGGACATTACTAAAAAAAGAATCATATAATATAATTTCTTATGATTCATGTAAAAGTATAAATTGTATGAAAACAAATATACAAGACTCAACAAACAAATATATGTGTAGTTTGAGCTATAGTTTACCGGCTTCAGTTCATAGCAACACTAAAGGTTAACGCACACATATTCAATTGAAGGAAAAATAGTTCAAATGTATACAAATTGAAAATATTTGATTTAACACAAACACTAGCTTGCTCGAAAGTTAAATCTGAACAACGAATACAATACTGAACAACGGTTACTTGGCGGGTAGTACACGAATTACTTAGAATAAAAAATATGTGATAAAAATTTTCATCTTACACACATAGTAACACAAAGAATTAACAAGGATGGCGACGGCTGATGGCGACAGCTAATTCCTAGCTTCATACAAATATCATGCATAGAGCGAGCTAGTTAGTAAAGTTCTTCGGGCAAGTATTTGGCATTTATAAACCGCAACACAATCATATTCTCTGTAATTATGACAAGTTTGGCGAGACAAGACATTTTTGTTAGTTTTGGAACCTTAAAGATTTATTAGGTGGCTACATATTCAATGACAAATCATTTTCATCGCTATACATTGAGAGGCATTAGTACAGGAGCGAGGCCTAGTAAATGATATCCACTCAACACAATGGATTCTTGCATATCAGTTCTCCAACTCAAAATCCTAATGGTTTTAAGCTTTGACTAACACATTATTAGCTCAATTGGTATTCAAACTAATGTATCCGCTCTACATTTTCCCATAAGCCAATTCATTAAGCCAGATCCTACTAGACAAACTCAGGATGCAAAGTGGCATAAACTCTAAACATTGGGCATCACAATTTTGCTCACAAAGCATTAGAGGGCAAGCTACCTCTATTCAGCCGACAAATATCTAAATCAGGGAAACACAACGTGCTTGAGAGAGGAACATACGAGCCAATCAACCATCGGGTTCTGCACATGGGATCGATCACATAGCTAGTCTTTAACTCTCTCTGGACAAAATTCATCTAGACCAATTATAGTTGATTGGGTAAAAAACTAACAGATCCTCCAACTACTCCCCAACCCCAAGCAAATAGATCCCACGATTGAATCAGGCGGCGAGAATCCCCAAACGAGTCGGTCATGGGCGAGCATCATACCAATAGAAGCGGTGGAGGAATAGGGATGAGGCCACCACAGTCTTTGCTCACGGTGGGCCAAAACCGGCGCTGGTGGGGCGGAGACTGGAGCAGCAGAGATTGGGAGAAGCACGAGGCGGCACGGGATGGCAGCGGTGGTGTGGAACAGAGATAGCGGCACGGGGCGGCAGGGGAGGCAGGGGGACGGCGGCGGTGGCGAGGTGGAGTAAACCCTAACTATGCAGCCAGATGCAGGTCTGCTCTCTCTGCCTCTCCAAACCGCAGATCTATTATAAGTTAGGATGCAGAAGCCACGTAGGACAAACCCCATATATGTGATGAAAGTCGATCTCGTCACCGTTACTCTCTCGAGATTTACTAACACCTTTAAAGTTGTATGACAATTTTTAATGTTGTTTTATGACACATATTTGGATTTCGTCACAACTTTCATTGGGTGGCATCGCGACACCTAATATCTGTGACGCTTCTCAATATTTCATCATACATATGACAGCTTTAATGACAAAATTTGTAAACATCACGAGCAAAATGTCATGGATCAACGATTTTCTACTAGTGTACTATTCCTTCACAAACAATCCATATATTATATGTGCGCCACACGAGTCTTAAATATCATTGTGCCGAGGTATTACAATCTTGTCTACCTTCACTCCGTTCTACCTGTGTCCCCCTCATATTTTCTTTTACCTTGTTGGCAACCTTCTCCTTGCTAGAGTGTGAGGAAAGGAAGAGAGGGAGATAATGGAGAGAGTGTGATGTGGAATACACGTGTGGCACCGATTAAACAAACTTAAATTGTAGATCTCATGTGGCCAAACCATCTTTTAAAATTGTCCCAAGGGGTTCTTTGTCCAATTTTATATTGTGTAGTTCATGTGTTTATAATATCTAGTTTTGAGTTGAGGTTATGTAGATGAAGGACAATAGCTTTTCAAGTCAGATAAACTTTTTTCGAAAAATAATAATCTATTTTCGTCGTACTTAAGTCTCCGCCGAGCGTCACTGGCTCGATCGCTAGCTAGCTGCACCAGCCAATCAGTCTCTCTGCCATCGTGCCGGTAAGGAGAAGAACCCATTTATCGCCGTCCGGTCCCGGTACATACGTAGGGAGACGATATATCCATGTCCACCACCAGCCGCCTCGGGAGCCACTGCGTCCGTACGTTAGTAGGGAGAGCCGCGACTACCATGCATCATGCATGGCCACCGCCATCACCGCCGTGCTCGCCCAACGCCGCCACCTCACAAGGATACGCCGTCGCGTCGGTGTTTGTCGATGAAGAAGAAGGCCGTCGTGGCTGCCAGCTCTGAGCGACGGCTGCAGCTCCCCTCCTCGCTGCGCTGCGCTGTGGTTCTTCCCATGCTAGCCGCAGTGGTCCGGCTCGCGTTGCTCTCGCTCATGCTCTCCTCCACGCCCGGCATGGGCCGCATGGCGCTCCACCGCCAAGCGTAATGGGACCCTCTAACTTACTGCCCTCTATAGTTGTGTCACTGACATGTGGGCCCCACATGCACAAGGCCCACATGTCAGTGACCCACTGCCCTCTGCCCTCTGCAGTGAGTCAGAGGATCTGGTTTCCGCCAAGCTCCGGGAATTAGCTTCTTTACCCGTGTCTTCTACATGTCTAGGGCCTACACATAGATGTCGTATACCGTAAAGCTTGGTGTTTCCTGTGCATTTCTAGTTGTCATGGATATACAGATACTGTATAGTATCTTCTATTGGGACATGTGCAGTGGATGATTCAACCAATAAAAAATTGAGGGCCCGTTAAGCTGACATGGCTTCAACACCCTTCTAGTTCCAGAAAACTAAACATTTTATTTGGCACGGTCTTCGAAATAAAATATATATAAGTAGGCATGATGTCCCGCACATTTTCACGGCTAGATCTGTCTCGATTCTTCAATTTGACATGAACTTATTAGTTTCAATTCCAATTTGTTGTATTTTTTTTATTACATATGAACTCTTTCTTTTAATCTAATAGGGTAAAAAGCATACATGCCACTATAGAATCTTCTTTGGACAGAAATGTCATCGTAGAGTCACTTTTGACACGGACGCCATTATAAATAGCAGAAACGTGCAAACATGCCATTATTCGAGCTATGAGAGAATTTCGAAATAATACGTGGAGAAATACGGCAGAAAATACGGGCTGACATGTGGGTCTCTCTCATCTTCTTCTATGTCCCCTCTCTTTCCCTCTCCCCCTCTCTCTCCTCGATCTGCACAAGCGGTAGGGGCGGCAGGGGCGGCGGCGTGGGGCAGCTTCCCCCACCTCGATCCGGCACCGGCGCGGCCTCCCTCGCCCGGCCTCCTCGCCTCGATCCGCCATCGTTGCGGCCTCCTCCACCTCAATCTGTCTCCAGCGCGACCTCCCCCGCCGCCATTGCAGCCTACCCCCACGCCACCACCGCCCCCACGCTGACATCGCCGCCCCTGTCGCCCCCTACCGCTTGTGCAGATCAGGGAGAGAGAAGGGGATAGAGAGTGGAGAGAGATGAGGGATGAAGAAGAAGATGAGAGAGGCTGACATGTGGGACCCACATGTGTAACATCCCAAATTTTTAAAACCAATTTGGCACGTTAATAATTTGTTAAATGCATGATTTAAAAATATTAAATCATTTATTATCTTGCATCATGGCATCATCATTGCATGCATTGCATTTAAATTGGAAAATAATTTAAACCGTCCAAGTCTTTGCCCTTTGGTGGAAAAATTTGGTAATTGGTTTAAAATAATATTTTCTTAAAACCAATACCCCTTGTGAAGTTATTTGGAATTGTATTTAAATTGTTGGGGAAGCAAAATAATATTTCCTAAAAGTCTTAATATGTTAAAAGGGCTTTGGAGAATATAAGTTCTTTGGAAATCAAAAAAAAAAAAAAAAATTCAAAAGGCCTTAACCCCTTCTCGGCCCAGGCCGGCCCATCTCTCCTCTCCCCTCTTCTTCCTCCCCTTCTCTTCTCTCTCTCCTCTGTTGGGCATTGCCATTCTTGCCAACCATTCTGTTCTCCTCCCTTTGCTCTCACACATGGCAGTGCCACCGCCAGGTGGGCCCACCTTGTCATCCCCCTCCTCCTCCTTCTCCCCTGTTTCCTTCCTCTGTTAAGCCATTGAATCACCATGCAGCTCTCTCTCTCTCTCCGGGGCCTCGCCACTGTCCCCCACGCATTGCGCCCTACACTCTTCCACGGACCCTCTCCGTCCCTACCCTTCCTTGTCTCGATCGCGGCCGAACCACCCGTCGCGTTCAATGCGTTCGTCTTCACGGCACCGGCCGGAATCGACACCGGCGACTGCCAACCCCGCGAATCGCATTGAATACGTCCCGGGCGAAGCATTCCTTTAAGAGGGGTACTGCTACCCCAATGCCGCTACTTCGCGCCGCCGCCTTGTGAACCGTTTGAACCGGTGCGTCGTCTCCACCGCAACTCTCTTCCTCTTCTACCTCACTCCATTCACCCTTTCATCCTCACCTGTGGCTTGTTCGCAGGTCGTCCCCGTGGAGCTTGCGCAGTTGAGTTGGAGCCGCGTGGTCCGCGTGTTCCCGAGCCCGCACTGTTGCCGCCACCGTGATTCCGCCGCTTGGTCGCCCTTTCCGTCCCGGTGAGCACACCGATCGTGTCTTCCCACTCCTCTGTTGCTTACGGCCGAGGGAATCGGGTTTTGGGGTTCCGTTTCTCGCCAACACCCCGGACGCCATGAGGTTCCGCCGCCGTGCTCTGTTGCGCCGCCGCCTCCGTGCGTTTCCGGCGCTGCCGAGACCGCCATCATGTTCGCCTCGCTCGCATCTAGCTCCCGGCATTCCCAATCGCCCTCCGGCCGCCGGGTTCATCGCCGCCATTCGCGCGCCGCCGTGTGTTGCCTCCCTGCTTTCCCTTTGGTGCCGCGGATGCCACCGACAGTGGGGCTGGGAGGGCTCACATCACCACCGTCGGTCACCCCTTCCCCGCTCTCTGCTGGGTTGCGCTCCGTCTTGGGCCGCCCAAATGAGCTGCCCAAAGACCAAGTTTCTCCTTATTTTTATTTTCCGTTTCAATTTCTGATTAAATCTTTTGTTGTACTCCATAGCAATAGCAAAAATAGATTTTGTGCTATTTAAATTCTGTAAAATTCCTGAAAATGCCTTATTAGTTTCGGTCCCTAAAATTGCATATATGCATGTCATGCATGTAGGATCCATGGTTGGTTAAATAACTAAGCTTAGGAGCATTATTTTATGTGCATTTGAGAGATAGTCTTAATATTCCTTTTAAATAAAAAGAAAATGCTTTAGCAGTCCACGGCTATACAAAATATTGATTTTCATGCCATTCATGCAGCATGCTTTTGTTAGAAGTATTCTTGGATTAAAATGGCATCTTTGCATACGTGCATAAGTCATTTGGCATGATCTCTCTTTTAACAAAATGCATTAAAAGTTGTCTTGCATGTCCCATTACCTAAAAACAAAGATGACATGAAATATTTTGCTTATGTGTGTTGTATTGCTTTGCATGCGTGTGCGCGTCTAGGAGGTCAAGCTCCCGAAGACCCGATCGACGACGTCCCCTTCGCTTTCCCCGGAACCGATCAAGGCAAGTCCCCCTTTGATCATATTGAGAAGCCATTTTCGGTTATTCAGAAAATGTTATTAGACTTGAAATTATGCATGCTAGTTTAAAAGTTAAATGCCGATTTCCTAGACTTAGTTATCATGACCGAATATATAGAAAGGTAAGAAATATGGTAGGATTAAACCTAAGGCTAAAATATGAGTTGCTCTTATTTATATGCTTTGATTGTGGTAGGATAAATGCTTAAAATCATTTATGCGGAATGATTCAATCATTTGTGTGAAAGGTGAATGTTTTGAGAAATGGTTGAAAAGGGTGATTTAAAGATAGCGCATCGGGGTGATCTTTGAGTAGGAAATGATTTTCCTCTTACCCCAAAATCTTTCCGACTAGGGAGATATTTTGTCGGTTGGTGCGAAGGCACCATGTTTTGAAACGGGCTAAAATATCAAATCTCCCTAGTCTAAGGACTGCTCATCCTATGATCCTATGAATCGAGCCATTACTGATGCGACCTCGAGCCCGGAATGGGACGGGCCCGATCGTTGGCCCTCGTGGTTGATGGTCTTGTGGCGAAACATCGTCTGGTGCGTAGCCTCTCGAGGGTAAGGCGTACCCACTCTGCAGAGTTAAAACTGTCATGATAGCCGTGCTCGCGGTTATGAGCGTGCGAAGGGACTGATTATATGGTAGTTTCTTCATTTTAAAATAAATTTAGAAAAGGTGATTTTGAAGAAAGGATTTGAGATGAGTAAGGATTTGAGAAGGATTTCGTTTGAGCTAGGTGCCACCGGTGATATTCAAATGGGTATCGGCCTATCGGAGTGTCACGCGGAATGGACCTAGCGAGTTTGAAAAAGAAAAGAAGAAAGAATTTTGTTCTTGCTATGGCACTGAGGCCAAGTGGCGAGAACCGTTTGAGAAGAGCCCAAAGAAAATGTTGAGATTTAAAGTTTCGAAATTGCTTTGTCAAAACTAGGTTAAATAACTGCGTTTTCCGCAAATATCCTAAACCTTCCTTGTACTGAACCGCATTTGCATAATTCCGGACTTGCGAGTACAATTTGTACTCACCATCTTTTCTCCCCTCTCTTTTCAAAACTTCAACAGCTGGTCCACCCGAGTATGGCCCGCCGTCCGAGGAGGAGGACCCGGATTACGTCGAGGAGGCGTTCTCCGATGAAGAGTATGAAGATTAGGGTTGCGCGTTCCTACAGCCTCCGTGCCTGTGGGATGAATAAAATTCTAGATGTTGTATTAGGCTTGTATCGTTGTGTACTCTGATTTGCGGCCTGCGAGCCGTTGTATGTTGTGTGTACTGGACTATGTTCCGTTTGTAATAATATTATCGTTGGCACTATTCCGTTTCTGTATATCTGTGTGTACTAGCCATGATCCTTGGGACTAGTGCGGGTTTACGCAGTGAAATCCGATCTTGTAAATCGGTGCCGAGCAAATTGGTATCGAGCTGTGTTCTTATTGGCCCTAGGACGTAGCCCTAGAAATTAGAGACCATATAATTTTTAAAAGAAATAATTGTTAAATATATTCTTATTCTTCGCAATCTATCTTTGACTGATGATCTTTTGGAAACTTGTAGATGCCGCGTTAGCTTCGGCCTTGGTGTTGGCTACGGAGGTTTCGTCGCCACCGCTTCCGATCTTTGGGCACGCTTGGTTTTGGTGACCCCATGTACCATGGTGCCACTGCTCCACGCAAGGGACGCACATGCTGGGTGGTGTGCGTCACCATCTTTGCTGCCGGTCCCCCACCTACCCGGGGTCCGTTCCGCATCCGCCACTCGCGTCACCGCTTTCAGACGCCATCCAGGGCGTGTCGGACTTGCTCTACACCGACTCAGCGATGCATTCACGCGTGAATCGCGTCTCCCCGCTTCGCTTCTTTCCTCTTTGCCGCCAGACGAGCTGTTCACCACGCCAGACGTGCGGAGGGTGAGAGTGACCCGACGGTGTACCACCTTGCTGAGCTCGTCCAATCTCTGGACGACGCGTACACCATCGCCCTGCGGGAGTTGAATTCCGCCTACGACGCCAACCGCCACCGGACTGATCAAGAAGGAGTGCGCGACCTTAAAAGCGCGACTCCCATCACTTGGTGGAGAAGATCCACCTTCGCAAGAGGCTCCGTGAGTTGGTTCGCGAGAACCGGCGTCTCCGGGAATGCCGCTTCTTCCTCCGGACTCCTACTCCTGCTTGCATCGTCCTCGCGCCCAAGGAGAAGGATGTCGGCTCCAGCTCAAGCTCGAGCCCAAGGATCCTGCTGATCTTCCCTCAGCTCCTTCGAGCTCACCCCAAGAATCTTCGATTGGATCTGGGTCCAAGCGGAGTGAGGGCGCCGCCTCCTACCCTTGTCGAGCTTGGGGCATTCCCGATGGTTCGTTTCGCCGCCGCTGGTTGGCAGCCACCGTCGACATCGATGATGATGAAGAAGAAGAAGACCCGTCGAGTTGGTTTCGAGTCCGACTACGAGCGAGGTTTAGCTCGTAGCTTTCCCTACCCTTTGCAAGAGTCGCCACACCTTTCTTTTCTTTTCTTTTGCTTTGCGTCTTGTCCGCCGCTTTGCCGCGGTCCCCCCACTTCAATAACTGGCCGCCTCTTTAAGAGGACCGCCCATTCTTGTGTTACCACCCAGCTTTGCCGCTGCTTGCTGTGCCGCCGCCGCGTCTCCCCGCCGTCTTCTGCTTTGCTTCTCCACCCGATGAGGAGGAGGCGGAGATCCGCTCCGTGAGTCCTCTCGCCGCTCACTTGATCCTCCACGCCGCCGCTCCCGTTCCTCGAGTCCTCGCCGCTCGGTGAGCCCTCGCCGCTCCGCGAGTCCCCCTCGCCGTCCTCTGAGTCCTCCTCGCCGTGTTCCAAGTCCTCGTCGTTCCCGAGTCCTCGCCTCGGCTTTGCCGAGCGAGTTCAGCATTCCTCGAGGAGATGAGGCACTTCCATTGTGGATCACCGTGGTAACCATCCTACTTTGGTTGGTGCTTACAGTGGGCCACTGTATCGATCCTACTAATCGTCCGGTGCAGATCCACAGAACCTGTAGGTAGTTAGCTCATGATTGGGTGACGTGACGGCTTGTGTACCGCGCCCTATTGTACCACAAAACTATTATTTTATGTATGTGAGTGTGCACCGTGCCAAGTTTGCATATTTTAACTCATGTCTTGGAAAAATCTGGTTTTAGCTCTTTCCCTTATTGTCTCTCGTCCTCTTGGCAAGCAGATGGTGATTTCGCGCCGTCTTTGGCGTGGTGACTTTATCCGTGGTCGAGCCTGTGGTGGTGCCGCTTAGCGAGCTAGTGGGCCCCGCCGACTTGGGAGGTTAGCCCAACAGCCCTGCTCGGCCCGATCTTCCGTTGGAGGGCCACCCGTGAGCTCAACCTTTTTCCCTCTCCGTATACAAATACTCCCCAAAACCCCAAGAGAACCCACAAGAAAACCCCAAGAGAACCAAGCCGAGTCTCCCCACCTTCCACCGCCTCCTCCTAGAGATCCCACCGCAAGAGAGATCTTGGAGATGCGATTCAGATGTTCCGAGAGCTTATGAGAGAGAAATAATGCTCCTACTCCTCCACCGTGCCACACCATCCACCTCCCGCCAGTTCCGTGTTAACAATTTCCTAAGAGCCAACCCTCCCAAGTTCGGTGGTTCTCTGCGATGCCATGGAGGCAAGCAGATTGGTTAAAACCATTGAGAAATGTTTGATCATGTTCCAATGCGGAGACACGGAGAGTGTTCACCAGCATGACCTATCGACTTCTTGGAGTTGCGCCGACAGGTGGGACACATTTGTGAGTCTCATGATGCTCCCGAGACTATCACCGGGATGAGTTTGTTGAGGCATTTGAGGAAAATTATGTCCCCGACGGCTCAAAGGAGGCTAAGAGGCGTGAGTTTCATGCCTTAGTTCGAGGTAACATGACGATGCATGAGTATCTCACTCGGTTTACTCTGCTGGCTCGTTATGTGCCCGTGATGTGAGGAGCGATCTTGACAAAATCTACTTCTTCAAGAAGGGTATGGACCACGAGATCCGAGCCTTGATCGATTCCATGAATTCACCACCTTCAAGCGATTGTTTGCCGTTTGTGAAGCGGGAGGAGAATCGTCGTCGTTGTTTGGTCGCTAGGAAGAGAAAGAGAGCCCAGCAGATGGTCATCCTAGCTCTCGCCCCAAGGGACACCGCACTGCGTGGTCGTCGCTTTCTTTGTTCCTCCTGCGCCCACGTTCTCGATGGGTGATGCCTCGCCAGCCGCCAATCGGCTCCACCGGTCCGCACCTGATGTCGGCTCTTCCCAAGAAGGATCTGCCGAGCATCAAGTGCTTCGCATGTCGCCAGATGGGACACTACGCCAGCTCTTGTCCCAATAAAGGTGCCGTGTCCGCACAAGGTCAAGCCAAAGTGGTGTTGCCAAGACCCGCAATTTCGTGCCACTCGTGGGAATTTTCCGCAGCCGTGAATCTCGCTCATTGGGCGTGGTCGGGTGAACCACGTCGATCTTGAGGACGCCCACGCCGACCCCATGCGATGATGGGTAAGTTTCACATCAACTCAATCCCGCCATCGCATTATTTGATTCGGTGCAACGATTCATTTATTGTCGCATCATTTGCTAAAAATCATGGTCTTGAAGTAAGTGCATTAAAGAAACCTATGCTGATTAAATCCCCTGGAAAAGTCATTCGTACCATGTTGTTGTGCCCTGATGTTTGCATTGAAATTGAGGGTGTGGGGTTTTTAGCAGACCTAGTGGTCATTGATTCAAAAGGGATAGAAGTGATACTAGGCATGGATTGGTTAGCCAAATATAAGGGTCGTATTGACTGTGCCTCTAAAATAGTCAAGTTGACTAGTGGTGATGGTAAGGAAGTTCAATTTGTTGCTAACTCCGGTCCTGAAAATCTGATTGCCCTAAATAAGTTGGAAGGGTCGGATCTAAAGAATATGCCTATCTTGCGGGAATTTCCTGATGTGTTTCCCGAGGAGCTGCCAGGCATGCCGCCTGAAAGAGATGTTGAGTTTGTTATTGACTTAGCTCCTGGTACTGCGCCTATCTCCCAAAGGTCGTCTGTCTTTCCGCCAATCTAATGGTGAGTTGAAGAAACAGATCGAAGAGTTGCAAGAGAAAGGATTTATACGCCCGGTCGTCGCCTTTGGGGTGCTCGATAATTTTGTGAAAAGAAGGATGGATCCCTAAGGATGTGTGTGGACTATAGGTCACTTAATGAGGTGACCATTAAAAACAAATACCCTCTGCCTCGCATTGATGATCTATTTGATCAGTTGAAAGGAGCCTCCATTTTCTCAAAAATTGATCTAAGGTCTGGTACCACCAAATCGTAATCAAGGAGTCTGATATTCCTAAGTCGACTTTCACTACTCGATATGGTCTCAGATGAGTTCACCGTCATGTCCTTTGGTCTTACCAATGCTCACGCTTATTTCATGAACTTGATGAACAAAGTATTCATGGATTTCCTTGATAAATTTGTGGTTGTGTTCATTGATGACATTCTGATCTATTCCAAGTCTGAAGAAGAGCATGAGATCCACTTGAGGATGGTTCTAGAAAGGTTAAGGGAGCATCAATTGTTCGCCAAGCTGAGTAAGTGTGAATTTTGGATGAAAGAAGTGTCTTTCCTTGGTCACTTCATTTCTGCTGAAGGTGTTGCTGTGGATCCTGAGAAAGTAGCATCTGTGGTTGACTGGAAGCAACCGAAGTCTGTGACTCAAGTCAGAAGTTTTCTCGGTTTGGCGGGGTATTACCGCCGATTCATCGAAGGGTTCTCCAAAATAGCCCGACCGATGACCAATTTGTTGAAGAAAGAAAAGAAGTTTGAATGGATCGCCACCGTGAAGACAGCTTTCAAGAATTGAAAAGGCGTCGACTTCACCCTTCGTGCTAGTTTTGCTCGATATTCGCAAGGACTTTGAGATTTTCGTGATGCATCTCGTCAAGGTCTTGGTTGTGTCCTTATGCAAGAAGGAAGAGTGGTGGCTTATGCATCTCGTCGACTTAAGCCACATGAGCGAAATTACCCTACCCATGATTTGGAATTAGTCATTGTTGTGCATGCCCTGAAAATTTGGAGGCACTATCTCATGGGGAATCGCACTGAGATATTCACTGATCATAAGAGTCTTAAGTACATTTTCACCCAGCCTGACCTGAATCTAAGGCAAAGGCGTTGGTTGGAGTTAATCAAGGATTATGATGTGGGAATTCACTATCACCCTGGCAAAGCCAATGTGGTGGTGATGCTCTAAGCCGCCGTCCGCTTGTAATCACCTCCGAGTGAGGAGATGTCGCGGATCTGTGAAGAATTTCTTAAGCTAAATCTTGGAATGGTAAAAGTCGGTCATTTGAATTCGATGGAATTGCAACCCACCTTGTTGAATCAAATAAAGGAAGCCCAACAGGATGATAAAGAAGTTCAAGAGATCAAAGGCAGAATGCTGAAAGATAAAGCACCAAATTTTTCTGTTGATAATGAAGGTGTGCTCTGGTTTAAGAAAAGGATCTTTGTGCCTGGTGTCAGCACTCTAAGAGAGCTCATCCTTAAGGAAGCTCATGACAGCCCCATCTCCATGCACCCTGGTAGCACCAAGATGTATTCGGATTTGAAAAGTTCATATTGGTGGACGGGCATGAAAAGGGAGGTCGCAGAATTTGTGGTCCGTTGTGATATTTGCCAAAGAGTGAAGGCAGAGCACCAGCGTCCTGCAGGTCTATTGCAGCCTTTGAAAATTCCAGAGTGGAAGTGGGAAGAAATTGGAATGGACTTCATTGTTGGTCTTCCGAGGACCCAAGCGGGCCACGACTCTATTTGGGTCATCGTTGACAGGTTGACCAAGGTGGCCCACTTTGTTCCAGTTCGCACCACCTATACTGGAGGCAAGCTCGTTGAATTGTACATGAGCCGAATTGTGTGTCTGCATGGTGTGCCTAAAAAGATCGTGTCAGATCGGGGTACGCAGTTCACTTCAAAGTTTTGGGACAAGCTCCACGAGTCGCTTGGGACTCGATGAATTTCAACCTGACTTTTCACCCTCGGTGATGGGCGATCGAAAGAGTAAATCAGATTTTGGAGGATATGTTGAGAGCTTGTGCTCGGTTGCGCCTACCACCGGGACAAGCGGCACCTTATCTGAGTTTGCATACAACAACACTCATCAATCCAGTATCCAAATGGCTCCGTTTGAAGCTTTGTATGGAAGGAGGTGCAGGACTCCTTTGTATTGGCAAGAGACCGGTGAGGCAAAGGTGTTTGGATTGGATATTTTGCAAGAGGCCGAAGAGCAGGTCAAAATGATCCAACAAAGGTTAAAGACAGCTCAGTCCCGACAGAAGAGTTATGCTGATAACCGTCGAAGGGATTTGAAATTTGCCGTTGGAGATTTTGTGTATTTGCGCGTGTCTCCCTTAAAGGCATGCGAGATTCCGTGTGAGTGGCAAGTTAGCTCCGAGGTTTATTGGTCCTTTCAAGATTCTTGCTCAAGAGGTGAAGTGGCATATCGCTTGGAACTTCACGAGTATCCGCGGTGTGCAGTGTATTTCATGTTTCTCAGTTGAAGAAATGTCTGCGAGTTCTGAAGAGCAGTTGGTTCCTGAGGTATTAGATTTGCAACCTGATCTGTCCTTCAAGGAATACCCAGTCAGAATTTTGGATGTGGCAGTTCGCAAAACCCGTAGCAAGGCTACGCGTTTTTGCCGAGTTCAGTGGAGTAATCATTCTGAGGCTGAGGCCACTTGGGAGCGTGAGTCAGATCTTCAGGCTGAGTTTCCAGAGTTGTTTCCGGAAGAATCGGAATCTCGAGGACGAGATTCGCCTTAAGGGGGGGAGGTTTGTAACATCCCAAATTTTTAAAACCAATTTGGCACGTTAATAATTTGTTAAATGCATGATTTAAAAATATTAAATCATTTATTATCTTGCATCATGGCATCATCATTGCATGCATTGCATTTAAATTGGAAAATAATTTAAACCGTCCAAGTCTTTGCCCTTTGGTGGAAAAATTTGGTAATTGGTTTAAAATAATATTTTCTTAAAACCAATACCCCTTGTGAAGTTATTTGGAATTGTATTTAAATTGTTGGGGAAGCAAAATAATATTTCCTAAAAGTCTTAATATGTTAAAAGGGCTTTGGAGAATATAAGTTCTTTGGAAATCAAAAAAAAAAAAAAAAAATTCAAAAGGCCTTAACCCCCTCGGCCCGGTAAGCCCATCTCTCTCTCCCTCTTCTTCCTCCCTTCTCTTCTCTCTCTCTCTGTTGGGCATGGTCATATACATTCTTGTACCCATTGCTGTTCTCCTCCTTTGCCCTCACAAGGCCATGTGCCACCGCCAGGTGGGCCCACCTTGTCATCCCCCTCCTCCTCCTTCTCCCCTGTTTCCTTCCTCTGTTCGCTTCGCCGAATCGCCGCCGCGGCAGCTCTCTCTCCTCTCTCCCGGGGCCTCGCCACTCGTCCCCCCACGCATTGCGCGCCCCTACACTCTTCCGCCGGACCCTCTCCGTCCCCTACCCTTCCTTGTCGATCGCGGCGAACCACCGTCGCGTTCAATGCGTTAGTCTTCACGGCACCGCCGAATCGACACCGGCGATCGCCAACCCCGCGAATCGCATTGAATACGTCCCGGGCGAAGCATTCCTTTAAGAGGGGTACTGCTACCCCAATGCCGCTACTTCACGCCGCCGCCTTGTGAACCGTTTGAACCGGTCGTCGTCTCCACCGCAACTCTCTTCCTCTTCTACCTCACCCATTCACCCTTTCATCCTCACCGTGGCTTGTTCGCGAGTCGTCCCGTGGAGCTTGCGCGATTGAGTTGGAGCCGCGTGGTCCGCGTGTTCCCGGAGCCCGCACTGCTGCCGCCACCGTGATTCCGCCGCTGGTCGCCCTTCCGTCGGTGAGCACACCGATCGTGTCTTCCCACTCCTCTGTTGCTTACGGCCGAGGGAATCGGGTTTTGGGGTTCCGTTCTCGCCAAGACCGGACGCCATGAGGTTCCGCCGCCGTGCTCATTGCGCCGCCGCCTCCGTGCGTTCCGTATTCGCCCGAGACCGCCATCATGTTCGCCTCGCTCGCATCTAGCTCCCGCATTCCCAATCGCCTCCGGCCGCCGGGTTCATCGCTGCCATTCAGCGGCCGCCACGCCATGTTGCCTCCCTGCTTTCCCCTTGGTGCCGCGGATGCCACCGACAGTGGGGCTGGAGGGCCCACATCGACCAGCGTCGGTCACCCCTTTCCCGCCGCTGCTGATTGGTTGCGCTCCGTCTTGGGCCGCCAAATGAGCTGCCCAAGACCAAGTTTCTCCCTTATTTTTATTTTCCGTTTCAATTTCTGATTAAATCTTTTGTTGTACTCATAGCAATAGCAAAAATAGATTTTGTGCTATTTAAATTCTGTAAAAATTCTGAAAATGCCTTATTAGTTTCTGGTCCCGGAAAATTGCATATATGCATGTCATGCATGTAGGATCCATGGTTGGTTAAATAACTAAGCTTAGGAGCATTATTTTATGTGCATTTGAGAGATAGTCTTAATATTCCTTTTAAATAAAAAGAAAATGCTTTAGCAGTCCACGGCTATACAAAATATTGATTTTCATGCCATTCATGCAGCATGCTTTTGTTAGAAGTATTCTTGGATTAAAATGGCATCTTTGCATACGTGCATAAGTCATTTGGCATGATCTCTCTTTTAACAAAATGCATTAAAAGTTGTCGCATGTCCCATTACCTAAAAACAACATGACATGAAATATTTTGCTTATGTGTGTTGTATTGCTTTGCATGCGTAGCGCTGTCTAGGAGGTCAAGCTCCGAAGACCCGATCGACGACGTCCCTTCGCTTTCCCGAACCGATCAAGGCAAGTCCCCTTTGATCATATTGAGAAGCCATTTTGGTTATTCGAAAATGTTATTAGACTTGAAATTATGCATGCTAGTTTAAAAAGTTAAATGCCGTATTTCCTAGACTTAGTTATCATGACCGAATATATAGAAAGGTAAGAAATATGGTAGGATTAAACCTAAGGCTAAAATATGAGTTGCTCTTATTTATATGCTTTGATTGTGGTAGGATAAATGCTTAAAATCATTTATGCAGAATGATTCAATCATTTGTGTGAAAGGTGAATGTTTTGAGAAATGGTTGAAAAAGGGTGATTTAAAGATAGCGCATCAGGGGTGATGCTGAGTAGGAAATGATTTTCCTCTTACCCCAAAATCTTTCCGACTAGGGAGATATTTTGTCGGTTGGTGCAGAAGGCACCATGTTTTGAAACTGGGCTAAAATATCAAATCTCCCTAGTCTAAGGACCGCTCATCCTATGATCCTATGAATCGAGCCATTACTGATGCGACCTCGAGCCGGAATGGGACGGGCCCGATCGTTGGCCCTCGTGGTTGATGGTCTTGTGGCGAAACATCGTGCAGGTGCGTAGCCTCTCGAGGTAAGGCGTACCCACTCTGCAGAGTTAAAACTGCATGATAGCCGTGCTCATGTTATGAGCGTCTGAAGGACTGATTATATGGTAGTTTCTTCATTTTAAAATAAATTTAGAAAAGGTGATTTTGAAGAAAGGATTTGAGATGAGTAAGGATTTGAGAAGGATTTCGTTTGAGCTAGGTGCCACCGGTGATATTCGAAATGGGTATCGGCCTATCGGAAGTGTCACGCGAATGGACCTAGCGAGTTTGAGAAAAGAAAAGAAGAAAGAATTTTGTTCTTGCTATGGCACCGAGGCCAAGTGGCGAGAACCGCTTGAGAAGAGCCCAAAGAAAATGTTGAGATTTAAAGTTTCAAATTGCTTTGTCAAAACTAGGTTAAATAACTGCGTTTTCATAAATATCCTAAACCTTCCTTGTCTTGAACCGCATTTGCATAATTCGGACTTGCAGTACAATTTGTACTCACTATCTTTTCTCCCTCTCTTTTCAAAACTTCAACACCGGGTCCACCCGAGTATGGCCCGCCGTCCGAGGAGGAGGACCGGATTACGTCGAGGCGTTCTCCGATGAAGAGTATGAAGATTAGGGTTGCGCGTTCCTCTGACCTCCGTGCTGTGGGATGAATAAAATTCTAGATGTTGTATTAGGCTTGTATCGTTGTGTACTCGATTTGCGGCTGCGCGAGCCGTTGTATGTTGTGTGTCCTGGACTATGTTCCGTTTGTAATAATATTATCGTTGGCACTATTCCGTTTCTGTATATCTGTGTGTACTAGCCATGATCCTTGGGACTAGTACGGGTTTACGCAGGTGGAATCCGATCTTGTAAATCGGGTGCCGACAACATGTCTGCCCGTATTTTTTGCCGTATTTCTCCACTATTTCGTTCGAAATTCTTTCCCAGCTCAAATAATGGCATGTGTGCACGTTTCTGCTGTTTATAAAGGCGTTCGTGTCAAAAGTGACTCTACGATGATATTTCTATTCAAAGGAGACTCTACAGTGGCATGTATGTTTTTTACCCTTTAATCTAATATGGACTCTTGTTTCTTTTTTCTCCCAAATTTTATATTGTTTTGTTGTAGCTAATATAAACCCTTTTTAGTTTGACATCGACTCTTATTTCTATTTTTTATTTAGGATTTCTATTTTTTTAGTTAAAATAAATATTTTCTTTTAATCTAATCTGTTATAATCTAGGCGTACAACAATCGACTGTGTAAATATTTCTTTTTTATTCTGATTAATATGGGAAATTCTATGATTTTAGAATTAATGTGGTGGGTATGTTGGACTCTGTTTTAATTATATAATAGATAGATAGATTACAATTTGATGGAAGTGCTTATCCAGACAAATCTAAATTTACGATGTGTCCAATCCAAATAGTTCAAAATATTTTTATATATAAAATTTTAAAATTTTAACTTAGCATATGTCTAAAACGTTATGTTTGTTAAAATCAAACTATGGACATCTTCCTTTGTCACTGGTGGATGCCTCATATCTCTCCACCCTACAAACAGTTTTTGTCCGGTTCGAGTCGACGAAACTTTTTGATCGATTTCAAAAATCTGGGTTTTTGAGTTGTTCGCCCCAGCTTGGTGAGTCGATCGAACGATTTGACCGCACACTACAACAGTTTTCAAGCAAGATTGGACGTTCTCCACTAAATACTCATATGTGACATGATGTTCCGCCACATAAACTAAATTACATATGAAAGACACAGAAGATTTAGTAATGCTAAGCTTATAACTCCACGCAATTCTAGAGATTAGTTACATTTGTGGTTATTTTTTTGATTTATATATCTAAGATTATTATAAACTCACACTCATGTGAGAGGGCAGGGTATCGCTTGATTGATCAAACAATCATCATATCTCAATACGCCACACCTAACACATCTTAGTCGTTCACAGAGAAACCCTATCTAGGTCTTTCTTTCGCAAACAATGTTCTGCGATCTTTTGATTATAGTATAACACTGGACGTAAAGCTTTTATTTCTTACTGGAAGGTCTGAACTAGGATAAAGATCTCTCTAACTGTGTGTCATTTTCATTATGCCAAGATCATTTCGACATCTTGGAAGTCGAGACCACGATAAAAAAAGGGGCTCTCAATTTCCGTAATTCAAAAGTAAACACAACTCGAGAAGTTTGTTCCCAATCATTAACAACTAGCTAGGCATATGGACTATGATGTCAGATGTTTGAAATTATTAGTATACGATAAGCCGTGATTTTTGAGCTAAACACACCGGTTTTTAAAGTTGTTTGTCAAAATCAAGTCAAATCAAACGACCCATTATTTAGTTTTTCAACTTCAACCTAAAAGAATAGATAAGAACACATGCGTGAGGCCGAGCAATTTTTTACATCGGGCTTAGCCCTCTCTTGAGATTTCGTCTTGCGTTCGCTACTGGATACATAGAGTGGTTGAGAATGGAGTTAGAAGTTGTCTTCGTACTTCTACTCTAGAGACCATCTTCAAGATATCACGAGGAAATTATCGGTCCCATAAAAATCACTCTTTTAGACTGTAGATATCTTTAGAAGAAAAAACGGGCTGAAGACGAAAGGCGGCAACCGGAAACGAGAAAGATGGCGGCTACGTGGCGGATCCAGGTAAGGCAAAATCGCCTATGATTTTGCTAAAATGCAGATGCCTACCTTTTATCAAAACTGTTTTGCAAAACACTTTCAATCCCTCCTAATTCTTATTTCAACTCACTCCCTTCTCTCCTCTCTTCTTCATGACCCATTGGCTTGGCTCCCCGGTCCCCGCTAGTCGAGCCACCATCGTCCACAAACCATCCCTCTACACTAGCCATGGTTGGTTGGCCAAGGATTTTGTCTTCTCTCCTTATGTCCTCCTTGAAAACCCACTATCTACATCAATATCAATGAGCCGCCCACGGTAATTTATGATTATCATTAATGTCTAATACTGATGGCTTAAAGAACTGCATACGATAGAGGTTTTAAGCCGCCTTGATGACATTTTATGTATCAGTGCTACGTCAATATATTGTCATGCTCCTCCACCGACCGGCACATATACAATAGGATGGTAAGGGAGTTAGGAAGCATGTGATCGAGGCCAAAATGGAGCGTGATGGTGGTGGGATGAGACTAATCTAAGAAAAATCACTCATTACTGCATCTTTGGACAAAAATGAAGGAGGTTGGATGCCACCTTTTTTTTTTGGCAAAAAATTGTCATAGATTTGATGCACCGTATAAGACGAGGTTAGTGAAAGCGTGAAATGCATGCTTTTTTATAAAAAAAAAAAGGAAGAAGAGAAAGCTGAGAATTTTTCTTGTTTACTTATCTGCGTGAAAGCTGCAACGATGTACGACGACCAAATTAGCTAGCTTCTTCGGCTGTAACTCCCGGAAGCAGACAAGCATAGGAGCATAGGAGTATAGGAGTCAGGAACATGCCTGTGGGCGTGAGCGCGAACGCACTAGCGCTCGAACGATGGAAAAAAATTTTGTGGCATACTGTGCCACGCAAGAAACCATGGCACCCGTTTTCTCTCTATCTCTCTCCTCTCTCTATCTCCTCCCTTTCTCTTTCTATCCCCTCTCTGTATCTCTCTCCGAGTGCCACTGTGTACCCTGTGCCACAGAATTTCCTTTCACTCAAACGATCAGGCCGATGGTGACAGGCCTCGGCAACAAGCTCCCCGCGTCCAGGGCAGCGGCGCCCGCACGTCCGTCCGTGCCTCCGTGGACATGGGCGTGGCCCGCTTCGTCTCTTCGTTCAATCATTGATGATTCTGCCCGCTGCGCCGTGGCCCGTGGGCCCGCGCAGTCCTAATCGCGCAAGTGGAGTGGACCACCGGGATCGATCACGCTCAAGCTCAACTGCACCAGCACGGCAGCGCTAGCGGCTCTTGCGTGCGTACGGGCGTGCCTACCTATTCGTAGGCTGGTCCAGTGTTTATTAATCCCCTTATTCGAGTAACTATTCGTGTGTGCGGGCGTGTATGTATATGTACATGTACATGTACAAATATATAGGATAATGCCTTTTTTTTAAAAGGGAAAAATTCATTAGCTTATGAGATAAATCCAAGCAATTACAACAGAGACCCATACATATTGTCCCACAATATTACTGCATATTGCAACTCACTCATTACTGCATATTGTCCCACGATGCTTCCTCCACAGTAACAAACCGTTGTTGGAGAAGAATCTCGAAGCCAAATTAACTTTCCTGCTAAAAACAACCCCATTGGCCCGAACTATCACGGATTTTGGAATTTGGTGAAGCTTCGAGGGAGGCAACACGATGGGCCGGACTCAAGCATGTTATTTATGAACTGTAGCATCGAAAGCTTCGCTCCTGGCCATCAAGAAGACAACTACCAACATCGCCCAACCCAATAGAAAAGGAGGAGGAGGGAGCAATGATCATCACCTTACCTCTACCGCTAGGAGGGTCGTCGTTGCAGAAGGAACGCAGTGGAAGATGGGGTTTTCCCACTCAAACTCCGCCCCAACTCCACCACCGCAGAACGAACAACCAGTGTGGAACATAAAACCTCCTATGGTTTTCAGCATTGACTCCGTCACAGTCGTCAAACACCGAAGAAGCTCCGAGAAAAGCCCGCCAGATCAAAAAGATTGGAAGCAAAATCCTAGAAAAAATAGAGCCACCACCATCCACAATGGGAGCACCGAGGCAGAGTAGAGTTGCCGACAAAAGCAACACCACTGCCAAACCCCACCTATTAGCTACTAGACCCACTGCCTAGAACTAACTAATATACAAATCGCTCAGCAAGTCGGATCCCCCTCACCTTTTCGCTGGAAGTTGCGAGAGTTTTGGGCCAAACTGATGTAGGGGGCACCTGTATATCCTTTTTTCAATAAGCTCCTATGTTGTTTTTTATAAGATGCGGTTTGATTTGACATGGTCTCCTAACCAGAGTATGACCCCTTATTTCTTTTATCCTACATCATTCATAATAACAAAGTTATTATTTTAAAAAAAAACTTACAAATACGAATCCAATGGTAACAATTTTATAAAGAGTGTATTTTTAGATGTCCAACAAATATGTGAGCTAGATAAGAAAAACCTATTGCTGGAGTTACACTTGACACGGTGAGTCGGCGCTATCATCAATAAATATGATCTGAAAACTAATAATATAACTCTAGGAGTAATCACTGCAATCCTTTTTTTTAAAAAAAATTTACCAGTATATACATCATTATAAAAATAGTGGTAGTGCCAAATATAGTAAGTACTATGCACATATTTTTTAATAATGGAAACATTCTTCTCTACATTTGTAGATATACATTGTCAATAATAATGTACATATGATGATATTGAAATTATGGATATATCTTTAGGATTAAACTTATGATTATATGCCTACAAATATAGTGGTAGTGCCAAATATAGTATGTACAATGTGCATATTTTTTTAATAATGGAAACATTCTTGTCTCTACATTCGTAGATATACATTGTCAACAATAATGTACATATGATGATATTGAAATTATTGATATATCTTTAGGATTAAACTTAAGACTAAATGGCTACACATGGAAAAAATAATTATTGAGATGAGCCATATATATATGTATAGTTTTTTTAAAAATAATATAGTTTAGCCATACAATTACGTGGAACACGCTACCCGTTTTCTTGAAAAAAAATGGAGGCAAGGGATGACTTTGATCTTCCGAAGGAAGTCAACAAGAGACAAGCTAGCATTTAAACCGACGGGTGAGTGCAATTTTGAAACCTAAACTTTCTTTTCTAGGCAGTTGTAATTAAAGACCCCAAGCGAGCAATGCAGTGCCTGATGAGTAAAAGGACTAGGTTGGTTCGCTGGCACGTAGAGTAGCAGTAACTCCGGTCCAGACTATCGAGATGTCATGGACCCATTGCGAGAGGAGAAAGGAGTGGCGTCGTCACACGCGAATTACCACGAACGGAACAAAAATCCAATTGAACGGATACCTCGGCGTTATCCAATGGACTCTCTCGCCATGCATAAACTCGAAACAAACGAAAGAAAGGGAGAAAGGAGCAAGCATGCGTATATACATATAGGAAAGAGTTTTCGAGGGCTTGAGGCTCCATCGATTGTCTTAGACTTTAGGCCGGGCCACGCAGTAGTTGGAAGATCGATGTTGGATCACCCTATGAACTTGGACCGCAGTCCGCAGTGCGTTTGCATATGCGTGCAACAATAAAGCATGAGCAACATGCATGACGTGAATTTAATAAAGGAACGATGGACGGGCGTACGTAGATGCCTGTGATAGGTCATGTGATTGTGAGGTGATCACTGATCAATCTGCATGCACGCAGGATTCGAATCTTCTGGCGACTGAGTGATTGCGAGCAAGCTGTGTACACATCGAGTCAGCATTCTAGTCAGTATCTTGGCGTGCAACCACAGTCCATAGCCCACAGGTACACCGTAAACACCATTTCTCAAAAAAAAAAAAAAAAAAGGTACGTTGGAAACACCGGTGCAAAGAGGGCGAAATACAGCTTGCACTTTGGTAATTGGCACAGTACAGAGCATACGGATCATCGCATTGGCCATCTCCAATGGTGAGATCAACTGAAAATCATATCAGCTATTTACACTCCTTTCCTACTATTTATCCATATTTTTTCTCTTATATTTTATTTGTTATAGTGTTTCTACTTGCTACAGTGTTTCAACAAACCCACCATAGTGATGCCATAATGATAGTCTTTGACACTGCTAAGTTATATCATATGTAATTCTAAAAATACTTCCATGACATTATAAAGTTGGATTACTTGTAAATTTACCATTGTATTTGTTATTGTCCCATTACCCTCTTTAAATTTATATTTAAAATGTCATTACCCTCTTCTTCCTCTCCTTACCCAACTCGACTTCAGCAACTTCTCTCTTTTCTACCCTAACCTCTCAATCATGTCGCCGCTTCCTCGACCTCGACCAAAGCACCTCCTCGCACGCTCTCGATCGCCTCCCTATCCTTGACCAGTGCACCTCTCTCGGTCTAGGCTTCTCCTTGAGCTCCACCACCTCCATGTTTGTAGCTCGAGATCTTGCTTGCTTGCCATGTTCTCTCCATCCTCAACACAAAGCTCCTCCTTATGCAACCTCCCCATTCTTGGCCTATGCTCCATGAGCTCCTTTGGCAGTGATGATTGCCGTTGATTGAGGAGGTCCGTACAGAGGGAGTAGGGAGGGAGAGCTAGCTAGAGGAGGAGTTGGGGGGTGACCAGTGAAGGGAGAGAAGGGGTGGAGGAGAAGAAGTGAATGATAATTATATCTAATAAATTCCTACTATCGAAGTAATGACTTTTTGGAAGGATTGCGACTTTATATGCCATCTGAACAATTTCACTTTATGGTTGCATTTCTGAGATACCCAAACATAGCAATGGCATGGATGTAATTCCCCTAAAAATTATAAAGATGTATCTTTGAATGCATATGTGGATGTCTTGGTTTTATAAATGGATTATTTAAATATATGCATGCCACCGAAAAAATTTTCATCCTTACAATGTCACTAGAAGTAATAAACTATAAACATAATATTGCAAGACCATGGTACCTAGAGAGGATAGAAGGCACTAGAGCTTTGGTAATAGAGTGGAGGTGTGGCGGCCATGGTGCTCGAAGAGGAGGAGAGGATGCGTCAGAGTTTAATCAATCTCCAATTACAGCGGCAGCTCGAGCCATGGCATTATAGGAGGAAGAGAAGTATGGCGAAGCAACGATCCTGGTGCTCGGAGAGTAGGAGAATAAGGATGACAATGTAACAACGATGCTGCTTAGGGTGGTATATACTTTCAAAAGAAAGGCAATCGGGGAGGGGGTACTCACTGGATAGGTGGGGTGCTGGCTCTGGAGGAAGCAACAAGGGGGCGGCATGGCACCAGACCGAGGACATTGACACATTGGTGGAGGAGCACTGTCGGTGACTTGCGAGCTATAATATGTGCTTGTGTGCTGGTTGTTGGATGCATGGATGAGAGTGGAGAGGAGAGCGAGGGGATTATAGTTAGGATTGAGAGGGGTATGGTATAATAAGATGGATGGATACAAAATAAATTTGGGTTAAATCCTTATATGTCACATCAAGAGTCCCTTAATTCCTTCCATGCCATCACATTCACACCCTATCATTATGTGTCATCCCAATCACAGCTTGATACATTCTATGTCATCGCCATTAATTAGCTCCATAGATAGGCCGTTTGAGAGTTTCTCCTGCATTTTAAAACTTTGAAAATTTCTATTTCCTTCATTTAAACTCTAAATTGAGTGATCCAAAATACTAAATTTATATAAATCATGTTTTGCATGCCGTTAAACTTTGTATTTTTTACAATACAAAATTACAATATAAAATTTCATTTTGTGGCACTGGTTATCATTAATTTTGAAAATTTCACACCAACTTTTTTCATTTCACTAGCACATTTGAGTACATATAATTTTTATTGATTTATATAATTTTCTAATATATTGAAAAGGTAAAGACATAAGTGTGTATTAAGCTGGGAATGAGACTGCACATAGAGATAGGATATGAATGTGATAGCACAAATAAAGATTAGAAAACTATGCAAGGACATACAAGAATTTGATCCAATGAATTTGGCTGAGAGCCAATCTTCTTTCCGGACAGCGGTCCCAACAATACCGATGCGGATATATGAAAATGTACTAGCTTGATTAATAAAAAATATAGTGGTACATATTCGTACTCACGCGTAGCTACAGTGGTGTCCTGATTTCTTTTCCCTGTTTATTGGTTTGTACAGCCTCGATGAAAGAGCCCCAGATAGGCAGATATCACTTAATTAATGTAACGCATGCACAGGGGTGGTATATGGAACTGTAGCACTGGATTTAGTAGTAGCTAGTGTAAATGTGTAATGTAATATAAAGGAGGCGTCGCCACAGGGGAAACCCCGATGGTCGCTGAAAACCCCCACTAGACTTGCCAAGAACGGGAAGGAAGGGTGACCTTTACGACGCGCGCTCGCTCTGACCTTCAAGGCAGAAGAAAAGATATCATCATCATCGTCTCAATCATGCACCGTACGTCGGGGACGGGACGGACGCGCAGTCGGAGGCATCGGAGAAAGCCACTGGTGGCGTCATCACCCTCCACCGGCCAGGCCCACGCACTCACGTGACCGGCGGTCGCACGCGGCCGGGGGCGACGAGACGACGCAGCTGGGCACGGGAGCGTGACGACGGCAACGGCATGCACCACCGATGGATGCAGCAGTGCAAACGCGCGATTCATCAGATTCACTCCGGCCGCTGGACGCTGTGCACGTACACGCGTACGCACGCACGCACCGGCCTGAGCGCCGTACGCGCGCGCGCAGGCGGATCCACGGCGCGGGATATTCTCTCCTCCCATCACGATGATGGCACGAGACGAGCTTTTCCCGCCGGGGAACGCGTGACGGGAAGGCCTGATGGGAAGGGGGGAGGGGCGTCCCCGTCCCCCGTCCCCTACCGGCCTGGACCTCCATTCAATTGCATGCGTCTGCCGGCTGCCGAGCCCTCTGCTCATCTGCTCTGCGCCACGACCTGGCAAAATGGAAGGAATTGAACAAGGTGCAGGCCCATGCAGATGGAGGCTCGCTCGAGATCTCCTTCTTTGATCCTCCTAGTATCGATTGATGGTTAATCTACCGGCGGTCCTGCGTACGTGCTAGCTGGGGACCGTTAACGCTCGCTCCAAGGATTCGGGTTCGGCCCCGGCTTCAGCGGATCCAAATCCTCTGCCGTTGTGTCTTCAAAAGCGAGACGCACCGCAAAACAATTGAAAGCGCGACGGCAAATCAGAAGAAACACCGTTAAAATATTACTCACGATATCAGAAGAAACACCGTTGGAAACACTGCTCATTTTAACTGCTTTTGACCGTTTTACATGGAGCTTATAAAGCGCGGCCTTTGCTCATCCTCTGCCGTTGTAGGATCTCAATCCGGCTTCAGCTGCCAGCAACGGCGTGGCAGCCATGTGCTATATATTCAGGCATTGTGAAGCCCCACGGTTCTACTAGGTAGCTTCAGACAGTGCCGCCACTGAGATCAGTGTGGGAAAAGAGGAGACTAGCTATCCGACGTTCATTAGTCGTTATAAAATCAAATGCTTATTCCGACAGATCATTTTGCTTGTTTCAATAATTTATTTTACTTATTTCCACAGTAGACTCTATTTGGAATATGCACAAACAACTAATAAATCGTGGACATTGTACGTACTGCTGGAAAATTCACATTGAGCTACTGGAATAAATCAAACGAATCGTACTGCAAGGAACAATAAAGAAGTGCGCTATACTGATAGAACAAGGAAATGTAATGTTGGAACATATGCTTTGAACTACTAAAACAAATCAAAAGAATTAAAAAACCACGACCGTAGAAGAGGCCACCCGCGCCACCATGCACCTCACAGAGAGGGGAGGGGCAGAGCGGCGAGGTGGGACCTTAGTAGAAAGTGGTGGACAGCAGCACCGCCGAAGAGACCCTCAGTTGACCAAATGAAGGAGAGCCCCCGCATCGTCCTGTGCTGGGCGACACGGGCGGCGCCCCAACCCACCTCCAAACCTTGCATCGGAACCCTAGCCCGCCGCCGCCGCCGGCCATCCCTTCCCCTCCTCCTTTCCTCCTCCATCCCTCCCCCTCCTCCATTCCTCCCATTTCCTTCCTCCTGTTTCTCGTGCATGGCTGCTTTGGTCAAGGCCGGCGGCGTGGAGGCCGGATCCGGCGGCGGCGAGGCTGGATCGGCTCGGGGCGGTGGCTGCTGGGCGTCGGTGTGGCGGCGCGGCTCAGCAGCGGCGACGCCTGCCAGCACAGAAGCGGTTGAGGCGTGGCTTGCGCCCCGGCCACCAGCCACTTGCTGCCAGGCCGGCCGGCGACGCCGGCGGCAGACGGCTTGGCTCAAGGGACGGCGCGGCGCAAGACGAGGGCAAGGCTACTGCTGCGTCTTTCCTTCCCTCCACCACCATCTTCTTCTCGCCCGAACTGCAGCTGCATGACAAAGATTTGGCGCTGGCTCAAGCGCGTGTGCAACAAGCTTAGGCCACTGCACGGCCGGCCACTTCTCCTACCTCCCCTCCTCCTATGCCCGCCTAGTGGAGGCAGCACAGGGGGGCCGCTCTTGTCGTGGCCAGATCCTGTGGCAGGAGGCCCAGATCATGGCCGGAGCGGCCGGAGCGGTGGTGCTCCAGGGTGCGAGGCCGGTGGCGTTTCCTTTGTTTCTCTGGTGTCCTCTCTCGACGTCATCTCCGTCTGTCTCCTTCGTGTTTGGTTCCGCCCTTGCCGCCTTGTCCTTCCCCTCCCTGTGAGGAACTCGGCAGCAACGGCGGCCTCTTCCAAGCCCTTTGGTTGTTCAGTCAGTGATGTTTCTGTCGATTGTGACTCTGGTCCGCAAAGGGGTCGCTCGCCGGGGTGCCATTTCTCCTCCTTCGATGTGGGATGTTGTCGTCTCTTCGGCGGTGTTGCTGTCCACCACTTCCTGCCAAGGTCCCACCTCGCCACTCTGCCCCTCCCCTCTCTGTGAGGTGCTTGGTGGCGCGTGTGGCCTCTTCTTCATCGCCGGGTGATGCTCACCGGTGCCTTGAGGAGCTTGGCTCGGTCGACAACAGGTCTTCATGGTGGCCAATCCTCTGCAATCCTCTTTAGCGTGGTGTTTGGAGATAGTGCGTCGGGCGAAAGCCCTGCCCGGCTACTGGCTTGGGTTGGTGATGGCGGCGTGCCTTTCGCGCCGTTCCCTCGTTGGAGGCCCCGCTATTGACGTGCTCTCTCCATCTGGCGAAAGTTTAGCTTGCGGTCTTCGGCGATGGCGGGTCTTCCCATCATTCCCTTCGTTGGAGGCGTCGTGTCGTCCGCTTTGGCGCTGTTGAGGGGTTGTCAGTGTGTTTCGTGCCTTCCTAGTAGTTGTGCGTCGGTGGTTGGGGGTGACCGGCTTTCCTTCCCTCTTCCTTCCCATCTGTTCTCTTGTGCCTACTGTCGGAGTTTCGGGCGGTCGTTTATTCGTCCGCCAGTGCTCGGTCTTGGCCGAGGAGGGCTGTGTTGTAACCCCCGTGCTTTTGCACGGTGTTTTTACTTTGTTTTTCTCCTTCTGCAATAAATTAGGATGGCAGTTCTCCTGCCCCTTCTTCAAAAAAAAAACAAAAATATGTTGCACGAATAAAACATGCATATTGAACTAGTAGAACAAGTGAAAATATATTATTGCACATACACTTTGAACTACTGAAACAAATCACATTCACCAGCGGTGGTGGGGCGGACTAAAGCGCGCGTGTTGGTGGGCTGGGCCGAAGCGTCCATCGAACCGGACGGTGGATCACATGTAAGGCAACGGATCTGGTGCAACCACCATTACTGGTGCAACCGTGCAATCCGTCCATCTCAGCCACACAATTCAAATCCGGCGAATGGGTTCCTTCCCGTGTGTTTTTTGCAGAAAAACGCCCGCCTCCTCTAGGTTTCCTTGCATCCATGCCCCTGCACCTGCCCACCTGTCTCCTCCCCAAATTCCCGATTGATGCGATGGGATGGAGGTTCCCGTCCCTCATGGCCGACGCCGTCGCCGGGAGCCCCTCGTCGCCGTCGGGAGCACCTCATCAGGAACCCCTCGTCGCCGACTCCGTCGCCGGCAGGCCCTCGCCGCCGCCCCACGGGGACCTCGCCGCCGCCGCCCACGATCAATGCCCTCGACGCGAGGCTCCGCCCTCGTGGCCGACGCCGTCGTCTGGAGCCCCTCATGGCCGTTGGGAGGACCTCGTCGGGAGGCCGTGGTGGCCGACGCCGTCGCCGGGAGCCACTCGTCGCCGTCGCCAGGACCTCGTCGCCGCCCCCACGATCGATGCGATGGGCAGCGAGGCGTCGTCGGGACGGCCGCCGTCGAGCTCAGTGCCTCCGACGTGTCTAGTGCCGCCATGCCCGTCGCGTCCAGTGCCGTTGTCCCCGCCGTGCCCAGTACCGCGGTGCCCAGTTCCACGGTGCTCGCCTCTGTGCCTACTACCGTCGCCGCCGTGCCCAGTGCCTCCGACGCCACCGCTAATCCCTACAATTGGCCCCAAGGATTCCATTTCACCCACCGTTCTCCTAGGTAGCATTTCTTGATCTGCATCTCTCTGAAACCTGCAATGACTAACTGAAAATATTATGTAATAGCTATGGAATCACCCCATAATTCAACTATGGATCAGCCAGGACAAATTATTCCGCAGTCCATGACCACAAGCCAGATGCAACCTATACTAAACACTCCTAAACGGAAATCTACTTTGCCTCTAAATGTGAGTATAAGTTGAAGGCGTTGATTGATTGATAAGCAACATGTGAATTTATTAATTTTTTTAATCAGTGGTGCTGTTATGTAATATTGCAGTGTTCCTCATTTATTCCTGAGTGTGAAGAAGAATTGAAGCCTGTTGTGGGTATGTCATTTGATAATATTGAGGCTGTGGAGGAATTCTACAAGTTCTATGCACATGAAGTCGGATTTTCAGTCCGTATATTGGGCAGCAAAAGAAGGAGAATGATGTTATTCTAACCAAGAGATATTATTGTTCAAGGGAAGGATATCGGTCAAAGAAAGTTAAAGAAAATGTGATAGAATCTAGTAAAAAGAAAAAGACACATAAGGTAGCGGAAAGTCGATGTGGATGTGACGCACACATTTTTGTGAAGGTTGGTAGTGATAGCAAATATAGGATAGCTTCGATGGTTGAGCATCATAACCATGGTCTTGTATCGCTAGATAAGCGTCACTTGATTAGATCCAACCGTGAAGTCAGTGAGAGGGTAAAGAATACATTGTTTACATGTCACAAAGCTAGCATCGGCACATCACAGGCATATAGGCTTCTTCATGTCAGTGAGGGGGGCTTCGAGAATGTTGGATGCACGTTAAGGGATCTGAAGAACTATTATCGCGACCTTCGTAAAAAAAATCAAGGATGCAGATGCTGAAATGTTTGTGGCACAACTTGAGAGAAAGAAGGAAGTTAGTTCTGCATTTTTCTTTGATTTTGAAGTGGATGAACGAGGAAGGCTGGTGCATGTATTTTGGGCTGATGCCATGAGTAGAAAAAATTATAGCCTTTTTGGTGATGTGATTTCTTTTGATTCAACCTATACCACCAACCAATGTAACATGATATTTGCGTCATTTACTAGAATTAATCATCATTTGCAGAGTGTTTTTTTGGGGACTGCATTCCTAGCAAATGAAAAGATCGACTCCTATGTATGGTTGTTTAGGACCTTTCTTGCAGCTATGGGTGGAGTAGCACCTTGCCTTATCATAACCGATGAAGATGCGAGCATGAAAGCGACTATCAATCAAACTCTACCAGACACAACTCACAGGCTTTGCATGTGGCATATCATGGAAAAGATGCATGAGAAAGTAGGGCCATCTGTCAGGCAGGAATCAATCTTTTGGGATAGATTGCGGTCATGTGTCTAGGGTTCTGAAACTCCAGATAAATTTGAGTCACAGTGGAATTCTATCATGTTTGATTTTCAGCTCACCGAAAATGAATGGCTCTCTAAAAGGTATCACATCCGACGCTCATGGATACCGGCATACTTTATGGACATATCTTTAGCGGGCATTCTTAGAACTACATCACGGTCCGAGAGTGCCAATTCATTTTTTAATCGTTTTATTCATCGAAAGTTGGCATTTGTTGAGTTTTGGCTTCGGTTTGACACAGCTTTAGAGTGCCAACGCCAAGAAGAGTTGAAGGCTGACAACAAAAGCATATATACTTCATCTCTGTTGTTGACACCATGGGCAATGGAGAAGCAATGTATTATGTTATATACACATGAAGTGTTTGCTAAATTTCAAGAGGAAATATTAGCTGCTAGAGACCATTGTTGCGTTCAAGGCATCACGCAAGGTGAAGAGATAAAAATTGTGACCATTAGCACTGCTTTACAAAAAGATCGAGAGGTTCATTTGAACACATCAGATATGATTGCTCGCTGCTCTTGTAAATTGTATGAGTCAATGGGTATCCCGTGCCGACATATCATTCAAGTGCTTAGAGGCGAGAAACATAATGAATTGCCAAGAAGTTATATATTGAAAAGATGGGAGAAGAGATGTAAAAGGTATGCCATCTATTGAGGTACTTCATACATTATTATTGTTTTATGAGTAAGCTTTGAACCAACTATAATTTTGTAGGGACTTTGTCTATGATGGAGATGGAAACCTACTAGAAGAGAAACCTATCAACTCAATGGAGGCAGCAATGAAGAAGAAAATTTCAGATGTACGCAACAAGTTTGAAGTTCTTATTCAAACGGCCAAGCATTCCGACGAAGCCATGGACTTCCTAAACACTAGTATCTCCAACCTAGAGGCACCTCTCCAACATATAGTCCCCATCCATAACTATACTAAACAAGATGAATATGAAGCTTTTGTTGGTAGCCAAATTCCAAATGAAGTTGACATCCATCCACCAAATGATATCCATACGAAGGGGAGATGCAAAAGAATCAAGAAAACCAAGAAAATCAAGGTGGTTGTCAAGTCAGGAGGCAAGGAAAAAGGTACCACGTATTTGCAGTACTTGTAAGAAAATAGGGCTACATGATGCGCGCAATTGCCCAAACAAGTAGCTGGAGCCTTTCTTATTTGGTCATTAGGTCTTCGGATGAAATACTGAGATAATGTGATATTTTGCTGTCCAAAAGTAGCTTCTTTTGATATGTGTTGCCCTATGTCTATTACAATCATGTTTATTTACAAAGCATGGGAATATTGGGGCTTCTAATTTTGTTTCTCATCGCTGCTTGTAGAAAAGGGAGAAAATGTTCAAAGTTATTATATGCATGCTTAAGGCATTGCACCACCAACAATTGTTCCTTTATCTGTGGGATCCTCATTTTGGAACGTTGCTTCTCATTGGTTGGCTTGTAGCTCATCAAATAATTTATAATACATAGTGCCATAAACTTGACCAACAGGCATAGTGCCATAAATATTGGTAGTCTGTTACTTTTTGTTTATTTGACTCCATTCTTGATGCTCAAGAGACTGTAGCCTTGATGAGTTGCAAATATTCTAATTCTAATTTTTAAAATGGAGAATGCAATAAAGACTCCAACTGATGGAATGATTAAATTGTATACCGATGTTGACATAAACTCTATCTCCCTCAAAATGATAAAAATATACCCGTGCAATATTTCAAACAAAAACATGTTTTTGGCTAAAACAGAGTATGAACACCCATTCTCTTTTCTTGCCATGCAGTAATCACTCCTAATAAAAATCATACAACCAAGTCATCCTAAAGGGATGTTCGATCGTGGTAGTCTGGACAGCCAGATCCAAATTCCTCACATGCTGGAAGTACAGAGCTTTTGAAAAAATGTACAGCAGCTTGAGCAAAATCAAGATAAGGCACGCAATACAACGTTAATCTCCCAAAACTTCAAGCCTGTAAAAATTTGATGAGCGTTTCATTTGATTTGCTAAGCTTTAACAAGAACACAAATTTTAGTAGTGGTCTAATTCATAGAAGGCAAAGAAGAAATAGCAATAGGTGCACCTCTCTATTCTTGTACCAAAAAACTACTCTTATTCGTTCTCTGCACAATCTGCAATCATTACATTTCTTTAGAAATCAGGAGCAATTTCTCCAAACAATTTGCCAAACACACAGCTTCCAACATTCAATCTGTACAAAAACAGCAGCAATTACAGATACGGTTTGCCAAACACACAGCTTCCAGCAAAAACAGCAGCAATTACAGCTTGCCAAACACACAGCTTCCTACATCCAGCTCTGGTTCTGCAGCCGGCGTCGAGGTAATTCATGGGCGGCGGCGACAAGGGGCTCCCGATGGGGCGGCGACAAGGTCCTCCCGTGGACGACTGCAAGGGGCTCCCGATGGGACCGGCGTCGAGGGCACTCCCGTGGGGCGGCGGCGAGAGCTTCCAGATGGTGCTCCCGACGGCGTCGAGGGCCTCCCGTGGGGGGCGGCGTCGAGGGCTCCCCGTGGGGCGGCGGCGAGAGCCTCTAGATGGGTTTCCCGACGGCGACTAGGTCCTCCCGTGGGGCGGCGAGAAGGGGATCGATCGTGGGGCGGCGACGACGAGGTCCCCTGTGGGGCGGCGGCAAGGGCCTGCCGGCGACGGAGTCAGCGACGAGGGGCTCCCGACGAGGTGCTCCCGACGGCGACGAGGGGCTCCCGGCGACGGCGTCGGCCACGAGGGGCGGGAACCTCCATTCCATCGCATCGATCGGGAATTTGGGGAGGAGACAGGCGGGCAGGGGTAGGGGCATGGATGCAAGGAAACCTAGAGGAGGCGGGCGTTTTTCTGCAAAAAACACAAGGGAAGGAACCCATCCGCCGGATTTGAATCGTGTGGTTGAGATGGACGGATTGCACCAGCAATGGTGGTCGCACCAGATCCGTTGCCCACATGTAATCCCTTTTTACAATACACAATAATGGAGGACGAAAGTATATGATATGTTGGGGTAGGCTCCCGACTCCCGAGTACACTCGCTCGTAATGTCTCTCTCTCACACACGAGAAACAGGGACACAAATATATTTAATTTATGGCTCAACCAACTGGCTAGCCCTTTTTTCTTATCAATCTTCGCTCTACTTTTTTTATATATAGTTCTCTCATCCTACGTTGCTTTTATATAGGCCATATATGCTTACATGTGGCCACCTGCTAATGACTCAATAACTTTACTAAACACCACTGGTAACAACCATCTTAACTTGCCACTCATCGCAAATAAACACCACTAGTAACATCTCATTAACTTGAATGAAAATGGAACTGGCAAAAATTGCTAGGAATAAATATTTACATTCCAAAACATTGACCCAATTTAAAGCTCAGCCTTATGACTTAATTCTAGTTTTGAAAGGGTCTTTTGTTGGTTAAAAAGGATTTTTCAAATATGAATCTTTCAATGTTCACGATGGAACTCAAACCCGATTTTTGTCTAACTCTCCTAAAAAATCAGCATCGTTCTCTTTATGCTACTCTTCGGAAAAAACATGACACGATGCCCCCAAGTTCTTAGTAATGATTCACCTAATCTGGCTACTCGGAGGTCCTTAGTGGGCCCAACTATAGTTGCTCGACATTATTTGTTTAGTTACTTATCGAATATTTAGCTTTGAGATGAACATGATGTATTTATATGGAATTTGCATAAGACCGGTATGGTACGTGTAACAACGCTTGGTACATCAAAGTGCGTTTTTATGAAAAAAAAACTCTTTGGAGAATCTCCAAAAATAAAGGTTTTTTTTTAGGGTATATAGAGTGAGGGATTCTTTTGAGTAAAGACAATCTTGCTAAGGGCATCTCCAATGGTAGAGCCAACATATGAGGTATAAGGTCTACATGGCACCTCCACATCAGCACAAGAGACCACACATCCATCCAATAGCTTAGCTATAAGAACCAGCTCTAAACACATATGGGACCCACACATTTGCTTATTCCAAAGCTTGCTTCTTCCTCCTCTGGCCATCACACGAGCTCAGTTGCCTCCTCTCGTCGCGGTTTGGCGCAGCCGCCATGCTTTGGCTTTAGCGCCGCTCTCTCTGTAAGACGCTGCTGCTTCCTTAAATCATGGCGCCACGCCGCCGCCAGCAAGCTTAGTTCATGAGCTCGCCCCCACCACGCCGCCGCCTTCGTCGCCGTAAGCCGCCTCCTCGCCGTTCGCCCTTGAGTCTCGCCGTTTGTTTGGAGGAGGAGGGGCAGCGGCGCGCGCCGACGCCGCCCGTTTAGAGGTGGAGGAGGGAGCAAGCGCCGCCGCCACGCCTGAGCTCCCCTTCGCCGCGCCAAGCCCATGACTCGACGCCGCCACCCGCCAGCGCGCCACCACGCCGCGAAGGAGGAGGAAGGGACGGCGGGCCGCCGCCGCCGCCGCCGCGTTGGAGGTGGAGCTTCATTGTCGAGCTCCACCGCTGAAGAAGAATTGAATGGAAAGAGAGAACGAGGGGGACACGTGCTACATGCACCTTGGGAAAACCGCCTGTAGACGGGCGCTTGCTCTCTCTCCTCCGTCTCCCTCTTCCACGTAGAAGAATTGCTGATGCTGGCATGCTTATAACCTGCTGACTTGACCCCATTGGAGATGCTCTAATAGTAATTGGATTAGGAGCCAAATTTGATGCGCTTTCGTTGCGTCAATGAGAGCATTTATCATCTCTTTATTTCAATGCCTTCTTTCTAGATCTGTGTGGCGTGTTGTCCACATTACTTTTGGCTTAAAGACTCCAAATAGCTGGGCTCATTTTTTGGATGATTTGCTTCACGGAATGACTTTAAAACAAAAATTACTTATTTTAGCTGGGGTGGCTGCTCTCCTTTGGTCTATTTGGCTTCGTTGAAACAATATTGTTTTCGACAAAAGCAAAGATACATCTTCTATGCAAGTTATCTTTAGGGGCGTCTACTACGCCACTGAGCCTCGCTACATAAGGATGATGATCGTGAGGAAATCAAGGTAGCTTGCCATTCTTTAGGAGTGGTGGCGCTATCCTTCTTCGCAAATAAAGGTTAAATGAACAATTTGGTGCTTGTTAGAAAGCTTATTTCAGTCATTTGGTTTCAAGACTTGTCCACAATACCTTATTTGTACAATCCACACACACACACACACACATATATATATACATACACACACACACACAAAGTAAATACATGCACAACAACATTATCATTTGCCATACAAAGGTATGAATGCAATAACTGCGCAATTAATTGTTTCCAAATAAGGCACGGAGCACAGGCTCCATGGAGTCCAGATACTTTTATATATATATATATATATATATATATATATATATATATATATATATATATATATATATATATATATATATATATATATATATATATATATATATATATATATTCGAATCGAACTTTTCATTATCTAAAAAATTATTTCACATTTTATTTTGCTAGCTATCTAAAAAGATCTATATTAATCATAGTTCAACGTCAAAACTTAAAAGTCACCGAGACATCTCACTACATGAATCGGCAGGAGAGTCGACTGCCAGTTACCGTCTCGACGGCCACCACACAGCCGTCGATACACATACATTAGTATTGACGACCACCACACAGCCATCGATACATATGGGACACTCTCGACGGCCCACCAATCAGCTGTCGACAGTACGTGCTTGGAGTAGCCACACGGAAACGTCCGAGGCATGACGGCGTCTACGTTGTGTTGACGGCCAGGAGTTAAGCCGTCGATACAGGGAGCACCGGAAAGTCAGTGTCGACGGCAATATGGTGACTGTCGACACAACTATTTTTTAAAACATTTTAATTCCTGTTTTTAAAAAAAATTGTGATTTAAAGTTCATGTCAAATTTCTTTGAGGTTTTTATGATATGTAGTTAAATGATGCAAATGTCGTGTTGATGAAATGTATTTTGCTATGTTTTTTGTTAGGTTATAATCGAATAATATAGGTCGACGTAGCCTTTAAATAATGTTTGAATTTCAATATTTAATTTTGAATAGCTAAAAGTTTTAAATTTTTATCGGATGAGGTTATCGATTAGTGTACTAAGCCGTACATAAATGTAACCTTATTTCTAAAAATGAGTTAAAATTCAAACGCATGTTTATTGATCATGGAAACGCATGAAATAGTAAACATTTAACTCAAATTCTTCGGAAAGCTTCCGTTTACAAAGGAGTCACCGCATGGTAAGCTTTAAAAATTTTGATTTTTTTTTCTATACTTGTAATTTTATGTAGAAACAGCATGGAGTGGTCTGATCATTTCAAATGTTTTATTTGAAATTTTTAAAATTGAAATAGAGTCGTTTGACCGATTAAGCCCTTGGAGGGTGCTGCCCTCGAGACTAATAGTTCTCTCGACGGCTACTTATGAAGCCGTCGAGACAAAGTAGCTACATCGACGATAGTCAACAGTTGCCCTAGGCAGAGATAGTCTCGACGGCAATATACCTAGCCGTCGATACAATCTCCCCCGACGACAGTACCAACGGTTGGGCTCTATGCCGTCGATACAGGTTGGGAGGCGTAGTGTCGACGGCTTTCCCGAGCCATCGAGACAAAGCTCAGACAGGGGATCTCTCGACGGCTATAACTTAGCCGTCGAGACAGAGCAAGCTGTGTCGACATCCTACACGTGGCCGTCGATATACATGCATTGGATTCGCCCATTACGGGTATAGTCTCGACGGCTACCACATGGCCATCGAGACTGCGACGCATTAGATCTCGCGTTAGGGCTCGGGACTTGGCATGCCAAGTCCCGAGCCCTCTCGCCTCATCGCGCCCGCCACCGCCGCGCCCGCCCTCTACGCACCACGCCGCCCACGCACCGCCGAACCGCCGTGCAGCGCCGCCACCCCCGCCCATGCAGCACCGCCCCGACGCACCCTCCCCACGCCGATAATATCCATCCATATGTCGTTTATTGCAATTAAATGGATAAGTTAGTCGTAAATTAAATTTTAGGCTAGCCCGAGTGGTACCGCTGGTGGTCCGATCTTCTATGGGGGTCCGCCACCGTTTCGAGGTGGATATGGGACACACCGGCTCCCTACATGACCTACGGCACGCACACTGCTCCACCTGGTGACTACGTGGGCCCACCTCGCCCATAGGGTGACTTGTCGTACGTTACGGAGACGGTACGTTATTAACTCACGTTAATTCATGTTTCAAACCGTTTATATGTGTTATATATGCGGGGTTACGGTTCACGACTATCGGTGAACCGCACGCACCTGGAGGAGGAGACACATCGGCGAGCAGGAGGTCCCACTGGTTACCGACCTCTTCGGCGCCCCTTGTCGGTGTAATAAATGCCGTGGTAGGAAGAGTCATCGAGAGGCCAAGAGGCCCCCACGCGTCGGCGGGCGAGCAAGGCTCAGCGTGGCGAGCCCTCGAAGGCCAAGAGGCCCCACGCGTCGGCGGGCGAGCAAGGCCCGTGCGTGGGTGAGCCCATCGAAGGCCAAGAGGGCCCCACGCGTCGGCCAGCGCGAGCAAGGCCCTAACGCTGGGCGAGCCCCTCTGAAGGAGAGGCGAGGCCCCACGCCCGGCGTCGTGCGGCGAGCCCCTCTGAAGGAGAGGCGAGGTCCCACGCACCAGTGGGGCCCGCGGCGAGGCGTTGCGAAGGAGTCTTGGACGAAGGCTCCCTCTTCTGAAGACACGCGCATTTAATGAGACATCACGCAGTAGGCAGTGAAGAAATGATTACTGCTTCTGATGACCTTTGCGTGTCTGGCGAAGCATCACACCGTGGGCACGAAGAATTGACCGTGAGAGAAGGTTTGCTTGAGGAGGCCGCCCGTCGGGAGGAGCGAGGCGGGGCCCCACCCGCAGACTCACCGGTGTGTGTCTTGGTCGAGGCCACTGCGAAGCACGCGAGGCGCGCCACAAGCGGCGTGGGCGATGTCTTGACAAGATCTTGTCTCGCCTACCCCTCGGCTCTCTCCGCCACCCAAAGCTTGTATAAAAGGGGAGGAGAGAGAGGAAGAGGGTGCGTGCACTAGCATTCGCGCATTCAAACGCTCTGTAAACACATTCCCATTCAACCACAATCGGAAAAGAGCTAAGGCTCGGCGAGTAGGACTATTACCCGCGAGGGTCCGAACACAGGTAAATCTGCAGTCGCTCCTCGTTGTGCCCGACGCTCAAATCGAACCGATCTTGATCGAGTTGGCTAGCGATCTAAAAATCGACCAGGTGTGATCCGCAGTGGTTGAGCGGAGAACACGCCCGTCGATGGCGCGCTAGGTGGGGGAGCGCTAGCATCGGTTCAAGCTCTTGACCCTTCTTGAGCGGCGATGGCGGAGCGGCGATCGCGATGGGCGAAGCGACCGCTAGAGCCGCTGCCACGCAGTCGGCGCGGCGATGGCGATGAATCACCGGCGGTGGCCGCCGCCTAGGTTGGAACCTGGCGAAAGCGGCCGCCTCGGCCAAGCTAAGCGGCGCTGGCCTTGGAGTGCACCCAAAGAGAACCTCCATGCGGCGAGGCCTTGTTGAGAACCCACGGTTCCGGTGACTCGGACTCCGGCGGCCGTGGTGGTTGGCAACAGCCCTTCTACGTCGACGCCGCCGCTGGGTGGTGGTGCAAGTTTGGCGGGGAACCGGTGTTTCGCGTCCTCCGTTCTTTGTTGCCCTCGCACTCCTCGCGAGATCTCGATGAGGCGGGGCCAAAACGACAAAGCGGCGACCCACGGGGCTCGGCGGGCGAAGCGTCACGGTGGCGCGATCTCGGTCTCATCCGGAGGACCGCCACTTCTTTGCATGGAAAAGACCTGCGTGACAAGCTCCGCAGGGCGCGACCGAAGCCTTGGCGATCACATTGTCTGCCGCCGCCGCGAGGACCACAAAGAGGGCTCCGCAGAGCTGCCCGGCCATGGCGTGGCGCTTCTTGCGCCGCCCTAAGCGACGGGCGGCGGGCGAGGACGCGTCCGAGAGCGAGGCTCCGGCGTCGGTGCCGCGCCTTTTCTAAGGAGTCTGCGCCGCGTCCGATGGCCGGAACGGTTTCGTCCGCCCCCATCGAAAAATATGACGGCTCCACCAACCACGATGAGTTTTGCGGATCTATACAATGGTGATGCAGGTGGTGGAGGGTCGGGAAGGTTACGCGAACTACTTCCCGGGTCCTCACCGTGAGCCCGCTCGTGGCTCATGAACCCCCCGGTCAGTGGGGTCATGGAAGGAGCTCTCGGAGCTCTTCGTCACCAACTTCGGGGCACCTTGAGCAGCCCGGGTGAAGGCGACCTCCTAACGTGGAAGCGGAAGAAAGGAGAGTCGCCGCGTGACTATATTCGGCGCTTCGGTCGGTCCGCAACACCATCCCCGACATCTCCATCGACGCCGTGGTCACGGCATTCGTGAGGCGCCAAGACCCCAAAGTCAAAGAGAAGATGGCCACCGCAAGATCAAAAGCGACGGAGAGCTCTTCACCTGGCGCTGAAGTCGCCCTTGATGAGCTCGCATCCGCCCGGCCATATGTTGAGACAACCGCTGGTGGCGGGCCGGACCTCGAGAACCCCGCGGCAAGGACAAGAAGAAGCGCAAGGCGGCCGAGACCGGCAGTCATGGCCGCCAGCGACGACGACGACGACGACCGCGCCGCCAAGCAATGGGCGCGAGCGGCGAAAAAGAGGAGGAGGTCGCGGCCGGCGGGTACGGCCCCGTAAAGCGGCCGAGCGGCGGCTATGGCGATCGCCAGTAGCCGCGACGGTCCTCGCGGCGCGACGAAGAAGCGACCATCGCCCGTGAGTGGGACGGAAGGCCTTCTTGTCCCATTCACGCAACAACTCCGACTTGGCGGTTGCCATGTCGTTAGCAAGATGGTGGACAAGCGAGTCCACGAGCGCAGCAGCGAGCGTCCGGCGGCAAGGGCAAGAGACGGCTCGCTTGGTTTTCAGCGGGAGCGAAGGTTGCCGTCATCCACAGCGGTTGACCACATATCCGCCCCACGCTAGCTTTAAGCGTGCGATGAGGAAGTGTCGCCCGCCGTGCGACTTTAAGTCAACAAAGCGTGGCGTGGTCGGAGCGACCGATCGCGTTGATCGGCCGATCACCACCCCGATACATCACCGACCTGGTCATCTCCGATCGTGGTCGCGCCCACGGTTCGGAATGTAAAAGCTAGGGCGGTCTTTGGTAGACGGAGGAGTTCCTCAACCTCTGTCGCCGGGTTGCGCGGCGCTCGAGATCCAGCGGCGGGAGCTTCGTCCAACGCTCCCATTCTTGACATCGCGCGGGCCGAGTCCGTCCCCGCCGCGCGCGTCGATCTCCGGTGGCGTTTGAGGTTCGACAACTTCCGCACCGAGATGCTCGAGTTCGAGTGGCGGACTTGACCTCCCTACAACGCTATCTTTGGGTCGGCCGTGACCAAGTTCATGGCGGTTTGCCACTATCGTACATGGTGGTGAAGATCCGGGCCACCGGCCCCATCGTCTTAAAGTGGACCGCCGGGCGCTCGCTGCGACATGGGCGCTCTCGCTTTGGCGAAGCGTCGGTGCCGAAGGCAAGCTTCGACTCTGGAAGCTCCTCCGTGAACCGTGCCTCCCGGTTCGTCTGTGGAGGTTAAGCGGTCTCCCCGGCGAAGTCGAACCGGCGAAGGCCGTTCGGTGGGCGCCTCTCTTAGCGCCAAATAGGAAGGCGCTTCGTCTCCTTCCTCCGGTCTAACGCAGACGTGTTTGCGTGGCAACCGTCCGACATGGTTGGGGTCCCGAGGTGATTGAGCACAAATTGGCGGCGTTCCGCGTAGCGACCGGTCATGCGAAGGTCCGGAAGCGATCGGTGAGCGCCAGAAGTTATCCGCCGGAGGTGGACAAGCTCTTAAGGCGGGGTCGTCCGCGATGTCGCCCATCGGTGGCTCGCGAACCCGTCCTCGTCAAGAAATCAGCGGCGCCGGAGGATGTCGTGGACTTCACCGACCTCAACAAGGCGTGCGAAGGATCCGTACCAGCGCCCGCGATCGATCTCATCGTCGACTTCATTGCGCGAGTGCGGCGGTATGCTTTACGGATCGTACTCGGGTACCACCAGATTAGCATGGCGAAGAAGATGAAGACAAGACCGCCTTTGTGACGCCCATGGGCGTCTACTGCTACACAAGGATGGCGTTCGGACTGAAGAATGCGGGCCCAACCTATCAGAGGGCCATGCACATCGCTCACCGCCCCCAAATAGGGCAAAACCTGGAGGTGTATGTTGATGATTTGGTGGTGAAGTCCAAGAAGGCGGAGGAGTTGATCGGCGACCTGGAAAAACCTTCACCAACCTGAGGAAGTACTGCATCAAAGCTTAACCCGGAGAAATGTGTGTTCGCCGTTCGTCGGACAACCTGCTGGGATTCCTCGTCTCGGAGGGGATTGAGGCGAACCGGACAAGATCGCAGTGATCGAGAACATGAAGCCCCGACGCGACTTGGCGGATCACGGTGCTTGGTGGGTTGCTTGACCTCCTGGGCCGCTTTATAGCTCGCTGGGGGATAAAAGTCTCCCACCGCTCAAGCTCCTAAAGAAGACCAACCAGTTTGAGTGGGCGGCGAGGCGCAGGAGGCGTTCGGCGGTGCGAAGTATCTCACCTCCCGCCCGTCTGGTCGCCCGGACGTAGGCGAGCAGCGATCCTCTACGTCGCGGCAAACCCCAGCGATGTTGCGGTGCTCATGGCGGAAAGAGAAGGCGTTCAGCACCCATTTACTACGTCGGCAAGGTCCTCCACGACGCCAAACAAGGTATTCGCAGCACCGAAGATGCTCTACGCCCGTCTTGTGGCGTCCGAAGTCTGCGTCACTACTTCCGGGCGAGTTACGGTGTTGACCAAGTATCCCTTGCGGAGATCTGTTCAACCGTGAGGCGACGGGTCGCGTCGCCGCCAAATGGGCCATGGAGTGGCGGAATTCGATCTCAAATTCGCTCCCGAACGGTCATCAAAGGGCAAGCTCTGGCGAATTCATCACGAGTGGACTCGGCGGACAGAAAGTGAAGACACCCAGCACCTCGCCGTGGACTCTCTTCTTGACGGCTCATTCCATTTGGAGAAATTTGGCCGCATCGTCTGGTGTCTCCCATCGGTGATGTCGTCCGGCACCTAGTGGTCTTGGACTTCCGCCACCACCAACCTTGTGAATATGAAGGACGGCTCGCCGGCTCAGCGGCCGACCCTTGGCATCTGGCGGCTACAAGTAAAGCGACTCTCTCGGTCATCAACCAGCGAGAAGGATTTCTCTGCTCGGATCCGTCATGGCGGCCTACAGGCGGAGGTGCGCCCGATTGGGCGGCACTTGAGGGCTTGGGCCGTGCACATCCCTCGCCGCGACAACTACATGGCGGATGAACTGTCCCGATTGCCTCATCAAGGGCACTGTTCGGTGGGGTCTTTGAAGAAAGATTCTGTGCGCCGTCCGTCGCGAGTCCCCAACTCTGGCGGGGCGACGCTTTCCACGCAGCTCGCGCCACGAGGAGACGCCACCAACCTGCTGCAGCTCCCTTGTTGGGAGGAGGCGGAAGAAGCTGCCGAGGCGGTTGAGGCGAAACGTCGAGCCGAGCGGAGTCGTCGGCGGCAATGTCTGACGTCGTCACACTTTCGTTCGGGAAGGCCGGTGGATGGATCGATCCTAGCCTACTGCGGGATGGAGTGATCCCACGATGACGCGTCGGTGAGAAGATAGCGCGCAAGGCCAGCGCTACATACAGTAGGTGGGGACTGTATCGCGCTGGCATAAACGGAGTTCTCTTGAAGTCGTCACTCGGGAAGCGGGAGTGAAATTCTCTCTGAGATCCATGGAGGCATGTCGCGGAGCCATTGAGGCCGGCGTTGGTTGGGAAAGCTTTGACCACGGCTTCTATTGGCTTCGAGGTGAGGAGATGCGAAGCGTGCCAATTTCATGCCAAGCAGATCCACCGACCGGCCCAGGCGCTGCAGACCATTCCACTCTCTTGGCGTTTGCGGTCCGGAAATTTGGACATTCGGGCCCTTCCATGGGCGACCGGAGGTTATACTCATCTGCTTAAATCGCCATCGACAAGTTCACTAAGTGGGTTGAAGCCTCGCCGTCCCGCGATCACATCCGCAGCGGCTATCAAGTTTATGAAGAGCATCTTCGTCCGGTTCGGTGTCGCCAATAGAATCATCACTGACAACGGCGCTCAGTTTAAAGCGCTGATTTCCAAGACTGGTGCGAAGAGCTGGGCACCAAGCTATGCTTCGCCTCGTTCGCATCCGAAGAGCAATGGGCGGTGGAGCGGCGAACGCGAAGTACTCAAAGGACTCAAGACAAGGGCTTTCGACCGTCTCGAGAAGCGTGTGCAAGCTGGTCAAGAAGTCCCCACGGTGTTGTGGGCGCCGCGACAACTCCTAACAGGCCACCGGCGAGACCCCTTCTTCCCGGTGTGTGGCTCGAGGCGGTGCTCCCATCCGAGCTCGTCTTGGCTCCCAAGGGTGGCGGCGTTCAGCGAAGAACAAGACCACCGCGTCGGGCCGAAGTAAATCTCTGGAGGAGATCCGAGACAGAGCGGCGATCCGGGCCGCCAAGTACCGGCCGAAAGCGCGTCGTTATCAAGCAAGGCGGTGTGTGTGAGAACACCGGCGTATGGCGACCTCGTTCGCAAAATCAAGCGCAGTGGGCGCCTAAACTATCTCCCGTGGGAGGCCCCTTCAAGGTGGTGAGAGCACGTTTTCGTCTCTTCGCCGAGTCGTGTCGCAGTGTCTTGAGTATCAGATCTTGCCTACCCCCCTCGGCTCTCTCCGCCAGCCCAAAGCTTGTATGAAAGGGGAGGAGAGAGAGGGAAGGGTACGGCACTAGCATTCGTGCATTCAAACGCTCTGTAAACACATTCCCATTTAACCACAATCGGAAAGAGCTAAGGCTCAACAGAGTAGGACTATTACCGCGAGGGTCCGAACACAGGTAAATCTGTGAAGTCGCTCTCGTTGTGCCCAACGCTCAAATCGAACCGAGCTTGATCGAGTTGGCTAGCGCCTAAAAATCGACCGGTGTGATCCGCGATGGTTGAGCGGAGAACACGCCGTCACCGCCGATGTTTACCCAGCCGTCCAATCCACCCCCGTCAAGCGAACCCCAACCGAGCGATCTGGATCAATAGCTTGCTAGGTTTAATGTATTCAGTTTGAAACTTGAACTTTGATGTGTTATGTAATGAACTTTGATGTGTTATATATGTGTGGTGATGAAATTCTATATATTTATGTGCTTTTGATGAATTTTGATGAATTGTGGTCTCTTATATGCGACGTGGGGTATATGTCAATGTCGGGGTGTTTGGGTTTAGCGGTCTGTGCTAAATTTCTTCATTGGAAGCGATAGCCGCGTGCCGCATGAAATTTGTGATTTTTGGTTTTAAATTTTTTTTACATTATCTTCTTTGTCTCGACCGCCAATGCGTGGCCGTCGAGACTACGCCCCAAGGCTGTGTGGGCCCACCAATGACAGTGTTGACGGCTATAGCGTCAACCGTTGACACTATTTGCCCGTGCCACATCACCACGAGCCTGCCTAGGTGTGGGACCCACTTGCTCTGTATTGACGGCTAGTTTGGGGCCGTCGATACTAGGGCGCCCTTACGGCAAATGGCGTCTGGTTGATCTGTATCGATGGCTGTAACGTCAGCCGTCAAGAGTAACAGTCAGACTGTTACTCTCTCTCGACGAAGCGTCCTCGATGGCTATGTCTCGATGGCTGGCCGTCAAGACTGATTCAACTTGACGGTTTTGATAGTTTTCTCGACGGCCTAAACCGTCGAGAGCATGGGAGTCTCCTATGTCTATCAAGTATCAACTAGAAGATACTATTAGTAAGAACTTTATTCGGTCAGGGGCGCACCTGCACTAAAAGGTCACGTCAGATTCCCATCATCTGCAGTAGTAAAATGTCGAGCATGTATACTCTAGCTTCTGCGTTTTTCTCAAATCTTCTCTCCTGCACATATGGCTACGTGCATGCATGAGCATACACGCCGATTTTCGCCTGCCTACACCTGATACGGTACCTAAGAATCCGTCTCTGCATCTGAGCAGTACTTTTTTTTTTTTGGGTTCGATCCATGCAGCCGAAGGAGAGATCGCTAGCAAACAGCGCACCAATTCCGATCCGGCCTGAGCGTCTGCGTGTGCGGTGCGTGCGCCGTGCGGTGCGCTGAGCGGGGACGGCCCGGGGACGTTGGCGACTTGGCACCTTGCACTTGCATTGCATTGCATCGATCATTGCATGTGCTCCTCGGAGTTTTTTTTGGCTGCAGCCATGCACGCCCTGTGGCGACCTGACCACCAGCTGCGCCGTCCCCTTTGTCTCCTTCTCCTCCCCTCAGCCGCGCCGTACCTGGGGCACCACCTCACCACCAACGTACACGCATATCCCGTACACGCATATCCCGGCCACGGCGACCCAGCTGGTTGCATGCATGTGTCATCGCAACTCGCACGAGATCTCGATCTCGATCTTGCATGCCCGGCGCCCGAGGCTAACCCTGTGCAGATAGAGACGCTTGCTTTGCTTGATCAAGGAGAGGCTTCAGGCTTTCGGCTAGCTAGCTAGTCGCTGTGTGGTCAGACTCATAAAGGATTCGACAGGAGCCACTCTTGTTCAGTGTGTGTTCACGCCGTTGCCTAGTGTCAGCAGCCCTAGATCTAGGGCCGGAGTTACAAGATACGGTATGACCATCTTCAACCATATTCCCTACATTCCATTCTCTTTATCACATTTATTTCCTTCATTTTCTATCATCTTCAATGCAATCCATTTGAATAATTTGTAAAGAAAACGGAGAGAGAATCTCGTTCTAAAGGGAATGCACGAAGAAATTTCTTCTAACGAGAACCGCGACAAGATTCTGTTGCAGCATCAAAATTTCTTTGCAAAGGGAATCTGGCCCCTAAAGGGACTCCCTTGGAGATGGTCTAACGTGCAACATGCACAGTATAAAAAGGCTCAAATAGAAGACTTCAAATAACAGTGATGTAATATTAAACACGAGAGAGATTTGGTGAAGTTGACCGTAAATTTTTAAGTACAATCTTAAAAGAGTACAAGGAATTGTCGTTCTCTCACAACCCTCTCACATCTTTTAGGATTCTTAAATCCTTCTCCTATACAAGAATCTAGTGCTAAAGAAAAATTAGTCTCTAATTCTCTTATGTGCACCTTGCTTTGGATTAAACTCATTGCTATGACTTGTTGTGTCTTCTTGGACACTGGCCTCATTGTGTTTATACAGTGTTATCCAAACCTACTGCAAAGAGAATTAGAACTTCCTAATTTTTCTTTATAGTATATATCTTTCCAAATATTAATCGGAGTAGCATATGCGTCACCTTTTTAACACCTAGCTACCGTGCATGCATGCATGCGCATGCGCCGCTCCCCATGCATGGACGACTACACAATCCTCATGCAGCGTATGATAAACACTGACAGCTCGAGCTAGCTAGCAGTACTTAAATACTAGTACTGGTAGCCACATGCTACACTATGGCCCCGTACATTTCAGCTTAGCGTAGCGTAGCGTTTCAGTAAAATTTATCTTTTTTATATAGCCTATTTGGTGCAATAATTTGTAATGATTTTTCTCAGGTTTTTAATAGTCCTCTTAAAGATCCTAAAGTTATTTTTAAATTATTTTATTACAATATTTAAATCTCTCTTTGAAGGCTTTTAAATTTTTCTAAAACGCTACGCTACGCTACGGTAAGCTGAAATGTACAAGGCCTATATATTGCATGCATTCCTATGATATATATAAGCTTCTGGGGCATCTCTCTCCAAGGAGAAGTCCATCACCATATATGTGTGCATGCTAGCTTCAGTTACGACATCAGGCTGCTAGCTAGGTGCTGTGTATGGAAGCATGCAGCCGTACACTTGTGATAAAATGTTTAATGTGAGCAACATGTGCTGCATTCCTGCGTCTCTGCGTGGAATGGTCTCCATTGAGAACTGAGAACTAACGTGTAGTCATCTCGTGCCTGCTAGATTATGTACTGGCTCTTGCTGCAGTTGAAGCTTAAACACGTATGGCACCATTGGCTGGATAAAATTTAAAAGAATCCTAGATCAAAAGAAAAAAAATATGCATGTTCTACTGCGCATAAACAGTGTAGCAGGGTAGCAAAGGCAAAAGGAGGCCGGTTTAACGATTGGGAGCAGCGAGCCGGGTGCCCGGGTCCAGCGAAGCAGAAAGCACAGGATGCTACATGACGAAGCTTTCGTCGTTACGACTGGCGATATACTGCTCACAGCTGATTCTGCCCTCTTCCAGGCTACATTCTGTAGCTTCCAAGAGTAGCCCAGATCCTACCTTTTTGCAGCGGTTTCAGGTTATTTTGAGCTAATCATGTTAAGCCAAGCTTGAGCAATGAGTCCCAAATGCTCATATATATTTAAAGATAGAAAATTGAAATGTTTTTTCTTTGATCCTTTGTGCACCAAAGTGTTATTGATGATTTTTTTCCAGAATTTCCGTAGTTCAAGAAACACCAACTATGTCATGCATGTATGCAAGCGTCATGTAGGCAAAACCGTTGCCACATGCACATCATCGAAACCACCCTCTAAACCACCAAAAGTATTATATGACTCGATGGTTATAGACAGAGTTAAATAACCAGTTTTGTACGTAGTTCAGGGCCTAGAATAGACATTTTAACTGTATTTTGTTTTACAGTTCATTTTCTTATGTTTTAGATATTTATTAATTCATCTCCTAAACTTCAAAAGCCTTCCGAGGTGGACTCAACAATCTGGTCTACGTTGTTTTGACTTATCTTAAGCACGAGTATAATAATCCACGTTAGTTATCTAAGAGCACGAGTATAATAATCCACGTCAAGTTACTAGTGTCTGACGTACATGTGTCTAGCTAGTACTTCAAGAGCACGAGTAGTGCATGTGTTTAAGTTGTTGTTAAAATATAATAGGACGGTACAGGATCGATGTGGTAAATAGACGTATCATGTATGAATCATACAATTATCTTACATCGCTCTGTCCACAGAATTTAAATACAGCTTATAATCCCATTCTCACTACAGGAACGAACTCTACGTGGGCGGCCAGAAAAGTCAGTGTCGGCGGCCAGGAAGCCGCCGACAAACCAATATCGGCGGCAACAACACAACCGCCGACACAGACACAGTAATGTCGGCGGCCCAGTCGTGTCTACCGACAAAGGATCAGCCCCTTCCGCCACCAGGTTGAAAATTCAAATTTGGAGCCCGCCCATTACTCTATGTCGGCGGCAAAAACAATGCCCCTGACATTACCTCTTCCCCAGACGGAGGAATAACGGATTGAACGGGACGACGTTAAACTGGTCCCACGTGTCAGTCAGGCGACATCGCTGTCATGCGGGACCAGCAGCTTGGCTGCCAGGGAGCGACATCAACCCTCTATGTCGGCGGTATATACAAGGCCGTCGACACGGCGTCTCCGCTTGAGCAGTTTGTCACCAATATCCTCAATCCTGACTACGACTTGAGTGGCGGCGGCCCGCTCGAGATGTAGTTAGGTTCTTCATTCCATTCTTTGCATATTTTCTATCTATTCGAACTTTGTGCGACTTTGTTTATACTCTAGTGACAACATATTACTTGTAAATATGTGTGGATCGATGTTTTGCGAGGAAGTGGTTGTATTTATCGATGATGCAGTGTATTGCGTTGATGTGGTTGTATTTATCGATTATTTAGTGTTTTGTGATGATGTGGTTGTATTTGGGCTCGAAATCGTGTTGGCGAGCTTCTAAATATGTGTTGATGTGAATGTCGGAACTGAAAATTGAATATATGCTGAGAATTGGGTTTTTTTGTAGGTTGAAGTTAATGTTTTCAGAAATTGGCAGCAATATGTGCTGCTGCCAATATAGCAGTGTCGGCGGCCATCTTTGAGCCGCTGACATAGAGGGAAGCCAATACCGGCGGCAGAAACATATGCCGCCGACACTGACTAAATGTGTGTAGGCGGCCTAGATAAATACTGCCGAAACAGACAACATCAATATCGGCGGCCATTAATTCAGCCGCCAACATAGATGTGTTCCAGAGGGCCTAGCAATTCTTCTGGGGGATCTGTGTCGGCGGTCATTAGGACGGCCGCTGAAATAGAGGTAGACACGTATCGCGTTCTCGCTCGTCGAGTGGACCCCACAAGTCAGAGCGCCGTCACAGGATCAGGCCGTTTGCCAAAGGATATGTCGGCGTCTATAAGCCGCCGACATAGACAATTTCAGTTTTGTCGACGGGCCGTCGAAAAAATGAAGCTGTGTCGGCCAAGCGGTGTCGGCGAACTTTTGTCAGCGGCTAGCCGCCGAGATAGGTCAATATCGGTGGTATCAGGACCTGTGTCGGGGGCTTTAGCCGCCGACACTGGAGCAGATTCCTGTAGTGTCTACACCTTCTATCCAATATACATATTCAATCCTATTCAATTTCGTGGAAGCAATCAAACACGCAGCATGTGCAATGGTTGAGACAATAGTTGTATCTAACTTTTATCATGTCAAATAAAGACAACGGTGGAGATAGCAGATACAATGGTAGAGATATATGCACATTTTTATAGACAGATTATAATATATAAAGTTTTTAAATTCTTGTATAGAGTTGACTATTACATTGGAGATGGCTCAAATATCTATACATGCTATTTTGTCTCCACAACATCACATGTTTCACGTGATAAATCTTATAGACGACCATAGATAACTAACATGGATTATTATACTCGTGCTCTTAGAGCATCTCCAGTGGTAGAGATAGCAGTTGGCTATAAGTCAGCTCTAGAGACAACTTGTTCAATGGTGATAGTCTTAATGTTGGCTTTAAAATTGATTTGGGCCCATATGTAATAGTCTCGATGCACTACGTAATCAGATTAAGAGATCGACTCTTGGTAAGAAATAGTCTCTCTCTCTCCATATATAAAAGTAAGGTGGTATCTTAAGAGCCAAATGACCAGGGCCCCATTGGAGATGCTCTTAGATACCAGTATATATGTCAGTATTCAGTGGCGACATGGCGTCTATAATCAATCTATTAATAGTACAAGCGTGGGATGCATCATCCCCGCCTGGCCACGTGGCCATTTTCCCCCCCGCGGTGGCCATGTCACCCGAAATACTTCAGCCGTCCGATCTCCATCCAGCGGGCTCAGCGAGGCGGCGGCTCCCGTGGCCTTCGTTCGGCCACGTCGCTCTCCCTCCCCCCGCCTTCTTGCTTGCCTGCCAGGCCTTGCCTCTGCCGCTCTCACCACGCCCTCGGGCCCTCGGCTGCTTCGCCCCGGGGTGTCAGCCTCGCCGGCGCTACCGCTCCTGCGCCCGCGCGCTCCGCCTCCTCCTCCACCCCGCACCTGCCTCCGGTGCCATCCGCCTTCTTCCACCGCGGCGCCTCCTTCAGGCCGCCGCCGTCCACCTCCTCCATCGCACTCCCCCGCCGCCGCTGAGAGCCTTCCCCCCGCCTCTGCGCTGCCTATCCTGGTGGATCCAGCGGCGGCCGCCTCTCCGGTGGCCAGATCCGGCGTGTGCAGCGCCTTCCCCGTCGGATCCGTCGCTGACCGCCGGCAAGCCGGTCACTAACCGTACCTGCGGGCGGCGTCCTCGGCGAGTCAGCACGACGGCGCCCTTGACATCTAGGCGGCGGCGCGGCATCTCCAGACGGACGGCGGCGCTCCCTCATCCCTTCACCAACGCAGTGGCGCCCAGATCCAACGGCGCGACCTTCTCTGTCCACACACGCGAAGCAGCGGCACTTCCGTCCTTCGGCATCATCCCCTCGCCGACGCACGCAACCCCCAAGGCGGTGGCAACTCCTATGGCGGCAACGTTCCTCCCTTTGATGCGGCAAGCCGACGGCCTCGGTATCATCCCATCGCCCCGGTCTCCAGCAACACTGCTGCGGCCTGCGGCGTCCCCTTGCTCCAGAACCGACGGTGGCGCCCAGCGACTAGCACGACGACGACCTCTCCACAGCAAGCAACCGTCTCGAATGAGAAATGCAAGGGCAGCCCTGTTTACACTCAGTGATAGAATGCAATTAAAACAGCGTATTTATGGCAGAGACAGTTTCATTGTTTTTCTCTTTGTTTGGTTAATGATAGAGCTGATGCGGGAGAACAAGCGGATGCTGGATAAGTCCATCAGGGACATCGAGAGGGAGAGGCAGGGCCTGCAGGCTCAGGAGAAGAAGCTCATCGCAGAGATCAAGAAGGTTGCGAACCAAGGGCAGATGGTATGTGGTGCAGCAAATTGCCAAATCCCCTCGATTATGGTCTTCTGTTTAGTTCCATTCATCATTTTGAGCAATCTGCTTATGTGATTGCATTCCTAATTATACAATAGGATTGTACAGATTGTGCCAGTATGTGATGTGAAACAGTTAGGTACAAATCATCATGCTTGAGTAGGTTTTAATATAAATCGCGTGGCTAAATGATTATATCTGTGATTGCATGATTTAGGCGCATTATTTTAATAACATGAAAAGTGATGTTGAAAGAAACCATTATGCTTGAGCTCAACATAGTTAGCCAAACATGGGCAAGCAAAGTTCTTCCTTTTTATTGATGTGATCTTACTTTCTGATCTTATTTTCATTGATGGTATCATATTTGGTCTTAGATTATTTCACAGGGGTCTAAAATAAGTTTTAGATTTTAGAAAGGATGTTTGTTGCCTGTAAGTTTCTTATGCAGTAGCTCACATTTTGAATGCCGTGGACTTTGCATAATCATTAATAGCACTATATGTTTTGATCTTCTCAATATTATTCACAGGGAGCTGTCAAAATTATGGCAAAGGACCTTATCCGCACAAGGCACCAGATCAGAAAATTCTATGCCCTGAAATCCCAGTTACAAGGTGTGTCTCTTCGTGTTCAGCTAACAATATCGTTTAAACAGATGCTCTATTTATTTGAGGTATGTAGACATATAATATTATTTGTAAATTGTGATAAGAGTACACCTATTTTAACAAACCCAGCTGAGTGTCCTTTTCTTAATAGCTAATATGCTTAGTTTATGCTCTCTATTATTTGTTCTTATTGGTCAAGGCCACGTTTCTTTTTTGCAACTTCTTTCTTTGCATTCTTTCTTTGTTTCTTTCAAAGTACTGGAATCCGAAATTATTTTGGTTTGTAGCCTTCCTTCTTTTTTGGCAGTACATATGACCTTTTGATATTATGACTTCTTGCTAATAAGGTGCACTGCATATGCTTCTGCTTTATTCTTTATTCTTTTTTAGAAACATGTAAACAATGTGTTATTTTAGTTTACCATGAACCTATCCAAATGCTTCTGATAACTCACATTAAAGTCTTATACACTAAAAGTCCGTATATTGTCTTCCTAAAGGTTCTAGGCTTTGCTGTGAGGTTTTAGCATATATACCAGACTTCATTCTACAATAAAAGGCTCATGGGCAACAAGGTATGTATGCTGACATGCGTACCTGCGAGCATTGCTTTCCATGAATTCTTTTTCTATATAATTTTCCATGTATTTAACTTGCCTTTTTGTGTAAGGACAATACATATGCTCTATTTGTGAAATTAACATTAGTCAGCGATCAGTTTATTGCCAAAGAAATAATAATTCTTGAAATGTCCTGGACTAAACTACGTGTGTTAATTAGGTAGCTGCCCTGGACTAAACTACACATGTTACTTGCCAAAGAAATAAGAATTCTTCAAGATGTTATCATTGTTGTGATTGCTCTTTTGAGCATATAAGATACAGATGAGAGAGTCCTTAGTTAGTAGCTAGATTTAGGTATATATTCACATAATACATTTCGAATCTATATTTGGTTTCAGTTCCTGTACAGACCAACTATGTGCATTTCAATGCCAAACTGACCATTAAAGACTTGAGTTCTCTCATGCCTCATTTCATATAGTGATGCTCACTATAGGCTTATGACCTCCTAAAATGATATAGGATTTGATATTCTTCTATTTCTCAATAAAATCATGTTGTTTTAACCACTTTGAATATATCTGCTACAAAATTTTCCTCATCCTAATTAGGTCGTGCAAAGATATGTATGATTTCTGTTACTATTGTTTTTAGCACTCCCTTCTTTTCTTCTTCCGATATGCTTTTTCTATTCCTTTGTAGGCAAGGATTATTTTGGTGACACAACCGTTGACAAGGAATATATAAGGCAGCAAAAAAACAGAACTTGAATGGCTGTCATTTACCTTCTTTTTCATGTAATGACATGAATATTTATGCTCAGTTTACAGAATATACCTTTTTTATGATGTGTACATTATACAGTATTAGGTGTCTTTATTGGCATGGCTCCATATTTATTTACACTTTTCTAGATCAATTGTTTCCCTTCAATTTGTATCATAAGGAGAGATTGGATTTTGTCCGATAGACCATGTCTAATTAGTGGTATATTTACCTTGCTCTTTTTATGTCAATATTTGGAAATGTTTTTTTCCTGAAACTATAGAGAACATAATATTTGTTTTTCAAGACTACACATTAAATAGTTAACCTGTTTACAGAAATTCCTTATGGCTTTAAAATTTAATTTTTTATTCAACTTTTTTTCTAGGTTCTAGATAGCTTCAGCCCTAAACTGACGCTGTCCTGTTCTACAAATGATTAAATAATGTTTGCCAAAGCAGGTTATATCTGGATGCCTACATGTGATTACTTTCAACTCTGCTCATCATAGTAAATTAATCATTCATGCTCAACTCTGCGGGCCATGGGCCCGTCTACTCAACTAGTAATAATAGTACAAAGCCAACAGCGAAGCAGCAGACGCGCGACACGTGGGTCGCCTCCCAGCGCGCAGCGCTCGACTGCTCGCACCCGTGCGTTCCGTCGCCACGTGGCCGTCCGCCTGGCCGCGCTCGCGCTCTCCACTGAGCCGAGTTGAGCCCGCGTCGGTCCGATCTTGATCGCACGAGCCAGCTTAGGCGGTTGGTTCCGCAGGTGAGCTTGACCGTTGATGCGCGTCGCCTCATCTCTCACCCCTCAAACCCTCATCCCCTCCTCGAGGCCTCCGTCTCCCCCCTCCAGGTCATTCCCTTCGCATCTTCCGCCGCCCTCCCTCTCCGGCGATGGTGGAATGAGATCCTCCTTCTTCCGCTGCTTCCCTCTGCTCTCCTACGCCTGCCCCGTCCTCCTTCTCCCGCCGTCAGCGCCGTGTCATGGAGGAGGAGGGCCGCCGGTCTCCACAGCCGAGGTGGGGAAGACGCGCCACGCTGGCCGGATCTGGTGGGGGAGCACCGGGTGGATCTGGAGGGGAGGCACCGGGCGGCCTCGGCACAGGGACGGCGCGGGGCAGTGGCGTCGGTGCAAGGACGGCGGCCTAGGCGCGGGGACAGCGTGGGGGCGGCCGCCTCGGCGCGGGGACGGCGCGGGGCGGCTGTCCCGGCGTAGGGACGGCGTCGCCGGCGTAGGGGCAGCGCAGGGGCGGCATCCTCGGCGCCGACGGATCTGGCCGGGTGCCGCCGGATCTGGGGGGGAGACACCGGTCGCCGCCAAACCACGAGGAAAGAGGGCGCCGCTGGCCTCAGGTTTGCCTCCTCTTCTTCTGCTCTGTCCAGATCGGGGCAGGCCAGGGCCCCGGCGACGGCGGCAGCTCGATTCGGAGGGTGTGCCGGCGGCGTCGGCTCCTCCACAACGGCGACACGGCCTGGAGGTCACGGCGGCGTTGTCTTCCTTAGGTTTGCCCTCTGACCTTCTGCTCTGTCCAGATCGGGCCAGGCCAGTGCCCCGGCGGATCCTTAGCATAAAACTTTCAATAGGAGTCGATTTGGAATCTTGCCCCTATTCCTCGCCTGTATTTGTGGCCAGACAATGGATCTTCCAATTTAGTGTTCGATGACAAGCAAACATGTACGCATAGTATCTTATATTCTGAAGAAAAATGCTTCTGAATTCTTGGTGATGTTTTATATAGAGTCAGAGCTCCATAATTCCAACATAGAGATTAGGGCATCCAGTGCATACAACTCATAAAACCAAAGGTTTGGAAACCAGCTGTTGCATTAGAATTTTACTCCTAAAACATTTGTTTCATCTATTTCGTGCATGATTGAAAAAGAAACAGTTCTATTCTTTCGTTTTGAAGCCCTACCCATAGCAATATACTTTCAGCCTACTTATTTTGAGCTACAAACTTTTCCCTTAATACAAGTGCGTATATAATTTTTAAGCTATCCAGGTATCTCATGGTCTGCTGTAGCAGCTTAGTTGGATGTTTGCTTTCTTCCGGTAAAATATCTTACAGAAGTTTTGATGGAATCCATGAGTTCATGCTTTGCTTGCATAGCTTCCAAATCATAAGCTCCAAGCTTGGATGATTATAACAGTAAGGTCTATGTAGTGTTTCTTTGGTTTTGCTATTCAGTTCCTTAGCTGTCCTACATGGTGTCCTTATTCAAGAATAATTTAATAGAAATTCTTATAGCCTTCTGCATAATAGTAATCCATAACTCAAAGTACTTTTGAAGGACATAATACAGATTCTTATAGGTTGTCGCGTAGTTAGTGATGTCCATGCCAGGGTGTAGTTTTTTAATTAGTAAGAAATGTAGTATCTGAATGTAACCTCAAAGTTAGATATGGGTTATTTTTTTCAGTCAGCCACCGGTGTGCTGTCAAACTATTTTAGTGGGCGTCATATTCTTTATCCATGGTTTCTTCTAACTTCTAAGTGGTCTACTAAATATCAGGTTGTAAAGATATTGGAACCTCATATTTACATTCTGGTGCACTATGTATCAATGTAGGTCATTTTAGGATTTCACTAGGTTGGTGCATATTTTCCGCAAAAGTGAGATGAGTTTATCAGGGGCACCATTCGGCACCATTCGGCATACTTATATGTTACTCTCTCTTCTCAGTAGCATTTTAGAGATGAATCCAACATATTTATCGCATAAATTCTCATCCTTCCTTGCGTGTTTTTCGTCCTTCATGTACAAGATGCAGTAAATTATGCACAGTCGTTCATTGTGTGTGCATATTTTAATGCAGGTCGTCCGTGATTTCAGAGCAATGCGGAGGAGTTCATTTACTTGGTGGTGGTTGATGCCATAGTTCAGGCTATGCCATGCCATAGAAATAAACTAGAGATGAACTTTAGCCTCCTATAGTGGTTTTGAATGGTAAGTTGATTTTGTAACTTCATTGGATCAAGGTGCTATAAAGAAAAGAAAGACAATCTGATTTAACACAACGTGTTGTTGCCTTATGTGATTTTGTAAGTCAAATCTCAATGAATTTTACCTTATTGCTTAGCTTCCTTAACCTAATATATGTGACTCTTTTCATCCAGATCTATTTGAATCTGTTAATTACTGCTCCACTTCCTTAAGACACCATTCATCCTTTTAAACAGCTACATCAATTGTCATATGTGTAATCCTATCAATTGGTAATCATTATTTCAGTGGCTATATAAGTTTCAATTACTCATCTTAGTTTATTAAACATAGAAGACATATTAATTTCCTGACAATTAACTTAGCTGCACCAACAATGGAATATTGTACTTTGGCCATTTATGGAATGTAAGTAATTATAGATGAGATGTTTTACTAAATTTTACCAGTATTGAACTAATGTACTTTATGATGGTTTAGTTATTTTTTTTTTCAACATTTCAGATTGGGCCTCCAATATTTTTTTTATATGGAGCCTCAGATATAAACTTGGTGCAAGGAATAACCTATTACTGGCATCGTTTTGTAGCACTTAAATTAAATGCCTTTTACTTCCATCGAATTGGAATTGAGTGATCAACATATGCTTATACTATAGTATATTATTAAAAAAGGTCTATACTGTATTGTTCCTAACTGTTATTAAAATCCAGTATTGGTGATACTCATGTTTGGCATACCTATGACTATCATAAAAAAGGAGGTGAGCCAATACAGAGATTCGATTAATGGTTGTTCCAACCAGCTATTGCTTTATAGTGAAGCAATGTACGTTATTTGCACTAAACAATCTGAAAACTTAGGTGCTGTTAGTCTTCATTCTGTTCCAGTGTTGCATGCCTCTTTAGACTAATCAAATGAATTTTAGCAGGTTCAACATGTAAATGTTTAGCTCTATTCTTTACTCCTGCAGACACGGGTCTTGGTTAAATAAATATGAGTAGGTTTGAATTGTGATATTCAGTCCTTGGTATGATCAATGCATTGTATTATGCTAGGTGCATAGAAATTGCTATATATGGTTGATTTTAATAGAGATCACACAATAAATCGGCTTATGCTTTAGTTATTTCATTGTTCTGTTCTATTGTGTTTTAACCCATTTGCATGCTGAAAGAGGATCCTAAGGCCTAGAGGGGAGGTGAATAGGCAATTTTTAAATTCTTTTTCGATTATTCTTAATTAAGCATCATATTAAGAATTACCCGATCCTAGTTGCAATTATCAAGTAAGCGGAAGCGATAAACAAGTCACAACGCAACTAAGACAAGGCATTCAAATTTAACACAAGCGATACAAGGAAAGTAAATGCGGGAATTTAAAGGAGAGAGTGACACGGTATTTGTTTGACCAAGTTGAGTCAAGAACTCCTCTCGTTGAGGCTACCCTTACGCACAAGGACCGGCTCGCTCTCGAGCCTAACGCCTCACTTACTCTCGGTAGTCGTTCGCCGCTCCGTGAGGTGGACTCACATCCCCGTCTGTGACTCGAGAGTAGCCACACGCCAAGGCCTACTTCCAAGCCCTCGCCTCCACGAAGGATGTCTTCAAAAGTAACAAGCCCGAAACGCCTCGATCATGCTGGATCGAAGGACTTCTATGAAGCTCGATTTGTGGGTCGAGGAATGGCTCTAAAACACCTAATTGATGAGCTATGAATGTGGTAGGTGAAGTGGAGCAGCAAACCTCAAAACAGCCAGCCACTAGGTAGGTATTTATAGCCCCAAGAGCAAAACTAGCCGTTGCCCTCCGGAAGGGGACAAAAAGACTAGCCGTTAGCCTCTACCGGACGCCGTCCGACGGGCACCGGACGACGTCCGACAGGGGCGACTGCTCACAAAAAGCGCTTTATCGGACGCCGTCCGACAGCAAGGGAAACTTACGCGCCAAGCCACCGGACATTCGCCACTTTTGCCCAGACGCCGTCCGACAGCGGAAACTCAGAATTTTGACCTTGATCGGATGCTTTTTCGGTAACAATGGACGCCGTCCGTCAAACAAGGATCAGGTATGCGAAGTTTTCTTTGGTCGGATTGTTGTCCACGCCTGACGCCGTCCGACGAGAGTGATTTAGTGCTAGGATTTGTGGGAGAGGTTTAGGGTTTTTCTTTTCTCTCTAGATATCTCACAAAGGAATATTTGTGTATTTTTAGAAGTAGTGGACTACTAAACCGAGTTTTGAGAATTCGCAAAGATCCTAGCAAGATCCGAGATATTCAAACCCTTTTGAAATCCGACGAAAAATGCAAAATAAAACCTAACTACTCTAATCTATCGTGACCTCTTCTCTCGCCTGGGTCACGCACTAGAAACCTTGGAGTGGCTCACAAATTTGTCGTCGCTTCAAATTAGGGTTTTTGCAAAGACGCCGAGTCTTCGCTAGGGTTCCGAGAAGTCCAAAAACCCCATAGCATTTTATATTAATTAATTTTGACATGAATGCCACTAATAAAAATTAGGGCTCAACGATGCGCACAATCTCCCTCTTTGTGACACTTGATGGCAACCCAAGATAGAATAAAATTTTGAGCTGCAAAAGGGTTAGTGCAATACAAATATGCGAGCAAATTCAAAACAATAAGACAACCACAACTCGACCACAAAGGTGTGCAAACAAGATAAGCTCCCTCTAAATCCATGCATAAATTAATTTGAAACCACAAACCAACAAGGTTTAAAACGTGCCAGAGCAACAAACACAAATTAAACAGAGTATCAAGGCAATAAGTAATATTACAGGAAAACAGAGCTCTCGATCTCACTATCCCTTACTAACCCATACTACTCTATCTAATTTCTCCCCCTTTGTCACCAAGTGACACAAACGGGAAAAGGTCCTAGTCTTGTTGGTCTTGATCCATATCGTCGCCTCCGTCATCTCCTTGGTCGCCGGAAGAGGAGCCCTGACCCCTGGGACGCTTGAACAAAGGCATATGAGCTACAGAGGGTACCGACCGAGGTGAGAATGGATCATCAAATAGCTGGGTCGGTTGAGGATTTGGCAAAGAAAAGTTGAGATGACGACAGATTTCTCCACCAGTAAAATGAATCTTACCAGGAGGAGGATATGACTGTGGTGGAGGCACAAAGGAAGGAGCAGACCCTGAGGGAGGATATACCCAAGAGTGAATCGGTGGTGGGTAGGCAGGTGGGAGAGGAAAACCCTGATTCTGCTGGTAGGCCCGATAGCTGGTATGAGCATGAGAGTACCATGAGTAAGGATTGGCCCTTCGAATCGGCATGAACATAGCACCCATGTCTTGTCTGGTGACTTGAACTCGCAAATTCATCATTCAAGTCGATCTTGACCGCCAGATCTGTCATCTCCCTGCGGGTGGCTGCTAGCTCTTCTTTCACCTCAGTGTGAAAACTTCTCATTTCTGTGCGCAGCCCTCTCATCTCACCTATCAACGCGTCATACCAAGGAGGAGGCGGCCTCGAAGAACTCGCACCAGTCTTGGCACAAACAATTTGACCTTGGGGCGGCGGGAGCGAAAACCAGAGCTGGAGGAGGAGCATCATCACCAGGTCGATCCAATTTTGGTTTGCTTCCAAGAGAGTTCAAGAAATTCTTCATCTGATGCTTCTTAATCTTGTTGTTCTAACTCTTTACCTCATCTTGAGAAACCCGCTGTGTCCTAGAGAGGAACAGGCCAATATACGGTGCTAGAGGAAGCGCTCTGTTAACCTCTCTGAATAAGGTGTCATCAAGCTCTCCTATGAGGGTGGCTCCAATGTTTATAATCCTGCCAGTCAGAAGATATAGCATGAACCAGCTGCAGATTGGAAGAATCCTGTCACGGTTACCCCCTCGAACAAACAAAGTGCTCCGAATGATAAGATTGATCAAAGCTGGCTCCTGGCGCAGTTGATTTGCCTTCTCTATATTTAATTCTTCTTCATCAACATCAATGTACATGAACCTTACTTCTTCAAGTGGAGGATATTTTCCCCGCCAGAGAGCATCTTCATAGGCCACCTCATTTAAATCGGTGCCAGAATCGGGAGTCCCCAATGCATGATTCAACTCGGCTACTGTGATCCCTTGAACCTGTCCATCAACTGAGTGATAATAATTTGACTCTGACTCGTCTTCAGCAACTAGTAGAGTAGCAAAGAACTCACAGTTCCTCTCTTTGCTCGAGATAAACTTCTTGTTCAAATCAATTACGCGGGCACGAGTTGAACGAATATGGTGTGAACCTCGGGCCCACCATCGCTGTGATTTCACTCCATCAACACAATGGGGTCCTCAGACTACCCTTGGGTGTGCAGAGAAGCACATATACAACTGCTTTACGAAATTTGGTGTAGAATCAAATCCTTGGTATACTCTACTTGTTGAGGAACCACTTTGCATATGAGACGGACCTCTTCTTTCTCAAAGTTTCCAAGGATAATTTTAGAACCTGATCATCCACAGGGTCGTCCTCAGCGACCACAGTCTCAGTAACATCCTCATATATTGGGTCCTCAATATATGTGTCATCATCGGCGTCCTCGGCGGTTGCGAAAGAAGACCCCGCAACCCGAGTCCAATGGATTCCTTGTTCATGCTGCTGATGCTGATGCTCTTTAGCGATTCTTGGACGAGGGGGAGCGGCACTGCTAGCCGTCTCATCAATATAATCCGGATCACCCTTGTCGCCATCGCCACGACGATCACGAGGTCCCGCTCGAGCCTTCCCAAACTTCTTCAATGAACGTGACATCTCGGATCACTCCTCTGACAATGTGTCCACTGACGAAACAATCTCACTGCCAAGACCCACTGACCAAGTGCCAACCACCAATGCCAACCACACCACGAGCCAACCCTGAATACAAGCGCGGGAAAACCTATTCAAAACCTAGAACTCGGTAAACAAAGGAATTTGCCGGGAAGAGAGGCGGGAAGTCGTTACCGAGCCCTAGAAGGGAAGGAGGAAGTCGCCGTGCGCGAGGAGATCGTCCCCTAGGCCCTTCCCAGTAGGGGAAAGGAGGGGAGCTCGACGGAGACGAGGCGCACGAACGGGGCCGTCCACCTTCAATCCCCGCGGTGGGAATCGAAGAGGAGGACGAGGGGAGGCCGCCGGTGGTGGTGGATGTCGTCGAAGGTCGCCGGAGGGCCTTCCCCGATGAGGAGAAGGGGCAGGGGCGGCGCCGGTTAGGAGAGAGGAGAGAGATGGAATGAGGAAAGAGGGAGGCGGAGAGGTGAGTTATCTGACATTTTCATGGTTGGGCCTGTCGGACGGCGTCGACGGTTAACGACGACATCGACAAGACGCAGTGCGTGCGGAGGAGCTTCGTCGGACGGGGACGGGGAGAAGCCAGACGGCGTCCGACAGAGAATTTGCAGCGCGGTTTGGACTTCGTCGGACGGCGTCCGGTGGCTACCGGACGGCGTCCGACAGTGAATATGCGGCGCAAGCAAGATCCTGTCGGACGGTGTCCGAGCGAATCCGGACGGCGTCTGATGAAGGCTGAAAACGGCGCAACAAGCACTGCTGACCAGTGGGCCCCACCAAGGCAAGAATTTTTTAATAAAAATAATACTTTGAAGAGATATTCTCCATCTTTGCTCAAAATTCAAAAGAAAATCCAAATGTGAGCAATTTGAAGTAATTTTTAAATTTTTTAATTTTGAAGGGATATGATTTTAATTTGACAAATAAAACCAAATCAAATTCAAAAACTCAAATTTGAACTTAGAGACTAAGAAAATGTGTGAACCCAAATTTTACTTTGATTTCTTATATAGGCATGAAAATCGAGCCTAGGGATTCACTTTAGAGTTTAAGCACATGTTTTTGAATTTTGGCTCCTTTTCAAATATTTTCAACAATTTTGATGCCATATGATTTTAAAGAGATCAAATATGCATATGGAGCAAATTTTTTAAAGGGATAAGATTTTCAAATTGAGAAGTTTGAAATGGTAAGAAGATAAAGATAGTCTATGAAGTTCAAATTTGTTTTGGCTTGAAGTATAGGACAAGAATGTGCTAACCCAAAATCAAATTTATCTATTCACCACTAGAGGGAGTTTTGAGATCATGTGTTGAAATTAAACTCCCCCTAAATGTGACAAGGGTCAAAAGCAAATGGAAATATTCAAATAAGACCCAAAAATCACAAAAACCAATCAACACGCATTTGATCTATCTAATATGTTGAGTTCATTCCTTAATTTGCAAAACCGTGCCTCATCTAAGGGTTTGGTAAAAATATCCGCCAATTGGTTTTCCGTTCGAACGTAGGCAAGCACAACATCACCCTTTGCAACATGGTCACGAATAAAGTGATGTCGGATGTCGATGTGCTTTGTACGGGAATGTTGGACCGGATTGTTGGCTATTTTCACCGTACTTTCATTATCGCATAGAAGTGGCACTTTTTCAAATTGTAGCCCAAAGTCACTAAGCATCCGTGTCATGTATAAGAGTTGAGCACAACAACTCCCCGCCGCTACATATTCCGCTTCCGCGGTAGATAGTGCCACGGAGTTTTGCTTCCTCGAAGTCCATGACACGAGTGAACGTCCTAACAAATGACAACCCCCCGAGGTGCTTTTGCGATCAATTTTGCAACCGGCATAATCCGAGTCGAAATAGCCAAGAAGCTCAACACGCACTCCCTTGGGGTACCAAAGTCCTATGCTAGTAATGATTTTTAGATATCTCAAAATACGTTTTACGGCAATAAGATGCACTTCTTTAGGGGATGCTTGAAAACGAGCATACATGCACACTAAACATGATATCGGATCGAGAAGCGGTGAGATAGAGTAGCGAACCGATCATGGAGCAATAAAGCTTTTGGTCCACGGGCTTTCCATCTTCATTCAAATCAAGATGTCCATTAGTGGCCATTGGTGTTTTGATCGATTTGCAATCGTCCATAGAGAACCGCTTGAGGAGGTTCTTTGTGTATTTCTCTTGACAAATGAAGGTACCTTCCCGAAGTTACTTAATTTGAAATCCAAGTAAGAAAGCGAGTTCTCCAATCATCGACATTTTAAATTCCTTGGACATCATTTCTCCAAAGTCTTTGTATTTAGATTTCTTAGTGCATCCAAATATAATATCATCCACATATATTTGACAAATAAATAAGTCATTTTCAATAGGCTTTAGAAACAATGTGGAATCAATCGCACCGGTTTTAAATCCCTTTTCAAAGAGAAAGTCCCTAAGACGCTCATACCATGCTCTAGGAGCTTGCTTGAGACCGTATAGTGCCTTAGTGAGCTTATAGACATGGTTTGGGTGTTTAAGGTTTTCAAAACCGGACGGTTGCTCGACAAAAATAAGTTCATCAATAAAACCATTTAGAAACGCACTCTTAACATCCATTTGAAAGAGAGTTATGTTATAGAGAGAAGCGAATGCCAAGAGTAACCGTATAGCTTCAAGTCGAGCAACGGGGGCGTAGGTTTCTCCATAGTCAAGTCCTTCGATTTGTGTGAAACCTTGCGCCACCAATCTTGCTTTGCTTCGCACCACTTCACCGTTCTCATCTTGTTTGTTGCGGAAGACCCATTTGGTTCCAATGACATTGTGGTCCTTCGGTCTTTCCACCAATTCCCAAACTTCATTGCGGGTGAAGTTGTTTAGTTCTTCATGCATGGCGTTCACCCAATCCACATCCGCCAATGCCTCATCAATAGTCCTAGGCTCAACAATAGACACAAAAGCGTGATGCTCACAATAATTAGCGGTATGAGAACGAGTTCTTACGCCTTGATTGAGATTGCCAATGACTTGATCTAGGGGATGATCATTGGAAAGAGAGCGATGTTGTTGGATGGGTACTTGTAGATCAATGCCTCCCCTTTGAGCTTGATCAACTTCAAAGTTTGAATCTTCGTCCACCGCTTGATCTCGAGTTGTTGGAGAGGTGTCTTGAGCTTGATTATCAATGGAGGTGGTGGGGGTGATTACTTCATTTTTGCTGCCTCCGGTGAGGGTCGAATTTCCCCCAACTCCATGGCTTCATGTGGTAGCTCATCACCTACATTTCTTATCAAATCTTGCTCATTTTGTGAGCCGTTACTTTCATCAAACTTGACATCATAGGCTTCCTCAACTAGCCCGGTGGAATTATTAAAAACTCGAAAAGCTTTTGAGCGAGAGGAGTACCCTAACATTATACCAACGTCACACCTCTTTTGGAACTTACCCAAATGAGTCCTTTTCTTATAGATATATACCTTGCAACCAAAGACTCGAAAGTAAGAGATCTTTGGGTCTTACGTCCCACTAGTAGTTCATATGAGGTCTTGTGAAGAGTCGATGGAGGTAGAGGCGGTTGATGGCATGGCACGCCGTGTTGATGGCTTCCACCAAAAGGCATGCAACGTGTTGTACTCGTCAAGTATTGATCTTGCCATCTCTATCAAAGTACGGTTCTTCCTCTCCAAAGACTCCATTTTGTTGGGGAGTGTATGCACGAGAATTTAGTGTTTGACACCTAACTCATCACAAAGTTCCTCCACATTTGTATTAGTAAACTCGGTGCCATTATCACTCCTCACCTTTTTGATAAAAGAGTCAAATTACTTTTGAGCTTTCAAAACAAATCTTTTAAACACATCACCGGCAAGTGATTTATTTGCAAGGAAAAATACCCAAGTGAAGCGAGAGAAATCATCGACAATCACATGACAATAAGAATTACTGCCTATGCTCGCATAGCTGGTTGGGCCAAATAAGTCCATATGCAAAAGTTCAAGTGGTCGGGATGTAGACATGAATGTCTTAGTCGGATAAGAATTAGCCACTTGCTTGCCGGCTTGGCATGAGCTACATAAACGATTTTTCTCGAATTTGACATCCTTCACTCCAACAACCAAGTTGTTTTTAAAAACCTTTTTCAAAGTGCTCATTTCAACATATCCAAGACGTCTATGCCACAACCAATCAAGAGTGGTTTGACCAATAAGACAAGTCTTGATTTGAGAAGATTCACGGTTTGAAAAATCAACCAAATATAAGTTTTGAAACCGGGTGCTTTCAAATGCAACACTTTGATCCTTAGTGAAAACAACACGAACTCCGTTAACCGAAAAGAAGCAATCAAAATCTAAATCGCACACTTGAGCAACGGAGAGAAGATTAAAGTTGCAAGCTTCCACCAAGAGCACATTAGAGATGGATAGGTCATTGGATATTGCAATTTTACCTATACCCTTTACCTTTCGCTTGGAGTTATCCCCAAATGTGATCTTGTGTTCGGGGTCCTTCTCCTCCTCTAATGAGGTGAACATACTTGAGCTACCGGTCATGTGTTGGGTGCAACCGCTATCAAATATCCAATGCCGGCCACCGCTCTTGTAGTTCACCTACACATATAAATTCAAGCTTGGGTTTTAAGTACGCAAGACTTCTTCTTGGGTCCTTTCGAGTTAGTCATCAAACATTTGGGCACCCAAATAGCCTTCACATCTTTCTTTTCATTGGGTGCACCAACATATTTTACATAAGTAGAGCCATTCTTCCTCATAAGCATGTAACTAGCATTAAGCACTTGAGTTTTAGACATGAATTGAGATGATTTTGCAAGAGGAAAAGCAATGGCTTTGTGTCTATCATTTTTGCAAATATGGCAACGGGTCCCTCCCTTAACAAAAGTTAGCTTGGGCTTTTCCCAACCGCCCTTGGGCAAATCTCCGGGATGAAATCCCAAACCATGCTTACCCAAGATATACCTTTACTCTCGAAGCACCTTGTTAAGAGAGTTGTTCCCCATAAGCAATTTAACCATACTAGAGTCTAGTTGCTCAATTCTATCCTTTAGAAGCAAACTTTCTTTAACTAGCTCATTAGCACATTTAGCAACACCACAAGTACTAATAGAAAAAGCATTTTCATTTGAGGAAGTAACACTAGTGGGTGAGGATGAACTAGCATTAGATGTGATAGTGGGTGACAAGCACAAAGATGTGTCATGAGATAAGCTAAGTGAGCCATTAACGGTGTCAATCAAGTCACAAGTCACACCCACATTGTATTTTTCAATTGAGCAATCAAGAGAAGTTTCTTCAACGTTAGGGCTAGCTAGTTTGTTCTCTAGAATTTCAACTTGCAAATTTAGAGCTTCATAATCATCTTCTAGAGTTTCATATTTTTCAAGCAAATTCTCAAACTCATTAGCAAGCTCTTTATGCACTTTCATTAACTTCTTCCTCTTAGATTTTTCCTTCTGTAAAGCATTATTCAAATCATCAATCAAAAGTTTAAACTCACTTTTAGAGAGATGCTCATTTCTTACCTTCTCCTCTAGTGCCATGAGACACATGGGAGGTGTAGGGTTGTCGATGGCGACTCCGGACATCTTGGTGCTTTCATTGTCGGAGGAGTCCGCCCAAAAGACTTCATCATCGGTGATCCATTCCCCAATCACCTCTTCTTGTATGTTGGCGGTGAGACAAAGTTTTTGCTTGGGAAGAGCCGGAGGAGCATTTTCCTTGATCGCAAGTCCGGCTAGCCCATGAGCTCTAGTGCCTTCTTCGGAGGAGGATTGGGAGGATGATGAACTCGAGCTATCTTCCTTTTTGGTCTTTTGACCGGCAAGAGCCTTCTTCTTATCATTTGATTTGTGATCGCTCTTGCGGTAGTGACGGTACTTCTTCTTATCGTCATCCTCTTCTTTCTCTTGATTTCTTGTTTTGTGCTTGCCCTTTTTGTTTCTTGGGCAATCCGCAGCCAAGTGACTCTTCTCTCCGCATTCATAGCAACATATTTCGGAGATGGGTCTTCGCCTTGAAAAGGATGATCCACCGCAGAAACTCATCTTCTTGATCAACTTTCTTGATCGCTTGACAAGGAGGGCCAATTCTTCAATCTCCGGAATTGCATCATCGGAGTCATCATCATCTTCTTCAATTTTAACCTTCTTCTTCCCACTTTTGGCTTTGGCGGAGAGAGCAATTAATTTCTTGTTGAGCGGGGACTCTTCACTTTCAAGAATCCGCATCTCATATGAGTTGAGTTGCCCGAGTAGCTTTGTTGGTGTCATTTTCTTGAGCTTCGACTTGGATGCTCGAATTAAGGTCACAAGTGGATTGAAACTAAATGGTACAACATCAAGCATCTTCCGACAAATATCAATGTCTTCCAAGATCTTCTTCTCCGAACATCCGGTAATTTCATTGACAATGGGGTTCAACCTAAGAAACATTTCATTGACACTTTCATTAGGGAGCATCTTGAATTGATCAAATCTTTTTCTAGTTCGAGATAGCTTCTCCTCAAGCATCTCGGCACTACCAACATGAATTTCTTTAAGATGCTTCCAAATGTCATAAGCTTTTGAGAGATTGCCAATGCTATCAAAAACTTCGGAAGACACACTAGAGAGTAAAGCATTTCTAGCAATGGCATTAAAGTGTTTGTACTTAGCATGAACTTCATCAAGAGCAATTGTTCCGGTCGGAGGGTCCTGGATAGCTTGGCCTCAAGCGACCCACACATCATAGCTAAGTGCCTCTAAGTAACATTGCATCCTAATTCTCCAATAGTTGTAATTTGTTCCATCAAAGATAGGAGCTTTTCCAATTTCTATCCTAGGCTGCTCTTGAGCCATCTCCTAGCGGTGAAGCTAAAACCGGAGAACCTAGACGCTCTGATACCACTTGAAAGAGGATCCTAAGGCCTAGAGGGGGGTGAATAGGCAATTTTTAAATTCTTTTTCGATTATTCTTAATTAAGCATCATATTAAAAATTACCCAATCCTAATTGTAATTATCAAGTAAGCGGAAGCGATAAACAAGTCACAACGCAACTAAGACAAGGCATTCAAATTTAACACAAGCGATGCAAGGAAAGTAAATGCGGGAATTTAAAGGAGAGAGTGACACGGTATTTGTTTGACCGAAGTTCGGAGCCGCAACTCCTACTCTCCGTTGAGGCTACCCCTTATGCACAAGGACCGGCTCGCTCTCGAGCCTAACGCCTTACTTACTTCCGGTAGTCGTTCACCGCTCCGTGAGGTGGACTCACACCCGTGCACCGACTCGAGAGTAGCCACACGCCAAGGCCTACTCCCAAACCCTCGCCTCCACGAAGGATGTCTTCAAAAGTAACAAGCCCGAAACGTCCCGATCATGCCGGATCGAAGGACTTCCATGAAGCTCGGTGTTGGGGTTTAATGATTTGTGGCTTTGGATGATTTGTGGGTCGAGGAATGGCTCTAAAACACCTAATTGATGAGCTATGAATGTGGTAGGTGAAGTGGAGCAGCAAACCTCAAAATAGCCAGCCACTAGGTAGGTATTTATAGCCCCAAGAGCAAAACTAGCCGTTGCCCCCCGGAAGGAGATAAAAAGACTAGCCGTTAGCCTCTACCGGACGCCGTTCGACGGGCACCGGACGCCGTCCGACAGGGGCGACTGCTCACAAAAAGCGCTTTATCGGACGTCGTCCGGTCCCCACCGGACGCCGTCCGACAGCAAGGGAAACTCACGCGCCAAGCCACCGGACGCTCGCCACTTTTGCCCAGACGCCGTCCGACAATGAAAACTTCGATATTTTGACCTTGATCGGACGCCGTCCGATAACAATGGACGCCGTCCGACAAGTCTGGATCGCACATGTTTTCTTTGGTCGGACGTGTCATTTCCATTGCCAGACGTCGTCCGACAGAGAGTGATTTCGTGCTAGGATTTGTGGGAGAGGTTTAGGGTTTTTCTTCTCTCTAGATATCTCACAAAGGAATATTTGGGTATTTTTAGAAGTAGTGGACTACGGAAACCGAGTTTTCAAGAATTCGCAAAGATCCGGCAAGATCCGAGATATTCAAACCCCTTTTGAAATCCGACGAAAAATAGAAAATAAAACCTAACTATTCCTAATCTATACGTGACCTCTTCTCTCGTCCGGTCACGCACTAGAAACCTTGGAGTGGCTCGCAAATTTGTCGTCGCTTCAAATTAGGGTTTTTGTAAAGACGCCGAGTCTTCGCTAGGGTTCCGAGAAGTCCAAAAACCCCCTAGCATTTTATATTAATTAATTTTGACATCAATGCCACTAATAAAAATTAGGGCTCAACGATGCTCACACATGCACTGACTTTATTCCTTCCTATGATTTTATATCTGTTGGCTTTGTTTTTTGCCCTTTAATTTTGGTGATAATGTACCTGCAAATCTATATGCTTAGTCGTTTGCTCTCGGCGGGCCACGCTTCATAGTAAGTGAATATGTTGTTAGTCATTAGTTTTTTTATTATCTTTATTCATCCGTGTTCACGCTTCATAGTATATATTATGCAATCTGTGTTCAGCTTTATAGTAATATGCATCAAATAGTATTATGCATAATACTTTTTTATAGATGCAATGTTTTTCATTAATTGAAGAATGTTTTTTCGTTAAGAATAGAGATATAAGATCATGCTACACATGGTTACTTCTGCATAATTAATAGATGTGATATTGATGTTGCAGATAATAACAGTCTATGTTTTTGATTTGGGAGCTTCAAAAATTTATTATAGGAACTACTCATGGCTACTTCCATGTCCCGCCTGAAATGTGTTGGCTAGGCTCAAGAGAATTCGAGATGCTCTGTATTATCGAAACCGGCTTTCTTATTCTTTATAAGTTGATGCTCATCGCCTAGGATTTTTCTTCTGAATGCTATATCACAACACATGTAATAATCTTGGGCAGAGCTAAAATTCCCACCTGCTATTGTTGTGTGATTTTTGCTAGCTACGGTAGTTATTCCAATTTATGTGGTAAAACAAAATTTAGTCGATTCGTTCATTAACAGAAAATTTGAAAGCTCACTGAATCATTTTGCTTATGTCAAAAGGCTGATAAAAATTCTTGAAAATTCTTGAACATATATCATTTGAGGCCTTGATCTTTACTATCTTGCAACTAGCCTTTTTTTTGCGTAACTTAAGCCATGTTCTTTTCAAATGTTTAGATTAGTCATCCTTGCAGTTTGACAAAAAGTACCTCAGTCCAATGCAAACTCGGCGGGCCATAGGCCCGCCTACTCCACTAGTAAATATATATATATATATATATATACTAACTTTACATACCCCGTATCAGCCCTGATTTCGGGTAGAGCCACGTCACCCTTATAAGCTGTTCTCAGCTCTGGTAAGCCACGTCGCTCTGTTAAACCAGGACCGTTTGATGCTCATCGGGCGAACTCAGTTAGGCGGTGCCTTTGTTTGGGCCTGCGTTGGCCACGTTGCCCCCGGCATCATCTTCTCAGCCTCCACGGGGCAACGGCTCCAGCCCCCACCGCCCGCTTCCTCGGCCGCTCCGCCTCCATGCCCTCCTGCCTCGCTCCCTCGCCTCTCCTTCTCCAGCCCCGCCGCAGCCCCTGCCACTCTCCGCTTCCATGCGGCCCCTACCCGCTCCCTCCCGTCCCCTTCGCCAGCCCAGTCGCCGCCGCTGCCCCAGACGCCTCTACTCTTCCCCGCCGCACCCCGCCTCCATGCCACCCTGCGTCGCACCCCTCCCCTACCCTTCTCCGGCCTCGCCGCCGGCGCTACCCCGCCATAACTCGGATCCAGCGGTGGTATGTTCATGGAGAACGGATCCGGGTCGGCCGCCCCCCTCGAGGCTGCGGCAGGGCAACCGCCGTCGTCACCGGCCTCAGCCATCCGCCGTCGCTGCTCCTCCCGTCCTCCGCCTCTACTCCAGCCCTCCTCCGCTGTCTTCCAGGTAACCCGTCACTCTTTCCATGGCCATGTTGCTCCCGCCGCCTTACTACTGCTGCAGCCGGCGGGCAGGACGGATTCGACGATAGCGGGACCCTAGGCCTGGACAACCTCCGTACCCGTGCGATGTGCGCGACAGCGGTGGCCATGCACGCCGACGGTGAGTGCTCAATCAGTCCTATCCTCTGCCTAAGGTGCAAATCCTGCTCGATTTGGATCCATTTAGCAGTGTGGTTCAAAATTAGGGATATAGGGTTTGGGGAATTGAGGAAAAATTTAGCAGATTTGCTCATTTCGCTAATTTTAGCCTTTCCTTTGCATTATTCCTAAAATTATTACAGTGGATTTCGTGCAATTCGTAGGTTCTTGCTGATGCAGGTTGCACTTTGTTGCGGTTCTACCTCCACCTATCTGTTCCATCGCTCCTGATTCAACAAACCGGCCAACCTCCGCACACTTCCTTCCAGTGTCTTTATCCTCCCGCCTCTCTTCTCCATCTAAGTTCGTGCTTTGCTTCCTAGCACAACTTTCTTACTTCCCTTTTGTTGATTACTGTTAGTGGCCGAGGATACTCCAGATGAAAAATTGTTTTGTGTCAAATTCTTGCACTGTTGTTATGTTATTCGCATATATGCTAGCTGCATGATAGCGTTCCGGTCAATGAGCAGTGGTTAAATTTTTTTCTGAACTGAATTGCTTTTATGTACAGGCTAAGGCGAAGAGAAATTTGGCGTGCGCTCTTTATGATGGTCGTTTAAAACCTATGCTTATTGTTTATGTACTTTTCAGCTACGGGAGGATCTCATTTTTCTATTACCTGCATCACTTTCTCGGTTAGAGTGTGCAGGTTGTATGCTTGAAGAATTATATTTTTCAAACAAATGACATCTATTATACTCCTACAGGTCATTATATGAGCAGGTTGAAGAAGCATAGAAATTTCAGTATGTTGCATGATTTGGAGGGTATGGCACAGGCTCTCAGGTTAATTTGTTTTTCTTTACCATTTACTTGGACTTCTACATGGAATGTGCTCAATGCGCTTGACATTTTTTAGTATTTGGTTACCTGTATTCCATTTTTGCTGGCTGCTTTTGGTTAATACTTCGTGTGCTTTCAGGTAGAATGGCCCTCTTCTCGCATTGCTATCTAGAGATGCTTGCATTCGTGGAGTGCTTCGTGGATCTGTTGATTTTTTCTTGCTACCTCAATCAACTGATTGGTCATTCTGACATCAACAGGTTAAGCTCTTTCTTTTTTTAGTTTAGGGCGACAAGGTTCCTGCCTACATGTCGCCATCCATGAAGTCGCTCTTCTCCTGCTAATATGCCGCCACTGCCCCATACAAGCAGTTTATATTTCTACCCTCTTTCATAGTTTGCCCTCTTCAAGTTCATGCCATTTCATTGTTCTGAAACATGTGTAGTTTTAGGATTAATAACTACAAAACTGGTCCATGTTTTATCATCCCCAGGACCAAGTTATGAGGGTTGCTTCTTTCATGTGCATAAGAACTGATATCGATCACCAAATCTATTGATTTTTGAAGCCAAGATGTTGTTATTCTAAACTTCTTTGGCTGTTGCGTTATGTCATGTATCTATGTATGTATCTAAAAAATCTTAACTGTCAACTGAATAAACTGCATGAATTACTTTCTCAGTTTATAGTACTGTACTTAGAATAGTTAATTCTCTCAACAATCTATTAAAGTTTAAGACCCAGATTTCGCCACTTGACAGAGGTTTAGCTCAAAAAACATCGCAAAAGGTGTGCATAATTTATTGTTGCCTACAAAACTTGTGCAATGTTCATTTTTTTTGTATTGAAATAGGAACCGGTTATTGGGAGAAATTTGCTACTGCATGCTCAGAGCGTATTGGGCAATGGGAGTGGTAACCTTTGGCTATTCCCGACTGATTAATTTGCCTTTTTCTGCAGGACAATCCCATTTGCTTGGAGCCTCATACCTGTTGGTTATATTGAGCAAACATAATTGTTGGTTATATTGAGCAAACAATTCCAGGAATAGGTTCTTCTCCACTTGGTTATGATGGTGCATCTAAAATAGGCCAGTAAGGAAAAGGCAGGTTTCTTCTTTCTGTATTTGTAATTTCTCATATGAAAATACTGGTGAAGTTTGAGGAACCATGTTAGTTTTATTCATGTAGCCTAGATGCATCAATTGGTAGATACATGTTCTTGGATGCTTCACTTTACTGCTTGCCTCATACATAAAGACCTTAGACGTATTTTGAAGGAGAAGGATGAGATTTTGCTATACTATCTTGTGTATCCTTCATTTAGTTCTCTATTTTTTTAACATAGTACCCTCATCAGAGGAGCGAATTGTTTTCTTTGAAGGAAACCTTTTTGTCTGATATGAACGAATCTTATGACTTAAAGCTACTCTTTTATGTTGGGATATGACCCCTTGTGTATACTTGTGTATAAATATGTGTTCTTATACTTTTAATTTTAGAACATCAACACATTGGCAATCAGCATTAACCTCTGACCCAGCGCGCGAAGCGCGCTTTCACCTCTAGTAGTAGTACATAGCTGAGTAACTCGGCTATGCTTCGCTCTGGTGGACACGTGGCTCGCTTGGTTCGCGTCGCTGTGTTCCGCCTCGCGCCGTCGTGTTTTCTTCGCTCTGCGCCCGCGCCCTCTGCTCTTGCCTGCTGCGCGGTTGTTTCCGCCAACGCTGGGCCTTCTTTTCTGCTCTTCGTGGCCCGGCCGACCCATCTGGTTTAAATTACAGATCGATACAACTGTACAGGCACGACATGCATACCTGCTGCCATAGCGCGATCTCTCCTTGGTCAATGTATCAGCAGAAAGCTTCTCTCCGGCCAGTTTGTGATCACTGCTGTACGCTCGCTCTTAATCTCTTTGGCACAAGCATATATATGTTATTTCATTTCACGCGCGCGCGGGCATGTTGTGTGTGTGTGTGTATATATATATAGGAATATTACTTAAGGCTCCATGGAGCCTAGGCTTCTTGCTTATCAGCCATTTGATCACCAGCTATACAGGCACAGGTGATTAACGGGTATACCCGTTGCGCTGCTCGTTAATTCAAAGACAGCCAATAGCATTTAAGCAAACTTTTAATTACCAACATTAATGTGATGCCATGATTTTAGGGCTATTTAACCTTGTCTTCTCTCTCTCCAAATAGATTTTCCACAGATCCAAACCAAATGACACCTCGACGAGCTCCTCCCCAGCGATGGAGGCGAGCGCCGGTGGCACTGGATCCGGCCACCCCGACGCCGCCGGCTCCACCAATCCCGGCGCCGTCCGCCACCAACCCCGGCTCCGTGTCCGCCGCTTCCCCCAACCAGCTCCGCGATCGTCGCGCCGGAGCCACGGCTGCTGCGTCGTTCGCGCCGCCCAAGCTCTGGATCCGTGCCGCCCCATACGCCGCTGGCTCCACCTATGCCGGTGCCGTCCGCAGCCGACCCCGGCTCCGCATCATCCAGCCACCACCAGCTTCGTCCACCCCGCCACCGTCGCCATCGTCTCGATCCGTGCCGCCCGGCGCCGCCCGCTGCACCTATCCCGACGCCGCCGCCGATGCGGCTCCGCGATCGTCCGCGCCACCACCAGATTCGTCCGCCCCGGCGACCTCCCCCGGCGAGCTCGCGTCCTCCGCCCCTGCGACCTCGATTTCTTTTGGGGATTTGAGTGATTTTTGGTATGAATTTTCCGGGCATTGGTTTGGGTGCATGGATCTGAGATTCTGAGAGCTCGATTTCGTGCGGGGATTTGAGTGTTTTCGGGTATGCGATTTTTGGGTATTGATTGGGGAGCATTTAGATTTTCGGGTATTGATTGGGGAGCATTTTCGGGTATGAGATTTTCGGGTATTGATATGTATGCATTTGGTCAAGAACAAATATACGGATCTATGTACGCATTTGATCATGAAGATTTATGTACGTGCAATGGGAGGCATTCGATGTACATACGTGCAACCATGTATCAAATCTCTACATGTATACAAAACTCAATCTCACATGTATCAAATCTCAATGTACGTGTATATAAAAACCATTTAAATTAATAGTTAATCCGTGGCTACATGTATATGTGTGAATTTTAGTTTATATACTTCTATGTCAGTGTATATACACGTTTCAACACAATAGTGTATATTGAAACTGAAAATACGAAGGTTTTGTTACTGATTTCATTCCTTCGTTAAAAATAAACCAGAGACTTGTTTAAGGAGGTATTCGGTGGTGATTAACAAATAAATTAATTGCTATGTCCAAATTTAAAAAGTGCATGCGGGACTTTTTTTTAGCAGAGTATGCAAAATCAAACGGTTCTGCAATTACATATTAAATGCATGTATTACATCACCAATTTGAATTAGCATTAATTGTCTAACGGGTATTGTCATGCACACCCGATAATCACCAATGCAATTTGATGATCAAATAAATCAACGGTAGCTAGCAATGGAGCCTAGGCTCCGTGGAGCCTAGAACGGCTTCCTATATATATATATATATATATATATATATATATATATATATATATATCTGAGGCCTAATCTACCCCTCGAGTGTAGATTAAGCTAATCTACACCCGAGCCTTCCCAATGAACCCATGAGCCACCTAACCCGAAAGTAAGCGGTCGGATTTTGAAAGTAATCGGTAACAAAGTGAACATGTTTCAAAGACGTAAAGTAATTACGGGAGCTAGGATCCTATAATCGTGGGGGGCATTAACTGCCCTAAAATCGTGGGTTGCATGCCGGTTTATTTGAATTTTGAGCTACTTCATTTTCAAGCTGATTACTTTCTATTACTAGCATCGTTTTGAAAGTAAATAGGACCAAAACACAGATTATTACGAATTACTTTTTATTACTTTTGAATGAGCATACATACAAAATGTCAAAAACCAAATCACGACCGATTGCTTCGCATTACAGACTTAAATTCCCTAAGTAATTCATCTAAAGCCCTAGCAATTCATCGATTACTTTCAATTACTAGCATCGTTTTGAAAGTAATCCATGTAGAACCTAAGTAATTCCTAAGTAATCGGTGTGGAGCAGCGAAGGAGGCGGCGGTGCCCGGCGTGGCGTGGAGAGGCCGTCGAGGAGGCATCGAGCTGGCGGCGTCGGGAAGACGGCCGGCGGGCGACGACATCAGGCGACGGCGCGCGTCGAAGCGGCGGCGACGACGCAAGCGGCGGCCGCCTCGAGGCGGCAGGTGGCGGCGTCGGATCCGAACAACCTCGAGGTAGACGGTGGCGCCGGGCGTGGAGAGGCCGCCTCCTCGTCGAAGCGATCGAGGCATGGAGGAGGAGGAGGTGGGGGCGGGCCAGCGGCGAGGCGAGGCGGCGACGACCGATCTGGAGGTGTGGCCGCCATGAGTGGCGGAGGAGACGGGAGGCGGCGACGCAGCGAGGCGGAGGCGGCCGATCGGCGTCGTCTTGAGGCGGCCGGCGGCGCGCGGTGGATGGGGTCGGGAGCGGATCGAGAGAATGGGAGAGGAGAGAGAATGGGGAGAACGTGGGGATCTGGTGGTTATTAATAGGATCCCCTTTATGAATTTTTCAAAATGTCAACCGTGCATTTCTTTGGTGGATTTAGGTGGAACTCGGCTCACCGCACCGACCTAGTGTAGAATTAACCTAATCTACACCTAGGGGTAGATTAGGATCTCTCTCTCTCTCTCTCTCTATATATATATATATATATATATATATATATATATATATATATATATATATATATATATATATATAGAGGAAAGCTAGCGTGCACCTCAGAGCACGGATCTTTTCGTGCTCCCAACGCGTTTTCAAAATCCGAGATGCCTAACAACTGATCCGAACCGTTGATCTTGTTTGTCTCACTGAAATGTAGCCGGTGACCAAGTTTCGTATTTTTTTGAATTTATTTACTATTTGTTTCCTATTTTTAAAAATCAGCTTTTTTGGACGCACCATGACTAATTGGAAGGCTGATTTTTGAAAATAGGAAATTGTGAGAATTTACATACTCGTGTTAATAAGAATGTACATACTCTTTTATCTGGAATCATAAGAATGTATCGGTGTTATAAATCAAATTATTCGAGCATGTTCCAAGCGTATGAGTATGTTCCAACAGATCAAACGTATGTTCCAACAGATCAAACGGCGAGAGTCCCATTTCAATACATAAAAAAAACCCTGTTGGATCTATCAGCCATGTTCAGGTATGATCCATTGCCAATTCTCTCAGAGCCACCAGGTATGATCCGAAACTAATTTGCAGTAGTTCTGAGTGGAATCCTTTGATTGAGCAGAACCGCCTAATGAGATGTAGCTGCACACGATGGGAACCATCCGAATCTTTGAGCTCAGAGTTGAACAACTCAGCCGAAAATGAACTGCATTTCTGAAAACAAAACTAACAATTTGTTAAAACTAGAATATAAGAGCAATAGAGTAATAGCAACTTATCATCTTATAGAAAAGACCAGCACGCAAAGCTTTATACTATAGCAGGCGACCACGAAGCGCAGCAGCAGAGGAGGAAAGGGAGGAGCAGCTAGAGCAACGAGCAGCGTGGCTCAGGAGAAGGGTACGACGGCCGTAGCCACTTCGCCTCTGGCCCGGACCTCCCAGACGCACGCCTTTCGACGTGCTTCCTGTTGGATATGATCTCGGTGGCTAACCACCAAGACCGAGTCGTAAGGGGCTAACTGCCCACTAGCGCCCTGATCGGGGGCGCCCTAACCGACTATTGGTGCGGCCCCCTGCTGCACAGCGCTATATATAAGAAGGTTGTTAGTCACTAATTAACGCCTAATCGCGATTAGCTCACCCCTAACAACCCCTAATCCCTATCCGATCTGGGAGGCGCCAGAAGACTGGAAGGCCGTTATCGGCGAGGTTCTCCATCGCCTCCATCTCCTGCGTCCGCTCGGCTTACTACTTGGCTCTCGTCAAGCGAGCCACACCTACCTAAACTATATCCATCCCAATGGCGAACTCAAGCAACAAGAAGAGGAACCCTAACGGTTTTGCTTTTGGTGTTTAATCTTTGGGCTAAGATCTTGTTTAAGTCTTCCGCATTCGTTCTAAGATCTAACATTTGGTATCGAGCCGTATTTAGCCCTAATTGAACCCTAATTATGTATTAAGTGCTTGATTAGCCATCGACTTAAAGCTTTTACCTTCGGATGAATGTTTTAGTGCAAGTTCAGAGATTAGAAGGAGATGATTTCGGATTGGGTAAATCCTAATGCCAAAACCCTAAGAAATTCCCAACCCAAATCAAATTTCCCCATTTTCCTCCAACCAAAACCCTAAAACCTTAGTATCGGCTAAACCGAATGATTTTTTGCTAGTGTTTGGATGCAAAAGAATTAGAAGAGGCCCAATTTCACGGGAAAATATCAATTTGGAAAAACCCCAAATTTTGATGAACCCAATTTCGATTCGGCAAAATCCAAGCAAAAATCTCACGAATTATGGACGTCTTGGTATTAATTGTCGCCGCGTTCTCCTGGCGTCGCCGGCCGCCTCCGCCGCCGCCGTGTTCAGCTCCGCTTCGCCTTACCTCCGCTTGCGTCTCCTCCGCTGCTGGCTGCTTTCGCGTGCGGCGCCACTTGAGCGCTTTTCTAGAGAGAGACATCTGCGCCAGAGCACCAGCGCCGCCGCCGACGAGAGGCTCCGCCGCCAAGGCCACCGCCGTGCCTCTCAGCTCCCCGCGATTTTCGGATCGGCCGGTGGATTTTCTGGCTAGGGTTTTACCCGGGTCGGTTTTTTTTTAATCAGGGCGGCGCGATCTCAGCAGTCCAGATCTTTCAACGGTTCAGATTAGTCTCACTATAGAGCTGGTCCTTTAGCTGTGGGCTTGGGCCGGTATCTCACGCCCGCATGCGTTTTTGGTTGGGCTTTTGAGCCGTCGCGCGCGTTTTCAATCGGGCCGACGCAGCTTTTGGGTCAATTTAGTCCGATTCTAATGAACAGTGCCTCTGATTATTACTGTATGTTATACTTGATGATCATGATTAATTATGCACTGCTTAATTTATGCAATGGCACTTAGTCCAGTTAGCCTGATCTTGAACCCGATTAAATGCTAATGGCTTCTTTAATGCCATCGGTTAATTATGATATGAGTTAATCAAGATTATGTTAACTATGTTTAGATTAATGTCAGCGATTAACTGCTAATCCATGACTAATCCACTACAAATATGAGTGTCGCCGGCGTCCTCCTGGGCGTCGCCGGCCGCCTCCGTCCGCCGTCGAATGGACTTCCGCCGCGGCTCCTCCTCCGTGCGTCGCTGCGCCCCGCGCGTGGCGCCGAGGAGCGACTCGGCAGAGGCGTCCATGGCGTCGGAGCTCCACACGCGTCACCGCCAGTTCGGGTCGGCCCCGGCGCTGGAGACCGAGGCGGCCGCCGTTCTCTCAGCTCCCGTGAAAAACGGATCGCGGCGGTGGCATCTGAGCTAAGTTTTTTCTACCCGAACCGGCCTTGAGCTAGCGCGGCTAAATATCAACCGTCCATGGGATCAGACGGCTCAGAACTACGTTGCTTTGCCTGAGCTTTGCTCTTTTGGGCCGTGAGTCTTAGTTGGTCATTTAATCGCTAATTACCTTTTGGGCCGATGCAATGTACTGTGTGTAAGCCGTACATTCAATGGACCAAAGTTGGAGCGACCGTGTGTAATTTTTAAAGGCATCAGCTTATGTGCTCAAGTTGACATTTTGAATAACGTTAATCATGTGCATGCCTAATCATGTTTAGATATTGGTGCTAAGTTTGTTTAAGGGCTAACAGTGCTTAGATTATTTTCTTAATCTCACTGTTAGTAATAACTGTTTTAGATTAGCCCTTAATCAATCTTTATTATGCTGCATTACGTTAAGCCCCTTACGTTTCATGCCTTATGCATTTCGGCTCAAAATTGATGAATTAAGAATGGGGAGTAGAGTTTGGAACTCTAGTTTGACGAATTGGGCGAAAATTCCATTTTCCCAAATCTCTAATCCTAAGTGACGAAACTAAGCCAAGTCATCCGTCCTTTTAGGTTGGACTGGTTGGGTTTTATTGTTTTGTAGGATTGGGTAATTCTTTAAGTTTAGTTTTAGTGTTAATTCTAGTGCATACTCTATTGATCAATGTTTATGGATTTAATGAAAGTTTATTAACTAATGGTTTGCACTAGTTAAGTTATTGTTGATTACCCAATAATTATGCATTAGGTTTCCTAAATGCACTATAAGCATGGCACAATTTTATGGAATGCGATTTTTTATGCTATGTCTCTAATTAAAACTAGAGAATTTAGATTGACTCACAATTATAATTTCGATCAAGGTTGATTTATAGTTGTGTGTCATTTTCTATAATTATTGCTCCTTTTCGTTTTCTGCCCAACGGTGATACGAATTAGAGCAGTAATTTTTATGATACAATTTTATGTTATCCTTTAAATGTGCCATTTTTAGATGGGGCAATTCATTAAGATTAAGTTATGTAATTTTCAAGGGCATTAATAATGCTTCCCGTATTTTTAATGCACTGTTTTAATGATAATTGTTGCCCAAATAATGATGTGTTATTTTTGTTTTAGTGCACGAAATTTTATTAATTATGATTAAGGAATTTCTAAATTTATTTAGAAATATTAATATTTAGCGCTGTTTTATGATTTTGTGCACTAATTTAATGACATTGATTGTCCAAAATAATGTACATTAATGTCAAATGTGATGTTGTTTACTTAATCATGGTTATTTACGTTAATTCTTGACAACTACTTTTTATAAGTTGGTTAATTTGTTTATTTGTTGTCATGAATATTTTAGTATGACTATGATTAATTATTAATGATTTACTGAATTTATTAGTTATGGTCTACTTAAGTAAATTCAGTAGATCTATTCACTGCTATTTAAATAACGTTATTACTTCCGCTGCATTATGTTGTCTCTAATTAAAATGGAACCAACGAGAAATTTTAATTAGAGATTTAATTATGTTTTGGGATTTTGTACCGGCTCATGATTATATACTGACCAACGTTGTTTATATTCATTAGTCATCCCATGAGATTATTTAATAATGCTGCTTTGACTACTAAAGTTGATTATGTCCCAAATTGAATGGAATCAACGAGAAGTTTAGTTTGGGACTTACCTATTTAAGTCAGTGGATTTTGTTGATTTTGGCGGTTCATGGTTAGAATATAGCCAAGGCTATTTATGATTATGAGCTGTTAAAATTTAAACTTCTGCTATTATTAGAATTGTTTTTTTGATGTTTCTTGTTGTAATCTGGCCAACGCTGTTTACGACAATGGATCATTAAACTTAAGCTATATCACTTTTCGTTTCTGCCCAACGGTGATGCGAATTGGAATATGACACGAGCATGTTATTAGCCCGATCAATGGATTAATTTCATGCATGACACTTAGTCTCCTAATGTTCGAAGCAGTGTTTTCCTAATGTTATCTTCTATAAGTGAATGTGATGTTACTGATAAGCTGAAAAGTAGCAGTGATGAGACTTTCGTCGAAATTGTGGCACTCTTGTTTGGGCCACATTTCGAAGGGGAGAATGGAGCGTCTCATTTTAAGGAAGAGATCTCCACCCACTCATTATTTTCGACTCAGATTAATGGAGTTTTTGTTAAAGGTGATTAACATGTCAAAACAAGTTTATAAAGATGTCACACAAAAGATAAGGTTATTATGGTTAGTTTTCCGTGACATCATTCGATGGTAAGTTTTTTCCCTTTCTTCCTTTACGTCCACTAGTGTTCCCAAAGGAACAAAGTGGTATCGATTTCATTGTCCAGATCCGTATTGCATTTCAAAGAATATTGAAATCAGTGGGAGCTCTGTTTTTAGTAGGAGCTCAGAATCAGTGGGAGCTGAGAGACCAAGAAAGTAGATGTTAAGGAGATGTGGGATTATGTTTTCTTCCCTGACATCCCAAGAAACTACTCTTCTTGTGTCTCAGGTTGTTGCACCTACAGTCGATAACACTGTAGTGGCACTTCCGACTGTGGACTCGTTAATGTTGCTAATGATAATGTCCCTAATGTTGAGTCTCAGCAGCATCCTATAAAGACCAATGAATAAAGTTTTCTTTAAGAATTGTGCCATTTATGGCTCATAAATTTTTATGTTCTTTTGATGAAATGGACAATAGAATATGCCTTAATATTAAGGGGAGTCAATAAAGCATTTTAGTCTCGTTTTGACATAAAGAATCTTGGTGAAACTTCTTATGTGTTGCACATTAAAAATTCACCAAGTTAGGTCCAAGACATACAATGACAAGAGTACTGAAGATATAAAACATGCATGAGTACTCTAGTTCACCTGCTAATATTGTTTAGGGCAATAAGTTGGGATTTCCCATATTTAAGGAATCATATTGAAACTGATCAGATAAGTTGATTCCTTACACTTCTACTGTCGGAAGCATTATGTAAGATCAAGACTTTATGAGCCCTAATTTAATTTATGTCATCGGGATACTTGGCAGAAATAAATTCAATCCAGGGTTGGACCACTGGAAAATTATTAAGAGAGTCTTGTTATATGCAAGACGATAATGTTTACATGCTCAAATATATAAGTCTTACGGGGTGTGGTGATAAGAAATCCACGTCAGTTTGCACCTACACCCATACATTTTGGAGTCTAATCGTGGAAAGTCTCCAAATTGTTTTCAGTTGTATTTCTATTGATGAAATCTTGTTTTTGTGGCATGTAGTGAAATCAGCAGGCAGATTGTATGTCATAAGATTTTTATCCCGAAAATTAAAGTGGTTGACAGCTTTTCTAAACCACCCTTAGTCTTTTATGTTAACAACAACATGTCAAGTGTTTTCTACCAAACACGGTGACGTTAGAGCAATGTTGTGAAAGATAGAACCCAGAATCAATTAATTAGAGTTATGTTAAATATATAAATATATTAAGTTTCTTTGCGCGCTTATTAAAAGGCTTACCACCCATTTTTGTGGTTATGTTGCCGGCATGGGTTTATTGGAAAGCCTCATATTCTGGATATGAGGGCCATTATGCATCCAACTCCCGTAAAGAATAAGTTTATTAATCAATTGAGATAGAATGTTGCACTATAGGTATTGAGGTCTCATTGGCTGTATAAATAGTCTTTGCGACGCTTGCCTTGGTGTGTCATTTCTATTGAGAAAGAACTTATGTTGTTAGCCCTTTCGATCAAGTGGGAGAATGTTGGATATGATCTCGGTGGCTAACCACCAAGACCGAGTCGTAAAGGGCTAACTGCCCACTAGCGCCCTGATCGGGGGCGCCCTAACCGACTATTGGTGCGGCCCCCTGCTGCACAGCGCTATATATAAGAAGGTTGTTAGTCACTAATTAACGCGTAATCGCGATTAGCTCACCCCTAACAACCCCTTAATCCCTATCCAATCTGGGAGGCGCTGTAGCATTGGAAAGGCCATCACCGGCGAGGTTCTCCACTGCCTCCATCGCCCTGCATCCGCTACGGCTTACTACTTCGGCTCTACGTCAAGCAGGCCACACCGGCCTAAACTATATCCATCCCAATGGCGAACTCAAGCAACGGTAAGAGGAACCCTAACCGGTTTTGGTTTTGGTGTTTAATCTTTGGGCTAAGATCTTGTTTAAGTCTTCCGCATTACGTTCTAAGATCTAACACTTCCCGCACAGCACCGCAAGGAGCACGAAGTTCCCCCGCGAGAAGCTGTAGATTTGCGACATGGCCGGAGCAAGACAAACCTCCCCCAAATCTCCTTCACGCCTTCATGGAACAAGAATTCATCCATAAAAAAACAGATCAAACCCGGAACCACCCACTCCGCCCACAAGGAAATCAATCAAATCCGCAGGAAGAAAACTCAAATCGACGGAGCCAAACGTATCAAGACTCGATTTTGACACCGAATCTGGAGACGGCCCGGACAATACGGAGCCGGGGTCGGCGGCGGATGGCGCCGGGATAGGTGGAGCCGGCGGCGGACGGGGCGGCATGGATCCAGAGCCGATGACGTCGGTGGCGGGGCGGACGAAGCTCGTGGCGGCGCGGACGATGCGGAGCTGGGGTCGTCGGCGGACGGTGCCGGGATAGGTGGAGCCGGCGGCGGACGCCGCCGGGGGCGGCACGGATCCAGAGCCGATGGCGTCGGTGGCGGGGCGGACGAAGCTTGTGGCGACATGGACGAGGTGGAGCTGGTTGGGGAAAGCGGTGAGCTGGAATGGAAAAATGAATAGGACAGGTGGGGATTAGTATAGGGTATTAAGGAATTAATTCCATAATTAATGCGGTCAGTAAATGTAAATGGATCCTGTATCGAAATCGGGTTTGATGAAAAAAAATCCTATTTAGTAGCACGATCGGAGGAGCGAATCGGACGGTAATCAGGTACCGCTGGCCGGAGCTCGCCACCATGCCTCCCCGCTAGCCGGTGGACCGGTGATTCAGATCTGGCGTGCGTATACGCGGTGAGAAGGCCGGTTGGTGGAAATAGTGGGAGAAATGGGGAGCAGTTAATGACTGAAATTAAGGCAGAAGTAATCAAAGACATTAATGCTGTTTTTGATTTACAAATTCGTATGTTATCGGATATATTGTGTACGAGACCCGAAAGGAACAAATCTCATCTAGATAGATCAATGATGGATAAAGGTGGAGCCTAAGCTCTATGGATCCTTATGTAATTTTCCTATATATAGATAAAGACTACAGTACTCATAGGAGTACTATAGCTAAAGTACTCCCACCTTCCCTAAGCACCACGTGTCCTATCCACCCCCGCGCCCTCTCCCTCTCCCCCTCATTTCAATTTTTCCCGATACCTTCTCCCCTCCCTCTCCCACCAGATCCATCGCGCCCTAGCTGCCGCCGCCCCGCGCCGCCGCCCTCGGCTGCGTCGTCGCGCCCTAGCCGCCGCCGCCCCGCGCCGCCGAGGCCCGCCTCGCCGCCGTGCTGCTACCGCCACGCAGGCCGCCGTCGTCGCTCGGCACCACCACTGCCCGCCGCTGCCTGCACCATCCCCAGCCGCCTCTGCGGGGACCGAAGCGGAAAGCCATGGTCGCCGCCACGCTAGCCTCCGACAAGAGGTTTGCTGCTTCTCCTCGTCTCTGCTGCGATTTTCGCTGGTGATCCTTACCTGATCTCATGGATTTGGTAATCGTGTTTCTGCAGACGTGGGGTTTCTCCGGCGATGATCCCCGGCGCGGAGGTCCCTAAGCCCATCAACTTGCGGAGCCAGAGGTACTAGCAATTCTGATCCTTCTGCACTCGCTATCTGCACAAGAAGCGCTTGAATGTGGGATGGCTGCTTACCGTTTGAAAGGATCGTGAGCGGCGTTGTGTTGTGAACTGATGTGGTGGTACTTTGTTTGCGAAGGTCGGAGACCCATGGCCTCAGCCGCGATGTGAACTGATGTGGTGGTACTTTGTTTGTGAAGGTCGGAGACCCATGGCCTCAGCCGCGATGTGGAGATTGTTCCCAAGTAAGTTAGCACTGCAGCTCCCTGACCATTTTAATTAGGTGTTTCTAGAATGTTGGGATAGAAGAATCCGTAGATGTATTTTGAGCCATAGTGGCAATTTGAGCCAATGTAAAAGAAAACATGTTGTCTTCCATTGATCAGGAGTACTTGTTTTCACATAACATTACCAAGATCAGTCAATTTATCTGTTATTACGAGAATTGTTTACATTGAAACGCCATAAAATAATTAGTAAATAAAGATATAACAATGTAGATGTTTCTATTTACTTCCAGGACTTAACTGATCTTTTCACTTTTATTTATTACATCTTGTTAATGCCAGATGCCTATCCTCCAAGTGTTTCATTGTTTCCCTACACAGGGTGATTCCTCCATTCCACGTATAGTTTTAGAGTTTTACATATTTTATTTAGATACATCTTTCTTATGTTACAACACTTCCATTAGAGTGCTTGAGAAAGTGGCACCTGTTGGTTGGGGAATTTTTGGTGAATTGGGACTTTTGCAGGTTGATGTCAATGGATGTGAGCGACACCGAGTTAGTACAACACTGCTCTGCTCATGCATGATTCATCATTTTTAGCTTTTGTGGTTTAGATGCTATTTTTTGCTTTTCTAAAAAAATTTAATATGACCTAGGCAAATGCAAATTAGCTTTTCTAGTGATGAGAATTTTGTAGTAAACAACGTGTGTGACTACTGTAAATCTATTATTTTATTATAGTAAACAAGATTTACAATAGCTTACTAGTAGTTTTTACTAGAATCCGAGTCATAATAAAATAGCCACGTAGATTCCGTATCCTTCGGGCTGTGGCCCCTCATTTTTTATGTATTTGTCATTCATTTGTTCTTATCTAGTAAACAATGATGTGCTATTATTGTAAATGGCCTTTACCAATTGTAAACATTGTTTTTTTTTCTTTTTTTCATGTATTGTTCTTCCATGGTACTTATCTAATAAACAGTATTGTAAATGGTCTTACGTATTGTAGTAAACATTGTTATAAATACATATCTACTAGGCCTATCATTTACCAATTGTGAACATTGTTTTTTCTTTTTTTCATGCATTGTTATTCAATTGTCCTTACCTAGTAGACAACCACGTCTTATTATCGTAAATGGTCCTTTTTATTATAGTAAACATTGTTGTAGGTACTATGTACTAGCCCTAAATTTTTCATTTTGTTTCCTGCATCATTCTTGCGTCATTTACTATAATTGTGAAGCAATGTTTACAATAGTTCACTAGCAGTTTTTACTAGAATATGAGTCATAATAAAATAGTCACGTAGATTATAGTATACAAACTCTATGACTATTGTAAATCCATCTAAGCATTATAGTAAATAATGTTTTAATGTGCAATATCCGACATTTACTACAATTAGGTAGCACCATTTACTATAGCTTACTATGCATTTTTTTGTTTTTCCTCTTTACTATAATTATGTAGCACCATTTACTATAGTTTTTGTTTTTTATGTATATTTTTCTGTATTTTAGAATCCTAGGACGCCAACCACGGAGAGGATGCCGGTGTGCATATACCTGGTCGAGGAGCTTTGGGTCGACGTGAATGCCGCCGACGACTCAGGGTGTTTGTAACTATGCTCATAGGTTGTTCGGGCATGGACTAAGTTTTACTACCGAGTTGGTTCGGTTTTTCTTACTCGGATTACTGTAAATTGATTAGCACATTATTGTAAATTGATTATCACATTATTGTAAATGGGTCAAGCATGTTCGGTCATGGACTTAATTTTATTACTGAGTTGGCTTGTTTTCTCTTGGTCGGATTATTGTAAATTGATTAGCACATTATTGTAAATTGATCAGCTCGTTATTGTAAATGGGTCAAGCTTGTTTAGTCATGGACTCAGTTTTTACTACCGAGTTGGCTTCTTTTCTTTTACTCGGGTTATTGTAAATTGACTAGCACATTATTGTAAATGGGTCAAGCCTATTCGGACATGGGCTCGGTTTTACTACCGAGTTGGCACGATTCTGTTGCTCAGATTATTGTAAATTGTTTAGCACATTATTGTAAATGGGTCAACCTTCTTCGGTCATGGACTCAGTTTTACTACTGAGTTGGCTTCTTTTCTCTTGATTGGATTATTGTAAATTTATTAGAACATTATTGTAAATTGATTAGCATGTTATTGAAAATGGGTGAAGCTTGTTCGGTCATGGACTCAGTTTTACTATCGAGTTGCTTGTTTTCTCTTATTCAGATTATTGTAAATTGATTCGCACATTATTGTAAATGGGTCAAGCTTGTTTGGGCGTGGACTCTGATTTACTACCGAGCTGACTCGGTTTCTCTTCCTCAGATTATTGTAAATTGGTTAGCACATTATTGTAAATTGATAAGCACATTATGGTAAATGCCTTCTTCTGCTATCTCCTAGAGACAAGCGTGTTCATGTTTTTCTAAGGCATCTGGCACGTGATGATAATTTTATAGAAAACACTTGGTGGCTACTGTAAATCCATATGTGTATTATAGTAAATATATTAAACCTTTGTTGTAATAAAATCCATACAACGCTTTTGAGCAAAATAAAGCATGGGCGTAGTATTTGTTTTGGAATCACACACCGTCATTGTAAACAAAAACTATATGAATTCCTTTTTCAACCGCATTGCTCTTTTGTGATAGTGGCACTGGTGTAATTATTGTAAAGACAACAACCTATTATAGTAAACATTGGTACATAATGTTTTTTGGCAGTTGTGAATAATCTAGCACAAGCCGATGCCAGAAGCTCCATCTAGATAAGCAGACGATGCATTGTTTTACTATAATTTGATCAACCGACCTTCACAACAAGGTTGATTAACAAAACGAGAAGCTCGATTGCTGCAATTAGTCACCGAAAAGGGAATTTGAACCCAGTTTACCACGAATTCAGAGCCATTACAATCATACAACCAGAGTTCCATTACAATCCAGCCGATCATACAACCAGAGTTCCATTACAATCAATTTGAAAGTATTTTCATTTTAATACATCAAAAAATCACCGCAATAAGCAAATGGCACAATCGTACAAGGCTGTTGCATGCTGAGTATCTTACTTCTGACGAGATGGAACAACAGATGCAGTTCAAACAAAATGATCAAACTGAAAAATGTATTAGTGGCCAAAAGGCATCCACCAGACCACCACCCCTTCGCTCCGATCGAGCTGAGCAACTAGACCAAGCGCGGCTCCGTGACGAACGAACGAATCTGAGAAAAAAACCTCAAGGAGAAGACGGGAAAAAAACCAAGTCGGGATTACGCGGCCTCTCGCCACCAAGATTTGTGGATTAGGCAGCCTCATTAGCGATTAGCAGCCGCCCCCAAACCATTGAAACATCAACACAGAAACTCGCGGTGGAGAAGCAGAGGATCGGGGCGCGGAAGACGTCGAGGCAGCGCGGATTGGGATCCTTGGGCGGCGATGAATACGCGCAGATCCCCTCCATTGGCGGCGATGTGACGGACGACACCGGGGTAGGTGGAGCCGGCGGCGTCTGGGGCGGCGCGGATCCAGGGCCGATGGCGTCAGTGGCGGCTCGAGGAGAGGAAGATGGTCGTCACACTGTCGCGTTGAGAGCCGCTTCGGCGTCGTCATGTAGAAGCCGTCCAAGGATGGGGTGTGCGCCGTTGGGTTTGGGCCGACGCATAGAGGAAGCGGATTGTATTTGGGGACGAGGTGGCGGTGGCTTCGAGCTTGGCGGCGGTGGGGAAGGCGGCGTCGGGGCCGATGTCAAGCTCGAGGCCCAAGTCGTCGGAGGGCTCTAGGAGGATGCCGGGGTAGAAGACGAAGAGTTCGTGGAGCATGGCCTAGGCGGCGGGCGCCCCGACGCCGGCGGCCGGCGGCGGGAGGAGCTCGGCGGTCGCGCCTTGACAAAGCGACGGATGGGGTGCTCATGACGACGGGGAAGGGAGCGAAGCGGTAGGAAGAAAATTTGAGGAGAGCAGCGGGAAGAAATCGGACCGAGCCAGGGAGGTGGGAAACAGATCTAATGGTCGAAACGTGGGAGTAATTTAGTTAAAGTACTTTAGCTCCACTATATATATATATATATATATATATATATATATATATATATATATATATATATATATATATATATATATATATATATATATATATATATATACAGCTTTTATTTATATCCTAGAGATCACAATACCGTAACCATGGAGCATGTTTACCAATGGTCATCAATGGAAAAAAGTGTCAAAATTGCGGGACATATTGGTTTCGTTTCTTTCAAATTATAATCGATTATAAGTCGCAACTTAAATTTGTCATTTTGTAATGGTTATATTTTGAAATTTTTGATAGTTATTTTTGAAACTTTGCACAATTTGTCTCAAAGATCTCAAAAATATTTTTTTCATAATTTTTTTAGCCCTTTAAATCTTCTACAAAACACCACAACCTTTTCAGATTATAATCTTAACCGCCGAAAGAAACACAACCATTATCTGTCGACAAAGATTTAGATATTCAATGTTAAGAGATGATCAGGAACGAAAAAGGATTTAGTATCATCAATATCAATAATAATAGATACAAGCCCGAGCTTCCCCTGCTTCTCCCCCCGCCTCGCCACGTGGCTCTCTCTCATCCAACATGAGCCCAAGAGCTCGTCATTCACAGCATGCCTGGCCTCTCCGACCGGCGTCGCCACGTACCGTCTGATCACATGAAAGCCTGACGGATCTGGTCAGTCTGCTTTCGATTTTATATATAAAACAATTTCTTTGCCGCAAAACTCAGGCATGTGGGTCATTTGGCTGTCTCGGGTTCGATTCCCGCCTCCCCCATTTTTCCTCCTCTTTTTCCCTGGCTTCATACAGACGCAGCATGTCTGGGCTGGCCTCGCCCATGCTCTCTTCCGCCCTCGCATGGCGCCAGGTAGCGTGCTCATCTAGTTGTTTTCAAACAAAAATAACTACATGCTCCGAACAGCGTCCAGCGCGATGGGCCTTAGGGCATGTACAAAGGCATTTACTACTCCGTCTCTTAGCAGCACTATTTAATAGTTTTGCTGATGTGGCATGGGGTAAAATATAAAATTTATTAGAGTCAGACTCTTGGTGAAGAGATTGACTCTTCACAAGCTCCTAAGTAGATTTAGAGAGGAGCAACATTAAATAACATAGATGCTCTTGTGCATGTCCTTTGTATATGACTTATCTCTTTACTTGGATGAATGTGCTAAGAGACATCCTTAGGGCATCTCCAATAGTAGAGACAACTTGTTGTCTATAAGATCTAGGTGGCACATCCTAGTCAGCTTAAGAGACCATTTCTTCATCCAATAGCTTGGCTATAAGTTGGCTATAAGCACCCATTCCAAACCCCTGTGGGACCCACAAAGCCTTCTTCCTCCTAGTGTCCTCCCTCAAATCTCCCCTCTCACCCCCGAGCTCCCCTCCCCGCCGCCCCACGCCCCCACGCCAACAAGGCCCCCCCCCCACACCGCCCCTCTCCACTCACCTCGCCCACGCCGGCGTGCCCTCCCTCACTGTCTCAAGCCGCCATGCTCCCCAGCGCCTCCTCCGCTTCCTCGCCGGCGACGGAACGACGCCGCTTCCCTGCGCCCCTCCGCTTCCTCGCGGCGACGGAACGGTTGCCATGCTCCCCAGCGCCTCCCTCCGCTTCCTCGCCGACGATGGGATCCGACAGGCTGCGGCGGCGTCTCCGGCGAGGCGCAGCATCGGCATCGACGCAGCTGCACGGACGCCGCTCCGGCGGCGACGGCCCCGACGCGACCTCCTGCGAGCGGTGAGAGAGAGCGTCTTTCGCTTTGCATCGGAAACATTGCTAGCGTCGGGCGCTTAGTTAAGCGCCGGCGCTAGCCTCCGATGCGTCCTCTCTCCTCCACCTCATCTCAAAATCCTATGTGGAGCTCTTATACCCTGCTGAGGTGTCCCCATTGGAGATGCTCTTATACTCTCTATTGTACATGCCCTTACGTTGGGCCCGCTGATTGGTTCGATCTTCGAAAGCGTCTCTCAGATACGATTGCACGAATCGCGAGAGAGGGGGAGAGAGAGAGTTGGAAACTTGGAATGGGTTATGGGTTCACGTGATGGTTCGGAGATAGATCGATGCATTGGCAGGATCTTTCAGGAATTGGGCACAGGATCGGAGGGTGACGAGTGATGATCTCAGGAAGGGAATGCGAACGTGTCCACCGCGATCTTTCTTGGAGCAGATGAACAGGCCCTTTTGCATGGCTCAGAAAAGGTACAGCACGGGGCGCGGCTCACACTCACCTAATCACAGCTAGCTTACGGCTGACGCCCTCAGTTCCGGCTCAGCCCTGCTTCGTGTCGTCTATATCCATATACATCGTATACTACTTCTACATGCTTGAGAGAGACGGTGCAGCACCTCAGGTACGTACAGGTTCTGGCACCCATTGAGGCCGCTGCGTCGGCCCCTGCTTTGCCCCAGCAGCTGCATGCACAGCCTGGTAGAAACCCGATAAATCCATCAATCTTGTATGTGTGTGTGGCGCCTGGCCCGATACAATTCGATCGATACTGCATGCAGCTGATCGGTGACAGGCCACTCGCATGCATGCCGCCAAATTTGGCTGAGAGATGCATAGCTATATATATCCAAGCTGTCAACCCGATCCATTCTATCTGTATATAGGAGCAGAGCACGCGCTTGGGGGGTGGGGGGGTGATTTTGCAAAAAGGAAAAGCATAGAATACCCCATTAAACTCTTGGAAATGTATGGCTCATCCCTAAACACTAAAACCAGAAATGTTTAGAAAAATACTATGTGACCATATACCGTCCCTACATAAACCAATGATATAGGGTCCCAACCATTGGATTAACACCGATACACAGTTCCCTCAAGCACTCAGACCACTCCCCTTTCCTCCGCTTTGCCATCCTCATTAATTTTTTCGTTCTGCCACACAGTAAGCTCCGCTCCCTCGCCGGTGCAACCATGTTCTTTTTTTTTTTTGAGAGAAAACTAGACATTCATTCCATCCAATTGCAGGGTTACAACTTACAAGACTCTAGTACAACCAACCCTGCTGCTGCACACACTCATAACAAAGCATGCGACTAACTTCTGACACCGCCAAACCTAAAACCACAAACACAACCCGGAGCGAGCGAAACGCTCCCCCAACCAAATCGACCCGCAGCCCCAACACCGCATGCGGTCGCACCATCCACCATCCATCTGCAGACCACCATGCAAAAGACAATCCGGCGAACCAAGGCCCCGACGCAAGCACGTCGGCCCCCATGTCGTGGCCCCGGCGAAAGCTCGGCAACCACCTACAACCACCAACCAGACGGGACCCAAAGAAAGGCCGCCGGCGAAGACGCAAGGGGGGCAAGACAGCAACTAGCCTCTCCAAGGGGCCTGCGCCACCCCAAGGCGCCATAGTTGGATTACCCGCAAGCGTCCTTAACCCGCACGGCCACCGAACAGGGGCCATCCACGAGCTGGAGCAGGGAGGGAAGGGCAGACCTCCACCAAGACCGACCGGAGGGCAGCAGACCACTGTAAGCGAAGGGGAGAGCGGACGCCACAACCCCATGCCCGAGGCCAGCACCCAAAGACTGCCAAGCCGAAGAGCTCTACCTGACCAGTGAGCTGGGACGGACTGCACGACAAAGAGGAAGAAAGAAAAAGAACACAGGGAACACCTACTAACGACCTCCCCCACCACAACCACCATCTTTGAACGCCACGAGTCGCTGGCCTGTGAGAAGAACGTCGACCGGCCAGCCACCACGCTGAGAGGGACGCTGCCCACCCCGTTGCTAGCCCTCGCCGTCCCCACGGCCACCCCTGGCAGGAGCCCGCCATGCCGTCGGCGACAACGCCGGCGTGCCCCCCGAAACCTGGAGGAGGGGAGGACAAGGAGGGGGACAACGCCCCAAGCCATCCCATCCTCCCCTCTCCGCCACCGGCGCGCCGCCTCAAAGCCTTCGCCGGAGACCACCAAGATCCAGATCTGGAGCAATAGAGGAAGAGAGATGAAGAAGGAGGTGAACCCTTCGCCTAGCAGATCCACCAACGTGAAGGGACACCGACGAGGAACACCCGGAGAAGCCCGCCGGCGGCGGGGCAGGCCGGCGGCAGGGGTGGGAACCCTAGTTTTTCGCTCGCCTGGGAGAGCACGCGCGAGAGAGAGAGGCGTCACGGAGCGGTTTTGACACGATATTTTTTTTTTAAACTAAGCGAGTACGTCACGTCCATGCCCAACCATGCTCTTCCCATTACAACTTGTGGGTTGCCCATGCCCTTCTCATCCGTCGCATTGCGCCCAACCATCCTGGACGCACTCGTCCTTCCCTCCCCCATATCCACTTTCTCGCCATAGACCTCATCGCCAACAGTGCAACCATGCTTGCCCCATTGACTCCATCCCAGTCGTGCACGTCATCCCCGCCCCTAAATCTAGTGCTGGGAAAATGGGTCGGCGCGCATGGGTAAAACGAGCACTACCAAAAAGAGGGCACGGCACGGCTCAAGACGAAATGAACGGGCCGTGCCGGCTCGGCACGAAGGGCCGGGCCGGGCCGGGCCTAAAAACCAGGCACGGCGTGCCGCCCGGCCCGGCCCGACTGTACGGGCCGTGCTTGGGCCGGCCCGGCCCGAATAGAGGCACGAGTCAGTTTTTTGTATTTTTTGTGGTCTTCCATTGCTCAGATCAATTTCTGTTCAATACGAAAGTTGTAGATAATGTCGAGACGCATATTTTCATGGAGACAAGTTTTCATTTGAGCAATGTATGAATTTATAAAAATATTTTTGTCGCTGCTCGCTTTCGGGCCGACGGCACCGTCCTCGGTAATTCACAATTTTCGAGGTCTTACGCTGCTCGGATTAATTTGGGTTGAACACGAAAGTTGTAGATAATTTGAAGACGCATCTTTTTTGTATAAACAACTTTTTCATTTGAGCAACGTATGAATTTATAAAAAATTATTTTGCCTGCTGTTTTTCTACCCGTGCCGTGCTCGGGCCAGCCCGGCCCGAAGCCGGCCCGCCGTGCTTTTGGGCCGTGCCGGGCCTAGATTTTGCCGCTCGGGCCAGCCCGGCCCGGCACGGTTGGAGTGGCCGTGCCGTGCCGGCCCGTGCCACGCCGGCCCGAGGCACGACGGGCCCGTGCCGTGCCGGCCCGGCATGGCCCAACTCCTAGCACTACCTAAATCTACTTTCTTGCATAGATCTTTTTCTGACACCACAACCATGCATATGCTCCTTGACTCGTCATTGGATGGTCATGTCCTTACCAGCACCAACTTCCCTCTTCTCCAAACTTACCCATTGCCACCATGTTATAGCGTCGAGCCATCAGTGTCACTTCTGTGGGGAAAATGGCCAAGCTGTTGGTTAGAATACTCTTTGACAGCCTCCTCCCTGACCTGCTATCTCACAACAGTCCCCCATCGACAGCAGCTCACCAACAGTTTTCGGGTGTCTGGCCATGCACCACGAGTAGGGCAGGTGGGCGCCAGCGTGGTTGCGAGCGCATGGAGGCAGCGAAGAGGGATAAACAACTGCGGACCAAGTAAGTTCGATACCTTGTGATGGGATGTTTCATGTGTTTTTGATGGGATTTTTTGATGTGTTTCAGGTAGTACTTTCATCCATTTGAGATGAATAGAGAAGCAACATGAAACACATGAAACTCATGCTAGCTAACAATTTTTGCAATGGAACTTGTGATGAAAAACATGAAACTCACAAATTCACGGGCAAGGGGAGGGGTTAGATGATGTCAACCATGGAGAAGAGGGGAGGGGAGCTGCACTTCCTGCGCCTCACGCAAAGAGGAAGCACATGCCGCCTCTGAACGCCACCACACAATAGGGGTGTAGGACGGAGGATGGGAAAGGACAAAGGGTTGTGGTGGTGGGAGAGGGAGGGTGGTCAATTGGAAGGTCAGGTGCCTCCGCGTTGTGCAACGTAGGGGGGATTGAAGGGGTGATGGGGCATGTATTTGATTATTCCTTAGAAAGATGTTTTGGGGCAATAGAAAGTAGTTTAGGGAGGGTTGGGGGTGGGAACAACTACAACCGATTGGCTGCCATTTAGCCCTTAGGACTTAACTTTTTATCATACTTTTATCAAACTTAGTATGTTTTTCTTACCTTTGAAATATTACTATATATGTAGCATAATTTGTAATTCAATGGCTAATTTAGCATATGTACGCACTATATTTGGGGATGAAAACGGCACGTCACCAATCACATGGGTGAAAAAATACCGCAAACCCACTTTCTAATAGGCCAAGGGGGGTTTCAGTCTAGTTTTAATGCTTGAAGGGTGTAAAAAAAAATTTAAAAACTACAAAACACATGTGGGACGCATTACAGGAAACTACTTAAATTTCAACAGCGCAAACCATCCAAAAAGGCCTCAAAACTATCAAGGTTGGTCTTTCTCGATGGCCCTCCATTGGGAAATTGCCGCTAGATCAATTCCATTAAGGGAAGCACATACTTTGATTACTTGACACATATGGTAGTCAAGAGTTTGATCAGCGGATCTGCCATAACATGTATGGCTAGCTCCGTTTCTATCTGCCTTAATGACCATCATGCTACCATTGATCGATGGAATGCACTTGACAGAGCCACACCAGCACCCACCTCTATCGACCGCTAAGGTATTTGAGGCTATGTTGGGGCTTTCAGGAGAAGTGGGATGTTGATCATGGATTGTGCACTTCACTACGGGGCTGTTTGGTTGCCCGGTTTTAGTTTGGCTAGGCCCGGTTGATGTAGGAATCCAGTGTTTGGTTGACTAAACCAACTATTGCAGCCTGGCTCACCTGGTGCAAATTCCCTGTTCCAACCAGGCTCGGTAGGAATGGCCGATTCTGCCGTATCAGCCCATGCAGGCTGGAGCCAAGGCACATGCATGCAGGTTGAAGCCAAGGCACGTATTTCAATACCTTTTTTAACTCATTTTTTTGCTATATCTTTTGATTAGTTTTTTCTATTACTGAACCAATTTTAAAAATGGGTTCCTGATATTTTTTCGAACAAAACTAGACCACACTTAACCATATAAATTTTAAAAATTTTAAATTTTTATTTTTGAATTTTCTATTATCTATTGTTTGTTTTAAGTTTTTTTATTTTCATTTTAAATTCATAGATTTTCTAAACTTATTTTAAAAAATTTATTTGCCCTACTCTTAAATTTGTGTATCACACTCTAATTTGTACGGTAAACCAAACAATATCTCTGCGCAGCCTGGCTTATCAGATGCAGGGTAACCAAAACACATCACTTGCATCTTCTCAGCCTGGCTCATCTCAGCCTGACTGACTCATACGAGCCAGGCTGAGATGGTTCATGCAACCAAACAGCCCCTACATCTCTCTCTCTCAAATTTTAAACATATATCCATGTTTGTAAATGTATATGCTTGTTGGTTGATGGAGTACGTATGTGCATGGTGAAATTCACTACTACAGAATACCCCTTTAGTGCCGGCTCATAAATGTCGGTTTGCTCCAAACAAGTAGTGATAAATTATCATTGCCGGTAGGGGTGGAAACAAGCCGTGCCGAGCCTGGCTCGGCTGAGCTCGGTCAGAAACGAGCCGAGCCAGGTTTGGCTCGCCCCGAAAGTGGTCTCGGCTCAAGCCCGGTAACACCTCCGAGCCGAGCCGAGCCACGAGCCAAAGGAGTTTCACGTTTAAAATATAACAACGAGCCGAGCCGAGCCAGACCGAGCTCGGTCAGAAACGAGCCGAGCCTGGCTCGGCTCGCTATTTTTCCGAGCCCCAAAAGTTGGCCACGAGCCGCAAGCTATTTTTCGAGCCCTAATTGCCGGTTTTTGAACCACGTGGCCCAAAAATGGTGGAGCGCTTAAGAATTGGTAGTGATAATAATTATCACTACTAGTTCGTACACCCCACATAGTAAAATCGATTAAGTATTTAAGGATCGGTAATGATGTGTTAACACTATAAAATTTTTTCCTCATCTTCTTTTTAGGTCTCACTAGGGTGGAAACGAGCCGAGTTCGAGCGAGCCAGCCTCCGGCTCAGCTCAGCTCGCTTCGTTACCAAGCCGAGCCGAGCTCGGCAAGGTGTCCGAGCTGAAAACTGGGCTCGGCTCGGCTCGTTCGAAGCTCGCGAGCTAGGGAAAATATTAGTCTCCCAACCTTTTAAGACATTAACCATTGCAAAATATAAGTTAGCATTATACACATGAGTATCAAAATAACTTGTGCATGCATATGTGAGTTTTGGGCTATTTTATGTGCCTTTTGGCAATAGGATATGTCATTTTCTAATGATCAAGAGATGGAATAAATAGCAGTCGAATGTAAACGAGCCAAAACGAGCTGAGCCAGGCTCGCTAATAGCCACGAGCTGGAAATGGGGCTCGGCTCGTGCTCATTTACAAATGAGCCGAGTTTTTACCGAGCCAGCCCGAGCTGCTCGCGAGCTTCGAGCTAAAGTTCCAACCCTAGGTCTCACTACATGTTCATTCCCTAAATATGGAACACTTCACCTTCCCCTTCACTTTCCTTGACGCATTGAACATCCAATATGGTGGTGATGCGCCGAGCGTCCCCGACTTTGCTCCTTTGTCTATATGTGCGGCCGACGACTCTAACCCTAACACCTCCACTGCGCTACTATATATCTATGTTAAGTGATACATATGGTTTCCATCTATGCATATGAAATGCTATAGTTGCTATCTAGATGTTATGGTTTCTACATGAAATGCTCTGTCAGTTTGTAGTGTGATAGTTTTAGTGCCATATTAGTTGTAATGTGATACTCTCTCTAGTCCATAGTCTTGCATTTTGGACAGTGACACAATCTTCAAAAAGCAACTTTAGATCATTATTTTCTATTAGAATGTACATAACAAAATCAACTAATATACAATTTTATTAAAGTATTTTTTTAAGATTAATCTATATATTTGATATCCATAGTTTCAAACTAAATATTTTACAAGTTATTGAAAGTCAAAGTTCTGAAAGTTTGACCTTAAGCTTGTCCAAAACAACAGAAATTATGAAACTGGAGGGAGGAGTTTTTAGTGTCAACTTGTTCATTCACTTAGTACTTGGTAGTACATTGGTTATATGTGACCTTATTTATGTCATTACCCCTTGTGCAAAGTGCTAAGCACATTGGTTCGAAATAAGATGGTCTATATACTTGTTTGTGGTATCAATAATGATCAATGTTGGTTTGTGAGATGAATCGGTACGTAGTGATATGGGGACTATTATTGTCGGTTCATGTCATAAACTAGCAGTAATATGTGGGCTCTCACTATCGCTTCATGTCATAGAACGATACTGAAAGTGATTACAATTATTGATTTTGCAACAAACAGAATAACCCTAAGCTATTACTTCCGTTTATTCACTGCCCGTTTAGAAATTGACATTAAAACCAACTGATAGTGATCGGGTCTTCCGTAGCAGCGATAGATCCTGATTCCCGAGCACAGGGGCACGAGCTTACGATATCGATCAGGAGGGCCATGGCCCATGCCAATGCATTGCCGCCCTGCCGGGCGATGCGCATGTGCGTGCATGTATGGTGCGTATGTACGACTGGCAAGACCACATGCAGGCATGCAGCTCACAGGCCACAGCCCACGAGGCAAGCCAAACCCTCGTTCACCTGTACATCGTCAGCTGAACCCCCAGCGCGGTGCCAGTGTCGTGCCGCCGTGCGCGCTGCTTGCATCCTGCATGCATGGCGTTGCGTGCGCACGTACGTGCAGAGTGCATGACACGGCTTCCAATGCATATATCATGGCTTCATCATGCATATATAGTTGCACCGACGACGTACGTGCTGTACATTTGTGCAAGTGTGCACCGATCAGTTAGTACGTGATTTGTTTGATTTTGCTCCAATGTCTCCAATAAGAGACACATCCACACGCTAGAGGACCAACGAGAGTGTACACATATATAAATAGGGGGCGACTAGGGGACGGGACCCCGTCCCGCCCCGCCCTGGACGGGATAGCCTCCCCCGCCGCCACGTGTCCCCGCGCCTCCGGCCTCCCCCTCATCCACTCGGCCACTCCGCATCGGCCTCCCCTTACGCACTCGCTCGCTGCCTCGCTCCCCTCACTCGCTCCCCGCCCCCGCCGCCTCCTTCCTCCGCGCCCTCCCTCTCCCGCCGCCTCCTTCCTCCTTGCCGGCGCGGCGCCGCCGCGCCGTCCCTCGCTGCCCCTTCCTCCTCCCGGGGCCGCCTCTTGTTCAAGACACCCCACCGCCCTGCCCTCCTCCCTCCGCCCGGCCGACGGCGCCCCGCCCGCCGCTCCTCCCCTCCCTCCCGCCGAGCCGTCGCCGCCACCCTAACCCGAGGGGTGAGGGCGGTCCCTCCACCGCCGCCCACCCGCCGCCTCCCCAGCTCGTGGCGCCACCGCCGCCGTCCCCGACGAGCCCCACCCACCGCCGGTCGTCCGCCTCCCCCGACCTCCCTCTACACCCGGGGAACCTCAATATTCCCTAACCCAAAACCCTAATATTTCCTAACCCGAAGCAGCGGCGGCGAGGTCGACGGCGGCGACGGCGAGGTCGACGGCGTCGAGGTAGGCTCTCCTTCCTCCCTCCTCCCTCCTCCTCCTCTGCACAGCGCGCGCGCGGGCGCGGGGTGAGCTGGGCGCGTGCACGAGGAAGGAGGCGCTGGGACACGTGTCGCATGGGGAGGTATCCTGTCAGCGACGGGATACCGTTCCTAGGAATTCCTGATATAAATATTAGTGTGTTATGTTACAAATCAATCGAATCGACGATGAGAGGACGGCCCCCATGCAGATCGATGCATGCACGCACGCACGCGACGGCCTGCGATACCCTCCGCGATCCTGCCTCACTGTGTTAGTGCGTCGGTAGCATCCAAGCAGCTCCCCTGCTCCCTTCCATTGTAAGTTTGTAACATTGTTCATGGAATCCTCGAATTAAAGATTCCTTCTCCATTCTCCAAAATTTCTTTTTGCACTTACATTGCGTCTCAAAACATCAATTACTCTAGCAACTTCTCTGTATCTCAAATGTTACAACAAACAATATTTTACAGAACCTCTTGGGAAATCCTCTCGAACAATTATCCGCATAATGAATTTACACATGTACTACAATTTTTTGAGAAATTACATGGTTATTTCTAAACTGGTTCAACCAGTGCTAAATCGTCTGCGTGTATTTTATGTCATCATTAAGTGCTAATTAGAATATTCATATTTGTGCCTCTCGTCGTGAATGATGATGAATGATGGATTCACCTTTCCTTAGTTTTTTATCATTAAGTTCCTCATCTTCTTGCACATGTCCCCATTTTTTCGGTTTTACCCCCCTCCGTGTTTCCCGTTTGGATTTTTTCTAAGCAAAGTTCAAAAACCTAACCAGTGATAAATGATATTTTTGAAACAAATATATAAAACCCCTAAAAATTAAGGGGGTGACCATATAGGCGACGGATCCTATTGCAGGAATCCCTAAACTGCTTATATTTGATGCCGTCGGAATTAAACGAAAAATTGGTGGCTATTTTGCCAGCCAGTTGCTCCAGTATTTTCATCGGCCAGGCTGACGTAAATACTGGAATCACACGTCCACAACTGCCCAATATTTATGTTGGCCTAGTCGACGTAAATATTGGAATCCTTATTTACGTCAGCCAAGCCGACGTAAATAATCCTAGCACCAGCTGGCACATACCTGCTGATGGCTGTGTATTTACATTGGCCCAGTCGATGTAAATAGGGCTTAGCCCATGGCAACGTCCCTGTTTGATGGTCATTATTTACGTCAGCCACGAGGCCGACGTGAATAAGGACTATTTACGTCTGACGCTGACGTAAATAACACAATTTACGTCGCTTTTTATACGTCGGCTTTTGATTGACGTAAATACCTTGGATTTCTGTAGTGCCAGCGCAACCGAGCTCTCTTGTGCAACCGTGCAATATGCGATTGAGAGCCCTACAATCTACATTAAGGGGGTAGCGTCCGGTTTAGGTAATTTTTGCAAATAAGCACCCGCTCCACTCCCATGTCCCATATCGTGTAGGACTTTTGTAAAAACCAATCGTCTCCTCCTCAGTTCCTCGTCCATGGCACAGACCACCCACGTAAGATTTCAACCCGTTCATCTCGACTGCTGGCTGCCACTGTTGCTGCACTTGGCGTCGACTCTAGCATCTTTAGTCGCACGCTCCGCGTCATCGCCACCATCCTTTGCAATGTTGTGCCTTCCCCTCCAATTTCCATATCTGCAACCCAGTCTTCGCCTCCGTGGTCTCCCCCGCCAGGGGCGGACTCTCTATGAGGGCTAGTGGGGTCTCGGCCCCACCTAAAATTTCAGAGGTCATCTATACCTAGTTAAAATATAGAACAATTTTTTTATATTTTGGTTTGTAAGTGGGGCTGATGGGTGACCCACTGTTGGTAATTTGAATATCCATGAATGTGGTCATGAATCAATGCGTTTATTATTGTTGGGTTCCTATAGTTTAACCAGTTTACAGTGTATTTGACCAATGGTAGATAAAGGAGATTTTAGACTTGCGCCACCTACATTTTCTTCCTGCGTCCACCACAGCCTCCCAAAAACTTGAATTGCCGCTTTTCCCGTAAACAATATTTTTGCACTTGTTATTCCACATAAAAGCCATGTGTGGAACATAAATGTCTTACGGAGTTTGTTCAGAGAAGTATCAAGAGGCCAGCTGCACGGGAAAGAAGGGCAAGGGCAAAGAGCGTCAGCACTCGAGTGACTTAAGAGAAAAAAACTGGTAATTAGTTTTGTTCCAGCAAATGTATTGATCTTTTCCAATTTTTAGCCTCCTGTTATTGGAATACTGCACAATTTTTGTTAATAGTAGAGATGAATGTGTGTATGAGGCACAGCTGACTTTAATATTGGAATCCTAATTGTAGATTCAGAATTTATGATGAATGAGAACACAAAAGAGTGCCTAGAGATAGACATCTCTGTCTTCAATTCTTTGCCATTCTGCTAGGAGGCCAGCTTGTTCTTCGATCTTCCTAGGGTTCGATCAGATCGAGTACGTGTCGATTGGACGTTGCAGCTTGCATGAAGTAGTGTACTGTACGCGCGAGGCGTGAGCCGCGAGGGGCATGGCCGCATGGCTTGGCAGCTGCGGCCGATCGAACTTATGATGATGCCGCGGCCATACCGCTGCATGCCCAGCATATCACTATATGTGCGCCTCGAGTTGTCCATCGTACGGTGGCCATCTGCCGGAGATTGATGGATCGATCCGATCGAGTTGACGTGGGCTCTGATTGGCATCGTTATGCATGCCTAGGACTACTAGCGGTGCAGCGTCGTACGTACGTGCAGTGACTAGTGTGTGTGGAGGAGTATTTTATATGTAGTTGTGGTCAATGACCTCACGTACGCAGGTACGTCTGTAGTACTGTTGCCGATGACCTCATGTGTGTCCATGCATGACGATGCTACACAGTAGCAGTTCTATTCAATGCATGCGTGCTTGCGCGGGAAGCAGTGAGCACTGTAGAAAAACGACGTATTAACGTCGGCCAATTTTATTTACGTCGGTCCGGACGAAGCCGACGTAAATAATGAGGTTATTTACGTCGGCCTGACCATACCGACGTAAATAATGGTATTTACGTCGGCCTGGCCGATGTAAACACAGCAGCTCAGGCAACCGCGTAATCAGGTGACGTGGCAGGCTTATTTACGTCGGCAATAAATGTATTTACGTCGGCCCGGCTCGGCCGACGTAAATAATGTCTTTATTTACGTCGGCTTTACCCGGCCGACGTAAACACGCCCTTTAACTTTAACCTAACCCGTCCGGTGCTGTGTCTCATTTCCCATACGCTGCCACCCATCCCGCATCCACCGCCGCCGCCACCGACGCCGCGCCCGCCCCGCCCGACGCCGCCGCCACGCCGCCCGCCCTGCCGCCGCCGCGCGTCCCAGGGATCCCCTCCGGCCCCGGCCCCGGATCCACCGACCCGCCCCGCCTCCCCAGCCTCCTGCCCCTCCATTGCGCGATGGCTCTGCAGCAGCAGCACGCGGGGTCGGCGTCCGGGTCGGCGTCGGCGTCGAGCTCCAGCTCCAGCTCGGGGCTGCACCTGCTCGCCTCGCCCTTCGGGGACACCACCTAGACCAAGGTCATGCTGATGCTGCAGTGTAAAACCAGCAGTTTTTGCCCCCTTTCTATTACATCCGCGTTCTTAACCATACTGCCCTTCAAATGTAGTGTTTTCCTGTCAAACAAGCTTGACTTCTGGTATTCAGAAAGAATTAATCTAAGCAGAGGCAGTGCTGCATGTCAGGTCGAAATGGACAATCTGCCTATCAAACAAGAAAAATAAAACTACGGACAGTCTGGCCACTAGAATGCTCGGTGCTGATCACCGTGACCCCGACCTGAGGCATTTTGTTGAACAGGTCTACCAAGCAACTGGATATGTATGCTTTTCACAACCAACTGAACTTGCAAGAGGAAGGTGCTTTTGTGTGAAGCCCAAGCCCACCTCTCGGGCTTATAGCTTTGTGACAAATTGTTGGATTCAGACAATACTCCTAAAGAGACAGAGCTTGCAAAGCCTGCTACAAAAGTAGTTCAGATGAAAACATCTCATTCAGCAATACAATCAAAGAAGCAAGACCTACTTGATATATAAGTTTTTTTTTGTAAAAAAAAGCTTTAGCTGGAAAAATATAAAGACACCCTGCATGTCATTACCATGTACTTCTCAACGACCCATAGAAAAAATGGCGAAGCAGCTTATTTGAAAGGATGGAGATACAATACATTAAACCTAACAGTATACAATCATACCTAGCATATAACAGGAGCTCTATTGATAGCAAACAAGCTAGAATAGGCCTCTATCCTGTTATCCATATCTAAAATATGATAACATGAAAAATGCTCTGATTTACTGCACTCAACAAAAACAAAAAATATGCAGAAACTAGAATCTAGAGCTTCTGGTTGTTTCACTCCTTAAAATCGTCTTTGTCATTTGCTGGAAGGCCTCTGTTTCTCCAGAAAACTGCAAGAGCACTCCCACCAAGCTGAATAAAACAGAACCACACAATATATGAACAATGACAGGGAAATAGTGAGATTACATATTTATAGCGCTTGCAGAAAAGAAGAATGCAACCTACCGCCATGCACACAACACTGACAGCAGAAGGAACAGCAACAAGTGGATTCATGAAGTGCTTTTGGGCTAGTAAAAACCCAAGTGCGGAACTCTGGAAACAAGAATTGAGATTGTTAAGCACAGTTGGCATTAAAAATAAACAAAGCTCAGGAAAAAGGAAAAAGATATGTTCAGGATGGCTGAAACTTTGTCATCATTCAGCTAAAGCATGCTTCAAGCTTTGCAAGCTATCATGCTAAAACTTGTAATGTCATAGAAGTTAAGATTCAATATAACCACCTCATGTCATTAAGCAATGGTATCGATAATGTAAACCTAGAGAGACTCATCCTTAGTGCTTTTAATATCTGCCACAAGTGCACAGATAAAACATGTTCGCACAATTACAAAGAAAGATAATGCTACAAAACATCAATATTTAAGCAAGAATGACATCACAAACTGTATCTAAATTCTAAACAATAACTGCACGAAAGCCTACATGAAATAGATACATTGACTTGATTATATACCCTTCTCACATCCAGAACAACAATGAAGAACCATGAAGTATATTGAAGACCATACAAATTGCTATGGCTAGATAAGAACAGATGAAACCTGGGCGTTGCAATATTTGTTTACCTGCATCCCACATTCAATTGAGATAGTCCTAGAAGTTGATTCCCCAAAAGATGACAATTTTGAGAGCCAATACCCAAGAGCAAATGCGGCAGCATGCAGCAGAGCAACAGGGATAATAAGTTGAGCACCTTGAGCTTTCAACACTTCTGAGACTTGCCCAATCTTGTAAGAAACAAATTTCCAATAAAAATTGTGAAAAATAATTAACAATCCATTCATAATATCCAAAATATCACAATAAAAAAAAAATTTACTCAGAAAATAGGGACATTACATATGACCAACGGTATATATTGCAAACTTTGTGGAGAGCAGCAATATTGTGTAGGTTAAAATGGTGAAAAATCATATTGCTCCAAATCAAGGAATAATTCAACTTGGTTTTTCATAAAGAAAAATAATATCTAACTTTCAGCTATTTATAGATGAACTGTATGAAAGGCTAGAATCATTACTCAGCACTTACAGGACTAGCACAAAGCAAAGTGGTGAGGAGGACTCCTATAAGGGGTGTTATGGAGATAATGCGCTCAGTAAACTTGGGAAAATACTCATGCGCCAATACTGCAAAATAAGTCAGAACATCTGTCAAAGAAAATGTTACTAAGATACCACAATACTACATAATCAAACTCAATTATGCTTTCCAAGCACCTCCAACAACAGTCGGCACTAGAACAACCTGAAAAGTACTAATTGCCAAGCCCTGCATAAATAGATTTTTGTTTTAGCTTATAAACTTAAGAAATCTGGCTGGCAGTTGACTTAATATGTGGATCATAGTGTCCTTACTGCAGCATCGACAGGAACTAATTGACCAGCAAGGAGTTTAGTAAGGAGAGGTGTCATCACTATAGCACCAATAGTTGAACAACTAAAATGTGAAGAAAAAACAAGGTGTTAGAATAGTATTGAGAACATCAGACTGAAAGAAGTGATGAAGGATCTAAAAGGTTACCGATTAAATAACAAAAGGTTACTGATTGAATACAAGAAGAAAACAGAACTGTAGAACGACACCACATTGACCATACTCATGCTGCTAAGAAATCTGCTGATTACTTGCAGCACAAAATACTTATGCAAGAGGCACTGCAGAAATAATAGGTACAAACTTCTTAAAATGCTTCATGACTACAAGAATTTTAAACCTCATGTGGCACATTATATTCATTTAGCACTTCGAACATTGAACATAGAATTGCCAATAGTAAATCCCAATTTGAAGTGTGAAATCACAAAACTATTTGAGTGTGAACTCATGGTAGGCAGAAATTTTAAGGCCTGCAACTTAAAAGAAATACTATAATCAGACAAATTTGAAACATAAAATATGTGATAGAAAATGACGTGTGTCAACAGGTATGGATTGTCAAACCAATGTGGATCTCAAATCCGTCTCTATGAAAAATATTATTATCTTTTGCTGACTACTATAGCAATTCTCTTCCACGACAAATATTTTAGAGAAAATACCTTGTATGCCATTGGTTTGAATTATAATGTCATTTGTGTCATTGCAAAATTGCCGTTAACTTGTATGCCATTGCAATTCGTTTTTGTTGTCTTCTATGTTATTCCGTTAGTTAACATCGTTAGAAGCTATCATAATGCCCATATTATCCCCATTAAATGTGTCTACGACAATCGGGCCCCACTTGGCAACTTCTTCATTCTTATTTACATTTACTTTTCCACGTGAGTTAAAAAAGATTTGGTAAAAAAAGTGAAGATTTAAAATCCAAAAGTTTGCTCGGATTTCAAAATTATGAAATTTGGTCAAAATACCAATTCAGCCTGATTTCAAAATCTCATTTTGACAAATTTCATATTTTCAAATTCGGTAAAGTTACCCAAGTTTCAAGTTTGGTCAATTCCAAATTTTTAAAAACAGTTAGGTTAGAAAATTTTTCGAATCCAGTCATATTTTAAATTTAAAATTTTGGCCAGGTTTTAAAAATTTTAAATTCCGTATGATTTTACAATTTCCAAATTTGGTTAGATTACAAATTTTTAGATTCAGTCTGAATTCAAAATATTCAATTTCTTCAGATTTCAATTTTTCAAAATTTGTCAAGATTTATAATTTTTCAATTTGTTCATATTTAAATTTTTCAAAATTTGTCAAGATTTATAATTTTTCAATTTGTACAGATTTCAGTTTTTTTATCACGCCAGATTCCAAAATTTTAGAATTTGGTCAGATTTTAAATTTTGGAATTGATTAAGATTTTAAATTTAAAAATTCGATATAAAATCCAATTTTAAAAATTACAAAACTAGGGGCAAAAGGGTCATTTTTGTTAGAATGGGTGAGATGCAGCATGTCTATTCCCATGGGCCCATGCGTTGTATGTACACGTACAAGTCTACAAGGGAGAAGGGTAAATGCAAATAAACCCCTATATAAGAATCTATTCTAACACACCCTCAAACTCATGGTACATCAACAACATTGAGTTTGGAGAGATGTTAATCATGTTGCGCTCGAGTTTGCGCCTTGGTGAAAATGTCGACGAGCTGAAGATCCGAAGGCATATGACGAAGAGTAACCACTTGATCTTTGCACCTAGGACCAAACATAGCGAGCATCAACACCGATGTGCTTGGTAAGCTCATGCTTTCAAAATCATGAGCAATGCTGATGGCGCCAGTGCTATCGGAGCTGATGATCGTCGGAGCAAAAACAGGCACACCCAGGTCGGCAAGAAGCCATCGAAGTCAAGTCAGCTCAGCCATCAGAGAGGCCAGTACTAGAGCGAGAAACAATAGTCTGGCGTTTGGTCTTCCAGGAGATCCGAGAAGATCCAAGGAAGACACGGTATGCCGAGACGGACTTCTGCAAGTTTTGCTCACTGGCATCATCATTTAGGTCACATGTCAGGGTCCTGTCTGTCGTCTCCGATGAGTAGTGGTGTTCTTGGGAAGGTCTCTCGTGATACCTCCCTTGTCAGGGTTGTAAACTTGGCAAACAACTACAGCTGCCATATCCAACTAGTGATTTTGTCCAGAGTCGTCCTTTCGATTTGGTATACTCTGACGTATGGGAACCTACTCCCTTCGTTTTGAAAAGGGGCCATCGTTGGTATGTTATCTTCATTGATTTCTCTCGTTTCACTTGGATCTACTTTCTCAAGTCTCGTCATTAGGTGTTGGCAGCTTACCAGGCTTTCGCAACCATAGTTCACACTCAGTTCGATTCACCCATTCGCGTGTTTCATGCCGACTCCGCTGTCAAGTATCTCCCTACTACTCTCCGTCAGTTTCTTCTTGACTAGGACACCCTCCTCAGTACTCATGCACGGTTGCTCATGTGCAAAATGAATTGCAAAGCGCAAGCACTGTCACCTTCTTGAAACTACTAGAGCTATGTTGCTCTCCATCTCTGTTCCACCACTTCTAGGCGGTAGCAATCTCCATAGTTTTCTATCTCATCAACATTCAGTCGTCCACTGCCCTTCAAGGTGCCACACCAGTTAAGCGTCTCTATGGAGTAGGGGTAACTGGACCATCATCGAACCAAGTACAGGAACCTTTGGGGTAGGAGGCATGGCAGGTGGCAGCGTCGCCCCAGTGAGGTGACCCTAGAGGCGTTGATCGTTGAGTGAGATCTCTAGCATAGCTGACCTGACCGCTCCCAAAAGTTGGTGCCATCGAATAGCACCGGTGGAACGGGCATCGGCAGTGGCAACTGGTCAGCCATGGCGTCGAATCGGCCAAACTGGAACTAAGGTAGCACAAATCAAGATAGGTTAGTGTGGATAAGATGTCGACGATTGGAGACCGACTGGAGTGGTGGTGGCGCGGTGGGAGGGCTAGGGTGACGCAGAGGAAGCCGAGACGACTTGGCAGCAGCGCGGATCAGCCGGGTCGGTGTGGATCTAGGCCAGGTGACTCAGCAACGGTGGGAGACGGATCGGGTTGGAACAACGGCGGTGTGAGACAGATTGGGGAATCGTGAGCAAAGGCCAGGATGACCGGCGGCGACGTCAGAAGACCGAACTACGATGGGCGGCGCAAGATGAGACCGAGCCGTACGCAAAAAAGGAGAGAGGAGGACGCCAGCAGGAAAAGCCCCAACGGCAGTGGCACTCGCCAATGGTGAACCGACAGCAGCGGTTGCAGGTGTGGAAATCCTAATCTGATACCAAGTTAAGAGTGGGTGAGATGCAGCATGTTTATTCCCATGGGCCCAATGGGTTGCATATACATGTACAAGGGAGAAGGGAAAGTGCAAATAAACCCCTACACAAGAATCTATTCTAACAATTTTGTAAGCCATAAATGGTTTGACTGCAAGCCGAGCGTGTGCATATGCTGGGATGGATTTAATCCATCCCGAGTCCACCCTTGATGAAAAAAAATGGTTTGACTAAAGTTGGTCAACAATGGTATGGAGGACAATAAAAAGTGATTGCAACGGCATATAAGGAACAGACGGCATTGCAATGGCAACGTATCTGACTTACGTGGTCATAAGAACTGAAAGTGCAACATTTCCTTTGGATATGTAAGTTGCAACATTTGATGCTTGCCCACCAGGGCAACATGATACCAAAATAAGACCAGTTGCAAGAGGAGCAGATAGTTTCAAGGCCTGTAAAAATAAACAAAATTAGGTGAAGATAGATATAGACACTGCAATAACAAGGGCTTATGCAGAAACTTAAGGCAAACAAAGTGTATTTAGTTCATGGGTTCTTTGTTCCCTTTGGTTCCCTTACTATCAGCAATAATAAAGTATTGTCAGAGACCTAGCAAATATTTTTCTCCTGAACTACAGGAACTACAGTTCTATACACTTACTGAGACAAAATCAAACTCCTAGTTAGCAACATAACTCCCTATTCAAGTATAAAGAGAACAGCATTCAAGCACATCATGAAGATTTAATATTCACTTTGGCAGACCACTATGCACTCAGTGATCAAACTTTACATTGGCTGGTGTATGTACAATTAGTATCGATTACAAAATTTCAATGAAGCTACTTGGTTTTGCAATACAGCTATCATGGTTGAAGTGCAATACAACAGAATAATGTTATATTGTTATTCATTACAAAGTTTAAATAACGCCAAATCAGTAAAGCAGTATCTTTCAACCTACAAAATCGTACAATCAGATCAGCAGTTCTATGCATGCATATGGTTGTGAACTTATGATTCATGACTCTTGAGAGTGTTACCATTGCAATGGCATATCCAAGCATAGGTTTGATCAAATACTGGGCAAGAAACCCCACTCCCACCTGCAATGAAGTTATTAAATTAGTAAACCCACAAAAAGATTACAACATCAATTCAAGAGGCATTAAACACAGAAACATGTCAGTATATCCATATGAATATAGACTGTTCAGGTTCAAAAAACATACTGTCCACGGATTCCTCATACATCTTCTGAAATCTTCAAATGTCAATGTCAGCCCCATTGAGAGCATTAGAAACCCTAGGCCCACCGTGAAAAGATCAGTCTCCAACCAAGTAACCTGTGGGTCGTCCAAGAAACCATAAATACGATTTAGGAAGACATTAACTACAATGGCAACTGGCATGTGAGAAATTTTACCATCGATGGCTTGTAGATGCCAATAATGGTACCCAATATGACCTGCCCAATGCGGTGTGTTACTAGATTTACAAATATATTCATTACATCTGCCAAAGTAAGTATTTAGTAGAAAGACAAAAACACTGAAAAACCTTCAAATAATCACAATAACTTACCCAGATAGGAAAAAGAGTGGTAAGCAGCTCAACAATTTTTTCATACTGACTTGCTCCAGCAGGGACACTCTCTGGCAGATTACTGGATATGTTAGCTTCGGCCTTGCACAAAGTCTGATATCTCCTGAGAAAACAACAGATCATTTTCTACTTAAGGAAACACAATTCAATAATCTTGCCAAGGAGAGCGAAAAAAGAGAGATAATTTCAAAAAAGATCAAGAGCACAGTAAACGGTTCCAGTGCTTAACTTGGCGCTAGTTGAGCGGACGACTGGCGCATACCACCTGATCCCACCTAGGCAGTGCTGCCGATGCATGGAAAAATCCCTTAGGTTGCCAAGGAAGAAGGCTGGGGCCTAGTGCCTAGGCGGGCTAGGAAACCACCTAGGGCAATAATCACTAATTATTCGGGAAAAGTAACACCCTTTGATGAGAGTACCATCCTAAACATTCAGGAAAATAATGGCCCGCTGAATATTGTAAATTGGAAGTATAATTCATAGCTATCAAAACTGATCAAGAAATTCTTTTGTTAACAGAAAATATAAATATTTGCGGCTGCTCAAACAAAAACTCATGAATCAAAGTGTCACAACATAAAACAACAAGATCATAAAAAAGAGATAAAACAAGAGCATAAGGGATTGAAAAATAAGTGTTCATGAGCAGGAGTTGCAATGAAGAATTCCACTAGCCACAAGGATAGAGCGTGAAAGCATGAGAACTCTCTAGTCCCTACTAACTCTCTTATTACCATTTTTAGGCACAATAACAAGTAGACAAGCTTAATGACTTTATATTCACTTAACCATTCAAGAAATGAAGCTTTGAAGAGAAAGCCCACAATGCTTAAAAGGATAGAGTGAGATCCAATAAACTGCATGACTAGAATAGACACAAGTTGCTCAACCTGTGAGTTCATATTATTGGGGGGCAACTGATTATAGCAGAGGAAGAACTTTGACCACCAGGGCAGCTAACAAGAAAGGAAAACTGTTGCTGAATGGTGAGCCGAAATGTTGGGATTTGAGAAGCGGCTTGCAAATTTAGTTCAACTGGACTATGAGAGCTTCGGGAAGCAGTTTCGAGAAACTAAAGTGTTTGGCTGAGAGAAATGACCATAATGCATAATCGGTAAGCTCAATCAAGTCATTACGTATTTCTGTGAGCACTGTTTGTTCATTGTCCTGGAACTAATCATGTTCCACTGACAACAGAACCCAGTGTTGTCCTGAGTGACTGAGATCCCACAGGGCCCAGGCTAGATCCAGCACTGCCTATTGGTCACACATCATTTCCGAATTTCCCTAACAGAAGCTCCCCTAATCTAACTTAGCATAAATTGACCAGCCATCACGACAAGTGTCAAACCCACATATGTATGATACGGCAATCCATGAACTTGATAACACACCGCATACGACATACCTTAGAACCGGAGCAACGGTGGTGGCCGGTGGGGGCGCAATGGCCAATCGCCCCTCCTCATTCTCCTTCCTCCTCCCATAACTCGGCATGGAGCACGCAATCCCCGACCCGCAAACTGCACCCATGCCAGCACCCACCAGAGTGAACAAAACAGCTCAAACAAAGCAATTCTAGATAACCAGTGTAGCAGTAGGCTCCAAGGGGCGCGTACCGAAACGAGGCGCAGCCGCGCCGACGGCGGCAAGCGGCCGCGGGCAGAGGGCCCGTGAGACGGAGGCCATGGAGCGGGGAGGGCAGGTGGCGGGAGACGCCATGCGGAGGCACGAGGAAACAGGAGACAGCGAGAGAGAGAGGAGAGTGAGGGTTCCGAAGGTAGTGGAAGGGGGGAAGGGTTTAAGACTTTGGAGCGCGACGAGCGGAGGAGAAGTGGCGCGGCCGGCGCTGGAGCGGAGTGGGGGCGACGAAATCGAGGGGCGCCGGGAGAGCCACACGTTCTCCACGTCGCGGAGGCTCCTCCGCGGCGCGCCTGTGGATCAGGTGACCGATGGCACCCTCCCTTCCAGCTTGGCCAGGAGCTCCCCTGCTTGCTCCGCCGCCGTGCTGCTGACGTCCCTGGCCCGCACCGCAGCCAGCCGCAGGGGAAGTGGGGAACCCATGCGGACTCCGGCCTTGCCTCTCGGTCCGGAACTTCGGATGGACCTTGAAGCCTATGCGTGTGCTATTGGGCTGGATCATATCTTTGTAGCCGGAGGCACTGTATTAGGCTGACAACGGGAATGGGCTAAATCGTTGGACGGTTAGATTATGACTCGGACTCTTACTCTGAGCATATTATACTCCCTCCATCTTACAACTCCATGTTACAAAAACTCAACGACACGGCTCTTCGAAACATAACTTTATCACCCAATGATATTATAATTTATGTATAAAATACACAATAAATACGATATTGTAAAAGTGTTTTTGAAATGAATTTATATATGTGATTTTTGTGTATCCAGTCTAAATAGTTTTAAAATTTTCATAGATAAAGTTTTTAAAATTTGACTTATCACAAATTAAAACATCAAGTTTTTTTGATACGGAGGGAGTACGTTGAATGAGAAATGTGTCCAAAGTCGTTCACAGTGCACATAGATTCTTATTAAGGTATATAAATTATGAATAAATTGCATCGTAGGTAAATAAAGTTATCGAATTGTTTCACTTAGGTGGGTAACTTCCAAAACTAGATATTTCAGTACATAGTTGCATTTTTGTTCGGTTCTTTCGCAAAACGCCCCTTCTCTCCTATTTCTTCTCTCCGCATGCCCTCAACCTAAACCTACTGGTGCCGCCTCTCACTCTCTTGCTCCCCCTTTGCTTCTCTCTTTGTCGATGCCCTCCCTGGTGACCTTAGTGACGAGCTATCTCCTAGTGCACTGCCTTGACGTCGTAAAATATCTCTCAATGGCCATGCCCCGCGAGGCGGCTTCACCGTGGCACAATAGCGTTGGGTGGATCTACCCGTGGATGTCTGCTCTATCAACATTATGCTATGTCGACTTCCACGGCGGGGCCGCGTTGGGAGGGTGCCCCAGGCGATAAAGACATGACGAAGAATCATGAGAGGGCGCCGCCCGTTAACGGGGAAGACGACATGAGGAGCCGTAGACGGCTGGAGACAATGCATCGTTTTGGAGCCGATCGATATCAGGGACAAAGCTCCGGACGTGGGGATTGCTCAGATCTTGAGCTTCTTGCACAGGTAGAGTGGAGTGTTATCGGGAAAAAAAAATGTTGTTCCACGGGAACCACTCGTTTGGTATAAAAAACGGGGAAATTTAGCTCAGTGACACTCAATTGGAGTGCCTCGGTAAAATTGACACCCAAGTCGTTTGGTTTAGCTCGGTGACACCGAACGAATTGCTTGGCGGAGTGACATTCTTGGGTTTTTATTTCATTTTTCCTTTTCCTCCCATTTAGCACAAGAATCGTCTTCAACCTCTCTCCCGCCGGGGCTCTGCCTTGGCCGCCACCGCCTCGGGCTCTCTCCTGCAGAGCCGCCGCCGTCGTGGCATCCCCACACCCCGCGACGCCGCTTCTTCCCGTCTGCCGCCGCCTCCGCAGCCCACCCCCCTTTCGCGTCGCCAGCCGAGCCGCCGCCGAGTCCCGCCGCCGCCGCCTTTATCCGCCACGCCGCCGCTTTGGGGGCGCCTCATGCTTGCAATTGCGCCATCGAGGTCGCCGGACCACAGCAAGCACCAGCCCGCCGCCACCGTGGTCGCGCCGTCGCCGGTGCTCCATGCAGCCATGGCTGTCGCCGCTAGAGCTCGTCGCGCAGCCGCTGTAGGTCGCCGTTGGCTACACCGCCGGTACCTTTGGATGCGCATCGACAAGAGGAACCCATTTTAGTCATCGTCCCGTGTTCCCGTGCCCCCGAGCGTCGTCCGTCAAGCTCGCCGGAGCTCTCCCATGGCCGCTGCCTGCTTGTTGAGAGGTTGAAGACGATGAACAGTGAGGGAAAATGGGAGGGAAAAAGGAAAATTGAATAAAAAGTCCAAGAGTGTCACTGGCCGAAGCAATTCGTCGTCTGAGTGTCACTGGGCGAAACCGAAACGAATTGGGTGTCAATTTTACCGATGCACTCCAATTGAGTGTCACTGAGCTAAATTTCCCTAAAAAAACGTGGTTTACTTGAAAGGAGGGTGAGAAGATCCCCCACCCTCAGAAAAGTTGGTTTGTTGGATTAATTGATTGGATATCAATCCGCATAATCTTTCAAAGTCACAACTTCTATGACGATAGGCGTAAAGACATGATTAGTTTTACAAATCTCACTACACTGACTATAGCAAACTCGTTCCCATTGTACCAAGATGAAGGTTAGATTTGAACGACCACATATAGCATCACATTTGACACTTGAGGAAGGTATAGTCCAACTACATTTATATATTTAGGAGCACAAACAAACCTTGACACATGCTAGAACCTTGCATGTTGATTTCAATCCACTCATTATTTTACTATTATATAGTTCTTTTGATGATTAAAGTACAAATATACTTTTATGTGTGCACTATTCTTCTCTCTCTTTTTTTTTTTGTGCTCTTTCTTAAGCGAATGGAATCAAAATATATAGCCACATGAGAATTCCTCTCTATTAAGAAGAATTAAGTGCACATGAACACATGCATTGGATCTTCTTTTCATGAATGAGAGAGTTACGTGCACATCCATTTTCACAGGAGCTTCTCTTCGTGAATGAAGAGTTACAAGCATTGACATTTCTCTAATGCCCTCGTGCACATATCTATACCGTGCGGTGCACAACAATATCCAAGATGAACAATACCCCCTGATTCTCAAACTTCTAAGATCTTTAATTTTGAGAATCAGTTCTGTAATTTCAATGGGCCACATTTTCTTAACATCTACTCATTTCCATGTTTCGATGCATCAAGAAAAACTAGATCCAAATATTATTTTGTGTCTATGGACCATAATAGTTTATTGGATCTGCTCACTGGCAGTCGCTTGGGCGGCAATTCACTCGCCCAAGTGACTGCGTCCCCTGCCTCCGGCACAACCAATTTGAGGGGAGGGGGCACCGAGAGGGGGGAGAGCACCTGCGACCGTCGCATCTTCCTCATCGCTGGCTACCGTCGCGCCGCCTTCTTCTTTGTCCATGGCTACCGACACCGCCGTAGCCACCATGAATTTTCGGGTTAGGGTTCGGGTTTGGGGGGTTGGTGATCTCCGTGCCATCGGGCTTAGAGGGATGGCCGAGGGAGGCAGCGTCCTGGTGGTTGGTTGGGGATGGAGGGAGGGTAGCGGCGCAGCCGGAGCTGTGGGATGGGGGTGAAGGCGGTTGGGGCGACGGTGGCGGGGTGAAGGCGTCGGCCGGGTTAGGGTGGGCGGGGTTGCACGGCGGCGAGAGGGAGTTGGGAGCGGCGCGGCCGGCGGGGCGGTGGCGGCGGCGGCAGGGGTGGAGGAGGAGGGGCATGGGTAAGACTAAGAGAGAGAGAGAGAGAGAGAGCGAGAGGGACGCGGGGAGAGACGCAGAGAGGGAGGGGCCGAGGGGGAGAAAAGAGAGGGAGGGGAGATCTAGGCCGTTTGATTTCAATCCAACGGCCCAGAAAATCGCCTGGGCACCCCTATAGGGACCCAGGCGACTGTGAGGAAGTCAATCCCATAGTTTATTGTATAGTGTTGAATTGGTTATGAAGTTACGCAGCTTTGTTAGAAATCAAATGAATGACTTGTTGGATATATTAGTGATCATGCCTTCATGTTATGGTTCAGTCTGGCTTTGGCTGAGCTGGACTTTGGAATACGGCAAACAGTAATCAGTTAGAGTCTTGTCGGGTTCAAGCTTAATTACCTCCAGAGCATCCGAGCCTTTTCAAGCTTGGCCTGGCCGGCCCATGATCAGGTCTGGTAGAAGTATATGCATACATTTTTTTTTATCCCCTTCAGCTCTTCAAGAGGGTACGCTAATTGTAGCACGCCCATCGATCGTTTCGTTCCACGTGAGCATCGATCCTTGTCAGCTATAGCTAGCCAAGCTGCATACTGGATAGCCACCGCGCCCGCAACCGAAGACAATGTTAGAATTGTTGGACCTGACCCATTTAATATCTAAATAATTTCTGAAAAATCTCAAAGGCCCATGTATGCATGAGGCATGTGAAATTTCTTTAGTACCATATTGCTAGTGGGAGGAGTGGAGGACATGCTTAAATAGTGGAGCTTGCTCCCTCCCAGTAGAGAATGTGATTGGAGAGATAAATAGAGAATCATGCGCGCTCGCTCGCCTGGCCTGGGGAGCCTCCTTTTGCAGTTTTATTTCTTTTACTCTCCGGATTTATTTAGCGGGTCAGATATGGGATTTATTTAGCGGGTCAGATATGGAATATACAAATCGTGTTGGACTCGCCGGATAGGGCGAATCAGGTTTTTGGGAAGCGCCGCGCGATCGTCACGCTTCTTCTTCGCTTCATGAGGACTTCTTCCACTACGCCGTCGCGATCTGTGTCGGCACCACCTTCTCCAACGCGGCGTCAGATTCGGAGAAGCAGAACCAAACCTCGCCGTAACTCGTACCGTACGGCGACGACGACCAAGTCCAGTAAGTCATCACTTTCGCGAATACACCAGAGAGATATACGTGTAGTTTTCTGCATGTGTATCTAGGTTGTGCTTCTGTGGCTTCAACCTGTTTTATCTATCTCTCAGACGTTGTGCATGTTATATCTCTTGATTAAAAAAAAACCTGAAAGTGCTAATTATTTCAACAATCCAAAAACCTGAATTTTAGGCACTTTGGTTTATCGATGGCTCGTTTTGCTGATGCTCTGAAACCGGAGAAATTCGGTGGAGTAAATTTCAAGAGATGGCAAGTAAAGATGCAAATTGTGGTATGACTATGAACGATATCTTGGGTAAAGGATGGCAAACCGAGAGGGAACCCTAACTCCTGAAAAGGAGAAAGAGTTCCAGGAGACCACCACACTTTTTTGGGGTGCAGTTCTTAGTGTGCTTTCTGACCGTCTGTGTGATGTGTATATGAACATCATAGATGCGAAAGAGATCTGGGATGCGCTGAATAATAAATTCGGTGCATCTGACGCCGGCGATGAATCGTATGTCATGGAGCAATACCACGACTTCAAGATGGTTGATAACCGCTTACATTGTCGAACGTGTTCATGAGATCTTGGTCATTGTGAGGGAACTCAAACTCCTTAAGTGCAAATTACCCGATAAGTTTGTGGCTGGGGGCATTATTGCCAAGTTACCTCCTTCGTGGAGAAACTTTGCCATGTCTCTAAAACATAAGAGACAAGTGATCTCCGTTGAGGGGTTGATCGCGTCTCTAGATGTTGAAGAGAAAGCTCGGGCTAAAGATGCACCTGGGAAAGGAGTCGAGGGACAGTCCAGCGCCAATGTTGTCCAGCAGCATGGCAAGAACAAAGGGAAGAATAAAATCAAGCAAACCACTGCATTAAAAAAAAGAAGTTGAATAAGGATGAGATGCCTTGTTGGATTTGCGGTGAGGTTGGGCACTGGGCTAAGAAGTGTCCAAACCGCAAAGACAAAAAGGGTAATCCTAGGCAGACTTCAAAGTCTGTCAATGTGACCATTGGCAACACTGGTGAGGGAACCGATGGGTATGTTTTACCTACTGTTCTTTCAGTGAATCAGTCTACCAATTGGTGGATTGATACTGGGGCTAATGTGCATGTGTGTTCTGACGTTTTAATGTTCACTTCTTATCAGGCAGCCCACGGTTCAGCCGTTTTGATGGAAACGGGTCCAATGCTTCTGTTCTTGGTGTTAGCACGGTAGATCTGAAGTTTATTTCGGGAAAGATCGTGCAACTGAAGAACGTGCAGCATGTCCCCTCAATCAATAAGAACCTGGTCAGCGGATCCCTTCTCTGCAGAGATGGGTTTAAAGTGGTGTTTGAGTCCAATAAGGTAGTCTTGTCGAAACATGGTTTGTTTATTAGCAAAGGCTATGAGTGCGGAGGCTTGTTCCATTTCTCTCTTTCTAATTACTGTCATAAAGTTGTGAACCATATTTGTGATCATGCTATTGAGAGTGAGGCTGATGTTTGGCACTCACGTTTATGTCATGTTAATTTTGGTTCTATGTCTCGGTTTGCGGGTATGGGTTTACTCTCTAAATTTTCCGCTGTCAAAGGTTCTAAGTGCCAAACTTGTGTGCAATCAAAGCAACCTCGTAAGCCTCATAAGGCCGCCGAGGAGAGAAATTTGGCACCTCTAGAGCTCATACATTCTGACATTTGTGAGATTAATGGTGTGTTGACAAAGGGTGGAAAGATATATTTCATGACTCTGATTGATGATACTTCTAGATATTGCTATGTGCATTTGTTGAAAACTAAATACGAGGCTCTAGACTTCTTTAAAATCTATAAGGCTGAGGTTGAAAACCAATTAGACAGGAAAATCAAGAGACTTAGGTCGGATCGTGGTGGAGAGTATTTCTCTAGTGAGTTTGACTTATTCTGTGCGGAACATGGAATTATTCATGAGAGGACGCCTCCCTATTCACCCCAATCAAACGGGGTGGCTGAAAGAAAGAACCGCACTCTAACTGACTTCGTGAATGCCATGTTAGACGCTGCGGGTTTATCTAAGGCATGGTGGGCGGAGGCCGTGTTGACTGCATGTCATGTTCTGAATAAAGTTCCTGCAAAGAATAAGGAGAAAACCCCATATAAAATATGGAAGGGGAGAAAGCCATCACTTACTTATCTGCGCACTTGGGGTTGTTTGGTGAAAGTCAATGTGCCAATCACAAAGAAGCGCAAGCTTGGGCCTAAGACAGTAGATTGTGTCCATCTGGGTTATGCTCCTCGTAGCGTTGGCAGTAGATTTTTTATGATAAGATCAGAGGTGTCTGACATGTCTGTTGGCACGATCATGGAGTCTAATGATGCTACTTTCTTTGAGAACATCTTTCCTATAAAATTTGAGCATAGCAGTTCTGGTAAATCTAGTGAGATAATTCCCAAACCTACTACTCAAATTGAATATCCTGAACCAACACCTGAGGAAAATCCTGAGGAGGATGACGGTGAGGCTCCGAGGAGGAGCAAGAGGCAGAGGATTGCAAAATCCTTTGGTGATGACTTCACTGTGTACCTCGTGGATGATACTCCCACGTCGATTTCAAAAGCGTTTGCATCCCCTGATGCAGACTACTGGAAAGAGGCGGTTCGTAGTGAGATGGATTCCATTCTTACGAATCAGACTTGGGAACTCACATAACTACCTTATGGTTGCAAACCTATAGGGTGTAAATGGATATTTAAGAAGAAACTTAGGCCTGATGGTACTATTGAAAAGTATAAGGCTCGGCTTGTGGCCAAGGGTTATACCCAAAAAGAAGGCGAAGATTTCTTTGATACATATTCACCTGTGGCTAGATTGACTACAATTCGTGTACTACTTTCCTTGGCTACCTCACATGGCCTTATTGTTCATCAAATGGACGTTAAGACAGATTTTCTAAATGGAGAGTTGGACGAGGAGATCTATATGGATTAGCCTGATGGGTTTGTAGTAGAAGGTCAAGAAAGCAAGGTGTGTAGGTTATTGAAATCTCTGTATGGCCTGAAACAAGCTCCTAAGCAATGGCATGAGAAGTTCGACAGAACTTTAATTTCTGCGGGCTTTGTCGTGAATGAGGCCGATAAATGTGTATATTATCGGTATGATGGGGGCCAGGGCATTATTTTGTGTCTCTATGTGGATGACATATTAATTTTTGGGACAAATCTTGATGTGGTTCACGAGGTCAAGTCTTTTTTGTCTCAAAATTTTGATATAAAAGATCTAGGAGAGGCTGATGTAATCTTGAACATCAAGCTACTGAAGGGTGAGGATGGGATCACTTTGTCACAATCCCATTATGTGGAAAAGGTTTTGAATCGCTTTGGTTTTGCTGATTGCAAAACTTCTCCAACACCCTATGATCCTAGCATTGTGCTTCGAAAGAACAAGAGAATTGTTAGAGATCAGTTGACTTACTCTCAAATCATCGAGTCACTCATGTACCTAGCTAGCGCTACAAGGCCAGACATCTCGTTTGCTGTTAGCAAGTTGAGCCGGTTTACTTCTAATCCGGGAGATGATCATTGGCGAGCACTCGAAAGGGTAATGCGCTACTTGAGAGGTACAACAAACTTTGGCTCGCACTATACGGGTTACCCAACAGCGCTGGAAGGGTATAGTGATTCCAATTGGATATCTGACGCTGATGAGATAAAGGCCACAAGTGGATATGTGTTCACTCATGGTGGCGGGCGATCTCGTGGAGGTCTTGCAAATGACTATCTTGACACGCTCAACAATGGAAGCGAAATTGATGCTGGACACGCCACCGTTGAAGCGAGTGGTTGCGTGAACTCTTGATGGATCTTCCGGTGGTTGAAAAGCCGATTCCGGTTATCCTTATGAACTGTGATAATCAAACAGTGATTGTCAAGGTGAACAGTTCAAAGGACAACATGAAGTTCTCAAGACATGTGAAAAGACGACTGAAGTCTGTCAGGAAATTGAGAAACTCCGGAGTGATAGCGTTGGATTATATCCAAACGGCTAAAAACCTGGCAGATCCTTTTACAAAGGGTTTATCACAGTGTGTGATAGACAATGCATCGAGGGAACTGGGTATAAGACCCACGTGAGTTATACCATAGCGGTAACCCGGCCTATGTGATCGGAGATCCCGTGAATTAGGTTCTGGGGAAAACAAGCTATTGGTTAGCTGGATGAGAGTATACCCTAACCCATTCCATGTGAGATGCAATACTCTCGAAATCTGTATGGCGGGTTGGCATTTGCCTTAATGTTGTTCCGTTAGCTTTAATTAGTGAAGATGTCATCCTACAGAGCATCTTGAAAGAACACACCTATATGAGCCCGACTGTTGGAAGTCGCAGTCTATGAGACTTGGGTAATCTCTAGCAAGCTCATGAAGAGACCATGGAGTACGACTTATATGCTCCACCCGCGGGGTAGCCTATTGGTAGCCAAGTATCAGTTGGCTTTGAGTGAAACTTGTTCACACAAAACTTGCAATTCAAGGCGTAGTCCATTGTCCAAGTTGTGAAGGAGTGTAGCTTAAATGTCTAGGTGCAATTCAAGGCATAGTCCATTGTCACCGAAACACTGGTATATAAACAGTTTTGGGAACAGGCAAACTTGATGGGACTTTGAGCTCTGGTGGAGGATAGTTAGAATTGTTGGGCCTGACCCATTTAATATCTAAATAATTTCTAGAAAATCTCAAAGGCCCATGTATGCATGAGGCATGTGAAATTTCTTTTGTACCATATTGCTAGTGGGAGGAGTGGAGGACATGCTTAAATAGTGGAGCTTGCTCCCTCCCACTAGAGAAGTGATGGGAGAGAGAAATAGAGAATCACACGCTCGCCGCCGGGCAGGCGGGCGGCGCGTGCAAGACGGCACTGCGTGAATGGTCCGCCAAACCGACCCTCGTGCTTGCGCAAACGCAGCCTCGTTTTGCAGTTTTATTTCTTTTACTCTTCGGATTTAGCGGGGCGGGGCGGGGCGGCGCGTGCGCACGGCACCTGCGTGAATGGTCCGTCGAAACCGGACCCTCGTGCTTGCGCAGATGCAGTCTCCTTTTGCAGTTTTATTTCTTTTACTCTCCGGATTTAGCGGGTCAGATATGGAATATACAAATCGTGTTGGACTCGGTCGCGGCCCGTTTGGCGATCCGTTTGCCTCACATGTTTTGCTATATAAATCCGTTTGCCTCACGTGTTTTGCTATATAAATCTGCCGTCGCGCCGTCCAGAGAGATAAGATAAGATCAGATCGACCTAGGGTTTGCCACCTCCCTCTGCTGCGCCGCCGCTTCGGTTCTTTCCCATCCCGTGCACCGGCGTGCACCGCCATTCGGGAGAGCAGGTCTCCGGAACCGATCGCCCTCGAACTCATGCACCGGGTAGGGCGAATCAGGTTTTTGGGAAGCGCTCGGCGCGACTGTTCGCTGCTTCCTTCTTTCGTTTCGCGAGGACTTCTTCCACTACGCTGTCGCGATCTGCGTCGGCACTACCTTCTCCAACACGGCGTCAGATTCGGAGAACCAGAACCAAACCTCGCCGCAACTCGTACCGTACGGCGACGACGACCAAGTTCAGTAAGTCATCACTTTCGCGAGTACACCGAGAGATATCGTGTAGTTTTACTGCGTGTGTATCTGGGTTGTCTTCGTGGCTTCAACTGGCTTTTATCTATCTCTCAGACGTTGTGTATGTTATATCTCTTGATTAAAAATAAACCTGAAAGTGCTAATTATTCCAACAGACAAATCGAGAGGGGCAGAGATAGCATATTAACATCCGTTTCTGGTCCAAGCGGCACATCAGGTCGCAGTCGCAGTGCATGCCTTCATTCGCACGAACCGTTCGCCATTACCAAACAGTGCATAACAAACGCTGATGGCTACCGCCGAGCACGCACAGGCACAGATCGACCCATGCTCCAGCCGAGAGCTGGTGATCCCCATCGCCAAGCCAAACAAGTCCCCCCACCTAAAAGTCCATCCGGTTCGTTTAGCCGTCACGGCAGGGAGGGAGAAATGAAAGAAAGCTCACTCACACACCACGCACGAGCACAAAACTTTTCCTTGTTATTTTTCTTCCTCCTCTTCCTCTCTCTCCCTGCCGGTCTGCATCGACCTCCAAGGAATATATGAGCAGCATGCTACGCTCGATCGCGGCAGCCTACGGTAGGCGAGGCGAGTTCTCGAGTTAGTTAAAGCTGTAAGTAGGAAGCAACAATGATTTGGCGTTATGCTGTGTGTGCGGTGTGCGGTGTGAGCGTGACCGGCCGGCCGTGTGTTTGGTTTGTTACTCTGATTCCCTCCCAGGGCGGCGTCGGGGGGCAGACACGATCGAGTTGGTTAGCTAGCTCGGAGAGGGACTGGCCCGTAAAAGCAAAGCAAGCTAATAAGCTAGCTAGCTGCTGCTCGACCCCGATCGATCGAGCTAGCGATCTGCTTTGCGTTGTGATCGTTCGACGATCGATGCTTTCCTGTCAGTGTCAGCGGCCAGGCGCACCAAGCCTAGCTCACCTCACTCTGGCTCAACACCAGATCAACGTGCCCTACGTGGAGGGCGGCCCACCATGATTAATTAGCTACTAAGCAACGACTAATTACATGCTCATATTAGATCGAGTTGATTTTGTATATCTCTAGCTACTCGCATTAGTTACGTGTATATCTCGTACGTACTGCTAGCAACTTAACGGCATGACAAAAGGCATGCAAAATCGAATCAAATACTATGAGAGGGTGTAAAGCTAAAGGTATGAGAAGCTACAATTGGCAGCTAAAGGTGCCTCTCGCGAGCTCCGGCGAACTGAGTAACTGACACCTTAGCCTAGCTGTTTATAACAACTAGTCGGTTTCTCAACAAAAAAAAAAAGATAGTCAAAACAGTTAATTTTTCTCGTTAATCGAAGAGAGACGGAAATGTACATAGCTTCTTGTTGGTCGAAGTACCTTGGATGTATACAGAAAATGGCCGAGTTCCTAGATTTTGAGAGGGTGTAAAGCGTTGAGTGAACTTGCCGACGTGACCTCACCGCACCGGACAACAAAAAAAAAAGCCCGACTTGTCCAGGGGCTAGGTAAAGTATAGCTCAAGGAATTAATGTTAGTGTAGTACCTCCCGCGATGGCACGACTAGCGTTTCAGGAATCAGATGGATGGGATAAACGAGTTATCTGTTATGCCACAAATTAGCAATTTCCTTCAAACGTGAAAATTGAAATGCTTGCGCATTATTAGGTGTCTAACGCCATGGCAAGACAAAGTTATGGGCGTTTAATGTTGAAATAATTGCAGTTTGAACAAGTATGATAAATAATTCACTAGAAATATAACAAAGCCATGAATGAAATTAAGAATCATGAATTCTCCAAATATAAGCAATAAAGCGAATAAACTCATGATCAGCAATAACTTAGGAAACATGGCAGTGTTTAAACCAATATGACCAGCGATAAGCTCAGGTTAAATTGGTGTTATTTTGCTTTTAGATTGCAAATTAAGGGTTGCTAATTAAAATTAGCCTTCCAACAATTAATTTGGGCTTGATACCACTGGTTATATAAACTGTAAATTAGGATCCTAAACCTTAGAACAGCACTGCTCAAAATCTAATACTTATAGATTATTAACCAGCAAGTGAAGCAATTAGCATCTCATAAACAGTAGGTTTAAGGATCATAGATTGAATCGGCCAGAATGCAACGACAGCACAAAACAGCAACTAGAACACAGCAGTGTGCTGTTCTCTGGCCAATCTCAAACACTAATTTTCTATACCAGTGTGACTGTAGAATTAGATATATCCAGTAAACCACACCAAGAGCTAATGCAAGAGATAATAATCAACAACACATATTATGAGCAGTACTTATCTAGGTAAAGCAAGATCCTTAAAAACAGATTATAATCGCCTCAATTTAGTGCAATCATCATCAAGCAGATTATATAGCCCACAAAGATCACAGTGCATATACCCTAATTGGAATCAGTTTGTATTCAAAGAACAGGCCTCCATAAAACCAATTGGCCTACTGCACAAAAGAACAGAAGTACTCACAAAGAGCAGGAACCGAACCAGCAGAGAGTAGCAAAGCGCGCACAAAGCACTGTCCCAGAAATCAGATCGCCGTGCTATTGAAGCACCACCGACAAAGAGACCCGGAGATACGATGCCGTCGCCCCCACCACGGCCGAGCCGAGATGGAGACCCGAGGAGCAGAGGAGGAGCAGCATAGAGACTCGGTGTCCAACCCCGTGGCCACCAGGTACCCGAGTCAAAGAGGAGTACAGCAGCACCACCACGGGACCAACCACCGGCCGGCGAACCGACGGGCAAGGAGGAGCAGTGGAGTGCACAGAGAAAAAGGGGAGAAGTCAGCTCATACCGGCACACGAGAAGGCAACTGGCTCAAATAGAGAGAGGGATAAGCACGGAGGAGCAACCAACCGCGCGAGGAAACCGGCGAGCCAGCCACTCGTCGCACGCGCCGCGGCCTCCGCGAGCTGCGGAGCACTGCTGCTGCTCGTCTCCTCCTCTAGGGCAGCAGCTGCTGCTGCCCTCCCCTTATCCACCGAATGGGCCAAGGCTCAAGTGGCCCAGCAAAAGCCCAACAATCCCCACCCTTCTTTGTAAACACTTAATCACGTAGTGATTGCATTCACACCTTTGTATGCCAAATGATAGTGTTGTCGTGCATGCAATTACTTTGTGTGCACGAATCTTGGATGAATCCAACAGCATCAAGACATGGAGCACTGACTCCATAAAGTCACATTCCGTTTTCCTATATATATATATATAAGGAAAACGGAATGGGTCTCCATGGAGTCAGTGCTCCATTCCTTGTTGCCGTTGGATTTCATCAAGATTCGTGCACACAAAGTAATGACATGCACGACAACACTATCATTTGCCATACAAAGGTGTGAATGCAATAACTATATCATTAATTGTTTACAAAGATGGTACGGAGCACAGGCTCCGTAGAGTCCCAAGTATTTATATAGATAGATAGATAGATAGATAGTATCCAGGTTCAAGGCTCCATGAAGCCTAGGCTCCGGTGCAATCTACCATTGATTTTCTAAACATCCTACAATTGATAGATTAACAGGTTGCCACCTTTCATACCCGTTAAGCCAATGGAAGGAGTATTAAATTTCCTTTATTAATATTTATTGACTAGTTGCCAATATGTTTGATTTTTAATAATTTTGAGGGTATGTACTCAGAATTTGAGGGTCAAACATTTGAATTAGCTTTAATTGCTGTGCTTGTACAGAGAGAGAGAGAAAGAGAGAGAGAGAGAGAGAGAGAGAGAGAGAGAGAGAGAGATCTCTCGGATCCTCCGTGATTTGACAGATTTTGAAATTCGAGAAATTTAGTGATCGATACAAATAGTTGATCTTGTTCATCTTGTCAAAATATAGCCACCAACCAAGTTTCGTATTTTTTCGAATTTGTTTGTTATTTGTTTTCTAATTTTGAAAATCAGCCTTCTAAATAGTCGTGGAGCGTCCAAAAAAAGTTGATTTTCAAAATTAGAAAACAAATAGCAAATAAATTCAAAAAAATACGAAACTTGGTTGGTGGCTACATTTTGACAAGATGAACAAGGTCAACGTTTGGATCGATCACTAAAGTTCTCGAATTTCAAAAACCCATCGAAGTCTACGGATCCCTCCGTGGACTCCAGTCTACGCTAGCTACTCTCTCTCTCTCTCAGAGAGAGAGAGAGAGAGAGAGAGATAAACACTAGAATACTTTTAGGAGTATTTTAACTAAAGTACTCTCACGTTTATAGCCCGTCACGTGTCCTTCCCCACCTTCTCCACCTCTCCCACACATAGGATCTTCGGCAGACATACTATAGTAAATGTGCGTATCGATTATAGCAAAACTACACAAAAAATAGTAAAGACGAACCAAATCTGGTATCCACAACCCATGTGGTGGGGGATGACGCGAGCAATTTAATTTAGTTTTTTCGCTATAGTTTTTAATTGAATGATCTGATTGATAACCATTTTCACTTTTGTATTCGTTACATTTTTTCGAATAAAACTAGACTGGTCTCATTTTTTAAAATTTTATTTTACTATAATCATGAACAATATTTACTATATTATGTATATGCTTTACTACTTCTCTATGTGTAGTGTTCTGCCTGTACAATATTGTTTACGTAACACATTATAACACGTTATAGTAAAGTGTTTCATAAGAAATAGTAAAGTGTTGTTAGATTTATAGTAAAGCAAAGCTTTTAAGAGCGAGAGTAGTCTAGATTTGTTCAAAAAATGTTAGGGATTTAATAGTGAAAACGGTTCGTCAATCCGAGATTTCTAAAAAAATACGGCTGAAAAAGGAAGTAAATAAAGTTATCAAAGTTAGTTGCATGGATGATGGGGAGGGACATTTGTCATCATCTAAACATAGGAGTACCCTAGTTAAAATACTTCTATGAGTATTTTAGTGCTACCCTATATAGAAAATATTGCATATCCAATAACACTATGATTTTCTAAGAATTATTTGGTATATTTACATAATTTAAACAAAAAAGTTTTAAATGGCATATATATTGGTTAATATTGAAGCAATGGTGATGGCAAATGATGAAGGCCGTGTTTGTTTTGGCGTTGCGTCGGGTTGCGTCGCCCGCGCACGCATGCGCCGCGCATTCAAACCAGGCGAACGCGACGCGACGCAACGCGGGCGAACGCGCAAACAAACAACGCCGAAGAGACAGACAAAGGCATATAAGAGCATGTCTAACAGGTTCTCTAAAACACTATTGTGGTAAACTTCAGTCTTTATACCCCAACAAACAGACTCTCTATGTTAGTCTCTAAATTTAGAGACTCTCCCTTTTAGTTTCTATATTTAAAGAGTCTCTATGTGATCTCTATATCTTTTTTAGGATAGAGATTATGTTGAAGAGGATGAAAATATAATGAATGAATAGCAGTTTAGAGAAGAGATATAGAGAACGAAATATGGAGATCCTGCTGACGATGCTCTAAATGGCTATCTGACTATGAAATGACACATACAAATTTGACACTTTTCCGAGCATACGTTGAGGTGTCAAAATTGGAAACATGGAAAGTTACATTAATTCAGTATTACGTAAATTCCATAAAAAACGGCTCAAGTACAGAAGAAGAAATCTTGAAAAGTTTCCACCTTCACAATGGCAACGCAGCTTCCGCGCGAGCTTTTTACACTGTACTGAACGTCTGTTTGAAGTCTGAACCGTGATTAGCAAGCATGCGAAGCGTTGCTTGTGCTGTCTAAAGTGAACATAAATACCACCAGTAGCAGCAGGCCAGCAGCTGCAGCCTGCAGGTAGCCCCACTGGAGCAGTAAAACAAGGTCAAACGGAGCAGACCATATGCCATGTGCCAGGCAAAAGCAAGCAGGCAGGCAAAACTTCCAAGCTGCAGCAGCCAACCACCAGGACAGGAGTGCAGGCGAGCAGCCCGGCCGTGCTCAGCTCCGGTACGAGGCGGCTCACTCATTCCTTCTTGCACCTGCCTGCCGCCTCGCTCATGCAGTCGCTGACGTACGGGCCCCACGGTCTCCCTACTCTCGGCATGCTCCCATGCTATATAACCCGAACGCCACGCGCTTCCCGCAGCCACACCTCGATCGATCGTCCACGCTGGCTCTAGCGGTACCAGATTGGGCTGGCTCTTCGATCACGCCGCCTTTCACCATGCAGGAAGCTCTCGTGTCTCCGGCGGTCAGTGCCGACCGCCTCCGGTCGGCCTTCGACCTCAGGCCGTTCGCCTTCGGGGATCAGCGGCTCTCCTCCTCGCCGCGCTACCTCCCCACCGGGGACGACGCCCCCCTGTACCGCTGCTCCTCCCCATTCAGCCCAAGCTTCGGGTTCTCCTCTCCGTCGCAGCTCGCCACCTCCGTCTCGCTCTCGCCGTCCTCCTCCGCCTCCCTCGTCGACGACGGAGACGACGGCGCCGGCGCGGCCGCCGACGCCACCGGACACCGGCTCCAGCTGGCGCGCCTCGCGCTGCAGTACCAGGAGGTGGCCGACCGCTACGAGCTCTGCCTCTCGCACCTCGCCGAGACCGCCGATGAGGCCGCGGCCCTCCGTCGGGAGAACGCCGAGCTCCGCGTTGCCAACAGCGACCTCGCACGCCGCCTCGCGCTGCTCAGCGGCAAGCAGACCGCCGCGGTCGCCATTGCCGAGGAGATCCGCCGGCTCCGCCTCTCCGACCAGAAGGCCGCCGCAGTTGCCGCCACCAAGGACCGCACGCCCGAGAAGCTCGCCGTGCTGCCGAAGAGCATATCCGTCCGCTCGAACGGCTACCTCAAAATGAATCAGCCTGCCCAAGCCGCCGCCACGCCGGCCGCCGGCCACAACCGCAAGGCTCCAGCGCCGGCGCCGAACACGACCAACCCCAGCTCGGTGAGTCCCCACCCCCCGCCTCGCGAATTCCACAGCTCTGCTTGAATCGGCAATTGATCACCCGTTGCACAGTGCAAGAAAGGCGAGGAGGCGAAGGAGCAGGGCGGCGCGGTTGGCGGCGAGCTGGAGGTGTACAACCAGGGCATGTTCAAGACGGAGCTGTGCAACAAGTGGGAAGAAACGGGAGCGTGCCCCTACGGCGACCAGTGCCAGTTCGCGCACGGCGTCGCCGAGCTCCGCCCCGTAATCCGCCACCCCCGGTACAAGACCGAGGTCTGCCGCATGGTGCTCGCCGGCGACGTGTGCCCCTACGGCCATCGCTGCCACTTCCGCCACTCGCTCACATCTGCCGAACGCCTCCTCCTCCGCCGCCCTTAACGCAGTGCTGCCAGAGTGCCAGTGCATGCCCACCCCATCCTTTCTGCATCCCGTGGAACAGTTTCTTTCCTTTCCTTTCCCTTTAATTTTGCGAGAAAAGAGATAGCTTTGTTGATTACTTTAGATAGATTAAATACGATCCTGAGCAATCAAAAGCTTGATGCATACAGGGGGACAGCGTCCTCCACAGAGCAGAGCAGACAGCAGAGTTCTTCGTGCGCCTAGTATCATGTGTGAGCTCATGAGCTGATTTTGCTCTCCCTCCCTTCCCATGATCAATGGTTGACGAAGGCCGGAAGCTGCTGCGCCGTCACCAATGTCTCATGGAAATGAACCACATTCAAGCAGTCAGACTCCTGGACGGCCGGCCTGCTAATTCAATCCTGGAACCGTTTTTTTACCGTCTCATGTGAAGTACATAGACACGAAAATGTGCAAAAAGTATTACGAGTTGTGTAAATAAGATGCAGGTAATTGGTAGAGTGAGTCAGTGGCCAGGGTAATCGGAATCTGAATGTTAATATACAGGATTAACCGTCCCGTCAGCTGTGGGTTCTCATGGACCTCCAGTTTCAACACGTCAAATAATTGTTCATACTTCTCTTCAATGTATTTGGAGGAAATGGCTGCGGCCGTCATACCAATACAATAAAGTAGCAGGTTCACTGCAAAAAAAGGTTCGAAATTTGGACCGTCGCGAGTTGTCCCAACCGCCATCGAGAGACACCTGCCATGGGCCATCCAGCTCCCCACTTGGGCCGGCCCAATAAAAACATTCTCGACGGCTATGCACCATCAAAATTAAGTCGTTACCTTTCGAAGTGTGACTCCTGGTCCAAGACTCACTTCTCTCAAACGCTTGGACACGGCGATCATTTTTTGACGGTCAACCATCAAGAATGGTCTTTGTCGATGGTTTTGAAGCTGTCTTGATGGTTT